>OV815271.1:15066230-16358095 GCA_929108145.2 Limnephilus rhombicus | reverse complement strand
TTTATACCCCCCAAACAAATGCAAACACAAGCATGCTTGTATTGGACCACGTACTTTCAATCTTTTACCGAAAAAAATCTAAGTGACAACTAAACTTCCTAAATAGGTACTTAATAAGATACCATTTTAGATTTTCACGGCCAAAAATATTTTTGTTATTAGTTTTTTGGGGTATTATGCCGTGTTGCGCTACCTTCTTCTTTAGCCAACGTTTCGGATAGCGTTGCAGTGTCTATCATCAGGGCAGATGTGTAATAGTTAGAGTTGATGTTTGTACTTATCTACTTAGGAGCGACACCGTGTCGCCAGCTCCACTCCTCTACGAGCTGGCGCTATAATATACTTCAACATGTTTTTTTGCGTTTAGACTTGATGTAACCGTCAATTACCGGATACCAAGAACTATTGAGCTTAGCTCCGTCGTCTCTATTAATATTTATAGGATTTTTGTGAATTTCGATTAAGAAAGTTTATACGTCGGTGCACCAATAGCACTGGCGATGGGCAGTCCGTTGTCGCCAGTACTCGCCAAATTCTTTATGGAGAAGTTTTAGGAAGTGGCACTCGACACAGCTTCGGCTGTTCCCAAAGTATGGTTGCGGTATGTCGACGATGTCTTCGCCATTTGGCCTCATGGAACAGAAAAACTGAACGAATTTCTGGACCATCTCAACTCACTCCACGTTAAAATTATGTTCACAATGGAGCTGGAAAATGACTCTAAGATCCTACCTTTTCTAGATGTGGAGGTGATGCGAAAAGAAGTTTGTAGTCTAGGACACACAGTGTATAGAAAACCAACTCATACAAATCGGTATCTAAATGCTGATTCCCATCACCACCCAGCACAGAAGAGAGGACTTATCCATACATTGGTGACCCGAGCGACCAGAATATATGAAGAAAAAAAAATCGGAGCAGAACTTACAAAACTAGATAAGTACAAACATCACCCGTAACTATTACACATCTGCCCTGATGATGGACACTGCAACGCTGTCCGAAACGTTGGCTAAAGAAGGAGGTAGCGCAACACGGCATAATACCCCAAAAAACTAATAACAAAAAAAAGAAGGTACTTAATAAAGTTAAAATCAATAACTACAGATGTTGAAACATTATTTATTTCATTTATGTTACTTTATGTTTCTCAAAAACTTTACACTTATTATTACACTGTAGGTACACTTATTATAACATTAGGTATACACTATTGTATAATTTATTTAATTAGACAAATTTTAATTATAAGCTAACTTTTTTGCGTTATATGCTCACTGTTTGTTTCTTTCTAGGTACAAAAATAAAATGTTTACAACTATGTATATCAACCACGCACAGGCTGCACCTTTAGTGCAATCCCGATATCTACTTTTGTCTTGTATATATTTATTTACTTTTTAAAGTAAAACTTCTTTAGGCATGCTTGACTTGGGGAATAAGTTGGTGAATGCGTGACTAGAGCGTTACGAAAAGCGAGGCGAACGGTAGTTGAGAGGTAGATATAAGTTAGTGAAGATAGAAAGAGAGAGAGTTACGTTTCGTATATTACTGAAGGGGCAAGAGAGAGAGGTGCGAGCACACATTTTCTTTCACGCTTTCTCTCCTAGTCAGTTACGTTTCGTTCATCTAAGACACAGTTCAGGCCTATTGTCTATATCACACTGTAGGAGCAAGAGAGAGCAGTGCGCGTGCACATTTTCTTTCTCTCTTCCTAAACTATAGATGGAGCTAAAGAAGTTTTACTTGAGTCGTGTGGTCTAAAGCACACTCGTTTTTTTCTAACTTTTACATTACTTGTATCATAGGTAGGTATGTTATGTTACACATATTTAGAAATTATGTAAAAAAATTACTTTTGAAATGTATCAAGATATAATCAGAAAAAATAAGGAAAAAAAATTAAGTTAAAGTTTAAAAATATATGTACTTATCTTTTAAAATATTGTATTAAAAAAGTGACACATAAAAGTTTGTTGATTTTTGTTATACATAGTTTCAAGTAGGTAAATAAAGTTAGTCTTAAGGTTACAGTAGAATTGTATTGAAAAGTAGGTAGTAGTAGAAGCATGAAGGTTTACATAGAATTTATAGGAAAAGTGTTTCAATATCTGCATCATTTAGCCATATTTTTAATTATTTTATGCATCAGTCCTTTCTGTCTATATTACTGTTATAACAATATGTCTTGTGTATGGTGAAGACTTTATTCATTTACGTTTTATGAATTAATACTATCCATAGGTACGCCTCTGCACTCAATACAACTTCCAAGACAATACGAACAATGTTCCAAGAAGTTCACCACACAAACTTTGCATATTAAAGTCTTCTGCGGAGATTAATTTAGCCTTCCTCGCAGTTCAGTCTGTACCTAATGCCTAAGTGAAACATTGACGGAACAGCTGAGGAGGGCTTAGAGCTTAGAGAATCAGCGCCTTGATTTTACTTGACTTTACCTTCAACAAAATGTTGTTAATTATTTAACGAATGGAAATCGATAAGTTTAGATTAGTTAAGCCAAGCGTTGGTTATCTTGGGGTTAGTGGCCTCAGGGAAAAGGCATGTTTTTAAATGATAAAATGTTGAAACGTAATAAAACATGCATTTAATAAAAAAATTTTTGGAGAAAGGCATACAAATTTTCGTGCCTTTCTTGGAAGAATTGAGTTTTTATATAAACAAAACTATTTGTTCATATTCATATTGAGTATTTACTGGCGCAAATAAAAAATTCATCTAAACATTTTACAGCATAACTTGTAGAAAGGTTTTTTGCAAAAATAATTAATTTACCGCCATTATGACGAGCAGATTATGAAGTATGTTTAGTTTACCTTTAAGTCCTATTTCAGTAGGTATATATATACATTAAAGTATATGCGGATTGATGTCGGCTTCATAATTCTCCGACTTGTTTTTGTGTCGACTCGAGTCGGCTCGTGTGTAGAATGAGCTACGGGCATCCGTTTTTTCTTCTTCATATAATATGGACCACTTCAAGATCCTCGTTAATAAATCCGTTCCCACAGCCCCTACCTCAACCCGCCTCACGAGCTGCCCAACCGGGTGACGATATAGTTCCATTATCAGGAGATAGGGACGCTCTCATGACGTGTCACATAAAAAATAATACATTTTACATTTTTTTATGTATCTATTGTCTACGGTACGGTACCTATTCGATTTATTCGAATAATAAGCATATATTATTTAGATATATATTATTATTATCAAAATCTGTTTTATTGAGAAAGCTTTATAATACATGTTTTTTTTAATATGAAGAGTCATGAGACGTGTTATGGAAAATCAAAGTTTACTTTGTAATAAGCCTTACTGCTAAGCCTAAAATTCCCAATAATATGAATCCACCCTCCAGCAATAACATGCTGGTAAAAGCTTCGGGACCGGTGCGTGTTTATTTTAACCTCGATGTACTGAAGGGCGACAAATGCTTTTAGTGCGGCAAAGCCTATCAATGGCAAAGCCAACTAGGCCGGGTGCTATTATAGTACAGTGCGGTGTGTGCTATGTGATTTGCGTTTTATGCTGTAAGTAAGCCCATTTTGTAAGCCGATGTTACGCCTTCAACGAATTTTACTGATTAAAAACTTTTAGAAATGAAAACTTCTTTAGCGTCGTTGTGATATGAAACTCGATGAAACGAAAAATAGCGACACTAAAAAGAGACAAACACATACATCTTCAGCATTTAATTGCGAGAGAATGAGATAGGATAATCGGTCTCCTCTTTGTGCGGTGCTTCATAGACTATCGGTCTCCTCTTTGTGCAGCGCTTCGTAGCCTCCCCACTTTTGTCTACATTGGTTTTCTGAAGGTTTCACTTTCACTCTCTGTTTTTATCACAAGGTCCATTATTTATAATGGAAACCTCTTACCATAAATAGGCCACTTGCATCACACTTTTAAAATAAAATCCGGTTTAGGCAAATATTCCAAGATATTCTGTATTTTTTTTTATCGTATTTTTGAAACCCTGGTGATTTTTTGAAAATTTCAATCCGAAAAATCAGACCATTTTTTATAAACCGGAATGACGGGACATAATTTTAAAGGTGCGAAAAAACGATAATTACATAGCCGAAAATCATTTTAAAAAAAAGAACGTTTTCCACGCGAATGACACAGGAACATTTTTATGAACGATGTTAACAAAACTATTCGTAATTCTCAGCTGTTCCTATATGCGGATGACAAAAAGATTGTCAAAATCATTAAATCTGAGATGGATTGTATAGAGCTCCAGGATGACCTGAACTCCCTGGTCAATGTGTATTGTTTAGAAAACCGCCTTCTTTTGAATGCAGATAAATGTTCCGTCATATCTTATTCTCGAAAGAAAAACACTATACTATATCCGTACATAATTAAAAACAATCTTTTAAATAGGGTAAATGAAATTAAAGATCTTGGAGTTCTATTAGACAGTAAGCTTCTTTTTCAATCTCACGTCGAGCACATCACGTCTAAGGCTTTGAAAATGCTAGGATTTATACTTAGAGTAAGTTCTGTTTTCAAAAATCCACAAACATTTAAGATTCTCTACATATCATACGTCAGAAGCCACCTAGAGTATGCTTCAACAGTATGGAACCCCTATTGTTCTACATATAAATCAAATATAGAAAGAGTCCAGAAAAAGTTTTTGAAATATGTTTCGTTTCGCATGCGAAATGATGTAAATTATGTCTCTATGAACCTCAAAACCCTTGATCAACGCAGAGATATCAGAGACCTAGTAATGCTTTATAAGATAATCCACAATTTTATTGATAGCCCTAACCTATTACAAAATATCAATTTCAGATGTCCAATAAGAGTCACTCGATCTCCAGACATATTTTATATTCCTAAAAGCAATGCTAATTATCTTCAAAATGTGTTTATAAGAAGAAGCTGTAGCACTTTCAATAGATTATGCACAGACATTGACATGTTTAACACGAACCTTGCTAATAAAATTCGTAAAAAGTAATATTCAACGGAAAACTTAATGTTTCATTAATTCCTTATCTTTCTGTTACATTTTCATTTTTCTTCATTTTCATTACATTTTCTTTTTTGATTTCAGCAGTTTGAAAATACATTTTTTGTAGATTTAAGTGAGTAGATGCACTTTTTCAGAACTGTTTATATTACATACATATATTGTTTTGTTTGTTTTTTTTTATTTTTATTATGGTCTCAAATTTTTATGTCGTTATTTTATTGGTCAATGATATGACTATCTCTAACACTGTTATATATGAACTTGTAATGACTGTTTATAACGCTAATAAATAAAATAAAAAAAATAAATAACGAGGCATACCAAAAATATTAAATCTCGTAAATATTTTTTTCCTTGGTCCATCTTATTGATCATAAATCATTATAATGTTCAACGTCTATATTACTAAATCAAATGTAATATACTTGTACTTGTAAATTATAATAATAATAAATCTGGTGCGTTTATATTATAAAATTTGATTTTGTTAAAAACCGCACCATTATTATTATACCTCTAAAACACATACGGACAACGTAAAATGTACTGGGTTCTCTTCATTACACCTGTCAAAAAAATCAAACCAAATGATACGTTCGCAGAGAACAAACAATAAATCTAGTGAACGTTGAATGTCAAATTCAAAAATTCGCCTGAAATGAAAGTGATGCCATATAAAAAATAAATCAGTGTGGAATTTTATAAAATTAATAGGAACATTTTCGGAGACGGGACATTTTCATGTAGTGAAATCACGAGCCCAAATAATGGATTTACTTATTTAAAAGTAAAATAAACTGTACTTTTCTAAAAATTTTTTCTAACATTTTCGTAATCTTAGTAAAAAAATCTATCCACACGATTTTTTCCAAGTCGTTATGAAGTCCATGCAAGTGGCCTATTGTTTGTTACTATTATGTTAATCGTGTTCCCACGCAGGAGTTATTGAGACAAGCGAATAAATTACCAGTTATACGAGTAGATATAGAGGGTGTATTACAAATTACAAACCAACTTTGGGAAGCGGGTATGGGTACCCTTGCTCCAGGTATTGCTCATTTATTGGATAGTCAACACTCTTACCAAAGGTCACCCCGAGTGGCTCGCTATGTTTGGTGATTTAGCAGGGGTGCCCGGCTTTGTGGGGTGAGTTTTATAGGAATAGCGTTTGCCCACCTACTAAAACAACAACACAAATCTTACACAAGTCGTCACTGGTCATTTAGCCAATTAATACCCCTACCTCTCACCCGACTGTACCTTTGCAATACGTAGGTACTTACTTTTCTTTGTTTAAAATTGGAAACAAAAAAACTGAAAAGTAGCATCGGACACCAATATTGCAGTAGCACACTTTATTCCAAATGGTGTCAGAAGTCTTTGGTTAGGGTAAGTCAAGTCGACTGTTAATACACCGGCAATTATCCCCCCGGGAAAGGTTTTTACTATAAAATTGTATTTTTTTGTGCATTATTCACCAGTTTCAAAAACGTAAAATCGACTTAAAGAATACCCTTAATAGTAAGTGGGTATGAATATCAAACAAATTTAGGTAATTTTTCGGGATTAGTGTCTATGGCTATTTCGAATAATTTTTAGAAAAAAACTTTATATTCGCCTTAATCACTATAAAAGGAAACTTTTTGCATCACGGCAGGCGGAAAATAATGCATTTTAATTTTCAATGTCGTTAAATAAAATTTCACTTCGCGAACTGATCTACGACAGCCCGCCCGCTGCCGCCTGTCATTTTGGCACTGTTATGTTGTTGGTATCCCTGACCTCACACAAACGAGAACTAGATACGATTGTAGCCGACTTCGTGGGATACATGATGGGCGCGTAATTATGAAAAACAGAATTAATAATATAATGTAAACGAACCTCTAATCAGGCACTGGAATGGAGACAGACCATTCAAATCCTGGGATGTTTTTTAAAATAAAGATAATATACACAAGCACGCTACACAAACCCTGCGTAGCCAAACAAACCATTCAAAAACGTAGGCTGTTTTTTAAAGTAAAGATAACATACACAAGCCCGCTACACAAACCCCGCGTAGCCAAACAAACCATTCAAAAACGTAGGCTCTTTTTTAAAGTAAAGATAACATACACAAGCCCGCAAACCCTGCGTAGGCAGACAAACCATTCAAAAACGTAGGCTGTTTTTTAAAGTAAAGATAACATACACAAGCCCGCTAGACAAACCCTGCGAAGCCAAACAAACCATTCAAAAACGTAGGCTGTTTTTTAAAGTAAAGATAACATACACAAGCCCGCTACACAAACCCTGCGTAGCCAAACAAACCATTCAAAAACGTAGGCTGTTTTTTAAAGTAAAGGTAACATACACAAGTATTATAAGACGCGTAATTATGAAAAACAGATTTGTAATGTTAACAAACCTCTATTCGTATATATTTATTATTACCATAAAATAACGATTGGCTATAAGTTACGTAAAATAAAAATAAAAACATGCGTATTAGGTAAGTACTACTTTTAGTAATTTAATTTTATTGTCTTTAGCCGTTTATTTCTTCCTTCCGTTTTTTTTGTTTCTGGTTTCGAGCAATGCGTTCAGTTCCGATTATTTCTTTCGCCGAACGCCTTCTAGAAGAAAAAATGTCGTGCGAATCTTGTTCTGTCGGAATTTTGGGTTTTGCAGATATCGTGAGAAACGAAGATATCATGTCCGAAACCATGGAGTGCTTCTCCGGGAGAAGAAGTGTGATGTTTGCGGGAATATTTGTAACTTCTCGAACCCGCTATATCGTTGCCGAAAAACTTATGTGGTGAGTTCGGGTCACAATAAGATTAAGAAAAGATGCAACTTTTCAGTATCGATGAGAAAAGGCACATTTTTTGATAATTCTAATCTCTCTATAGCGAAGATATGCACCTTCGTTTCATTTTGGACGATGAAGCGTCCACCCAGGACTACCTTATTGATGGAAGAAATGGATATCAGCAGTGAAACCGTTGTAAACTGGTCGTCGTATTGCCTGGAGGTTTGCATAATCTGGTGCGACAAGATGAAACAGAAGATAAGGTGTTGGTATCACCGTGGAGGTGGATGAGGCTAAGATAGGAAAGCGCAAGAACAACCGTGGTAGAAGAGTGGACGGCAAATGGATTTTCGGTGGATTTGAGAGGGAATCCAAGAAAATGTTAGTCTGCGGAGTGGAGGATCGGTCAAAAGAAACGTTATTGGAAATAATTAAAGAGTACATATTGCCAGGCAGCACAATAATAAGCGATTGTTGGAAGGCGTATGACTGCCTTGGAAATGAAGGCTTTATCCATTTAAATGTGAACCACAGTATAAATTTTGTAGATCACGAAACCGGAGCACACACTCAAAATATCGAGAGGTGCTGGAGAGATGTGAGGGGAAATGTACCCAGATTCGTGAGGAGTAAGGCCCATTATGAGGGATATCTCTGCGAATTCCTGTGGAAGAGATCAGTGCCCAAAAATAAAGACCGACTCCACGCGTTTTTTAAAATGGCTGCTGAAGTCTACAAGCCCTAGTAAAATAAATTTTGTTTTTTTTTTGTTATATTTTTTTGTTTATTATTATTATTTCTATTCTTCAATTATAATGACGACGAATACTATACTGTTGGATTTCATCGTCATTATAATTCCAATTATAATGACGATGAAATCCAACATGATTCCAGTGCCTCAGCAAGACTCTGAAGTGATTCTGATTAGAGGTTCGTTTACTTTTTATTATTAATTCTGTTTTTCATAATTACGCGCCCATCATGTATCCCACGAAGTCGGCTACAATCATATTTAGTTCTCGTTTGTGTAGGGTCAGGGATACCAACAACATAACAGTGACAAAATGGCAGGCGGCAGCGGGCGGGCTGTCGTAGATCGGTTCGCGAAGAGAAATTTTATTTAACGACATTGAAAATTAAAATGCATTATTTTCCGCCAGCCGTGATGCAAAAAGTTTCCTATTATAGTGATTAAGGCGAATCTAAAGTTTTTTTCTAAAAATTATTCGTAATAGCCATGGACACTAATCCCGAAAATTTACCCAAATTTATATTACAGTATCGATTTTTGTTCTCATGCACTAGTGTATACAGTATATAGACAAGTAGATTTTTCCTTGATGCATTTGAATGAAAATTTGTTATATACTTTGTTCATCTGCGGTACATCCTCTCTGCACATCCCTTCGAAGTCACTAGTTATATTTTGTATAATTAGATATACCGTATTTTCCTTAAACCGATTGCATATTGTATATAAGTGTGCCGGGTGGCCAATTGTCTGCGGATAAACCGTCATGGAACCGTCCCTTAACATTCTGTGTATCTATTTGAATCACAGAAAAGAAAAATAATGATTTACAAGATTTTACCTAAAAGAAAACTTAACCCGTGCAAGACTGGACGTACAAAATTTGTGCATTAAGTCGTCCATTTACCGATAGGTTTGTATTTTGAACATTACTGAAAGGGTTTAACGTAGAACGTGAGCCTTTGATCGCGATGTGATCGAGCTTTGCAGGCATCGGCAGCATTAATAAATACAATCAGCGCGTGGAAGTAATAGGTGATGTTTGCACAAGCCATACACCACTCCAGCAATGCAGTTCGTTTTGCATAATAAATTTCACACAGACCGGGCGATTCACAGAAACGAGCTAGTCGGGATTTTGCTCGGCTTTCAGCTGCGCCGGATTTAGGTAGGTACGAGTACATAACTTCGTTGAACTGAGTACAAGCGGAAAATTACATGGTGGTTTGTGTGTTGCATGGTGTGATTAAAATTATTCTACGTACCTACCTAACTGAAAAATGACACCTATTATTATATAGTATATGTTTTAATATAAAAGTTTACGATCTTAAAATTACACATCATTGTAGGTATTGTGAATTAATACCACCGAGGTGTTCGTATTTAATTAAATGAAGACACTGTGAGCAAAACTTAATCGAAAATCTGGAGGCAGAAAAATCAGAAAAAGATATTGGCACATCTGTGCTCTGCAAGTGCTCTACCAACTGAGCTAAGGTGTCTATATTTAATTCGGTCACTTTTAACTGTATCATACTTCGACTAAGAACTACCATCAATATCTTCATTTTCTTAACGCACTTATTATTGGCTGCTATTGTTATGTATGATTGCAAGATTCAACTCGAACTAAATGCTATCTTAGAGGTGCCAATATATTTTTTCTGCCCCAAGGTTTTCGATTGAGTTTCGCTAATATTGTCTTCATTTAATTAAGACGACAATATACCATAAAATATATTCAGAATCTTAACGACAACGTAAGTAAAGAAGCCGCGTATACAAATTGTGACTCGCAACCTGTGTTTTGGACGGACCTACTGTCGAATTTGCTCTATCAAAGAAAAGAAGAAGAAGACAAATAATGTGGGAATTTAAGTGAAGAAAGCGTGTAAACATAATATTTATTATATACGCCACGGTACGGCGTATTGTACGAATAAATAACGGTCGAATTCACCCTAGCAGGCCTGGAGATTCGACCTTTCTGCCGCGTTCATTTTAAATAATTCTGAAGAACGTGTTACAAATATTTAAAATGTTTCTCCATGTTTTCCTCCCGAAGTTAGTTATTCATCTTCTAGAAAAATAAAATCTGGCGCTTACCGCTAGCTTTATAGTTGAAAAAACGGGTTATAAAGTTTTTAAATCGTTGTACGTAAAATATATTAATGATAATGTGCTGTTATTATTAATCTAAAGTATAAATCACTCGCATTCCTTCCGCGGCATGGAAATAAAAACGTTATTATAGTTTCAAATTCGCCGGACATGATTAAAATGGGAGTTTGGAGCAAATAAAAATTATTAGGGTTTTGTACCGCCTTAAATATTATAATTTGCGATTTTACTCATAAAGTTAAAAATAAAAATAAAAATAAATGTTTGTAGTTTGAGTGTAATAATCTGTATGTGGGAGTATGTAAGATTATTTTAAAATATGTTATTGATTGATTGAAGCAACCTTATGTAGGTATGCCCCATCAAAAAATCTGGAAAGGGGCTCTGTTTTTTCTGAGAATGAATAAAGTTTGAAGAGTGGGTAGAAATCTGAGTGACGGACGTGTAAATCCACCCCTCCCATTGCGGTGCAAGGAGATATTCCGAGAGAGTCGTGTTGGAGGGGTCAAAAGGCCTCCCTCAACCAGTCTCTCCCGATTTAGCCTGTCACGTGGGCGGACGCATCCGCCGCCAAGACCCGTATAAACCTCACGGGAACAGGAACCCGGGCATCCCTGCTAAGTCACCAAACGTAACGAACCGATTAGGCGATTGAGGAAGGGTAGGCAGTGGGCAGTACTAATGTGCCTGTATGGAATGCACGTCTCTGGTATGGAGCATCGTAATATGAATGTTAATAACTATAAAAAATGAGGTAAGTACGCAAAACCATCTTCGTACCTGAAGTTTGTTAAAAAGCTACTTTTGTAATAGAACCGAATTCAAGCAAGTAGCCAATAATGGCAAAGGATGGCGCCACTTACGTTAACAGATCCTGCCGCTGGCAGATATCAGTACTACGGATTTGTAATTTTGAGTACCTCTCCGGATACGAAGAGATTGAAGGTAATATGATTATTATTGTAACTGGCAGTTGTGAATAATAGTACCACGCGGCTATATATATTACATATTTATGACGTCATTGCCTGTCACGGTTATTTTGTCTCGGTGGCTAACTGTCACTGGATCACAGTGGATTCGAGGAATCGGTTATTTTTGAAACCGGTTCTTATCGGATGTATAAAGTGGTCACCAACACTCAAACTGGGCGAAGCCGAACAAAAAGCCGCCCACAGGGCCTAGCAGCAAAAACCGGCAGAGCGGGTTTTTAACTGCTAGTCATAAATTATTACACAAGAAAATACATTGTCGAAATTACAACTCGTATGATCAGCAAGTGAGATTAATATATAAATATCCGCATTGTAAAAAAAGTAACCAAATTCAAATTTCGCCCGATGTGGTTCATTTAATATTTTACATCAATAAACCTCGGGCGACCAGAAGGGGGCGGTGGATGGGGGTGTGTAGAGGGATGATGTGGTATTGAAAACAAACCCCAACATCTCTGCCCCTGTACTAACCCCTGGTATATTTTAGGCTAAACGAATCTGAGTGGGAGATTGCAGAGTAGTGTCAATATTGATGAATGGTTAAAACAACAAACTTTCTCTAGTAATCATCTGTTGAGACGAGTATGCCAAAAGTTCATATAGACTGGGAGGCTAGATAGGTAAACCCTACGTCATCGAGAAAACGGATGAAACTACTTTGTAGTGATAATGGACATTTAGAAAACCTTAACAAAGCTGGTCTGCCGGTGCGCCTCTTGGCAGGAGCCGCGCAGTCATGGAAATAGTGAGCGATTTTTTTCGAAAAAAATACGTCATCGAGTAAACGAACGGGAATGGTCTCATGTGATAAACATCGATTAGAAAATGAGAAAAAAGCAGGTCTGCCAACCAGCAGCCTGGCACGTTCGCAGGCAGCCGGCGTCAATGTGGGGTAAAAAATTGTAAATTTTACGTCATCGAGTACACGAATGAAACCAACGAATAACTATAGTCCAGATCATTCTATTTAAGAATTTCTTGGTCTGCCGACCAGCAGCCTGGCAGCTTTTTGTGTACGATTTCTAAAGTTTTTTTTTTTAGTTTTTTGTTTATCTTTATTATTATTTTTATTTCACTCTATTTAAAAAAATTTTGAATGCCATATTTTAAAAAAAACAAGCGAAAATGATGAAAAAAATAATTTGAGAGTTCTGAGAGTACCCATCCGTCAGGTGAGCCTTTCGACACCAAACCAAATTTATAATAATAATAGTCTAATAGATTACCTAATAGCACATAGTAGTTGGACGTTCGAACAACCAACCCACCGTCGCCGTAAGAGTTGCGTTCGTCCGAAAGTTCGTACAAAGTAGTTTCATCCGTGTACTCGATGACGTAGGGTTTACCTATCTCGCCTCCCAGTCTAGTCTCACAGTCCGATATCGTTAGACATACCTATCAAAATGAAGACAAAATTTCTGTGACGTGTGAGTTAGCATTGCCTGATTTGTTGTTCGGCCTAAAGCAATCATTTTCATAAAAATACCGGCTTTACTAGATAACAACGGGAACTGTATGTTCTTGTCTTATTTCTTCCAAGTTGTAGATATAGAAATTTAAAAGATCTGCAGTTAGTGGTGGAAAAAACGTTGCCAATAGAAAATACTTTTAATTTAAGATTTCAAGACAAGAAAGCCCTTCAATTTTCATTGTGCCAGAGCTCACCGCTTGAGAGTTTTTACTGCTAATATAGATATATAATAAACGTTATAAGACGGTTGTTGGTTTTTTAGTGCAAGAGATGTGATTTCAAAAATAAAACTATTTTGAGAAAGGCTTTATTTTAAACATGAAATTTTTCCCAGTTGGATAGTCAAAGCAATGTATTTGTCAAATAAAATAAAATACGAAAAAAGTCTTATAAAAATATTTTCGGGGTAAATGCAAAGCAGATTTTGGTGGGGATTTAGTGAATATTAAAAATAGCAAATATAATCAAAAATAACACAGTATAATTCAGGTATCAAAATGGGGTGTAGGTATAATTTTTGAAATACTGTGAAGGTTTTTTTTAACCGTTTTGTTTAATACGAGTATTTCAAGGTAATGCTTCGGATACCGAATTAAGGTACTGTCAGACCACGCTATATGTAGGTCGCGTTTTTTGGGCGTGGTCTACATTACTATATCAGACAGATGATGTGTTAAAAGTATGTGCGTGGCGATGATGATATGCCTTGATTTGCTGGTCAGACTATATTTGAAAATTGATGAGACCCCCACTCCTTCTTTCGGCAGAAGAGGGGATCAGGGTTGGTCCCTCTTTATTGAAAAACCTAAATCCAAGTGCAAGGTGTCCTAAATACACGTGTCTGATATTGCTATGATTTCCCGAGACGCGAGAATACTCGCCTGACCTCTGCTGGTACGGAATACTATTCTTTTGGTGATTTACATTTGTAAGTTTTCTTGTGTTATGTTAGTTATTAATTTATTTTTTTCTTTTTAAAATATGTGCTGAAATAATGTAACTAAGCAATAAATAATTTTTTACATTTTTAATATCCTTATTTTTCAAAGTACATGACGATAAATCAAAAATATCACCAAATAACCTTGCTTTACCCTATGTAAGTGGCCCAACCTCAGTTTGATAATCCCTTAGAAGGCGAAACAGCTGCCACGCGGAGTAATATATTACATGGCGGAACTTGTTTATAAATAAACTGTTTTTATAAATTAAATAATAATATCGCTGAGTATGTAAAAAAATACAAGTCTGCAGTTCACACGCAGTAGAAGTGAAATCTTCCGAAAATTAAAGTAGACAAATGTGGGGAGACTACGAATCACCGCACAAAGAGGAGTCAGAAAAGGCTCTAAAGAAGTTTTCACTTCAAAAATAAAACGGAGTTATTCAAACCAAACTCAATAGTAATAAATAGAGTGCTAAAAAGATATAGTTTATAAAACAGTTTTGTATTGGCCATTTATATCTAGCGATAGACGTGATAGTGAAAAGAAAGAAATCAAATGAAAAAATATTGTGAAACTATTATTGGAAAAAAAATCATATTTGAACAGAGTGTTAATTTTTTTTATTACGCCCTTTTGCCCGCAAGGCCGGAGTTCACAGGGTTTAGACTCTAAACCTTAGAGCGACGGGGGGAGGAAGTCGGGAGGGATTGAGCGATGTAGGGGAACAGGCTGTAATTTTGTTTAGTCTCAAAACATTTCATTGTTTCCCATAGGATCAAAAATTCAACGCGCGGTGGAGCTTAATTGGATCGGCACCCATCGATCGCCACCCTCCTGCCTCCTGCCACCCCACGGCATCGCATCGCAGGCCGCGATCACCGACCTGGCTAGAGATATTCTTCTAATTATCTTCATTCTTACTAATTATCTTTATTTATTTATTTATTTATTTATTATAGATACAAAAGAAAGTACAAATTATAATTAGGAAGCTTTGCCTGTCCAACTAGGAAAGTTTCCCGTTCCAGGATAGACAAATTGACATGTTTAGTTCATATTATACCTGAAATGTACATAAATTACATAACAAAAAACAAAACCAAAAAAAAAACAGAAAATTTAATTTTTTTCTGAAGCTAAGGTGTGTAATAAATAAAATGTATAAATATAAGTACACATACATTTTTTTGTGACAAAGTAGAAAAGGTAATCTGGTAGCATATATTATAATCGGATTTACCGAATTAACCTGGTAACATATGTATAATTCCTCCCAATTCTTATTCCCAACTCCTTAACCTTATTCCCAACTTTATCTGGATTTCATGAATCAGGATGATAAAGCTAAGGTGATACCTACTTCATAGTAGCATCTGACGCCACTTTGACATGATAGGATACGAAATTGATTTAATCAAGTACATTGGTGATCAAGTTATTAGCGCCACTGTGCAATTTTAGGTTTATAGTGAAATTAAGACATGCTGTTGTTACGTGTACATTTATTTTTGCATTTGCGCAGACCCATAATATTATACATTCAATTTTGAAAACGCCATATAAAAAAATAATTTTCTCTTAAAATATTATATTATAACGGGAAGGTGAATTACTCACACAACTGATTCCAAATTTGAAAACGACACTTAACTTAAAATAAAATTTGAGTTCATCGAAGGTGAATAATTTCTCATAGGAATATTTATAGATGAGAGGTTCTGGGTTCGAATCTCAGTTTTTTTTTTTTTTACATGAGCTCCACACAGGATGCCCTGAGGAAAATAATTTCCCTCAGGGTCTATGTCATCTTTGGGGATGCTGTGTGGAGGGTTTTTTTAAGGAAAGGAAGGCGAGGAGAGGTCTGGGAAGGAAAAGGGTTTAAGGGTGGGTAGGAATCTGAGGTTCAACGTGTCTTGGTCATCCGCCTCCAAGACCTAGACAAACCATGAACCCCATGAACCCGGGCACCCCTGCTAAATCACCAAACGTACCGAACCACTTGGGGGGACTTATGGCAGAGGTGTTGGTTATCCAATAAAGGTTGCGACTGTTAACTTTTTATTTTTCTGTGTCTTGTTCTCTTTCATATTTTTGTTTAGATTATTACTTTTATCTTCTTCTTCATTGATATAGGAACATTTAGTTCGCGCGCTGTAAAAGGAAAATAGTATTTTTATGACGTATTTTAGAGATCCTTAAGGGCCTTTAACCAGCCAGCTGCAGCGGCCGAAAATCCAAATTTCGTCGAAAGATGTTCTTACAAAGTTGGCTAGTGAAAGTTGGCTATCTAGTCAAAGTTAGTTATCTAGTCAAAGTTGGCTATCTAGTCAAGGTTGGCTATCTAGTCAAAGTTGGCTATCTAGTCAAGTTGACTAGGTATCTAGTCAATGTTAGTTATCTAGTCAAAGTTGGCTATCTAGTCAAAGTTCGCTATCTAGTAAAAGTTGGCTATCTAGTCAAAGTTGACTATCTAGTCAAAGTTAGTTATCTAGTAAAAATTAGTCATCTATTCAAAGTAAGGCTAGCTTGAATAATAAAGAACGTACAAAGAAATTTACAGACAGTTAGAAGGCCAAACGGTTAAGTTGAAAAACTCTAAAATGGGTATATAATCTTTAGGTAGAAGCGAAGAAATTAGTTACGATAATATTACGATAGGAACCTGAGTCTGGTAATTTGGGTATTTCCTCAGTAGGTATAACCAGTAATTTTGTAAGTTTTTTCTTTATAATTTGAGGGCATCATCCAGATTTTCTCACAAAGATAAACATTCTATTGTTACGAAGATAATACGAGTTGTGATGAACTTTGCAAATTGTGTGAAAACTTTAACATCCACATTAATTTTTTCTTTATTATTTGTTTATTTCACGAAAAAAAGAAACATGTTTTAGTATTATTTCACCCGTCATGCTAGGGATGTTCCTGTATTATGGCAGGTGAAGTTAACAGATTGGAATTATATATAACATGCTTGACAATAATAGTAAATTCGATTGCGTATATATTTCAGATTAAGTTTGAAATATTTTAAAGATTGTGGGAAGATATGAAGGTATAAGATTAGATGTATGGAGTTTAAAATGTATTATTGATTAAGTGGTGTTAATTAATTGTTAATGTGAATCTAGGTAGATAAATTATTTTAGATATTATTGTTTAATTTATTTTTGAATTTATTGTAGTCAGGTTCTAATCTCAGCTCTATTGCTAGTAGTCTTTCAGGATATCAGGTTTTTAACTCTTCAAGTCGATAGTAATTATAATTTCAGCAAAGTATTTGAGAAGCCAGCAGCCCCGCCCACTCGCCCGCCCCCGCCCTGTCCCCTCTTCCTTCCTCACCCCACCCGCCCATGCACCGCCCATCTCTTCCATTGGCCGGAGATTTACTTGTGCATTCATTTATTGAGATAATTCCTCAGATTTTACGTCTTCCTCTATTCGTACATTAATCGGGAATCTTCGGATTCATAATGTATGGAGGTAGGTATGCTTACATGTTACACCCACAGTCAATACTCTTCGCAAGGATATGCATTTCGGAGGTACCAGCTACCCTAATTATTACCGAGCTAATTAAGAATTATTAAGCTAATTAATTATTATTACTATTAAGCAGAACTACCTAACTTTATGTAAACGATTTGAACTTGATTCGAGGGAATTTAAAAAAAAAGTCTGTTCTGATAGGGGTGTGTTGAAATTTCGGAAAAGTACGTAAGTACCTACCTACGTAGCTATTTATCAAAATGGGAACGTAAATTAATTATTAAACAATGCACAGGCAAACAATCAATAAAAATATTATTAAATGAGCGATCTTATACTCAGATTTAAGACAATAAATCGACCATAACATGCGATAACACGACAGCCATAGAAACGTCATAGCAAAGCGAGTAATTCGGTGCTGCCATAGTTATGAAAACGTTTAGTTCCAATTTATTTAATTTCTAGACTTAATTGCCAAACTGTAGATGCATAAATAGGTAGGCACCTATTTACGTAATAATTATGCTAGCTTGTAGGCATCTCTGAAAAGTCAAAGGAAAACATGTGTTACTGAAAAATAATCAAAAGAAATGTTGTACTTTTCTACAAATAGGTATAGATAGTAGATAGGTAGGCTAGTTAGCAACTAGTTTATTGACTGGTTTGTAATATGCCCGAGTTCGTTTTGTATCAACAATGTGAACAGTAGCATAAAATATTAGGTTAGGGCCATCCATAAATTACGTCACATGAATTTCATGACTTTTTTACCCCCCCCCCCCCCCGTCCCTGTCGCACATCGTCACATTTGTGAGACCCCCCCCCTAGTGTGACGTCACATATTTTGCAATTTTACATCTAAAAATAATGAAAACAGTATTTTTTTTACTTGTGACGTCACAGAGCTGATACCCCCATACCCATTGTCACACAATGTCACACTTCTCTACTCCCCCCCCCCCCCCTTAAGATGTGACGTAATTTATGGATGGCCCCTAATAAATGTAGGTACCTAATAAATTTTGTATGAATGTGGAAATACAGAAAATAATATACCTACGAGTATATTTCATTAGGAAGGAATGAAAAGAAGAAAAAACAATGGTTAAAAGATCTTTACAAGTTCTACCTAACTTAAGATAATGTTATATCTCAGTGCACGGAAAAATTAACAATATTATTCCACGCTTGTAAATTCAGTCGATTTCACAACTTCATAAAACTTCTACAAGATTTTATTTATAAAATAAATAAAATCTTGTAGAAGTCAGAACATAAAATAATTAGGTAGGTGGGTCCTTAAAACAGCTCCTAGCCCCAATTGGAAAATCACTGAAAATAATATTTTTTTCCAACATATTTTAACATCTCGTTAAAACTTTTTTTATTTTAGCTTTCCCACTATTTTTTCGCTCATTCGAACACCGATGTTAAAACAACACTTTGGCATGTGTTCAATCGATTGTATATGACGTATTATATTATATTATGTTTCGATTGATGTACGAATATCTTTCATGTAGACCAAACAAGAATTCCGTGACAATCACATAAAGCAGATGTACTCGTACCGACTGTTAATATTTCACGCACAATGGTACAAATTTAACGAGGTGGCTTTGACAATTCAGTTTGAATAAATTCACTTCTACCTGTAATCTACATGCGTAACGACGTCCAATTAAGTACCTACGCAGACAGTATGTACCTTCCAGATAGGTAAGTATCTCTATTACCTTTTATTGTATCACATAGTATTAGACAGTATATATATATACTATGTTTAGATAGTTTATCTAGTTCCCATCTCCATAATATTAGGCAAAATAAAAAAAAGGTAATAATTATTGACTTTTTATTTATTATTTGGGCATGATGTGAACATTTGTTATTGGGTTGTAACCTAATTATTATAATTTATTGTTTTCTTTAATGCGTGTAATTTTATTAATCTGTAAATGTTCCTAATAAAATAAAAAATAAAATGAAAAATTGGATAACAAATGTATTTAAATCAGTTGCTATAGCGTAAGAAACGTTGCGTGCGCGTGTAACATAAGAATTGGGAGAATACGAGTTGAATAATATTTATACGAATATGTATGTCAAAGGTGGAAGACTTTTAATTTTAAATTAGCTCCACACGGGTGCCGCCGCCCCGGAAACCATTTATTAGAAAATCAACACCTCGTAGGTCATAGGTCACCCCAAATGGTGCGCTACGTTTGGCATACTATAGGGTTAGCAGGAGTATGTCCGGGTTCATGGCGTCAGGTTTGTCCGGGTCTTGGCGGCGGATGCGTCTGCCAACCAACTGCGTGGCAGGCTGAATCGGGAGAGACTGGTGGAGTGAGACCTTTTTTTCTCCAGCAGGTCTCTTTCGGATCATCGCCTTGCACCGCAGCGGGAGGGATGGATTAATTCGTCCGTCACTCCAGAACATCCTGACCCCCACATTTCTACCCTCCCTCCTTACTGTTTTCCTTCTCAGAATTTTCTCTCCTTCATTTCCTTTTAAAATGATCTTCCGCACAGCATTCCCAAAGATGAAATAGACCCCGAGAGGTATTATTTTCTTACAATTATTATATTCCCTGAAAAAATGATTCCTCTCGAGGCCTCCCGTGTGGAGCTAATGCAAAAAATAAATAAAAAAACAGGAGGCCTATAATAGATAATTTTCCCTCAAAGGCTGTATGTATATATGTATAAGTATATAATATTATATAGGTATCTATGTGTTCCTTATATAAAGGCAAATGAAACATACTTTTTTATTCTTAGATAACAAACAAGTGATTGAAAATTACATATTATCAGGCTTCCTATTATGTTCCTATGATCTAAAAGAAAATTAAAGATGTTAATATAATTGGTTTTATACTCGTATTATTATCACATCTTCTGTCAAGCGCAAGGGAAATAGTAATTACTAATTACCATGCTATTGGGCTATTTAAAACGTAATTCTAAGAATGAACAAAGGTTTGTGCATTGCTTTTTGATAATATTTTTCAAACAATTTGTCATATACCTACATAAAAGATTGAGTACCATAACATGAAAAATAAAAAAAAAATATTTCACCCCGTTTATTATTTCTTACGAGTTGGATTGTATAAAGATGTTATGTTAAATATTATTTATCGTCACCTTGTTCGGTCCAGGTTCATACTGATGTTTTTTAAAATGATCCTTGAATGCAAAACCATTTCTTTTACTCAGTTCTACAACCAAAATAATTTTTAAAGTCATCTTTTTTGTATTTCCGTAGATACTTGTATTTATTTTATTTTATAACAACACTTTGAACCTTTTGCAATTGCCATTCTGTTTGTGTCTGACAAAATATCATAACGTACTTTATATAAAAATTGGTCGTTACGATGCGCAGTGTAGTTCGTCTTTGATTGGGTAGGATTCTATAAACTTCGCCTTATCATGTTTTGAGGTAAGAAAGATGAATTCTCATAATCTATTAAATAAAATATATTTTCTAGTAAATATATTTATTATTTAATTTACAAAAACCGTTTGCTTATAAATGAGTTCTGCCATTTAATTATTTTTATGCGCGATAGCTGTTCCGCCTTCTGAAGGCGTTATTAAACTGTCCGCCTTATCGTGCCTGCAGAAGGCGAAACAGCAGTCACGCGTAATAATAATTACATAGTAGAATTAGTTTATAAATGAACGTTTTTGTAAATTAAATAATATTAATGAATACATAAATTGTTATATTGTTATGAGAATTCGTCTTTGCAAACTTTGACACCTCATACCTCAGAACAAGGTATAGTGAAGTTAGAATCTTGTCCAACCAAAGTGACGTACTAAATAAATTGGTAAAATTATTTAGAAGTCATCGGTACAGACTCTCCCTTGTACAGAGAGAAAATGTTTAGAAAATTTCGCACCATTCCGAATTTCTAACGTTTTGTAACATCTTTCTCTTGAAAACTTTAAGTTTTTAAGTTTCTAAAAAAAAATAAATGTAATTTTAGAAGATAATATATATACATACGCTACACCGAAACGGTAAGAATATGAAATTACCTCAATCGCAAAGTATGCTCCGAAAATTATTATAAACACATTTTTTGTCATTTTATGAGTTATAGGTATGTATGAAAAAATTCAGTGTTTCTTTTTGCTATTACTCTCCTCTTACAATATAATACAGGTGTATCGTTGTGCCCAGAGTCAGTGAGGTAAATACTTAATAAGTGAAGTGTCTCTGTTCCCTCGTTATCCACCCGCTGCGCCCATTAGGGATGAAAGGGCGACCCACCCCTCGCGGCACCCGCACCCCCCTTTACACCCCCGGAGGCTTTGATCGCTGATCTGTTTATCATCTGTTTATCTGGAATCAAAGTGACATCCTTTATGAAGCCAAGGCGGAAACATTGAATCCGGTGTGCGCCGGCAGATAATATAACCTGCACGCCCGATTGACCGTGCAGAGAGCTATTTTGTATCTCCATGGAGATGTGATTTGTGCAGCAGACCAAGAAGACGGAGTGTTTTTGATTTGTTTAAGATAATGTAATAATATTTTAGGGATAGATAGATATGCAAGATCAAACACTGATGTTCTAATTTAAAAAAAAAATGTAATTTATAGCGGATAATCTGTTGCTAATGTGTCTTCAACTAAACACTTAGTAACGCTTCTAATTAACTATGTAAACATAGGTGAATACAAGAAAAACGAACTGTTAAACCTGCCTTACGGCGAGCTGCGGTGTCTTTTTATCTTACTTATAAAAACTTTTTATCTCAGTAATTTAAAGGTCTAAGCAAGTGTATTTGCATAGGGTATTGTCAAAATGTTAATTACTAAACCTCTACTCCTGCTGTGTGTGAGATTTTTAAGTTATATTTTTCATTTTAATTATGTTGTTTTACTTTCTTTATTTTTGATAATTTTGTTATTATTATTATATGATGTGTGTATTATTTGAATACAGTTTTATTTTACATTCTCTATATACTTTTAATTCTCTACATAATTCTTGTATACTTTTTATCTATGTATTTTTCTTATGCTTTTCTTTTCTGTCAAATCCACTTTATATCGCTTTTTAATCATTTACGTTTTTTTTATATTATATATTATCTAATGCGGAAACTTCACTGGTTCACACTGAATCAACTAGTGAAAGTGGACTGGGTTGTCAAATGTTCATTATTAGATTATAACTAGATTATTTTGACAGAATCATAACAGTAACCTTTTTAAAATCATAAAACACAAAACTTTCAAAAATAAAATATGAGTAACTGTTTGTTTCCTGAATAAACCAAAAAAAAATATTTTTAGTTCTCGCAACGTCATTTCCATCATCTAGGCATAGAGATATATAAATGCATTTAGGAAGCATTTTGAAATTCCTTTAATTAGATAGCCTTGTTACTTATTCAATTGAATAAGAAAAACGGTTCCAGTTATGCAGGCAATTTGAGTGAAGGGACAGTACCTAGGTATCTAATAAAGCAATGGAAATTCAAAGGTTTTCTTTACATTGACATTTTTATTAATTTTAAAATTGGAATTTGATCTGTAAATTATTTTTTCGAAAAAGCTTTTTAACCGGTTTCACTTTGTGAAAGCATTATTTATTTAATTAAAATACAAATAAGTTTGTATACATCACTTTATTTTGACACACAATCAACATATATATCCACTTTTTCTGGAATAACTGTAAACTACAACATACACAGTTGTAATAACTGTATACATAGTTATTTCTGAAGAACTGGACGTCGTTATCGTGTATCAAAATGAAGTGCTGTAAACGAAGTTATTTTACTTTTGATAAATACCTTATGTATTGTTTTCAGTGGACAAATTGGAAATGCGAACGAGAGTTGGAATGTTTTTTTTTTGGAAAATATATGATTGAAACTAGGTTTCGATAAAGATCTCGATCAAAATTTAATTTCCTCATCTTGCTATCTTTCCATTCCCTTCGAAGAATATTTAAAACATTTAATTGAACCAAAGAAGAAATTATCCGCGTATCGAGTTGAATCTTGGGTACCTAATTAAAATTTGTTCCCTCTTTGAGTTGTCGCATTTTACGTTCACCATGAAGTAATTACAGGGCCGGAATTCTTTCAGAAATTGTAAATGTGTTCAAATACTTATTATTATTATGTAAATTGATTCCAATCACTTAAGATAATTTAATAAATCATGATCAAACTCGCATTTTCAGCGATTTTAATTTCTCAGTCATACACCTACCTATAAGTATTTTATAAAATGCTTCATGGAGTTAAAACATTAAAATGCATTAAAACACCGATAGCATCTTTTCTGTCAGGTTATTTTACCTCTATTTTCGGCACCACGTCGTGAAAAAGTTGGAATCGGGCCACTAACATTGGAGGGGACACCACCACTTTCCCAACGGCGTTATAAGGAAACATATGGTTTCCTCCTTCACCGCACACGTCAAGACTCTACTCTTTTTTGAACAAAGCTACATTTAATTGAACGACTCTAGACCCTCTAATGTCATGCATACGGGGTTAGTAAGCAGTATGCAAGTACTTACATTAACATTATACAAAAGATAAATAAAAGTAGCAGCCCGTGGAACAATTCTTCTGAAATCTATAGAGAAAAATATATACAGATAAAGGTGTTAGTAGATAAAAAGAAAAATAAGAGCTGCGCCCGGTTGAGGAGACCTGGATAAGAGAAATAACAAAAAAGTAACAGTAATAATATAATGCAAGTATTTGCAATAATAACTGAGAGAAGATAAAATGCATAAAAAGAAAATATACAGAGAAGTAATATATCCACAAACCACCGGCAGTCCCGCGGGCCACTAACAATAACACTCCTTGTGGAAGGCGAAAGGTTCACTAAAGGTGACTAACGTGTCTACAAGGTCCAGCCGCCTGCTGCGTGTTTTATTTTATTTTGTAAAGTGCACTCACATAGTTAATAATTCATTCAGGTTTTCTAAGATTCACGTTTTTCGGAGATTCAAAAATTTAACAGATATTCACGGGGTTCAGAGAATCACGTTTAGATGTCAGATATTAAGAATTATTAGTTATTGTAGATAAATGAAACAATTTTACTCTGTTTGAACCACTTATAATTTGAGTAAAGCTAACCGGTTTCGGAACAACCGTTCCTTCTTCAGGGCAAACGTATACTGATTTGACAGTTATAAAATAGTGGATGGGAACAATGTATTATTATGGTAGGGGTGTAATTATAGGTAGTAATTCATAAGACCTCCAACCACCCTGTCTCACAAAAACACTCCACCCTCCATTCCATGATACACCGCTTAGTAAATGTCCCAATGTCTAATAATAATTTCCTTTATGAACTTTCTATAATAAAACAAATTGCTGTAAATAACGGCTATGAAACAAGTTTAATTGATAACATCTTAAATAAAAACTTACCAAAATTTCAAAAAATAAATATCTATAGGTACAATTCTAATAATTTTTTGTATTTCTTGGGCATTGACTAATGTAACAATTTCTATAAATTTTTGTTTTGGAGAGTTTTAATTTTCAATGTACATTTGTTACTTTAATTTAAAAAATTTGCGACCGGTTTCGACACGTCCGTGCCATTCACGAGCAAACTTTTTTTTTAAAGAAAGGCAAACATTCCCGGGTTACGAATAACCCAACAATGTTTGAAAATCTCCTACTACCACCACAGAAAGCCGAAAATGTTGCTTGTGTTGTGATGGAGGATTTAGTCAGCCGAGGAATCGAACACGCGACGCTCGGGTGGGACCCAAGCGCTATGCCCACTCAACCACTGACCAGTCAACTTAAAACTAACTTTAAAAATTCTATACAAGTTCAAAACTTAATTAGGCGGAGGTAGTGAGAGGGGGGATTTTGATAGAAGAGGAGACCGGTGGGAGGAGTCAATATTACATGGAAACATCGTAAGTAGAGGTGATTTACATGGTGCTATTATTTTATTAACTAAATTAATTTTCGATATATTTTTTTTGTTAATTTCTAAAGTTTCTAAAGCCCACAAATTACAATATGAATTTACATTGTCATGTTAAAACTTAGTTTTTTTTTCATTTTTTAAGCTATGACCTGCTTCTATTAGATGGTTAGCAAACTCGGAGTAGTTATTATTTCGTAAAAAAAGTTCATGTTCCCTGATTCTAGTTTTAAAATTTCTAGTAGTCATCACTACATACTGCGCGTCACAATCGTTACATTCTAAAGTGTATATCCCATTTTTTTCAAATTTATTAGAAATATCCTTGTTATTAATCAATTTTTTTATTTATTTTAGAATTAGTGTAGAAAACTGGAGAAATATGATCTGGTAATATGCGGGATATTTTTAAAGATAAATCGCCTGTATAAATAAGTTTTTATATATTAGGTTGTTACTAGGTTTGTTGTTATTATTACCACTATAAATATACTTTTTTGTAAATTTTTTTTTTGCGTTTTTTTAACCAGGCGGTTAATTATTTCAGGTTTATATCCATTGTTTAGGGCTATCTGTTTTATAGTGTTAATTTCATTATTATAACTATTCACTTCACCCGCCATAACACGGGATATCCCTAGCATGGCGGATGAAACACCACAAAAAAACTAAACAATGTACAATATTCTTATAAATAAATAAATAAATCATTGTTTAAAGGGACATTAATAGCACGATGTATCATTGAGTTGAAGGAAGCGAGCTTATGTGACAAAGGGTGAAGAGAAGTAGACGGTATAACACAATCAGTGTGTGTAGGTTTTCTATATATATTAAATACACACTTATTATTAGCTAAATTGATATTTAAGTCTAAGAAGTTAAAATTGTTGTTATCATTTTGTTCCAGGGTAAATTTTATATTTTGGTGAAGGTTATTAATTAAATTATGAGAAAATTGTCAAATTGTCTGTTACTACCCGACCAAATTACAAACACGTCATCAACATACCTATACCATGCAAAGACATTAAATAATAGGGAAAGTCCACAATTAAATAATTTGTTCTCAAAAAAGTTCATAAATATTTCAGCAAACAATGGGGAAGCGGGATTTCCCATCGGGAGACCATTATGCTGTTTGTATAATATATCATTAAAGGTAAAATAGTTTTGATTAATGCAAATTTATAATAATGTGGACATTTCCTTCACAATGGTTCGATCTAAATTGGAATTATTTAAAATTAAGTTATTACATTCAATAGTGGGAATGCTGGGAAACAGATTAACAACGTCAAATGAAACTAATTTACTGTTGCTAGATCTTTGATTTTGTCGATTAACTCCAAACTGTTTTTAATTGATCATTGTGATGTGAAATTCAAAAATTATTTTGGAAACACAAAGAATACATGGGATGAGATAAATAAAATATTAGGACGTAGATCTAAGAGTAAGTAATGTCAAGGTACTTACTAAAAGATAAATCTGCAGAAACAGTTGCGGACGACTTCGTCAATGACTTTTCGGACAGTATAAATTCACTAGTACATAAATGTGATCTTAGAGAATCAAATGTTGAACCAACACAGCTACCACACAGTCTTTATATACCACGTGCCATACTTTTAGATATACAAAAAATTGTAAAACTTATAAAAAATTCAAAATCACTCGGAGTAGATAACATTAGAATGTTTGATATTAAAAAACACATACACATTTTAGGACCGATTTTGACACATTTAATTAACACAATATTAATACAAGCCGTAATACCAGAATACCTTAAATTTACCATTATAAGACCTATATACAAAAGTGGTAGACATGTTGACATAGAAAATTACAGACCGATCAGTATATTGCCTGCAATAGAAAGGATACTTGAAAAATACATCTCCATAAAATTGAATAAATACCTCGAGTCTTTCTCAATAATAGATCCACACCAATAAGGCTTTCAAAAAAAGAAGAGCTCAGAACTGTTACTTCAAGATTTTTCAAATTACATAAATAACGAGCTAAACGATAAAAAACAAATATTAGTTTTGTTTATAGACAATTCGAAAGCATTTGATACTATAGATCCAACAAAATTACTAAAAGTTTTAAAGGCGATGGGGGTGCAAGGACGTTTTCTTAAACTTTTGAAGGACTACCTTAGTGATCGTAAAATTCAGGCCAAAATAAATGGAAAATTGAGTAAAGAGGAAACGTTGTCTACTGGGCCGCAGCGCTGTATCATAGGTCCAACACTATAGTATTTGTCTTTCTTATGATTAAAGTATTTTCTTTTATCTGATGATGACACAGGATGACACAGCACTTGTCATCTCACATAGGGATCTGCTCACGGCCATGAAAATGCAACAGCAGGATTTCATAGCATTACTAAAATGTTCTCACGACTCTGGCTTAGTTATAAATGCACAAAAAACAAAACTAATGCACATATACTATGTACTATTATTTTAAATAACTACTGGAAACTATTATTTCTGTATTGATTATTATCACCTTTTTGATAATTTTTTACAAATTGCTCACACCATGTACCTACTATAATTGTTTAATTACCTCTTGATTCGTAATCACATAATCATTAACAATTAACAACTAAATATTATAGACGGAACTTAACTGGTTTAAATTATGTTCACTATTTTATGTAGGTACAACTTCTTTATACACAACTGTATGCTTCCTAAATAAACATAAATTTAAAAAAAATAAGATCGCCTCATGCCAGATATACAATAGCACCTTCAGTAGTGTCCCATAACTTTGACTGCATACACAATAACTGTATACAACCCTGCGCCTGTGGAAGTATTGACCTAGTCAAAGAATATATCTACTTAGGGGTGATGGTGGATTGTCATATGAAATGGGATATCCATAATAAAATAAATTTGGACAACTTATATAGCGCTGTTTTTGCGAAAAATCGCCTCAAGAGCGCTGTACAAATTAGCATGGATTTTACATTACAATTTACTTAACTTAGGAGGCTCGATAACAACTCGTCTTGCAGCTATCAAGCGCATGGATTATTGGAATTCTAGCCCCCCCCCCCCCCGATAAATTAAATAAAATATCTTTTTATACACATATTTCAATTTACTTAACTATGTAGGGGGTCTAGAAAACCACTCGTCTTGCAGCTATCAAGCGCATGAATTGTTGGAATTCTAGCCCCCCAATAAATTAAATAAAATATCTTTTTATATATAGGTATTTTAATTTACTTAACTATGTAGGAGGCTCGATAACAATTCGTCTTGCACCTATCAAGCGCATGGATTATTGGAATTCTAGCCCCCCCCGATAAATTAAATTAAATATCTTTTTATACACGTATTTCAATTTACTTAACTATCTAGGGGGCTAGATAACCACTCGTCTTGCAGCTATCAAGCGCATGAATTGTTGGAATTCTAGCCCCTGTGATGTGTGTCTTTTCTCTACTCTCTTATATTTGTCTGTATTTTATTTACTCCTGGGCACTTGGCACCAGTCGTAATATTCTTCTTTTCTCTTGGCTCTGATCGATATTTAAATTCTTAAGGCTTTGCATATGTGTGGTAGGGATGGAAAATTCCTCCCCTACGTCACACAAGCCTTTATAAAATTGGACCCTTATTTCCTCTGATAACTACAGAAAGCTACTTAAAGCTCCCTTGTACTACATACCTTTAGTGATATATGTACTTAACTAATAAATACGTTATTTACGACTTTGAACGTAAATATTTTCGTATTTAGGTTGTAATTAAACTCCATCAAACGTTGTGTAATTTTTTTGATTTATGATATAGGACTTTAATTACTTTAAATTTTGTGGTAACCCTCTTGATTCTAAACAGAGTGTTGAATTTCAAACTGTATTGGTCTCTCTCTTGCAAATTTAACCTTAAGTAATTTCTCTAAATGAACTAACTTCCCCTTGACGTTTATTATGATTCCCTACATCCTAATGAATTCATGAATAAGCAATACTAACCGAAACTACACATGACTAATTGAACAGATAATTAAATATAACTCAAATGGTTAAATGTTAGTAAATTTGATTATGATTGTATCTCGTATCTGCTGGGCGCCCCTCCGTTTAGATTCAGCTGCTATAAGGTACATATAAAGATGGATTTAGTAGGTTAATGTAATTAGTTAATTGCATATTTGACGAACTCAGAATAACCCTTTTTCTGGCAAAATTTGGCTCCTGCCTCCATCAAGTAAGCAGGGTGATCAGAAGTCAACCCAAAATTCGCACAGTCTTTTGGCACGGTTCAATTGATTGATACCTAAGTTATCGCGTCCCAATTGACCTTCCTTCGCCATCATGCACTGCCTTCAGGTCTTCCCCCAAGCCCAGATACCTCCAAATTCCTACTCCTCCAAAGTTTACTATTTACTTAGGGCGAACCGGTTTCGTCCTATATGCAATCATATACTCACGGGTTTGTGTGGAGTTACGGGTCGTGAATCCTCCCTCCACGTTCAAGAAATGAGACGAGAGTGACCCGACAGGCCTAAAGCACTAATTGTAAGTGAGTTCGTTTCATTCAATGAACAGTACATAAAAAGATATATATGTAAACATACGTTTTGGGAAGGTTTATAACTCGCAATACGAAACTACTTGCAACGCATCCCGAGCTCGGATCTCGCCCATCAAATTCTGCGAAATTTTCAGATTGATACCGAATATATACGTAAGAATAGTGTGAAATATAAATATATACTAGTACAATAAGATCTTATCTGGCGATGTGTTCTGGAGATTCGCCATAACTCCAAGCTTTTGTTTGGTTTTGTTGACGGTTTTGTTTGAGAGATCCGCCATCTCTATGGTTTGATTAATGGTCCTTGTTACAGAAGCGAACACTGCCTTCTGTTGGTTGAACTGTATTTTTTTTTTTCTTTCCCTCCCCTCCAATGTTCAACTTTTGATAAATTCTTGCTATCCCGTGATTCTCAATTGAATCATGTAAATCCTCATTACCCCTTATTAAGCTATCCCGTGATTTTTCAACTGCTTCATCTAAGCCTTCATTACCCCTTATTAAGCTATCCCGTGATTTTTCAACTGCTTCATCTAAGCCTTCATTACCCCTTATTAAGCTATCCCGTGATTTATCAAATGTTTCATCTAAGCCTTCAATACACCTTTTTGAACTATCCCGTGATTTATCAAATGCTTCATGTAAATCTTCAACACACCTTTTTGAACTGCTATAATAAATCTGTTAATTTTCAATTGCTTAGGTCTGTAGATACCTCTTTACGTTCAAATTAAAAATAGTGTTTAATTTTTTTTCCTTTTGTTCCTAATAATTGCGCAATATAATAATTTTATCCCGTTCCTAGAAGTTAATACCTAAGTACGATATCCACTAATCAAGGTCATTTTTTTTTTTTCTTTGTTCCTAATAATTGCGCAATATAATAATTTTATCCCGTTCCTAGAAGTTAATACCTAAGTACGATATCCACTAATCAAGGTCATTTTTTTTTTTTTTGTTCCTAATAATTGCGCAATATAATAATTTTATCCCGTTCCTAGAAGTTAATACCTAAGTACGATATCCACTAATCAAGGTCATTTTTTTTTTTCTTTTTACTGTATTCGAACTAGTGTCCCAGTGACCGAATTATTTTGTAAACAATTTGAGCTTTGTAAACATTCTCGACGGCATCGTGACCTAGATTCAAGCGTATGAGGTATGTTTACTTTAGACATTCCGGAGACGTGTGAGATGACTCTAAAATTTTTCTTTGTTTGATAATGATGTACTTAGCGCAATTGTCTAGTCTGATACCCGATTACGTATACATATTTATTCATTTATATATACTTTGTCTCAATAAATAATTTATAATATTGATATGTATATACATAAATTTTATGATTGAAATAATTTCTAATATCATAACTTATTTCAAATGCTCTGGATTTTCTGAAATTATATTAATACATACATAAGATTAAATATAAAATATTGATTTGTAAATTTATCACACATAACTACTTTTAATAGTTATTGATGAATTCAGAGGTAGGAATCGATACCCTTTTCCTCTTTTTATATAAGTGTTTATTTTTTTTTTTTGATTAAGATTTTTCTTGGGAACAATAAATTACATATATATGTTGATATACATACATATATAAATATATAAAATATACTTATTAAATTTATAATATTTTAATATAGTTACATATCACATATTAAGAGAGTAATATCTTGGTCAAATAATTAATCCAAATACCAATGTTTGCTGCATTCCGCTATCTCCTTGGAATCTGTAAAATTTTATAACGGAAAAGACTTACCCCTACCAAGGTTTTTTCCGACCGGGAAATACACGGTAACCTTGCTGCGATTTTCCTAAATTAATTTTCCTAAATTTAATTAAATCTTTTTGACTTCAATTTTTTTTTTTTTCATTTAATCTAATTAATTAAAATGATGCATGAACTCTATCGTTCTAAACTGTATTTTATCTCAAAACTCGTTGGTTAGATAACTCTTTAAATGATAGTTACTTCACGATTAATTTAGAGATGGTAAATTGTTGTTAAATTAAATTTTTATCCCTCCGAACTTTTATGTATTAATAAAATATTATTTTGTTTTATTATTATTATTTAAGATAATTAATTTAATTATTTATTATTTGTTAGAACACTTTCACTTAGATTGAACACACGTATTTAATTATAACTCCTTCACGCTAAATTATCACATCACTTCAGTTATTTATTGCACTAATATTAAACGCGAAATTTCTAAGTTTAAAATTACGATATTAGGTGATTATAAAATCCGAATTTTCCACTAAAACAAATTGTATTTATCACGAGCACTTTTATTTTTCACAAGTAATTAATGCGTTGGCTTTAATTTTATTTTTCACTGACTCTAACTGCAAAGTATTTTTTTTTTTTTGACTAGAATGTGAAATTTTTCTAAGTATCAAAATAATTATCACTTAGAATTTTTCAAATTTAAATCACCCACCGTTTCGTCACGTTCCGCGAAGTTACAAACTTTTCGACCACGACCGTAGACTGTCCTCAACTGGCATTTGTCTAGACTTTTATACCCCTCTCAGGTCCAAAAGATCGTATCTGAATCTCCTATAATAAACCAATCTAATTACTATCAACTCGTAATTTCTTGAAACCTCTCCATTATTGTCGAATGCGGTCTCTTTGTACGTTTTGCGTTTGATACATTAAATTCTGTCTCGTACCTCCATACTTACAAGATCCGGATTTAGTAAGATCCATGTTTAATGGCCCAACTTCCTTTGTCCTGTTGTTCATACAAAATTAGTTTGAATTTAATAATTTTAAAGTTCTATTTTCATATATTTCGTAACATGTCCGTGCGTACGGCATCTACCATATGTTCCAAATCTGTCCCCAAATTCGCCTATCAGAGATATCTTCATGTCGAAGTCTTTCTCGCAAATCGTTCATTTTTATTTTATTATTTTTCCTCGAGTTTTTCTGTATTCTATATGAACCTTTCCATTTAAAACCGAATTTTCTCTATTTACGTCGTATATTTGAATTTTCCATTTTTTTCCTCGAATTTTCTTTTATTCACGACACTCTTTCCATGAATTTCCTTATTTATTCTTACGCTATTGTTCATATCTCTATAGATTTTTATATTTCAAGCCGTATTTATTTTATTCACTGTTAATCTAAGATTTCCTTTGTTTTTCTCTGTCGTATCTCCTTTCCCCTCACTTCCCCGTACTTCCCTGATATAACCATATCGTTTTTTGATGTTTGCTGCCTCTTGGAAAATTTCATTTTCTATTTGTTATTAATAAATATATCATTTTTTAACATCTTTATAGGGGATACCCCCACTTCGGCCCTTAAATTCCTGTCATTTTTATTGCTTCATAGAGAACGCCTTACAAATTTCGTCCCGTTCTTACGAAAAATCCCATAAACCATATGTCTTGACAGTTGTATACATTAGTTCCTGTACCCACCTGGCAATAAATCCTTTTTTATTTCAGTGTCGTTAACTTTTATGAGAATTCTTTAATATAAATATTTCATAAGACCCATGATAATTTTTATTACCTTTTTTAACGGCTAATCGTCCTTATCTAAACAATTTTCATGTTCGAATATTCCTTGTTTATCACAACAAAATACATCTGAAATCGACAACCATTGTAATGCCTCATTTTTTATCTGCAATCGCGTACTATGTTACTCTATAACCTCCATTTTAATTACGTAAAATGACTCCTTTTCCTGAGTTTTTCTATCGCAATGTTTTCAGCATTTTCCACTCCCCTCCGTACTGCACTCTATCTTCTTCTCTAACACTTGTTACTGCTCTAGACATCTGAAATGTACCCTCGCCTATTCTTTAAAACTCTCATTTTTTTTTGACGTTTCCTCCCTAAATCTTTCATCGTAATATCCTAGCTCCGTCTAAAATTGATAACAATAATTTTCCATTGTTTTTTCAACATTTCCATTTCCTTTAGCACGTTTTCCCTCGAATCGATCATCTCCGGTCGTCACAAACAATCGTATTATAGATGGAAATCTCCCTAACATCTTACAATACGTTTTCGTCACTTGCTTTGCAATCTTTCACTTAAACTTTTGCATCGTGTTTACGTGTATCCTTTTTTCCGCACCTTATATGCTTTAATGCGTTCGAGAACTAGGGTTTCTGATCCCTGGAACGTACCGGTTAATGATAACATTTCTTGGGGTCACCGTACTTTTGTCCCTGAACAGATTATTTCTTCCCATGGAGTTTATTCACCTCTCGGTTTGGTGGGAACGTCAAACTCATTAATTACATTTCTAATTGCTAAGTCCAAAGGTCGTTCCTTTGTTCTAAAAATGGGCTCGGCCCTCTTCTTGTTGATAGGCTAACTCGGTTTTTAATCGTTTTTGCTGTAATTCAATTGGCTGTCAATATATCACGGCCCAAAGTATATGGGGAGTCCCTGTCTTTGATTATTTGTTGATACCATCTGTGATTTTTTTATCAATACTCGTCTCACCTTGTCTAATTATAGATCCCTACCGTAAATATGAATTCACTTTACTCTAATCCGATAGATGTCGTAGACGTGTCCGTTTTATAAGTAATTGATATTTTCTTTTTAAATTAAAGTGGGAAGCTACGATATTTCCTAATTTTCACTGTTGATCAATGCAATTCATCACAGTTCCCTCCTCTGAACTCAATTTGCTGTGGCTAACGTTGTATTTTATTTTAATGTCCTCTTCTTTTTTTTTTTTTTTTTTTTTTTTTTTTTTTTTTTTTTTTTTTTTTTTTTTTTTTTTTTTTTTCGTTAGACACCGAAATTGTGTTCAAATTTAGACTAGCTATCTTCCCCTCCTCATTTTGTTATCCCCTATCTTTTTTCCGTATCCTATTACTTCCTATCTCCCCCTCCTCATTATGTTATCCCCTATCTCTTTTCCGTATCCTATTACTTCCTATCTCCCCCTCCTCATTTTGTTATCCCCTATCTTTTTTCCGTATCCTATTACTTCCTATCTCCCCCTCCTCATTATGTTATCCCCTATCTCTTTTCCGTATCCTATTACTTCCTATCTCCCCCTCCTCATTCTGTTATCCCCTATCTCCTTTCCGTATCCTATTACTTCCTATCTCCCCCTCCTCATTCTGTTCGGATTGTTAACAATCTTGAATTTGAATCTCATTGTATTCTTTATTTTCTTTTCGCGTAGATTTTACTTTATGAAATTTTCTTTAATTTTGATAGATTCAAAATTAATTTCTTTTTGCTGGAACACGCCCCTCGACTCGCGTGTTTTGGTGGTCCCCAACCAGATTGGACTAAGACCTCCCTTACAATGATTTAAGTAAAGATTGTTTACAATCTCGCGGCCTTTCGAACAACTGAAAAGCGGGTGGTCTCTTGGTGTGCAATTAATTGTTTTTTTTGTTTTGTAAGTATGAATAATTTTTGTGAAATGTGTGTTTTCGCACGACCTCACCCAATCCGACAATCAGTGGTATACATGTTTCATATAAATTTTCCAGCATTTTTTTTTTTTTTTTTTTTTCTTTATTTATTTAAACTTTATTTTATAATTCTTAATTTCTAATTGTAATTTCTTAATTCATCCAAAGTTGTTCTAGCCTAAGTGTTGTCCACTCTAATATTTAAAATTTTATAAATGTTCTTTATTATCCTCAAATTGGTTCAGCGTTCCTTTTTTCCCTTTTTTTTTTTTTTTCGAAATCTAAAATATTTATACCTTAATTCAAATGTTACCTTTTTATCTCTATACTTAATGTCTACCCTATATCTATAGATAAACTTTCTTATTTCAATATTTCAAAAAAAAAATCCCTAAGCATTGTTTATTTTTTTTTCAAAATGTCCCTTTTGTGTGCCATATAATATCTCTAATTCTCTCCTTTTGAGTGTTCTTACTTATCTAACATTTTTTTTTTTTTTTTCTTTTTTTTCTCACTAACACATAAAAAAAAGTAAAATTTTTTTTCCACTAGAAAATCAAAATTAACGAATTTATTTGCCTTACTCTATTTCAATAATTGAATATGATTGTCGCTTATTAAGAACTTGTCCACTCACCCTCAAAGACTTAACGACGCTCCGCCCCTCGCAAGCAATCTGATAATCTAATATTTTAGTAATTTTCTTTCTTCCCCCTCCCCAATTATAATGTATCCTAACATATTTTTATTTGTATTTCTCAATCGTTTATTTATTTATTAACATTTACAAATATTTGTAAACTTCGCACTCTATCCGTTGATTTCCACTAATTGTAAACCTGATTTTTGTTTCTTATTACTTGTGTAATATCTAGCTAAATGTAAAGCGCTATAATCTCCTTTTATCTCCCGAGTTAGCTGCGACCATTAGCTCCTTCCCGGCTGTAGTTATTGTAGAATTTTCTTTTGGTGAACTGTTAACTTCGGTGCACTTGCTGCAACTAGCGTTTTCGCCCACACTTTCAATTGCGTGTATCCTCCTTTTTATGGCGCGGTAACGGTCACGGTATTTGTCCTTCTTGCTGGATTCCTCCCCACTCCTCTTCTTCATGTTCCGTTCTTCTGGTGTACATACCATTGTATCTAGTTTTCGTAGAAACTCAGCGGCGACAATCTCATCTCCTGATTGCCCCGAAAACCATAGCGATTGAATTTCCTTCGGATAATGTCTCATAATCTCGTCAACTATGCCCAACGGTGTGTCAGTAATCTTTAAAGCCTTCGCTAGCTCCCAATAGTTTGCGAAATGAGTGAGCATGGATATATTTTTCTTGGCATCATATACCCCTTCTGCAAGACGACGGCGAACTTCATTTTTCTTTATGTCTCCCCAATAGGTAGCTAAAAAATCTCGTTCGAAATCTAACATAGTCTCCCATCGTTTATTGTACAATTTTGCCCACGATTTAGCTTCCCCTTTCAAATTTTCCCGTACGACGACTAAAGGATCCGTTCGTTTCACTTTTCTAGTGTATTCTTTTTAAATCTTCCAGGAAACTAATGGGATTTTGATTTCCACCGGAGAATGATGGTCGTTCCTGCTGTGGTAACATTTCCACTACTTGGAGAACGCTTTTCGGCGCACTATCCTCTCCTATCACCGCCACTGTTGCTGGGCTTTCCAATTGTTTCTCGAGTTCTTGCATCTTATTGACGAGCGGTGCCAAAGCTGCCTGAATTATTGTAGTTATATCTCCTATGTTTATTGTTGAAGTCTCGGTTGTGACATTTTCCCCGATTGCTGTCACTAAAGCCTGGGCTCGCCTACTTGTTCCACGTTTCCCAACCATTTTCTTTATTTTCCGAGTGTCGCCTGGTTAATGTTTATATTTTTATCTTATTAAGCGACAACCTTATAATCTCTATTTTAGTTTCCTAAATTACCTTATGTAAATTATGTTGCCTTCCTTATTCTATTTATTTACTTATTTTATTTTTTTTTTTCCAATTTTCTCGTTTTTCTATATTTTTTATTTTATTTTTTTATTTTTCCTTTTACTTCGTTAACTTTTCTTGTTCCTTTTCCTCGGGTTTTTCCTGTAACATACCATGTGTGAGTCTCTCTTCACACTCTCGCTTATCTTCGCCCTGTTCCTCCGATTTTGTGTCGGTCTCCCCCTCTGGCTGAACGACTTCTATCATATCCTCGACTCGTAACTTAGACCTCTTTGAACGTCTAAATATCTCCCGTAATTCATCTCCCAACGGTATTTCTTTAGCTTCTAATTCCGTCGCATCCACTTTCCTTTTTTCCGCCATTTTTGTTTAAAATTTTTTAATGAATTTAACTCAATACCAACTATTTATTATAAATATACCTATATATATTTATAATTTATTTTATTTTTATTTTTATTTTTATTTTTATTTTTATTTTTATTTTTATTTTTATTTTTATTTTTATTTTTATTTTTTTTTGGCATAGATTGACCAATAAAAGTTTTTTTTTTTTTTTTTTTTTTCTAAAACAACTTGTAAAACTCTGATCTCCTGTCACGGCTGTGCAGTTGTGATGTATGTATTTTCTACTCTCTTATCGATATTTAAATTCTTAAGGCTTTGCATATGTGTGGTAGGGATGGAAAATTCCTCCCCTACGTCACACAAGCCTTTATAAAATTGGACCCTTATTTCCTCTGATAACTACAGAAAGCTACTTAAAGCTCCCTTGTACTACATACCTTTAGTGATATATGTACTTAACTAATAAATACGTTATTTACGACTTTGAACGTAAATATTTTCGTATTTAGGTTGTAATTAAACTCCATCAAACGTTGTGTAATTTTTTTGATTTATGATATAGGACTTTAATTACTTTAAATTTTGTGGTAACCCTCTTGATTCTAAACAGAGTGTTGAATTTCAAACTGTATTGGTCTCTCTCTTGCAAATTTAACCTTAAGTAATTTCTCTAAATGAACTAACTTCCCCTTGACGTTTATTATGATTCCCTACATCCTAATGAATTCATGAATAAGCAATACTAACCGAAACTACACATGACTAATTGAACAGATAATTAAATATAACTCATATGGTTAAATGTTAGTAAATTTGATTATGATTGTATCTCGTATCTGCTGGGCGCCCCTCCGTTTAGATTCAGCTGCTATAAGGTACATATAAAGATGGATTTAGTAGGTTAATGTAATTAGTTAATTGCATATTTGACGAACTCAGAATAACCCTTTTTCTGGCAAAATTTGGCTCCTGCCTCCATCAAGTAAGCAGGGTGATCAGAAGTCAACCCAAAATTCGCACAGTCTTTTGGCACGGTTCAATTGATTGATACCTAAGTTATCGCGTCCCAATTGACCTTCCTTCGCCATCATGCACTGCCTTCAGGTCTTCCCCCAAGCCCAGATACCTCCAAATTCCTACTCCTCCAAAGTTTACTATTTACTTAGGGCGAACCGGTTTCGTCCTATATGCAATCATATACTCACGGGTTTGTGTGGAGTTACGGGTCGTGAATCCTCCCTCCACGTTCAAGAAATGAGACGAGAGTGACCCGACAGGCCTAAAGCACTAATTGTAAGTGAGTTCGTTTCATTCAATGAACAGTACATAAAAAGATATATATGTAAACATACGTTTTGGGAAGGTTTATAACTCGCAATACGAAACTACTTGCAACGCATCCCGAGCTCGGATCTCGCCCATCAAATTCTGCGAAATTTTCAGATTGATACCGAATATATACGTAAGAATAGTGTGAAATATAAATATATACTAGTACAATAAGATCTTATCTGGCGATGTGTTCTGGAGATTCGCCATAACTCCAAGCTTTTGTTTGGTTTTGTTGACGGTTTTGTTTGAGAGATCCGCCATCTCTATGGTTTGATTAATGGTCCTTGTTACAGAAGCGAACACTGCCTTCTGTTGGTTGAACTGTATTTTTTTTTTCTTTCCCTCCCCTCCAATGTTCAACTTTTGATAAATTCTTGCTATCCCGTGATTCTCAATTGAATCATGTAAATCCTCATTACCCCTTATTAAGCTATCCCGTGATTTTTCAACTGCTTCATCTAAGCCTTCATTACCCCTTATTAAGCTATCCCGTGATTTTTCAACTGCTTCATCTAAGCCTTCATTACCCCTTATTAAGCTATCCCGTGATTTATCAAATGTTTCATCTAAGCCTTCAATACACCTTTTTGAACTATCCCGTGATTTATCAAATGCTTCATGTAAATCTTCAACACACCTTTTTGAACTGCTATAATAAATCTGTTAATTTTCAATTGCTTAGGTCTGTAGATACCTCTTTACGTTCAAATTAAAAATAGTGTTTAATTTTTTTTCCTTTTGTTCCTAATAATTGCGCAATATAATAATTTTATCCCGTTCCTAGAAGTTAATACCTAAGTACGATATCCACTAATCAAGGTCATTTTTTTTTTTTCTTTGTTCCTAATAATTGCGCAATATAATAATTTTATCCCGTTCCTAGAAGTTAATACCTAAGTACGATATCCACTAATCAAGGTCATTTTTTTTTTTTTTGTTCCTAATAATTGCGCAATATAATAATTTTATCCCGTTCCTAGAAGTTAATACCTAAGTACGATATCCACTAATCAAGGTCATTTTTTTTTTCTTTTTACTGTATTCGAACTAGTGTCCCAGTGACCGAATTATTTTGTAAACAATTTGAGCTTTGTAAACATTCTCGACGGCATCGTGACCTAGATTCAAGCGTATGAGGTATGTTTACTTTAGACATTCCGGAGACGTGTGAGATGACTCTAAAATTTTTCTTTGTTTGATAATGATGTACTTAGCGCAATTGTCTAGTCTGATACCCGATTACGTATACATATTTATTCATTTATATATACTTTGTCTCAATAAATAATTTATAATATTGATATGTATATACATAAATTTTATGATTGAAATAATTTCTAATATCATAACTTATTTCAAATGCTCTGGATTTTCTGAAATTATATTAATACATACATAAGATTAAATATAAAATATTGATTTGTAAATTTATCACACATAACTACTTTTAATAGTTATTGATGAATTCAGAGGTAGGAATCGATACCCTTTTCCTCTTTTTATATAAGTGTTTATTTTTTTTTTTTGATTAAGATTTTTCTTGGGAACAATAAATTACATATATATGTTGATATACATACATATATAAATATATAAAATATACTTATTAAATTTATAATATTTTAATATAGTTACATATCACATATTAAGAGAGTAATATCTTGGTCAAATAATTAATCCAAATACCAATGTTTGCTGCATTCCGCTATCTCCTTGGAATCTGTAAAATTTTATAACGGAAAAGACTTACCCCTACCAAGGTTTTTTCCGACCGGGAAATACACGGTAACCTTGCTGCGATTTTCCTAAATTAATTTTCCTAAATTTAATTAAATCTTTTTGACTTCAATTTTTTTTTTTTTCATTTAATCTAATTAATTAAAATGATGCATGAACTCTATCGTTCTAAACTGTATTTTATCTCAAAACTCGTTGGTTAGATAACTCTTTAAATGATAGTTACTTCACGATTAATTTAGAGATGGTAAATTGTTGTTAAATTAAATTTTTATCCCTCCGAACTTTTATGTATTAATAAAATATTATTTTGTTTTATTATTATTATTTAAGATAATTAATTTAATTATTTATTATTTGTTAGAACACTTTCACTTAGATTGAACACACGTATTTAATTATAACTCCTTCACGCTAAATTATCACATCACTTCAGTTATTTATTGCACTAATATTAAACGCGAAATTTCTAAGTTTAAAATTACGATATTAGGTGATTATAAAATCCGAATTTTCCACTAAAACAAATTGTATTTATCACGAGCACTTTTATTTTTCACAAGTAATTAATGCGTTGGCTTTAATTTTATTTTTCACTGACTCTAACTGCAAAGTATTTTTTTTTTTTTGACTAGAATGTGAAATTTTTCTAAGTATCAAAATAATTATCACTTAGAATTTTTCAAATTTAAATCACCCACCGTTTCGTCACGTTCCGCGAAGTTACAAACTTTTCGACCACGACCGTAGACTGTCCTCAACTGGCATTTGTCTAGACTTTTATACCCCTCTCAGGTCCAAAAGATCGTATCTGAATCTCCTATAATAAACCAATCTAATTACTATCAACTCGTAATTTCTTGAAACCTCTCCATTATTGTCGAATGCGGTCTCTTTGTACGTTTTGCGTTTGATACATTAAATTCTGTCTCGTACCTCCATACTTACAAGATCCGGATTTAGTAAGATCCATGTTTAATGGCCCAACTTCCTTTGTCCTGTTGTTCATACAAAATTAGTTTGAATTTAATAATTTTAAAGTTCTATTTTCATATATTTCGTAACATGTCCGTGCGTACGGCATCTACCATATGTTCCAAATCTGTCCCCAAATTCGCCTATCAGAGATATCTTCATGTCGAAGTCTTTCTCGCAAATCGTTCATTTTTATTTTATTATTTTTCCTCGAGTTTTTCTGTATTCTATATGAACCTTTCCATTTAAAACCGAATTTTCTCTATTTACGTCGTATATTTGAATTTTCCATTTTTTTCCTCGAATTTTCTTTTATTCACGACACTCTTTCCATGAATTTCCTTATTTATTCTTACGCTATTGTTCATATCTCTATAGATTTTTATATTTCAAGCCGTATTTATTTTATTCACTGTTAATCTAAGATTTCCTTTGTTTTTCTCTGTCGTATCTCCTTTCCCCTCACTTCCCCGTACTTCCCTGATATAACCATATCGTTTTTTGATGTTTGCTGCCTCTTGGAAAATTTCATTTTCTATTTGTTATTAATAAATATATCATTTTTTAACATCTTTATAGGGGATACCCCCACTTCGGCCCTTAAATTCCTGTCATTTTTATTGCTTCATAGAGAACGCCTTACAAATTTCGTCCCGTTCTTACGAAAAATCCCATAAACCATATGTCTTGACAGTTGTATACATTAGTTCCTGTACCCACCTGGCAATAAATCCTTTTTTATTTCAGTGTCGTTAACTTTTATGAGAATTCTTTAATATAAATATTTCATAAGACCCATGATAATTTTTATTACCTTTTTTAACGGCTAATCGTCCTTATCTAAACAATTTTCATGTTCGAATATTCCTTGTTTATCACAACAAAATACATCTGAAATCGACAACCATTGTAATGCCTCATTTTTTATCTGCAATCGCGTACTATGTTACTCTATAACCTCCATTTTAATTACGTAAAATGACTCCTTTTCCTGAGTTTTTCTATCGCAATGTTTTCAGCATTTTCCACTCCCCTCCGTACTGCACTCTATCTTCTTCTCTAACACTTGTTACTGCTCTAGACATCTGAAATGTACCCTCGCCTATTCTTTAAAACTCTCATTTTTTTTTGACGTTTCCTCCCTAAATCTTTCATCGTAATATCCTAGCTCCGTCTAAAATTGATAACAATAATTTTCCATTGTTTTTTCAACATTTCCATTTCCTTTAGCACGTTTTCCCTCGAATCGATCATCTCCGGTCGTCACAAACAATCGTATTATAGATGGAAATCTCCCTAACATCTTACAATACGTTTTCGTCACTTGCTTTGCAATCTTTCACTTAAACTTTTGCATCGTGTTTACGTGTATCCTTTTTTCCGCACCTTATATGCTTTAATGCGTTCGAGAACTAGGGTTTCTGATCCCTGGAACGTACCGGTTAATGATAACATTTCTTGGGGTCACCGTACTTTTGTCCCTGAACAGATTATTTCTTCCCATGGAGTTTATTCACCTCTCGGTTTGGTGGGAACGTCAAACTCATTAATTACATTTCTAATTGCTAAGTCCAAAGGTCGTTCCTTTGTTCTAAAAATGGGCTCGGCCCTCTTCTTGTTGATAGGCTAACTCGGTTTTTAATCGTTTTTGCTGTAATTCAATTGGCTGTCAATATATCACGGCCCAAAGTATATGGGGAGTCCCTGTCTTTGATTATTTGTTGATACCATCTGTGATTTTTTTATCAATACTCGTCTCACCTTGTCTAATTATAGATCCCTACCGTAAATATGAATTCACTTTACTCTAATCCGATAGATGTCGTAGACGTGTCCGTTTTATAAGTAATTGATATTTTCTTTTTAAATTAAAGTGGGAAGCTACGATATTTCCTAATTTTCACTGTTGATCAATGCAATTCATCACACCCCCCAATAAATCAAATAAAATATCTTTTATATGTACGTATTTTAATTTACTTAACTGTGTAGGAGGCTAGATAACAACTCTTGCAGCTATCAAGCGCATGGATTATTGGAATTCTTGCCCCGGAATAATACATTTACCTGATGTATTTAGTAATCTACTTAACATCCTAAGTCTGGCTTAATCTAACTTAATCTACTTAATCTAACCTAACCTAACTTAATCTTACTCACACATACTCAAAACCTATATTTAATAAAGCTAGATAACTCGTCTTGCAGCTATCAAGCGCATGGATTATTGGAATTCTTGCCCCGGAATAATACATGTATCTGATGTATTTAGTAATCTACTTAACATCCTAAGTCTAGCTTAATCCAACTTAATCTACTTAATCTAACCTAACCTAACTTAATCTTACTTACACATACTCAAAACCTATATTTAATAAATCTGCAGTCCATAACAACAATTGCAAAGAAGCCATAAAAATAACATGTAATCAACGCTAACGAAAATGTATATACTCGTAATACACTGTAATAATTGTCACTGTGAACTGTTTATTATTATTGATTGTTGTTTTAAACACTATCTCTTAAGTATTTTAATTTATCATTTATCACTTCATGCGTACGGCACTGGTAGAAACCGAAGGGCGCGGGATCAGTCCGATGACTTCCTAGTCCATGTGCTAAGGGGCGGGGGGCAGGCGCGGGCGGTTGGCAGCGGGGGCAGCTAGGGATGTAGAGATAGCAGAAGTCATCAGTCTGTTCTCTTCTCTGGTGCGTTTCTTAGAAGGCCGCTTCGGTGGCCCACACATCGAACGGGTCATATGGTCCACAGTCGTAAATACAGCGACGTAGCGGCGAGCAGCGGGGGTTGCAGTAAAGGTGCGGGTGCGCAGGGGTACGGCTATGACACCCAACGACCGTACAAATGACCACATCTGGTAAATGTTCGCTACCCATCCTGGGTTTTTAACACTTCGCATCTAATGAAGCACGATAACAATCTGCACATATTCTTAAAACTCGTTATACGCCCACACTGCTTACGATAAAATTATTTTGAGTTCACATATGTAATGTACACAGAGTAATAAACATTATTTGACACTTTTAAGGTCTCAAAATGTTAATTATCCCTCTTATTTAATAAGGGATAACGAGACCGGCCGGAATGCGTCAGGCTGCTCCGGGCAAGCTATGTAAGCGCCTTCGAACGATTGTAGGCAAACTGTATAAACTTAAATATTATGTGCCCATCAAAACCATGAAACTAATCTATTTGACCCTGGCTGAATCTAATGTGAGATATGGTATAACTTCTTGGGGGCACTCATGTAAGGCAAACATCCAACATGTACAGTCAATTCAAAATGCCATGGTCAAATTACTCGTCAGCAAAGCAGTTTATGACCAGCAGCAAAATATCACAATAATGTATAAATCCATAAATGTTTTACCTATTAGAGCTCTTTTTTTGGCATAAAATTTGTATGCAACATCATATCCTAGATAGCCCATACAAAACAATGGTGGATCACTTGCACAATACTAGGCTTATACAAAATTAAGGGACGATAGTACCTAGATTTTCTAATAAACATGGCCAGCGAACTTTTGAATACATTGTACCACTTATTTTTAATATGCTGCCTTATAATTTGAAAAAATGCTGCTCGACACCTAAATTTGCACTATTGTTAAAAACATGGCTATTGGAATCAGATTTTCTGTATGACTGACTCCTCGTTCATTTTTAATTTTAAATTTTTTAGACATATTATAATTTTTTATACTTATTTATGTTTTTATTATGTATTTTATTTTTTATTATATTGCAATATTTTTTTTATTCTATTGTTAGATATTTTATATTGTACTATGTTTTTGTCCACACTATTTTCCTGCCGACAAGCTACTTGCAGTAGCTTTGCAGGTATAATGTAAACAAGAAAAAACCTATTTTATGCAATAAAAAAAAAATTAAAAATATTAGATAAATGTTCTGCAGAGATTCAGAATTATTAGAGATACGTGTTCTGCAGAGATACAGAATTATTAGAGATACATGTTTTGCAGAGATACAGAATTTCCAGTGATTCACTTATTTCAGAGAGTCAGAATCAGTTTACGTTTGTGGAATGAATAAAGTCGGTCCTGTAATTTTTCCGCCCAGCTGCATTTCAGCGTATTCATTTAGTCTGAAATTGAATTTCTTGTATCCCTGGTCGGAAGAGTATTGCGATCTAGGAAGCTTTGCACGGCTTCTTACAAAATTGATATATTTGCAAGTAGGTGATGTTGGTATGTCGAAATGAAATTCTTTAAGCCAGATATGAAGAGAGAGAGCGCATTAAATATTCATTTACGAATTTTCAAAAACTTTCATCTCGGCAATATGCTAAATTGTTTTCTCGGGTATTCTGCAATGTTTTAGATATTAGAGAATAATATAGAGAAATACGTGATCGTTCAAAGAACCTACAAAAAGTTCACGTTTTGCAGGTTCTTTCTTAGGTACCTACAGGTAAAATTATGAAGGAAGCAACATTCTTGTTTGCAAATAAAATACTTGTAGCATGTAGATACATGTTATATGAAAAATTTAGATTGCTTCATGAATATCGGTTTTCTCAGAATGTAGATACCTAACTATCTACTTACTTTAAAAAATGAAAAATCTTTTTGTATCTTCGCCAAAAGCTTTCAAACAGTTATGCTGTTCTCATTTTATATCTTATTTTTACATAAATACCGCAGAAAAGTCTAACCTTCTGGAGCTAGTGAGACTATGGCATTTTCAATTGGGGTACGTTGTGAGGCTGAAGGTAGTGGGGAAGGAAAGATATGAGACAGACGATGGTGGGCTACCTAGCTATTAATAAATTGTAAAATAACACAGATGAATTAAATAAAAATTACTCGCGCACGACAGGTTTCATTCGGTGACCTACCGTCGAGACCTACCTGCCGGTGACCTACCTGCGAGTCGAGAGTCTCAACCCTCGGAGGCTGTCAAAGATATTTCATCATAGATAGGACATCATATCGTCAGTAGATAGGATGTCATATCGTAAAGGCGGGATTCCTTATTATAATATGTATATTGGAATATTAGTTACGATCAGTTCTATCATTGTTCTGTTGTTCATGCTATGCTATGCACGGTATCGGTTACGACATGTGCCGAAGGTAGCCGATCAGAGACAGAAAAGTCATTCTAATTACGAGAGCTCGCCAGACAACATCTAGCTAGCGAGTTACAAGGACGTGTGTCATCTTAAGCCATATTTGTATTGTGCGTAATAACAATAAACAGTCACTATTTCAAAGAACCAAAGTCTAAATCAAATAACACAGTACTGAGATAAGGTCCAGTGCTAATAAAAAAGAAAAATATCTCTGTAAAGGCTTACAGAGAAAGAGTCATTACACTTATAAAATTAGAAGCAACACGCACAAAAAGAGAAATTGTAACCAAATAGAAAGTAATTTCTTCACAATGCTCCGTTGAACTTTTTAATGTGTATTTTAGACTACCAATGAAACTTAACCTACCTATAAACCTTCGGAACTTACAGCAATTCATTATTAACAGGATGTTATACCTACAGACTCCAGATAATTAAAATCATTAATTTAAAAAATTAAAATGAAATGTTTTCAATTTACTTTAAGCATTTAATTTTAAAAAGCGTTATACATAACGTAACCAGACCTCCCGTTTTCAGGCAGCGTGTCCCGGTGTCCCCGAAAACAGCTTCAGGACGCCAAAATGTCCCGTTTCGAAAGAAAAAAACTCGCAGAGAATATAAAAAAAATATATAAAAAGGACCCAAACATCTAGTACTAGAAGATGAAGACGTGGACATACATGAAGTAAAATAATACAGTATTTTCAATACGCTTGCGCATAAAAACTCATAATGTACCTGACAATAGATAAAAGATAGGTATCTGACGAGAAAACCTACTATTTACTCTTTGAACTGACGTTTACAGAGCTCGCACGTAAGCTTATTCTTATTAGTAATCACGTTTATTAGTAAAAAATATCTTTAAATTTTGAACAAGATTCAGAATTCCAATCGTCCATGCGATTGGTAACGGCAAGATGAATTGTAATCTAGCCTCTTGTGTACAGCTCTCTCGTGTGAGCGCTAGTTATATAAGTTGTCAAAATCTATTATTTATACCTGCTGCGTGTCGGGACGGATCGAGAGAGAGGTTGAGGGAGGCCTTTTGACCTTTCCATAGGGGCTTTCTCGACCCATCGCCTCGCACGATGGAAGGATTCATATGTCCGTCACTCCTGGACTCACTAACCTCCAGATTCCTATCCACCCCCCTTCCCTTCAAGACACACAGCATCCCCTAAGATGACATAGACCCTGAGGGAAATTATTTTCCTTAGGGCCTCCTGTGTGGAGCTAACGTAACAAAAAATAATTACCTACCTTTTTTTCGGTGATGTCCCGGTTTGGGGGAAAAAATAAATGGTGATGTTAGTTATACATAAATTCAAAGCAGGTTCCCGCCTTCTTATTCCTAACTCTATAATATTATAGTCGCGTAAGTTGACGTCACTGTTGTTTGAAGGGTGCCCACCTTCATTGGTTTAAGGGTTGAGAGCGAGGGTGTTTTCCGGACTGAATAAATCTACATCATCTGTATAAATATTATATCTACATCTGTACCCGTTATTTCTACATCTTGCTGGAGATATGGACACAGAACAGTTCCACACCGCTGTAGAGTTGTTCACAGTTACAGAGTAAGACTGTACAAGTGTACACTGTACACGGACCCAGCACCCAGCTGCTTCCGTAGAATTAAATCAAATGTTTATTTTGATTATGCGAGTAAATGAGCAATGAATTGTATTCCTTCTTCGCCAACAAGGGTTCTCTAAACAGGGGTGAGCCCCAGTTAACATTTAGATTATTTGTACAATCGGTATCATCGTTTTTAGAAATTATTTTATTTAGTCATATATACAGTAATTTCTGAATTTATTAAATCATAAGGGAAGGGTGTACAAAATGACACTGTTTCGTTTAATGGCAAAATTAGTGTCTAAATGCATTATTTATTAAGAAAATATTTTTTGGTTGGAAATGGTATGCGACAACTTTTTTAACTAACTAACTAACTAACTAACTAACCATCACGCCGTTTCCCCGCAGGGGTAGGCAGAGAGGACGGACCGCCAAACAACTCGGTCTTGGCACACACTTTTTGCCTCACTCACATTCATACATCGTCTCATACATTCTCTTCTATTATTCTGACTTTTGACATGACCCGACTCAAGTATCTGATTCACTTGATCGTGCCATGTCTTCCTCGGGCGTCCCCGACTTCTTCTACCATTCACATTTGCGTCGTATATTCTTCTTACACTACTTCCTTCGTTCATTCGCTCTACATGCCCAAACCATCTGAGGGTCCCTTTCTTAATCTTACTCATTATGCTTACATCAGCCTTACATTCTTTGCGGATATCCACATTTCTCACACGATCATACATTGTTTTACCACACATACGTCTCAGGGATCTCATTTCAACTGCATTCAGTTTACTTTCATCCTTCCTCTGCCAGTTCCATGCCTCACTGCCATACATCAGGGTAGGTACCAGGACTCCATTGTGGACTGCTAGCTTCGCTTTTTTTGACAGTTTTTTATTAGCGCCAACGGAATTCAGTCCACCATTAATGGAGTTACCGGCATTCACCCTTCTTTCAATATCTCTTTCAGCCTTCCCATCTCTCGTAAACATACTACCCAGATACACAAACTCATCCACCTGCTCCAAATATTCATCATTCACAACTATGTTGCATACTGTTTTCGTACTCTCCCTTTCAAACACCATGACTTTAGACTTACTTACATTCATCATTAGCTCATTCTTCATACATACTTCGTTCATCCTAGATACGAGAGACTGTAGATCTTCCATAGTGTTAGAAATCAGCACCGCATCATCAGCATACAACAGGCAACATACTTTCAGATTACTCAATTTCGCGCCCAATCCCACCTCTTTTAATTCTTGCATACAATTATCCATGTATAGATTGAATAACCATGGTGACATTACGCAGCCTTGCTTGACACCTTTTGTGATGTCAAACCACCCCGTAAAACCACCGTTTACCCTAACACACGCAACGCTTCCCTCGTACAGAGACGCAATTGCCTGTATGAGATTTGTATTCACTCCATACTTGGACAAAACCTTCCATAGCTTTTTCCTGTCGACTCGGTCGTATGCTTTTTGTAGATCTACAAAGGCGCAGAAAAGTTTCTGGTTTTTCGCCAGAAATTTCTCAGTAAGCATACGCAAGGAGAGAATCTGGTCCATGCATCCCTTTCCACTCATAAAGGCACCTTGCACATCCCATATTTTATCCTTTGTTTCCATTCTTACCCTTTCAATCAATATTCTTCCGTACAGCTTGCCGACTGAACTTAGCAGGCTAATAGTGATTACAGCCCTTCTCCAATCTAATGGCGTGTAACCCTCCTCTAAACACTGGTTAAAAAGTTTGCACAACCATGTGAGAATAATATGGCTATCTGCTTTAAAGTATTCGGCAGCAATATTGTCGAAACCAACAGCCTTACCATTCTTCATGCATTTTACATGAACACTTTTTCACTTTTTATATTACATGACAACTTTTTTATACCTTGTAATAAAGAATATTTTAATAAATGGTGGAAATAATTAAATAAAAAAATGTTATTAAAAACCATAAAAAATGGCATTGCGATTTCCATAGAAAATAGAAATGTCTGGCAGTTAACTGGATATTTCAAGCAGAGCTAGGCTAGCAAAGCATGTGATGGAAATGGCTTTGCGATTTCCATAGAAAATAGAAATATCTGACTGAAAAAGTTGTACGCTTTCAACAAGTTTGGTTCTCAATCACAATTCACACCAGACTTCTTAATCATACATAAAGAAAGCAGCCAATAAAATATGCGTTAAGAAAATGAAGATAATGTTGGTGGTCCTTAGTCGAAGTATGATACAGTTAAAAATGACCGAACCGGATATCGACACCTTGGCGGAGTGGTTAGCGCAGTGGCCCGGAAAGCCGAAGGTCCTGGGTTCGAGTCCCAGAGGTGTCAGTATATATTTTTCTGATTTTTCTGTTTTTAGATTTTCGATTGAGTTTCGCTAATATTGTCTTCATTTAATTAAAGATTCTTCTTAAATTTTCTTCTTTATATTTGTGGTAAACTAAGAAATCTACTCCAGTAATACTTTCTATGAATAGTACTACTATTCATTTCTCACTACAATTAAATCTCTAAAAAACACTTCTTCCGCTGGACCAGATGAAATTACGACCAAAATCCTTAAAATGCTGTCTTCGGAGATTACATTGCCACTGGAATGTAATCTCCTTATAATACCTTATAAACCTAAGCATTACACAGGGCTACTTCCCCTCTAACCTAAAACGAAGTATCGTAATTCCCATCTACAAATCTGGAAACATGACAGATATCAACAACTATAGATCAATTACTCTTTTAAATAGCTTGTCTAAGGTTTTTGAAAACCTCATTAATGCACTTTCATTAAAATAAACAAACCTCATTAAAATACTTTCAATTAATCAATATGGTTTTCAAAAAAACAAAAGTACATCAGATGCCATTGCTAGTGTGACTGACTTCATTGTAAAAAGCCTTGATAAAGGAAATAAATGTATCTCAATCTTTTTAGACCTTTCTAAAGCATTTGATACAATATCACACATTAAACTAATTAAAAAACTAGATAACATCGGCATTTCGGACAAAGAGCTAAACTTCTTCAAAACCTACTTAAATGGACGCCAACAACAGGTTAAAATACAGAATACTCTCAGTAATCAGCGCTCAACTGAGTATGGAATTCCACAAGGAAGCGTTTTGGGACCGACTCTGTTCTTACTGTATATTAACAACTTTTGCAACCTTGAAATTCAAGGACACATTGTTTGCTTTGCAGACGATACTGTCTTATTATTCGAAGACAATAATTGGTCAGCTGTATTTAAAAAAGCTGAAGAAAATATTAACTTCATTAAAAAATGGTTAGATATCAACACACTTACCCTTAACACGAAGAAAACTAAATATGTTACTTCAAGCATCAATACTATAGGCCAACCTAATGATGATTACTCCATAAAAATTCATAGCTGTACGAATTCCAATGAATGTAGTGAGTGCCCCAGTATAGAGCGCACTTCACAGATGAAGTACCTCGGCCTCACCATTGACCCATACCTCAAATGGAACCTACATACCCAAATTAGAAAAACAATACACTTCTTCAGATCCATAAGGAACTTTCTTAACTTACAACTCCTAAAAACGATTTATTTTGCAATCACCCAATCTATCATTGAGTATGGTATCATTGCATGGGGAGGGGGCACTTCATCAGCTCTAGATCCTGTCGAAAAGGCGCAGAAAACAATTATGAACATTATTCTCAAACTTCCTCTAACTGCAAACAGTGACCTTATATTCAAAATAATGAGAGTATTTGATGTTCGACAGATCTATGTAAAAACTATCCTCATGCATCTCTTTAAAAACAAACATGTGCTTTACGAAAAAAAATAAACTTAAGGTTTACACGTAACTCCAAGTTCCTGCACTCTCTTCCACCTTTGGTCAACGTAGCTTTAGATACTTTGCCACAAAAATATTCAACATTCTCCCAGAAAACATCAAACTGAGTCAAACACAGAGAGAGTTTAAAAAATATGTTAAAATATGGATACATTCTAATGATCGAGCCTGGAGCCCTCATCCAAACGCCCAGTCATTGACAGTTGTTATTGTAGTAATAACCTTGCAGTTTATGAATTGTGTAGGTATATGCAAACAATAATGTTAACTAAAATAAAGTTTTTGCTGTATGGAAACCTACTTTACACATTTATAAAAAAACCATTGATAAAATTGCGAGGAACAATTAACAAAAATTCTGCCTCAATACAGGTTCACCTAGTGAGGCAGGCTATGCACAACTAAAAATACTGTATAACTATACTACTCCTGTGTAACCTTTCTTACGTTACTTTCTATTTTTTAATTTTTCTGTACTGATTGATGTAATCTATTTGTAAACTACATTGAGCATGTAATTTTTTTAGTTATATTGTTGTTATTTCATTGAAAGATTATTATTATTATTATTCCTTAATAATAACACTGAAATGTTTCTTAGCTGTAAAAGATAATAGTTAATTAGGATAATCTAATATTAACTTATGTTCACTAAAATCACTTAATCTTAATTACTACAATGCAGAGGAATTACCACAAACCGTCTTTGCATATTTTCAAAAATTCTTATAAATAGACACCACTCAATATTATTTTTTGAACTCCCTGTAATGTTTAGAACCTTATAAATATACTCAAAGCAGATTTTATAATTTGGGCGTGTGTTTGTAGTATTTTCGATAAATCTTTAATATTCATTTCTCCGCTGGGTTAACGGTTAACCCTTTTTCCCGTGAAATTGAAATGTAAACAGAATCTTTGTCTTCCTTTAGTTAAATAGACTTCTAACTTCAACAACATCTCGGAAAATAATGGCCCGGCGCCTGTCGAGGAGAACTGCGCGATAATTAATTGAAAATTTGTTTAAATGTTTCATTTTTTGAGGGGTTTTATTTAATAATGTTCCTTTACCTTCAGTTCTCAAACAAATCTTAAGACAATGGCAAAAACTCGGATAACGAGATTATTTATTTATACCTACCTTCCAGGAAAATGTCTTCCAAAGTAATAGGTAGATAGTAGGTACCTACCGAGAAAATTTAGAACTTTAGAACGTTTATTAAATTCAGTTCATAAGAAAAGGAATGGATCGCTTTTCGTTTGTATTTTTTCAGTATAGTTATGTATGTTTACAGCTAATTGTTTTCTGCAATATTAAGTCGGAATATCGCTTTGAAAAATAGTAAAGGTTTATTTTCGTATGCACGTTGCACATTTCTCTTATTGTGAGTTGTGGGCATTTGTTAAACGGTAAACTACGCTTTTGTGTTTCAGTTCTAGGGACATAGGGGGTTCGTTTCCAATAGGTCTAAAAAATGCACACCCGCAAATACGTTAAACTTTGGATTAGAAGTAAAAATAGAGAAGTATTGGTATTAGTACCACCTCACGGATAATACGGAACGTTCATGTTGTCGAAGTTTGATGCACGGATAATACAGAATATTCATTTTTTAACTAATAGACAATCAAATAATATGACATTTGTCGGAAGTACCAATCTTTATCAAAATAAAAACAAAAAAGGACCTACTTCGAATTATTGGGTTGAGGTTCAAACTACGAAAGCTGCATGTCATGCATAATTTAGATATACATCCCAGGTTTGAATGGTTTGTTTAGCAAATCAGGGTTTGTCTAGCAGGTAGGTATGTGTAATTATTGTAATACATTTCCTTCCATGTTCTGCTGTTATAAATACAGGTAAACTTGTCAATAATGCATTCACTTCACAGCGTGAATAAATTATTTTTTTATATGGCAACAATATTTTTTCTACGATTGGTAGCATTGATTGATTGTCTGTGAAATTTTCAATAAAAACAATGAATATAAAGATGGCGTATCCGCGTAAGTGAATTAATTTTAACAAAATTTAAATGTAACATATTTTTACATATTTTTTCGTCTCCCCGACATAAATATTCACTTTTCATGAAAAAAAAGCTAAATTTAACTCTTCGAATAAAAAATATTCCGTATTAACCAGTAAGAGGTTCAATACATAAATAATAAAGTATTCACTAAACATGCATAATAGTTAAACGGATAGTTAAATGGTATTTACAAAATTTCTGATTGATTGATAAACGGTGACCGGACAACTCGGAATGAAACCAACTTGAGGGGCCGGTTTTATTTTTTGAAACCTAAAATTGGTTAAATAGGTTACGTTAGGTTAGGGTTATCAGATAATTTAGAATTATTTTTTTACTAGCTTTTAAGGACTTTTAAAGGAGGTGTTAAGTTGATTTTATTTTCAGTTAGCATGGAACCTGATAAACAACCGTGTATGGTGTATGTAATAAACTTACCAATATAAACGTAAAGTAGACGACATTTAAGCTGGGAACATACTAGGCCCACGCTGGTGTTATCTATGCATCTAACGTTATGTTCCGCAATATCTGTGGTTGTTTTTTTGACAGATATTATTAAAAAATGGATGACGAACAGTTCATTGAAACTGTTAGACGGCACGAAGTTATTTAAAAAATCAAATTACAGGATTGTAGAGATTCTGCATACGCAGTGCAGCTTGGGAGGAAATTTCAGCCATTCATGGCATGTCTTTCAATATTATACCCTTATAATTAATGACAATCAAACCTTAGACACACTGCCAGTCTTTCTCTTTCGAAGACGTGTGTTTTCTTTTTTTATGTCATATTCAATTATGCTGTGAAGCTCTTTAAATACCACTTTACTCATTCGGAAGTACTTGAAGAATCGTCCGTCATCAGATTCTAGTTCCTTTACTAAAGTATGGAACTCTCCAAACATTTGTATTTGTTAATGTTGTGGACCCAAATACTTCTCACTTTTTTCTTTTTACGAGAATATTGATTTCATAATAATAATCGTAGCAAATTATCTTCAAATTAGCTTTCAAGACATGGCAAAGTTGTCATCTGCTGAGAAGAGAATCACATAAACATAACCTAAAAAATAAATGTCAAATGTGTCGAATCAAACGCGCCTGCGCACAACCAGAGACCCCTTGTCACGTGGTCACAGCGACGCGTACATACGTCGGCCAGTGTGGACATGGACAGGAACGTTGCGTCGCGTTGCGTAGCGTGGCGTGGGCTTAGTATGTTCCCAGCTTTAACATCCATAAATTGGTTCACGGAAAATGTACCAAAAATAACATATTAATATTTTTACTCCAAACTTCGAAAAATTGTAGGACATATGGAATTTAGAAAGCACAGTCTTTATTTCGGGAATCTGCATGAACACTGTAACTTAATAAAAATTGTAATTAATATTCCCAGAGAATAACCATAAAAATGAGATTTCGGATTCATTGTTTGCCCAATATAAACTTTGATTTCTAGGATTTAATTTTACCTACACATGCGTAAGGCATTTATGTTATTAAAAACATCGCTTCATGTAATTCTTATAAAATTCACACGGTAACAGACAATTAAAAAAATATGTGTCAGAAATAACCTTACTTTTTCGAGACGGGAATCTCATGCATGGGTCTGGCGAATTGCGATGTTGCCGGCTCTTTCGCAGCCCAGTAAAAACATTTTAGTAAGAATTTATAACGAAGTTTATACCATATTTATTCAATGTGTTATTAAAACACGGGTAGTGTTTTTTTAATTCGTAATAAATATATTCGTAAGGCTGCTGGTGTGTAGCTCTAAACAAACTTTATTATAGTAGGTACCTACCTACCAAATCATTTTTGTTTGAGATATGCTAAAACAATGTAGAACCACGATAGATTGAGATTGCTGGGTGTTCTTTCAGAGGTATACTATCAAATGCAGTACCCACCCACTTAACTTTATTATGTTTTATCATCATCATCATCTTCTTCCCCTTATCATATTCGGCTTGGGGACCCATTGCATCGATAAGGCGCCACCATTCGTTTCTATCCCTGCTGAATGTTCGGCCTCCGTCCATGACAGTCCCATCTTCTGCTCACACAGTTTTTGGAGTTGTCTCCCCCAACTGTGTCTGGGGCGGCCCACTGGACGTCCACCCTCTGGAATCGCACTCAGTATTTTCCTAGGACTTCGGTCATAGGAAATTCTTAGTACGTGTCCAATCCAACTCAGTTGCGATTTTTCTATGAAGCGTAATAGTGGTAGTGGTACAATGTTTAGATCGTCTCGTTTCTTATTTGATCCCATTTCGTAACTCCTGCCACTCCTTCCAATCATCTACTCGTATATCTGGTGGCCGTACGTAAGCGTCGGGCGGTATATTGTTTTGAACACTTCCATCTTTGCTTAATACTAAGCTCGGCTTTCCTTATCACTGAGCTGTAGAGAGGTCGCAACACACCGCTTGCCGCACTTATTCTTCGATCAGAATGGAAAATTCGACCCCGAAGTATTTGAACCTGTCCACCTGTTTCAGCTGAGTCCCATTAGCGAGTATGTTGCGTTTGGTCCCTTCCTATAACCATCACCTCTGTTTTTGAAGTACTCATCTTCATTCCCGCCGCCGTGCACTCTTCGTTGAATTTATTTTTTATTTTATTTTATTTAGTAACAATATAATATTTTTTACATTTTTATATGAAACATGTTAGTTAGATGTATATATAAAATAGAAAATGTATTCGTAGTCCTCCTCACTAGGAGATCCTGTGCTGAGGGGGACTGTGCTTTGGATAAGTTTTTCAGCGACTTCTATGGTTTAACTTCATTGTTTGGATAAGGTTTTCCAGTAACTTCTATGACGATGTTTTAAGTATAGTAGTAAGTTCATTTTCCGATAGTTCCTTCAGCCAACATTTAATGTCCTTAATGTAGCTATTTTTTGTTTTAATTTGTTTGATACTAAGTGGGAGTTTGTTATATAACTTTACTGCTAAAAATTCAGAACTTCTTTGACCAAATGAAGAGTTACACTTTGGTATATTAAGTATGTCTGTTTGTTTGGCTCTGGTTTTAGAGCATGTGAGGTGTCTGCCTCTGAATCATTTTTGTGGTGATTTACTAGAATGTTTTTGGCATAGATTTTCTGTATGCTTGGAAAAACTGTTTAAAAATTTCTGTTGTTGACGTCCTTATTGGGACCTTTAGAATGGTCTTTATGATGCAATTCTGGGTTATCTTAAGTTGTTTTAAATGATTGGTTGATCCACTTTTGTAGTCCCTCCACTGTTGTTGTCTTTGGTCTCGCGATGTCGTCAGCAAATAGTAGAGAGCTGATTCTAGTATTTATTGCCTACCACACCGAAAAAAATGAGTTAGCTAAAGTGTTAAGCTAATTGAAGTTGTGTAACCATCGCCTAAACTTCAGCTACTAGTTCCTAAACAACTTTATGTGCAGATACCGCCGTTGTTTAGTAAAAGGTGCTTGAGCTACTACAACTAAACTTTAATAATAGCATACTAAAAGCGTACTTACCTAAACAAAATAATCGGTTTGGTTAATTAACCTAAAGTAATTTACTGAACCTATTTCGCTTTAGTAGCTTAAGTTTATTTGTTACTTCCCAAAATATTTAGCTAAATTTAACTAAATGTTTTGTTCAAATAGCCAAACTGAGGTTGGAACATCTATATGTGGTATTTTTACATAACAATTAGTTGCATCGCACAAACTTGAGCAAACTGCTACACAAACTTTGGTAGCCGAGCATACACCGGGCCTTTTCGTTATCGCTAGCTATCCAAGATGATGCCGTTCTCAGTTCTCAGTACGCACTAGACAGGAATTGACGTTCGTTGCGCGCGTTTATTATATGCCGGCCGCCGTTCCTAGTTCCCAGTTATAATGGCAGGCAAAACCGTGGAGGATTATTTAATTTCTTGGAATCTGGAAGCTTACATAGAAAAATTTAAAGGTGATGTGTGTAAGATCAAAGGTGTGTGTGTGTGTTTTCGTTTTCGAGGCTTTGCTGGTGGCTGGAAACAATATTTTGAGAGACGATTCTTAACAAAATAACTTTTATGTGAGGTTTTTAATAAGTAGATTCTAGTGATACAAAACAAAATATTTATTTATTTAGGTTTCATCTCTCAAAGGGGTTGTAATAAACTACCAGCAACTCAAAGTATTTAACCCATGATTCTGAATCATGGGTATAATCCTTCGAGTTGATGGTGGTTACATTTACACCCTGTATTGTTTTCATCTAAACTGCAAAACTGCACTTCCTATTTAATATAGATAATCCAACCAAAAAGCTAAGCTACAGTACCTAAAGCTAGCTAGCAGTAGAGAGCTAAAACACCCATATCAGTAGGGCTATTCCAGCCAAAGTTTAGTTAATCAACCTAAACATTTTGGAATATTAACTAAATAATAAGGTTACTTCATCTAAACAGTTATGTTTTTCTAACCAAACACTACAAAATGGTTTAGATATAAAATACACAACAGTTTAGGTAACACAACTAAATACAGAAAGCTGTCTCAACCGATTAGTTTAGCTAGAATATCTGAATCGTTAAGCTGTCATAAATAATAATTTAATCGCCTCGTAAATAATAATTCCGCCACTTACGCGAAAGGCCTAGAACGTGTGGCTGTACCATACAAATGCCCACAGAAGGTTCGAGCGATTTCTCTGCTTTGCGTGAATTCACCCAACATTACCTGGCGCGCTAGCCAGCTACTCTGCCGATCGCGCGAGTATATAAGCAGCCGATCCGCTCGTCCGCTCCAGTCAGTCAGTACCAAGTCTCAGTCTAGTTTTCATTCATGGTTCGACATTTACGCACCGGGCAGTGATACAGTGTCGCTACGCATTATCCGCCCATGCGGGCTGATATCGCTCTCGCAGCAAGTGATTTAACGCATATCCAGTGTGACTCCAGGAACATTTTCATAACACCTTCGAGGACTCCTTCTCCAACCACCATCCGCTGTCCAGCCCATTCGCGCCTCGACATGAGATGTCTCCGTCCGCAGCACATAAATTTCATATTTCATATACATATTTTTCCGCACACATATTTCCACTTCGAATTCTTCCGAAACTTCTCTGTTTTATTTTATTTGAAAAACCAACAGTTAAAATATGTTACAATGTAAAGTAAAATATGGTTAAATTATTTAAGTAATAATTGGGTTTCACTGATTTAACTTAAATCAAATAACATTTTTTTAATTTGCAGCAGTGCGAAATATGAACAGGAAACCAGACAATCGTTAACCCAACAAAATTATCGTTTTAACTACCAGCCACCCGCTATGGCTGGAACCGGGCGGAATATTTAATTCAACAATCCGATATGCGAAAATCTGGCGAGCGTGGAAGTCATACAAAGTTGGGAACTCGCTCGTACGTTTGTTTTTAATATAATCAGTAAATGCGCGTTGCGAAGAGTTGAGCACGGCGAGGGAGTTTTCATAACAATTCATTTGAAACCGCACCGGGTCGGTACTGAGGGTAGGGAAGTACTATTAACAGCTAGGGTTGTCAGTTTTAATAAATTGGTAGGTACCTACCTACTTCATTTTTAATCTCTTTATATTAGGTAAGTACCTACCAGCTGTGTAAATTGGTAAAGTTGATCGAGACTTTTGTATGAGGTCATTTTTTCTAATTTGAATTAATTATTTTTCAGGAGATCCCACTACCAGTTGTCAAATCGGAATTCAATATTACATGAGTCAATATTACAGGAGCTCCACACAGGAGGCCGTGAGAAAAATAATTTCCCTCAGGGCCTATGTCATCTTTGGGGATGCTGTGTGGAGGGTGTTTTTAAGGAGAGGAAGGAGAGGAGAGTTCTGAATAATAAAAATCAGCAATTAAGGCTCTGCAACCGGGCCCGAAAAGAAGAAGATGGAGAGATACGAAATTACGAATGATAGAGGAGAGCGCTAACATTTACAGCGACAAAATCGATGCGAAAATTGCGAAAATGTTTAATAAAACACGACTCGTTTAAAAGAGACCAAAAATCTCGCGGGCATTATCTTAAACAGCATTTAAAGAAACACTGTGAATTTTTTCATACATGTAACTTGTAAAATAATTGAAACAAACGTGTTAATAATAATTTTTGGAGCATACTTTGCGATTTTTTTCTATGGAGGGAATTTTATATATAATTTGTGTTTCGGCGTGGGCAAAGTCGAGATATTATCTTCACGAATAACATATATATTTTTTAAGAGCTTTATAACGTACCGTGTTTAAGGGAAATATGTAATAAATCGGTACAAATCCGGGTTGCGGATTCTTGCTGCTAGGCCCTGCGGGCTGGTTTTGATTTGGCTTCACAAAGTTTAAGTGTTGGTGACCATTTTATAAATTCGATAGGAACTGTTTCCAAAAATAGCCGGCTCCTCGGATCCAGTGACAGCTGGTCACCGAGACAAAGTAACCGTTACAGGCAATGACGTCATATATAATATATAGATATAGACGCGTAATAAAAATCACAACGTGGTATTATTATTGACAACTGCCAGTTACAGTAATAATCATACCATCCATCCCTCCATACCCGGAGAGATCCACATGGATCCACGAAACCACGAATCCAATAGTAGGTATACTTAGCCCTGCTAGCTGACGCTCTTCATCCTAGCTGTTAACGTAAGTGGCGCCATCTTTTGGCATTGATTTAATTTTGAAATTGAAAAAAAAGTTGTTTATAATTATGTAGGTAGTTTTTTAAATACCTACTTAAAATATATTTTTGATTGTAGCTATTACTTTGTGGTTATCCATTATAGAAAAATGAAACAATATAACTTTGTATAAACCACTTATATGATGTGCAAATCCGACCGGTTTCGGAACAAACGTTCCTTCGTCAGGGAAATTTTATACTAATTTGACAGTTTAGAACAATGTTTTATTGTGGTAGGGATGGAGCCATTGTTAGTTAATAATGTAGATTGGGTGGGTAGGTATTAGTGTAGAGTGGGTGGGTAGGGGAACAAGTCCATGATTGGGCTATATGACAATATTTTTTGTTTGTTGATAATAGATTCCTGACGAAGGAAAGTTTGTTCCGAAACCGGTCGGATTTGCACATCATATAAGTGGTTTATACAAAGTTATATTGTTTCATTTTACCTACTTAAAAATTTCAGAGTAAATGTTATTTTTAATTTATTAAATGAGATAAAATAAGAAACATACTTTTGTTATACGCGAGTTTTATTAATTATTCACTGAACTATTAGTACAATAGTAATGCAAATAACTAGTTAATAAAACAAAAAGCGAAAGCAATATAAAAATCGTTCGTTTGTTAGAGAAATTAATGAAAGAATTTTTTATCATCCAAGATTTTTTGTCCGCACTATCAGCGATGCCACCCACTGCTAAGTTTAGCAACTCTTTAGGAAAAGTGAATTATTAACAGGGGGCCTAGTCACAAACAGTCAGTTTGCGAAACTAGGTAGTTTGGGCAAAGTTATCGCAACTGGCGAAAAATGGTAGTCAGTAAGTATTTGTTAACATTTAGTTTATTTTGGCGTCGCTAGAGCGTCGGATGTTAACATAACTTGAAACTCTATGCAAAAATGAACATTGACTATGAATTTTTTCTGACAGACGACTTTGTTGTTGAACCATTTTTTTGAAGTTTCAAGTGTCAAGTATTCTAAAAGAAACAACGATGACCGTAAGTTATGTTTACGCACCAGATTTAAATATCCGGGTTAAATTTTCCCCACAGGAAAAACTAAACCCTTTCACACACTTCCTCAAATGATCATCTAGTCAAACCACGCTATGCAATTGCACTATATAAGTATTATAAATACAAAAAAAATGGGAAAATAATTCACCGACTCCAGATATTTTCATATCAGAGGGTTCGGCTCTGTGGAATTCCTAATTTGACCTATAAATCCTACTGATCCCTCAATATAAATATTTAAAAAATCTTTTGTAATCCTACATGTATAAATTACTGATTTTTGCATTTTTATATATAAATTCTTTGACAAATCTAATATACCTAAATTTTGAATGAGAGACCTAGGTATAATGCCAGTAGCCGAAATGACAAATGGTAATATTTTTATAGTCTGAGAATGCCAAATTCTTTTAATCTCATTTCCTAAATCTGTATATTTTATTATTTTTTCAGAAACAGATTTTTGAATATTACGGGAATTTGGAATAGCTACATCAATGATATAAGTTATTTTTTTAATTTTGTCATGTAAAACTATATCAGGTCTATTATGACTAATTGTTCTGTCTGTTAGTATAGTTTTATCATAATATATTTTATAAAATTCATTTTCTAAAAATGCATTTGGTTCATATTCATAATATGGTACTACGGCAGTCAATTAAGTTATGTTTAATTACCAAACTTTGGTGGATTATTTTAAAACCTCAGTGTGCCTAAATGTATACTCTGACGGCGCTAATATAGAACATCCCGATATAATATATTCTATAGTTTCCGGAAAAGCCAAACATTTTCTACATAAATCATCAATTTGATTTATATCTTTGATTATATGCTTTCTATAATTTTTAGTATTAATGACTCTATCTTGAATGGCAAGCATAAATCCTTCTATTTCTGCGTTTAACTCTCCAATACTCAACCATTTGTTTGACGAAAGTGTGTCAACATACGTTTGGTTGAGATAATTGAAGTGTTTTGCGTGAATAATTTTATTTGACCATGAATCTAATAATTCCCGGATAGTATTTATAAGAATATTGGCATTCTCGTCATATAAATTTAAAGGTGTAATGTTTCTATCTGCCTTGCAAATTATTTTGTGCATTTCTGAGCTATTAGCTTTCCTATGGAAAAATTTCTTAGCATTTCTACCTGATTGTGTTTCAAAGATGTTATTTTGACTACACCTTTACCTCCTAAATTTCTAAGTAAATTAATTCGTTCTATAGCTGAATTTGGAAGATGGCAATTAAACTTTGTTAACGTAGTTCTAATTAATCGTTCTAAACTATCTATATCTGTATTGGACCATTTAATTATGCAAAATGAGTACGTTAATAGAGGTATTGCCCAAGTATTTATTGCTTTTACTAAATTTTTAGCAGATAGATTGCATTTTAAAAATTTTCTGATCATAGTTTTAAATTTAATCCTAATATCATTTTTAATACTAGTGTGATCTAATCTATTCGATTGCGGGTATCCTAAATATTTATAAACCTCATCCCCTTTCATACTTTTAATTTTGAAATTTCTAAATATACTCTCGTCTCCATCTACAATTTTGCCTTTCTCTATATGGATCGTTTTACATTTATCTAAACCAAAAGTCATTTTAATATCATCTGAAAATTTTTTAACTACTTTAATATTTTTCTCTAAATTTGATTCAGAGTTTGAAAATAATTTTATATCATCCATATATAATAGATGTGAAACTATACTACTCTCTCCTGTATTACCCTTAATTTTTATTCCAAACTTGCTTTTAATTAACATTTTAGATAGGGGATTTAATGCTAATCAAAACCAAAGAGGACTCAATGAGTCTCCTTGAAAAATCCCTCTTTTTTTTTAAATGCCCGGTACTACTATTTTCTTACCTTTTAAATTAACTAGTAAATCTGTATTCCAAAAGGAAATAATATTTTTCAAAAAGCTAATTATAATTGGGTTAACTTTATATATTTTTAATATTTTGATTAGCCACGAGTGCGGGACACTATCAAAAGCTTTTTGATAATCTATATAACAAGTATGTAAATTACGCTTTTGATTTTGAATTTGTTTTAAAATTACAGAATCAATAACTAATTGTTCTTTACATCCCATATGTTTTCTGCGACAACCTTTTTGTTGTTCAGATAAAATATTTTTTTCATCCAAATGAGTATATATTAAATCTGTCAAGCAAGAGGTTAAAATTTTGTATATTGTCGGTAGACATGTAATGGGTCTATATTGAGAGGGATTATTAATATTTTCGCTTTTAGGCAACATATAAGTAATGCCCTTAGTTAGAAAATTAGGAAAATTTTGAGGTTGTCTGACAAGTTTTGAAAGATTTTTTGCAAAAAGAGGATGTAAAGTAGTTAGACGTTTGTACCAAAAATTATGTATCCAATCGCAACCCGTGGCTTTCCGATTATGAGTATTTTTTTATAATTTTGACTAACAATTCAACCGACATATCAGAAAAACTCATTTGTTCAATGTCTGAACAATTGAGTTCTTCATTTTCTATCCAGGGACCTGCTCATTATGTTTTATATCTTTATTAAATTGAAATTAAAACAATTTTTTAACTTATTTCCACATATTTATTTAACCAGTACCGGTTTCATCCTATTATGGACATCTTCAGGCTGGCAATTGACATTCTTTTGTTAGAGAATTTTTATAAAATTTGGTAGGTAGGTACACAATATGGTACACAGTAGGTACATATGTTTTGGTTATTACATTAAATAATATTTAATAATATTTACATTTTATATCTTTACTCCAAATGTTTGTCCAAAAATCGCGGATATCTGATTCAGATGGCAACGGAATATTATTATTCGAAATAATATTTTGTTTATCGTCAAGTTTGGAATAAAATATTTTTTCATTTTTCTGAAATAATCTTTTATTATTTCTTTTATTATACCTATAATTATATCTTTTTAATCTACTAGCTTTTACACCTAATTTTTGTTTTAATAAATCTAATAAATTATTGATTATATTTTCATTATTATTACTACCAATGCTAAAACCAAATTTTCAATTATTTGTTACTTTTATTTTGTATTGGTTTACATTAATAAATATATTTTGTAAGATATCGTGAGCTTTCCCAAAAGTAATTCATATAAAAGGACATTACAACCTCAAATTCACTTTCCACGCAACGAACTCGTATATTTATTACTAACCTCATTTGCATGTTGATAATCAATAAAGAGAGTGGAGTGATTTGGCCGAAATAATAGAATAGAATAAAGAATAATAAAACAAATAAACACCTTACTCTAAATAATTTATTTCACTGGTGTCTGAATAGTAGTTTAACTATTTATAAATTGTTTCAGACGTGGAGGAACCTCAAAACTAACACACAAAAAAGGAATGCATCGCGGCTTCGAGTGGAAATGGGGCAAACTGGAGGTGGAACGTGTCCAGTTCCACCTCTTACCCCACTAGAAGAGAAAGCGATTTTTTTTCACATTAACTCCACACAGGAGGCCCTGAGGAAAATAACTTCCCTCAGGGCCTATGTCATCTTTGAAGATGCTGTGTGGAGGGTCGTTTTGAGGAAAGAAAGGAGTGAACACGGGTCTTGAAGAGACCCATGTTGTAGGAGTGAGGAAACACAGAGGCCGGCAAATCGTTCCACAGCCGAGCCGTTGAACTCAAGAACGAGTCATAGAAACGACCCGTTCTCATGTGACTAATGTCAACCGTGTAAAAATGTTGGGCGCGTGTTTGGCGTGTTTCCCGGCTATGCAACGGTGCCGAGGGGATCAATGACGCTAGTTCCTCGGAGCATCTTCCATTGTAATACCGGCAGAACAAGGACAGAATTCCAACCTGACGCCTGTGGTCTAAAGATTGCAGTCCGTCTGTTAAGATGGGAGAATCTATCAAACGGACGGACAGCTTAAAAAGCGCAAGCTCCGATCGGTGGAACTCCGCTGTATTTTCTCGAGCGTATTTATCTTTTAAAAAAATATCAATATTTTGCATCGTAAACAGTGGCGTAGTGAAAGGGTGTAGCCCGTAACCCCACATCGGGTGGGGTTGCTCCGGAGTCTAAACAAAGGCATTTTAATAATGCATTTTTCAATTTTCCTAAAACAAATATTGCGGTGCTTTCGTCGCTAATATGCTTGGTCCTGGAGCACTGCGGAGGCGCGGGATAGAAAAGTACTACGGCTCGTTGGAGTTTGGCCTCGGTTGGTTCACGTGGGATGTTTGCTTTCTACCGATTATCAAAAACGTCGTAATGAGATTAAAACCTCCCAGCGCAAACAGCGCCGCAGGAACGGGTTGATTGGGAAAACAAAAGGTCTCTTATGAGATTAATGTGCGGGTAGATACCTACCTAGTACCCACGTGTAGAAGTTTTACATCCGAGAAATGAAAGGTACCGAGAAATAAGTAGAATTTAGAAAATTATCTCTCTCAAGAGTGAAACAGAAAACCTATTTACATTTCGCATTAAAAAAATCTTTTTGAATGGTGGGCTCTGGTGCTATGTAAATTATACATTATTTTTACTCCTACAATTTTTAAGCCAACGCAACTAGTTCAGCTCGCAACATTTATCGCCTTGTTTATTGTGTTTAATTGGATGAACACCATTTAATTATTTTTTATTTTAAAAAAATGTTTGATTGTGTGTACCTACATATGTGTATAAATTAATTATGTATTCTTCGTAATTGTCTAATATATCATAAGCCATGTACCTAAGTCATACGATTGGTAATGACCTTGAGCCACGAAACAACTTTAATAATAAAAATACCTGCAGAATTTAAACATTTTTAAATTTGATTTATATTCATTACTTTAAAAAAACCAAAGCGTGGAATTCAAACGCGGTAGAAGTGAAACCTTCAGAAAACTAAAGTAGACAAGAGTGGGGAGGCTACAAAGCACTGCACAAAGAGGAGACCGATTATACTATGTTATCCTCTCGCAGGCTAAATCATATAGATGTATGTGTTTGTATCTTCTTAGTTTCGCTTTTTTTCGTTTCAAATCACAACGGTGCTAAAGAAGTTTTCACTTCAAAAACTCACCTTGAACTTTTGCAAATCGATTTATGTTAGTATACGAGACAAGACAATACGCCGTCTACATGTTGAATATTCCATTTTTTAAATTGAAAAAGAAGAAAAATTTTGAAAAAGATTATTATTATTATTGAAAATCGTTCAAAGACTGGTAGTACAAAGTACAAACTAATAATCCAAAAGTTTGTTGGAGATAAAGCAAACACTTTTATAGCTAAAAGTTTCACGAGCAAATCCACCTTGTCTGCAATATGCATTCTACGAGGTAGTTAGTACCTACAATAAAGTTAAACTACCTAATAACTAATAACGAAATACCTACGTACCTCTAACCTTAACGAGTATTTCTGATTCTGATTGAACTTCCAGCAAAACATTTAGAATACTGTTCTCGCCTAATGGTTGTCTCGGTGGGTTAGTCATTAGTTACTTAGTGGATTGGTCGCTAGGCAAAATAAACCTCACCAACAAATTTTCTCCACATCTATATATTCCTGTGGTTCATGCTCAATCTGTTTATTACCTACATTGACGAACATAATACGAATAAAACAATAAAATAAGCGACACATTTTATCATACTTTCTCGCAAACAGTTCATTGAGTTGTAGATAATGTTATGTCAAATGGTTGAAAGCTGAATCCTGATGTTCATTCTAAGTTATAACTAAATGGTTAGGTTGAATACAAATACTACCCAGTCAAACATCAATGACTGGGTGATTGACTTGATACATAAGAAGGTAAGTGTATCAGCGTTTTACGATCTTGTCACCGAGAGCTGCGTTGTAACTTCTCTTCCTATTTAATGCGTGGTTCATGAGAAAGAGGGAAAGGTTGCAAAGGAGCTCTCAACGGTCCGCATTTACCATTTAAGAAAGGCAGCTTCGTTACAGAATATTTTATACCTACCTCTACCTAGTTCTTGGGTGGTGCGATTGAACAAACACTGCACCGGCCGTGGCTACCGTGTTGTAAAGTGTGTCATAAGTTGCGTCTCGAGTACCCTCCTGTCGTCCTTTATGTCAACATGTCATGAAATTAGGAAGCTGTGTTTACCGAACTTATAGGTGGGCTAAACGACGAAAGTATTTGGTGCTCAAACTTACAATATAATGACCACGAAAATTCCACTGAAACGAAACAAGAACATTTAGACATTGGCATTTAGTTATAATGCGTATTGGTAATTTATTGGCCAACCAAAATTATTTGTAAGTTTTTTGAACTACCTTAAAAAGACCGTAACTCTAAGTCATCCCTCAATCTTACGAAAAAAAACAAATATTTTTTTAAATATATTGTTACGATGCGCATAGAGAGAGTTTGAAACTCCCGCGCTCTCGAGCCAACGACGCATTCTGCGTCCGGGGCCAGGAGAGCATGTAAGCCGACCCTCAATTAAATCACTTTTGTGCTGACAACTGAATAAAGCCCCCTGTCCCATTGGCGCGAACCTTTGGGACCAGAGAGAGGTTAATGACAGGTTATAGTGTAGAAATCCTTTCTAGTATTCTGTTCTCTGCTTCATGCCAATATGTTTTGATAGAATAAACCTTGTGATAGCACACTCTGTTTTACTTAACTGATTGACTTGAAGTACCCACCCGTAATAACCTAGAGAGATGAGGCTGTTAGCCGACCTATGGACCTGAGAAAAGACTTCTCCTCTGCCGGACTGAGCTGGCCGCCGCAAGGAGACGGGTGAAGGGGCTGAACCTTAGCCCCGAACCCAGGTAATGTCCACCCTCTCACGTCTCGCCCAGAGACCATGACCTCGTCTGGTGGGATTTAGCCCGTGGCGGGCCCCCAACGCCGAGACAATTTCATTGGAGCCTCTTGAAGGGGCCCAGCGCATTGCAATATAAATAGCTCTGGGTGGTGCAATTACAGCAATCAACGTCAGGATTTTTTTTAGGTAAATGCAATAATTAACTGCTTTAATTAACGATGTTTCGTTTCCATCAAGCGCTAAGGAGCTTTGAAGTGTCAAAAAATCGTTCACACAGATATACCAATACATCAATACTATGCATTTTTATTGCTTCCAACTTAAAATGTTTTACCTACTACCCACTAGAAATGCAAGAGAAAAAAATTACATCCACCAGTCCTAAAAGTTGCAGAATCTGACGATTTAACGACAGTTTTTTTTCTCATTCGAACCAATAATCTCAAGTGTTGGTCGTCAACTGTGGAATTTTAAAGAATTACAAGGATTATGCGTATAATGTGCTTCCTCTCCCGGGAAAGTGTTGGCTTAGGTCTCAGGCCACTTCACGAGCCACATTGCGTAGGCTGTCTTTATCTAGGCAAACCAACACCTTCCTAGAAATACTAATTTGTCCAAACAAAAAATCTTAATGCTGCGAAAGCGAATATTTCTTTAAGATGAAGCCAAGCGAAATAATACTAAATCTTGCAATGGCCTTGGAAATAATTGATTATTTTTTAAATAAATATTTTTGTATAATAAGTCTAGAAAAAAAATATCAGGCTTATAATAACACTTTCATGTGCTCATCGGATAAAATTTTATTGTATTATGTGGCAAATTAAATTCTTTAGAAAATGATCCGAAAGCATTTTAATATTTGTGCCAGAATTTCACAAAATAAAACAAAACTTTGAGAAATAAACCTTATGCGGTCCGGCATAAAGACTATGTGCATTTTGTATCAACGCCCCATTACGGTAGCTAACGAACGTCCACAGACGTCGCTTGGTGAAATTGATTTTAAATTACCTTGTTATTATAATAAAGAAAGAGTAAGAAAGGAGTTAATGTTTTTTACAAGCCTTTACGAAATCAACCTGTAAAATACAGCTCTTAAATACCTTCTCCAACCTTTCCAAAAAAGTTTTCTCAAGTATTTTTAAATTCCTCCCAAAAAGAGGCGGGGACTCCGAGTTCGAATTTTTCAAGCACTAGTGGATCACCTTCATAGACAAGGATTTTTTTTACACTTGCTTCGCTAATGGTAACTTTCACTAATCATAGCTGAATTTCCCTTCAAGCCTCTGAAGGAGATTACTATTATAGCCACAAACACCAAGTACAGGACCTTTGAAGGACAGAACTGACCGGGGCGTCCAAATATTATAAAAATATATTTATCTTTTTTTGTGTAATGTGGAGATGTGTGATTTTTTCGTCGTCGGAAAGAGAAATAATTATTCTTCTCAATTATAATAAAATATTTACGTGTAGATATTATTATTATTTTTCCTTGTATGCATTCAATAACATTATTATTCATTTTATTGAAAATATTTATTTAAAAACCACTTCTACTGTCTAATTATTATAACACACGACAGCTTTCGTCTTCTCAAGACATTATCAAACTATGCTGAAGCGCACTAATGCTGCTTATGAACAGATAGGTATTACCGCGAACCTAACTAACTAACTAACTGACCTTCACGCCGTTTCCCCGCAGGGGTAGGCAGAGAGGACGGACCGCCAAACAATTCGGTCTTGGCACACATTTCTTGCCTCGTTCACATTCATACATCGTCTCATACATGCTCTTCTATTATTCTGACACTTGACATGGCCCGACTCAAGTATCTGATTCACTTGGTCGTGCCATGTATTTCTCGGGCGTCCCCGACTTCTTCTACCATTCACATCTGCATTCATTCTCCTTACACTCCTTTCCTCGTTCATTCGCTCTACATGCCCAAACCATTGGAACGTTCCTTTCTTGATCTTGCATTCTTTGCAGATCTCCACATTTCTCACACGATCATACATGGTTTTACCACACATGCGCCTCTGCGAACCGAACCATGAATTATGGGAAAGGAACAAAGAAACCGCAAGCGGCGTTTGGCATCGTTTGATAAGCCTTGCATATAATATATTCATATTATTTCCATTGATTTTATTTTTATTAGCTAATCCATTATTGATCAACAAGTACTCATAGAATATGGGAAATTATTAATGATTATTAAAGTTTCCCCACTTTTTGAGCAAAAATTCTTACGTATTTAAATAATTTGAATATATGTATAAGAATTTTATGTATTCAAATTATTAATAATTTTGTTGACTCGATGGTTTCTTTTTCCCTGCATTATTACATTAAGGGGGGTATTTCACGATCCTCCTCATAGATTATCCATACGACAACGTACATTTTCGATTAATCGAACGCGATTTATTTATTTAAAAAGTCTGAGGGGCTATTTCGCCACCCTCCTGTTAGTCTATCCATTTGATAATTAATATTAAAAAAATAACAAAGAAATACTGGCAACAAGTAAAAAACTCGGCTAACTCACCATCCTCATCACAGATTTCAAATCCTTTTTTAAGTAGCCCATAACCTATCATAACGTAACCAATTTAACCAAGTTTTTTTTCATCACTTTGACTTCAAAGAAGTGATGAAGTTGCAAATTGTTGTGTTGCTGGTCAACGTTTCCTATATATATAGAATACTTTCTTCGAGTAAACACGATGTTATTATTTACCTAGAAATATCGATGCTTACTTCTATACAAAAATGTTATAGATAATTTTATATATTTTATAAAATAAAATATTTATTTTTTCACGACAATAATATGTAATACTAGCTGGATCCCGGTATGCGTTGCAATGCCATATTCAAAGAAATAAATAGTTTCTCCTGCATATCCTTTACCGTGCGTCCCCGTTCCCCTCCCGCATCCCCTACCCTCCCGCGTTCCCCTTCCACCTTCCTCGCCAACCCTCTCCTCTCTCCCGCTCCCCCGTCCGGCAAACCCCCCTCCCGCGTTCCAAATATTCAGTCCCAGTACATTCAGTTTTTATTTAAATTTTCGTTTTTCTTTTAATACAAATATTCATTTTTGTATATTATAAGAACAATCCATAGACAATAGACAATACGATTAATTAAAAAAAAAACAACTGCTCGCTAAATTCAATTTCATCAAACGCGTGAACTGTCAAACGTGCGAAGTTAAAATAGTCATTAAGTTTTCTGAAGTTATTGAATTTTCTGCGCAATTTTTTAAATTTTTCTTTCCGTAAGAACCTTCTACAAAGTATTAGAAAACTATAAAAAAAATGAAATAGGTAAAGTCGTTCTGAAGTTATGGCGTGGCCAAGGGAAAGAGGGATTCTTTTATATATATGTTATGGTTAAGGTTTTCACGGGTGTAAGATGAAAACAATTTTCTCGGTTTACCCGCGTAACGTAGTCCTGAAAAGGACTTTTTAACTCCCGACGTTTCGGACAGATCTCACTGTCCATCTTCAGAGGCCTTATGTCTTGAGTTTTTGTCAACTTAAGTCTTAAGTTTTGACTTAAGTCTTAGATTCTGGACCGAACAGACATGCGAAAGCTATCAGTTTGAGACAAAAACTCAAGACATAAGGCCTCTGAAGATGGACAGTGAGATCTGTCCGAAACGTCAGGAGTTAAAAAGTCCTTTTCAGGACTACTTTACGCGGGTAAACCGAGAAAATTGTTTTACATATATATATAGATAGGTAGGTATATCTTATATACATATTCCGTTTAAAATGTCACGAATTCTGAATTTCCACTATAAATGTCACAATCGCATTGGCATTATTGGGACCTTCCGTACGTAAAAATATTTCTTTTATTTGTAACCAGGCCTATTACATCTACCTTTTAATCAAATACGCATTATTATATTAATATTTAATTGTGGCATGAATATAATAATTGTCGGTACCTATTTCAGAGTTTAGCTTCATTGTTTAACACTGTACGAAGATTACGGAGGAGTGGTTCCAATCTGCGAACTGGGATGTGAGAGAGAAATAAACATTTATATTCTATGAAGTCTTTCTGTTGCAACCTATACCGCCGAAATCATGTTAGCTACTTTTCTAATCCTACACAACTGTTACAGTGAACTGTCTGATTCAGTGAACTCGGATTTGCTTTGAATTTAAGTGTCATTTTCAAAATCGTAAACGGATGTTTTCCGAATTCAGACTATCATGCGATTTTTCACGTCTCTGCGCTAATTAGGTAAATACTATCGTTTTTCGCTTGGTTCTTTAACAAGCTAGAACGCGTAAACCAATTTCATTAACGCCATTGGGCTTTTACGTAGTATAACTTAAAGTACAAAACATTATATATGCTTAAAATGAGAAATGTAAATTGCATTATTGTGCGAATGTTTAACCGAGGTTAATCTTTGCTAATAGATGTTTTAAGCCCCAATTACATTGAGCGAGTTTACAAACTACTATCACTTAGTTTAAAAGTGGGTAAATCGGCGAGTGAGATTGTCATGATGACACACAAATTGTCCACTCGCTCAGAAGGTCGCTGCTGGCGCCAGTAACAAGAATAACGAAACCAGCGTGAACTAATTCTTCAGATGTTTGACAGACGAAATCAGCTGTTTATCGGAAGCCATGTTGGAAATATAAATAAACCAATCACGAGCAAGCGGAGCAAGCGTGTAGGCGAGTAAGTTGATGACCTTTTTCTTCGTAGATTGTCAACAATCTGCTAGTTAGCAAGTAACACGATGACACTGGGCGAGTTTACTAACAGATAGTGAATTTCCCAGATAGTAGCTTGTAAACTCGCTCAAACGAAGAATTATTGCGCTCAGTCGCTTTGGTTACACTAAAACCGAGCGTCCAAGCTGAAACCGAGCGACTAACTCAGAGAACCTACGGATATAAACCCATAAAAATCTTGGAATGAAACATTACCATTTTATTCTAACCTCAATATGTACCGATAATATGATTACAACCGTAATATGGCAGACATATTTAAAATAATTGAAACACATCAATTCGTATTCTTAAATCCGTTATCTTATCCGGTTTCCTTCCCTTTATAAATTAACCGTACCTAAATAGGTGCCAACTTAACTAAAATAATCAAATTTCTACAAACCCCCCCAAGTCTCCAAAGTTCATAAGTAGAGTAGTTTATCATAGATTGTTGAACTATGCACATGGTGCGTAAGGCATAATAACACGTAAAATCGTCTAACGTGAACTCAATCTGATTTAATTAAAAGAAAACATACGCTGATAGAGTTGGTTGCTTTTAGCGGGACCCTCCCCCGCCGAAAGCCCTCCAGCCTGCCTCGGGGCCAGGGGCTTGCAGAGGCTCTAATGCCAGATAAATCCTTTAACGAGATGACCTGGTAGTCCTTTTCGCTATGCGTTCATGGTATCATTTATGTATATATGTCGAATACAATACACCTATTATTTATACACATAATGTATGTTTACCTATTAAGAGAAATGCAATAATATATGTATTTTATAACTTTAAAATATCTATACTACATGTATATCTAATTTAGTAACTGCTACGTTAGTATATTTCTTTATCAATATTTGTTATCATTCATAAGTTTATTTGTTTTTTAATTAAAAAAAAAAGTATATCTTATTTCTTTATCTTTTTCTGTAATGACACGACTCCCCAATTTAAACAAGAGAAATGTTTTCCTCTTTTAAATTGGGTAGATTTATTAACAAGAAATTACTTTATTTTTAATTATTTTTAAGAACCATATATTTTCCTTATGTAAATCTGTTATATGTATTTATATTTCAAATAAAAAAATGTTGTATCATTTACGATCAACATCAATCTAATAATTAAGTTAAATTATAAAAAAAGTAATTATTATTTTTAATTGTTAAACTAACGTTTAAGACAAGATTTTTATGCATAGCACATAGTCATAATAGTCATAATCACATAGTCCCGTTGGCGTCATGTATTTTTTCTCGGAAGATTTTTTCAATGTGGATGAGTGTTTCAGGCTGATAATTATTGCTTATAATAATTATAACAAAAAGGTTAAATTATAACAACAAAACCTTCGGATTGTTATGTTTGGAATGAAAAACTCCCCCTTTATCCTAACCTCAATACCACTGCAATGATTAAATTAAAAAATTAAATTGTGGCAGATATATTTTTTTTAAATAAAAAGTAAGTATACTGAATAATAAAATGTTACGTACAATTCATTAACCGATTAGCAAAGAAATAATCTCGGGTCTAACTATATTTAACTAATTGAAACACACACTATTTCTCATGACATATTCGGTTTCCTTCTCTTCATAAATTAACGGTACCTAAATAGGTGTCAAGTTAACTAAAAAAAAATCATAGTGTGCAATTCACACGCGGTAGACGTGATACTATCAGAAAACTAAAGTAGATAAGAGTGGGAAGACTAAGAAGCACCGATTATACTATCTCATTATCTCACAAGCTAAATCTATAGATGTATGTGTTTGTCTCTTTTAGTGTCGCTATTTTTCGTTTGATCGAGTTTCAAATCACAACGGTGCTAAAGAAGTTTTCACTTCAATAACCTATTACTATCCACCTCCCAAGTCTCCAAAGTTCAAAAGTAGACTGTTGATCGCTAGATTAAGTTCAAAGTCGAGAGTAGAAGCAATAAAACAAGAAAATTACACATGAAAACAACGACATTGAATACATATTCGTGCAAATCTCCACTCATCCTGTAAAAAATATTATTTCAACCACTTACCTATCACCACTCCCCGATATTGACATATTTAGATACCACTGTGAGGACGTCGAAAATCTCTCATCAAATTACTCAGAGGCAAAATTTGTTATTCTTGGAGACTACAAACTGCCAAATCTAAAATTAAAATCCAATGACAGTGGTTTCAGCACAAATGAAGGCGAAAATGATCGAGCATGAGAAATCTTGTACACAGTAAATTTTCAAAACTTCAACCAGCATAATTTTATTTGGAATAATGACAATCGCTTACCGGACGTAGCAATCTCAAATTTAATATTTCTAAAATATATGTAGAACTGTCTAATGATCCGTTCCTACCTATCCCTATCCAGGGCTTTACCGATGGCGGACTAATGGGGGGGGGAGGGGTTGAAGGGGCCTCCAAACGCCTCCTTGTTCCATAGATCAAATCTTTAACAAGGCTTTGGGTGGGGGAGGGGGGGGGGGGTAAAGTTTTAAAACCTTTTTTTTTTAATAATTTCTGAATGTAAAACATGTCCATATAATGAGAATTGTATCAAAATTTCAAGTAAAACTAACGAAGGTACAAAGACCGGTCATCATGCTCGATACTCGATAGTATATTATTTCGAGTATAAAAAATATTAAATCGGTTTTCTCGCAAATAACATTTCTGAAGTTCGTGAACATCATAACTCAAAATCTTGACTTGACTTGACCGATGCTTTTGAAATTTTGTACACTATTTCTACACATAAATCAACAGGTAGTCGGAGGGAGTTTTTTTACCATTTTATAATAACAAATTCACCGAAATTTTTTAGAAAAATCGCGTTTTTCACTTCGAGAAAAAATCCCTCTGTCTTGAGTCACAAAAAGTCTCGTCACTAAAGTGATCTCTTCCAGACAACGTTTCCCAAAGAATTTTAGCAAGCAGATGGGTAGTGCACACTGAAGCTTGTACAACATTTATATTTTAAACACATAATTAGAAATAAAACAAAACAAATGCCAAAATAAACCACACACGGCACCTTCAATCACTTCAGATACTAAGTAATGTTGCAACAAATAGAAGGAAAGAAAAGTAAAATACAACTATGTTTATATATTTGTTTTAATTATAGACTTTTTTATTTATTATTTGTGCATGATGTGAACATTAGATATTTATTGGGTTATAACCTAATTATTATAATTTGTTGTTTTCTTTTAGCATGCACCTAATATTATTAACCTGTAAATGTTCCTAATAATAAAAAATTAAAACATCTTGAAAGCTGACTTTTTCCGAAACTTCGATGCTCACTAATTAAAGCAAGTCACTTTTTCTCGGGACGCGGGGCCCCTAGCCGATGCGGGGCCCCTAGGCAGTTGCCTACTCTGCCTTAGAGATAATCCGGTACTAACCTATCAATAACCACCATCCTCACCTATGCATCAAATTAAACATAGGTACTACGCGATAACGATACTAAACCGATTGACGGCCGGCGTGAATAGCGGTGTAGCTTTTGATTCGCAATTCAAAGGTCGCGGGATCGAATCCCGGCGTGGGCAAATAAATTGTTTTTGAATGAGTTTGTTTATTTCACAATTAATTCATTTAAAATAATGTATAGTATATTTGCGGCATGTTTCAGAGTGGAAGATACTCTCAGTATCGCCCTGGTGTAAGACCACCATTCAGAATTGAAACGTTTGGTGACCAGATCTAAATAGCCAGGTACTTCCCCACCTTCCTCTTTCCTACCTTCCTCTTCCCCATCTCCTTCCCCTCACCACTATCTTCAGCCTCACAACATACCCAAAATGGGGATGCCATAGTCTCACTGGCTCCAGACGAGAGCAGCTTAACTCTTGTGAGTTATTACTATAAAAAAACCTGAACAAAGTAGGTACTCTGAACTTTAAACGAGTTGACTTTGACCCAATTAACTGCCATCTCTCAATAAAGATTTTTTTTTCTGATGAAAATATTGACAAATCTTTCTTCTTCTTCTTTGTGTGCCGTATCAGGTCCCCCCGACTTTGGCGATCACTCTTGAAAATGTCTCTCTGTCTTGCGCTGCCCGGAATAGTTCCTCAACACTTCTAATGCCGGTCCACTCTAGTATATTTCGCAGCCAAGACATTTGTCTCCTACCGGGCTGTTTGAGACCCTCTATCTTGCCTTTCAATATTAAATGGAGCAAATGATACTTCTCCCCTCGAAGTATATGACAGAGATATGAAATTTTCCTGATTTTTATTAATGTAAGCAGTTCTCTGTCTGCTCTAGCCCGCCTGAGAATTTCTGTGTTGGTGATCATGGTGGTCCATGGGACCTTGAGCATTCTCCGGTGAAGCCACATTTCAAAAGCCTCTAACCTGTTCATGGTATTTACTTTCAAGTGTTTCACATGTTTGACATCCATACGGCTAGACCGATCACACAAAACATTTTAGCATTCTCTGCCTTAGTTTTAAGCTGATATTGTCATTGCAGAAGAGAGATTTCATTTTAATGAACGCAGTTCTTGCTGCTTCAATTCTGCACCTAACCTCTACATCAGGGTCAAGAGTCTCCGTGAGAATACTGCCGAGGTATCTAAATCTTTCCACCTTTTCGACCATTAGACCCAATTCCAACGTGGCTACTAAAAAAGTGTCTGAAACATGTAGTGCCGTTCCTAGTGTTCCTTTTTAACAAAACTTTCGATTTAGGCGAGGTGCCCCAACTACTCAAAAAAGCCCTTGTTTCCCCAATTTTAAAGAAACCCCAACTAGATTCTGTAGATTTAAGTAATTATCGTCCTGTATCAAATTTACCATTCATCTCAAAAGTCCTTGAAAAAGTTGTGATCTGGCAGATGACCGCCCATCTGGCCAAAAATGAACTATTATCAAAGTACCAGTCAGCTTATAGGAAGTACCATTCTACAGAGACTGGATTATTGCGCGTGTTGTCAGACTTAATGCTTGCAAACGAGTCAGGTAAGTTAGCTTTGCTATCATTATTAGATTTGAGTGCGGCATTTGATACCATCGACCACAATTTCCTCATCGAAAGACTGGAAAAAACCTTTGGACTGGGTGGTGAAACTATTCAATGGATAAAATCCTACCTCTGTGGCCGAACACAATCTGTACAAGCCGGTGGTAAAAACTCTCCCTTTGTAACCCTCACTTCTGGAGTCCCCCAGGTTTCCGTGCTGGGACCCCTTCTTTTCATTTTGTTCATCAATGATGTTTCCAAAATAATAGAATCATTCGGACTTCTTTCCCATTGCTACGCTGACGATCAGCAAATCTATTTTTACTGCGCACCGAATGAGAGAGATAGATTAAAAGATATCACGGTTAAATGCATCGCTGACATAACAGACTGGATGTCCTCGAACAAACTAAAACTAAATCCAACCAAAACAGAATTTCTTTGGACAGCAACAAAAAAGCGTCAGTCAATATTAGACAAATCTCCTCTCATTACTTCTGGCTGTAATATCGTCCCTAAAAATGGTGTTAAACTCCTGGGTGTACATCTAGATCAAGATCTTTCCCTCAAATCCCAGATTAACAAAACAGTAAGCGCAGGATTCTTTCACCTGCGCCAAATCAAATCTATAAGGAGAAATATTCCGACTAAGGCCACAAAGATGCTGGTAAACTCTTACGTTGTATCACGACTTGATTATTGCAATGGCATATATGCAAACCTCCCTAAAATATATACTGACAGACTTCAGTCAGTTTCCAATGCTGCAGCAAGACTGATAACCGGCGTTTCCAAATATTCTCATATTTCCCAACATCTGCGGAACCTTCATTGGCTTAAGTGTCCTGAGAGAATCCAATTCAAACTCTGCTGGATGGTTTTTAAGGCAACACACGACAAGGCGCCACCCTACCTGTCAGAACTGTGCATTCCAAATGATGTCAACACTAGGCAAGCAACCCTTCGATCAGCATCTTCAACAGCCGTAGGTAGACTCTCAGTACCTATGCGCAATCCCAATACCAATTTCGGAGACCGGGCTTTTGCTGTGGCAGGCCCAACAGCATGGAACAAACTCCCTTCACATTTGCGAAAGATCGACAGCACATCTGAGTTCAGAGCAAAGCTCAAAACTCATCTTTTCGCATTATCATATCCAGAAAAATAACTGCATTTTTTCAGTAATATTTCATTACTCGGTCCATGGGATTTACCTAGTGTTTTTTTTATTTTTTTTTCTGACAGCAAGGGCAGTACCTAATCATAACAATAGGGGTTTATAAATGTAAATAAGTATGTTAATAACTAATTGTAAGACTGTTGCAAGTCGTGATACGATTAGAGCACTAACAATACTGCTCTTTTCGTATTGTGTCTTCCAAGTTCAAACTTGGTTATAAAAATAGGTACCTATAGTTTTAGTGATATAAGTCTTAGTTGTAAGTCATTAGTTATCAATCTTAGTTGTAAGCCACTTGTAGTATATATGTTAGTTCTTAATCTTATCTTAATCTTAATCTTATTTAATGTAATCTTAGTTGTAAGCCACTTGTAGTATATATGTTAGTTCTTAATCTTATCTTAATCTTATTTAATGTAATCTTAGTTGTAAGCCACTTGTAGTATATATGTTCATTAATTTTAGGCAGCATCGCGTTCATTGGTCAAAATATTGAACACATATTTTCGTATCGGTGATCAATGAACCGATGTATGCAATTTTTAGCCATAAGTTGTTTATAATTGTTTGCCTAGCTTGTAGTTTTTTAGATTTCAGAAACGTATTATAAGTTTGTACAGCGCCCTTGAGGTGATTTTTCACAAAAACGGCGCTATATAAATCATCCAAATATTATTATTATTATTATCACTGATTCAGAGTGATCTAGTCGTCCAAATGTCATCCATTTAGTTTTTTTGACGTCGATTGTTAGGCCCAGTTGCTCACCAGCATTGTTAACAAGATTAAATAGGTCTTGGAGGTCATCGATACAGTCAGCTAGTAATACGGTACCATCTGCGTATCTTATGTTATTAATGATAACTCCGTTGATCTTCAGACCCTTCTCAGTAGTACATAGGGCTCTATTAAAGACATAGTTGGAATACAGATTAAATAATAGTGGCGACAGGATACAGCCTTGTCGTACTCCACGCTGAATTTCAGCTGTTTGGAACCAATATAGGTTTTTAATGAAATTCTGGTCTTTGGTGTCAACGTTACATTCCGCAAGCATTTTTATTAGGTCAGCATGTTTTACCCCGTCAAATGCCTTTTTGTAGTCAATAAAACAGGCAAAGACTTCCTTTCTTTTGTCACGACACTTTTGCATTAGTAAGTCGATAGACAATAATGCTTCACGCGTCCCAAACGCATTTCTGAAGCCAAACTGAGTGTCATCCAAGTCCTGCTGGCACTTATTGTTTATCCTGGCATATATTATTTTAAGGAATAATTTAAGGATATGACTCATCAGGCTTATTAATCGATAGTTACTGCATTTCTAAGGGTATTGTTTTTTAGGCAATGTCACGAAGGTGGATTTTAGCCAATCTTGGGGTATATTCCCTGTGTCGTATATAGAGTTAAATAACATCAACAGATAGTCAACATTTTCATCATTAAAGAGCTTCAACACATAAACTGGAATAACGTCTGGTCCGCACGATAATTTTATTGTATGAAGCTTTTCTATTGTCTTATCGTCTTAAGTCTTTATCGCATGAAGAATTTCTGATTTTAAAATCGATGGTCCATGCAATTGATCATTAAGAATATTAATGTCAGGTCTAATATCTTTGAATATATCGTGAATATACTTTTCCCATGTTTGTAAAATATCTTTTTCATCCAATATTAATTTATTTGAATCGTCAACTAAACATGATGGAGTAATTTTTCTAGAAGTGCCTGAAATTTCCTTAATTTTTTTTGTGAAGTTTGAGTGCATTGTGACTACGACTGTACGACTCTAGTTCTTTACACTGTGACTTCATCCATTCTTCTTTGGCTTTTTTAATTTCACGTCTAATCGTTCTTTGTAAGTTTTTATATTGTGTCTCATTATGTTTGTGTTTTACGTCTCTCATCCATTAAGTTCAAAATGTGGTCAGTCATTCAATTCTTTTTTTCTAATTTGCTTATCAGCTTTCAAATTTGTATCACAAATTTGACAAATCTTTAGACAAACTTTATTTTACATTTTCTAACACCATTTAATCACATGCGGAAACTATACCTTTCCAATTTGATTCCCATTAGAACTTATTGCCACTCTTCAGCAAAAAAAAACACAACACAAACAATTCAAACAAAGCAAATTCGTGGTTGAATATGCAAACTTTGGTGAAACCAGGAAAAAATGTAAAGATCTTTCCAAACATTGTTACAAAATATAAATAACTTCTATTGAGGACACAATTTTTAAATTCAAAACCTCTGAAAATTTCTTAACAAAATGAAAAAAATAAAACAAAACGAAAAAACGCCAATCCGCCAATAAAGCATGTTTCGGAAGCTCCTGAAAAATGGCGATTTGAGCCGCATGAGTTTAGTCTCCGAACAACGAATGGAAGGAGATAGGAGAAATGATACTGCGAGAGGATGCTACTAGAATAATCAAATAGTCCTACCTTAATTATGAATCTCCTCTTTGTTTCCACGGATTAAAATAGTATCAAAATATTGTTCCTGTTGATATCCTTTCACACATTAACTCCTAGACGAAAATTCGTAATCATTGCATAAATTATGGACAATTTAGATACATATTATTAGCCTTATAATAATGATACTAATAAATTTAAGTTTTATTAAAAGATAAATAATATGGTTTATTTTTTTATTTACGTCAACAATATTTCAAAATTATACGAATTTCCAAAATTTATTATTAACGCCTGCCTTTAAGCAAACACCAAGCTTCGATATAACTAGACCGTTCAAAGAAATCGACTTTTACGCTGAAAATAATACTAATAGGGTGTTAAGGAACGTATCAGATTTAATTTAACCGGTGATACTTGACATTATTTGGAGAACAAAATGGAAATGAAAATTTGCTCTCCGATGGCATGTTTGATTGTTTTTTTTAATGTTTTAACTGAAAACATAAAAATCAGAAGGCAGGTATTGGACATTCAGGTTCGTGATAACACATGAAGAAAAATATCACCAGAGACAAAAATTTCAATAAAATTTTTACTACAAATACTGCCAGGAAGTCAGATACTTTCCTTAACATTCTGTACTTATACAAACAATTATGTAGAAATAGCATTACGGTGATTGAATATTATAATAGACATTTACGCAAGCGGCAAAGACTTTACCTGGATTACTGGAAGATAATTCTTCACCTGGGGCGGGCAAGCCCAGGCAAACTCCAGTCAAGTATATTAAATATAAAATAAGTATCTTGGATTGAAAATTTGCAAATTTCAAGCCTACTTTGCTCTGAACGCTGCTCAAAATCCAATGGATTCAAAAAATTATCAAAGTAACTGGCATTAGGATGCCAATCCTCTACAGGTTTTTAGAACGATTTAAGATAACAACCTACCTACGAAATAATTTGGGTCTCTTTAATCAATATTATTTTCGAGCCAAATAAATTCATCATTCGAAAAGGTGTACCCACTTGCTATATTATAATCAGTGACGTATCGGAAAGCACGCAAGCCTTGGCAATTTAGAATCTGTTCCACGGAGAATGAGAAAGCCATTATAAATTGGTGGAGGTGGTCGGATGTCGGAGTCGGAAGTCGAAGTCGGAAGTCGAAGCCCTCATCCGGTAGATACTGATTTACTTGGTTTAACAATTTATTGATAATCAGTGAAAAGATTCGCAGATACCAGATACCTAGTGAGCGCTTTATTATTGCCGTCACGATGCACGATTTCGGTTCCGTGATGGCATAATAAGAGCAAAAAACATACATTCCTTATCACAATAATGCTACAGCTCTTTCAAAAGATGAGATAGGCAATATACTTAGGTCTGTTTCCTCCAAAGAAAAAAGTAGTCATTTTCTTACATCTCTCTCACACACCGCAACGTGACGTCTCTGTAGACTGTAGACCACTATAATACTACTACTACTGACGATAATTTTGAAAGTATGGAATATAGTTACAAGGATAATATTGAAGTGTGTGTGAATTCCAAAAACGTCAAATGTCAATGCACTTATGGTTTTGCTTTATTCTTAAACATTATAATGCTGGAGCTCTTTCTTAGATACTAAATAACAACAGTAAAAAATGAGACAAACGGTGAATTCGCCAAAGGAAACATACAATCACTATCATACATCTCCCTCAAACATAAACAGAAAATGAAACGCAATTCCCATCGCCGTAGATTATCTGTTTACTCCACAGGAAAAAATAACAGTCACAAGTATTTTGTATGTCTAAATTTTTGTCTCACCATTACTAATAGCGATATGCAGCATAATAGCGATAAGGAACGTATTTATTGCCTTTTTTGTGCCGTTATAGTACCGTAATCGTGAATCCACGGTAATAATAAAAGCGATCAATACCTTTTACAAATCTGCTGTTTTTATCTTTATTTTGAAAGAAAGATAAACATTCAATAGTTACGATTTAACCAAAAATATTTGAGTAGCTCTTACCGCCTTAACACTAAGCGGAAAATTTTGCTTGTGTCGTTACGAAGGACTTAGCCAGCCGAGGAATTGAACTTACAACGCCTGGATGGAAGCCCGACGTATTGCCAACTCAGCCACTGGCCGGTCTATTAATTGTCGGTAATATTATTTTTATATGAGTTTAATACTGAGTATATGCAAAAATATTTAATATTTTTCTAATTGAAATATTACACTCTTCCACGGCCATTCAGCCAACGAACAAAGTGGTGTAGGTTGTTGATAAGCATATTTAATATTTTTCTACTTGACATTATTACACTCTTCCATAGGCATCCAGCCAACGAACAGAGAGATATAGGTTTTTGATACAAATATTTAATATTTTTCTTCTTGAAATATCACACCCTTCCACGGGCTTTCAGCCAAGGAACAAAGAGATATAGTAGGCTGTTGATAAAAATATTTAATATTTAATATATTAAATATTACACCCTTCCACAGGCATCCAGCCAACGAACAGAGGTATATATGTAGGTTATTGATAAAAATGCATCCAGAAACCACTGGTGTAAAGTGGAATGTGTGGAGTGCTAGATTTCGGAGATTAAGTTCTGGGTTCAGCAGTATTAAATATTGTTGTTTTTACCTGCGTGTCCTTTCCCATTCTTTCCGGGCAAGCGCAAATCAAATCCCCAAAGTTTCATCGCAATCGGACGAATGGTTACCAGAACTCGCTATTAGATATATATAGAAAACACCGCAGGGAATGCGCTCATCAAATCCCCAAAGTTTCATCCCAATTGAATGAACGGTTAGCAACGCGTAATTACATGATGCCAGAACTCACTATTGTATACTTATAGAAACCATCGCCACGTCAAAACCCCAAAGTTTCATCGCAATCGGATGATGGTTTAGGAACGCATAGGCGTCTCATATAATCGCGTACATACCCAGAAGCAAGCATATTTTGATTTTTATATACATACAAGCTGACCCGGAAAACGTTGTTCTGCCATATAAATTAATTCTAGTAAATATTATGGTTGTTAAATAAAAAAAATAACGAATGTATTGTAAGTGTGTGAGATGGGATCTATGACAGAAAGAGAAATGAAAAAATACTAAAATCGCTATTAAAAACTGGGAGAGTCGCGATTAAAAAATTGGAGGGTGGGGGTAGGAGGATGAAAATTATAGGTATTTTTTGATGCCAAAAAAATCAATATACAAAAAAAAAAATTGTCAAAAAAATGGACATTTTTTTCTGGATAGGGACACCCTAATCATCTAGCGGTATGAAATATACTTTACGACCTATTCTCGTACCTACCAAATATACACAAAAAATTGGTCAAGCCGTTACGGAGGAGTGCATAAACACCGCGACACGAGATTTTTATATGTATATAGATATTATAGATGTATATTTGTTACTTAATTTAATTTTTTGCTATTATTTACATTTTAAATAAAACTCTTCAAAATTTAATTTATAGAAATTTTACGTACTTAATCCCCAAGAAACACAAAAAGTTTTTTTTCATTTCGTTAAATGCACCTACCTGTTAAGAAGCAGAGGTAGTGACTTGGCTACCTGTATCACAAATCTAGGCTCCAGGCGAATATGTACTCAAATCAATTGTATTAAGGGGTAAAGATAGACAAGTTGAAATAGTATCAAAAGTAGATACTCGTACTAATCCGTTCACTTGTATTGAAATGATAGCATCAAACGAGCCAGACTTTCCCCGGTGTTTCTCCGCCCTTAAGAGATTTGAAGTGAATTATCTAAATGAAATGCGCGCTTTGAAGCTGTAATCCCACGCCTTTTCTTGATTACCTACAGTGGCGAGGGAAGTCGAGAATCAGGACTCGGGTGCTGGAATATCCCGGCTTAAGGCTTATGTTTGGCGCTAATGTCGCCTCAAAGCCAGCCACGTTTGTGCGACGGATGGTAATACTCGTACATATCCTGAAAGAAATCCCCTATTCTTTGTAATAAGTACGCGGATCTCTAGTGTGATGTGACTCATTCTATTAGCAAGGTAACAATAAATCTGAAAAGAGTTTTTCAATATTTATAAGTATAAGCATTCTCTTATGTTTTACGGAATACCAAAAATAAGTGGGTTGATTATTGATTTCGGTGGTTTTTGAGCATTAAGCGCAAATGAATGTTGCAAGAGCGTACCTAATAATCAAGATTAGAATAAATTTAGACCTAGTAGCGGAATCAACTGACACATGACAAAGGAACAGTGAAACAGAAAAACATGAAAAATTGACGGTACCGGTTTAGTTCCAGGAAAGAAGATTTTATGTAGGTCCCATAAAACCATCGAAAATTTGAATGTTCGTGATTTCAACGGAGACGAATAATGAGGTAACAACGAAGGTAAATAGGGCTCTAAAGTACAAAATGCAGACATAATAAAAGCAGGATTTTTACCATCCCCTTTCCATGTCCTGGTATTCAATGGCGAATAAAGTGATTCCTCTGGAATCATCTGCCCTTTTTTACGTCTCCACGCAAGGGATTCCAGGAAAATAATTTCCCTCAGGGCTATAATATGTCATCGTTGGAGATGGTGTGTGGAGGGTCTTTTTGAGGAGAGGTAGAAGGAACATGGGTCTTGTAGAGACCCATGTTATAGGAGGGAGGAAACACAGAGGCCGGCAAATCATTCCACATTTGGACTCGAGTTGTTGAACTTCAGAACTGTATCGAACGTGTCATAGAAATCCGTGTGCATCGAACGAGTGCGCGAAAGCGTATGACATCTCTGGAAATTCAAGAATGGAATTTACGCTCCCACAGAGTACCATGCCGCCAGCACGTACCACCCTAGACAATCTGAGAGCTGCTATTGGCTAGCGGAATAATGTGCATTTGGTGCATCTTCCAAATGATGTCTACAACGCTATTATGTCCTTTTAACTAACTAATCAATCGAAAACATAAATGAAATTGATAATGAATACATGGACTCATTGGACTGGAAAACACATCTGAATAACCACCTAATGCTTCCACAAGGGACTCCAGACAGCAATGATCGACGTCAAGGAAATGGCTGATTATTTACATCACCCCCACCATGCGACCAGCCGAGCCACTATTGGTCAATTCTGAACAAAGGAAATATCTGAGTCGTAAATATTTACGACAGCGAATTCATCTTCCGAAAAACTTGAAGCTCAATTTCGAGAAATCGGGAATAATTTGGATCAAGAAATAAACATCATCACCTAAAAACGAGTATATGCTACAAAAACTGACGTCTATCAGTGATTGTTGCACTTTAAGAAAAATATTTACTGTTTAAAATTGTACCTTCTATCACATATGTAAACTTGTACCTTTTCTTGTAAACACGTAAAAAATTATGTGAGGCTTTGGTTTCCTGAGTTGGTAAAGTCTTGGCAAGAACTATCACACATAATTTTAACACAGCTGACTTCCAATTGTAGCGACCAGGGAAATTACCCAAAACGAGCACCTTAGAAAAATTAAGGAGGTTCTGTCCCCTAAAAGTCCGACCTGAGTTTGCCCTATAAAAATAGAAGGCGAACCGGTAGGAAGTCAGTTCAAAACTATCAGCCAAGAAGAAACAATACTCAAGAAACCGAAAGTCTCCAAGTTCTAACTATTTTAAAGTGTTTTAATAAGTAATTATTCTGTTCTACCTTTCTGCCAGTATCCCAGTTTCCTGAACCCCAACAGTCTCCAAAAGTCTCCAAAGTGCGAATCATATTTTTAATTGAGTAATAAATTCAGTTTTGGTCTTTTTAACTAGAATCATTTTTCAAGTAATAAATTCGTTCAAAAGACCATTGGCGCACTAAGATCCATTGGCGTACCATTCCCAGTCTTCTGCTAATCCCAAAAGTCTGCAAGTCTTTTTAAGTGTTTTTAAATCAGTAATAGATTCAGTTTTGCCAATTTAACTTAGAATCATTGATCCAGAAGTAAAGTCATTGAAAAGGACATTGGCGTGCCAAGTCGTGTCCAGCTCTCTATTTTATATGTGTACAAACGTCTAGTACAAGAACGATTCGCAGAAACGACCGTGCCAGATGTACAAAAATATGTGCGCGCGTTTGGCGTGTTTCTCGATTATGCACCGGTGCCTAAGGGATCATTGACGCTAGTTCCTCGGAGTATCTTCCATGTTAGAACCGGTAGAACAAGGACAGCATACCTACTTGATGACTGTGCTATGAAGAGTACAATCCGCTTGTTAAGAAAGGGGAATCTATCAAACGGAATGCCCGTTTCTGCACAAAGTCAAGGTATGCCCTAGAGCTCCGTTGCAAATTCCCTTTCCTGTTAGATGCGCCGTTTGTGAAAACGTGAAAGATATTACTGCGTAGCCATTACCGCTTACAGATTCTGAGGACAATTAATATTTTCCATTATTTCGCTTCCGGGTATAATATTTTCAATTTTACAAGTAGGTATTTTAGAATAGCCACCGGATAAAACAGATCAAACATGATATAATAATGTGTTAGGTAAGGTTAGGTTAGTTGAGGATAGGTTAGACTAGTAGTTCTCTGAACAGATAAAACAGACCTCGCGTCTTAAAGTATATATATATATATATATATATATACTTTGTTTAAGGAGGGCTGGGTCATGTGGAGAGAATGACCGAGCATCAAGCACCAAAGTCCCTGCTGAACTCAAGACCAATAGGGCGAAGGAGTCTGGGAAGGCCAAGACTAAGATGGAGCGACAACGTCCTCAAAGACATATCTGCCTTGGAGCTTCCAAACTGGAGAGAGCTGGCACAAAACCGAGATGAGTGGAGGAAGGCTCTTGAGAAGGCCAAGACCCACCAGCATATATATATTTTTTTTTTAATTATTATTTTTTTTTGTAGTTAAGGTTTTCAGTTTTTTTTAATTGTGTTAATCCTTAAGGGATCTTATATTTTCTGGTAATTTATTAAAGAAGTCTGTTCCCAAGTATTTGTGGTTTTGTTGACCCAAAGTTTTTTTACAAATGGAAATTGGTAACATTTATTTTTGCCTGAGATTTACTGTGTTTTTGAATGGTATGGTTTTTTCCTCTTTGTAAACTTGTAAGGTTGAATGATACAGGAAAAGAGTATTTAATTTTCTGACTTTAAATTCTTTGAATATGAGTTTAGATGAATATAAAAATGATTTTTTTAATATTATTTTCATTATTGGTTTTTGCGCAATGTAAAAAGATAGTGTGTGAGTTTTATAGGCGCCACCCCATCCTATTATATTATTGGATTATGGATTGACAGAATGCGAAGTACGTCTTTCTCAGTAGTTCTTTATTTAGAATGTGTCTCAAACAGCTAAAAATATGTGTCAATTTTCGTACTCTTTTTTTTAAGAATGGTTATATGCGGTGTCCATTTTAGACATTGGTCAATAGTGATTCCTAGATATTTGGTTGAAGTTTTCATTTCAATATTAGTACACAGTAAGTTACAGTGGTGTTGTTGAGTGTGTGGTGCAGAATGGATCCTTATGTTTATTTCATGCGACGTGTTTGGGTTTTTTATGAAAAATGGTATGTAATGTGTTTTTTTAGAGTTTAATGTTAGTAGGTTATTGTCAAACCATGTTTTTAATTCATTTATGTCTGTGTTAGCCTTTTTATTCAGTTCTAACCACGTGTTTGCTTTTAGAAGAAGCACTGTGTCATCTGCATATGAGACAATTTCCCCGTATTTAGCAACTTCAAATATAATATGAACAAAAGTGGTCCTAGAACTGTGCCTTGTGGTATTGAGAAGTTACTACTTTCGGAATCACTTAGTTCATTTAATAATTTTACGTGTTGTGGCCTATTTTCCAAAAAGCTTACAATCTAGGATAGCACCAGTCCATTTATTCCAATTGATTTGATTTTTTTTTATTAAGTTTGTATAAGATATACTATCAAATGCTTTTTTAAGGTCAATAAATATTCCAATGCATTTTTCAGTTGAGTCTAGGGCGGTATATATATAGTTTGTTATTTTCGCAATGGCATCGTGGGTGCTGGTGTTTTTTTTGAAACCATACTGCTTAGAATTTATAATGTGATGTTGTTCTAAGAAGGCCCAGATTTGGTTTTTACAATTTTTTCGAATATTTTTGATATATTTGATAAAAGGGATATAGGGCAGTAATTTTGTGGGTCTTTTGGGCAGTCTGCTTTATATATCGGTGCTATTATTGTTCTTTTGTAATTATTTGGAAATACACCTTTTATAAGGCTTGTATTTATTATATGAGTTAATGGGCAAATTAGATATTGTTTCATTGTTTTTAATATGTTTATATCTATGTTGTCATAACCGGGAGCAGAGCCCCCCTTTAAATCATCGATAATTTTTCCAACATCAGTTTCTGTTATTTGGTTAAAATTATTATATTTGTGTTGGGTAGTGTGGGGATTATTTTTATTATTGTTGGGACATGTTTTTATAGCATTTGCCAGATTTTTTCCAACACTATTAACAAAATAGTTGTTTAAAATATTACAGCATTTTTTAGTGTCAAGTTGGACATTGTACGTTTTTTTCCCATCTGAAATTTCCAAAATACAACTTCTCTTTTTATTTTTATTTATTATTTCGTTTATTGTAGTCCAAATTTTTTTATTATTATTTTTAGCCTCTATAATTAGTTGGGAGTAGTAGCTATTTTTCGTTTTTCGAATTAAAGTTGTTAATATGTTTTTTTATATTTTTTGTTATACGAAATAATTGATTTTTTAGCATTCGATTGATGAGCAAGTTTGAAAAGTTTTTTTTTCTAACTGCTTTTACTAATCCGTTAGTGATCCAGGGTTTAATTTTTTTGTTTTTGAGTTTTGATGTAAGTTTTTAATTTCAGAGGCATTTAAAATGTGTTCTAAAAAAATTTTTTTCAAATAAATATGCACTTACTGTTTATTACTTCAGTCCATTTTTCTATTGAGAGTGATTTTTCTAATAGTTGGTAGCTTAATGTGGTTTTTGTGGTACTTAATTTATGTATGTTTTTGTTTTTATTTTTAGTTTCATAGTTAAAAAGTGTTGCGTGATGATCAGTTATGTTTATCTTCCAAATCGTAGATTTGACAATTTTATATAATTCAGGTTTACATTACACCAAATATGGTCTAGACAAGATGGCGTTTGATTAGGTACTTCTCGGGTATAGTTGTTATTAATGCACGATTTGAAGTTGTGATGAGTCATCATGTTCAAGAAGTTATTTTTTTCAATTGAATTATGGTTATTAGAAATATTTATGTTAAAGTCTCCACATATAATCGTAAAAATCTTTGATAATTTATTGAGGTATAGATAAAGTTCGTTTGTAAAATTCATTATGTTTGATTTGTGTGTACGGTGTATTGTTATGATACTATAAATAGAATTTTTAAATTTAATATCTATTTTTAAGCAGTTGACAAATTCAATGTTCACTTCTTCTGTGTTTAACACTTCACAATCATCGCGTACGAACATAATTATTCCACAACTTTTGTTTATAGATATTTTGGTTGCAATTCCTCGGTAGTAGGGTAGCGCACTTATGTATTGATCGCTGTTGCAGTGTGTTTCAGTTAACCCTATGCACACCGGTAATGTGCTTAAATTATTAATGTTTATTAATAATTCTTCTAGATTTCCTGAAAGGCTTCTGATGTTCATGTTTAGCACTAGAAAAGCGGAATCAGTATTATGACACCATTTGTTAATTTCGTTAACATTTTCGCATATTTCTTCTGTAATGTTGTAATTTTGGTCGATTTTTTTTGTAATGTAATCATCCATGTTTAGTTGTAGTCGATTCGTTTCTTTGCAAATTGTAACATTTTTATGCGTTGTTTGCATTCTTCGTTGTTGGCTTTATGATTTGTTGGATTAGAATTCTTTTTTAATAGGTTGTTAGTTGTGCAGTTGATGCAATTTGGCACTTCATTTTTGTTTTGACAGTCTTTGAGTCCGTGATCTCCAGCGCAATGAGGGCAAATAGGTTTTTCGTTTATTCTTAGACAGCGCGTAGCTGTGTGGCCATATTTCTGGCAATGGTAACATTGCATTAACGGGTTACAGTCTTCCACTTCAATTTAGGAGAAACCAAATATATATATATTTCAAAAAAAAAAACTGAGACTTAAATATCAACCTACCTAATCATAAACCGCAAATTTTATAATACATTTAAAAAAAATTCAAATGAGGATTTATACAATTTGTTCAAAAAAACGTCGCTGTCTCAGTGAAAATTCTTTTTTCAAACTTTATTTATTTATTATGAATTATTAATTAGTAGGTGGTTACTATTTATTATTTATTTATTATAAGAATATTGTACATTGTATAGTATTTTTGAGTTATTTCATCCGCCATGCTAGGGATGTCCCTAAGTTATGGCGGGGAAGTTCTTAATAAATAATAATAATAATATCGGTTATTACAACTTGACAGCTCGCAGTATTCACGCTCATGCGAATTCTGGCAGGATAAAAATGTAATATCAAACCAAAAAACATAACTGATGAGTAGCCCGGATCTAGCAGGAGGGGGGGGGGGGACGTAAGCCAAACCGGGGCTGCCTGCCCCGATAGTGTACGTGATATCTCTGCCAGGGGAATCCCCGTCGCATCTAGAACTAGGGGTCACACTAGCTGAGCGGAATAAACCCGAGCGATTTCAGCGGGGCGCCACTTGACAGTGGTGAAAACAGGACTTCGCAACGCTCAGTTTGTCAAAGTTCTGTTTTTACTTGAAACCGATGGAATATTGAAATCAACGTACCTCAACCCTCTCTTCCTTCAGATCGACCTTGAGTGCGAGTTGCTCCCTTAGCACCACGTCGGGGTAGTGCGTGCGGTCGAAGGTCGCCTCCAGCTGCTCGAGCTGCTCCTCAGTGAAGATGGTGCGGTGGCGGCGCTTGCGCTTGGGCGGGGGGCCGAGCTGACCCTGCGCGCCCAACCCCGCGGCCACTGCCGCCTGCACGTAGCCGCCGTACAGCCCGGGGTACGCCACTGCCGCTGGAAATTAAATGTTTTATGAGTAAGTCAACCGACTAACCTTAAACTCCACTTAAAATCACACCATGTTTGCGACTGACTCGACTGCAGTATCCACTAGATATTATAAAATACTAATCGTATTCTCAGATAGTTAAATCTTTTTTTATGTTGTGTTATGAGTACAAATTCCATGTAAGAGTACCAACTTCTCGGATCCTAGTGAGAATATGGCGCATCAAACAGGAGTATTTTGCGAGGCTGAAAGAATCGGGAAAGAAAAGATATTGTGAAGAGGAAGGTTTTCATTGTAGGTTTCTGGGGTCCTAGAATGAACCATTGATAAGCATTGCTAGTACAATTTTCGGTAAATTCTCATCGTTACGTAGGACAACTGCAGATCACTAACTTACAAAACAGTTGACGTCGAATATATTAAGAACACTTAGTCATTATGAACTGTTACTGTTTCGTTGGCGATCTGCAATCATGCAAGGGATGAGAAGTTACCGAAAATTAGTCTATCAATTCTTATCGACCGACTGTGCTAGGGGCAGTGGCGTAGCTAGGGCGTCCCGCAGTGGGTGCCGTCCGATGGGGGGTGACAGCCGACTGTGAAAAAATGGTTGAAGGTAGAATATTGCCACGAAAATATTTTACTCATGAAAACTGTCTGTTATTTACATTTTCATTAGCTATATGGCTCGGTCATTCGCGGATTCCCCAAAAATCTTGTTGTTTTATTTTCTTTCCCAGCTCTAACTATTACTCGGTTGGGGATTCCCCTGAAATATTCCTTAATTGTCACCCGTGTCATTCTCATTTCTTTCGTACATTGTGATTGACGTAAACTCGTGAAGTGAATTGTAATCTATTGATTGACGTGAATTAGTGAAATAGTTGCTATTCTGTTAGTCTTTTTAAAAGTGTTGAAAGACATCTTTTAGTAAACAAGGTAAATGGATTGGATAGTTAATTTTTTTGCATTAAACGATAACTAATAAGCGCTAAACCCGAATATATTTATTGCAGAATCGACCAATAACTACTGAAAATGAAATGATAAATCATCTGTATGTGTTTTTCTGTGTTTCGTAATATATAAACAATTAAGGAATAATAATAAGTAATTTGGAGCAGTGGTCCCCAACCCCCGGGCCATGGACCAAAGGGTACTGGGCCGCGCGAGGGCCTGCTTAAAAATCAAAATTACGTAAAAAAATCGAACGTAAAAAATATAAAAATTAAATAATTATCCACGAAAAATACAATGGAACCTCTTGTGACGAGCACCTCCTATAACGAGCCAAACAATTTAAAAAAAAAAAACGCTCCCTTAACGACCGAATTTTCGTAAACGAGCGACATATCGCATAAAGCAAGGAGAAGTCCCATCTTCACTTGTGAGCCGGGACTTCGGCGCCAGTTCATCAGTCTCTGGTTAGCACTCATTCCGCTAGCACATTAGTATCGCATGTGCTCATACATTTTTACAAATTTTTTGTTTTTTGAAATTTGTATTTTTTTTCATTCGGATATGTTTTTAGATTTTCACGGCCAAAAGTATTTTCGTTATTTGCTTTTGGGGTGTTATTCCGTGTTGCGCTTCCTCCTTCTTTAGCCAACGTTTCGGACAGCGTTACAGCTGAAACGTTGGCTAAATAAGGAGGTAGCGCAACACGGCATAACACCCCATAAACAACTAACGAAAATGTTTATATGTGTATATGTGTGTGCGCGTGTGTATGTACATGTATGCATATATATGTATATATACGTAAATGTGTATGATTGTATGGTATTTGATTCTGATCCTCCTCCTTTTATGTGCCGATTTGTTTTATATAGGTAGCTACATGTAATGTAATTTTATTATGTAAGTATTATAACTTATGGTCACACTAAGAATGTTAAAATTATCGCTATAACAATATTAAAAATGTAAATTAATGTATTAATTGAATGTAATAATAAAATAAATAAACATGTCTTTCAAAAATTTACCAACTATTCATATATATTCATACTATTCATATATACATATATATCTATACCTTATATATATATTTATTTTATTTCTTCTAAATAATCAATGTACAATTACCATTAAAATGTAAAAAATAGAATAAAAAACTAACTTTCTACTACAACACATAAATACTTGTAGATACTTGTCACACTTAATCATAAACACGTAAACAGCCCAGCACAGGTTCTCCTAGTGAGGTGTTCACGAAACATACAATATTACCAACCAACAGTTTCACCTTCTCAAACCTGCCCTCCACACAGTGGCGTAGCGTGGGTTTCGGCCGCCCGGGGCGGAGGAAAATTTTGCCCCCCCCCCCCTCCCTAACTTCTACAGGTGCTTCCTCCGCAGATTTTCAAGCGCTGACTGGGGGAGGGGGAGGGAGGGTTAGTATCCTATTTTTTATGCCGATTTTTATAATCCCATGTGCCGAGTACTCCCATCAAATCATGCTTATAAATTCTACTACATATTTATTTATAACTGCTCTCAGAAATCTAAAATGGTATGCCTGTAATAGAATTTCGCATCTTCATCACGTAAACGTATGTAATGCAACTCAAATGCAAAGCTACACTCGGTACACGATGAATCAGCAATTTATTGTTATATTGATAACACAAAACTGGTTTAAATTAAACTAAATATGCGATGTATCAAAACTTCACTTATAACATAAAAATAGTTTTTCTTTGATTCTAGCGGCACTTACGTTCTGAACACAAAACGGGTTTTAATTAAATTTGTATGTGGTGAATTAAAACTATACTCAGAACATGAAAAGGGTTTTTCTTTGATTCTGCCGACACTTACGTTCTGAACACAAAACTCGTCTTAATTAAATCTGTATGTGGTGAATTGAAACTACACTCAGAACATCGGGGCGGAGGAAAATTTCGCCGCCCACTTATTTAAATACTTCAAGCGGCGGGGGGGTTGTATATGAAAATCCTATTTTTTTATTACAACCTATTTATATACTAGCCGGATTTTTTAATAATCACATTTGACGAGTATTCTTTCAACGAAAATCAATTTGCATCTCCTGTGATTAGACGGGTTAAATTAAATCTGTATTTGGCGAATTAAAACTACACTCAGAATATGAAAATGGTTTCTCTTTGATTCTGGCAGCAACAGCTGCACTTCGAATAAAATAATGGTCTCTTTAGAAATGTATCAGCAGATGAATACATAACTGAAATTCATTCGTTAATACATTATGAACACAATTCTGGTTTTAATTAAGAGTGAATGTGTTTGGGAGTTATCAGCTTTAATTAGTATTACTCTCATAATATGCGTACTGTTTTCCTACGAATTGCGAAATTTGCAGCTTAAAAAACTATGATTATTGATATTTTTTATAAATAAAAAAAAGAGTTGGATTCGTAAACGAAAGTATCGTATAACATTTTCAAATAATGATTTGAAATGGTTAAAAATTTTTCAAGATAATATTATTATTTGTTGTGAAAATTTGCCGCCCCCCTTAAAATTGCCGCCCGGGGCGGGCCTTACACTCCATTAACACCGACTTTTATTTTTGATAAATTTGTATTTTCTTAAATTTTTATTTTTATATCCTCGCCCTTAACATGTTTTATTAAGTAGATTATGAAGTAATTATTTATGTTCTGTGTCGTATGATGTTTTTATGTACTCGCCCTCAACATGTTTTATTAAGTAGATTATGAAGTAATTATTTCTGTTCTGTGTCGTATGATGTTTTTATATCCTCGCCCTTAACATGTTTTATTAAGTAGATTATGAAGTAATTATTTCTGTTCTGTGTCGTATGATGTTTTTATGTCCTCGCCCTCAACATGTTTTCTTAAGTAGATTATGAAGTAATTATTTCTGTTCTGTGTCGTATGATGTTTTTATATCCTCGCCCTCAACATGTTTTATTAAGTAGATTATTAAGTCATTATTTCTGTTCTGTTTCGTATGATGTTTTTATGTCCTCGCCCTCAACATGTTTTATTAAGTAGATTATGAAGTAATTATTTCTGTTCTGTGTCGTATGATGTTTTTAAGAAGTTTTTATTGTCACTTGACATTTGTGTTACATTCGCGAAAGATTTTTTGTTATGATGATGAAATTCTTCAAGTTTCTGTGTGTAGTGATGACTATTTTTAATATTAGTTTGTTGCAAATCTATAATCTTCTTTTGTAGACTAATTAGTCCGTGTTGAATTTTTTCTTCCGGTGTTATAATATTTTGTTCTAGTGTTGATTTTATTTTTGAGTCCTTCAATTCAGTTATTTTATTTATAAACCCTTTGATGTTTTAAAAAATGACTTCCGTTTCCATATTGGGTTAGATGGATCGCACTGATGGGCGGGTTATTGATGGAAGTAAACTATATTTTTTGGTTTACTTGTCACAAAATTAACGCGACTGTACTCCTTCGATGCGGAGCATGTAATCTATAGGTATATATAAAAAAAAATCTCGTGTCACGGTGTTTGTGGTCGCAGTCCTCCGAAACGGCTTGACCGATTTTGATGAAATTTTTTATGTATGTTTGGTAGGTATGAGAATAGGTTTTAAAGTATAGTTCATACCCCCACCCACCCATTTTTTAATCGCGATTTTCGTATTTTTTGTGAACAAATTTAACCGTCGTCGTTCTTAATTATTTATGTTGTTGAATGGCAGATGGCGCTACATCCGCCTCATCGAACTTTCATTTATATGGCAGCGTTATTTCACGTTTGCCAGGTCAGCTAGTATTACAAAAAAACTGTACTGTGGTGTATTATGTTAGCGAGACAATAAATAAAAAATTTAAAAAAGAATCAAAAATTACACGCAAAACTCTCTTACCTACTTAGAAATGAAAAAAATTCAAGAATCAACCCATAAAATGTGAAACCAAAAAAGTACCAATACTCAAATTCTTAGACGAAATGTATTAGTTATATGAATATGCTGTACCAGTGTACCTTATTCCTTTACGCCTTTGCATTATGTCTGTGTCAAAAAAATAAGGCATTATCTTGTCAATTCCCTCGGAGTGTGGAACACGCTCAATTCGGGAATCGGGAGTCGGGACTAACAAATAATACAGAAATCGTATATTTGCCTTTGTGCTATTTTCGTACCGTAATAATATATTCGGAATAATATTGTTACAGTGTGTTTGCTTTTGATAGGTTTTACGATGAAACCATCACAGAATTTGGATGTGAGCTTATTCCGCGTTGAGTTATGTACCAGGAATTACGTATTAAGTAGGTACCTAATGACTAAATGTTATTTTTTTGCTTTGGTTTAGTTTTTTTGTCTTTTACATTAGCTCCACGCAGGCGGCTCCGAGGAAAATAATTCCCCTCAGGGCTTATGTATTCTTTGGGGATGCTGTGCGGAGAGCCTTTTTTAGGAAAGGAAGGAGAGAAAGTTCTGGAAAGGAAAAGAGATGGGTAGGAATCTATGGTGAATCAGAGTGTCCAGCAGTGACGGACGTATGAATCCATTCCTCCCTCTGTGGTTCAAGGCGATGTTCCGAGAGAGTACGGCTGGAGAAGTCAAAGGGACTCCTTCAAAAATATCTCCCGATCCGGCCTGCCATACAGCTGGTGGGAAGACGCATCCGCCGCTATGACCCAGACAAACCTCACCCCATGAACACGAGCACCCCTGTTAACTAACTACTAATTCACCAAACGTAGCGAACCACTTGGGGTGACCTATGGCAGAGGTGTTGGTTATCCAATAAATGGTTCCCGGGGCGGCGGTACCAATACCTGCCTTCCAAAATGCCGTTGGCGCTAACAAAAAACTGTCCAAAGAAGCGAAGCTAGCAGTCCACAATAGAGTGCTGGTACCTACCCTGATGTATGGCAGTGAGGCATGGAACTGGGAGAGAAAGGATGAATGTAGACTGAAGGCCGTAGAAATGAGATCCCTGAGGCCAATGTGTGGTAAAACCATCTATGATCGCGTGATAAACGTGGAGATCTAAGAAAAAAGGCTGATTTAAGCGTAATGAGTAAGATTAAGAAAGGAATCCTCAATTGGCACGTAGAGCGAATGAACGACGAAAGGAGTGTAAGGAGAATATATGACACAAATGTCAATGGTAGAAGAAGTCGGGGACGCTCGAGGAAGATATGCCACGATCAAGTGAATCAGATACTTAAGTCGACACTTATGTCAAGAGTCAGAATAATAGAACAGTTTGTGTAATGAGATGAGACTGGTTGACCTCTTCAGCCAAAATCCCTCGACCCATCGTCTTGCACCGCAACTGGACGGATGGATTCATGCGTTTGTCTCTCCTGACGCCCAGATTCCTAGCCACCCCTCATACCAATTTCGTTCCCAGAACTTCCTTTCCTTAAAAAAAAACATCCACACAGCATCCTTTAAGATGAAATATGGAGCTAACGTTAAAAACCCCTTTCAGTCCTCTATTAATGGAATTACTTGCATGTACCCTCTTTCAATATTTCTATTAGCCTTCCCATCTCTCTTAAACTTATTTCCCAGATACACCTGCTCCAAGTACCTATTCATTATTCATAACAATATCGCACAAATTTATATAATATTTTTATTACAAAAGAAAATAGTAGGATGTCGATAATTCATACAATTCAAGCCGTAAGATGTTTAGAGAGGTAGTGAATATTTAGCATTAGTTCGTCACGACATCATCCTATTTTCGATAAGTTCAATGCGCGCGGGGGTATTGGAATGGAAAAAGCTTTTAGCATTCCCACAAACCTGGCGATGCTGCCTGGGGAAACTGGGGAAGGTGGGCACCTAAGCTGCTCGGGCCCGCGGGGAGCCCGGGGCAAACCATCGAATAAGTTCCCCATTATTTGAGGATTTTGCGTCAGGTGTTGAATAAAAACGTTTAGGTAGGTGGTTAAAAAATAATGGTATGTAAATTATTAATTTCATGGTGTTATACTATTGAGGAACTCTAAAACTTTGAGTTGGCAGGTCTTTTACTCGCCTTTGCTTAGTTGAAATTGTCTATATACCTGTCGGTAGAACAAAATAATATTTTCTAATGTACTGGAACACTTTTTGTATTGTGGGTAAGTCAAAGTCAAGGGCGTAGCTGTAGCATTCGCGTAGGGGGGGGGTTCGACTAGTAGGGGGGGGGGAAGTTAGATGCTTTGGGGGGGCAAGAGAGAAAAGGAGGGGGGGGGGGGAGACGGAAAATATATTACTTCTTTTACCACAACTTATAATTCACATCACATTGATAAAAGATACGGTTCAAGTAATTTTTTTGTGTTTTCCAGGAATGTACATAATTTAATACCGCCCTAATCCCCCCCCCCCCCCCCTGGCCAAAGTAATAATTCAGATTCCAGTTTAGTAATTATTGCCTCTAGACATGCCGATTTATAAACGTATCTGAAATTGTTGAAAATATTCAAAAGAGTCAAAAGTTACCAGCATACCTATAACAACGATGAATTATTTTAATTTTTCCAAAATCTTTCGATAATTTCTAGTCTTGTAAAATTTTTGATTGGAAGTTGTTGCAATATGTTATTTGGGTGAGGAACGATATTATTCATTTAATTTTAATTTTTGGTTTTGGAAAAATTTGGATTTTTAAACTTAGGTATTTCAGTTAGTTTAGGCTGGGGTAAAGAGCTACCGAGCTTTCATTGTTAATAACTCTGTCAACCGAAGTCATACTCCCTACCTCCTAGCTTTGATTCTCGAAATGTGAACACTCTTGTCCGGTGTCCGGTTTCCGGCAGATCTGCCGGTCCGGCGTAGTGGGAACCGGGCCTAAATATTCGGCTTGCCTATGAAGTGGGTGTTGTGTGCCCACGCGAAATATTTAAATCAAACGTGGAAAGGATATTATGTTGTAAACCCAATTTCTTATATTGTTTACTTATGTCTTGCGTTAGAGCAAAAGAATATTTGTTGCAGCATTGCCTTTAGAAAACTATATAGTGCGTCATTAAAAAAAAACGTTTTTTTTGGAGCGGACCTTGCCACGAACGCACTTGTGGGAGGTCGAAAATACAGTGAATTTGATCCCTGCGTTATTTCATTTTTTAAATTAATAAACCTAAAAATTAATCTAAATAAACACAGTGGTCCCCTTCACCTTAAGTTTGGGTGAAGAGAACCACTTTTAAATATTTAAAAAATAACAAAAAAAAAAGTTTTTAAAAATAAATATAGTTATGAAGGGCCAAACCATCCAAATTATTATTTTTGACAATATTTTGATATAAAATTAACTTGCGGCATTAAAAAAAACTTCAAAAATAATACCGCTCACCCCAGCCGACGACGGTACCCATCCTAAGTACCCAGTCACAATACCGCTCACCTCAGCCGACGACGGTACCCATCCTAAGTACCCAGTCACAATACCGCTCACCTCAGCCGACGACAGTACCCATCCTAAGTACCCAGTCACAATACCGCTCACCTCAGCCGACGACGGTACCCATCCTAAGTACCCAGTCACAATACCGCTCACCTCAGCCGACGACAGTACCCATCCTAAGTACCCAGTCACAATACCGCTCACCTCAGCCGACGACGGTACCCATCCTAAGTACCCAGTCACAATACCGCTCACCTCAGCCGACGACAGTACCCATCCTAAGTACCCAGTCACAATACCGCTCACCTCAGCCGACGACGGTACCCATCCTAAGTACCCAGTCACAATGCCGCTCACCTCAGCCGACGACGGTACCCATCCTAAGTACCCAGTCACAATACCGCTCACCTCAGCCGATGACGGTACCCATCCTAAGTACCCAGTCACAATACCGCTCACCTCAGCCGATGACGGTACCCATCCTAAGTACCCAGTCACAATACCGCTCACCTCAGCCGACGACGGTACCCATCCTAAGTACCCAGTCACAATACCGCTCACCTCAGCCGACGACAGTACCCATCCTAAGTACCCAGTCACAATACCGCTCACCTCAGCCGACGACGGTACCCATCCTAAGTACCCAGTCACAATACCGCTCACCTCAGCCGACGACGGTACCCATCCTAAGTACCCAGTCACAATACCGCTCACCTCAGCCGATGACGGTACCCATCCTAAGTACCCAGTCACAATACCGCTCACCTCAGCCGACGACAGTACCCATCCTAAGTACCCAGTCACAATACCGCTCACCTCAGCCGACGACGGTACCCATCCTAAGTACCCAGTCACAATACCGCTCACCTCAGCCGACGACGGTACCCATCCTAAGTACCCAGTCACAATACCGCTCACCTCAGCCGATGACGGTACCCATCCTAAGTACCCAGTCACAATTTGTTCATACTCTTTATTAAAACAAAGATTTCCCTATATGTATTTCAAGAAAAAAAACCTTTCAAAATTCAACCTCTTGAAAAGCTTTCTTCGAAGAATTTTGATTTGAATTTTGATATGAAATATAAATAATTCACACTATTGAATGATGACGTCGTCAGAAATGGTGACCGGACAACTCATAATCATACAACTTTAACACTTCTTTTGAAAAGTCATTAAAAGTGATAAATAATTAAAAAATTGTTTAAATAGGTAACGTTAGGTTAGGTTATGGGCTAATTTTTTTTCATAACCCTGAATGATTTTCAAAGGGGTGTTGAAATGCCACTTTGTTGAGTTATCGTGGAACCATTAGAAATATGTTCATAAAGTTATCAATAAAATATTATAGCTTTAATTAAAAAAAACACAACCCTTCGTATTTATAAAAAGTGTTTGAAAATCCCTAACTACTATCACAGTAAGCAAAAAAATGTTGCTTGTGTCGTGATGACACTTAAGCAGCCGAGGAATTAAATTCACGTCGCCTGGGTGCGACCCAGACGCGATGCCAACTCGGCCACTGCGACCGGTCACGTTCTTTTATAAGTCGGTATGTCTAATAATGTTTAGGGAACGTACCCATACTACGTGACACATTTAGGGGGGAGGAGTCTTCAAAATGTCACGCTCCATACAAATGAGCGGCGGGTTGCTTAGGTTTTTGGTCACCGGGGGGGGGTTAAAAATTGCAAAAAATTGGTCACGTAGTATGGGTACGTTCCCTTACATTGTCGTAATGACAAGCTAATATGTCCGAGTGGTAGGTAAACTTAAAATAATTTATAGTCTGCTCGTTCATAGATGGCGATAAATGAATTATTTTACGAAAAAAATCCTTTCTGCAAGTTATGTTGTAAAAAGTTTTCCCGTGTATACACAACATGAATGTGAATAAAATCTTTTGGCCGTATAAAAAATAAAAAATCCCAGAACACGTGGGAAACTCTAGAAAACTTGATTTGGTGAACACAAGCGCAAACAAACAATATAACTTTTTGTTTAGATTCATCTTTTGACAATGTATAACGCTTTAGCCACTTTTTTTTCAGCGTCGAATTAATATGGGAATAATTGTGTAACTAGGGTTTAGTGAACTCTAGAACTGGGATTTGCTTTGCTTTTCAAAATTGTATTTGGTTGTGCGAACGATTCAGACGAGTGATAAAGTAGGTAAGCAGTAAAATAATAATAATAGCCTTTATTCAGACAGTAAATTACATTACATTATATATAATAAACTTTTCACATTTATAACACTTATCATGCATCGAGTCCCTGTCTGTATGTCACTAGTTGACAAAGGCCTCCTCCAACTGTCACCATTTCTTTCTATCATTAGCTTCTCTTGTCCATGTACCACCTGCTATAGCTTTGATGTCGTCAACCCACCGTCTAAATCATCTACCTCGTTTTCTTTTCTTACTTAATTTTAATTTATTTTCTTAATTAATAATTTTATACATATATATTTTTTTTCTTTTATTCACAAAAATTATTGACGACCTCCGTAGTCCAGTGGGTAAGACTCTTCACTCACAATCCGGAGGTCGCGGGTTCGAACCCGGCATGCGCAAATAAATTTTATTTGATTAATGTGTGTTATTTCACAATTAATTCATTTAAAATAATATATAGTATATTTGCGGCATGTTCCAGAGTGGAAGATACTATCATTATCGCCCTAGTGTAAGACCACCATTCAGAATTGAAACGTTGCTTGAAAATGGCTTTAGCCGTGTTTAGTGACCAGATCTGAATAGCCAGGTACTTCCCAACCTTCCTCTTCCCCACCTCCTTCCCCTCCCCACTACCTTAAGCCTCACAACATACCCCAATTGGGGATGCCATAGTCTCACTGGCTCCAGACGGGAGCAGTTGAGATTCTTGTGCGGTATTCACTGTAAAAAAAAATTTAAAAAAGATACATAAATTACAATAAATTTTATACTATAATTAATTACATAATATATGTATTTGATTTACCCTCATAAATAAGCAGGGCTGGTGTGCATTTACAATGTGTGTTCTTTTTTTTTATTTTTTGACACACTTTTTAATTTTTCAAGATTACTAACAGTCTTCAATCAAAGGATAAATTTCTGATCGTCTTTTGATAGGAAATGATCCTGAGGCAAATATTTTTTTTTATAAATACTTTCAGCTTAACAAATCCTGTAATTACAATATCCTGTAATTTTTTTTCACGAGTTTATGCTTGTAGGTACTTATACATTATAATTAACATTTTTGGGGGGTCTTATTTTTTTTTAATTCTTGAGTAACGTTATTTCATTTCAGTCTTGGTTCAGTCCAACACTTGCATTCATTCCCGCGGTGGTTGTGATATAATGAAATCAATAGATTTGAATGGAGCTCCTGCCATAAATTTTGTGCTTTGCGAGAACCGTCCTCCAGTGAAGCATAAGTTTTCTTTTAACCACCCGGTGGTGTTTACCCTAGCCACCCCACCACCCCTCTTACCACCCGGTACGTCCACCATCCCCTATCTAGCAGGGGAAGTAATCCTTCGGTCGTGAAAAATAAATTCATAATAAAAAATAATCAATTTGGGAAGTGGATATGGGTTTCAACGCCCTGGAATCATTAGATACCACAACACCTCATCTTTAAGTCACCCCAAGCGTTTCGCTACTTTTGGTGATTTTGCTGGGGTTTTCGGGGGTTCATGGGGTGAGATTTGTCTTTGCGGCAGATGCATCAGCCCAACGATTGCATGGCGGGCCATATGGGAAGAGTCCGGTAAAGGGAGACACTTTGAACTCCTCAGCCGGACTCTCTCGACCCTTGTGTTGCAGTGGGAGGGATGGGATTCATACATCCGTTAATCCTGGATACACTGACCCCCAGATTACTACGAGGGATGGAAAGTATCCATTCCTCATGTATTTTTATTCCCAGAATTTCCATTCTTACCTTCTTTAAAAATACTCTCCACACAGCATCCCCAAATATGACGGAAATTATTTTTCTTACGGACTCCTGTGTGGAGGAGGTATCATAAATATATCAAAATTTAAATTAAATGAAAATATCCAACGTTCCTTGCAACGTTACTCGACTCGAGTCCCAGAGGTGTCAATATGTTTTTCTGATTTTTCTGTTTCCAGATTTTCGATTGAGTTTCGCTTATATTGTCTTCAATTATTTAAATATTACAATTTGAGGTTTTACTCATAAAGTTAAAAATAAAAAATAAAATATTCATCCTAGACTTGCAGAAAAGTCAATAGATGTCGCATATTAAATAAAATGGATAAAGATTTATCCAGACACTATCTAGAGAGCATTTAGTTCGGGTTTGAATCTTGCAATCATACATAAAGATATTTGCCAATAATATATGCGTTAAAAGAAAGTGAAAACAATGTAGGTGGTTCTTAGTCGAAGTATGGTACAGTTAAACATGACCGAATTTCATATCGACACTGTGGCGCAGTGGTTAGCGCGTTTGCCCGGAAAGCAAGAGGTCCTGGGTTCGAGTCCCAGAGGTGTCAATATGTTTTTCTGTTTCCAGATTTTCGATTGAGTTTCGCTTATATTGTCTTCATTTATTTAAATATTACAATTTGAGGTTTTACTCATAAAGTTAAAAATAAAAAATAAAAAATTATTATTATATTTATTATACGCCTCGAACGGAAGGGAAGCGCCGCATCAACAGTATGTATGAAGGGACCGCTCCTGCTACACGCCTACCTAACCATAAAATTATAACAATTTGAAAATATTTTGTTGTTTGTTTGTAAAAGCCATAGAAAGAATCGCTGTATCTCTGGTAATAGGCAGATGATAATTATTTTTTTAAATTTGGGTTGTCGACGCCTGACCACCATCTTTCCCTTGGGCCTCACCCCTCCTCTCTCCCCCACTTTCCTTTCCTACTGTAACCGCTTACGCTAATGTTATTCTTTATTTTTTAGAATAATATTTTGACGGTTGAATGATTCCTCGCATAAAAGATTATTTTCTCCGCCGAGAGATCTGATGGGGATCCCGTCGACCTATGTTGAGTTTTTTTTACAGATTTTTATCCAAAATCAACAGAAATCATCCTATAAGAGTTGCGGAATTATCATATTCAAAACAAAGCGAAAATACGTTTTTTTAACTTGTTCTTACGATTTACGCACATCTGTTATTATTTAAATATACTTATTAGCGCAGATCCGTGAAAAATGTCGGGTTTTGATATAATTATATTAATAAATCTAGATTAGTAAATAAAGCTTTCTTAGAAACGGGAAAAGCGCAGACCTTTGAAAAATAACGAAATCCGACTTTACTTGTTGATTAAACGTGAGCAATTTGAAAAAATAAAACGCATTTCATATATTTAATTGAATAATTTGTTGGTAAAATAGTAAGTAATATTATATTATTGGTAAGGGAACGTACCCATACACACGTTTAGGGGGGGGGGGAGGTCTTCAAAATGTCACGCTTGGTACAAATTTTCCAGAGTGGAAGATACTATCAGTATCGCCCTGGTGTAAGACCACCATTCAGAATTGAAACGTTGCTTGAAAATGGCTTTAGCCGTGTTTGGCGACCAGATCTGAATAGCCAGGTACTTCCCAACCTTCCTCTTCCCCACCTCCTTACCCTCCCCACTACCTTCAGCCTCACAACATACCCCAATTGGGGATGCCATATTCTCACTGGCTCCAGACGGGAGCAGTTGAGATTCTTGTGCGGTATTAACTGTAAAAAAAAAAAAAAAATGAGCGGCGGTGGGCTTAGGTTTTTGGTCACCGATTGCAAAAATTGCAAAAAGTTGGTCACGTAGTATGGGTACGTTCCCAAAGTACTTTATCGCTCGTCTGAATTCTTGACACAATCAGTTCCAATTTTGAAAATGTCACAGTCAACACAAATTCGGTACATATACAATAACAAATACAAAAAATCACAATCACTCACTAGTTGCATCACGTTTTTACACTACGCAATTAGTTGTATACCACTAGTGATGCTGTAATTTCGCGCTAGCGCGATTCTAATTTTGTGGCGTAAAACTAATGCATGCTTGATGAAACTTTACACGTGAACCTAGCAGAAAAACTAATTTCATGAAACAAATTGCGCGCAACTAGTTTCTTAGTGTAAATTCTGCTTTACGGACAGACCCACAACCGAAGTTAGTAGTTCATTTAAGTACCTATTTAGACCTTCTCTGAACGTAAACTGCCTCCTATTTTATATTAGGTATATTTTAATTTTATTGTTCTTATTTTGACCTTTGATATCTTCTTCTTCAATGGCGCTACAGCCCATTTCGAGCCTTGGCCTCCTTCAAAATAAGCCTCCACCGCCCTCTGTCCTCGGCCGTCGTCTTAGAATCTGCAACATGGAGTAATCCTCTTGCATCCTTCTTGACATCATACTCCCATCTCAGTCTAGGTCTGCCCACCTTTCGTTTACCTCCCGGGTGTCCTGTCAGAACCTTCTTCGGTACTCGTGTGCTTGGCATTCGGTGCACATGTCCGGCCCATCTTAATCTTTGGAGCCTTAAATGGGTGGAGAGTCTGGGAGCTTGGTAAATATCATAGAGCTCATTATTGTGGCGGATTCTCCATGCCTCTCCCTCTCGCACCGCTTCTAAGATTCTTCGAAGTACCTTTCTTTCGAAGATGTCCAGCTGTTCCGCTGACTTTGCTGTAAGTGATCCCGCCTCACATCCATATAAGACCGTTCTTATAATTGTTTTATACAAGGTTATTTTGGTTTTCCTATGAACGTTTAGGGATTTGAACACTGGCAGCAACGCGAAGTAAGTGTCGTTAGCGGCTGTTATGCGCTTTCTTACTTCTCTGGGTCTTCATTATCCTGCGTTATGATGGAGCCCGGGTAGGTAAAATTTCGACCACTTCGAAATTATAATTGTCTTTAAATTTCACTTTATCTTTTATTCTGCGTTGAGGAGTTCTGGTTTGCATCATGATTTTTGTTTTATTCTCATTGATTTGAAAACCCACCTCTCTTGTCGCAGTCTCCAAAGGGTCAAACACTTCTTTTACAGCCTGTAGGGATGTAGCCAACTATTTGATTGCTTCTGTAGCAGATGTTTGACCTTTGATATAATAGCACCATTATTGTTAAAAATAAATTTCTCGACATTGCTTTACACCAATGTAATGTATATTTTTTCATATTATTATTGTTAAACTCAGCTGATTATATTAAAATTAATAAATTTATAGAAGAATTTAACTGGTCACATATTTTCAGTAAAATGTGCAAAGAAGGCGCTACTAATAAATTCTATGAAATTATTTACGAAGCTATTCCTTTACGTCCCATCACGAACCATTAACCTGTCTCCAAAATATCCCGTATAGTATACGTCTTGCTTAATAAAAATCATCAAAGAAAAACTAAAATTTAACCGTAATTTAAAAAATATTCCAAACTTTCTGATTATCAAACATTCTCGTTACTTAGAACTCGCCAAAAGACACTCTAAAAAGAATGTTACACAAACTATATAAATATGCTGAATTAAACAGAAAGAATAATGTGAAATATTTTTGGACCTTCGTCACATCAAAACAAATCTCTGATGTACCTCGTAACGTATTTTACGGAAACATTTCTTCAAGTGATGGGCAACAAATTTGCAATCTTTTTAATGATTATTTTCAATCTGCCTTTGTCCCACCTCAAACTAAAAATATTTCCACTACTAGTAAAGATGTAATCAATAATGATAATATGAGTTCAATACATCTTAATTCAATTCAAACTATACAATACACTACCAACTACGATCAGACAAAGTGACTCCTTTACAAAATTCAAACAAGATATTAAAAAATGGATTATAAGTATTGGACGCCACACTATCACAAATATCTGTAAAATAAATCACACATAGACATAAATAACTATTCACATACAACCTAACCCATATAAAACAAATGAAAATAATGGAATCCTGTCAAATTTAACCTATAAATAGACTAGGCAGAATTGGTTTCATTACTCCATCTCCAACATTTATAAAATAACTCTCTTTAAAAGATTTATTACCCTTCCAATCACCCTTCTGTTTTAATTCTATTCATAATATGTATTTTACCTGAAATATCCTTGTAATTACTATATTCATATATATACCTGTACGCCTGTCTCGACACAGGTATACCCTAGTGAGACAGGCATACAAATAAAACCATTGTAAACATATTTTATTATAGATAAATAAATAAAATAAAATAAATAATTAATATCGATAAATCTTTAGTATTAAAATACTTGAAAAATACCGACAGGAAAAAAAGTGCTGGATGTGAAAAATTACATCCAATATTTATTTTTAATTGTGCTGAACAACTCGTTACTCCCGTGACATTACCGTTCACACTTTCTATCAAAGAAGGCGGATTTCCAACCATTTGGAAAAAAGCTTTTGTAACACATGTTTTAAAAAAGGGAGACAAACACAATATTGAGAATTACAGGCCTATATCAAAGCTATGCATTTTAAGTAAAATCATGGAAAAAATCGTTAATGACCAACTTTTTAATTTATGTACAAACACAATTAACAATCCCCAACAACGCGGTTTTTTTCAAGGCAGATCTGTTGAGTCGAACATGGGCGGTTCACCGATTTTGTTCTTTATTCTATGGACAAAAAGAAATAATTTGACTCTATCCATACTGATTTTTCTAAGGCTTTCGACAAAATATTAACACTCTTAAATAAACTCCAAAAAATTGGGATAAGTGGAAATCTTCTGAGATGGTTCTCATCTTACATTGAAAATAGAAGTCAAGCTGTTGCCCTAAAAGGTTACATGTCACAGATAATAACCATTCCCTTGGGGGCACCGCAAGGTTCTCATTTGGGGCCCCTGCTCTTTACTTTGTATCTCAATGACACCAAACATGTCATCACTCATTCTGATTTCATTTTCTACGCTGATGATATGAAAATATACAAATGTATAAGCTCAGCAGATGATTGCAATAAATTATAAGAAGACATCAACAGAATTAATGAATATTGCAAAGATACCCAATTATTTCTAAACATAAATAAATGTAATGCGATAAAATTTTTACGTAAACGTCACCCAATCAGCTACACTTACCATCTGAACCATGTTCCCCTTCAACGAGAAGGAAAAATCAGAGACCTTGGAGTATTACTTGACTCTAAATTACTATTTAAAGATCATATTGAACACATCTTAGAAAAAGCCTACAAACAACTGGGCTTCATTCTACTCGTCACAAAACCATTCAATAAACATTTACACTTGAACTACTATATATGGCATATGTAAGATCTCATCTCGAATTTTCATGTCATTTGGAATCCTCAATATCAAACTTATATTAACCAAATTGAAAACATAATTTTTTTTTTTTTAAACACCTGTCGTAACGTTTTCAAAATCATCAGTGTAACCCTATTGCTCTTTACAAACGGAGGAAATTTTTTGATGTACTGTTTCTGTACAAAATTGTGAACTGCCTCATTGACTCGCCAGCCTTGTTAAAAAGGATTGCATTTCGTTGCCCTGAACGCAATACCAGATCGAACACTTTATTTCATATACAACATTTTAAATCGAAATACGCACAAAACTCCTTGCTAGGGCGTATCTGCCAAACTTATAATGCCCTAAGAGACATTGACATTTTCCATTGAACCCTTAAGGCACCGTTCTCCGCACAAAAAAAACCATTTCGGACGAGTCGTGAAATTTACTTTTAATGCATTCGACAGGAGGTGTATCTGCAGCGCGCGGGTCAATAGGAAAGCGCGCGCATTATTATTACAAAAAGGTCTGGTTTGGAACTTGGCTAATAATTCTCGACAAGATAATAATAATGTTTGTTGATAATATTTGTAGGGCTGCCACAATTTTAAAATACACATAATATTTATGAAAATATCTGTTATTTTCTCAATGTATTACGTTAGATTACCTATAAAGTGTAATGTACACTTGAGGTGACCGTTCACAAAACAAAGCTATATTATTTATTATAACGGAACTACTTTTATCATTGTTTCTCTTTAATTTCTTTTATCAATTTGGGAGACGGGACGGGATGGGTACTGCCGCGCCGCCCCGGAAAACATTTTTTGGATAACCAACACCCCTGCCGTAGGTCACCCAAGTGGTTTGCTATGTTTGGTGACTTAGCGGGGGTTCCCGGGTTATGGGATGAGGTATCAATTTGGAAGGCGACCATTGCCGCCCGGCAACCATTCATTGGATAACAGAGGTGCCCGGGTTCATGGGGTGAGGCTTATCTATTTATTGGGTACTACTTTTTTAAAAGAAAAACAGTCGTAATTCGTATTTCCGGTTTACGAATAACCTGACAATTTGGAAATCTCCTACCAGCATCATAATAAGCGGAAGATGTTGCTTGTGCATTGAAAGAGGAATTGAACCCGCGACATCTTGACCCGACCCATTTTTCAATTTTCAACTAAGCAAAGTGCACATTTTAATCATATTTGTTTATAGTCCAGTCAATTTTTAATTTGGGAGGTGGGAATGGGTACCGCCGCCCCGGGAACCTTTATTGGATAACCAACACCTCTGCCATAGGTCACCCCAAGTGGTTCGCTACGTTTGGTGATTTAGCAGGGGTGCCCGGGTTCATGGGGTGACGTTTGTCCAGGTCTTGGAGGCGGATGACCAGGACATACTGAACCCGAGATTCCTACCCACCCCTTAAACCCTTTTCCTTCCCAGAAATCTCCTCTACTTCCTTTCCTTAAAAAAACCCTCCACACAGCATCATAGGTGAGCATAAAGATGACATAGGCCCTGAGGGAAATTATGTTCCTCAGGGCCTCCTGTGTGGAGCTCATGTAAAAGAAATGAATGGTCCAAAAGGCGGTGTAGAGTGCATCTAAGCGATTCCTTCAGAAACTTGGTCAGGGTGCTTAGGGTGTGAATATACTAAAAGTTCTGACGTCTAGGTGGTGAGCTAGGGGTGGGAGGGGGGGGGGGTAGGGGGGGGGGGGAGGGGGGGGGGTAGGGGGGGGGGGAGAAAGTTCAAATTTTTGGATTTACGCTTATATCTCGGAAACGGTGCACTTCAAAGGATTTTTTTTAGAATAAGTGAAAGCTTATAAAATTATCTAAAACTTTTATTCTTTACGTGATTTTCGAAATCCCAGCCGTTTTTTACTTACACGCTCCACAAATGTAGATATTTTCGAATAAAATCATTTTACCTCACATTTTTCATCAAACATTCCTTCATATCGTCTAAAATATATATCAAAGAAAGAAATTTGTTTGAAAGAAGTTGTAAAGAATTTAATTTCCCTTTAGATAATATGTATACATTTGCAAACTAATCTTCAACCAGTAAATATTTACAGGAATTTTAAGTTTTTATCTTATTACTGACACACCACTTTTGTTTGTAACAGATTGTGGGACTTGGATTTCATTTATTATTTCATCATTTAGTTCCTAAAACAATTAGTTTAATGAATCTTCACCAACTTGAACAGCATGTTAGCAAGTTATTGTGGCGTCTCCGACGACTCCACTCCACAAAAATTGACATTATTTCACTGGTTTGTGGGAAGGGAGGATGTGCATCAAACCACTGACTGAGTTTGGCACAACCTGTTTTTGCCTACATGCACCTTTTCGCTCTTTATTTATATCCGGGGGTAAAGTGCACAAACTTCGGGAGGTAATTCTGCATGACAGTACACGTAAAAAAAGATACGAAACTTTTTTCAAAACGTTCTAAGGTAGTTACGGGTAAAAAAGTTTTGTTGTTTGTATGAAAAAAATAATATTCTTCTGTGGAAAAATAATTTTGTATAGGGAAAAAATTGAATTTAGAAAAAAGTTATTTGTTTTTTTTACATTCACCATCATGTACCTCCCGAAGTTTATGTAGAAATTTATGAAGTGGCAGCCCTAAAAGCTATCAGCAAACTATAGCTTTGCTAGGACTAGTTAACCGGTGGAATCTAAATTATTAAACATTTATAAAAAGGTCAAAGTAATTACTAACAATGTAGTCGGTTTTAGTAAACAAGCGAAACTTTTATTTACTTACATTTACGTAACGCATTTTGGTTTTATTATCCAACGAACATCTAATAATAGGTAGTAATAAAATAATACGTATGATGATAATTACATATTTCCTTGTCCGTAACAATTTGGGACGCGGGTAAGGGTACCGCCGCCCCGGAAACTATTTATTGGATAACCCCAAGTTGTTCGCTACGTTTGGTGACTTAGCAGGGGTGCCCGGGTTTGGATCTTGGTGGCGGATGTGTCTGCCCACCAGCTGCGTGGTAGGCCAGATCGGGAGAGACTAGTTGAGGGAGATCTTGTGACCTCTCAGGCAGAACTCTTTTGGAACATCGCCTTGCACCGCATTGGGAGGGATGGATTCAAAAGTCCGTCACACCCAAACCCACTGACTCTCAAATTTCTACCCACCCCTATAACCTTATCCTTTCCAGAACTTCCTCTCCTTCTTTTCCATTAAAAAACCCTCCACACAGCATATCCAAAGATGACATATGCTCTGAGGGAAAAAATCCTCAGGGCCTGTGTGGAGTTACTGTAAAAAAACAAGGTAATTTTTGAAAGCAGATTTTTGTTAGCAGTTTGATCCGTAAAAATGTATTATTTATTATTATGTCCTATAATTTTAATAAATGAGCAAAATAAAAGCTTTTGCATTCAATGGTCATTTAAAAAAATGTAATTTAATTTTAAAAAACTTGCCCGGGAATTTCAGTTTCCGAAGCATTGGAAATAGATTTATTTCCCAAAGTACGCATTCTGTAAAAAATAAAACAATAACTGTCACCTTTGTTATATAATACACAAATAAATTGAAAATTTATTTTTATAATAAATATTACATAATAGTAAATAATACGAGTACGTATTATATTCATAAAATCAAAATTTTATTTTTTTCTTCTTACCTTATACATTCCATCATACGTTCTCGATTTTGGAGATAATGTTTAAGCTTAGAAATACGACTTTTTTGTTGTTGTCTTACCATTTTCGCAAAATAATATTATTATTTACGTACGTGTATATTAAACAAATCATGAAACGTAGGACTACACGTCTTTGTGGCGAGCTGTCTGGACAGCGAATGACGAATATTTGAAAGGCACATGGGTTACACGCACGTTAGATAGAGATGGCCTGTAAATATTATCTTTAGAATTAAAAAACGTATGCGCCTGTTGTTAAAATATTTAATTCATCACGGTTTATTGAAAAAAGAGCAAAAATCTCGCGATAATTGTCTTTAGTTTTATTTTAAGAAACGCTGTGAATTTTTTCATACATATAACTTGTAAAATAACTGAAACAAACGTTAATAATAATTTTTGGAGCATACTTTGTGATTTTTTTCTATCGAGGGAATTTTCTATAATTTGCGTTTCGGCGCGATAAATGTCTAGATATTATCTTCAAAAATAACATTTTTTTTTAAGAGCTTAAAAACTTCAAATGTTTAAGGGAGATTTGTAAGAAATCGGTAGAAATTGGGAGAACCGAGGCTTAATCGTTTAAAATCAAACTAACCGTACAATGTACTTAAATGAAAACTATTATTTCTTGTTTATTATTTTCTTTTTAATAACTTTTTACTTAACAAAATGTTCTATTACTTTAAACAACTACTGGAAACTATTATTTCTGTATTGATTATTATCACCTTTTTGATACTTTTTTACAAATTTCTCACACCATATACCTACTATAATTGTTTAATTACCACTTGATTCATAATCACATAATCATTAACGACTAAATATTATAAACGGAACTTAACCGGTTTAAATTATGTTCACTATTTTATGTACAACTACTTTATACACAACTGTATGCTTCCTAAATAAACATAAATTTAAAAAAAAATAAAAAAAATATGTGATCAATATTTTGTGAGAACTCGTAAGGAGCACTGTAGAATTATTTAAAAATTTATTGCAGTCAAACGCACTTTCTGTGAAATAACACAAAACTGCGCGTTTATATATATGTATACCTACCTATAATTATTATACACATATAAAGTTTATATACATAAACTTATAATTATTATTCAGTTTTTAGGAAGTTTCAATTTTATGTAGGTACCTACATGTAGGTGGACAAGTAGGTACGTACTTCCAGCCGATATAGGTACCTACTTGCTATCACGAGTGAGGCAAGTAGAGTTATCTAATAGGCCACTTGCATGGACTTCGTAACGACTTGGAAAAAATCGTGTGGATAGTTTTTTTTTTTTACTAAGATTACGAAAATGTTAGTAAAATTATTTAGAAATGTACAGTTTTTTATTTTTTATTTTTAAATAAATAAATCCATTATTTGGGCTCGTGACGTCACTACATGAAAATGTCCCGTCTCCGAAAATGTTCCTATTAATTTTATAAAATTCCACACTGATTTTTTTTATATGGCATCACTTTGATTTCAGGCGAATTTTTGAATTTGACATTTAACGTTCACTAGATTTATTGTTTGTTCTCTGCGAACATATCATTTGGTTTGATTTTTGACAGATTTTATTAAGAGAACCCCGTACATTTTACGTTGTCCGTACGTGTTTTAGAGGTAGGTATAATGATAATGGTGCAGATTTTAACAAAATCAAATTTTATAATATTCTTATTATTATTATAATTTACAAGTACAAGTATATTACATTTGATTTAGTAATATGGACCTTGAACATTATAATGATTTATGATCAACTAGCAGACCCAGCCACACGTTGCTGTGGCTAACGAAACACAACGCCATTACCCAACCTTTATAAAATCCATACCACCCGCTTGCCAGCTGCCCACTGCCTGAATTGAGTATTTGAATTTCTCGACTTTTCTCTACCATAATAAGCATGGTTTTATACATATAAACCTTCCACTTGAATCACTCTATCTATTGGTGAAAACCGCATGAATATCCGTTGCGTAGTTTAAAAGATCTATGCGCACATACATTTTGAGCGACTTCATCAAATAAAATAAGTCAAATCAAATACCTACTTACTCTAGGACATATATTTTCCAATTTCTTCCGTAGAACGAATTTCAAAAGTGACTATAGTACGGCCCGCCAGCCATTTTAAATCACACGAAAATATGTTTTCTTTAAATTTCACGGTTTTTCTCTAATATAATTTACATGTATTATACATGTAAACATTCCTCTTCAATCACTCTATCTATTGGTGAAAATCGTATGAAAATCCGTTGCGTTGTTTAAAAGATTAACGCGCACATACATTTTGAGCGACTTCATTTTATACTATGTAATGATAAGATGGATCAACGAAAAAAATATTTATGAGATTTAATATTTTTGGTACGCCTCTTTATTCTCCTGTGTCATTCGTGTGGAAAACGTTATTTTTTTTTTTAAATGACTTTCGGCTATGTAATTATCGTTTTTCGCACGTATAAAATTATGTCCCGTCTTTCCGGTTTATAAAAAAATGGTCTGATTTTTGGGATTGAAAATTTCAAATAATCGTCAGGGTTTCAAAAATACGATTAAAAAAATACAAACAGAATGTCTTAGAATATTTGCCTAAACCGGAAAAAAATGTAAAAAAATGTGATGCAAGTGGCCTATTGTGGAACAAGAGCGGGCTAGTTCATAATTTAATAGCATTTCAAAACCCGCTCCGCAGGTTTTTGCTGCTAGGCCCCATTATTACAAAAGTTGATTTGTCCACGTACGAAAACGGTTTTGCGAAAAAGGCGCGGCGTGAGAGTTGTATTCGCAGTCGGGTTATTAAATTTCAACCGTAGACGTTAGGCTATTAAAACTGTCAGGTGCCTAAATCACATGAGCTATACGGACGGCATGATCCTCCTAGCTCTGTCGATCAAGAGGTTGAGAATATTACTAAAACTCAGTGAAGAATACGCAAATGACCACAAGAATACGCAAATGAATAGGTACTTTGGGGCACATCGTCACTGAAGACCTCTCAGATGATGATTATATTGAACGATAGAGGAGAAGTATCGGTATAAGTCAATGGGCGTAGGCACGGTGGGGCAAGGCTGACCGATGCGTGCCCTCTGGGATTGTCGAACGAGTCGCGTTTTAAAATTTACAGCACTTCATAGGATGGGTTTTCCTTCTTCCGTTCTCATATTCTTTGTATTCATAAAGTATAAAGCATGAATATGTTGTAGAAGCTTACTTTTTTCGGTAGGTACGTACTCTATAGATTTTTTTTATTTTTTGCCCCACTCTAAATCAAAACCTGGCCGCCCATGATAGGTACTGTCTAATATGATTGCTCGAAGATTCTTCCAATGCATCTATAACGTAAAAATTACATTTTTCAATGCATTTTGCACTGCCTGTATACCTACATGTGAAACATGTTGTAACTACTGAATCAGCTTGACGGAACGACTGCGGATCCAATGTAATAATAATAATGCATGCATAATCATATTTATTTATTGTTGTTATACGCCCGTAGGGGCTTTAACAGAGATTATGAAATAATATTTAAGTTATCGAGGATTACACATACATAGAATTTACACTAAAAGTTTTTTTTTCTTTTTTTTCAATTATTTCTGGCTTTCACCCTTCAAGGGTGTTCTAGGCCATCATTTATAATTACAGAGAAAGGAAAGGTGAATTTATATATTAATTTTATTTAAATGTGCAAATTTCAGAATTTTATGGAAGATTGGAGTAGAGTTCAGACTTAGAAGAGATGAGATGTTGAATGGAGGAGAGGCAATTTTTGATAACGCTTGATAGAAGAGAGGATATTTATTTAGAGAGGGACAATCAAAAAATATGTGATCTAAAGTTCCGACATCTAGACCGCAGAACGTACAATCTGGGGAGTCAAGCACATGAATTTTATAAAGGTGAGAAGGAACGGAACAATGTCCGATTCTCATACGAATAAGTAAGGAAATTTCTTTTTTGGAAAAATGGGGGAATTTTTGAAACCACGGTTTTGATGTGATAGTCCTTTGTATTGAAGCGTAGCGGGCACCCTTGGATTGACTAGCAATGTTCCAATACTCTGTCCAAACATTGCGGGATCTATCTTTGATGATGGAAAAAATATCAGACAGGGGAATATGGTTTACGAGGGTAACGGTAGGGTTAGACGCTCCTTGTTTTGCCAAGGAATCAGCAATATCGTTACCCACTATGCCAACATGTCCAGGAATCCAAATCAGAGTGACAGTTTTTCCAGAGCTTTGAATGGAGGTTATCAATACTCGAATAAGACATACAAAGTGATCATCAGGATGAAGAAGAGGACTTGTTTTAAGTTTTTGGAGGGAACTGAGAGAGTCAGAGAGAACAAGAGAATGTTCAAAATTATTTTTTATTATATATTTGAGAGATTCAATAATCGCAATGCACTCGGCAGAAAATATTGAAAATTGGTTTGAAATTGAATAAAATATTCTTTCATTAGAATTATTGTGGTAAACGTTAATACCAATACCACAGTTAGGAGAGTCCGGAGATTTGGAGCCATCAGTAAATAAAAGAGAAGAGTTGGGCCATTTAGAAGAAATAATGTCATTGAACATATTATTGACAGTACGGGCTGGGAGATTGGAATGACTTTTAAGGATGCCGATCCCTTCTAATATCGTTGGGGATAGGGTGATGTAACCGACGTGTTACATACCCTCATTTGTTTTTTCGGCAAAAGTCATCGCTGGCGGCATCCTCTACATTTAGTGGTCATTTCTTGGGAATTTCCTCCGAAATTTCTGGCCACTAAGCTCGTTAGTACCATGCCGCCAGCGACGATCCTTTCGCCGGAAATATTTATGTAAAATATTATCATTTATTTCCCTTTTTATTATGTACAATGCCCCGGTGCAACAAATAAATGCTTACATGCTAAGGTTGCCACCGGGAGACATTTTTAAACTCATATTATTTACATATGCTTCCTTGTTCCTTCTCCTTGTGGTTATGGCCCTACAGAAAGCTAGCGAAGCAAAATATGCTTCCTTGTTCCTTCTCCTTGTGGTTATGGCCCTACAGGAGAGCGAGCGAAGCAGACTATGTTTTATATACTCTCATTTAATTATACTCTCACAACCCGCAGGACGTTGAAATCAACACATTTCATTCCAAAGTCCTGCCGGGCATTCAGGGAAAGAGATTTTAAGCCTCTAACCCTTAAACTCTCAACACAAGGGCATTTTTTAGGTCAAACAAAGGACTTAGAAAAATTCCTTACAGAATCCGTTTTTTCCCATTTTAAAAATCCAGGGACCTCGCAAGACGATGAAACAAACAGGTTTCAGTAGCTAGTCTTACGAGGGACCTGGGAAAAATAGTAGATTCCTTATACAAACTTCTCACAATCAGCCAAAACAAAAAACCTAGAATAAACTGTAAAATTACCCTAAACTCACCAAACTAAAAATCTAGGGATAAAGATTACCCCCCCAAATATGTAAACACTAAAACATGTACACATATATTATAAATGTAACCTACATAATTATGTATAAAACACAATTTTAAGCGACCACTTTTACGAGCGGCACCGCCAAAATAAGGTATGACGGAAACGCCGCCCTATTTATACATACGGGCAAGGTTTAACCTCCCACCACAAAAATGTACCACGTGGGCACCTTTTACCCCAAATTTGGGTATAAAAGGACCCACATTTCTCCAAATAAATCAGTTCACATCTCTACTTGATAACTCGTGTTTTATTCTTCGGAAGTTTCTTATCAACCAGCTGCCTCCCGCCGACTTCTGCCTGTCTTCAGTCCTGGTGCCTACCTCCTCCAGAACAGTCGGCCCTACTTTGGCAACCGCCAGGCGCCAGGCTCAGGCAGAAGCATCGGCACATCCAGTGTCCTTTACACATCCGGCACTGGGTGCTAGGGAGGTCAGCCTTTATTATTATTTTTACCATTCCATCATCCTGAACGTGCACTAAAAACCCGGTACTTTTTTACAGTCTTGTGAAGACGCTGATACGTCTGTTACAGGTGACGTGACTATATTTTAATTTGTACAAAGGAAGAAGATCATTTTTGATAATTTGAAGCTCTGAGAGAGAGCGAAAATTTTTACAGATGGCAGGGAGAGGTTTAGTTCGAGCTCTGATTGTAGATGAATGTGTTGAGTCGTTGAACAACGAGACTCTGGGAATAATCTGATGACTTTTAGAATTTAAACATTTAAGAACAAATTTGTCAGCAAATAATTGACGCCTTAAATAAAGAGGAGGATCAGAGCATTCTACTTGAAGGGAATTGATGGGCGACGATTGCATCGCGCCAGTTATTATTCGCAATGACTTAGATTGAATTTTGTCTAATTTACTGAGTGCATTTTTGGATGCAGTACTAAAAAGTGGGCAGGCATAGTCGAGATGACTTCGAATAAGTGCATTGTAGAGCAACTTAATGCAGATAGGATGAGCACCCCACCAAACGCCAGTCAATGATCTGATAATATTTAAATTTTTTTCACATTTAGTAACTATATTATTAATGTGGGAAGACCATTTAAGTTTCCTATCAAATGTTACTACCAAAAATTTTACTTCGGAAGCATTGGGGATTGGAGAGTTTTTAAATAAAATTTGAACAGGGGGGTTATTATGACGATTTGAGAAGGTAACACACTGACTCTTTTGTACTGAAAGTTCAAGACCATTTAAAGTAAGCCATGTGCAAAGGGCATCCATGGCTTCATTAAGATATTTGACGGCGGATGAAATGATTTTGGATGATAAGAAGAAAGCTATGTCATCTGCGAACTCAACAACTTTTACTTGAGGGGGAATGGTGACATGCATATCGTGTGTGTATATATTATACAGTAAGGGGGATAATACATCGCCTTGGGGTAAACCCTTCCAAATTGACCTACTCTGAGGAGTAACATCTGGTAGCTCAATGAAAATTTTCCTATCGAGAAAAAGATTAATAATAGATTGGACAAACATGAGGGGTAAGCCAAGGCCTAAAAGTTTTTTTTTAAGAATTGGGATGGAAACATTGTCAAAGGCGCCTTCTATGTCTATAAAGACTGCAAGACATACTTCTTTGTTAGAAATGGATAAATTAATATCAGTGCTGATGATGGCAAGGTTATCTTGTGTAGATTTCTTTTTCCTAAATCCAAATTGGGATGGAGAGAGAAGATGATTACTCTCGACAAAAAATTCTAACCGGTTTTTAATTAATTTTTCATAAATTTTACTAAGGGTGGATGAAAGAGCAATTGGCCTATAGTTGGACCCAGAATTGGGTGATTTGTTTAATTTTAGAATTGGGATGATTATTTGAGAACTCCAGTCATCAGGTATTATGCCAGTCTGGAAGATTTTATTTAAGATGCTTAAAAAGTGATTTAAAAAATTATCATTACTATTTTTGATAATTCTATAAGGTATACCATCTCTGCCTGGAGATGAGTCCTTGACTGTTGATAAACAATTTTTTAATTCAATTAAAGTGAATGGAGAGTCAATCCAATGATCAGACATAGGAGTGTTGTGGATTGGAGTTATTTCATCTAAGTTAGGTACAGAAGGGGGGGCAATTTTGTCCAAGAACTCGTCTATCCATTTAGAATGAGAAGCTCGAGGAGATGTTGGACTGAAGGAGGATCGAAATCTTCGAATCATAGACCAAACTTCCGAAATTGGAGTGTTCGGAGATACTGAACTGCAGAAGTTGTACCACCCGGATTTTTTTTTTTGACCTCAATACCCTTTTGGCATTGGCTTCGGCATTTTTGTATATGAGATAGTTCTCCATAGTCATATTGTGACGATAGGAAAGAGATTTAGCTTTCCGAATTCTCACTACTTTGGAACATTCCTCATCCCACCAGGGAGTTGGAGGGAGTTTTTTGAGAGATTTGGTTTTAGGGGGAGGATTTGATTTATTGATTGCAGTTACGAGCATTGATTTGAAGTTATCGTAGTCATCTTTGACAGATAATGTATCGGTATAGGATAAATTTTGTATAAACTTATCCATATGTGAGTTAAATTCGTCCCATTTGGTGTGTTTTGTTTTAATCTTTGTCGAAATATGGGACTTGTCTGAATGGAAAGAAGTTTGATAAGTGATGGTGATCGGGAAATGATCACTGGAGCAAGGGTCGGGGGACACCACCCACGAGGAGAGAGGTGCCAGATTAATAGAGCATATGGAGAGATCCACTGCACTGGGGTTTGTGTTGGGGCGAGAGATTCTAGTAGGAGATCCGTCATTCAAAAGAAAAAGGTTGGATTCATCTAGGAAATCCATCACACTTCGACCGTCTCGATCACAGAAAGCAGAACCCCAGACGGGGGAATGGGCATTAAAATCACCCAATAAAAAGAAAGGAGGGCTTAGTTGACGGACAATTTGCAACCACGCTTGTTTATTGAAGTGCGATGTTGGGGGAAGATAGATAGAAACAAAGGAAGTGTCCTTTATTTTAGCTGCAACCATTTGAAAGTCAGCATTGGGGGGTTTGATATTATTTATTGGGAAAAACGGAAGGGATTTTTTAATAAAAAGGGCAGCACCACCGCCCGTACCTTCCGGGCGATCATCGCGGAGACAGGAGTACCCTCCCACATTAAAGTGGGTGGATGGAGTAAACCATGTCTCCGAGACAGCAGCCACAGAAACAAGGTTTGAATTTAATAGGTTAAGAAGGTTTGATTTGTTAGAAATAGCACTGCGGCTATTCCACTGAAGAATTCTGACATCTTGAAGAGCCATTTTGAATAAATGATTTTAATGTGGAAATAATAGAAGCAGCGTTGGACGGTAGATTAGTTTGAGAAGAAATTAGGTCAATTAGAAGCATAATAAGAGTTTGAATAAATGAAGAATTATCTTGGGAGAGTTGTTCAGAAAGCTTTTGATAGTTTGTTGAGGATGAATTATAATTGTTTGCGCACCCATTTGTGGCGTGTGAAAGAGGAGAACCATTGGGATTTAAGAGAAGTGAGTTGTGTTGTTGCTGATCGTATCCACGAGCCTGTTTAGAGATAGAGTTTTTGTATGTGAATTTTGTTGAACGGGAAGATGTTGAGGAGGAGGCGAGAGGGTTGGATGAAGAGTTACTGGATAAAACCTCGGAAAATGATTTTTTGACAGGCGGGAATAATTTAGAAGCCTGCAGAAAAGACAAGTTCTCAGAGGCCATAGAAATTTTTATATTTTTTTGGCGAGATTGTTCGGGGCAAGAAGAGTTAATGGCGGAATGAGCGCCTAAGCAGTTAAAAAATTTAGGTGAAGAGAGAGAAGAACATTGGTCAGCCGAGTGGTTTTCTCCACATTTGAAACATCTGGGAGGGGATCTGCATGCAGCTTTGGTATGACCAAAACGGCAGCAGTTGTAACATTGAGTGGTGGGATAAGTGTACATTTCAACTGGTAAGGAGTTGAAAAATAAATAAATATGGGAGGGAAGAGATTGTCCTTCGAATGTGATGACGACAGATTGGGAGGGCTTCCAGGAAACGATGCCCTCAGAGGTGTCCTTATAATTTAGCCTCCTGGCTTTTATGGGATTGCCGATATGTTGGGGGGTTGAAAGTGAGGACAGGATTTCTGGAATGGACAGATCGGTCGAGATACCCCTGACCAGGCCCATTCGAGTGACATTGAAAGTTGGGATGTACGCCTTGAATTTAGAATTTGATGAAATAAATATATTTTTGATAAAGTTGTTGGCGGCTGAACCTGACAGGAATTCAACAGAGATTCGGAAGCGACCCTCGGCTTTAACACCTCCAGGTTTAATCGAAAGGTTCTTGTTATTTGAAAGAAATTTACCAAATTCAAGAGGATGGATGGTTTTACCTTGTTCAGTTTTTTGCGCATATACAATGTAGGGGCCACGGGAATGAGTAGAGTAAAAGATTGTTGGAGGAGGTTGAGGAAGAGCTGGAGGGGACTGAGAAGACAAAGGCGAATCATGTTTTTTTGGGGAAAGGGGACTAAATTTTTTTTTTTAATTGAGGTTAGGATGACAGATTCATTGTCTGAAATGTTTGAATGTTCTGAAAAGTCTATTTTATCTGAAATGTCTCCATCTGGAGGGTCAGGAGGGGGATCTGGGGGCTTTGTAAGGGGTACAGGAGGGAAATCCTCCTCCATTGTTCAAAAAATTACAGCTAATATAAAAAGTGACAGAAGTAAAAAAATATATAAATATCTGAAAATGAGCAGCAAGAAGTGACTCCTGGAAGATCAGGGGGGAGAAGATTCCAACACACTAAACTTTTTACAGCCAAAACACAATAAAAAGATTGGTTTAAGAATATTTTTTGAAAGAGCAAAACATAAGAACTGATGACAGCCAAATGTTATTGTTGCGACTCACACTAAAAGTTATAAAAGTGAAAAATTTTTAAGAATATACAAGTAGTTTTTGAAGAAAAAACCACATGTATATTCTTGCGTAAAACCGTGAAATATTTAACCTATTTGGCTATATACGGTATAGGACAGCTAACATACAAGACGTTGACGGTTGACGTTCAATATAATAAGAACACTTAATCATTGTGAACTGTTACTTATTCTTTGGCGATCTGCAGTCACGCTAGGGAACGATGAGCAGTTACCGAAAGTTATCATATCGATCCTTATCGGTCGACCGGGCTAGGGGACCAGGAAGAGCAAAAACGTCTTCAATATTTCACCAAGCTAAGTTATCCTATCAATCCTTATCGATCGATCTTGCTAGGGGGGCTGGTGTTGATCACCTACGTATGAGGGAGGCGTCTACTAATATCTACAGGAATTCCAAAAACTGAAAAAATCGAACTAATATCTATGAGAACCAAAGTGCGTACGAATATCTACAGCTCAAACTGCTGACTATGAGAACCTATGAGAACCAAAGTGTTGACGAATATCTACAGCAACTGGCAGAGGTTGGATTTGCAATTATGTATAGCATATTGGAGTAACGTAATATTGCGTATGCAGTTTAAAAAACTTAATTTATGTATGTATGTATGTAAAAATCCCTAATATCGGACTATTGGACACATTTAGCTGAATATTAAGGATTTGGGTTTTTGTTTTAACATCTTTCTTTTTTTCGAGTGCGTCTAAATTATTTAGTCTGTTACCATGACCATTTCTATGTCAGTTAGGTTAGGTTAGTTAGGTTGTGGTGCCGTGTATTTCGAAATAAATAAATAACTTTGTATTATAACCTCCATGTTTGTTCAATAAATTATTGTCCTCGTAAACAGCAAAATACGTAATATTATGCAAAAACTTCATGTACGTACTAAACGTTTAAGCCTTTATGTAATTAGTAATTACGTAATTCAAGTAATTTATGCTTTTCCGTACAACCTCTTGCTCAGCTGCCCTCTGTAGATATTAGTCCAACCTACGCTCTGTATATATTAGTTCAACCTACGCTCTGTAGATATTAGTCAACACTGGGACCGTCATAGATATTCGTCCGACCTTAGCTCTGTAGATATTAGTCAACACTCTGAAGTTCGTAGATATTAATTCAACATATGAGCTGTAGATAATCGTCCGGCATACAGGCTGTAGATATTAGTATCTGGAGTCCGTATGAGTAGGTACCAGGTAGGTAACTAAATGGTAACTGACGCTAGGGCCAATGGTCTCTATAGAAATATGGACTAACATATATAAAAATGGTCTCTATAGAGCCCGTTAAAGTGAAATCTTCTTTGGCACCGTTGTGATTTGAAACTCGATGAAACAAAAAATTCACTTCTACCGCGTGTGAATTGTACACTCTGTTACGGGTATATATCTCAATAGGGGTGTAGGTATTATTTGATCTTTATTATTTGGTGACCCACATTTGATGACCGGCAGTTGATTCGCCGACAAGATTGATTGCTTGATTGATTGGCCCCCCGAAATGATTTTTACAATAAAATTGTATTTTTTTGCGTATTATTTACAATTTCAAACTTAAAAGCGATTTTAAAAAATTCCTCTAATAATAATTTGGAATGAATATCAAACGAATTTACATAAAGTGTTGATTTTTGTTTAGTTAAACGCTGGTGTATATGTATATAAGTACAGTATACAGACAAGTGGTTTTATCCTTGATGCATTTGAATGACAATATATATTGTATACTTTTGTTATTCAGAGGTAGGTACATTCTATAGGTATTATTTAGTACTTGCTTTTTGACGAATATTAACGATCATTATTATAGTTTTAAGGCAATCCAATAGTTCAGGAAAAAATCGAAATCGGAGTTCACGCCCCTTTAAGGGAGGAGTTTGAAAATACTTGAGAAAAAGCTTTTTGAAAGGTTGGAAAAGGTATTTGAGAATTTTTTTACAGGTTGATTTCGTAAAAACCTGTAAAAAACATTAACTCCTTTTTTACGCATTGTTTATTGTAATAAAACGGAAATTAAAAATTGATTTCACGAAATCAAGCTACGCGGAGCCTAACTTCTGTTCCCCGCTACGGCCGGGGGAGGATTGACTGAAAATTTGAAAAACAAAATGCGTCGGCAAGCGGCCGTATTGTAAAATAACAACGCGAAAATGAATATTTTATTTTAATTTGGGAAGTTCGGGCGCAAATGGCTTCATCTTAAATGCGAGAAAAATTTATGCGGTAATATTATGATAGTTATGATAATACGAATAGTTGATTATTTTTTTGTTGTGAATAAAAATGCAATACACAAGAGTCTCAGCTGCTTCCCATATTTTCCAGATGCGTCTGGAGCCAGTGATACTATGTCTTCCCAAACTGGGTTATGTTGTGAGGCTAAGGAAGTTGCGAGGGGAGGGAGATGAGGAAGAGGTAGGTGGGGAAGTACCTGGCTGATCGAATCTGGTCATCAAACCATTTCAAGCAATTCTATACGGTGGTCTTACACCAAGACGATACTGAGAGTATTTTCTTTGAACTCGCGACCTCCGGAACTCCGGATTGCAAGTTGAGAGCCTTGTAGCAAGAGTCGACTACGGAGGCCGCCAAACTTATAATTTATAACATTCTCAGATAAGAGTCTAGAATTTATTTAATATATCTAATATGCAGTTAAGCAGACGAATCACTGAGGTATTGGTGGATTAAAAAAAATAGGAGACGTATTTGCTTGAATGCAATTTTTAAATGAGAAAGGAAACATTTTGAAAAGGAACCGATCACAAAAAGAAAATTATTGAAGTTACTATTAACGACTTTTTTCTCTTAATAACATACGTACCTATTTATAATGTTTTCTGAATTTCTGTCAGGTGTTGACAACAAAAGCAAGGAAATTCTAAGTTGATTTTCAAAAAGGAAATTAAAAACTCATAGTACTTTTCATTCAAGTTGCCCGTAATAATCGTCCACTCACTTTTAATGTAGTGCCGGATACACGTCAGTCAAATCAAAGTTTCATGTTTTGAATATATTCATTTTTTATTTATTTCAAGTCTTAGATAATCATAGATACCTTACCTAAGCAACGGGAAATAATTCCTACCAGATACATATTTATTTCTACAAAGAGCCTTGAGGGAAATATCATAAAAAATGTTGCAAGAAACGATTATAATTTTTTTTCTAAGCATAATCAGATTTACCTAATATTATTTTTTTGAAAGATTTTTTTTGTACAAAATATAAAAATAGTTGATAACAGAATAATAATTAATAAATAATTCAATAAACATTTCAACTTCCTAATTTTGTATCTACATATCCTATATATATATATGTTATGATTAAGGTTTTCACGGGTGTAAGATGTAGATGGGTGAATTTTCGCGGTTTACCCGCGTAACGTAGTCCTTAAAAGGACTTTTTAACTCCTGACGTTTCGGACAGATCACACTGTCCATCTTCAGAGGCCTTATGTCTTGAGTTTTTGTCTCAAACTGATAGCTTTCGCATGTCTGTTCGGTCCAAAAGCTAAAACTTAAGTGAGTGCAAGTCACTTTTTATGTCTAGAACGAAGTACCCGGGTTGCAGGTGATTGATGGTGGAGGGGGTGGGTGGCGGGGCTGGCAGTAGATACCTGATTGGTTAAGCTAATTGGAGACACTACTGGTAATTTTGGAAATGTCGTTTTTGGGGGATTTTCATCGATTAAGACTTTCCAGGTGTTTTCCATATTATATATATATATATATTTTTTTTTTTTATATAAGTATACATATATAGGGTGTCCGTGGGTAAAGTGCATTAACTTCGAGAGGTGATTCTACACGATGGTAGGAGTAAAAAATATTAACAACTTTTTTCGAAATTCCAACTTTTTTTTCCCATACAAAAAGATCTACCTACTAAAAATCCTTAGTGTGAGGTACGATCTTACTTGCCGGGAGCCTGCTGAGAGCCTGCCGGGCACGATCGTGGCAACAATAGATTGGCCCGTATCGTAACAGCGGAAAATAATAAAGCGGTCTAATTTTATGTTTTTACCACAAAACTACCCCTAAATTCTTTGAGGTTATTTTTAAGTGATCTCATATTTTCTGGCTATTTATTAAATAAATTTGTTTCTAATAGCTTTTTACAAAAATTTTGTAAAAAGCGATTTCGATTTAGTGTGAATATCTAGGTAAATATGATTTATTCCTTCGAATACGATTCCTATTAAAATATTATTAGGTACATAAATCTAAGCTTGATTCTCACTTATCAGAAGCGTTACGAAAGCATTAACAATAATTTTGATTGAAAAAACAAACTAAGTATGTTTTAAGTAGGTAACGGTATGTACTCCTATTCCTATGTATCACGGGTATATAGTTTACTTACCTACACATCGATATATGTACCTACCTACAGTATAAAACTACATACCTACACTTAGGTACTCATTTTAACCGCTTTATATTCAAATCAAAAGTTAACCACTAAAATGTACCTACACCTTTATGAAACCAAAGTATTCGACCGCAATTTGAGAAAAAAATTAACTTTGAGAATGTTTCTTTCATTATTATTTTCACATGATATACCTACTATAAAAAAGTGAGTTGACAAAAATGTTTATTATATATTTGCCTAAAAAAATTTGTATATTCTTTTTCTGTATCACTAATTTAGACAGTTTTTAGTTTTCGCTTGTGTTTAGAAATATTGCATTAATTTAAATTTCATTGCAAAGTGGAAATATTTTGACGGTCAGAAAATGTAGGTCCGAGGACTGAGGGGTTAAACCTACTGATCTTCGAAACAACAAATAAATTATTTTTGGCGTCGTCGGCACAAAATACAGGCAATTGTCTATTATTATGGTTTTGTTTAAAAGAAATTGAGGTTTTCTTTTCGATTATCATAATCCCTGTTTTTTGTAGTTACCTAGAAGCAGTTGAAAGTCTAATAAGTATTTAACTCTTGTGTTCATTCCTAAAATTTTCACTACGATAAATGGCGGTTCGTGGCTTATCTCATTGAGAATTGTAGAATTGTAAAAAACCTTGTTGGTCATTTCTATATTATATATTTTTCCCTAGATCTAAATGAATTTCACCACATCAATGCACAAGAGATTAGAGACCTGCAAACAAAATACATTTCGGCGGATCATCAATACGCCCGCGGCTACAGAATATAATGTCGTTTGTCACAAAGAATAGTTTTATTTACGCAAAAATTACTTAAAAAGGATAATTACATTAATTACGGAAAACTGATTCTTGCACGATACTATTTACGTGTGTGGTCTACCGCGGCGCCATTAGTCGATAGATATGTTTTGTATAAACCTTCGACCAAGTGTAAGACTTTATTGATCGATGGTATGAACCTAAGAAATTAACATGACAGAAAGTCTCATACGAGCTGATATTTGCATTCATGTTGCACCTATGAAATTCATTACGGACTCGCTCTTGGGCAGTAGGTAGGTACCTATCATTCGGTCCATGGTGGATTTTGAGCTTCGAATTTAATGGCGCGCTGTTTAAAGTGTGATAAAATTATGATAATGCAAGTTTTTCAAGTAAAACTTCTTTACGCACGCTTGACTTGGGGAGTAAGCTGGTGAATGCGTGACGAGAGTAGTTGAGAGGGAGATATAGGTAAGTTAGTGAAGATAGAAAGAGAGAGAGTTACGTTTCGTATATCTAAGACACAGTGCAGGCCTATTGTCTGTATCACACTGTAGGAGCAAGAGAGAGCAGAGTGCGCGCACATTTTCTCTCTCTCTTCCTATCATTCAGATGGACCTTAAGAAGTTTTTCTTCAGTCGTGTGGTGTCAATTTGGTGTCTTTTTTATGTCATTTTATTTTTAAATTGTAGATACTTTTGTATCGAAGTTTTTTTCTGAAGAAAACTGTCACTGACTAGGGGATAAAATGTATTAGGTATTCCGTAGAAAAATTTATGGGATGAAAAAAACCTAAAATATATTTACCTAACAGTAAATACGGACAGCGTACCCTGAAATATAAAGTGCCCAAATTATTTAAGTAACATGCATATTAAAAAGAAACACAGAAAAACAGACCTTTGAAAAACTGCATAATTATGCGGTTTAACTGGATTGTACGTTGAAAAACCATAAAAAGTGTAAAATAAACCAGAAAACCCAATATGTACAAGAATCAAAAATCTGAAAAATCGTTCAATTCAAGGATGATGTCCCCGAAATAGATGCGTTTTTATTCACCCGGTTTACGGCAATAATTCATTTGTAATTTTACACATTAATGCCGCATTCATTATATTCTTAGCCTATACGTAGTTTACTACCTATTATGCAGATACTTCATAACTCCAGTATTATTTCAAAAGCAATCCGTTCATTTGACCAATTTGTATCAACCATTTTGTCAATGAATTAATGGTGATAAACTTTACTTAGAAATGTATTATTTTCACACTATTTTCAAAGCTGTCTCACAGTATTATCTATAACAAATAAATTATTTAACAAAACAGTGACAAATACGTAGCCAATAACCTTGAATTAAAAAGGAAATATAAATAAATGTTCGTTTCTACCGACTTGCGATGGATCATCTTTCGGAAAAAACGAATCTTTGGGATATTAGGCTATGGCCAAGTAGGTAATATTATTAAAAATTGGGGGGTACACACATACAAATAACAAAATTAATAGTAATGTTTTTTACTTTCTTAGGTATTATCTTAATTGGACTGCAAATGGATTACGCAAATAATTTAAGCAAATAAAAATTGTTTTTGTATTGCCTCAAGATTATCACGTATCCTGATTATCATTACTCATATTTACTTGAATAGCTAGAAATTATTAGCTTTTGGGTGCAACTCACCGTTTTTATGTGATACGGTTTAGCTTTCGAGCTATCCGCTTTTTTGTAAAAGAAATTCTGTTATTCTGTTCTTGGGGGTATAAATACTCACTATGCACGGCGCTTTACAGTGTTTATGAATAATTCCAGCAAGTTTCTGGAATTTACTGGATTAAACTGATTAAGATTCTTCCACACTCACCAAAGAAATCATGTGCAGCGTGGAACCCTGATGCAGCAGCCGCTAATTGGTGCAATCTCAGCGCAGGGGGCGCTAAGGGGGGCCTTGGTGGCCTCGGGGCCAGCAGGCTATCGATGGTGAAGGCCGCCCCCGGCACGCGCGCCCCCCAGCTCGAGCTGCCGCCCCCCGTGCCCGACGAGCCACTGGATCGACCCTCGTCCCTGTCCCAGCCGACCGCCTCCATCTTCAGGGGCAGCTTGTCGTCCAGAAAGCCAGAGGAACGCATCTGGTGGATCTTGGCTATTGTGTAGCCCTCCTCGGCCGATCTTGAGAAGTAACTCTGGTCCAGGCAACTGGACATTTAACGTTCTGCTTGTGAAATCGATTTAAGCAATAATATAAAAACGTTCAATTTTTTTTTTATTTCTTATTCACAGAAAAAAATAACGTAAAAAATACAACATTATTGTTGGAAAGTATTGAAAAATCGTTGATTTAACTTGAAATATAATGTTTTTAAAGACATTTTTAATTCAGATTCTGAATAGTTTTTATTATAATAGTCACTTTTCAAGACACAACCACTTTAAACTAATATCATTAAAAATATTTAAGGTTATACAACGTTTTAAATGCTTATGATTGAAAGCGGCAAGCGCAAAATTTTCGATATCCGTTTCCCGCGTCAACTGTTACCGGGTTCACATCCGATGATTTCCCGCGGATTGTTGTGAGTTACTGAGCTTCGCACGGGGTGCGTTTCCCGTCGGGCTTCCCCCATCCCCAACTCACTCCCTCTCCCCTCCCCATGGGGGCGGCCAACCCTGCCCTTCCCCCGGGGGCGGGGCCAGCGCTAACGGATAACGGCGAAACGGCGAGGCGTTAAGGCAAGTGTCAAACGATCACGATGTCCTCGTAACGGGTCGTTTACATTATTTGGCGCGCGGAAAACTAAAAAGCTTTGTCTTCCTGGAACGAATGGATTTGACTCAACTGAAATCAACGCACTTTTGACACGACCCCTGGTAGCTACGTTAGTAGAGGAAAGAGGGTGAATCAACTGAAAAGGAAGCCTAAAATAAATTATATTGAAATCTATTTTTGTCCTAATTCCTAGATACATTTTAAGAGCGTTCACCTTTTTCACGGTTTTATGATTAGGCACCTACCTCATCTCTTTAGTTCGATTGAAAAATCTAAGAATTTTAAGACTCTTATTTTGTAGACAGAAATCCCGATAATTTGGTAGGTTGGTCGATTGAAATAAAAAACTTCATGGTAAAGTTATACATTCAATAAACAAAATACTAGCAGGTATTTTGTGGTTAAATACTCTACGTTAGATAATAACAAGTTACTAAAATAGATATAATAAAACACCTGACCCTCCCAACCATCCCACGAGCTCACCTAAAACAAATAAAGTCTGTCTAAAATAAAACAACTTCAAATGACTAAAGAAGATTTAAAATGGATGCTGGCAAAAAACCTTTAAAACTTCTTCTGTCAATCGTATTATTGGGCTTTGCGAAGTTTCTATTTGTCCATCCATTACATTTTGATTGCCGGATCCCTATTTGATTTAGGGTTTTTTTTCCCTTTTGTCCTCGGGTTAAGAAACCATTTTCTGCCATAGTTTTTTTTCCCTCCAAATGGCCTTTATATTTGGTTGTTCTGCTACAAAGTACAAACGGAACGAACAAATTGAATGTCTCCGAGACTAGTTTTTTATTCGAAACGTAAATATGAGGATCTACCTTTTTTACGCGCTTTCCTTCGTACTGTCTGAATTTGTAGATAGTTACTTTGCTATACAGGGTGGCAATTTCAATTTCAAAGTGTCACTACAAGGAAATCTTTTTAAACCGTTCATTATTTTGATATTATCGGAAGTTTGAGATATCGTAAGTACCTACCTACCTACCTATCTAAACTTACCTTTTCACATGCGTATTGTAAAAGTGATGAGTTCAAAATGCCTTCAAATTTTGTCTGGAATCTTGAAGATGTTTTGAAATATAATTCAATCCAGTTGTTGTTTCGAAACTACTAACCACACTATGTTGTTTCTTTTTAACAAAGAAAATAAAACTTTTGAAAGCGGAGCTACGGATTCATGACGTTCACAAAATCTCTTTATTTGGCAATGATTATCAAGGTCAATGCCCATCCATAGGTATTTTCAGCTCGCTCAGTCAATCTGTGAGAAATAGTTAGGTTGCTGGCGAATTCTCTAATTGCTTCGTATTGTCCTGTTCATTATTTTCTGTATTTCATTAAATAAATAAAAAATATAGTGCTCATAATGAGCTACAGATATTTTGTTACATCCATTTAATTATCTTAGCGATAGAAAGCATTGCGTTAGCATTAACAATCGAAATAGTAACCGCTTTCCAATAAACTATATTCCGCAGGGAACCATACTAGAACCACTACTGTTCCAAATTTATATCAATGATAAATATAATACTGCCAATTTCTGCTGATTTAAAGATTTAGACATCTTACTAGAAAATGCACAGTATGGGCACGTTCCCTAACCTTATAAATTGAAAAACAAAACGATTTGTAAATTCTGATGCAGGAAAAATATCAATGGCAAACATTTAACATTTAATTAACATATATAAAATATGAAAGGTAAAACACATCCTTAACAGTGTATTTAGCCGGTTACCATATCTGTTACCAAATAAATTAAAAAAGGTTTATATTATAGTCTCCGACATTCACATTGAAATGGGGACCTACCTACTTGAAACGCAGACGAAACATAAGTACATAAATGAATTAGATGTACCTAATATAAAAATAAAGTTCTCAAAAAACTGTTTGACAACAGATCCAGAATATCCACAAAAATATATGTATCGAAATAATATTATTAAAATTAAGATGTCTCCTTACACACACAAAATAAATGATAAACTGATGCATCAAGTACTGAATTATTAAAACCTCCCAAGTACACACACACTTTATACGACAAAACGATAACACACATTTAAAAACCATACATGCTAACTGTGGTAAGCAATCCATTGGTTACGAGGGGACAGTTTATTTACTCGTAATTGCCTTTCAGACGACATTAAAAAAGAAAAAGGTCTGGATAGATAAAAAAAAACATTAATTTTTATTCTTTTTCAACAAAACGACGACGATTTTTGACGACCTCCATAGTCCAGTGGGTAAGACTCTTGACTCACAATCCGGAGGTCGCGGGTTCGAACCCGGCATGCGCAAATAAATTTTATTTGATTAATTTGTGTTATTTCACAATTAATTCATTTAAAATAATATATAGTATATTTGCGGCATGTTCCAGAGTGGAAGATACTATCAGTATCGCCCTGGTGTAAGACCACCATTCAGAATTGAAACGTTGCTTGAAAATGGCTTTAGCCGTGTTTGGTGACCAGATCTGAATAGCCAGGTACTTCCCAACCTTCCTCTTCCCCACCTCCTTCCCCCACCCCACTACCTTCAGCCTCACAACATACCCCATTTGGGGATGCCATAGTCTCACTGGCTCCAGACGGGAGCAGTTGAGATTCTTGTGCGGTATTCACTGTAAAAAAAAAAAAACAAAATATTAGTTAATGATATTGTATCGAAATGTAAAATGTACTTGGTTCAGATATTTAGATTTAGCTAAATTTAGATTAGCCTTTGATTCAATCTGCTGATGGTTAGACGCATCAGTGTATATTAAATATTAGTGAATGATATTGTATCGAAATATAAAATGTACTTGGTTCAGATATTTAGATTTAGCTAAATTTAGATTAGCCTTTGATTCAATCTGCTGATGGTTAGACGCATCCGCCGCTGTGACCCGGACAAATCTCATACCATGAACCCTGGCACCCCTGCTAAGTTACCAAACGTATCGAACCACTTTTTTTACATTTATAAGAAAAACATGTTGCATATATAAAATAGATGTAGATTATTTGGTAGTCCTCCTCATTAGAAGATCCTATGCTGAGGGGGACGGTGTTGTGGATAAGTTTTCAGCGACTTCTATGGTGCAGTTTCTTGGTATGGCGAAGGTTTTTTCAGAAGCTTCTATGACAATGTTTTTAATCAGTAAGTTCTTTAAAGCCAAAATTTGATATCCTTACCTAATGCATTCATTTTTTTTATTTTAATTTGTTTGATATTGTGTATGAGTTTGTTATACACTCGTAACTACACTGATAAAAATTCAGTTCTTCAAACTGATAAAAAAGTGGTGTGATTTTTTGGTTATTCAGTCCTGTATTTTCTCTCCATCCCTACGCCCTACACAGGACACATAACGTGATGTGTGCCTCGCTGTGAAGGCTATTAAAAGTTAATCCATACAGGGGTTGGTTGTATGCCTGGAAGAGTGAGCTCAGAAAATACCCTACATTAGGATAGGATGTATCGAGCTTTATACTTTCCACTTACATTATAATCGTAGATTCTCAAAGGCATGTGGGTGGCCTGGATGGTCTCATAAGATCACATGATGTGGAATTAAGGCGCCGTATCCCCGTTCAAAAAGAAGAAGATGGATAGATATGAAATTACGAATGTTGGAGAGAACGCGCTAATATTTAAAACGATAGAATTGGAGCGAAAATGTTTAATAAATCACGACTAGTTTAAAATAGAGCAAAAATCTCTCGGGGGTGGCTAAAACAGCGTAAATTTTTTCATACATTCTTATAAAATAACTGAAACAAGCGTGAATATAATAATTTTCAGAGCATAGATAAGTTTCGTTTTTTTTTCTATCGAGGGTATTTCATATAATTTGCGTTTCGGCATGGGGAATGTATACATATTATCTTAAAAAATTTCATACATTTTTTAAGAGCTTAAAAACTTCAAATGTTTAAGGGAGACATCTATGTAAGAAATCGGTAGAAATTCGGGTAGTGGCGGCTTAAATGACATTGCAAACATAATATACCTTTGTAAATAGGTAGGTATCTATGTCTTCCTGTAGGTTATTTATTTTTCCACAAATATTATTAGGTATTTGGTACTCCCATCGGAGGTTACTTTTTTTTTAAATTTCATATCCCATACGAGCACAATGAAATAGAAGTGTATTTCATAGGGGGGGAACTAAATGGGAGGAAGGGAATATAGATGGAGGGAGCGTCGCGGGAGGGGAAAGGGGAAAGAGGGCTGGAACGGAGACGCTTAGGAAAGGACACGCAGAGAGAAATAAGTTCTTTCTTTGAGTGGCACTGGAACGCATGCCGGGTACGCGTAATGCATGCGTAAAACAAATTGCGAAATTTCATCGCAATTGGTTGAATGGTTTAGAAAAGCATTATTATTATTATTTAACATACGCATAATTATTATTTAACATGAAACGCATTATTATTATTTAATATTAACCATGAAACAGGCAGCCGCCTAGTATGGTGTTGTAATGTATATATATTATATATGAAAATGTTTTAATGTGTTATTAGTTGAGGAAAAAAACGCCTTTAAAATAATTCTTAATTCAAAATTTGAAATCAAAATATCCCTAGTAGTAGGTACAAGAGGCATAGGTACCTACCTTCCGATCAAGTATTTTTGCGTTTAATTCGACCATAAATACCTATCTAATGATTTCAGGCGAAAGAGAAGAAAAAGAAGACAATAAAATATCTTAGTTAAGGGAAAGAAAAAACAGGTCGGTTTAGTCTATGTGTTAAATCAAAATTAGTAGATTCCTACCTTCATATTAACGATTATTGCTACAATAATATTATTCATTTTCAAGCATTATATGTATATATGGGCCCACTGCGGAACTTGCCTGTGTACTACGGGCTTTGCGTGCACGTGCACATCATACAATTTTATGAAATTCAGTAAAAAGATAATATGAAATGTTATTATAATAATATAAAATGACATGAAATAAAATAAAATACAATATTATAGACAATAATAAATAAGTAATGAAAAGAAAAAAAATCGGCATAATTTAAGAGGATACTTTTGTATATAATGAAGTGTGTATTGTAATGGTAGGTACCTATATTGAGTATTGGAGATGGGGATAGTAGGGTATATCGTACCGGTCGATAAATCGTACCACCCGATTATTTACGTTACGGGTCACTTTTTATTAATCCTGGAAACACCCCGCGAACCGTTATAGAAGCGTCATAATTGTTATTTTTAAATAGTGTTGGATATTGCGTCGTTTGCAGTATAGTTTTTCTATTTTTTCACAATCTTGATCTAATTTTTTCGGGTCCTGCCTTAGGTCATTTTGTGTTAAGAGGTATGTTAGTTTTTTTTCAAATTACGTTCAGTAAACATGTATATATTCGATAATTTGCTATTGCAAAATCATATTTGTCAAGTGTATTGTTACATTTTCAAAATATATACATACAAATCGCACCGCCAGTGGGTTGATAAATCAGACCACGCAGATTATGCAGAACACGGTGAGTGTGCGGTAAAAGGGTGCATTTTTCGTAATTATTTCCAAGTAAACTCTGAATGGAATTTTGTTTATTAAAACTCATAGTCAATTTATACATACAGAAAACTGTATACAAATTTTTGTACAAGAATCTAAAGTACATTTTGCGATGTAGGTACGCCTCTTTTTCAACAGGGCACTCCGACGAAATTGCTGCTCGGTGTTGACAGCGATTAAGCAATACGGTTCATCGGAAAAAAATATATTTAGAAACTAAACATATAGGTTTATGACACGTAGGGGAGTTTTGATATAAAAAAAAATGGCGTATAAGCGAATTTTATTTCCGGTGGTTATGGAAAATGTTCATCTTTCATAAAAAAATAAATAGAAGAGGCCTTTTATAAAAAAACCCCTACGTGGTGCCATAGAAACTGGATTATCAAACAGTTTTTAAAAAAAAATTGGTGAGAGCATTTTTAACAAATGCATCTTTCAGAAAATGAAATAGAAAAAAAAGACTAAATTTTTTACCGATTTATCGTACTCTCGCTATGATTTATAATTTTACGTTATTTTATTAGGTATAGGCACTTATACTGCGGCTTTTCATTACCTAGTGTGCATTAAGATTTTCTAGCACTTTCCTTTATTAGATTAAAGAGAACTTCGTATTATTTAATCGTTTAACTTTACACCAAATTTCAAATTGATAAGATCATCAATAGGTAATCTAGATAATAGATGAGATTAAGGTACCCACTGTCTACTTTATTGTGTTAGCAGAATCCCCACAACAATCATTTTCAATCCATTCTAATAAGGACACACAGATATTTATATTATATCATAAGGAAAAAGTAATTATGGTCCCAACTTATACTTTGATTAGTAGGTACAAAAATAAGTCACAATTCCCATTGATATAAACCACACAATATTTTTATGTCTAGATCGGGTGTCATCTGAGAAAGTTGAAAAGAGAAAATCCGTTAAATAATTGCCCTTCAAAATTAAGCCAAGTTTTTCCACGGTGGGTTCTTTTGAAATTACGATAATACATAATAGATGTCTAGTCCAGGACGATTGATGAAGAATCTACGGATTAGAGTTCAACTTTCCAATTAGCCACACGTTATGATAGGTACAGAGGGAAAACTAACATCGATTCTGAGTTCATTTGCGATTTTTTTGTCGAAATTGCTTGCAGCAGTGCCCGTATCCGATCAATTATACCACATTTTGTTATAAGACGCCTTATCGTTTTCTCCTCAATTCTTCAATACGATAAAATAACCAACCTCTTTAGGTAATAGTGTTATGAAATCATACGACTGTCGAACCTGCTGAACTCGACAGTGAAAATAGGCAGGAGGCACATCTGGTTAACTCTATTTCTATACTTCCCTACTTACCACATCTACCAGATTGGTGTACCTAGGTACACACAGTACACATGCTTTAATTTTATATGGCAGATTGCCTCGAGCTGTGTGGGATAAAGGGGGCTTATCCCAAATTCTTTCAAATGAGCAGCTCTTAAAAGATAGGGGCTTGGTTGAGGATCAACGAGGATGGGGATTAGATACCAATTTCAACAGATGATCGCTTATTCGAGACGGAAGTGAATGCTTTTCAAAATAGGTATATTGTTGTCAACAAAGAGCTTTACCCACGGTGGTATTGTTTTACTTATTACATTATTTAGGAAGTCAAATCAAATGCAAGGTATCTAACGATTGCGTCTGAACTATTGTTAATGTAGGTTCCTACAAAGTGGGTAGGTATGTATAATGGAGCTATTGCTATTTTGGTGGATATCCCTTCAAATTTTGCACTATCTATCCACATACACAAGTAATGTAAAAGTTAGCAAAAAAGTAAATATATGTATATATATTTATTAATTATATTTTTTTAAAGACAAAACATTCTCGGGTTACGAATAAGTTAATCCTTTTTACTACAATATTTTCGTAGAAATATCTATGAAAACATTGTAGTAAAAATGAAGTTAGTCTTGAAATTACAGTAGAATTGTATTGAAGTGAAGCATGTGGCTTCACCGGAGAATGCTCAAGGTCACATGGACTGATATGATCACCAACCCAGAAATTCTCAGGCGGGCTGGAGCAGCTGCTTACATTGGTGAAAGTCATGAAAATTTCATACTTGGGTCATATACTTCGAGGGGAGAAGTATCACTTGCTCCAATTGGTATTGAAAGCCAAGATAGAGGGTCGCCTGGTAGGAGACAAAAGTCTTTGCTGCGAAATGTACGAGAGTGGACTGGCGTTAGAAGTGTGGAGGAGCTATTCCGGGCAGCGCAAAACAGAAAGAAATTTTTTCAGAGTGATCGTCAACGTCGGGGGGACCTGATAGGGCACACCAAGAAGAAGAAGAAGCATGGAGGTTTACATAAAGTTTAACCTTTTCCACTCTGACCATTTTTTCTCAAAACCGTTTAGCTACTCCGACCAAAAATGTATGTTATATTTTGTGTTTAAAATGAAAATTTCCGTTCATAACTTTTGTGGCACCCTATCGGATAATTCGTGTGACCATTAGTTGTTTGGTATATTTTGCATAAAATACTTGTTAAATCACACATTAAGTAACTAAAAGATAATACATTCGATTTCAATATGTTTTATTTGCATAATATCTTTTATTGCATAGCAATAATTCGTATAATACGGGTGAAATATACCTACAGACAATCCAAAGTAAATCCTAGGAGAAGTTCCTTTCTAATTGTCCTGTACCGCACAGCGGCTAACCGGTGACTACCTGGACCTGATTGGCTAAGGTTTTATGGGTAGTGGATGGTTTCTTATTTTGCATTGGTTACGTTATTTTAGGTTTAGACCCTTTTTCAGGAAACAAAAGATAGACCAGCCCACAACACATAAAATAGATAATAAGTTTGGCAAATATTCTGCACGGTGTTTACAAGTTAGAGTATTGTACATATTATGCATAATATAACACTGTCACATTTCATTATAAAAAACTAACGATTCGGTCCAATGTTATTATAAATTTCTTTCTTTATTTTACTAAGTCACCAACACTTACAGTTTTTTAGGGTATGATATTTTTCGAAGCATTCTCCCACATAAGGTGCAAGTTTGTTTCCACAACTTTTACAGTGTTATATTGTTCGTTTTATTTGCCCTCCTTCTCTATTCGTATCATAATCAGAACCACTAACGTTTTTTTTTAAGTAGGAATCTGGCGGTTAGTGTATCCAGGAGAGGCGATGCGTGAATCCATCCCTCTCATTGTACTGCAAGGCAATGGTTCGATAGAGTCCGTCTGGAGAGATCAAAAGATCTCCCTCAACCAGTCTTTTCCGATTCGGCCCGCCACGCAGTAGATGGGAAAATGCATCTGTCACCAAGTCCTAGAAAAACCTCATCCCCATGAACCCGGGCACCTCTGCTAAGTCACCAAACGTTGCGAACCACTTGGGGTGGCCTGTGGCAGAGGCGTTGGTTGTCCAATAAATGATTACCGGGGCGGCGGTACCCATTCCCGCCTCCCAAATTGAAAACGATGCAATCCGTAATACTTTTTCTGCATATATTAGGCGTTATGATATGTAGATTGACATAATTTAACCGCTGTTCTGGATATACCGAATGTCTTCCTTTTCTTGTTTTTACACCTTCTCTATAATTTCCAACCAGCAGAATAATTAGCCTATCCACAAATTGAAAATGGCTCATTGGTATTTCCAATTAAAAAAATATTTGTTCTTGTGGTGTATTCGGTGTATTAGTAGACATTAAATTCCATTTTTTTGCTGAATCAGAAAAGCTTGACGGTGTGGGAGTGATGGATGTTGAAGGTTGTTGCGGAATCACAACATTTTCTATATCACTATCTTCACTGAAATAAGCAAATCTCCTTCTTTTGGGTGGGATAATGTCACTTCCACTATCTGTATCACTTGGATCGTTATCGACTTCTTCACCATCACTTCGAAGTAAAACTATCATTATCTTCTATGACGGTTAATTGACTATATTTCTAGAAAACGTAAATTAGTTTTTTTTTAATAGCCATATTTTAAATTTATTTTCTTATTAATACTTACAATAATTATAATTATTTATTTTGTTATTTAGACTACCTGTTTTTATGGTTTGTTTTAAAAAGAAAGTATAATCTAAATGCAATTTTATATATCCTTAAATAATTTTTATATTTTATTTTACAACTGTTTTTATGAGATTTTTTAAGCAATTAATCACCTCTTATTTTTAATATTTTGTCTTTGTTCTAATTTTTCTAATAAGTCTATACTTGTTTGTCATTTTTTTTAAATTGACCTTGTCCTGATGAAGATAACATTGTTATTGAAACATGTTAATATTGTTAATTATATGGTGGTTTACACAAAGTTATTTGATTTTCATTATATCAAACTCTCCTACTTATAAATCCCTTTTCGGATTCAGTTTTATGGTTTAATATGGCAAATTGAGTTGCTTTTATAATAATCGCAAGAAAAATGATATTTACCTACGCCCGAACTTCACAATATATAAAAAAAAAGAATTTTCGCGTTGTTATTTTACAATACGGCCGGCAGTTGACGAATTTGGATTTTCAAAGTTAACTCTGTGCCGTCCACCTAAGGACTACAGACTTTCCACACCCATTTTGTATCAGTTCCGCCCCGGCCACGACGGGGAATAGACATCTCAGGATCCCCGTCGCTTGGTTCCGTGAAATAAATTTGAAATTTCTTTGTTATTCCAATAAACAATGCGTAATAAAGGAGTTCATGTTTTTTACAGGCCTGTACGAAATCAACCTCATATACCTTTTTCAACCTTTCCAAAAGCTTTTTCTCAAGTATTTTTAAAATCCTCTCAAAAATGGGCGTGAATTCCGATTTTGATTTTTTCCTGGACTTTTGGATCACCTTAAGAATCTACTGCAGATGTTATTTTAATTTCAAATAATTTCTTGCAAGAACAGTCCATATCTCAGTATTCACTATTTCACATAACGCAATTTTTTCCGCGTAAGGCCTCAATTGTCAATTTGATGTGTACATAATATGTTCATCTCCCAAGATGGGACTATGCGACTATGGCACTATGGCTTTCATTTATTCGGGGAATGTTAAGACAGTGAAAGATATATGCCTACTCGTAGAATGGATGAGGGAATGGAAGAGGAAGGTTGGAAATAACCTAGCTATTCTGATCTGGTAAATGAACATTTAATTTTCGGATATGATTTTAAATTTTTACGGTCAAAAGTATTTTTGTTATTTGTTTTTGGGGTGTTATGCTGTGTTGCGCTACCTCCTCCTATAGCCAACGTTTCGGACAGCGTTACAGTGTCCTGATGATGTGCCCTGTAACGCTGTACGAAACGTTGGCTATAGGACGAGGTAGCGCAATACGGCATAACACCCCAAAAACAAATAACAAAAAATTAATTTTCGAATCGCGTGGCGTTGAAACATAAAAATGCCATTTAACCAAGGTATTTATGTTTTACTTTTTTAGATACAAGGAAGCTAGGAAAATTTAAGCAAATTTTCACAACTTGATAAAAACATACGCTTCTGTCACCATATCACAGCAGGATATGAAAATGTGCCATGCACTTACAATTTGAAAGCCGTCTCTTTTATTCTTATGAATGCTTTTTACAGTATTTAAGTTTTTTTCATATTAAATAGAAGAATACAAAAAATAACAATAAACCTTTCTGATTTATAAATTCTAGCTTACTATCTGTATCTACTTACCTACTAAATTTCACAATAATATTATTTAACAATTAATAACACCATAACACGGGCATCAGCCTAGCATAGTGGTCGAAAAATTCACAAATAATGTAACCATAATGTGCAATGAATAAAGAAAATTAAAAAAACAAAAAAAAATCACATCAAGTCCTTTATAGCACCGCTCATTTGTCATTTCCAAAATATCAGAAGTAATAAAGATGACGTTGTTCGTTTAGCTGTAAATCCTGGTGGTTTTGTCAACAACGAAGAAAACAGATAACAACTGACCACTGCTGGATGCTGGGGTTCCCACGATGACCGAACCACGTCACCTGTTTCCCGTGGACAGTGTACACGGAATACACATTAATGGCAATATATTCTATGAAAACTTAAAGGGTTACTTCGTCAGAACTCATGTTAGTTGGTACCTATCCACAATGTGCAGTGTACGTATTTACGGTTAAGTTGGTACTTTGTGAGGATATTATTTACTAAACTCCTTCGTAACGGGAAGTTATTTATTCAAATATCGAATGTCTTGGACAATGATATTATCTAGATACTCACATTATTTTCCAGGGACGGATCTATAATAGGCGCGGAACGAACGTGATAACAGGGCGGCATGCAGACGGGTGCTTATCATTTTTTTCCATCTACCAGTGCGTAGATTCAGACATTTGATGTGTGATAAATAAGGGGTTTTGGTTTTTAGAAAACAAAGATATGTCATAGGTAAATCATGGTTTTTGATCACTCGAGTAACGTAGTAGTATATCCATCTGTCACCAAATGACATGTCCTCATGAAACTTGTTCCATCTCCTTTTCTATTATGGTAAGAAATAACATATTATATAATGAGATATAGAAAGATACAATATTAGGCCTTTTCTTTGCAATTAAAAGTTTACGTAGACTTGAAAATTAAAATAATCTACAAAACAGAAAGTCAAGATTTGCCAATTATTTAAATATTTATTTTTGTAAGAAAAAATGGGGTCACAATAACCCATAGGTTATAATAGGTTTGTCTAATAAAATAGTTTTGGGTTTCGTGTAAAGTGGTAAATGCAGTTTAAAAAAAAATTATTAAGCCATATTTAAAACTTTAGCTATAGTCTGTCAATTGAAAGCAGAAAATATTTAAAATGGAATATTTAGGCTGGCAATACCAATTTAACAGTCAAATATTCTTTTAAAGCGCAATGACACTGAAAATGTAGAACACTGTAAACTACATTTTAAATATTATATTATTATAGAATTAGAACTGTTGTTAAGACACCTACTCACTGAATGAATAAAAATTATAAATAAATTTTATTAAATGGTGTTTTACAAAATTATTTTGAATTTAACAGTAGGTAGAAATAAAAAAAAATAATCATTAACGGTGAGTTTAGTTACACTACTTTTAGATCTGAATGGGTAAAATATATTCAGATCTAAAATTAGAGACATGATCTAAGGCCCGGGCAACGCTAGGTACTTAAGCTAGTACTAAATAAATGTGAGCAATTTTAAAACTGTGGCTTTATATTTTAATACAATATCGTTAATAATAATAATAATATAATTAATAATGAGATCAGTGAGTATCTTTATTGAAATGAACAAACATTTTTTCACTTATATGCCTTTTTAATTTTTTTTTAAATATAGGTAACACAGCTTTACATATCCACCATGAGTTATATTATTAGTATTGCCATTTGAACAACATTGGCCTATGTTTTCTACTCTTATTTGACAAACTGTATGTTTGCGTTTAAAATTTTAATATTTTTAATTGATTATGTAATCAGTCTTTCTCCTGCTTTCAAATGCAGTATTTCATTTTGGGATACGTTCAAAAGCATCGAATCTGTTTGAAATTGAATTGAAGCTGGAATATATGATGACATGATATTATTATGTCTGGGACCGATCGGTTTTAATTGTCAAAAACGTAGGCCCCTAAAAAGCCCCTAAAAAAAATAAACTTTAGAGTAAGCTTTCATTGAGAGGGGTACGAATGCCCAGAATAAACTTTTAGCACCTGGCGCAAAATACGCAAGTTCCTAGGTCCGGCCCTGCGTCAATCTAACGGGTTGTTTCTTTATTTTATTACATTTCGGGACGTTTGAAAGGGTCAGCTTATTGAAAATTAACAAAAAATTGTATTTGGGAAGACTTCTTTATTTTTTGCACTTAGTCGTGGGGAGTATTAATACTTAGATATTATCACAATCGTCATTGAGAGGTTTGAATAAGGAAGTGAAAAAGTGAAGTGAAGTGAAGTGACTCAAAAAAAACGTGGGATGAAATAAACAGATTGTTAGGAAGAAAGAGCAAAAGTAATTGTGATCAAGTAATATCAAACTATTTCTTAAAAGAACAAACGACTAAACAAACATCTAACAATTTCGCTAACTTCTATTCTGAAAATGTTATGCAATTATTACATAGATGTGATAAAAAAGCTTTGAATATTCAAAAACATAGACTTCCACACAGCATGCTCTTAACACAAGCAAAACTCTGTGATATCGAAAAAGTTGTCAGAAGTTTAAAAAATAGTCAGTCGCCGGGGATAGATAAAATTAGAATGTCTGATATTAAAAAACATTTCGATATTTTAGGACCTATCTTAACTCTATTAATTAATATGATTTTAAAGGAGGCAATTATACCAGAAGATCTAAAATGCAGTGTCATCCGACCCATTTACAAAGGTGGTAAACACAGTGAAATTGAAAACTATAGACCGATCAGTATTTTACCTGCAATTGAAAAGATCCTAGAAAAATATATATCTATAAAACTAATAAAGTACCTTGAAAAATTTTCTATTATTGATACCCATCAATATGGTTTCCAGAAAAAAAAAGAGCACAGATCTACTACTTCAAGAATTTTCAAATACAATTAATAATGATCTTAATAAAAGGAAACATGTACCCGTATTATTTATTGATAATTCAAAGGCCTTTGATACAATTGATCATAGAAAATTACTAGAAACTCTTGAACAAATTGGAATTACAGGAAACCTACTTAAATTATTTGTTAATTACTTTGAAAATAGAAAGATTTGTGTAAAAATTTTAGATCATTATAGCAAAAAAAAGAACGTTTTCGCAGGCGTACCACAAGGGTCCATACTAGGCCCTACCTTGTATATTATATATGTTACTGCAATGAAATTGATTTTCTCTCACGTAAAACATTATGTTTATGCTGACGACACTGCATTAGTTATTTCACATGAGGATTTATTAATTGCAAGTACTTTACTGCAAATAGACTTTGCCACTCTTCAAAAATGGTCACATGATGTAGGTTTAATAATCAATGCTAAAAAAACAAAGCTTATGCACATCAGATCCCCTCATGCCAACATCACCATAACTCCTAAAATTGTTTCTCATGATTTTAATTGCATCCATAATTCTGTGATACAACCATGCTCATGTAAAAATATTGAACTAGTCTCTAAATACGTATATCTAGGCTTAACAATTGATTGTAATTTTAAATGGGATATACATATACAAAAAGTTTGCACACGGCTTAGAGCTATAGTGAGCAAACTTTATAGACTGAAGTTTTTTGTTCCACTAAATACTCTTAGATTAGTATATCTGTCATTGGCGGAATCCCTAATAAGATATGGAATAACCACATGGGGACATTCAACAAAAACAAATCTTCTTTCAGTGCAAAACGTACAATATTCTTTGGTAAAATTATTATTGAAAAAAAACTGAATACGAACAAAGACATGATGTACCAAAATCATTATTATACAACTCTGTAAATGTATTATCTGTTCGTGCTATAGTGTGGCTTAAAATTGCGAGTCAGCATACATCTCAATCTGAATATAATAAACTAGTGGTTCATGTTCATAATACAAGACTAACTGCAAATGATGGACTTATAATTCCCAGAAACCTAAATAAATACGGTCAAAGAACTCTAGAATACCTTGTTCCAATAATTTACAACATGTTACCCACCGCAATAAAAAGCTGTGAATTGAGTTTCAGAAGGAAATGTGCGCTAAAAAAATGGTTAAGTGAAAGAACTTTTTTGTACTAATTTCTGTTATTTTCCGCTTTTCGTTTTAATGTTTTTTCCATTATTATTTTCTCTTGTCTTTTCTTTTATTTCTTTCATTTTCTCTGTTCTGTATTTCTTATAAATTTTATTAACAATTTTTTTTTCATGTACCTGTATATTTTATGTACCTGTCTCTTCGACTTGGTCGAAGACCTGTCTCAATTTAAAAAAAAGTAATTGTCAAATGAACCCGTTGACAAACTGATATCAATCAGTTTAACGGGACTTAATTTAAAAATGTAAAAAACTGTAAATAAATAATAAAGGAATTTTATTAATAAAAAAAAAAAAAAACAAACATTCGTGAAATGTTTTTTTATTGTTTTTTTTACATGAGCTCCACACAGGAGGCCTTGAGGACAAAAAATTCCCTCAGGGCCTATGTCATCTTTGGGGATGCTGTGTGGAGGGTTTTTAAGGAAAGGAAGGAGAGGAGAGTTCTGGAAAGGAAAAGGGTTTAAGGAATCTGGGTTTCATTGTGTCCTGGTCATCCGCGTCCAAGACCTAGACAAACCTCGCCCCATGAACCCGGGCACCCCTGCTAAATCACCAAACGTAGCGAACCACTTGGGGTGACCTACGGCAGAGGTGTTGGTTATCCAATAAAGGTCCCGGGGCGGCGGTACCAATGCCCGCCTCCCAAACTGTTTACTTATTATTTATCATCAACAGTATATAAAGATACCATAAACACTGACTACTGATACAAAGTCGTATTTAAATAAGAGATAATAAAAAAAGAGTATAACAGTTAATTGTGGCATTTGATTGGGAAATGACACTAAAGCTACAATTACATACAAAATTCTGCAGTACAAATAAAATTAATATTGATTGAAAATATTTGATAGTATAGCCTTCTTGTACCTACCTTCCGTGCAATTAAGTAGATCTGCCACATCTGCGTATCTATTACTAATTTCATGTAACCCACGTACAAGCGAGTGTTTCGTATACTCAATCCTGGTGTTGTTGCATTTAAACAGGATTTTGTAACGAATTGTTCTCGTGGGTATATGAAATTCAACGAGGTTAGTTAAATCAGGACTGTCTATTCTACCAAATTATTAACATCAATATCAACACAAAGTAATGGACAATACAATCTGTAGCACAAAATTTATGTTTTTTATATTTTATGTTCTTGAATGATGACTTATTCCTTGTAGATATTATTTGTTGCCTACATACATCCACTTATGCGTACACCTCACACATAAGCAAAATTTACGGTCTGCTTAAGATTTTGATAAGCGTTAACATTATGCGTCCAGCTTATGGTAATTAGTGCTAAAGGAAATTGTTCAGAAGTTTAACTTTCGTAAGTTCTCATGGCGACCGCTAAAAATATAATTTAATTTGCCGTGGGATGACTTCCTGTCAACAACGATTTACTTGTTTAATTTACGCGATTTTATAAATAAGTTGCTTAGCATGGTGGTCGAAAAATCCACAAATGATATAACCATTCAAAGCAACGAATAAAGAAAAACAATTCTCGGCGTCAATTAATGGAATTCTTTAATTTTATTCGAATGACAGCCAATTAACAGCTGTAAATTATTTCGTCCTTTTATAATACCTGTTTATAACATTATATAAAACAATTTAGGAGGTGGGTACGGGTACCGCCACTCCGGGAACCATTTATTGGATAACCAACCCCCTGTCACAGGCCATCTTAAGTGGTTCGCGACATAGCAGGGGTTCCCAGGTTCATGGGATCAGGGGAGCAGGAGTGCACGGGTGAGGTTTGTCTAGGTCTTGGCGGCCAATGCGATTGCCCACCTACCGCGTAGCAGGCTGGATTGGGAGACCTAACCTAGACCTCTCCAGCCGGTCTCTATAGACCTAGACCCATCGCCTTGTACCGCAGTGGGAAGGATGGATTCATACGTACGTCACTTCTAGACACATTGACCCCCAGATTGACATAGGCCCTGAGGAAATTGTTTTGAAAATTAAAATATTTTATTGATTCTTAAAGCACCAATATATATTAAATGTTTAAATATATTTATTTTAAGACATATTTTATTTTTTAGATATATATTTTCTATTTATCAGATTAGATATTTCTGCTTGATTTCAACACCTCAGAGGTCCACCGAATAATATTTTTGTGTGAACGGTATGTGAATGTGAACGAGGCAAGGAGCGTGTGCCAAGACGGAGTTGTTTGGCGTTCCGTCCTCTCTGCCTACCCCCGCGAGGAAACGGCGGGATGGTCAGTTAGTTAGTAAAATTTGTTTGCCTAAAAAATAGACTCGTGGGAGATCCCATGGACTTTTTATGCCCCGAAAGCGAAGACTTCTGCCTATCAGAACGCGACGATAAACAGAGCGACTCAACTGCAAGAGCGTTTAACCAGCCAGTGGACGAAAATCCACATTTCGTCGAAAGTTATTCTTACGATCGTGCGGGGCGGTTACAATGAGAAAGATCAATTATTATCCGTACCAGCTTTTTAAAATTATAACTCAATATCGATTTTATTTCATTCCAAATTTGCTTTAATTTATACCTACATCCAAAAATGCCGAAAGGCGTGATGATAAAACTATTAAAATAATGTACTTTTTGTAATAATTTTTTGATAATAAATATTTATCATTTTTCAATAATGTCTAAATTAAATAAAAATGTTAAAAAAATGTTAAATATATTAGTTTGTAAGTGGCAAATAAATACATAAACGGACACATGTACGTATATATTTTTTAATAATTTTGTTTAAACTAAAATTAAAATTCTAAAACATGCGATACCCAGATAATGTATTGATTTATTTTACTGCATGATTATGGATATGATTTGAAATAGGTGTGGTATAATACAAAATCTTTTTTGAAAATTTAACAAATCTGCCGAAGACCTATGGTACTTATTATACTAAAAATAAACATTTTTTCTCAAAATTTAAAACATGCGAATGCTAGATAAAAGAAAAAACTTTCGAAATCCATTTATAATTTTTTGTGGAAAAGAGTTAATACGTCTAAAATCTGAATTGAAAATGACATATTTCTGGTTTTCTCTGGTAATACCCTCTTAACAATTCTGCATTGACCATCGACATTTTCAGAGCAGTTCTTATCTTTTCCAATAGATAGGTACTATTAGGTGCCTTCAGATTTGCCAAATAATTAATAATTATTTTTATATTAATCACGTCATCAAACAAAACTTTAAAGCACCTCCACGATGACGGCCTCCGTGGTCGAGGGGTAAGGTTCTTGATTCACAATCCGAAGATCGCGGAATCGAATCCCGGCGTGCACAAATAAATTCTATTTGATTAATTTGTGTTATTTCACAATTAATTAATTAAAATAATTCATAGTAGGTTGGACCACCATTCAGAATTGAAATGTTGCTTGATATGGCTTTAGCCGTGTTTGGTGACCAGATCTTAATAAGCCAACATCCCCCAATTGGGGATGCTATAGTCTGATTGATTCCAGACTGCAGCAGCTTGGGACTCAAAAAAAACATTATTGCTAACTCAAATAATTACTACTTCATATACCTATATAATTACTTACTGCACTTATTAATTTAATTACTTAAGACGGTTTCTGGGGTAGGTATACCTACCTTTTTTTTTTTTTTTACAGTGAATACCGCACAAGAATCTCAACTGCTCCCCTCTGGATCCAGTGAGACTATGGCATCCCCAATTGGGGTATGTTGTGACGCTGAAGGTAGTGGGGAGGGGAAGGAGGTGTGTAAGAGGAAGGTTGGGAAGTACCTACTCTCGACTAATAGCTATTCGAAAGTGGCGATGGCGGTTCAAATCCCAGAGTGGGCAAGTAAATTGTATTTGTGTTCTTTTCCAATTTAATCATTTACAATGATATAAGGTGCATTTGCCTCTCGTTCCAGAGTGGAGGATGCTCTCAGTATCGCCCTGGTATAAGATCACCATTCAGAATTGAAACGTCGCTTGAAGTAGCTTTAGTCGTGTTTGGTTACCAATCTGCATAGCCAAGAATTTAACAAGTTTATTCGATTATTAATTTTTTAAACTTTATGAGTAAAATCTCAAATTATAATATTTAATTAAATGAAGACAATATTAGCGAAACTCAATCGAAATCTGGAGACAGAAAAATCAGAAAAGATATTGGTCTGGGTTCGAGTCCCAGCGGAGTCAATATCTTTTCTGATTTTTCTGTCTCCAGATTTCAATTGAGTTTGGCTAATATTGTCTTCATTTAATTAAATATTAACCAGTTTATTCTCCCCATCCCCATCTTCGTCAGCCTCGCAACATACCCCAATTGGGGATGCCATAGTCTCACTGGCTCGAGGGGGTCGGGAGCAGTTGAGACTTTTGTGCGGTAATCACATTTTTTTTAAATATAAGTATAATACCTATTAGGTAATAACTTAGATACCTACTGATAATGAATATCTTCCGCCATAATATTCGGAATCATGCATAACTAAATTAATAATCCTCATCATTAAATGATAATGGCATTGCTAACAAAAAGCAGCGAAATGCGGCGCAAATGATCATGTTCGGAAAATTCTATGAAAACAAATAATCGGAGTGAAATGTCCCCCTAACACCCCGTACTCCTTACAGTGTGGGACAGCGGTACCGACCCCCACAGACATCGAACGGGGGGCAAAACGGTGACAATCTAAAACATCCCTCGATTATCTCTATACCCCTCTGTCAAAACCCCTTGAACTAGACAGTTCAATTACCCTGAGTCGGCGGTCCAATGGGCGGGCGGGTTGCCCCTCTCTCCCGCCTTGCAGCCTTGTGATTGGCTCGCCGGCGGGTAGATGCCACCCCACACTACTCCGAGGGGGAAAGAGCAGTCCTACCCGCCCGGGCCTGAGAGGAACGAGAACTGAAAATGCCATAAGGAAATAACCGCTGACGCGAGCTTCGTAGAGTAATTGCACTTCTCCGTGATACACATTCTTTGTAGATTGCATGCTTTGGAGGCTCTTAGGAGCTGGGAGCACAGCGCGGAGAAGAGACGAAAACTTGCCGAGAATATTCGCTAAACTTCAGCACAAAGAGAAAATGTTTTTTATTATTCAAGAAAAATGTGCAGATGGAAGCATGGAAAGAATTCTCGCCTGCAAGAATTGCGTAATTATACTTTTGCCAATTTATTGAGACATTGGTAATTAGGTAGGTATCTACTAACTACATTTTTAATAAAACTCGCAGAAAAACTTCCAGAATGCAGAATGTTTCAAGAAGTTGTGGACATTATATCTCAATCAATATAAAACTGAGTTGGCATCGAGTTTGAGTCCCACCCAGGGGTCCCGTGTTCTATTCCTCGGCTGGCTAAGTCCTCCATCACAAGTTCTAAGACACAAGCAACATTTTCCGCTTATTGTGGTGGTAGTAGGAGATTTTTTTTAAATATTTGTCTTTTTTTGAAAAAATAAAAACACACAATATCGGTCGAGTTTTGAGATACCTAATGAGGAAAGCGATATTCGAATGCTCACAATAAATTAACTACTAATTTATGTGTCTGTATTTTACATATTAAATAAGCTATAAAATGACAACCGTCCATTCATTAGAATGACATTTTGTAATATCCTACTTCAGAACTTCAATATTTTGTTTATTTATCTACAAGTTTTTCTGCATTAGGTACCTACCTATGCTTGATTTGGGGGTGTTAATGAGTTATCTGAGTATTGTACCAGATGGAGGGTACATTTTAACTAGATACTAACTAATTAAAATTTGGACTTTTCGGAGATGTCTGACTAATCAACTGGACGATTGATATCTACTAAGCGGTACTAATTTTCATATCCCTTATCGTGTAAAACATTTATTAAAGGACGCTAAGGATAAATATAGTCAACATATATCTTTAAACTATGCATTAAAGAAATGAATCAATTAATTGATTTTAAAATGAGAATAAAATTTTAAATGAAATTTCTTTCTTTCATCCGCTCACGGAGAAACTGAAAAAACCAGCTGGCGACGAAATCGAAATAACCTCCTGAACGATATCTGACATGTGAAACAATCTGACATGTGAAAACATGACAAAACTTGACATGGCGTGAGCCGCTACCATGACAAACTTTCAACAAGACAACTGAAACGCGACTGCCGCGGACCATCAGAAAAATATCGATTTTTTTCGGGAGGTTGATTGCAATTGCGCCGACAACTCTTTTTTCAGTTTCTCCATGAGCGGGTGGCCTAAAAGGCCATGAGGAAAAAAATTCTCAGGGCCTATGTCGTCTTTGGGTATGCTGTGTGGAGGTTCTTTTTAGAAAGGAATTAAAGGAAGATCTGGAAAGGAAGTATGAGGGGTGGATAAGAATCTGAGGTCGATGTGTCCAGGAGGGACGGTTGTATGAATCCATTCCTCAGCGATTGGTCAAGAGAGCCCGGCTGGAGAGGTCTAGGTTAGGTTTCCCTCGACCAGTCGCCTGATTCGGGCCGCCATGCACTAGGTATTACACGCAAATTCATTCTCTGCCAAGACCTCACACACCGTGAACCCGGACATCCCTGCTAAGTTGCCAAACGTAGCAAACCTCTTGGGGTGACCAACAGCAAGGTTATCCAATAAATGGTTCTCAGGGTTTACAATTTGGGAGGCGGGTATTGGTACTGCCGCCCCGGGAACCATTTACTGCATAACCAACACCTCTGCCATAAGTCACTCCAAGTGGTTCGCTACTTTTGGTAACTTAGCAGGGCTGCCCGGGTTCGTGGAATAAGGTTTGTCTGGTCTTGGGGACGGATGCGTCTGCCCACTAGCTGAATAGCAGACCGGATCGGGAGAGAGTGGTTGAGGGAGTTCCTTTGACTTCTCCAGCCGTACTCTTTAGGAACATCGCCTTACGTCGAGGAATGGATTCATACGTCCGTCACTCCTAGACACACTGACCCCCATCCCTCATTTCCCTTTCCTTCCCAGAATTTCCTCTCCTTCCTTACCAGCATCCCCAAAGATGACATAGGACCTGATGGAAATTATTTTCGTCAGAGCCTCCTGTGTGGAGTTAATGTAAAAAAAGGGCGGCGGTACTCAAATTGATGGATTTTTACAATATACGAATTTGGTCGTAATTCAGTTAAGAGATTGGTATGCGAGATAAACCTTGTATAAATTTATTAAAATCAAATAAGATAGACTTTATAAATTAACTGTACCTAATTGGAATTTACATCATCTTTCAGGAACAAAATTTCTCATTCTTTCAAATTGTAACTTTTGGTTCAAAATATTTCATAAATAATGATATTTAGTTTGTACTTCCGAAGCTTAATCTAGATAATATTATAATATTATAGAAGGAAATATGTCAATAATTATGCACATTTTATTTATCAGTGAAAATCCTTACGTTCACTTAAGTGCCCGCAACCCGGATTTGTACCGATTTGTTACATATTTCCCTTAAACACGGTAAGTTTTAAGCTCTTAAAAAAATATATGTTATTCTTCGATCGAAATTCCCTCGATAGAAAAAAATCGCAAAGTATGCTCCAAAAATTATTATTAACACGTTTGTTTCAGTTATTTTACAAGTTATATGTATGAAAAAATTCACAGTGTTTTTTTTAAATGCTATTTAAGGCGATCCAATAGCCCAGGAAAAAATCTAAATCGGAATTCACGCCCTTTGATGGGAGGAGTATAAAAATACTTGAGAAAAGGCTTTTGGAAAGGTTGGAAAAGGTATTTGAGAATTATTTTTACAGGTTGATTTCGTAAAGGCCTGTAAAAAACATTAACACATTTTTTACGCATTGTTTACTGTAATAAAACAGAATTTTAAAATTGATTTCACGGAATAAAAAACGTGGAGTCTAGCGTCCGTTTCCCGCTCCGTTCGGGGGCGAACTGATAAAAAAACGGGCGTGTCTAGTTATGTCCCTTTGGTGGACGGCATAGAGTTCACTTTGAAAATCCAAATTCGTCTACTGCCGGCCGTATTGTAAAATAACAAAGCGAAAATGCATATTTTATTTTATTTTGTGAACTTCGAGCGTAAAAATCTTTTTTTTTACGATTATTATAAAAGAAATTGAATTCGCTACATTAAACAATAAAACCATATCCGAAAAGGGGTTTATAGATAGGAGAGTTTGGACTTCGAAGTGTTTTTTACAGACTTTATATTTTATTTTTTTAATGGCTTATTAAAAGACTTATAAAAAAACTGACCCATACTTTTAAGGATCAATGTATGTTCTACACGCAGTATTTAATTGAAGCATCTATAATACTTCTAAGCGATCAAATTTTCGAAACAAAAACGTATGATTTTGTGTGATTTTGCATTATTTACCATGGCTTCATCTTAAGATAATCCCCGCGAGATTTTTGCTATATTTTAAACGAGTCGTGTTTTATTAAACATTTTCGCATTGATTTTGTCGCTGTAAATCTAACATTCGTAATTTCTATCTCTCCATCTTCTTCTTTTCGGGCCCGGTTGCAGATTGCAGAGCCTTAATATTCTAACTAATTAGGTACCTGCTTTCTACTACATATATAGTTTTTTTTTTTATATAAATCAACCACAGGTGATATATATATATATATACATATTTTTTTCTTTACCTTTTCCCATTATATCTTGATACATTTCAAAAGTAATTTTTTACGTATTTTATAAATATATATAACATAACACAAAATATATATAAGACAAAAGTAGATAAGGGAACGTACCCATATAAAAATTGCAAAAAGTTGGTCACGTAGTATGGGTACGTTCCCTAATGGGAACCCACTAAGGCGCTGCCTGTGCGTTGGTAATATAAACTAAAGTGCTTAATTACACCAATAAGTTAGTGCACAAGTAAAAAATGTAAATTTCAAAGTGAAAGTTTAAAAATATAGGTATGTATCTTTGAAAATATTGTAATAAGACAGTGACACAAACGATTATTGGGACCACCTACTTAAATTTTTCGATTATTTGAAAGACTTAATTAGGAATTTTTTTTTTTTTTTTGTTTATTAGAACAACTCTCTTTTGACGTCATGACTGTAATATAACATTGAAGAAGAAGATAATACTAATAAATCTAAACGAAGATATGAAAAAGAACAAGACCCATAAAAATAGAATAAAAAACTTCATATTTTTGTGTAGATTTATTAGTATTGTCTTATTCTTCAATTATATATTGCATTACCTGCAAAAGTTATTATGAAAGAGAGTTATTCCAACAAAAAATTGAATATTCATTTAGACTTTTAGAAAAAGGTCAATAGATGTCACATATGAAAGATATGCTTATCCGAGACACTATCTAGGTTACAAACCAGTTGTTCAAACATTTGTTAATTCCATTAACTTTGATTTGTTATCATTCAAAAAGGTAGTTGACAAAATATGGGAAAAATTAGACATAGATAATTCTGAATTTGTAAAAATTACTTTAAAAAAGGAGGTTTTAAGGCCCTTACGACAGATCCCGAATTCAGTTGCGACCGTTAGCTTTTTATTTTTGCGTGTCTTTTTTCTCATTTCGTTTAGATTTATTGGCATTATTGATTAAAAATGTCAATAAATCCTTCTTCTTCATTGATTAATTTAAGTGTCGAGAAGGTGTATGAACACGTCTTACCTGCTTATTTCCTTTACTACGATGTCTAATGACCTTCAAGGCTTTCCATTAGCTGTCAAGGTGAGGAACAAATCTCATAAGCCGATTGCGGTAACAGGATACATACCTTCACTCACAGCTCACAGCCTACAGTCATGACGATAATTATCTGACGTCTTACCATAAACCCCAAAACAATAGCATTATGGAAAATATATAAATATTTGGAAAAACAATCTAAGACTAAGAAGGTCGTTCAGATGATTGGAAAACCTTTTATCTTATTGGAAGACGAATGAAATTAAAATAAAGAAGTAGAAATGGGTTTTTAAAAAGTGTTTATTAAAGAACAGTAGGTACCCTTCCCGCATTTCTACCGATTTATTACATATTTTCCAGCACTTTAAGTTTTAAAGCTTATAAAATATATGTTATTCTTGAAGATAACATCTATACGCTCCCCATGCCGAAGTTGCAATTGTATGAAATTCCCTCGATGGAAAAAAATCGCAAAGTATCCTGCGAAAATTATTACTGACATGTTTTTTTGTTGTTGTATTTCTCAGTTTCTGTAAGGTTCTATTCAAGTTCTGTTGTTAAATATCATCACTGGCCATTTGTCTCACTTGACAGAAATAGTAACAGAACTAGAATAGAACTTGAAATTTTTTGAAACATGTTTTTTCAGTTATTTTACAAGTTATACCTATACATGAATAAATTTACAGTGTTTCAGTAAATGCTATTTTAGACATTCTCCACGTTATTTTTACTCTATTTTTAACGAGTCGTGTTTTATTTAACATTTCCACAATTTTCGCTTAAATATTAACGTTTTTAATATTAGCGCGCTCTCTCTGGTATTCTGTACCTGCAAACCTCACTTGTTTATTGAGAATGATAGATAGTTAGTTTTACTCACATAAGTTTGCTTTTAACTACAGTTTGAAGTATACAGCCAGCCTAAGTTCTGCCTCTTTGTAGGAGTTTTTCCTATCTTATTCATGAAATATAATGACAGTGTCATCTCAAAGCTAATTACGTCTCCTTTGATGAGAAGAATAGTAACAATGAAGAAGACTTTTCAAAGAAATTGTTAGACTTTTTTATCGGACCTCATTTCGTGGAATTGCAACAGTTTTTTTCTCGTACTCGGAAAGCAAAAAACCGCCGTATTATGAGATTTTGTTATAGTTTTAATGCTCATGCGAATCAAACAATGCTTGTATCGCAGGTGGAAAAACCTCGGAACAAATATAACGATACAAATTGAGCAAACTGGAGGCCAATAACAACAACTCATTAGCTGACAGTATCGCAATTTGGGTATGGGTACCGCCGCCCCGGGAACCATTTATTGGATTACCAACACTTTTCCCATTGTGGTTCGCTACGTTTGGTGATTTAGCAAAGATGTCCGGATTCATCGGGTGAGGTTTGTCTATATCTTGGCTGCGAAAGCGTCCACTCACCTTCACCTACTTAGTGGCGGGCGGTATCGGGAGAAACTAGTTACGGGAGTTCCCTGAAACCAACCAGGGAGGGATGGATTCGTACGTCTTTCACTCCTGGATACACTGAGCTCCAGATTTCTAACCATCCTCTTACGTTTTCATTTCCAGAACCTTTTCTCCTTCATTTTCTTAAAAAGACCATCAACACAGCATCCCCAAAGATTAGAGCTATAGGCTACAGGCCCTGAACGAAATTCTTCCTTGGGTTCTCCTGTGTGGGGCTGATGTAAAAAAATATGAAATTGTACCAATCGTAGAAATAAAAAAAAACTCTAATTATTATCTTGTTTTCCAATGATCTTCAAAACTGTGATATTATGAGAAGCGTCCACGGACATATGATTGAACTTGGATGTCTATGGAAGCTTCAAATTATATAGGTACCCAACTAATTATCCAGTACCTGAGGATTAAAAGAACACGTCACAAAGCAAGGCCCCGTGCCTATTGCCTATGAGCTTCATGAACCTGATGTAATGATGTAATCTGGAAAGCTCTGTAGAGATGGCGCTGGTTTGTTTGGATATCAATTGCGTGATGTGACAGCTTCGTGATAGGTACGGTTTAAAAGATAAAATGGTTGATAAATGTGCTGGTTGGAGTGACAAATATAAATTCCTAAGTAACTGGGAAAAATGAAGTTGTAACCGTAACCTATATCAGAATGTTTTTCTAACCTATCTACACATACTTATGAAATAATGAGATGTGAAATAAGTTTCCCTGTTTTTTTGATTCGCGGCTTGTGACGGAATTAATAATTTTCAAACGATTTTCTGTACTAATATGTTGAAAAGTGAGGTTAACTCCAGTTTTGGAACAGTTTTTATTTATATGTAGGTATATCACTATTAAAATAGCTTTTTGTTTAAATTAGAAAATAGGTAGGTACTCAAGTTTATAAGAGATTTCAGAGATATATCACATAGTCTGACAAACAAAATGTTTATTGCAAATACGTTTGGTGATTTAGCAGAGGTGCCCGGGTTCATGGAGTGATGTTTGTCCGGGTCTTGGTGGCGGATGTGTCTGTCCACCACCTGCCTGGCAGGCCGGATCGGGAGAGACTGGTTGAGGGAGACCTTGTGACCAGGCAGAACTCTTTTGGAACATCATCTTGCACCGTGGTGGGAGGGATGGATTCATTCGTCCGTCACTCCTGGACCCACTAACCTCCAGATTCCTACCCACCCCTCATGCCTTATTCTTCCCAGAGCATTCTCTCCTTCATTTCTTTTAAGGGACCCTCCACACAACATCCCCAGAGATCACATAAGCATTGAGGGAAATTATTTTCCTCAGGGCCCACTGTGTGGAGCTATTGTAAAAAAAATAAGCGAGAATCTTTTATTGGTTCATATTTAGGGTACGTAACCAACTTTTTTTTGCAATTTTTAACCCCCCCCCCCTCCCCCGGTGACCAAAAACCTAAGCCCGCCGCCGCTCATTTATACCAAGCGTGACATTTTGAAGACCCCCCCTCCCCCTAAACTTGTCACGTAGTATGGGTACGTTCCCTTATGTGCTTTTAAGGAATAAATCACTTTTTTCTCGGCTGCTCATCACTTAGAAACCTATCTCGAAAAGCATAATACAACGTTGAGACATTTTACTTTAAATTATTATTTAACTTTTGTAAAAATACTTTCGCCATTGCATACAAAAATGTGACACGATAACCTACTCGTACTACGAGTACACCAACCACCAGTGCCAACGGCTGATTTGAGCGTTTCAAATTTATTACCTGCCTTTCAAAAACTATACTTGAATTTTACGGATGCATGCAGTTCCGAGCTGCAATCTCCAGGGTGCAGATTGCCCTGATTTTAACCAATTTTAGAAAAGGAGGGAAGAAGAAAAATAATACGGCAAAGAATGTTAGATTGGATTTATATTGATTGTGATTATTTATATTGCAGAAACAGGTGACAATTGAATGGCTTCACTCGTGTCGGGCTCATTACCCAGTCATATTAGTCCTCAGTCCTTCTAGCCTCTGGATTCCGCTCACATGAAAGAGAAAGTGGGGCAAATCTGATTAGAAGAAATAATTCGAGTGGAAAGTGATCGGCGCGCTTACAACACGGCGCGGCGGGACCAAGGGTTAGTGAAACAGAAACCTAACAAATGCCAGAAATGTGCAGACTGTGCGGGTGCGGACTGCGGACTGCGCACTGTGGGAATCTTGATTTAATATGCTAATGATTTCTCAACAATGCGTTTTCTGTTCTTAATATTTCTTCTATTTAATAGGAAGGATTTAATGAAGAGACTCTGAAGATAAGTTGAACTAAATTATAAATGCCTTTACGTGTTGAGAAATGTAAACACTCGATTCCGCTTAATAGGCCACTTGCATCACATTTAAAAAAAAATCTGGTTTAGGCACATATTCTAAGACATTCTGTATTATTATTATTTTTTAAATCGTATTTTTGTAACCCTGGCGATATTTTGAAAATTTCAAACCGAAAAATCAGACCATTTTTTATAAACCGGAAAGACGGGACATAATTTTATAGGTGCGAAAAAACGATAATTACATAGACGAAAACCATTTAAAAAAAATAATGTTTTCCAGAAAAAAGGGCACAGGAGAATAACGATGCATACCAAAAATATTACATCTCATAAATATTTTTTTCCTCTATCAACTAAAAGTCGTTCACTGAGACACGTTTTACATCGACTTCAGTTCGGTATTTATTCCAGCTTAGGCGGAATGGTGTCCCAGAGAACTGAAGTAAATTAAGCTCAGTTTTTTTTTTAGTTTCTGCTTCTTGGGTTTTGTCCCAAATGACCGGCTGTCATCAACCGGTGCCAATAAACCGGTGGACCAATTAAGCGGTATCGACTGTATGTGTATGATATTTACGTTTAATGTAGGTATGAATACAAACATCATAAACACATAATCATTAAACCTGTAATTAAATAGTCACTAATAATTTATTTTTTTTTAAAAACACTGACTTTAACTAGTAATTATTTGGAGTAAATAAATGCACGAGAAGACACGCGGAAAAAGTTTTTTTGTTTTTTTTTTTTTAAAACAACAAAAGTCAGGTACGTCCCTTAACCTTGTATTCATACTTAACCATAAATGTTACATTTAAGTTATGGTGTTTACTAAGTTATTATTTTATTTTAAACTAGCTGACCCGGCCACGCGTTGCTGTGGCTAATAAAAGACAACGTCATCTACTGGATGGTTATCCAACCTTTATAACCACCGCCGTCTTTGAGTTTATCGCGAAGAGACAGACAGGTGCTGCGGAGGACTTTAATTTATAATACGTAGAGATGGTGTGAAAGATTATAATAATGTGCATGAAATGCTTGGGGTAACTAACGTATTTAAGTTAAGAGGGTATTACCAGAGAAAACCAGAAATATGTCATTTTTAAATCAGATTTTAGACGTATTGAATCTTTTCCACAAAAAATTATGAATGGATTTCGAAAGCTTGTTCTTTTATCTAGCATTCGCATGTTTTAAATTTTGAGAAAAAATGTTTATTTTTAGTATAATAAGGTTATACCATAGGTCGTTGGCAGATTTGTTAAATTTTCAAAAAAGATTTTGTATTATACCACACTCATTTCAAATCATATAATAATGCAGTAAAATAAATCAATACATTATCTGGGTATCAATACATTATCTGGGTTTTAGAATTTTAATTTTAGTTTAAATAAAATCATTAAAAAATATATACGTACATGTGTTTCTTGACGAAAATTGGTCCGTTTGTGTATTTATTTGCGCACTTATAAACTAATATATTTCATATTTTTTAACTTTCTTATTTAACTTAGACATTTTTGAAAAATGATAAATACTTATAATCAAAAAATAATTACAAAAATTACATTATTTCAATAGTTTTATCATCATCCCTTTCAGCATTTTTGGATGTAGATAGATATAAATTAAAGCAAATTTAGAATAAAATAAAATCGATATTAAGTTATAATTTTAAAAAGCTTGTATGGAGAATAATTAATCTTTCTCGTTGTAACCGCCCTGCACGGTTACGAAATGTAGATTTTCGTCCGCTGGCTGGTTAAACGCTCCCTTAACTGTATCCGTCTAAATAACTTTTGAATTACCGCAATGTACGTGACAATTTTTTTAGAAGATAGAATGGGTATAGTAAGCTATCCGTAAAAGATAGATATATGCCTTCACGGACATTTTTGTAGATCTATAAAAGAGGAATATCCCAACATGCATTGTTTTGTTATATCTAAAAAGGATTAGGCAGCGTTTTCGATGAAAGCTACCAGGCGGCTTGACTTTTTCCGACACTTCTAACACTTATCGTTATGTTTCAACCAATTTACACAAATCCTTGACAAATTACATACTTAAACCTTCCTCACGAAACACTCTATCTATTGGTGAAAACCGCATTAAAATCCGTTCAGTAGTTTTCGAGTTATCGCCAACAGACAGACAGACAGACGACGCGGGGGACTTTAATTTATAATATGTGGAGAAGAGACTAGAGATGTAGAGAAGGTGTAGAGATTATGTAATATTTACCCATATAAGTTTTAGATAAGTTTTAAGATTTTCACGGCCAAAAGCATTTTCGTTATTTGTTTTTGGGGTGTTATGCCGTGTTGCGCTACCTCCTTCTTTAGCCAACGTTTGATGAAACCGATCGGAAAAATGCTCACAAAAAAGTGGTGTTTTAGTAAGCGAAAATCATTTTTTTTATAATGAACATCCCAAAAGTATTCGCCGAATAATGCAATAGAAGAATTTTATTGTATATTTTAGATTTTAATTTGTAAAATTGTTTTGCCCTTCGTTTCAATATGTGGCCCTTTGTACCGCTTCGACCCTGGACATTTTTATTATAATCCTGCTGTTGGGTGTTTTACATAAAGATAACTGCATTAGCGGTCTTATGAAATAATGCGTTTAATGCCCCGGTATGCAGCAACGACGCGCGACGGTGCTAGCTTGTAGGTCGATATCGCCAAATCCTCTGCTTAGTGTTTACTACTTCATTAAACAGATTAAACATAAAGCAATTATATGGAAAGCTTGTATTGGGAATACGATTTTATGTTATCTAGGAAAACGTACCGACCCTCTTTACAGTAACTAATATCTGCCTACACATTTTTAACTATCTAACTATCAAAATTTAACTATCAATGCAAATCTGTCGGTATTATTCAAATAACGTCGACTTCCAAAAGTAGATAAGTACGAAAATATTGTTATTGAAACAGAAAATTAATGGTTTTCGTGGAGGCATTAAAAAACACTTCAAATATTTTCAAGATGTTTAGACGTGACCAAAGTAAAGGACTGAAAGTTATTTTTTCGGAAAACTATGATATTTTTGACGAACTTTGCCATTGTCATTTTAATTAAAAATCAGTATTATTTGTCAAGAAATTTGTCATTCTTCTTAAAAATTAATCGGTAGGTACGTAAAACACAATTTCGTCTCCAGTATTTCGTAATATAGCACCCCATACAAATATAGTTACACTTGCATTATTCATCTTTAAATTTAGACTAATTTTCCTTCTCTTGGTTCTAGAGATATTTTCTAAGTAGATAGGTACCCAAAAAAAGAAAATTTTTTTGCATTGAACAAATCTAGTAGGTTTAAGACGATCTATTACTTATACATACAATGTATTAAATTTTCTATTTTCTAACAAAACATTATTGAGATTAATTTAACAAAAAATTCGTTTGACAAATCGCTCATTTATTATTTTTTACATTGAAATCTTTTAATGTTCTCAGCTTATACAAAAAGTATTCGCTTGTGAAAATTTTTTTTTATGAAGTAATAGTAGGTACATTTGGCTGGTCCAAATGTACCTACTAGGGGATCAAGGGGTTTAGGATTAATGGGGGGATAAAATATTATTTGAAGGTTCAGAGGAAAACATCAAAATTAGTTTTATTTAAAAAAAACGATTTTTAAGAACATTGCCAAAAAACTTGTTTAGTTAAAAATTGATAGGTACTAAGTATGTAGGTATATAGTTTAAATATAATATGTAGGTATGTTTAGTAACAATAGTTGTACATTTTCTAGCTTCTTGGTATTATTATTAAAAAATATTAATTTCGGTTGTTACTCCATCTGTCTGTAACTCCAGTTCAATGAACTCTAAAAATTTAGCTTTGTATATATGTCATTTTCATGTATGTAGTGTCATTTTCAAAATTGTAAGTGCCTTTTTGGAGAATTTAGACAGGCGACAAAGTACTTATATGTATAACATATAATATACGGATCAAATTGTATGTGCCTTTTTGGAGAATTTAGACAGGCGACAAAGTACTTATACGTATAACATAATATGCGGATCAAATTGTATGTGCCTTTTTGAAGAATTTATATGAATAACATTGAGAAATGAAAATGAAATGAAATGAATCAGGTCGATGTGGTGAGTCAGTCTTTATTGTTGAGCTACGTAGCGAAGGTCGAAGCGGAGCGGAGTGACAGAGGTGCCGTGAGTGTCGGTCGGTGTTGCTGATGCGTCATGATGGTCAGGAAGCTGCGGCGGTGAAGATCACAGATCATTAGGGAGCCGGCGTGTAGCTCTACACCGTGGCGGTGGAGAAGTGACCTTGGTCCAGGCGGTCGATCGACGTCGTGATGACGGATATGGCGGCTATGTGTCCTTTGAGTCGGAGCACACACGTGACGCAGGAAGGAACCTTGAAAGGCGGTGAGGATGAACTATGGCAGCGGAACGCGTGGGTTTCGGATGCCAGAGAACGGGTTGCACCTAAACAGCAAGCGCATACGGGCTTGATAGTAGTAGGTCGGGTGACATCTCATGTCGAGGCCCGATGGGCCGGACAGCGAGATGGTGGTTGGAGATGGAGGCGTCGAAGGTGTTATGGATATCTTCCTGGTGTCACACTGGATATGCATAAATCACATGTTGCTGACTGCGCGGGTGCTTGTACTGCGTTGCGGCACTGTACTATTGTAATCACTTCACCGTGTATGTGAGTCGACCATAAAATTGAGACTTGACTAGACTGAGCTAGCTCGTGAGTTGCGGCCCTTATATAGCCAACCGGTAGAGTAGCTTCCCAGAGCGCCAGGTAATGTTGCGAATTCACGCAAAGCGAAGAAAGTGCTCGAACCTTCTGCTGCCGTAGTGATGAACGGCCGTTGACTCGAGGCCTTTCGCGTAAGTGGTGGAATAATTAACCGGATAGTAGTTATTATCGGCTGTAGGTAGATATGTGCCGGTGTCTCCTTGCGCAATGTAAGCAGGTAGGTAAATACACCCTGAATGTTCGATAAAGTCCAGTGGCGCTGCGTTAGATTTTACAAGAGCGGGCTAAGTGGCCGCTACAACATAAAATACGAATTAAATGGATTGCATATCCCTTTCATGTAGCTGAATAAAAAAAAAAAACATTATCATTTTTATTGTAATTTTGTAAATTTTGATGCCCAAGAATTTTTTGAAAACTTGTTTTATGTAAAAGCCCTATGGACGTAAATTGATTTTTCACGGTTCTGCGCTACTAACATATAAAATACACAAAAAACATAACCCAGTGAGAATCGTGGTTCCCTTATCAGTTATCAGGCACAAGAGCTCCTCTTTTCTGATAAGGACCACGGTCATGTATTCCTATATAATCCTTAGTTGGATGTACTCGCATATATGGGAACACATGGCCAATAATTAAATGTACCTTAATTTTTCTTATTTACAGTAAAAAGTTTAAAAAAATACTCTCAGCCTACTAAAAGTGCAATGAAAGAAATTGTTGAACATATCACCTATGTTATCATGGATTAGCGAAATTTAATTAAAATGAAATAATATAATCCAATTTCTTTTTTTTAATAACATAGGTAGGTACCTAGTACCTACCCACTAAATTTATTTAACACTTTTTCACTCTGAGATAATTTGTGTGTGCTTTTATAAAATTCTTTTTTACGTGTTGTAAAACCACTTCATTCTTGATTTAACCGTTTACAGCTCGACGCAGTCAACTTTGCACTCTGGGGTGTCCTCGGTGTAGATTCTATGAATGCCAAAAACTTACAGATTTAATAAAAGGTTCATTTGTTATCGTGATTCATTTTTGGGTTATTATGCCATGTTGCCCTTCCTCCTTCTTTAGTGATTATACGACACCCCTGCCATAGGTCAGGTCTAAGTGGTTTGCTACGTTTGGTAACTTAGCATGGGTGCCCGGGTTAATGGGGTCCTCGCCTTGCACTGAATTTAAAAAGATGGCTTCATAAGTCTCTCCTAGACTCACTGACCCCCAGATTTCTACCCACCCCTCAAACATTTTTACTTCCCAGAACTTCCTCTCCTTCCTATTCGTAAAGAGACCCTCCACATAACATCTCGAGAAATTATTTTTAGGGCCTTCTGTTTCGAACTATTGAGAGAGTAAATAAATAAATAAGAAAGTATCAACTTAGGATATAAATATCTTTTTTGATGCGTTACCTCGCTCTTCCTCCAATTCTATGAATCCTCCACAGGCCGAGTCCGTTAGGCCCCTATGCCCCCTGTGAGCCCTGTCAGCCTCGTGAGCCGTTAGCCCCGTCAAGCTGGATTAGGGTGGCAGCCCCCGGGCCGCCCGGATTAACCGTAATGCGCAGTCGCATGCGCACTAACAATTTCGCGCCTAACTGGATGTGCGCGAAAACCGAGGAACAGTTTGATCAACAGTTGACAGTTTTATTCCCGTCTCAAATACTAATTATTAAAATAATGTCATTTTCTTACCGAATAGTTATATTTGCATTAATTAACTTGGCGTAGCGAAGACCATCGGCATTTCATCTACTTGTAAATTATTAGTCTAGTAAACGAATGGTCCAAAAGGAGGTGTAGAGTGCGTGAGCAGGAACCTAATTCTTTCAGGACTTGTTTAGGGAGCTTAGGGTGTAAACATACTAAAAGTCCTGACGTCTAGGTGGTGAGCTAGGGGGGGAGGGGGGGGGAGGTCCCGATTTTCGGGTTTCCGTTTATATCTCAAAAACGGTGCATCGCAGAGGAAAACTTGTCGAGAATAAGTAAAAGCTCATAAAATTATCTACAACTTTTATTCTATACGTAATTTTGGAAATCCCAGCCGTTTTTGAGTTATACGCTCCACAAATGTCAATATTTTCGAAAAAAATCATTTTACCACACATTTTCATCAAACATTCCTTCATATCGTCTAAAATATTCATCCAAGAAAGAAATTTATTTGAAAGAAGTTGTAAATAATTTAATTACCTTTTAGAATATATATATATACATATGTAAATAAATCTACAACCAGTAAATATTTACAGCAATTTTAAGTTTTTTCGTAAAATGTCGTCATTTTCAGAAAAGCTGTTTTTTCTTACCAAATTATTAAGACGGGTTTTTTCTTCATGGGAAATTCCTTATTAATTTTTGCACGCAAGAAAGCAGGTAAGTTGTTCTCGAACAAATGATTAGTTAAATTCATTTTATAATCATTATTATTGTGATGGGTGATTAGGTTAGTCGTCGGAGATGCTACAATAACGTGCTACGATGCTGTTCGAGTTGGTGAAAAGGCAATGAATGCGATAGTGCGCTTGACATTCTCAGACATCAAGTTGTCCCGCAAAGATCGGGCATTCCCAATGTCTTCTGTCAGCTCGTCGATAAAAATTCACGATGAAAAGGTTGCAGTTGACCCAACATTGCTGTTTCAGCGGATGTGTATAAGCAAATGATCAGATGAGGATTTGATGAAATTCTTTGAGTATGAGTTGGCCCCATTTCCCTTGGCACTGTTCTCAATAACATCATGTTACACTCTCAACTTTATATGGATTCACGTTTTCATATCCTCTTTGGACGTGAGGGTCTTCGCAAGCGTTGTTCATCCATGGCATCGTCATTCTCAGTGGTGGATGGTTCTTGCAAACTTAATTTTGTTAAAATCAGCACCACTACCATTATACCTCTGAAACATGTACAGACAGCGTAAAATGTACGGGGTTCTCTTCATAACATCTGTCAAAAAGTCAAACCAAATGATAAGTTCGCAGAGAACAAACAATACATCTAATGAACGTTAAATGTCGAATTCAAAAATTCGCCTGAAATCAAAGTGTTGCCATATAAAAAAAATAAATCAGGGTGGTATTTTACAAAATTAATAGGAACATTTTCGGACACGGGACATTTTGTAGTGACGTCACAGGCCCAAATAATTGATTTATTTATTTAAAAATAAAAAATGTACATTTCTAAAAACTTTTAACTAACATTTTCGTAATCTTATTAAAAAAATCTATCCACACGATTTTTTCAAAGTCGTTATGAAATCCATGCAAGTGGCCTATTCCTTATTTGAAAGTATAAAAAATATATTTTAAATTTTTTATAGTTTTTCGCTTACAAAGATATGATTATAGATTCTCTTGGTCAAAAGAATTTTCGTTATTTATTTTTGGGATATTATGCCGTGTTGTGCTACCTCCTTCTTTAAACGTTTCGGACAGCGTTACAATGTCCAAAGGAGCTCAACTTAGGTTGGTATTTAGGTACCTACTTACAAATCGTGTGATTTTAGAGGAAAATATGGTTAGATATACGAGTATAAGAAAAAAATTGAAAAATACTTTTTGGATGCGAACATTGTTCACAGAAGCACAGTTCTGTTAGTTAGTCGAGGACTATTCCAAGTAAAATAAGTAGGTAATTATTTATTTATTACCTACACGCCCCAGTTGCAGTGGACTTTTACATTACAACTTACAAGTTGTCTGTGTCACCGATCTATTGTAAATACCTAATGAATAATTACCCCTCACAAACAACACCAAATTTGATTTACTCTATAATTTTGGGAGGCTGGTATGGGGTATGGGTACCGCCGCCCCGGAAACCATTTATTGGATAACCAACACCTCTGCCATAGGTTATCCCAAGTTGTTCGCTACGGTGCCCGGGTTCATACGGCAGATGCGTCTGCCAAATTGCTGCGTGGCGGGCCTGATCGAGAGAGACTGGTTGAGGGAGGCCTTTTGACATTTCCAGCCGTACCTACTATCTCTCTACTCACCGCCTTGCACCGCAGTTGGAGGGATGGATTCATATATCCCCTCCTGGACACCACGAGACACCACAGACACCTGATTTTACGAGAATTCAGAATATCCGTGATGTTTCACGGGTCTGTGGTATATAGGTACATAAATAAATATTTTAAAAAATGAGTGTGCGCACGTGCACACGACTGAAGTAAAACTTCTTTGGCTCCATCTATATGATAGGAAGAGAGAAAGAAAATGTGCGCGCGCACTGCTCTCTATTGCTCCTACAGTGTGATACAGACAATAGGCCTGCACTGTGTCTTTTAGATATACGAAACATAACTGGCTATGAGAGAAAGAAAGAAAGAAAATGTGTGCTCGCACCTCTCTCTCGTGCCTCTACAGTAATATACGAAACATAACTCTCTCTCTCTCTCTCTTTCTATCTTCACTAGCTTATATCTCCCTCTCAACTACAGTTCGCCTCGCTTTTCGTAACGCTCACGTCACGCATTCACCAGCTTAAACATGTATAATACCTGCAGGAGCACGGAAATGTCATAGGGTAATTAGTAATTAGTGTTAATTTCGGCAGTGGAGCTAATGTCACAATTTTATACATAATATACAAAATAAATAATAGGTAATAAATGTCAAAACGTGAACCTGCCAATAAGAGCAAACAAGGAGCACAGAAATATGATTGGGTATTTTTATTTTGAATACTCCGATGATTTTTCACGGGGCTGCGTAAGTAATAAATACTAGTTTTTAACTGGAAGTTGGAAGCAAGTAGATGCTTAATTGAAAACCTTTTTTTGTCGTACATTATGTTCAACATTATGTGCCTTTGTCGATTTGTTAATTCATATTAATCCAACTTTTAACATGCAAGTAGGTAAATATTAAGTACTTAGTCGGTACTGCCATAGCTATGCTATGACCTACCTGGGATTTAGATCTTTCTCGTTAAGGATTAATAATTTAGCATGCCTGTTGATAGCTTCCTACTTGCATGGATAAATCAGGCCGCATTATAAATACAATATGTTCTAATGTATTAACAGGGGCAGGTAAACTTTGGCTAGGTTTTGAAAAAAAGGGGATTAAGTACCTAACGTGACACCAGTAGTTAGTTTATAATATGTATCTTACCAAAACTGTGATTCAAAATTGTTCAAATTAAATATTCATTGCCATATATTGCACAATAAAACCTCAGTAAATACAAGCTTTTTAAACACCTTGAATTGCTGATATACCCTTATAATGTATTAAAAATATTAAATTTAAGCAAATTATTAATAATTATACAAGGCAAATCATTTTAATATATGAATGTTTTAATATATTTGTGGCTTAGTACACCGATAGTATTCAAACTGTACGAAAAAATAGTTCAAATCGTTAAATAGTTTCTTTCATTTTAACCAACGGACGACAATCTTTAGAGCACAGGCCTCGGAAGGGAATTTTTTATAATTACTAAAGCAATTTCAATAAAATATGGTCCGAGGAACTAACGTAATTGATCTCCTTGGCACCGTAGCATAGATACTAAATACACCACACTTACTTACCACAGACCAAACCACGTAGATAATTACATCTTACTATCTAACAGTTCATACTTACGGTTAGAGAGTAGGTCGCGTACCACAACCTGAACACCCCTACCCCTGCTATATAATATAACAATAGATATAGAGCAGGCAGAAGGCCGTATCGGGTCAGGGTGGGATTATCCCGGGGGGCTACCATCTACCATCATACTTACAGAACACACTACCTACCCCCATCAACATCATTTCAGTGGCGGGTCTAAAATATTACACGCCCCAAATAGCACTATTTTAAACCAGAACTATTTATTAAAAGTAAATAAAATATTGCAAAGAAATCTACACCAAAGAGATTTAAACCGTACAGTATGTACTTATATACCCAGGTTCAATTTGGGAGGCTGGTATGGGTACCGCCGCCCCGGCAACCATTTATTGGATAACCAACATCACTGTCATAGGTCAGCCCAAGTGGTGATTTAGCAGGGGTGCCCGGGTTCGTAGGGGTCAGGTTTGTCTAGGTCTTGGCGGTCAATGCATTTGTCTGTCACTCCTAGATACATTGACCCCACATCCCTCATACCGTTTTCCTTCCCATAACTTAAAAGACCTTTCACACAGCATCCCCAAAGATGACATAGGCCCTAAGGGCCTCCTGTATGGTGATAACGTATAAAAAACATATGTTACTACTTTTTTTTCCATTCAGCATTTAAAAATACTCTATTGTTGCAGACTTTTTATAAACACGTGACACTGTATTTCGAAGCGTTTTTCGAGGCAACTATACAGTGAACATTTCCTCTGCTCCAGATTATCATAGAGCATTTGTTAGAACGGACGTTAAGTCCGTAAAACGATAATAAACACGTAATCTAGTAGGTATCTAATCTAGAATAAGTATTTTAGAGATACCTGATCATCAGAGGTGCATTATTTATCAACAAAAACAACAGCACCTACACCACAGTACTTTGGCTTTTCTCTAATTGAATATTGAAAAAAATGACAACTAGAATCGAAATAAAGACGCAAAATAGGGAATCAAATGAAAAATGGTATTCACAATACCTACTGCTTTTGAGATGCTTTCTGGAGATTTAATTTGATTGTTTTGCTTTCACGAGTCGCTTCATTTTTAAGCTATTGATGAAATACAAATTGGAGTTGTGTTACATTGCTCTGAACGGAATATTTTTAGAGCCGAATTTTCGTGATTTTCTTGCCTTTCTTGATAATTTAGTGTAATCACAAAATCCTCATAAGTGTAATCCTATAAGAAATGTTTTAATTGTTTTAACAAAAAAAAAATAACAAAAAACTTAATCATGTCAAAATAATGTTTCCTATAAGTAGGTACCTACTTATAGGGCTTATAGGGCCTATACTAGGGCTTGTGCGCACTAGCGGCCAGCCGCGTAGGCGGTCAACCGCGCGGCCAGCCGCGTTTTTATTTTAATATGCAACGAACCACTGCGGTTGAACGCGGCCCGCTTCGCGGCTGACCGCCATATCTGTACGCACTAGGCGGTTGTTTAGTTCGCTGCTAGCCGCTGCTGAGTTGTCCCACTAGCCATTTTGACACAGAAAAAATTATCGTTGAAATTTAAAAACGCTATTTGGAATCGTGAAGGAGCAGCATATAAGAACAGTGAATTGAAACTCAAACAATGGGAAGAGTTAATGGATATTTTTGGAAACGAAGATATGTCGATAATACAACAAAAAATCTTGGTATGTATTAATTTAAATTTGGGAGGTGGGTAGGGGTACTGCCGCACCGGGAACCATTTATTGGATAACCACCACCTGATCCATAGATTAACCCAATTGATTCGTTACGTTTGATGACTTAGCAGGTGTGCCCGGGTTCACGGGTCCGAATTTTATGTTGAATCCATATTATAATTAAAATTAAAACATTACTACAATTAAATATTATTATTTTATCTTACCTTAGTGTTATCGCCAATTTTTCTTCGGGTTTAATGCAATCACGAAACCGTGTATCTTGTCCTTTAATGGTGTCGTATAAAGCTTTCAGCAATTCTTAAAATGACGCAACACTCATTCTAACATAACCAAAAAAATTATCTTCATGCTTCTTCAGTTCTTGAAAACTGGCGAGACTAATTGCGAACTGGCCAGATTCGTAACGTGTTTGCAGTAAAGGATGAATCCAATATTTTCTATTTTTTGTCTTGCGTCGCTGTCGTAGATGGTACAAATAAATAAGACTAGCGACCTCGACGGCGTCCATTTTATTACTGACGATACAACGCAGTTTTATGCCTACCGCGGTTGAACCGCGCGAAGCGGTTCGGTTCGAAGCGGTTTCTTGGCGGCCAGCCGCTACATTCAACCGCGATAGGTGGCTAGCCGCGCGGTTGACTTGTTGGTACATAGCCTAAGAGGCGTACCAGAGGTAGGTACTTACTTTAACCATTAATTTATGATATTATTTGAATTTTTTGCTGTCAGTAGAAAATGAAAATGTTACTATAAACCAAAATGCCATCCACTTAAGTCCAAATAACCTCAATAATCACTTAAAAAAATTATTTTCTTATCACCATGTATTTAAATTACATAGGTAGGTACGTAAATTGGCACACTTGTGGCGCGATGAAGTTTCACATAACAAATTTTGTCAAAATGCAATTGATTAGCTCATTCTTCAATCCAGAAATATTTCAAGTTTTAACTGATCTATTGAGCGCTGTTATTATTACAGTGACGACCCACGTTTACGGTACCGTGACGGCAAAAAAGGCAATATACATACGTTCCTTATCGCTATAATGCTGCAGCTCTTTCTTTCAAATTAAATAATGGCGAGACAAAAGATGAGACTGTTTCTTCCAAAGTACTACTTTTTTCCTTTGGAGGAAACAGACATAATATGTCGCCGTGGCTGAGCCGTAATAAGGTATAATAACGGGAATTGCGTTTCATTTTCTTTATACGTTTGAGGGAGACGTATGATAATTATTGTACATTTTCTTTGGGGGATGTGCAGAAGTTCACTATTTGTCTCATTTTCGACTGTGTTATTTAATGTGTAAGAAAGAGCTGTAGCTTAATAACAAAAGCAAAGCCATCGGCGCATTGACATTTGACGTTTTTGAAAATTTTGAATTTTCACATTTCAATGTTATCCTTGTAAACTTATATTCCATACTTTCAAAATTATCGTCACGGCTAGTAGTATTTTGGCTCTAGGAAAACGTCACAGTACGTTGTGTGAGAAAGATGCAAAAAAATTATTACTTTTTTTCTTTGGAGGAAACAGACCTACGTACATTGTGCATCTCATCTTTGTAAGCCCAGTAGCATATTTGTGATAAGTAACATATGTTTATTGCCTTTTTTATGCCATCACGGTACCGTAATCGTGAATAGTCACGGTAATAATAAAAGCGCTCATTGAGTTGCTATAATAATAATTAGTGGACATAATTTACCTATATATATATATCATAATACGAATAATATTTCATTTTGGCTATTCAACAACTAGGTAAGTATACCTATTACACACCTAAGACACTTGTCGGTCCTTAGTATAAAACCCTCAAAGTGACCACAGTTTTTCACTGTTATATAACATTGTAAAAATTGGAATGACGCCATGATAAAAAAAACTTTCGTACCTAATTAGACTGCATTCTTTTGCTTTCTATTTATTATGTTTTTTACTAATTGCTTTTGTGTTCAATTCGTAGAACACCATTTATTTTTTTAAATTAAATCAAAATTTAAATTTAAAAAAAAAAAGTTTTATTAAGTTCTGCAAGAATTTTATATAGTTTAAATCACAGGTTTTCAAACTTATTTTGACTACCGCCCACTTTGAGATTTAAAAAAAAAGTATTATATAGAAAAATGAAACAATTCAATTTTTTAGTTATTTGTTTTTGGGGTGTTATGCCGTGTTGCGCTACCTCCTTCTTTAGCCAACGTTTCGGACATCGTTGTAGATGTAGATGTAGATCACACATCTACCGGATCTGCCCTGATGATGGACACTGCAACGATGTCCGAAACGTTGGCTAAATAAGGAGGTAGCGCAACACGGCATCCCAAAAACAAATAACGAAAATGCTTTTGGCCGTGAAAATCTTAAAACTTATCCAATTCAACTTTGTATAAACCACTTATGTAATGCGTAAATCCGACCGGTTTCGGAACAAACGTTCCTTCTTCTGGGAAAGCTTATAATAATTTGACAGTTTCGAACAATGTTTTATTATGGTAGGGGTGGAGCTTGGGTGGGTGGGTATTAATGTAGAGTGGGTGGGTAGGGGAACTAATCCATGATTGGGCTATAAGAAAATATTTTTTGTTTGTTGACAATAGTTGAATTGTTTCACTTTTCTATAATGGATAACCACAAAGTTATAGCTACATTAAAAAATATAAGTATATTTATTAAAAATAATAAAAATTGTTTGATGTAAAGTACTTAAAGGAATCTGATGCATTTCAACGAGTTTATTGATATCAGGCTCGAATTCACTTAAAATCATAAGTCGCGGCATAACTTGCAGCTGATTTCTTAACGCCCCGTATTTTTCTTTGAGCTTTCTACTGTCCCCCTGAAAGCCTTCAACTTCCACAGGGGGGCGTTATCGCCCACTTTGAGACTGGTTTACATGGTTCTGCAAGTATTAGACTGCACCCTATCCAGTTCTATCATCAAAGTCTTAAGCCCGATTTGAAACGGGCTAAGCGTCTGACGGTGCGAACATTAATTTACATTGAAAGTGTTTGAACAAGAATGTATTATGCCATTCTATCTACGGAATATATTATAATACACAAAATCTTTCTACTTAATACGCGCCGTGCATTATACAAGAGCGTGTATGTTATTGAATATGGCATTAGGTCTATGTAGTACAGGCCGTGAGCCGTGACTGTGGCAGGAGAGTATTATAAGGCATCCAGCGCATTCAGTCTGTGTTTGCTCGTTACATCCGAGTGAGTTATTCGGGATTTATATTTATTTCATAGTCGGTTGACCCGGATAGTGGATAAACAACGATTACGAAGAAGGAGGCCGCATCGTCAAAAATGATAATCAAGGATGTTAAAAGGAGAGTGGATGAATGGAACCAAAGATATTGAAATATAATAGATGTGTTATCTGCAGTTTTTACTAGGTGGGACTGCGCTTCCGGGTGTCGCCGATATTGTTTACCGATTAACAAGTAAACACGCATAGTCGGTTCCTCGAGACCTCCTCCACTCGACCTTAGTCGAGGTCACCTCAAGGAAATCTTAAAAACTTCCTTGAAATCAGTATGTTCAGTTACGGCTTCACCCTCCAGTGAGGAACCTCCAGTAAGTCGAGTTGAGGTTGAGTGAAGGAATGACGTCATTAAATTTCTTATTATTATGTTAGCAAACTGTAGAGAATATGTTCAGGAAATAAATCGAAATCTTCTTCGGAATTCCGCATCTTCAAAATATTCCAGCGGATTTTCTGCATCCCGTAAATACCGCTTTATAGGACAATATTGGTACAAATCTTCATAAAGGTAGTCAATAAAATCATGGACATTATTCATTATGCTAATAAAACTTGAAATAACCTCAGAAACAATGTGGTGCGCGCTGTTAACAAGCTTTGAGGAGACCTCAAGGTAGATCGCGACGTACCTTGAGTTTGACAGTTCATTATTCGACTCGACTGAGGAATTTGCTCAAGTCGAGGATAGTTTTTTCAGTTCTGCATACCGAATTTTTCCTTGAGGTTGAGTCGAGCCACAGTCGAGTGGAGGAAATCTCGAGGAACCGACTATGCATATGGGTGTTAATGAACGATTAAAAAAACGAAAAAACCAAACGAACGTTAAACTAAATGAACGAATTCTTTCCGTATTCAAACTACATTGTAAACCAATACTAATGCACACTTTCAAAAAATCAACGAAATGAACAAATTCTTTTCGTATGCAAACTACCCTGATTAGGTCGTAGTCCGCCGACCGTTGCGCGGACATCATAGCATATCTCTTTTGTGTTTGAATGCCGTTGGATGGAACCGTGCTTGTTGTTTTTTTTTAAATTTCCAACTGTCCCAACTGCTCCCAACCGTCTGGAGCCAGCGAAACTCTGGCATCCTAGAGCTAGATTGCCACAAATGAAAAATTCATAATCACAGAACTGCCTAATGTAAAGTGGACTAAAGATGTATGTATGATGAAATGCCTGAAAGCATGAAGAATGGAAAAAGAATGAATGTATTAATTTATTTATTTTATTTATTTATTTATTTAAACGCCCATAGGGCTTTTACATAGAATGCAGTACATTTTTTTTAATTACAGTGAAAAGAATGGGTTTACAAAATACAATACACAATACAAGTAACATAATATTTGTTAAAAAATAGTAACATACAAGTAACATAAAATTTAAAAAGAAATGTTACGCTTAGGTACTATAATAATATTTAAATTTACAAAATGAAATATTTCCTTGTTCATATTACTTTATATTCTAATGTAGTATAAATTAAATCAATAAAGAATTTTTAAAAAAAATCCCGAATTGAGGTAATGGGGAGGAAGTGCTCGGTTATTCAGACATAGTCACCAAACAACGTCTTTTACAAGTGCAAAACTCAGAGTACCTTCGACTTTGGAACGTGCCACAAATATGCGAATGGGTGGGTAAAATTATTTTTAACGAAATCATTTCGAAACAACACAAATTAATTAAATTAAATTTACATGCCAGGATTTGCACCCGCAACCATCGGATTCGTAGTCGAGAATAGTCGAGAGTCTTACCCGTTTTTGATGCACTCAATGATTTGTAGGTAGGTACTTTCATTTTGAATTGTTCGTTATCTCAATGCGGGTTTGTTATTTTTTTAAATAGGCGCGCTAAATTGTCTGATGTTATCACTGCGCAGCGGTAACTTGAAAAATGTTATTTTGTTTAATAACTCAGGTCGGGGAGACCTAGGAGAGTTGTGAAAATTTTTAATTTAAGGGACATATCTCGCTCAAGAAATATTCCGTATTTATGATCTATGTAAATTAAGGTAGCACCATTCCTTCCCTTTCCAAAACAATCATCAAAATTAATTAAAGTATTACGGTTTCCGAGTAAATCAACAAAAAGAACAACTACTCCCTCTGTCACAACTCTCCTATCACCGAGGTAAGTTGTGACAGCTTTGTATTTAGACTATTTGAGTATTTAGACACTAGCAATGCCTTTACCAGTCTTTCGTGTATAGTTATTAGGCATTCTGAAACAAAAAAGTAGCCATCCAACATGCAATATCACACTACAAGTCCAAATATTTTTTTTATCGAAAATGATTCTTTTGAGACAAGCTTTTATTGCGGACTGCACTTGCAAGATTTGACCTTCATATACTAACGCACAAACACACATACGAACATTGTAAATTAATTTTAAAAAGTGTCGAAATAGCCCAGCAGAAAAATGAAGTCAAAAGGAGAGTTGTGACAGGCTGTCACAACTCTCCTAGGTGCTCAAAATTACGACTTGGTCCGAATAATGGATTCATATTTTCTAAGCACGATGCAAACACAAAAGATCAATGCAACGCTTTGAGACTTAAATAATCATACAACTTAAGAAAAAATAACACAACAACGCACTTGTAATAAGACGTGATATAAATTCAATCAAAATTTTGAAGAAAAACTTACTTTTCGCATTTTTTGCATGCAGACGTCGTAATTACGCAACCGCTTCTTGTGCGCCGCCGGTGGGTACTGAGTGAAGTAGCGCGTTTCTAAAGCGACAAATGAGCATTGTTACAATTTCGCTAACTATTATAGGTAGGGAGAAATCGTCTTTGTCACAACTCTCCTCTGTTACAACTCTCCTAGGTCTCCCCTCATACGTATTACGTAATACGTATGTTTAGTAATGTTACATTGACGTGTAAACAAGCTTATGGGTCCTAGTGGTTTATTTCACTACGAAGGTCATCTGTAAGTTTTAGATGTTGATAAGATCGTCGGCATTTTATTCGCACCTAGTTATTGTTTTGGATGAAGGAATTTGCTTAAAACACTTGAAAATATTCATTAAAAACGGGCGTAACAGCCATGCATTTTTTAACTTAACGCTCTGACACAAACTTACTTTATAACTGACCAGCGAGTTCCTGACATGCGTTGCAATGCCACTTAATAAAGAAATTGTTTCTCCCTGCGTGTCCTTTCCCATTCGTCCCGTTCCCCTTCTACCTCCCCTTCCTCTCCTGCGTCCCTTTCCCCTCGCGCTTTCTCGCTCAGACTTCTCCGCCTTCCCTCTCATCATTTCCCTCTCCAGTTTCCCCTGTCCCGCGACCTCCCCCTACCGAGTTCCCCTCCCCCCTCCCGCATTCCATACATTCAGTCCCGGTACATTCAGTTTTCAAACGGCTTGCGCACCACCTATTACAATTTTTTTATACAAATTTAATAACGCCAGAGCTTACTAACATGCGCACATCAAATCCCCAAAGTTTAATGCAATCGGAAGAATGGTTAGCAACGCATAATTTCATGACGCCAGAACTCATTATTACATACAGAAACCATCGCGGGCATGCGCATATCAAATCCCCAAAGTTTCATCGCAATCGGATTAATGGTTATTAACGCATAATTTCATGACACCAGAGCCTACTATTGTAATAGAAACCATGCGCACGTCAAATCCCCAAATTTTCACCGCAATCGGATGAATGGTTTAGCAACGCATAGACATCTCATATTATACTCAAATACTGTATACAACACCCAAGCAAGCATATTTTGATTTATATATATATATATAGATAAATAAAAAATAAAATTTTAAAAATGTTTCTACCAATTTTCATCGTCGTATTTTATCTGCGTCGTGTCTTGCGGCAAAAATATTCACATTAATAATGTTGTAAATTCCCGTAAATAATAAAAAAGACACACTTTTTACATTTGTGCGCGAATTATTAGCCTATTATTTGTTCCCATTCTTTTCCGAAAAAAACCGAAGCCGAGAATTAAGTAAAACATTAACCACGTAGTCAAGTTTGCCTTTTCAACAAAAACTTGATGTTTTGCGGGAATATTTAGTTTAACCTTTTTGCATTGATTTCATAAATTAATTATCGCGACGAATTGGGCAAATTTATTCATTTCATATCATTTGCAATTGAAATTTTGTATAATAAAACTACCTAACCATTGTGATAAATACGTATGGGATAGGATAGGTCCACACGAATAATATGTATATCACCGTTATCGGGAAAAACGAATTCTAAGGCGCTGTAAAATTTTACGTTTATGTTTTTACAACCAAGATTTTGAATGCTTACGGAAATGACTGCTGTCCATGGAAATTGCATTGCCCCTGGAACATCTAATAAAGCTTAGCAACACTTAGGGACATTTCCTGTCAAACCTGAAACAATGTCTTGCTATTCCTGTTCATAAAACAGGTAACAAGTCAGATGAAAACAAATACAGACCAATCACTCTACTGATGACTAGTTTATGTAAATTATTTGAAAAAGTTATCAATGCACAGTTGGTAAAATTTCTCGTGAGCCATAAACTGTTCTCAGAAAATCATTACGGGTTTCAATAAAACAAGAGTATGTTATAAACAGATTTAATGTTGGGTGTCATGTTGTAAATTAGGGTAATGATGTAAAAAAATTTAACAAAACCAAAAACGACTTCAAAAAATGCAATAAAAAGTAAAAAAATTATTTCGTATTCTTCTACAACATCATAATCAACTTACTTTTTCTAATCATCAATATGCAGGTACGATTGTTACTTTTGGAGTCGGTCGATATCTATCAAATGACCGAACAAATGACAAGATTAATTGTAAGTTTTATAAAAGAATGCTTGACATTGCACAACAAAAAATTGATTATTAAAAATAGTTCTGTTTTAGTAGTTTTTTCCTCTGGGCAGGGCTGGGCAGTATTTGAATTACTTGTAATTGAAATACAAATACGTATTTTGTATTTGTATTTCAATTACTTCCTAAAAATGTATTTTGTAATTGGTATTTCAATTACCTGCTGCTGAGGTATTTTGTAATTTGTATTTCAAATACTTATGACTTCAAAATACATTTTCAAATACATTTAGCGATCTTAATAATGATAATGAAAAATAAACTGACATAGTAATACATAGACTAAAAACGCTAGAATCCTATAGATACTATTGTCCTGTGCTATAGCACTCTTACTAATGATTATTTGTAGTTCTCTATCATTGCTTTATAATGTACTCTACTTTTTTTTATGTCATGCTAGTTATTATTATTGACCTGTGCTATAATAGCACTGTTATTGTATATTTTGTATCAAATTACATTATACTTGTCATTGTTTTGCATTGTATTGTACTGTGCATTGTACATTTTTATATCATTGTACATTTTTGTATCATAGTATTAGGTCAAGCACTACAGGAATAATTTGACTGAATACTAGATTATTTTGTAGTTAATTACTGTAGAGCGCACTTGAAGTGAAATAACACAAAACTGCGCTATACAAATGTCATCTATGTAGGTATATAAAAATGAATCCTTGATTCCCTTGGTCACGCCGTAACTTTAGAACGACTTTACCTATTTTATTCATTTTTTTAAAGTTTTATAATACTTTGTAGAAGGTTCTTATGGAAAGAAAACTTTAGAAAATTATGCAGAAAATTGGACAATTTCAGAAAACTTAACGACTTTTTCACTTCACAGGTTTGACAGTTCGCGCGTTTCATGAAATTGAATTAAGCAGGCCGCTGTTTTTTTTTTAACAAAAGAATTGTCTATGGATTTTTAAAATTATAGATATTTTAAATAGGTACCTATGTTAGGTACCAGATTTGATGGATTGTTCTTATAATATACAAAAATGAATATTTGTAATATGTGAAAAAACGTCTAAAAGGGATCGAAATGAAAATCTAGTCTCTTTTAACGGAAGCAATCTTCCGAACAGGCCCTCCATTGATATGCTGGGTGTAACCCTAAGTGACCAGCTCAGGTATGGGGGCTCCATCGAAGCCAGAGTAAAGTTAGCCTCCCAAAAACTGGGCGTACTGTACAGGGCCCGCAGATTACTTAGTACACAACTGCTAACCCTGTACAAATCACAAGTGCCACGGTTGAATTTGGCAGCCACCTCTTGTCTGGAGCTCCAAAATACCTGAAAAATACTCTCGACTCTGTGCAGAAACGGGAGGTCCGTTTGATAGATTCTCCCAACTTGCAATCTTTAGAGCACAGGCGTCGAGTGGGAATGCTATCCTTGTTCTACCGGTATTAGAATGGAAGATGCTCCGAGGAACTAGCATCATTGATCCCTTCGGCACCGGTGCAAAGTCGGGAAACACGCCAAACGCGTGCCCAACATTTGTACACGGTTGACATTTGTCACTTGAGAACGGGTCGTTTCTTCGACTCGTTCTTTTGTTCAACAGCTCGGCTGTCGAATGATTTGCCTGCCTCTGTGTTTCCTCCTTCCTACAACATGGGTCTCTTCAAGACCAATGTTCATTCCTTCCTTTCCTCAAAAAGACCCCCACACAGCATCCCAGATGACATAGGCCCTGAGGGAAATTATTTTACTCAGGTGCGGAGTTAATGTAAAAAAAAAAACAATTAAAATTTGAATTTAAAAAATGTAATAGCTGGCAGGCGAGTTGTTTAAAAGCTGAATGTACTGGGACTGAATATACGAAACGCGGGAGGGGGGTCGGCGGGAGAGGGGAGAGGGTAGGCGGGGAAGGTGGAAGGGATGTGGAAGGGGAACGGGGACGCACGGGAAAGGACATATAGGGAGAAACAATTTACTTCTTTGAATATGGCATTACAACGCATGCCGGGAACCAGCTAGTGTTATTATAATAATTATTATTATTATCTAACACCTCAGTCCTATACCACAAAACTTTTCAAGTGTTTGCGGAGTCGAGATGTGTCTTCTGAGCAATATGATTGGTCAATTTTTGCACGTGTCTGTTTCACTCTGCTCAGCTTTGCTTCTATGGAAACGCACCCTTATATAAGGGCACTTTGACAATTTATTGCAACCAAAGGTTCTACAAAAACCAAACGTATTTTGTATTTTGTATTTTGTAATTTGTATTTTGTATTTGAAATTAAAAAATGGTTAAAATACTGTATTTCACATATCGAGCACATTGGAGAATCAGAGAGGCCTATCAAACACAATATAAAAAATAAATACTGTATTATGTATTTTGTATTTCAAATACACAACTTGAAAGTATTTTGTATTTCGTATTTTAAATACATGCGAGAAAGTATTTTGTAATTTGTATTTTAATTACAGCAAAGCATGTATTTTGCCCAGCCCTGCCTCTGGGCGTTATAAAATTGAAATCTCAAATTGCGGTTTAAATACCCGTATTTCTCAATTTTATTGTGTATTCTATAATACTATTTTTAACATACCTGTACATCAGTTTTCTCTCGTATTATTAAACAATAAAATAGTCAAACACTGTAATATTGAAAGACACGACCATAATATGAATATTAAAAATAGCTATTTGATTAGTTTATTTACAAGGTGTCATTAAACAAAAATTTCTTTTTATATTTTCTACTTACATATCCACATAATTCAATTTTATTTTGTATTACTCAATACTATTTTGTACATAGCTTTACAACGATATTCTCTGGACATATTATCAAACAATGCTAAACACAACAACCACAATACCGAAATATACGATAATAATACGGTTATTAAAAACAGTTTGATGGTTTTTCTTTATAAGATCCAACCTATTTTTATATGTATAAAAATCTTTTTTTATATGTATTGTTTACATGTTGACGATATTCAAGTATGTTTTGTACACCTAATCTACTTATGCTATTATGTACATTGTCTTGCTACTAATAAATGCTATATTTCAACTTCTAAGCATTATACTGAACGTTACGGGTGTAATATTTTATATTAAATCGATATGGCTTTCAACTATATTGATAATGACAATGATGTAGAATTTACCCGAGCAAACAATTTAGAATGTTGGATCTCCGGCCAAAATACAAATAAATGCAATACTAACCTAATCTGTGTAGAAATTCATATTAGGTCACTAAACAAGTATTGGGATATTCTTCATGCCTATTTGAAAAACTGTTTGAAAGATATTGATGTAATAATGCCTTGCGAAACTGCATTTCACGAGGAGCTTATTAAATTATACGATATTTCAGGCTACAAATCATATTATTATTGCCGAAGCAATAAACAAGGAGGCGGTATTTTGCTGTATATAAGGGAACATTTACATTTTGAACAAGAAATAGTTGAAACCATTAACTTTGAAAATGTGTTTGGAATACTGACACTACCTAATAAATGTAATTTTTATATTTTAGCAGTATACAGACCACCTAACCTCAATAAAAAGGAATTGTTAAATGAAATTTCTTCTTTTTTTCGTAATTATGTAAATTCTAATGATAATTTATTTATTATTTATTTATTTATTTATTTACGGACTTACGTCCAATTTAAAACAAAGTATCACGAAGTATAGAAATGAACAATGTAAGGAATCGGATGGTACATGAAAGCAAAGACAAACAGTGAAAATAGAAGAAAAATAAGTGTCAAGTCACGTCAAGACCTCGCAAAAATTAGGGTGAATATTACATATCTTCATTTGTTTAAAGAGCGACAGAAATCATTTAAGCTAATACCAAAAAAATCAAGGTCTTGACGTGAGTTGACCAGTCTACACATTCTGGACAGTGGTGAGTTATAACCATAGTTAGTCGAGTGCTGATTGAGGAAAAGCAGGTCTTTATTTCTGAGTCTACGAGAAGGTATATTAAATGTGATGAGTTGTAGTAATGTAGGCGAGTCGATTAAACAGTTAATAATTTTGAAGAAACAAATGAGATCAGATTTTATCCGACGGTCTTCTAAAGGAGAAAGGTTTAGAGTTTGTTCAATTTCAGCATACGAGTAATTGCCTCGCTCTAATCCTAGCCTCCAAGCAATTCCCTTTAGGAACCGATGTTGAACGGATTCAATATGACGAATATGGACAGCATAAAAAGGAGACCATATAATACAAGCATATTCAAGATGGGGGCGAACCAAGGAGCAGTAAAGAGTTCTTAGGGTATTTATGTTTTTGAAGTCAGAAGTGGTTCTAGTGATAAAACCAAGTAGTTTGAGAGATTTATTAACAATCGTATTTATATGTTCCCGGAAAGAAAGCTTGCTATCAAGAGAGTCACCAAGATCTTTAATAGATTGAACAGTTGTTAGGCAATTATTATTTAATGTGTATTCGAAAACAATCGGATTTTTAGATCTGTAGAAGGACATAATTTTGCACTTATCGACATTTAGTTCCAAGCAATTAATTTTACACCAGTCATTGAAAGAGTCAATATCTGATTGGAAAAGAAGGCAGTCATGGTAGTTTTTGATTATTTTTAGGATCTTATTGTCATCAGCAAAAAGCCAAAAGCGTGTGTGAGAGAAAATACGAATAATGTCATTTATAAACAAGTTGAAGAGAAGCGGGGCTAAATGTGCTCCTTGCGGTACGCCGGATGTTACTTCAATAATAATAGACTCAATGTTATTTATTTTAACTCTTTGTTTTCTATTGCTTAAATAAGAATTAAAGAAAGATAGCAATGGGTTTCGTATACCTATAGCATATAGCTTGGCCATGAGGATAGCGTGTTTTACTTTGTCAAAAGCTTTAGAAAAGTCGGTATATAGAACATCTACTTGTGATTTATCTTCTAGGCCATTGACTACGGTGTTGGTGAAGGAGAGTAAGTTTGTAGTGGTAGATTTAGCAGATCTAAAGCCATGCTGTTCCTCAATCAGCACATTTTTGAAAATAGGTGTTATTTTTTTTGTGATTATAGATTCAAAGATTTTAGGAATATGAGATAACATCGATATAGGTCTATAGTTTTCTACGTTCGACCTATTACCCGATTTAAAAATAGGTCGTATATAGGAAACCTTCCAGGAATCCGGAAAAGTGGCAGATGATAATGATAAGTTATATAATAAACAAATTGGCTTAGATACAACAGATTTACATTCTTTCAATAATATTTCAGGTATACCATCAGGACCAGTGCTTGTTTTGCTGGGAAGATTTTTTAAGTAATTGAAAACATCTACAAGTGTGATTTCGCAATTATTAAGGTCAATAGTATTAGCATATTTAAGTGGAGGGATGGTGCATATGTTATCAGTATAGACAGAGGAGAAATGTTCAGCAAAAAGGTTGGCAATATCGAAATCGTTGGTGGCGTGAGTATCATTAAAAAATAAACTTGAAGGGAGATCGTTATCAATACGTTTTTGTTTAATAAATTTCCAAAATTGTTTAGGGTTAAGATTTAATTTTGTCTCAGTGAGTTCAATATAAGATTTATAACACAAGTTAGATTCAATTTTGGATAATTCTCTTAACTGAGAAAATTTTTGATAAAGCGCTAAGTTGTTCGTTAATTTGAATAACTTGTGTGTTTTCTTTTTTTCCATAATCAAATGCTTTAGTTTCATACTGAACCAAATAGGAAATTTAGGCTGGGAAAAAGTTCCCCTTGGAACGAACAAATCTATAGCATGAGTTATACATTCGTTGAATTTAAATACCGCATCGTTAATATTGTTGTTTGATAACATACCTGCCCAGTCATATTGGGCAAGGTACCTATTCATGCCAGTATAATCACCTTTGTTAAATTTGTAGTGGAATGTAACTGCTGATTTCAGAGTGTCACTTTTGAAAGGATTAGTGAAGTTAATATCGAGTGGTGGATGATATTTATCTATTGGTAATATTGAGTCAGTAGCTTCACATACACAAACGCTAGGCATATTGGTAAATATTAGATCAAGACAGTAACCTCCACAGTTATTGATCGAGTTTAATTGGTACATATTCAGGAAGGCAAAGGAATTTACTATTATGGAAGCATGAAGGGAAACATTATTAGAAGTTTTCACACCATGACTATCATTAAGCCACACTATTTTAGGAAGATTATAATCACCACAAATAAGTAAGGAATCGGCCTTTATGGAAACACGCTCAACTGCTTCAGTATGTGACTTATAGATTTCTATTGAAGAGGAGGGGGGAATGTATACACAACCAATGACAAGTTTCTTGGAACCAAGTAGAACACAAATAAATAATTGTTCAGATACATTATTAGACGATTCAAGAATGTGGCAAGAGTATTTTTTTTTAATACATATCATTACCCCACCTCCTCTACACTTGTTAGAAGAGGAAGAGCGGTCACAGCGAAAAATAATGTAGACATGGAGTCCAAGTTCTGTTGAAGCAATATTGTCTGATAGCCATGTTTCAGTAAAACATAAAAAATCATAAGGGCATAAATTTATGGAGCATCTAAAGGAGTTTAGCTTAGTATTGAGACCACGAATATTTTGATGATAGGTGGAAAAGTTAGTATTAATAAGGTGTCGATTCTGATTCAGCCTAAAAAATTGACTCGAGATAATTCGCGTCTCTCAGCGGCTTGGCGGGCAGGACAGTCAGGGGAGCCAGTGTTGTGTGTGGACGGTTTTCTGAAGAACTTGCAGGTAGCACATGCTGGTGGCTTTTCAGGAGTCGGGCAAGCATCTCGATTGTGTCCAGGTTTTCCACAGTGAGAACATGTAGGCATGTCTGCGTTACATTTCGACGCCGTATGGCCGTAAAGTTGACAGTGTCCACATTTTAGACTGTCGATCCAATCCCTTACGGTGTGTATTTGCCAGTCCATAGCCAGTTTAGAGAAGCGAATGAGGGAGTGACGAACAGAAGGAGGAACTCTGAAGACATGAGTGCACGATCCGGTACGAGGTCCTACTTTGTGAGAGAACTTAATATTTAATATTTTTAATATTTAATAATGTAATATTTTTTGGGGACATTAATCTCAACTTACTGAATCAAAGTGATACAAATATAATAGCTTATTAAAATATACTAACAAGTAATTACTTAACTAAATGTATTAATGTTACGACAAGAGAAGCAATATTTGCTGGTCAAATGACCAAATCTTTTATTGACCACATATATGTTAGATCTAATAAATATAACTTGTCCGCATGTGTTATTGATTCGACAATTGCTGATCATTTTATAACGGGACTAAATGTTCATTACCATGAAGTCAAAAATATTATACAAAATGAAACAATCACAACTCTCTCTCAAAAACGTGTTTATAAAGAAATAAAAATATATGATTGGAATATCCTTTTGAAAGAACCGAATTGCGTTGCTCTGTATAATAAAATTAAAGCTAAATTTAATGAAATCTATGAAAAAAGTACTGTAGTAAAGTCTTATAAACCTCAAACCAGACCAAATGCCCTAAATGAATGGATAAATGATGATTTATTATCAAAAATAAAATTAAAATATGCACTTTACAAAAGATGGAAAAATAATCCTTCAAATAAATTTTATGAAAGAGTGTATAAATGCAATCGGAATAAAGTTACAAAATTAATCAGCTTGTGCAAATTAAAATTTTTCAACTCAAAATTTAAAAATTATTTTGCAGACTCAAAAAAAACGTGGGATGAAATAAACAGATTGTTAGGAAGAAAGAGCAAAAGTAATTGTGATCAAGTAATATCAAACTATTTATTAAAAGAACAAACGACTGAACAAACATCTAACAATTTCGCTAATTTCTATTCTGAAAATGTTAGGCAATTATTACATAGATGTGATAAAAAAAGCTTTGAATATTCAAAAACATAGACTTTCACACAGCATGCTCTTAACACAAGCAAAACTCTGTGATATGGAAAAAGTTGTCAGAAGTTTAAAAAATAGTCAGTCGCCGGGGATAGATAAAATTAGAATGTCTGATATTAAAAACCATTTCGATATTTTAGGACCTATCTTAATTAATATGATTTTAACGGAGGCAATTATACAAGAAGATCTAAAATGTAGCATCATCCGACCCATTTACAAAGGTGGTAAACACAGTGAAATTGAAAACTATAGACCGATCAGTATTTTACCTGCAATTGAAAAGATCCAAGAAAAATATATATCTTTAAAACTAATAAAGTACCTTGAAAAATTTTCTATATATTATACCCATCAATATAGTTTCCAGAAAAAAAAGAGCACAGATCTACTACTTCAAGGATTTTCAAATACAATTAATAATGATCTTAATAAAAGCAAGCATGTACTCGTATTATTTATTGATAATTCAAAGGCCTTTAATACAATTGATCATAGTAAATTACTAGAAACTCTTGAACAAATTGGAATTACAGGAAACCTACATAAATTATTTGTTAATTACTTTGAAAAAAGAAAGATTTGTGTAAAAATTTTAGATCATTATAGCAAAAAAAAGAACGTTTACACAGGCGTACCACAAGGGTCCATACTAAGCCCTACCTTGTATATTATATATGTTACTGCAATGAAATTGATTTTCTCTCACGTAAAACATTATGTTTATGCTGACGACACTGTATTAGTTATTTCACATGAGGATTTATTAATTGCAAGTACTTTACTGCAAATAGACTTTGTCACTCTTCAAAAATGGTCACATGATGTAGGTTTAATAATCAATGCTAAAAAACAAAGCTTATGCACATCAAATCCCCTCATGCCAACATCAACATAACTCCTAAAATTGTTTCTCATGATTTTAATTGAATCCATAATTCTGTGATACAACCATGCTCATGTAAAATATTAATAAACAAGTGTCTAAGTACGTATATCTAGGCTTAACAATTGATTGTAATTTTAAAAGGGATATACATATACAAAAAGTTTGCACACGGCTTAGAGCAATAGTGAGCAAACTTTATAGACTGAAGTTTTTTGTTCCACAAAATACTCTTAGATTAGTATATCTATCATTGGCGGAATCCCTAATAAGATATGGAATAACCACATGGGGACATTCAACAAAAACAAATCTTCTTTCAGTGCAAAACGTACGTATTATTATTAAAAAAAACTTAATACGAACAAAGACATGATATACCAAAATCGTTACTATACAATTCTGTAAATTTATTATCTGTTCGTGCTATTTTGTGGCTTAAAATTGCGAGTCAGCATACATCTCAATCTGAATATAATAAACTAGTGGTTCATGTTCATAATACAAGACTAACTGCAAACGATGGACTTATAATCCCCAGATACCTGTAATAAAAAATCTCTGATCTCCCCCCCCATAATAATTAAAAGGTTTATGAATATTTTACCTAAACGTAAACTCTGTACGTAGAGTTCGTCACCTCCATGGTCGTATTCGTAGCCTTGTAGTTCCGTCGCTCACGCTTCTCTCTCCTTCATTCCTTTGGCAGCGCCTCGACACCCCTTTACGTAATACGTTTTAGGTATACGTGACGAGATGCTCTCAATTAATCAACTTGTAATTAACCCCTTAACGTTGTGTCATTTTTGTTTTAAAGATTTGATATGGTTAATCCAATTTAATTAATAATTTGTTTGTGGTAAACCATTTGTTCTTTTAGGTATGGCGTGTTACAATTCACTAGGGCCCGATTTACAATGACTGACTCTAGCTAACTTGAAAATAACTAATGCTAGCGTTCGTGCAACTTCCTCCCCTACTAACGTCCGTTCTATCCTTGTTTGTTGAAGATTATTTCTTTTGAATTAACCCGCGCCATCCTCCCTAGTACCTAGTACAGAAATATAATTTTATACATTGAATTGGGAAGATCCTTCCTTTAGTGTAACGCAGCGTATCCTCTGCTGTTCTTAGGATGCTAACATATAAAATAATTTGACATTGTGCTCTAGCTACGGATTTACAATCAAAATTCAACCAAAGCAGGTCCGGGATGCACAAATTCTACAGTCACAGTTGTAAGTGAAGTTTGTTAGTTAGTTTTGAGTTTGAGTAGGTATTTTTGGGAGATTACTAGGGATTGACATGAAACAAAATATGTCTTGTTTCAATTGGACTCCTCCATTTCCGCAACTGACTTGGTGAGGTTCAATTAAAACCGCCAGGTCAGCCTCCAATTCCAACACCTCCAGAGAATATTTTGATGGTCGCAAGCGACGAATGAAAAATCGACATGTTTTGCTTCCTGTCGGGAAAGGGTATGATGTGTGTTTCCGGTTTGTAGGGTGATAGTGGGAGTGTTCTCAACCAATACGCCGCCAAATTATAAGGGTGATAATACTAATGTTGCTTGATGAAATGTCATCTCATATCGCTTGATGTGAGGATCTGCTTCGATTTATGGTGTGAAGTATTCAGGATTGCGTGGGTGGCACGAGGTTTTAGATCATGACATCCTCAAAGCCGAATTGATGATGATGATGATGCTGTAGAAGTCTTTTAGCATGTCGATGACTAGAGTTCCGTTCACTCCTATGGCATCGAACATGAACATTAAACCGAAGTGGATTAGACAAGCGGCAATGTCAGGAGGCCGGTGGAGCCGCTCCATCCTCTGATCTCGTGAAGTTTGAATTTAGCAAAGGTGGATTTTGATGTCGTCGACCCTCGCCTTTGCAGTCACACAGTTCCTCAACAGTCCCGTTCTCCGTCCAGCACACCGCCTCGAACCAGTAGAAATAATGTTTACGTTTTCCTAGGCACGTTAGAAACATGCGTCAGCCTTCAGCCGCGGTGAACATCGGTATTTGATTTGAATGAAAATACCTCCCCTCGCATGACGGAAAAAGGCGTGACGGAGACGGTCCTTCATTTAGCGTCACGGGCATCCACCCTACGATAGGTGATATCCCAAGCTCATCCCAAATATCAGCTCGAAGAACGAATGTCAAGCTCGGCTTCCAGGATGCTGGGTCCAGGAATGAATGGCACCAGGTCGTGAATCTGGCTTCCATTCCTTCTCTTTCCCCTGCTACGCTTTCGTCCAAAGTACATTCCCAACCTGATGCTGGATTATTCTAATTTGTGAATGAATGAATTCTAATTTTGGGGAAAATTATGAAAATTTATCCGGTTTCCGACAAAGAGCCGCCGATCGATTGCTAAAACAACTCTGTATGTCATGTTCTCTTCGTTCCGCTGACAAGGTAACTCCCCACGAGCGTAACCAAAGGGTAGTGAAGCCAACGCGAATTTCGTCACTTCTTTTCCTTCATTACGGAGGTAGCCCGGCCAGATCGTTATCTGCGTCCTGTATTTAATTGACCTCCCGCGACAGCGACTTTTAACAGCTGATACCTCTGGAGGGGGGTAGAGGGAGGAGTTGTGGGAGCACGTCCTTTGCCTTCCAGACGTCTCCCAATGCCTTTATGATGATACATGTGATAGCATATACGTCGAAATCATTAAAGGGCTCCTGCCTCGCTCTCAACTGCTTCAGGCCCGTCCAGAGACACAGGTTTCCAAGCCTCCATTACAAAGGATTCCAATTTAATTGAACCGAGCCCATATCATCGCTTGCTTCGCCCCCACATTTGGGAAATAGTGTAGCCCACCAGCAAATCGTTCACTTCGCCCCCGATCATAACTGCATAAAGTGTAACCATAGAATAGGGAAGCTTAACTCAAAATTACTCCAGTAATCACCAGCTTCATCGCCGTAACTCGTTCGGTTAAATTTGAAGGAAGGAAGTTTTCCGGGTAGTGTGCGTAAAACGTGTCGCGTGTGAAATTTGAATACCTACAGAGGGTTTCGTTCAACCGCAAATACTAAAGATTTAAGCTAAACTGTAAATTTTGTATAAAATATACCTAACGTAAAGTACTATGCCCTCTTCCAAGTGTGCGTTTCAACGAAGTCAAAAGCTAGCTTATGTAGGTCTCTACATAACAGTTTTCTTGAGATTCCTGAAGTTTGAGGTAAAAGGCGTGGGGTTTTATTTTTGGGAATGGGAATTCTATTGTATACATTTGTTAGTAAACAGAGGCCTCATGCAATGCATCCTTTTTCCAAACTGATATACCTAGTACGTACAGACCTTGCCTAACAAATATCTTCAATTACTGAGTAAATTCTAAAGTATATTTGAGAATAGGTATTCCTAATGTAATGTAATTTATTATACCCAAATAAACCCCTAACCTAGTCTTTCTGATGTAATGTCTCGCAACACAATCGTAAGATACATAAATACCTCTTGTCCGTTAAAATTAACAAAACATCCCCAAAATCCCCCTCCCCTTACCTCCCCCCCATTGCATCTCGGCGGCTCCATTATGGTTATTGATCTGAAAACTTCTTCAGCACCGTTGTTATTTGAAACTCGATAAAACGAAAATTAGTGACGCAAAAAAGGAGAAACACGTACATCTATAGGATTTACCCTGCGAGAGAATGAGATACTTTAATCGGCCTCCTCTTTGTGAGGTGGTTCGTAGCCTCCCCACTCTTGTCTCCTTAGGTTTTCTGAAGGTTTCACTTCTACCGCGAGCAACCTGCACAACTGTAATTTTTTTGTTTCTAAAATGTTGACAGCTGTTTTTTTTAATGAAAACTTCTTTAACACCATTGTGATTTGAAACTAGATGAAACGGACGCGCGACACTAAACAAATCTATAAGATTTATCCTGCGAGTGAATGAGATACTTTAATCGGTCTCCCCTTTGTGAGGTGCTTCGTAGCCTCCCCACTCCTGTCACCTTGGGTTTTCTGAAGGTTTCACTTCTACCGCGTGTAAACTGCACAACTGTAATTTTTTTGTTTCTAAAATGCTGACAGCTGTTTTTTAAATGAAAACTTCTTTAACACCGTTGTGATTTGAAACTAGATGAAACGGGAACGAGCGACACTAAACACATCTACAGGATTTATCCTGCTAGAGAATGAGACAGACTAATCGGTGTCTTCTTGGTGTGGTGCTTCGTGGCCTCCCCACTCTTGTCTCCTTCGGTTTTCTGAAGGTTTCACTTCTACCGCATGTAAACTGCACAACTGTAATTTCTTTGTTTCTAAAATGCTGACAGCTGCTTTTTTTAATTAAAAATTCTTTAACACCGTTGTGATTTAAAACTAGATGAAACGGAAACGAGCGACACTAAACACATCTACAGGATTTATCCTGCGAGAGAATGAGGTACTTTAATCGGTGTCTTCTTGGTGTGGTGCTTCGTGGCCTCCCCACTCTTGTCTCCTTCGGTTTTCTGAAGGTTTCACTTCTACCGCATGTAAACTGCACAACTGTAATTTCTTTGTTTCTAAAATGCTGACAGCTGCTTTTTTTAATTAAAAATTCTTTAACACCGTTGTGATTTAAAACTAGATGAAACGGAAACGAGCGACACTAAACACATCTACAGGATTTATCCTGCGAGAGAATGAGGTACTTTAATCGGTGTCTTCTTAGTGTGGTGCTTCGTAGCCTCCCCACTCTTGTCTCCTTGGGTTTTCTAAAGGTTTCACTTCTACCGCATGTGAATTGCACTCTGATTCCGCACACCCTATCGGCTAGACCGGGAACCCACCTAAAATGTCAAATTTTCTATGCGGCACAATCCGACTCAACCTCCACATGCACTTTCGCAAGACACAAAAACTCATGCAATTATGAACTGAATTGAAAACAAATTAATTCCGAATGTACGTCCGAATATTTTCACAAAATAGCGCACTTCCCGGAGTTAATCAAATTATTTTCGTCAATTTAAAATTATTTTAAATCTTGTCAATAAAATGAATTATTTTCCGTTTACACGCCCGAACTACTGTTATTATTCCCTGTATAACTGCGAATCACCGTCTCCCTCCGCGATCTTTTTCTGACTGTCCTTCAAAAACCCCTCTTCTTTTCGTCCCCCTGTATCTTCATTTCATCCCAAGTGTGTGGTCCATGCCTTCAAAGCTTAAATTTATTACCGTTTTCTAATATCTTTCAAATATTAGGCTTAATATCCAATATCATTACTGATATATTATTTAACTTAATGACCGAACTTGTCAAATTTAAAGACCATTTCGGGGAATCTCGTCGTTATTTTGTGTTTCTTAGTTTTTGTCGCAGTTTTAGAACTTCAAAATAGTAATTAATTATCATGTACTTAAAAGCTAGAATATATCCCAAAGCGACACAGTCACATGTGGCACCACGCCCTTTTTTTTGCATTCAGAATGGCTTTCGCCAGGGGTCTCCATAAATTCATCAACCCCGTAGTTATTTGGATTTCAGAAAATATTTTAAGTTGTACAGCGCTCTTAGAAAACGGCGCCATTCAAACCACCCAAGTATTATTATTACGGCGAGTTCATCACAGTCTCCCCTTTCAGGACAAAATATTTGTTGTAGGTGTAATTCCAAACTACAGCCACATATTTTGTTCCAGAACTTCAGTAGTAGTCAGCCCGTTTGGACTCGCCTCAAATCATTTTAATATTTTTTTTGTTTCCAAAATTATTATGACAAATATTTCCCAATCCGGCCCTGTCTTGTACACCGTCGTCCTTCCTTCCTATTGCGCTACTCCACCGACCTTGCCTAGTATTTTTTTTGTTGTTGTCGAAACTACGGTCAATGTTCCTTGCGTCGCCCCCCCATACTTCCAGGAATTTGTCTGGGTCCCGCGGCCCAAATCACAACTGCGTAATAATTTATTTTCACTGCCCCCTGTTGCAAATCTCACATCCCCCTGTATTCAATTTACAATTTGCAACCCGATTTGATAAAATCCACTAAATATCTTGTTTTCTTTTAAATTATTCCGCAGACGGTGCCCGACCCTTGCAGAACATTGTAATGTAAACAATTTATCGCGTTTTCTTTATTTCTATAAATATTTTTACTACTCGTTCATCTTACGGATGTAAAGACACACCCCTATGTAAGACTACTCCTTCTTGCTAATTTATACTTTCAAGATTATTTTATTGGGGACGCACCCGCCCGCGTCGTCCTGATGGCCTCCTACCTTTGTGACTGAAGCCTCTCGTTTATCACGCCAGTTGGCGAGCAAGTCTTTTCAAGGCCTTGGCCAGCTCCCAATATTCAGCAAAGTGCGTTAGCATCGTCTTGCCATCGTTCGGTTCGACAACTTCCTCCTGAGCTTATTTTGGCAGACCTCGCCCCAATAATTCGCCAAGAAGTCCCTCTCGAAATCTTCAATCGTCTCCCACCTGCTACAGTAGATTTTAAACCAACTTTTAGCCTCTCCCTTGAGACTCTCTCGGGCCACCATTAACTTGTCCGTCCGCCTCGTTTTCCTTGTATACTCCCGCAGGTCCTCCAGGAAGGAAATCGGATGCTGATTACCTCCTTTAAAAGCGGGCTTCTGCTGTGCCGGGAGCAACTCCACAATCTGCTGCCAATTCCCCGATCCCAGGAGCACTTCCGCCTCTCCCGCTTCCGGTCTCGTCCCTCGCACTTCTAGCTGCCTCGCAATGGACTGTATCTTCTCCACTAGCGGTCCTAGCGCGTCTCGAATGATGCTCACCTGCAGTGACGTCGCTCCCACGGTCTCAACTGCGGCGGTGACCTCCGCTCTTGTTGATGGCCGCCCACGTCCTTTCCCTCTAGACACTGATCCTTCCATGATTGATTTTTATCACTTGAACTCACTAAAACTTTAATTCTCTTACTAAATTCTCACCACTAGCACTTTAAGTTCAAAGAGTAAATATTTTTTTTTTTCCTGTTCGTATCACTATTATTATCTCGTTTCTTTTAAATTATCCTACCAGTATTGCAAAGTCACGTTACAAGGTCCTTGCAACTTTAGAACATTACAGAGACTTAAGAACATTCTTCCAGATGGAATATGAAAAAACTAAAAGTTTTCAAAGGTAACGTAAAAATTTGAATCAAAAGTGATGATAGGGCCTTTACCGGTGGACTCACCCAAATTGTAAGTTATTGGTGTTACCAAACTATTGAGTAAATGCATTTTAATATAAGTTTATGAATGTAGACCATTTATAACGACAATTAACATATGTAACGACCAGTCAGTGGCTGAGTTGACATCGCGTTTGAGTTCCACCCAGGCGTCCCGTGTTCGATTCCTCGGCTGGCTAATTCCTCCATCACGACTCAAGCAACATTTTCGGCTTACTGTGGTGGTAGAAGGAGATTTTCAAATATTGTCGGGTTATCGTAATCCGGGAATGTTTGTCTTTCTATAAAAAAAAAAGTTTATTGGTAGGTATTACAAATTAACTTGCGAAATGACTGCATCGCAGGCTAGCTCATTGAGGCGGGTGGTGAAAAACCTCAACTTATAACTATACATTTCTATTCTTTACATATTACCTACTGTTTATATGTTATTTTCTGTTGTTAATTTTATGTACTTATCTAATTTATAAACATTTGTACACTATAAGCACTTGACGTGTATTTTTAGTTTTGGTTACAAATTTCTTACAATAAAAAAATATTGTTAATGTAGTAGCTTCTCATTTATAAACGTTTGTGGAAATTATTATATATATCTTCTTCTAATAACTATTCGCTTGCCAGCAACAGGCAATTCACTTTAGGGCATTAGACGTTTGCGATGGAAATCTTTAGAGCACAGGCCTCTGGTGGGAATGCCGTTGGTGCTTGTTCTACCGGTATTTCAATGGAAGATGGTCAGAGGAACAGTACCCATTGATCCATTCGGCACCGGCGGGTAGTCGGGATTTTTACACGGTTGACATTCATCCCAAGAGGACGGGTCGTTTTTACAACTCGATCTTGAGTTCAACACTCGGCTGTGAATTTGCCGGCCCGTGCGTTTCGTCTCTCCTACAACGTGGGTCCCTTCAAGACTCATGTTCACTTCCTTACTCTCATCAAAAAGACCCTACGACAGAATCCCCAAAGATCATGTAGGCTCTGAAGGAAATTATTTTCCTTGGAGTCTGTGTGGAGATAATATAAAAAAAATGCATTATTTTGCAGGACAGGGTAGATAGACACTAACAGGTAGGTACGTATTGCCATATTTAGTGGTATGTACTTACACTGTGCGGCTAAAACTATTAAGTTAAGCATTAAGTTTAATAAATATTTATTTAAAATTACGCAGATGTATAACATAATATCATTGATGAAGAAGATAAAACTAATATATTTTCGTATAGATATACGAAAATATGAAAAAGAAAAAGACATAGAAAATTACAAAAAGATAATGGTTGCAACTGGGACTCGAACCCAGAACCTCTTGTCTATCGGGACGTGCGCTTTTACCAATCCAGCCATTGCCACCTTCTAAGAGACCGTCATAATTGTCAATCTCATATTTTCAAATTTTAGAATTAACAATATTATTTTCGACTTAATTTTCCATATCATAGGCAACTTTACTTTAACTTAATTTTACCCTTTTCATTAGAAACAGTCGTTCTAAGATCTGGTTTGTAAACTAGATAAACAGGTATAGATAGGGTTTGTAACCCGGATTGTAATTGGTAAACGCACGTCCCGGATTGACGAGAGGTTCTGGGTTCGAGTCCCAGTTGCGACCATTATCTTTTTTCTGTTTTTCTGTGTCTTGTTCTCTTTCATATTTTCGTTTAGATGATTATTATTATCTTCTTCAATGATATATTACATTAATGGAAATAACCTTCCAAAGTTATAAAAAGAGAGTTTTTCTTTCAAAAATTGAATATCCGATTTTATTTATAGGAAACATATATTGACCTTTTTATAAAAGTCTAAATGAATATTCAATTTTTTTATAACAACTCTCTTTTTATAATTTTTGAAGGTTAACGAGAGATTCTGGGTTCGAGTCCCAGTTGCGACCATTATCTTTTTCTACTTTTCTGTGTATTGTTCTCTTTCATATTTTCGTTTAGGTTATAAGTTTTTTCTTCTTCTTCAATGATATATTACATTGTTGGGAATAGCCTCCAAAAGTTTTAAAAAGAGAGTTGTTCTTATAAAAAAAGATGTACTTATAACATTTTATTGACGGCACCGACACAGTAAACTAAGAATAAAATCATTTGTACTTAATAACTCCTTAAATTTTCTACGCCACGATTGATTAAGTCCTGAAAAAATCGCTTGTAACTTGTAAGACCTCTCCTTAGCATTCGATATACGAACACAATGCTTTATCAATGATCAATGCCCATAGAGGTCTGAAGCTCATAGAGACGAGATAAGGTCTTTCCGCTAAATCAATCTTACTGAAAGCTCGCAGTAACAAAGATCACGCGGTAAGCAATGGATGCTGTAAGCTTCAATGAGAATGTATCAGTTGAATTCCATAGAATACATATATTCTCGGTTGCCTTGGCATATTTCTCCAGATCAGGAGGAAGAAACGTTGGTATAGGAGCCATAATATGTGAGCTTTGAGGTTTTCAATAAAATTGAGGGTGGCCTCCGGTGCGCGGCTAATGTTTTAAAAAATTCAAAACTTAAATTTGGTAGAGTTTGATTTTTCGAGTTTTCTGATAGAGTTTGTTAGTTTACGATGTGCACCCGAAACCTCTATATAAAATGTTTTTTAAAAGATATCTGGTCTCTGAGTTACCACACAATTTTTACTATTTGAACATTTGAAAAATATGAAGTCTTGTTAGATAAAGATAATAGTTGAAAACATATCTATAGTAGGTATATGATTGTAATAAAGTTGCCAGCTAAAAAGCCAGGTTCACTTATAAATTCGCAAACTACACAGTTGTGTAATTTTCATTATGCCACATATTACCACAATATTTTCGAATATACAAGCTATTTACGTAGTGCGTCTTTCTCGACCACGTCTTTCATCTAATATTTTCAGTTGGTTAGTCTTTTATCTATCTACGAGGTAACAAAGATGTTGAAGGATATTATTAATAAATATTTTTAAAGTTCGCGAACCACTGCCTTAGGTAATACGACACACTTGTTTGCATTGCGAACGATGCACCAACGTGCAATGTATGTCTGAATCTTTAGTCCACTGCAGCAGCTATGCAAACTCCGCAGATGAAAGCATTCGTAACGCTAATGCACACTGTTTGCGGATGCTTGAGCGGCCGCCAACATTGCCGCTGAGTGTTTGCTAAGCCTTATCTTAGCGGACTGGAGGATGAAGGGATCCCCGGGGCTCAGGAGGTAAGCTAAGGAGCCATGGCTGGACTGCTTTGCATAATCGATGACTGAGCAAACAGGATATGAGTGTTGGGTCGTGTCGCATTGTTTGTTGTTGGTTGTAGCGTGTAGGTGTTGCATTCTACGGTGGACAGAAGACAGGACATCTGCTAACGACTAAAACAGGAATTACTTTCAGAGCCTTTGCGATATAATAATTACAATCGTGCATTAGGTACCTACTAAATAATTGAAGGGTTTTCTCTTCAATTCTTCTTTCATTTGGATTACTCAATCTATTTCATTGACACAGTTTTATAATTTCGCTTCACGTCTCACTGGACAGAATATATACTGAGTCGGGTAAGTTATTATTGATGTTTGCGAGAAATAAAAAAAAAAAACGATGCAAATAAAGTCATCAGAAAATCAAAATCGAGAAGTCGAATCAAGAAAATCGAAACGTTTTTCTTGCTGGAACAAAAAAAATGGGGTTTTGTCAAACTACTTTAATATTTGCGTATTAAAAATGTTTTGACTGTTAATTTGATATTTGTGTATTAAAAATGTTTTAACCGTTAATTTGATATTTGTGTATTAAAAAGGTTTTAACTGTTAATTTCATATTTGTGTATTAAAAATGTTTTAACATTTAATTTGATATTTGTGTATTAAAACTGTTTTAATTGTTAATTTGATATTGGCGTATTAAAAATGTTTTAACTGTTAATTTGATATTTCTACTCAACATAGCTTACGCTGAATCTACAATTTTCATAACACTGAATTCGTCAATTTTGAATTTTGACAAATTTCATTCAAGCATTTGGTTAAGCATTTTCATCGAAAATTTTCGGCTTTTACACCGAAGTTTATGGAATAATAACTGTTAGCTAAATAATTTCATTTAAAAAAAATCAATTAAAAAAACGAAATTTCACCGTGACACATTATATGCGAGTCATCGTGGTTTAACAATGATGCGAGTAGTCATAATAGGCACTAACGAATAAAAGAACTATCTTTAAACGCATATATTATTTGTAACCACAATATCTACATTGGCGACGCCCCCAATTGAATAGATAAGTTTATAACGCCGTACCCATTTGAATTCTCTCTGAGTATCAAAAGTATTCTTGCAGCATCACAAAAAAGGAAAACAAGATAAGAATAATAAGGTGAGAATTAAAACAACCTGAATGCGTAAAATAAAACAGTTGTAAGGAAATGTCGCCGTGGTTAGTTTTATGTAACAAAATATTATCTTTCTGAAAATAAAGCAAAGTAAACTAACCACAATAAGCAATTTAACAATGTCAACATCCCGCCATGGCAACTCATCCGTGTAAACTGTCAAACGTATCGAATATCTCTGCCATAGACATGCGTAATACGTAGACTGTAGAAATATATAAAACCGTTCTGTTCAAGTACTGGTAGCGGCTAACAAATACTATTCAGGGTTAACAAAGGGGATGTCACAGAATCCATTGAAATAGTTTTATTTTGTTTATTTCAATATTCGAGAAATTGCAAATTACAATAAACTTCTACCTATATATGTACATAACGGTTCAATGATAAAACAGAACATTAAAGAAAAGGAAGAAAAAACCTTACCTAACCTAATCTATCCCATTATCGTGTACTGTTTTATGTTTACATTGTTTATGTTTAAATAATTATAATTTTTTGGCACTATATATTTGTGAATAAAATTATTCCACTGTTATAATGATAGATACTATAATGCGTACTTTTTTATTCAAAACTTCATTTCGGTGCGCACATTGAAAAACATTGTGAATAAAGCTAACTGCGTGCTAGGCTTTGTTGTCAGAAACAGCCGTGTATTTCGAAAACCTGAAACCTACCTTCTGCTTCACTATACGCTGGTCCGTTCTCAACTTGAATACTGCACCTCCATATGGACTCCACTTTACGGTATCTATAAAGAAAATATTGAAAGTGTCCAAAAGAAATTTCTGCGTTGCCTCAATTACAGAATGAGCGCACCTAAACGGGGATACACAAATATGCTCTCGAAATATAACGTCTCCACTCTATATAACCGGCGAACATACCTTGACCTAATGACCCTGTATAAAATCTGCAACAACTTACTGTACTGACTTACTCAAACTAATTAATTTTAAAATACCACCCAGAACAATTCGGCTTAACGACTTATTCCACATTAACCGGACACGTACAAATGCTGGTGTCAGGGATCCAATCAGAAGAATGTGCGAATTGTTTAATAAAAACCACAACCTTAAGGATTTCGATATATTTTCTGATACTTATAGCACTTTTGGTAGAAAATTCAAGGCTGTTTTCCTATGAAACAAGAAAACTCATATATCATTCACTATACTTTTTATGTGCTTCTTTGTAAACAATGTTCTATTCATTATTAATTATGACTTATTTTTAAACATGTATAAAAAATGTATTTATCAAGTCAATCAGTGAAAAATAGTTGGGGTGCAGGCGAATTCTCAAGTTATTGTTCATAATTTCGTTTTGTTAATTATTGTCTGTATCTGTGTTTTCTCCTTAAATAAAATAAAATAAAAATAAAATAAGATATATGTGCTTTTATATAATTGCTGTAATATGCTGCACAGCACAAGTAGTTACACCAATTTCTGCAATTGAACCAAGTACCAAGCCAACCAGCAAATGAAAACACAATTCTGTAAATCGGCTTTCTTTGAAACATTGACTACGTACAAAAAAAAAATCGTTTCGAAGATTAATTAATTATATAAATGTATAATATTTAATTAAATAGTAGTTTCGGTGAACCGTGGTTTACGGACTCCACATTTGTAACGCCTGCTATTTGAATGCATGGGAATATTTCCTACAGCTGCTCTTCACCAATTTCATATTTGATTTGTTTGCTCTCTGCTATTTGCCTCCCGTAGAGACAATGTTTCATCAAACAGACTTAATTGAATACAAATGGCTGAGGACACATTTTGAATAGAACACATATTTTATAAAAAAGTATATTTGGTATCGTAATATCACCACCCCAAAGCTTTGCTCGATACCGCAGAGTGTGAGTATAATTTAATTATTATTGTTTTTTTGGCAAGTTACAGGAAGAAATTAACCCCTTTGTCTAGTAATGTCTCCTGATAGATTTTTTTAACCCGATGTTCGGGCTACCTTGGGCAATAATAATATTTTTGAAGGGCGTTAATAAAATTTTTTGCATAATTTTTTTTTACATCTGCGAGTGCTATACATTTTGTATAGATATATAAGTACACATATACAGACTTATTTACGTACGCGCATGTATGTATATATTATATAAATATACGACAATATGTATACAAAAATAAATAAATACACTTTTTATATAATACTAGCTGACCAACCTTTATAACCACCGTCATTTTTGAGTTTATCGCGAACAGACAGACAGGCGACGCGGAGGACTTTAATTTATAATATGTACAGATAGAGATGTAGAGATAGAGAAGATGTAGAGATAGAGAAGATGTAGAGAAGATAGAATGGGTATAGTAAGCTATCCGTAAAAGATAGATATATGCCATCGCGAACTTTTTTGTAGATCTATAAAAAAGGAATATCTAACCATGCATTTTTTTGTTAGGTATATCTTAAAGGGATTAAGGCAGTGTTTTGATGAAAGCTCCTAGGCGGCTTGACTTTTTCCGACACTTCTAACAATTATCATTCTGATTCAACCAATTTACACAAATCCTCAACAAATTATGTACCTAAACCTTCCCCACGAATCACTGTATCTATTTATGAAAACCTCATGAAAATCCGTTCAGTAGTTTTAGAGTTTATCGCGAACAGGTAGACAAACAGACAGACGACGAGGAGCACTTTAATTTATAATATGTACAGATGTAGAGAAGAGATAGAGATGTAGAGATAAGGTCATTTTTATTACAGCCCGCGCATCAAGGTGGGTGAAGGATGGATTGGGTGGGCGGTGGAGGAAATTGTCGTCGGGACATGATTGCCCGAGACATGAGATGCTTTCGGATTTGAACCAAGTTTTGAGAAAATGTTTTGGTTAGGTCTACAATGTGGTTTTTAAGTGGAGGGATTTTATGTGTTTTTATTTATTTCTATATATTAGAGTTTTTACCTTATTATAAACAATTTTGCATAATAAATTTTGAAAACATTTTTACATATTAATATTATATTTTATTATGTTGGGTGTAAGGTAGGTTTGAGAAGGTGAAACTGTTAGTTGGTAATATTGTATGTTTCGTGATCACCTCACTAGGAGAATCTGTGCTGAGGTGTTTATTATTAAGAGTGACAAGTACAAGTAGGCTTATGTGTTGTGTTAGAAAGTTAGTTTTTTTTTCTTTTTTTTTACATTTTAATGGTAATTTTTACATTGATTATTTAGAAGAAAAAATTTTTGATAATGCTGTTTTTTTCAAACATTTTGGACAGTATATGATTTAAATATCTGAAGTAAGATGATATTATTATGCTAATGTCTGTACACATTTTTTTCGCATTGTTGTAAACTGGAGTCACGCCATCTGTTATTTAAAAAAATAAACGTCTAAGTTTTCAAATGGCATCTCCGATGAGAAAATCTTAAAAAGAAAATTTACAAAGTTTTAGACATCTCAGTTCCCAAAACTTTTATACAATTTTCCCGGAAGAAATTTTTCGAGATAAATAATTTTCCAGTATCAAAAATTTTTCAACAAGATAATTTCTAAGCTTCACATAACAAAATCATTATTATAAAAAATCGGATTTTCCAATTTTAAAATAAAAAAAATTCCAACATCGCAAATTTCCAAGCTATTAAAAATGTCCCGATATATTTTTACGACCAATTTTCCCAGGCCATAAAAATAAAATTTTCCGGGATCAAAATTTTCCCAACGTGAAAAATTTCCTAACTTCAAATAAAAAAAAAACAAAAGGACAAACCAAACATAAAAATTAACCAAACATAATGTTTTCAAAGTCAAGTATCATAATTGAGAAGAAAAAAATCTTACTAATGAACCCAACTTGATGTATATGCTTATCACATTTTCTTTTGTCCCGGTGACTTTGCTACCACTGGATCGTCTATTCGTCGAATTCCCGCAAAATACAATCAATGAAAACAATATACTTTGCTCTATGTCGGTCTATAATAGAATATGGAATAATTGCTTGGGGAGGAGCAACAAACTCAGCTATCGAACACCTGGAAATTGCGCAGAAAACGATCTGAAAGGTAATACTTAAAAAACATGGACTTACTGATACAGACCAAATATTCAACCGTTGTGATGTACTAGATATACGACAAATATATGTTAAATCGCTACTAAATTACATTTTTGACCAAAAAAGAAATCTTCAAAAAACTCAAAATATTACAAACAGACCAGTTAGACAATCATAGGTACAAAGAAAACTTAAAAACGCCGACGGTAAATACAAGCTTTGGACAAAGACATTACCAATATCACGCTATAAAAGCATTCAACAGTCTAACACTTGAAAATAAAAACGAGGAAAACAAAAATAAATTCCGGCACAAAATTACAAAATGGATTAAAGGCCAAAATAGACAATACTACCAAAATATCATAGCATAAAATAATAAAACATACAAGTACACACAAAACCAATATAAAACACAATCACCCACAAACACACAACACTTATTAAAAACATCGTTTTTAACCTTATATAAAATATTGTTTACTTTTAATTTTACGTTAATTTTAATTCTCTAATTTTTAAGTTTAATTTAATTTTAACCTTATGTTTTTTTTTCTTTTTTTTCTTTTTTTCACCAATATTATATACATACATTACATATGAAATGGAGGCCTCAGCACGGGTAAACCACCCAGTGAGGCCAACATCATTGAATTGTGTATAAAATGTAAATATATTGCATCAAATAAAATAAAAATCTATCCATTTGCCAACCATAGAAAAAATATTTTTGCGTAAAACAAAGTGAATGCATTATTGACAAGTTTGTACCTGGATTTATAACAGTAAAACATGGAAAGAAATGTATTAGAATACTTAAACAAATCCGCTAGACCAGGATTTCCCAACCTTTATTTCGCCGAGCCTCTCCGAACCAAAAAAATATTTTTTCAAGCCCCTCTTCAGTGGCGTAGCTAGCATGGGCATGGGGGGGGGGGGTGGCTGGGTAGAGAATTTCATTTCAGAAATAGGCTTTTTCGTCAGTAAAATGACCGTCAGGCACAAAATTCTCCCCGTTTCAGGACGTTCCAAATATAAATAAAACCGTATTCAATATTTTTGCGACAATATCCTTCGAAATTTCCCCCCCCCCCCCTCGCTACGCTCGCTATCACATTTTTTATATTAACTAAATTATTTATTTGAATTTCAAATAGGTACAATACAGATACAATATATTTATTTATTATGGATCTTTAATAGAAGAGTAGGTACACTTTCAAACGTTAATTACTTTTACATTTACATTTCGACGAATTCCCGTCCTATTCCAAGGAAAATTTTGGTTTAAGTGCAATCTTGAAATTTTAGAGCTTTCAGGCGGATTTGGTTAAAAATTGTTATAGGGCAGGATTCGGAAGAGATTTATTTGAATAATATGTCAAAATACACAATTTCGGCGGCGTTCTTTAATTTTTTAAACTATTGAACGAGGCATATTGTTGGCATGGAGACATATGCCTATGGTTTCGGTAGTAACGCTTTTCAGTAAAAGATTGTTCAAAGTTTTGATAAATTTTTCGATCATATTCTATATAGATATCGATTGCTCGTAAAATCATAAAACTTTCAAGCACTGACCACGGCAAACGTTATTTAAATTAAAATTAAAAAGCAGAGCGACAAGACTCCAAAAAAGTAAATATTATAATAGGAATGTTTGTTTAAAAGATAATTAATATATTATCGACCGATATTTGCCGAAATACCTTTTTTTATTAGCTCTATAACAATACATTGACATTCTAATCGTTGTCTCACTTCTTTTCTTTTCTGTTTTGCTTATATTCATTTTTTTACATAACTCCACACAGGAAGCCCTGAGGAAAATAATTCTCAGGGCCTATGTCATCTGAGATGCTGTGTGGACGGACTTTTTGAGGAGAGGAATGAATGAACATTGGTCTTGAAGAGACCCATGTTGTAGAAAGGAGGAAACGCAGAGGCCGGCAAATCGTTCCACAGTCGAGCTGTTGAACACAAGAACGAGTCGAAGAAGTGACACGTTCTCATGTGACAAATATCAACTATGTACATATGTTGGGCACCGACTATGCACCGGTGCTGAAGGGATAAATGACGCTGGTTCCTCGGAGCATCCATACATAAAGATTGCATCAAACGGACCGCCCGTTTCTGCACAGAGTCGAGGGTATTTTTAAGGTATTTTGGAGCTCCAGACCAGAGGCGGCTGCCAACTTTGATGACAATGATCCTTCCCTTATTCAGTTATTCTAACAGAATGGAATACAGTTTCGTTACGAATTGTTTAAGATGTTCGACACTTTTATATTTACGTAACGGTATCGTGACATAAAAAAGGAAATAAACATACATACCTCATCATAATATTGCTGCAGCTCTTTCAAAAGATGATATACAGAATGTACGTACGAACGTACGTCTGTTCCCTCTAAATCTTGGCCTTTTCCCTCTATTGTTGGCTACAGAATGAGGTAGCTCAACACGGCATAACACCTCAAAAACAAATAACGAATATACTTTTGGCCGTGAAAAATCTAAAAACGTATCAGCCTACCAAAGATTCGGTCGAGTATCGTTAATTTGCTCCTAAGAATTGAAGAGTTCCGTTACTTTGTCATGGATCCCATAATCAGAACCTAACCAAACTCTCATAAAACTACTCTTGAAGTACATCCTTTTTAATAAAAAAAGAATCATCGAAATCGGTTGGAGTGATATTGAGTAATTTGTCCATTTGTCGCGGACACACTTTGCAAATTTAAGACTTATATGGTTTTCTCATAGATGCCATTGTCAGAACCGGACCAAATTGAAATGGGACCACACGGGAAGCATCAGCTTTCAAATAAAAAGTAATCATCAATATCGGTTCACCCAGTCAAAAGTTCTGAGGTAACAAACATAAAAAAATAAATAATTAAATTAAATTTAAAAAAAAAAATACAATCGAATTGAGAACCTCCTCCTTTTTGAAGTCGTTTAAAAATGAGTCAAACGGTGAACGTATATCTGCACCCCCCAAAGGAAACATACAATAATTTTCATACATCTCCGTCACGCGTATAAATTAAATGAATCGCAATTCCCGTCGCAAAAATTAGTACTTTCGAGGAAATAGTCGCACGTGTTTTGGGTGTCTCACCATCATTTAATGTGTAAGAAAGAGCTGCAGCATTATAGCGGTAAGGAACGTACCTATGTTTATTGTTACCGTGAATCGTCCTTTTATTGTTACCGTGAATCGTCAAGGTAAATATAAAAGGTTCCATTATGTAAATATACAAATTAATAAATACAAAATAAAAAATACTTGGGTTACAATAAGTCAAAACTTTGGGAACGGTCGGTACAGAGTTTCGCTTTCGTTAGTGATTCGTAAAAAGTAAAAAATAAAAGCCTTCAAAATGTTCTTTTATGAACACGAGTTCAGTCATCTTTGTCAATCGTTCAATCGAATAATGTACAAGTAACTGGTAACTGTTAAACAATTTGCAGTTTTTTTTTGGCAAACCTTGTGATGAAAGCCTTCTCCACTGTTCATTTTTTCAATTTGCCACTGACTCCAATTGTAGCAGGTTCTATTGATGTTGTTATAGCCGCTTCTGTCAATCACCGCGATAATACTACTGTTACTGTGACTACTGTCATTTGTCAGGTAACATGGGCCAGGTGCGCATTTGTTAACGGGTATAAAAACCGTCACAAAAAATGCAAAAAGGCTAAAATTGATTTTACGACAAATGGAAAGCAATTAAAGAGTTTGTCTCTTTTCTAATCAATTACGTTAATACTTTAATTTACCTACCGATACATATTAGTAAAAATTCATTTCAAGCGACTATTCTTTTTTGAAAAGCAAAATAATTAAACCTATACAAATGATTTGATATCCGCAAAACTGTTATAAATTATTTTTGGGGAGCCAATGGAAATTCAATTGTGTTGCGAATAAATCCGAATATTATTTCACAATGATAATGCAAATACCCATTAAATCAGTCTTTCTCAAAGTGTGCGATAATGTCCCCTTCTGGGCGCTGGGGGCGAAGGGAAAATTAGGAGAGTTGAGAAATCGGCTGCAAGTTACTGAAGTCGGCGACTTACGGATGTTTTTAATTGATTTCGAGCCTGATATTAACAAACTCGTTGAAATGCAACATATTACCCCTCGCATTAGATACGTTTTAAATTCAAAGCCTTCTTTTAATGTTAATAAAAATACAATAAAAAATTAAAATTAAAATTAAAGATTAAAATCGGTAATTTTAAATACATGTAGGATTAAAATCGGTAATTTTAAATACATGTAGGATTAAAATCGGTAATTTTAAATACATGTAGGATTAAAATCGGTAATTTTAAATACATGTAGGATTAAAATCGGTAATTTTAAATACATGTAGGATTAAAATCGGTAATTTTAAATACATGTAGGATTACAAAAGATTTTTTAAATATTTATATTGAGGGATCAGTAGGATTTATAGGTTCAATTAGGAATTCCACAGAGCCGAACCCTCTGATATGAAAATATCTGGAGTCGGTGAATTATTTTCCCATCTGGTCTCTGGTAGGTTGACATGTTGTTCTTGTATTGTTTTGTAATTATAATACATATAGTGCAATTGCATAACGTGGATTGACCAGATGATCATTTGGGAAGTGTGTGAAAGGGTTTAGTTTTTCCTGTGGGGAAAATTAAACCCGGACATTTAAATCTGGTGCGTAAAAAATATAATAAAAATAATATGATTAAAAGAATTTGGCATTCTCGGACTATAAAAATATTACCATTTGTTATTTCGGCTGCTGGCATTATACCAAGGTCTCTGATTCAAAATTTAGGCGTATTAGATTTGTCAAAGAATTTATATATAAAAATGCAAAAATCGGTAATTTTAAATACATGTAGGATTACAAAAGATTTTTTAAATATTTATATTGAGGGATCAGCAGGATTTATAGGTTCAATTAGGAATTCCACAGAGCCGAACCCTCTGATATGAAAATATCTGGAGTCGGTGAATTATTTTCCCATCTGGTTTCTGGTAGGTTGACATGTTGTTCTTGTATTGTTTTGTAATTAGTATGAGTTCTATTTCCTCTCATTGAAACATTCTATAAGCACAGAAATAGGATATGGGTCACACTCTGTCCATCCTATCCGTATAATAACCACTGAAGGGACAGCGCATTTTAAAACCCTTTTCTCCGTTTGCTCGAGATTTTCAGAAGATATTTTTTTTTTTTTCGCCAACATTAAAAAATTCATACCTTGGAATTTTAATATAGATACATAAAAACTTATTATAATGCCAATGAATTAACCCGTATTTCTGTTTCTCTCATATTTGCAGGATTTATAAAAAAATATTAAAAAAAATCGTAAAGTTTATAACCGCGCGAATCCTGCGTGTTTGTTACTTTGAAACTGCCGTGAGAGGTACTTATTCGACTCAACATAGAATATTTTCGATCTATGTACCTAGGTTGTATGTGGTATACCTAACTGATAATGAAAGGTGCATATCTATGAAAAAATGACTTAATTTTAACCGTAAACACCTAATCAAAAATTCTGCGTGAAACTATTAAAAAATTTAAAAAATTAAAAAAATTATTTTTAATATAGTTGTAAAATAGTCTACGAAATTCGGATTTGTGGCATCTTTAGTTGTAATAGATAAACCATTTCAATAGCTTTGTTTAAGGCGATCCAATAGTTAAGGAAAAAATCGAAATCGGAATTCACGCTCCTTTATGGGAGGAGTTTGAAAATACTTAAGAAAAAGCTTTTGGAAAGGTTGGAAAAGGTATTTGAGAAATTTTTTTTACCGGTTGATTTCGTAAAAACCTGTAAAACCCTTTTTTTTATGTTTGTTTATTCATTGAAAAAATCTTTTTTTACAAAAGTTGGGGATTTTTCGACCACCATGCTAGGCATATGCCCGTGTTGTGGTGGTCGATTTTTTATACAGTAAATTATCATAAGCAATATAAAGAATGTGTGAGAGTATTAAGAAAATATAAATATGCATAAAATAATATAATATTATAGAATACAAAATAGTATAAAAGAATTTAATTTAAAAGAGTTACGAGTGTAGAATCAAAGTGAGTACTATATGGTAAGCACATGAGAAAGGATTTTTATGTTTAAAATCTACATTAGCTACATTATTTAACACCAATTTTAGTACAATTAAATGTTGGGCTTTATTCTTCAAGTCCGGCGAATTACATTGTACAGCTGTAGTATATGTAGTATATAGTATAGTTGTTCATGTTTCAATCCGGCGAATACTAAATAATAATTATTGTTACCATGGTTTAGTGCTGGGAAGTACATATGGGACTTCGTCGGATTCGATACACAGTGGTGCCAAACAGTTTTAAGTAAATAGTTTAAGAGTATTTAAACTTTCAGCTAATTACATTTAGTTCTTTACAGGCAAAAAACTTTTAATGATGGTATATAATCTATTATCAATTTTATTTATAAAAAGTAACTAAAACTTGAATACACAATTTCGTCGTGGAGCTGGTGAAATAAAACCAAGAAACAAAGAACAAAAAAAAGGCTTGGAGTAGAAAGGGCTAAGAAATGATTTTCTTTTCTCCCATTTTGATAAAAAAAAAGGTTTGAGCTTTATTATATTTTCACAATGAAAATAAAAAAAAATGATAATAAATAAAATGATAATAAAATAAAATGATGTATTCCTCTAAATAAATGAAGTAATATGGTATATTATATTATACAGATAACAGTAATAAAAGCAGTTTAGGCAAATGTTGACCTTCATAATAAAATTAGACATCTATCCCTATTTTAGCAGAAAATGTTAAGTTAAGTTAAGTTAATTAAGTTAGTTTAGGTAATCAAGTTAATTAATCAAGTTAATTTAAGTTAATTCAAGTTAGCCTAAATTAATGATGTGAGGCATTCTTTAAAATAGTTCCTTCCCTTTACAATCAACCAGTTCTGAACACTTGTGATATAACTATCGCCAGTTTTCGATTTCCTGGTATCAATACTCAGCGAATTGAACATTTTGGGAGCAATGTAAGAGTACTGGCGCTGTGCGAAGGCTGTTTTTGTTGGAGGAATTATGCATTTTAGTTGGGATGAGTACCGGGTGCGAATTTTTTGTTGTGTTTTTTTCATCAAATCCTTTTTTCATATGTATATGAGAATCGTCTTTATGTATAATTGTCGGATGTCTAATACTGTGAGTTTTTTAAAAAGTGGTTCTGATGGGTGTGATGGGTTACATTTGAATATTATCCTTAACTAAGTTTTTGTATTAGGACCATGGGATGAAGAATTGATGTTGCACAATCTCCCCATACTATAATACCATATGTAGCAATTGATTGAAAAAGTGCAAAGTAAACACATCTTAGTGTTTGTAGGTTAAGGATAGATCTAAGAGAGTAGAAAATGTAACATAATTTGCGAAGTCTTTTTGTTACAGAATTTATGTGTGTCTCCCATCGTAATTGATCATCTATGATAACTCCCAAGTACTTAATTTCGTTTGATATTTTTAGGTTATCGCATGAGCAGTTTTGGTGAGGTGATGTAGGTGTGTTAAGGTTCTGTGAACATGAATGCATGGTAAGTTTTTGGCAGTTATGGAGGAGATTTGATTTACGTATGGAAAAAAGAAGATACTTTGTTTTATCTATATTAAGAGTTAGGAGGTTGGAATCTAACCAGTTTTAAACTAAGTTCATGCCATAATTTGCTTTTTCAAAGGTTGAATGTAAATCTTCGTCATCAAACACGATAACCGTGTCAACGGCGAAAGATATAATAGTGCCACCAGTATTCAGATTCCATAACGTGTTAATGTATATTAGAAAGAGAAGTGGGCCTAAAACACTGCCTTGGGGCACGCCATATGTGCATGGTAAACTTGTACTTCTATGCTCTTTAGCCGAGTTAACATTAACATAACTCTCTTTTTACGCATTGTTTATTGTAATAAAACGTAAATTTAAAATTGATTTCACGAAATCAAGCGACGCGGAGGCACGCGTCCATCTCCCGCTCCGTTCGGGGCGTGACTAAGGTGTGGCGACTGTGGCGTGGACAGTAGTTCTTCGGTGGACGCCATAGGGTTCACTTTGAAAAACCGAATTCGTCGACTAGCGGCCTTATTGTAAAATAACAACGCGAAAATGCATATTTTATTTTATTTTGGGAAGATCGGGTGTAAATATCAACTTTTTTGCGATTATTATAAAATAAACTGAATTTGACACATTTTACAATAAAACCAAACCGAAAAGGGGTTTATAAATAGTAGATTTTGGACTTGAAAGTGTGTTTTTTAGACCTTATACTTTATATTTTTATAGGCTTATTAAAAGACTTATAAAAAAAATAACCGATATTTTTAAGGGCCAAGGTATGTTGTACACGCAGTATTTAATTGAAGCGTCTATAATACTTCTAAGCGATCCAATTTTCAAAACAAAAACATATGATTTTGTATAATTTTGCATAATGTACCATGGCTTCATCTTAAGTCCAAAATAACAAACGTGGGAGTTACAAATATTTTGTAAAACTAAATTGCCGAATCAAGGAGATAATTGCCTTTTTATCCGAAATGCAATTGGAGACATTTAAAATGGCGCCAATACATGGCAAAAATCGCTCCCGAAGATAATGCATGTTTAAAAATTATAATTGCAATAACTGTGGTTTAGTAATAGATGATAATATAAAAATATGGTAGGCACAATTTTTTTTTAAATTCATTTTATTATCTTAAAGTGGGTGGTTGTCAAAATAAGTTTGTCATAAATGAATTAATCAACTCTAAATAATTCACGATATCACCTAATTAAAATTCATAAATAAATTTGCTTAGTAATATTACTTTTACACCACTACATTACATTCCCACATTTTTTTATACCAATCAGACCATTTGACCATAACTATTTTAAAATGTAATAATTATTTGTTATTTGTAAAATAATGAAATACATCTTAATAAATATAATATGATAAAATAAGTTAATGCATATGTTTTTTTTTCTTCGTGCAAAAAAAAAGTACATTTCATTAATTATTTAAAATTCTTTCACCAGCTATGGCTAGGGATGTCCCTGTGTTACGGAGGATGAGATTCATTCTATATTTTTTAAACAATATTTTTCCAAACCTATAAGGATTGTATTAGGACGTAGGTAATTAAGAACCTATTTAAAAAACCACATATAAATAAATAACTCAAAATATTCATATTAGTTTTTTCATGCGTCAAATAAAATTTACATTGACAAGCATAATTAAACGTCTTTTATGGTCAGGCTATTGGGGCATTGTATTATTTTTTTTTCGTATTAAGTATACGTACCTACCAGGCGCGGTCCATACATTCTGTGGATGCGGCGCATTCCTTCCTTTTGAGGTGTATAATAAATATTATGATAATTATTATTTGTTTATTCAGCATTAAAAAACTTTGAGCTTATTTTTTTCTAGTCGTAAACAGCAATAAATACGGCAATTTAACGATAGGTACCGTCCCAACCTCTGCGGCTAAAAACAACAAAACTCGACGCGCGGACCGGACCGAAATAGGTACATAATACCAACACCATTCTAGATGCTTGTGTATCGAATGTCGCGTAAACGCACCAATACCTGCAACAGTGGATTCTCTGCTCCATTCCGCATCCATGATGTTAGAAAAAGTTTGATATTAGTGCATGCGCGTTTAGTTCTGCCTGCCAAGTTTTGCCTGAAGCAGTGTACGCATTCGATAGGAGCATCCAACGCGCAGAAAACGTCTTTAATGCGCGTAGGCATAGTACACAGAATAGCATAACAAAGCGCGTGGATTAATTCGATACATTTTAGAGAATTTGTTCGCATGACCATTTTGACAATTTGGCTTGAATAAGGGATGCCGATTGATACGTTTAACTTCTTTCGAATATCTATTTAATTAATTTAATTTTAGAATTGTAATGATTGATGTGAAGCATAAAGGATTTATAGAGTTAATTTGACATACTATTTATGTCAGTAATCTCATCTTATTCGTGGGGTAGTCTGTAGGTATTTATATTCGATAGCCGCCTCTGGTACCTACCTGAATAGTGAATGGTCGATTTTTTCAGGCCGTCGGTAATAGTATCTACACACTACCCACAGTGATATTTATATGTATTATTTATCTCTACTGGAGACTTCGCCAAAATAGTCTAGGAAAAATCGAAATCGGAGTCCACGCCTCTTTTTGGGAGGGTTTTAAAAATACTTGACAAGACTTGAGAAAAAGCTTTTGGAAAAGTTGGAAAAGGTATTTGAGAGTTGTTTTTAACAGGTAGATTTCGTAAAGGCATGTAAAAAACATTTACTCCTTTCTTACGCATTGTTTATTGAAATAACAAGGAAATTTAAAAATGATTTCACAGAACCAAGCGACGCAGAGTCTATTCCCCATCGCAGACGGGCCTGATACAAAATGGTTGTGACAAGTGCTTAGTTCTTAGGTCGATGACATAAGGTTCAAGATATGTTGTATCTTAGATATGTTAAGTACCCGAGTCAGATCATATCACGAGTTGGAATAGCGAACGAATATATATGATGTATGGACGTGGCTGAAGCGAGTAAATTCCTTACCTTCTTCCAATATCCTCTCACCTCCCCACTACTCTCAGTCTCCCAATTGTGGATCCATAGTCTCAGTAACTCCAGACGGTTGGTAGAAGTTGAGACTCTTGTACATAATAAAAAGTGCGTGCCTTGATAGAGTAGCAAGGCCTTCTATCCTCTGCAGTGAATCAGCACGTTAGGCATTGGTCAGTTAGCTTGGAATTCGCAGTGATAGCGAAATCGATCAAATTCGTGGAAATTCTCAGGGAATCGGACACAGATTCATCGGTTCCACTATTTCTGTCAGATGGCGTGCAAAATCAGCTGAAAGTGGCACTCTATGACGACACGGAAGCAGCCAACCGTCCTCCGGACTTTTTCTCCCAACCACTGACCACTGACCACTACTGCGCCGCTGACTCCATTACGTAAATTGAAAATTAGTTTTTTTTTCAATTATCGATGGTCAACTCTCGATCTCAACAGTTTCACAAAGCAACGGTTCAATTAGCGACGCAGATGTCTCGCTAAGATTTTCCTATCCGATGAGCTGTCGTTCCCCTTTCTTGTGCAATGTGGCGATACTATGTAATCTAAACTCTAAACTATGAAACAGAAAATCTGTTTCATTACACGTCTCACTAAAAACTCGTGGATGGCTCTGGAACTGACTTTATGGAATTGCACAGGTTTTGTTTTTGTTATGGAATTTCTAGGTCACTGCAATCAACTCAGCGGCGTCAGCTTTCAAATTAAGACAAGTGCCATCGTCTTTGATCGTTTTTTTAACAATTTTCAATTACTTTTTTTAACCAACATGGAGAATTTTCGGGCGAGGCCGGGTAGTAAGTGAGTGGGTACCTATACTATGATTCTCTAGACAAATTTAAATAGTAGAGTGGTTTTACTTTACGTAATTCATTAATAATAATTGTAAAATAATAGGCAGGTATTCTTTTAGTCGGTTTTTTAACGATGCTTTTATTGAAAATTTTTTGATACAAAGGTCAGATATTCGGACAACGCTCGCAACACCAGCAAATGGAAAATTCATATTATTAGTACATTCTTACTTCCCGGTAGAATGATTTATAAGATTTTCTTATTATCATTAATTAAACATAAGACTGTGACATGTATAGAGTAGGTTTCTGAAAGAATTCCAACAGAAATGGCACAGAATTGTCCCCTTTTATGTCTCATTCCGTTGGTGAAGAAACAATTGTTTGAGCAAACTAACTGTGTTTAATAATTTATTAAGATTGACCATTTTTAATTGGAAAGCTCTTTTCAATAATCTGTTGCGGCTCTCCAAATACCAAATTTCTCAAAAAAAATTTCAGCCAGTTATCGAAAAAAGGAGTTTTTTAAATCATTTTATTCCATTTTCATTTATTGCAGAGATCGGGAATTCGATTGACGAACCCTAAATGGGTTAACAAATTCAAATCCTATATTATTAAATTAAAAGTAATTACTAAGCCCCTTTTAATAAATAATATGTTATATTGTTAAATTTCTACTTTAGCGTTCCGCGATATACTTATCCTATTTTCATGAAATACAATATTTGGACAAAAATTTAAGCAGCTACCGCTGAAGGATAATTTTTTTTTTGTCCGTAAATCGTTTATTATATTTTTATGAATAAAGTTTAGATATTGGCGTATGAGTATCGAAGAATTATTTTGATGGCCAAATTTTTGTTTACCAGCACTTTCATCTTTCTTACAATACAGGTATTTATATTTCGTATGTTGCCAGCATTTTTCCTTCATTAAAAATTAATTAAACTTTTGATGATCATAAATTATCAGGTAAGTACTTGATTTCCGTTTAATAAATTATAAATGAAACAATGAAACGAGATGAACTGATATCTAAGAGAACTTCCAGCTTCGAATGCGTGAGATCCTTTGATAATAATCGGCATGAGGGAGGGCTATGTCCAAAACTTGATACCAGAAACCAGAAGGTTCACGAAGAAGTAGAAGAAATGATGCAAGCACATGAAGATATTAAAAAAATACGTGCTTCGTTACCTAATCAGTTCCCCAGTTCAATTACACAACCTACTTAAAAAAACTACAAATCGAGATTTTACATCATAGTGTTAACCACCTAATCTACTGTCCAACTCCAATTTTCACTTTTATGAAACGTGAGTGACCTTAGGCGCATTCAACAATGATTGCTTCAGTTTTTTTTTATTTCAAATTATTTTTTCTGGCAAGTACCTACGTAGGAACAAAGGATTCGTTTGGCCTATTTTCAACTTCAATGTTAGCAACATAATTTTAGGGCAAAGTCATGAAAGATGTAAAAGCAGGTGATGCGATGAAAATACCACCGACAGAGACAGAGACGTATTTCTAACAATCTACTCATAACAGTGAACGCAAATTATCGTTGAATGGCACAGAGAACAGCAAGACAATTCCTTTTATATTTATTTGAATGTTACTTTGCAAGTTATTCCTAACACGCAGAGTGGGAGAATCGGTTGAACTTCAAACATTCCTAACTAGATAGGAAAGTAGGTACTTGGCCATCCGAGGAAAAAAATAATTGTTTTAATTTTAATTATCTATATTACTTCCTATTTTCTTTCTACATTTGTAATGTTATCCTCCGAATAGGATTAACCTACACTTCATTACCTTTCTTTCTGTTTTTTATTGGAAGATGATTCCATCAACCACAAAGGAAAAATGATTAAATGAATTTAACCTTAATATTTATATATGTATGTTTGTACGCATTTATGTACCTCATACATCTGTCTCGATAGAGGTATATACAGGTAGGGCGCAATTGCAAAAAAATTTAACCATTTCGCTTCATGTTTTTGTTGCACCAACGATTCCGACCGATTGAAATGGGCACGGAATTTTTCATTACTTATTCTGTGACACAAACCTGGGGAATCCCCTTTCTTTAAATGAATGTATAATAATGTCATCTTGATCACTGTAGTGACTGGCAACACCGTCTGGGCCGAATTTTGTTTTGCGCTTGGATTGTTTATGACTTATGACTAATATTCAGCGAGAATGATTAAGAGAGGTCCGTGGGCAATGCGCGACAATTCTAAGAAAGTTTCATCATGTATTCCAATGGATCATCAAACCATCCATGTGTTTTAAATACAAAAGTAAGAGGAAAACCATTTTATTGTTCTGGGTGTAGTATCTGAGCTAAAACTGAGGACTCGCGTGCAGATTAGCTTTTAGGTTAATAATAGTTTCATGTTTTGAATGATCTGTCAAAATTCCAGCAGTGGATTTAATCTGCTAACGCATTTGGAAGAAAACCGTTCTAATATTTCGAGTGGAGTTAAAATTTCATCATATGAGAGTAATACTAATTAAAGCTGAGGACACGCAAGCAGATTCACCCTTAATTTAAAACCAGTTTTGTGATCAAAATGTAAATTTCCAGTTGTGGATTCATCTGCTGACACATTTTGAAGGAAAAAATTATCTTATTTGAAGTGAATTGGAGGTTATCCACCACATACCCGCCCTGGTGTAAGGAACAGATGGTTACTACTTCAGGGACTACTCACAAGGGCTCACAGGGATTTTTTTATAGAACGACTCTAAATTTATAATTAACCAACTAGAACCCCGTTGTCCCTGCATACATTGTTAGCGATCTGATGACACTGATGACAAACCGTTTAGTACGGAGAAAGCTCGAAGATATCGATCTAGGGATTGGTTTATTTATGACTTAACCATAATAGCATCCCCAAACTGTTTGCAAAAAAAATCAAAATAACCGAACCAATAATACTTCCTCCCGTACACACAGGCTTTTGCTTATTAAGGGAGAATATTTAAATATATTACATATATTTAAATATATTTATATTGTAATAATAATAATTGTATTAAGCCTTTTATATACTTTCATTATATTTATGTATCTATTGTATGTATTGTACCAAAAAAATTTTCAATAAAAAAAAAAAAAATATATATATATATATATATATAGTCAAAAGTATTTCTTAAGGTAGGGCATTGCTCCATAATGCCCCCGCCCCCCTAGCTACGGCCTGGGTATATCCCAATGATACGCATACAAAAAACATCTGTAATCACACTTTATGTGGACAATAATAATAATAAATATTTATTCGGAAAAAATCACGAAATATCACGACAGGGGGGGGGTATAATGAGAAATCACCTGTATTTATTTTTCATGATAATATTCTGAAAATTTCAAAATACTTTGTACTAAAAAAAATACACGTGATTTTGGGGGGGGGGTTAGTCTAAAACCTCACCACATATCACCAGGGGGGGAGGGGGGATTAAAAAGTTGCTAAAAAAATGGATTAATGGACGACCCCAAATGTATAAAATACATTCCATATTTCGAAATAATGAAATGAAAAATGGAACTGCAAAATATCAAACACAAAAATGAATACAAGCAGACGGTTATGGAGGATATTAGACTGTCATGGTCACTGTCAGAGGGTCATCAGGGGGATTTCGTTCAGGCAACCATGGTAGTGATGATTGTATTCTTCGATTGGACCTAAGCTTCCCATGCGAAGTTCAGACTCGTTCTTATGTTCAACAGCTCGGCTATGGAACGATTTGCCGACCTCTGTGTTTCCTCCTTCCTGCAACATGGGTATCTTCAAGACCCATGTTGCAGATCGCTCCACAACATCTAGCACACACCCGCTTTACATCAAACCTGGGTTGCGTGGTCCCAAAAACTAATACCTCATTCGCTCAACGACAATTCTGGTTCATCGCTCTAAAATATATAATTCTCTGAATACTGACATAAAGTCAAGTAATTCTAATTACATATTTTATAGCACGTGTACAACATTGGTTTTTCGAAAGGGGACGAGCGTACTTCAAAGAATACATGAGTTCTTAACACTACATTTTAATTATTAATTTTTGTAATTCAAAATTTTTATTTCCATTTCCATTTTTATTTCTATTTTTCTTTAAAATGTTATTATTTTTTTCTCTTAGTTTTTCACTTCATTTTATTTATGTTTTAATTTTAATTTACATACCTATATATTTTAATTTCTTTATTTGTATAGAACACTTGAGTTCTTAACACTCTTACTAAAAACCCCGTGAAAATTTTATTCAATTGACAAACGGTCAAATGTGAAAACATTACTAATTAAAAAAAAAATTGTTCATGAAAAGATATATACACTGCTTACAACCCTGAGGGGGTAGTTTATCTGTTATATACGACTGTTGTATTCATAATTTCTGAACGAAGTTTGGAATTTTTCCAACGTATTTTAAATGTCTTGTATATTTCTTATTTTTGAAGATGTCGTAAAAGCATATACCTTTATAGAAACTAGATAGAATCTGATATCTTGGATTCATTTTTACGCAATTAATACGTCGATTTCTCGAATTTATTTTTCTTTACACATGCATGAGGCTTTTAAATTATTAAATAATATTACTTTTATGGAAGTTTTATTAAATTCACGCAGAAAAGTCATTAAAAAAATTAAATTTCAGAAATAACCTAAAACCTATCGTTAACGAAACTAAATCATCAACAAAACATTATTTATAGGACTAAAACTGAAAAAAAAGTAACGCCAGCATTGGTAATAAGGAATTCCAGTGAAAAATATTATGGCTTTAAAAAAATATGTTCATGAAAACCAATAAACGCTGATTCTGAATATATAAGTTTTATTTCATAATATTAAACGTAGAGTCCTTAAAAAATTATTTCAAAAGCATTTTTAAACCTCTCGTCAAAACACACTGTAAAGTTGGTATTACTGAATGGTTAGTGCTGACGTCACGCGTCACCAGTCATCGTATTGAAATCTTTGATTATGTAGATATGACATATGCCATCAGTATTAACAACATTTCATGTTATTCGTTATTTCATACTGTTTATAGAGATTTAGTAGTTGTGTTTATTGAAATAATATTTAAGCCTAAATAATTCAGTATCAAAAATAGAGGTATCTCTATTAGTTTATTTCTATTATTTAAAATATTGAAAAGCTACTGCACAAAAACATAGTAATGCTACTTCTAGGGAGAATGCTTCGAATAACGGTATTCAAAATGGCGGCACTCAATCAGCTGATTGCCCATCCTATAGTAATTTTTCAGGAGTGATGACGTCACACGATTCACCGTACGTACGGTGGTCTTAGGGGGATCGTGAAAAATTAAAACTTTGACAATTATTTTAACTATTAAAACTAACTCTAAAAATAAAAATAAAAATGCAGTTATTTAAGATAGAATGTTATTATTCATTAAAAAAAAAATTAAAAATTGGACTGGAGTTCTCTATTATGTTGAATTACACTAATATCACAGTGAATTGATTATTTAAGAGGAATATAAACGCTAGAAATATTTCGAATCTCATGCCTGCAAAATTTTAAAATCGAGCTTCTTTTTGCACGAGGCTAGTAAGCGAAAAAACGTTTTTTTTATTTATTTTGTGCATAATTTTATAACAACGAAAAAAATTTAGAACATGGAAAACCTCAAAAATAGTCTTAGCCATAAAGGGGTATTTTTTTTAATTTGTTTTTTGTATTACTTCATAGTTAAGTCATGAACATTTTTTTGGTGGTTAACGCTTATATTTTTTGTTACGTAAATAATAATTTTATTGTAATTCCAATACATAGAAAATCTGGTAAAAGCTTCGATTTATCCGTAGCATATTTTTTTATGTTCGTACTGTAAGCCGATTCGTCGTAAAGATTAATCAAAATACTATCTAAAGAGGATTTCACGTATATATTCATCTTAAACGAAAATTATCTTCAAAAACATACAATTAACTGCAAGTACAACTGAACATTGTCAAACATTGTTTTACCGCGAAGTATATAAAACAAGATGGCCGCGGCGCCTGCGCAGATCTATGTGAGATTCAAGGGGACCAACATAAAAATCATAAAATACATATCGTCATAAAATAGTGTTATTAGTAAAGATGTAAAAACGCAGATCACCGCGCAAGCAACAAATATGCAGTTGACCGCTCGTTAAGGCGATTTGTTATTAGTAAGACTGTTAATCTTTATTATTAGTTTATGTATTTCAAAATTTGAATTTCCATTTTCATTTCTGCTTTTCTTTAAAATATGATTTTTTTCTCTTTATTTTTCACTTACTTTTAAGTATTTCTTAATTTTTATTTAGTATGTTTAATCATCTGTTTTAATAAAATAGTAATTATTAAATCGTGTTTAAAATATTAAATGTACGACTACCACAACTCGGGCATTAGCCTAGTGTGGTAGCCAAAAAAAAACAAATATCTGTAACTAATAAAAATTTTATGAAATAAAAAAAAATAAAAAATTGTTCATTCCTCCTTCTCCTCAAAAAGACCCTCCACACAGCATCTCAGATGACATAGGCCCTGAGGGAAATTATTTTCCTCAGGGCCTCCTGTGTGGAGTTAAAGTAAAAAAATAATAAAATGCGGTGGTGGAGAAGAGCTCTGAAAGTGCGCACCAGTCCCTCCAGAAACATTTCCGTAGCCTGCAGCATAATCTACCCTTCAGTAATGACGTCTACAGCGATGTGCAGAATGCGGTGAATAGTAAACTAATAAACAAATAATTTATATAAAAGTGATATCAAGATTTAATTGTAGGTACCCATACCTACCTGTAAAGGCAGCAATTACAAATGATTTCTGTTCAAAAAATAAATTGTTTGCATAATAATATAACATTTTATACATTTGTGAACGTTTAGTATGTATTTCTTAAAGTCTATTTCCAAATAGCCCCCTCCCCCCTCCCCCCGATCGTAAAACTTTCCCGCTCTTTATTTAAGGTTTTCGTGTTTATTCTGTTTAAATATCAGGCCTTTTGGTGTCTATTCAAGGCTTATGGGGAAAAAGCCATAAAATAAAATGAATTGAATAAAAACGTTTGCTCTCGCTCGAGGCAAAACCGTTGAAATTAATTAAATCCCCATTAATTCAGACCCTGATAAATTTTTAAGTATTTTTAAATTAATATTTTCACACAATACTCTGATAGTTATAATTTACCTTACTTCAATACCTTACTAGCAAATCAATCAACAATTGAAATTCTCGGCGTAAGTAAAAACCTAACAGTACCTACCTACGCACGTCCACGCACCGTAAGAAAATAATGAAAAGTTTATTTTATGTGTAGGTACCTGCTGTACCTAATAGCAATAGTAATAATATCTGGGAAATATTACTAGGTTACGTAGTTCATCTTTAATTTCACAGCTGTATGACGCTTTAGCCATGCTTGCTTTCCAGCGTCGATATTTTTTTTCAAACCATTTTTCAATTCATCAAATTCATAGAACTAGTGTTTTTATGTGTCATTTATCAATTGACTTTCTGAAAATAAAAAAAGTATTTAAACAAATACTCCGTTGTTGTAGAAAACCATAATAATTATTTGAAAATGTTTTCCTTTTATAAGGAACTAGCTGGTTCCCGGCATGCGTTGCAATAAATTGTTTCTCCCTGCATGTCCTTTCCCGTGCATCCCCGTTCCTCTCCCGCATCCCATTCTCATCCCGCGTTCCTCTTCCACCTTCCCCACCGACCCTCTATCCCCATAGTCGTCAAACTGCGGCCCGCACAAATATCTGCCGTTTTCTTTTTAAATATATTTTTTTCGTCTACAATTGTACTATCCGTTTCTTTCAAATATTTTGTGTACGTTTACCCTTATGATTTTAAAACGTTGATTTTAATTGATTGACTTTTGATATTAAAAACACATTTTGAACGCGCGCATAGTGTACGTCATAGGTTCTTAACATGGGCGATAACGCCCCCTCGTGGTCGTTTGAGACTTTCAGGGGGGCAGTAGACGACCCAGAGAAAAGTAGAGGCCGTTGAGATGGCACAGTGAGGGCGTGGGCAGGTAAAAAAATATGGTCCAAAAAAAGACCAAAAAATACGATAATCACATACTAATAAGCAAAGTAAACTTTTATATTGGTTAATTTTTGTTATTGTATGTATTGTAATCATTTTTATCACGTATACGAAAATTCACACATTTCGGTAGTTGAGTTAAGTGGATGAAAATTGAACCGAATTTTTTTTATATAATCTCATGACCTTACGTTATTATTATTAAGAATTGACAATATATCATGAATACAAGAAGGAAGGAGGGGAAGGAACCCGGTACTTAAATACAAAGGAATTGCTTTTTTAACTTGCTCAACAAAAAGGTACAACCCCCCCCCCCCCCCCCCCCTCCCCGAAATCATAAGTGTACGGCCGCGGTAATACCTCACATTGTCCAATGTGGCCCTTGACCAGAAAAGTGTGACGACCACTGCTCTATCCTCTCCCGCTCCACCGTCCCGCCAACCCCCCTCCCGCGTTCCATATATTCAGTTTTCAAACAGCTCGCCCATTACAATTTTTTTATTCAAATTTTCAAATTTTTGATATATTACAAATATTCGTTTTTGTATATCGAACTTTCAAACGTACGAAGTTAAAATAGTCGTTAAGTTTTCTGAAATTATCCCATTTTCTTCATTTTTCTTCCTTAACAAAGTATTAGAAAACTTTTAAAGAAAGATGAACGAAATAGGTAAAGTCGTTCTGAAGTTATGGCGGGACCAAGGGAAACAGGGATTCATTTTTATATATGTATATAGATTCTTATTTCAAGTAATTTTAGGTTTTATACTAACGCTTGATATTTCATTTCCATAGGATAACAGGATTCCGTCTGACAAAGCTCCCTGCTGATAAAATGAGCTGTAAAAAACGATGTAAAGCTCATTCCCTCAGGCTTTTTCCAGATGGAACGTTGTTGTCCTGGGGAAACGTAAAACATTTTTCTGCTTTCAAGCATTTTTATTTTTTTAAATAATTTATTCGGCTAATGAATATAATGAAGTAGGTTGAGTGCAATTATATTGTCTGTGGTGACAAATGGCCATGAACTTCCTCTATCTTTAGTCTATTAGGACCATTTTCCATTATTTCGGTTTTCCGTGGTTAAGTTGTTGATAAAATTTGTCCATAGAAAAGGTCCGAAGATATCGATCTAGGGATTGGGATTGGTTTATTTATGGCTCCAGTGAACATACATGACGGCCCGTTCATATACTTATTCGTTGAATGATGGTTATCAGTTATCATTTTCATAAGTAAGTAAGTATAATGTCTTATATTTTTTAATGTCAATGGATAGAATTGTGTCGTTAGATTTCAAATTCGGCCAAATCCCAAAATGGATGAATCAGAAACACAGCTTTTTAGTTTATTCGTGTGCAAATAGAAAAGTGGAAGATTATCGCATTCAGATTAATAATAATGCTCGGATTTGTTCTTCGTAATGTGAGATCATTTACTAATGGAATTGCAATACGAAGAACATATGGCCGGCAGAAAGGCTAATTGACGTAACCAGATAATCCTCTACTTTTGGGAAAGTCGAAAAAACAAAATTTCAGAAAATAGTAATGGTAACCCCTATCTCGTTGATTTTTACAATGAACAACAGAATAATGTTTATGTTTCTACCAATATAATTAGATATATGTAATTATTTTAAAAAATGATGATTTTGGTGGTAACATCCATTATTTTTTGTGAAAATTTTACGACTTGGCTGTAACCAACAATATCTAGTATGAGAAGCTCGATGTGCGATTAATTTACGGAAAGGCAAAGGGGCGTAAAATCTTTTGTGTTATTTGTAGCTCCTAAAACCATGGTGTAACCCTCTTCGAGGGAATCAGACTAACAATTAGTTGATGTAATCAAATTTAAATAAAAAATATATTTTTGTAATGGGAGGTACGGTGAAATATTCTTTTAACAACCGTTTTTTTACATATCGAAGGCAATAAGTTAACAGCTCGCAACTGACATTTTTTCAGAAATAGAGTTATGCACATCATTTTTTTTTAAGCTCTATTTAAACAACGTCATCATTATATCATTATATATCATTACTTTTTTTATACGCATCACTTAATTTTTTTTAATACTTATAGAATAGAAGTTTTTAAAAACATAATTAAATAAAAATAATAAAAAATAAATAAGAAAAAATTTAAAAAAACATATCAAAAAAATAAAAAAATTGTACGTCAAAAACGTCCAGGCTGGTGGCCGACCGATCAAAGAACTCTTCAATGGAGTGTGATCTAGATTCTAGACTACAGTAATTCGTTGGTTTCATTCATGTATTTTGATTTAGTCATTGCTAGCGGGGCACGCGAAAGCAATGTGGAACGGACAGATTTCGGAAGATTCCGTCGTTTTCCAGGCTGCCGGTTGGCAGACCTGCTTTTTTCTCATTTACTAATCGACCCCTATCGTATGACCATGAGCACAAATATTCACCCACGAATTTACGTCTTCACGTTCATCCTGCATGGGAATGGGTATCGCCCCATGGCGGGAATGGGTACCGCCACCCCGGGAACCTTTATTGGATAACCAACACCTCTGCCATAGGTCAACCCAAGTGGTTCACTACGTTTGGTGATTTAGCAGGGTGCACGGGTTCATGGGGTGAGGTTTGTCTAGGTCTTGGAGGCGGATGACCAGGACATACTGAACCCCAGATTCCTACCCGCCCCTTAAAACCTTTTCCTTCCCAGAACTCTCCTCTCCTTCCTTTCCTAAAAAAAACCCTCTACACAGCATCCCTAAAGATAACATAGGCCTTGAGGGAAATTATTTTCCTCAGGACCTCCTGTGTGGAGCTCAAGTAAAAAAAAAAAACGTTCGGATGCGCACTGAACGCCGAAGCAGGATGCAATAATACGATGTTTGAGCATGACGCATTTTCGATTAAAACAGTGTGAGTGTAACGTTCTCCACAAAATAAAAGTCTTCAAATCTGTGGTAGTATTCAACTTTTAATAAAGTTTTTAAACTTACAAAATGATGTTACTAAAAACTTTCGATACGGCACATCTTATAGGATTAATGTAACCAATTAAAACTTTAAACTTTAGTCAGCTGTTTACCGTAAGCGAAAATATTTCCTAAAACACGGATAGGCTATTTGACGTAACCATATAATTTTTCATAGTAAATACAAACTAAAAAATTGGATACGCCCGGGTTAAAGGGAGTAACCCGCATTTTATTAAGAAAACGTCGGATTTTCCATCACTTACATCAACTTTTGGTCGGATTTCCTGGAAAAACAGTAGGTATTTTAAGGGGGGTAAACTTTCAAATTTTCATAATATATAATCTTTGAGTATACAGATCGACGCAGTTTTTTTTTCAAGTAAAATGGCATCAAAAAGTGAAAACCGACAAAATGTTGGTTACGTCAATTAGCCTTTCTGCCGCCGATATGAAGCACTTGTCCGCAGCATCCTGGAATGCAGCTCCATTATTTGGGCCCCCTCTGAACAAAACAATATCCTAGAAATAGAAAGAATACAAAAAAGGTTTATGCGTTACCTGTATATGAGGGAATATACATACTACCCATTCGTGTATCCATCGTTGTTCTTAACACGAATGCTCGATCTTAATACCTTAGAAGCCCGCCGAAAAATATTTTTGGGAAACATTATCTCTGATCTCCGGTACTGTACTGAATCCACCTACGTTGAAGGAGATTAACCTATATGTCCCTTACGCGTATACTCATGGGAGATCCCACATACTTTTTTAAGCTCCTAAAGTGAGAACTTCTTCCTTTCAAACTGCGCCATTAAACAGAGCAATACAACTGCTTAACGATTCTGCATTGAGCATCGATACCTTCTTTTTTTTTACATTAACCCCACACAGGAGGCCCTGAGGAAAATAATTTCCCTCAGGGCCTATGTCATCTTTGGGGATGCTGTGTGGAGTGTGTTTTTTTAAGATAAGGAAGGAGAGGAGAGTTCTGGGAAGGAAAAGGGTTTAAGGGGTGGGTAGGAATCTGGGGTACAGTATGTCCTGGTCATCCGCCTCCAAGACCTAGACAAACCTCACCCCATGAACCCGGGCACCCCTGCTAAATCACCAAACGTAGCGAACCACTTGGGGTGACCTTTGGCAGAGGTGTTGGTTATCCAATGAAGGTTCCCGGGGCGGCGGTACCCATTCCCGCCTCCCAAATTGAAATGTTAACTATGGAGAGTTCAGTAACTATCTTTTGACATACGTCTCAACATAGTTAAACTGTCTCCTTAGACTTTTTTTTTCTCTTAAATTTTGTAATCTTCTCCGTAATAATTTGGTGTATAACTGCTTTATGGAGAACATGAAAAAATAAATAAATAAACTATTGAAAAAAAAAAAAGAAACAATACAACTTTGTATAAACCACTTATATAATGTGCAAATCCGACCGGTTTCGGAACAAACGTTCCTTCGTCAGGGAAAGCTTATACTAATTTGACAGTTTCGAACAAGGTCGGATTTGCACATTATATAAGTGGTTTATACAAAGTTGTATTGTTTCATTTTTCTATAATGGATAACCACAAAGTAATAGCTACATTCAAAAATATAAATAAATTATTGGTTATGTAATAATGAACTTTATTAATGAAGGACTAATTGTTCCTAAGCCTACAAATAAATATGGACAAAGAACGTTAAATTATATGATTCCCAGTTGTATATATTACCTGCAAACAATTGGTGAATTTACTGAAGACTTGGCTTACTGAAAGAATTCATTTGTATTAGCTTACAATGAGATATTATTCTGAAGACTTTAAAATTGTTATTTATGTTTTCATAATTTTTTTTCTGTATTTTTTTGTAAAATTTTAAATTTTATTTTATAATAGCTGGTACCCGGCATGCGTTGCAATGCCATTTAATAAAGAAATTGCTTCTCCCTGCGCGTCCTTTCCCATTCCTCCCCTCCCCTTCACCTTTCCCCTCCCCCCTCCCGTATTCGCCTCCACCCTCCCGCGGATCTCCTTCCCGAGTTCCCCTCCCCTCTCCCAAGTTCCCCTCCGTCCTCCCGGGTTCCCCTCCCCCTCCTGCATTTCATACATTCATTCCCGACACTTTCAGTTATCAAATAGCTCGCGTGCCACCTATTGCAATTTTTTATACAAATTTCATGATGCCAGAGCTCGTATATGTTATTCTGATGATATAAGCTATATTACTGTAAAGTTTCATTAAAATCCATTTAGTAGTTTTTTGCGCGAAAGAGTAACAAACACACATAGATCCATATAAACTTTCTGACTGGACAGACGTTGTCCTCTCCTAGGTATGAATATTCAATTCGAACTGGAATAAGTAACAAAAAAAAAATATTTCAAAAACATATCGTTTATTGTATTGCATTTTGATACAATTGTTTATCCCCGCATCTCCATTCCCTTACGTACCGTTCCCCATACACCGCTCCTTCCTCTCCCGCGTCCCTTTCCCCTCTCACTCCGCCTTTTCCGCCTTCCCTCTCCCCCCTTCCGCCTTTCCTCTCCCCACTCCCCTCGCCAGCTTCCGAGTTCCTCTCCCCCCTCCCGAGCTCCTCTCCCCCCTCCAGAGCTCCTCTCCCCCTCCCTTTCTTCTTTCCCCTCCCCTTCTTCCGTGAACCCCCCTCCCGAGTTCCCCTTCCGATTTCCCCTCCCGAGTTCTCCTCCCTCCCCCGCCCCTCCCCGTTCACCCCTCCCGCATTCCATACATTCAGTCCTTGTACATTCTGTTTTCAAACAGTTCACGTGGCATACAAATTTCATAATGCCAGAGCTTACCAGTATATATAGAAACCTTCGTGGGCGTGCTCACAAAAACTCACCAAAGTTTCATTGCAATCCGTACATAACGCAGATACCTATTTAAAATATCAATAATTTAAAAAATCTATAGACAATTCTTTTAATACAAAAAAAAACATCTGCCTGCTAAATTTATTTCATCAAACTCGCGAGCTGTCAAACGTACGAAATTAAAATAGTCGTTAAGTTTTCTGAAATTATTCAATTTTCAGCGTAATTTTCTCATAATGTTATCGATTTAAAACCCTTAATTTAATATGTACTTCAATTCGAGTGGACCTGAGTCTGCAGTACCGAAAGGACGAACGTCAAATGTTTGACAGGGAAGTAGGTAGAACAGTTTGTATGGGAAAATGAAATTGTTGTTTTTACTATCTTCCACATATTTTTTTCCATATTTTCTCACCGTTTAAACCTTCCCTGGACCACGACAAACATTTCAAAACCAAAATCAGCTAAATCGGCCCAGCCGTTCTCGAGTTTTAGCGAGACAAACCAACAGCAATTGATTTTTATACATATATAATTTAATACAGGTGGCGCAAAATTAATCATCCAATTTTGTTTTAGAATAACTTTTTTTACTAAATAAAAAAAATGATTTTGAGTAATAGAAATCTTTTTTTTTTGTTATTTGTTTTTGGGGTGTTACGCCGTGTTGCGCTACCTCCTTCTTTAGCCAACGTTTCGGACATCGTTGCAGTGTCCATCATGAGTGTGTAGATGTGTCCCACATCTACCGTATCTGCCGGATCTGCCTTGATGATGGACACTGCAACGATGTCCGAAACGTTGGCTAAAGAAGGAGGTAGCGCAACACGGCATAACACCCCAAAAACAAATAACAAAAATGTTTTGGCCGTGAAAATCTTAAAACGTATCGAATAGAAATCTTTATTTGTACTTTTAAAATTTTTCTGTTAAGTGAAAAAGATGATATCCGTCAAGTGGCTGCCGCCAGTGTTGATACACATTTGTGCCCGTTATATCATATTTTCCATGACTTTCCCGCAAGATTTCCGGTGATAACTGTTCACATTCCTGTCGAATATTCTCCTTAAGGGCTGCGATTGTCTGAGGAGGAGGCTTGTTAGCATAATTGCATTAGCATAAATCTGATTGAGGCTTGTTAGCATAAACCCGCGATGGTTAAATCGGGTGATCTTGCTGGCCGTACCAAATCGCCATAGCGAGAGATTACGCGACCTGGAAATGCTTCCTTCACAATATACCATTGTGGCTCGTGCTGTGTGCGTGGTTGGACCGTCTTGTTGAAACCACAAGTTCACCAAGCCCCGCTCATCCAATTCTGGAAGTAAGAAGTCGTTTATCATGGCCCTGTAGCGTTCGCCAGTAACAGTGACCGTAATGCCAATGGCGTCCTCAAAAAATACGGCCCAATCACTCCTCCCGCGTTAACGCCGCACCACACAGTGGCTTTGAGTGGACGTAATGACTTTTCGTGCATCGCACCCGGATTTTCAGTGCCCCAGAAATGAATATTTTGCTTCTTGGCGTAACCGTTTATGTGGAAATGCGCCTTGTCGCTCATGATGACTTTCGACACAAAATCGCTAAAAGCGTTAAAGCTTAAATCGACACAATTATTCCACGCTCTTGCGGAGTATAGCGCTCCATTGCTTGTCTGTTTGTATTCTGCAGCTGTCTTGTTCACAAATGTCAAATATGATTGACGTACCACGCCATTTTCAAAAATTATAACATCTTCCGATAGGGTAATTAATCTTGCGCCACCTTGTATATAATATAAGATAGATAGATAGATATATAGATCATAGATAATTGTAAAAATGTTACTATTTAATAAGATCTTTAATGTAAAGAACCCGTTAGACAAACTGCGAAAAAGTAGTTTATCGGGACTTTTTTGTCTTATATTTGTAAAGTGTGTAAAATAAAAAAAAAATTTAAAAATGTGATTTGCATAGTTTCTTTATAATTTGCAAATATTTTTTTTGACATGGCTAGATTTGATACAAACAGAATTTAATCACGGTGCACCGGTGAACCGTGAATCAATGTTCCTAGCTCATTAGAGTAGACACCATTAGAATACCTGTAGAACAGACTCAGTATGCCTAATTGCGTATTTATCAGAGATAACTATCGGTGGGAGAGACCACCCTTCTTTGCACAGAATCAAGTATTTTGGGGCTCCAGCTCAGAGGTTCAGCTTCAGTTTCAATGCCGGCAACCCGGGCGTTTATTTAATATTCATTTATTTATATTTGTGGTTTTCTTTTGCCCGCCTCACTAGACAAGGTGGTTCCCAAATTCAATTGTTGGGCTGCTCAAAACTTCCAGAGCTGTTCCGACAATGGTGGCGTGTGAGTCTGTCCACCAGCTGCGTGGCGGGCCGGATCGGGAAAGATCTGTTAATTTGAAACCCTTTGATCTCTCCAGCCGGTCTCTCTCGACAAAATGCTTTGAACAGCAATAGGAGCTTTCATACTCCAGGTCACACTGAACCTCAAACTCCTACCCACCCCTCATACCTTTTCCTTCGGAGAACGGCCTTTCCTTCCTTTATTTAGAAACACCTTCTACACATCATCCCCAAAACTTAGGCCCTGAGGAAAATTATTTTCCACAGATTTTCTGGTGTCGAGTTAACTTAAAAAAGGAGAACTTAAATCTGTACATAATTTACTTTATAAATTCACCGCAATAAAATATTTCAAAGAGCAACAGAGAAAAATGGAAACATTGTTAACCCGAAAAATAGAATCAGGATACCCTGGTACCGGAAGTGCAGACAAACAGTTGGGATCTTGAGATGGGTAAATCCTTTCCCGGAACGGGTTTCCCTATCTCAAGACTTGTAAAATTTCCAATAAGACGCAATCACCTTTAAATTAGAGCCACGAATAGTCATTTTGTCGAATAAAGAATACCGAATATTCGGCAAGGCTCCCTGCCGAAGCGACGTTACATTTTGCAGATAACTACGCCGTGAACGTATTTGTTTCATTTGCGTTATCTTTTCTTGCAGATGCTTGCAACATACGCAAGATGCCATTACCCTGCGAGCAGCAGCCTTTTATGTTTTTCTGTAATTTTTTTTATTAGTTTATCCCTGACTTGCTTTATATTATTCGCATTTTGTATATTATGTAAGCACTTGCATACTGCTTCCTAACACCGTATGTAGGAACACTGGAGGTCTAGATTAGCTCAAACTTAAATGTAGATTCGTTCTTTCAAAAAAATTGGAGTCCTTGCGAGAGCCTTGAAGGAATAACCATCTGTTACTTAAGTTGAAGTCACATGGTTCATTCGGATGAAGGTTTACTCGATGAAATGTTCCATTCTCGTTTCACCGCGTGTTCAGACGGTTCCTTCGAAGGAAGAGTTCACTCGACATTCTCGCTACGAAGTCGTCGAGCGTAATCGCGGCGCGCATTGGAATTCGTCCGGCGCTGACGGCTAAGTTCGGGAATATTTACGATTTCAATTGACATTTCCGATAACGTCGAACTAAATTACGAGAAATTGGCGATTCTTGTAAACAGTAAATAAATTTCAGCACCATAAAATGAACATACGGTTAAATAAAAACCTGAAAACTAATATCTACCAGTATTTTTGCATCATGAAATTTTTTTTTATTCCAAAATAAAATCCATATAAATGGAATATTTATTAACGTATCCAAAAACTAAATACTGTTTTGGAAAGGTGATGAAATATGCTTCCAAAATGTATTATTAGAAATAAAAACGTAATTTTTTAAATAGAATAATTTTTAATGTAAACTTTTAAAAGTTTAAAAAATGGCTCTCCTTGCTTTTATTCTAACTAAAATTACTGATAACAAAAAAAAGATAAAAACACACACCTATTTTGTTAGACAAATAAATTATAAACGTTTATATCACCTCACTTTTTTGTCGCTTCATATAAAAATAATTCATAAAAAATTCACAATATTTCATAAATTTTTTTTCAAATTCGATCACAAACTTTGGTTCCATAAAAGTGTACATTCGTATTATTTTGTGTTTAATTGTTATATTCAATATATAGAACATTATTTTATCTTTCCAATACCATTTCGATCATATTTTTCACTATGATAGTAAGGGAGAAACAACTATTTCTATAAGACGTGTAGGAGTTATTTCGAAAAGCGAACTAAACGGAGCATTTTGACGTTTAAGCCGCTCCGGCTACACGTCCTCACGCCAGAACATTCTCGGCCGACTAATTCGCGAGTGAAAGGCTGTTCACTTGAGTGTTCACACACATCATTCGCGTCACGTGATGTTAAATTCCGGTTGCGAGTGAACAGTGCCGAAGGAAGCATTCCAACATTGTTGGAATGCTTATTCGGCACTGTCTCTCTTCACTTTTGTGTTCGAGGGAAAGAGGCGGAATGAAATCACGAAATGAAAGATAAATGAACCATGTGAATGGGCTATAAGTGGTGGATAACCTCCGCTGTTTCATTTGCGAGTAGGTCGTGTCACAACACGCATTTTTTGTTGATTGTTACATCAAATTGCGTGACTTATATTGTGTATATCATAAAAAATACATTGAAACTTGTAGTGTGTATATTGTATATCTTAAAAAATACATGAAAACTGTTCGCATACATCGCAAACCCTTACAAATGGTGGTCAGCAAACACAAAATAGTATCCAAGCCTCAGAATTTGTTTTTTTTATCACCTTTTGGTAGCGGTGTATAACGCACCAGATTTAAATGTCCGGGTTTAATTTTCCCCACAGGAAAAACTAAACCCTTTCACACACTTCCCAAATGATCATCTGGTCAATCCACGTTATGCAATTGCACTATATGTATTATAATTACAAAACAATACAAGAACAACATGTCAACCTACCAGAGACCAGATGGGAAAAAAAATTCACCGACTCCAGATATTTTCATATCAGAGGGTTCGGCTCTGTGGAATTCCTAATTGAACCTATAAATCCTACTGCTCCCTCAATATAAATATTTAAAAAATCTTTTGTAATCCTACATGTATTTAAAATTACCGATTTTTGCATTTTTATGTATAAATTCTTTGACAAATCTAATACGCCTAAATTTTGAATCAGAGACCTAGGTATAATGCCAGTAGCCGAAATAACAAATGGTAATATTTTTATATTCCGAGAATGCCAAATTCTTAAAGAAATATATTATATATTAATATTAATATATTAAATGAAAGGAATATAATTTTTTTAATTTATATCATTTTTTGGAAGCAAAATATAAATGAGAAAAAGTGCAATCGTTTGCTATCAAAAAATGCTGAAACAATGTTTTCATTCATCATAACTTAACACTGACAGATTTTAAGTATTATATGCTGATTTTTTGTTAAAATAAAAATTATTATCAGTAATATTGTGCGTTTTTTTCGTGATTTTGGTATTCGGTATTCGGCCGAATGGTTTGAAATATTCGGCCGAATACCGAATAGTAAAAAAAGTAGCCGAATAGACCGAATACCGAATAGTAGCCGAATATTCACGGCATCTCTACTTTAAATCTTATTTCAAACTGAGAAAAATACAATCATCGGAAACTGATTGGTTCAATGGGCCTTAGTTATAAGGTGTTTTAAATTTTACACAACTGATTAACAAACTTTAATGAATTGTAAATGATGGTTGTTTATCAGTTTCGTAGAATTAAAAACACTTATATTAGTGATATTAGAATGTAAAACACTACATTAGTTATTTTTCCTGCTGTGTATTATTTTCTCTTTCGAAAGAGGTTGTTTTTGTTTTTATTTATTTTATTTATTTATTTATTGCTTCTTCACAATTAATATACATTTATTTTTAGGATGTAATTATTAACCCCACTAGGGTTCGCCTGTATCGGGGTTAATAATTTCACAATTTAATAAAAATAACACACGCAAATATCAGTCATGCAAAACAGTTAAGTAAAAGCAAAATAATAAAATTTAAAAATAAAATGATAAACAGAGAAAATAATAAGTGATAAAAATATATGAATTAATAACAAAGTGTTAAGAGATCAGACAAAATGTTCTCATTCATTATATCATTAGTTCATACCATTTTCAACAATAGATAAAATTTTAAAAAATATATGTCCTTAGGTTTTTTTTTTAAATATGTGTAAAAAATAAAAAATGAAACAAAAAAATGATTTATAAGCGATTACATTAGAGCGAATCTTTCTTATGCAATATTAAAGTGACTATCAAATAATTATGAAATAAATATGAAAGAAACCGTTTTGATCACAACATTATTGTTTTCATTCCATTTAAGTGACCGTTTTCATTAAAATATGATTGTATTTTATAGTGCAAGTGACACCTTAGAAATGCCATCCGTGTGATCTTTTAGTTTTGACAAAGTTATGGGATACGATAACCCATATATATTTATTTATTTATTGTTTCTTTACCTTTTTAATTTAGGTGTTATTTTTTAAATTGAAATTTTGAACTTCATTTTGACTTGAGATGAACAATTTTATAGAGTACACAAAATAATATGTTGAAAGACAATATTGTTACGATAATATTTCTCACAGAATGGGCCTCTACTGCACTATAGGAACAAATACATTATAACGTAAAACATGTAGAGTGACCATATGCTGAAATTAGCTTTGAAATAACATTTTTTTTGCAAGTTGTTTAATCTATAATATTTAAAATTGGGTTCGGTTAGAAAATTAATATGTAATGGTAAGTTAATAAGAAAATAAAAAAATAATATATTAACAGTAAATATACTGTAATAAATAATCAATATGCTATTAATTTAGAAATGACAATGTAGAAAAAATCAATTGGCAATCCTCGGATAATACGAATAATTTAACCATTTTTTTTAAAAGTGCACAAGGAATTAGATGACTTAATATGTTCTGGAAGGCTATTAATATGAGTGGAGCCTGATAGAAGTAATTTCTTTGACCAAAATGTATTAAATACTTAGGTATATCAGATTAACTTGACGAGTCAAAGGATGCTAATCATTATTTAAATTTAATTAGATTACCTACATTGTGTATAGTACATACCCACCGATAGGAAAATAAATTATCATAACACTTTTAGGTAATCGTAATCGATACTTTGATTTCGTAGGCTTATTTTATAGGCTAATAAATAACATTGATGTCTAAATTAATTTATTGTTTTTAACTAATTCATAAAATAATTATCTGCTATGTCCCAGAGGAGTGGACAAAGTTTCTAACTACATATAGAATATTAGACACGAATTCATAATACATAATCTACCTATTTTGAAGTGGCAATAGTTACTTTAAAAGATGTTAATTACGGCATTTGTTTCGTGATTTCCTCCTAGTAACATTAAATTACTAAACAAAATGAAAAGTATAGCAAACAGAGAAGTTGTCACAACTGACGATGCCGATGCCGATTGCCGACCCAATGAACCATAAAAAGCAGAGAAATAAAGAACCGCTGATTGCAAAAAATACATAACACAACTGCGAGATAATTTCAATATGATCCGCTACTGCTGTGGTTTACTTGGAAGAAAGTTTTCATATAAATAGTGGTTCGTCAGTTAACCAAATCAGTTCACTACCGACTCCCGTTTCCACCTTTACCAGAGAGCTACAGTCTATTGTAGGTTATCAGTTCACAGTTCTTCTTATCTCATCTCAGTTCATCTCATCATTCTAATCAGTGCTTCAAACAGTGTTTCAATTTCAATGTTTGACAAACAATCTAGTGCAAAACATCTTTAAATAGACCCTTCAAAATAATTACTTTTCTCATCGTACATAATTAGCTCCTGAATATTCAAACCTTAAGCAGCCCTTCAACAGTACAAATTAAAGATTACGCTCATGGAAGATGGAATAATCTGTTCCTCTTAAAATTTTATTGAAAAATAAAAGGAATGATTTCAAATTCGTACAAGTGAAGTTTAACCATTAACGGTTTCAGTACAAAAATAAATAAAATATTACTGTTCTATCTACATAATATATCTGAGGCTTCAACCCTCAATCGTTCTCCAATTGTTTCTCGCTGTCTTAACATCATCATAAAATCATATCAAAAACCAGTTATGTCATACGAGTGTAATTTAATCGTTAACAATATAATCACAATAATTAAAAATGACTATGCCATCAAATAGCTAATACAAGCATTATTGTATCTACACACTGTTTTTGAGACTTCAATCCTTGAACAACCCTAAATTGTTTACTAAAAATTACAATCTTGGAATAGATTCTGTACGTCAAAAATATTATATTGAAATAGCAACTCAAATTCATTCAATAAGAAGTTTAATAGTTTAATAAAAAACATAATGTAACAAGCCTTTTGTGTGTTTCAGGAAAATGAGGGTGCTCTGGCTGGTGGCAGCGTGCCTCCTAGTAGCGTGTAGCGCTAGGGAGGAGCAAGAGGAGTCGTCAGACTTGGCGGCTGCCGCATCTGGACACGGCGGGGGTGGTGGGGGACACGGTGGGGGTGGTGGGGGACACGGTGGGGGAGGGGGGGGAGGGGGCGGCGGCCACTCCAGCAGCCACGCTTCCGGCGGGGGTCACGCCGGGCACAGCGACAGTCACTCCGCTCACGGCAGCAAGGGAGACAAGGGCTACAAGTCGCACCATCACTTCGACAAGGGAGAACACGGCCATCACGGTAAGGACCACCACGGCGGACACTACGCCGAGGGAGGTGGCCACAAGAAGAAGCACCACGACGCCGCATCCAAGTACGGAAGCCACCACGAGGGCAAGAAAGGGCACAAGGGGGGCAAGTTCGGAGAGAAGAAGGGACACAAGAAGGGATCCAAGACCACCGGATACCACCACAAGTCACACAAGGATGAATTCCACAAGCAACACAAGTTCTACGATGACTTCCACAAGGGAGGACATCACGGAAAGCACGGAGACTTCAGCGGACATCACGCCAAGAAGGCCGGCGGACACAAGAAAGGAGGGCATCACAAGTCCGGATACGCGGATGACCACTACGGCAAGAAGGGTCACCACGACAAGGGACACTACGACGAGGACCACAAGGGACACAAGGGCCACCACGGGCACGAAGCGCACCACGCCCACCACTCCGACTACGGAAAGAAGGGAGGACACTCCGGCGGCAAGGAATACGGCTTCAGCAGCGGTGGAGGTGGAGGTGGGGGCGGGGGCGGCGGACATGGGGGTGGTGGACACGGGGGCGGTGGCGGCGGAGGCAAGCACGGATAAACACAATCACACCTGCCACTGTGAAATCACATCTCGTTTTGTCTGACATACCTACCTTTTTGTTATAAACTGTTGTTTTTGTTTTGTTTGTTATTGTTTCTAACGCAACTGTTAAATATTAAAACCATTTAATTTATTCACGACTTTAAATCAAATATCACATTGTATCCCCAATACCAATAAATAGTACAAATAAAAGTGAAGACACATATTCAAATACTTGCTAATATCTTAAATTCATAACACTACAGTCATTACAATTTTTAAATTGTGTATGTTTTAAACCCCACGTTTGAAATAATTAATTATTCATTAGCCACAAATCTTCTTGCTTATCGAAATAAATACCAAAAGATTTAGTGGTTCAGCTTAAGTAGGTTTTTACTAGCAGTAGGTATAAGTTCCAAATATTAAATTGGCTAATTTTTATTGCCCCGTTTTTGTTAAAACCAAAATCACTTCAATGCAATGGTTCTGTAGGTACTATGGTTGGGCGTTTACACAATCATAGCTACACTCACCTACATACATCTACATATATCATAGACTCTGTGCTTGTAGTTTTGATTGTCACATGTCCCTTACCTATCCATCCCTATCATGTCCCTTTTTACCCATCTATCCCATCCCTATGAACTATTAACATCCCTATGTTATTTCGTTACCATAACGAATCAGTGTGTCGTCAATCGAACCTCGCCGTGAAAGCATACAATTTTACGCTCCCGCATTCTCTACCCGCATATCAAAAGTTAATAACGCGAATAATAATAAACAAGTGTATGAACAAAGGCCACCCATGAGAGAAGAAAGTAACACAAGATTCCTCAGTAAGTCCCTTCCTTCCTTTTGTGCACTCATTTTTACTTGTGCAGTCAGTGGTCTGTCATACTTAAAAACACATACAAGGTCCTTCGACATTCATTCACACAAAACACATCATTCATGGCGCATTCTCGCAAAATCATTCATACTACTTTTTTTAAAGAAAGATACACAGCAAACGGACTACAAATAACCTGACAATTTTTAAGAATATCTCATTACCACCACAGTAAGTGGAAAGTGTTCCTTGTGTCGTTATTGAGGACTTAGCCAGCCGAGGAATCGAACTTACGACGCCTGCACGGATAGAAATCGGTTTTAGCACCCACGATAAATGATCATTCCTTATTTATAAAATATCAATTTAGGGGTGTTTTAATTTGCCTTTGCTTTATACTTTATACATCATGACGATACAAAGAAAAATAATAACAATTTATATTATCTATCTATAAATATACCTTTTTGAGATGAATAATAATATTCTTTCAGTTTCCTAACAAGATATACGTCCAAAATTATAATGTTGCATTTTATTCGGATACTCGGTTATTTAAGTCCTGATAATTTGTTCACCTAAAATACACATACTTTCTTTATCTAAGGAACAGACTATTAGGGGGAGTACGGATATTATCGGACGCATAGTGTTGTTCATTTGTATTTTGTTGTTATTGCTTCAATATAAGCAAGTTATCAATTAATCATAAGTGTAAAGGACAGATCTACACGGTACGCTAATTTTAAAAATCAGTAACCATCACTGTTTCCCAAAATTTTCATTTTAAAATTACCAAATTTTCGTTTATTATCGGAATTCAACAGGTGGTATCGGACAAATTAGCTCCTCGGTTTAACACCGTACTTTCTTTGTTTTATAATAAAACGGCTACTAATGATTAAATACAAAAGATTTCAAATATATCAAAACTATATCTTTATTTAAAAAAAAAATACAAGCAAGAAAAATACAAGAAAAAGGTCATCAAAGTATTTGAAAGAATTGTCTAATATCGGACATCAAATGTGGTATCGGACACGAATGTGGACAAAAAATATTGATGTTTTTTTTTTATTTAAAAAGGGATTTTTTAAAAGTTGTAAAACCCTTTTCAAACTTTTCGTAACAAGTTATGATATACTGAAAATAGAAATTATTTCTGGCACAATTGACATTTGTAAAAATGCTGGTAAGATTCAAGACCTGTACAATTTTCATGGACCCATCCGTGACAACCTTGGCATTGAATCCAGTCGTCTTGAAGCTTTCTCCACAGATTATGCAAACTTCATCTTTGTTATAATCCTTATATAGTTTTAGTTTATCTGCTTTCTTAAAAATTTATGGTGTTGACATTATTGTATTTGGGCGGATTCTTTTTTGATTTGCTCATTTGAAAATCTTTTTAGCATATACTATTTCCGTATAGTTTTATTTTGATTAGGAGACCCGGTACTTGTGTTTTAGTTTCGTTCTTTACAATTTTTTAACTTTTTAGAAGTACACCTAAATTCCTTATTCTAAATCCTTTCTTTAATTTCAACAACCTGTCACTAATTGTACTTTTAGAGACATCAAAATATAAGGCAGTTTCCCGAATTGTCATTTTCTTTTCACAAACGTATTCCCTTGCTGATTTCATGTTGCAATCCTTCCATTCACCCGAGCCCCTGCTTCCACTTTTTTTTACATTATCTGGAAAAATGGAAGAAAAACAGAATGACTTTTTAAAAATAATGTTTTCAAATCAACAATAGCAAACCCTTTATACATTGTTTTCGTAGTTCAATATTCTTTCATAATATATAGGCATCGATATATTAAGCCTCGGTTCTCCCAATTTCTACCGATTTCTTACAAATCTCCCTTAAACATTTGAAGTTTTTAAGCTCTTAATAAAATATATGTTATTTTTGAAGATAATATCTAGACATTTATCGCGCCGAAACGCAAATTATAGAAAATTCCCTCGATAGAAAAAAATCACAAAGTATGCTCCAAAAATTATTATTAACACGTTTGTTTCAGTTATTTTACAAGTTATATGTATGAAAAAATTCACAGCGTTTCTTTAAATAAAACTAAAGACAATTATCGCGAGATTTTTGCTCTTTTTTCAATAAACCGTGATTAATTAAATATTTTAACAACAGGCGCTTACATTTTTTAATTCTAAAGATAATATTTACAGGCCATCTCTATCTAACGTGCGTGTAACCTATGTGCCTTTCAAATATTCGTAATTCGCTGTCCAGACAGCTCGCCACACAGACGTGTAGTCCTACGTTTCATGATTTGTTTAATATACACGTACGTAAATAATAATATTATTTTGCGAAAATGGTAAGACAACAACAAAAAAGTCGTATTTCTAAGCGTAAACATTATCTCCAAAATCGAGAACGTATGATGGAATGTATAAGGTAAGAAGAAAAAAATAAAATTTTGATTTTATGAATATAATACATACTCGTATTATTTACTATTATGTAATATTTATTATAAAAATAATTTTTCAATTTATTTGTGTATTATATAACAAAGGTGACAGTTATTGTTCTATTTTTTACAGAATGAGTACTTTGGGAAATAAATCTATTTCCAATGCTTCGGAAACTGAAATTCCCGGGCAAGTTTTTTAAAATTAAATAACGTTTTTTTTTAAATGACCATTGAATGCAAAAGCTTTTATTTTGCTCATTTATTAAAATTATAGGACATAATAATAAATAATACATTTTTACGGATCAAACTGCTAACAAAAATCTGCTTTCAAAAATTACCTTATTTTTTTACAGTAACTCCACACAGGCCCTGAGGATTTTTTTCCCTCAGAGCATATGTCATCTTTGGATATGCTGTGTAGAGGGTGTTTTAATGGAAAGGAAGGAGAGGAAGTTCTGGAAAGGATAAGGTTATAGGGGTGGGTAGGAATTTGAGGGTCAGTGGGTTTGGGTGTGACGGACTTTTGAATCCATCCCTCCCAATGCGGTGCAAGGCGATGTTCCAAAAGAGTTCTGCCTGAGAGGTCACAAGATCTCCCTCAACTAGTCTCTCCCGATCTGGCCTACCACGCAGCTGGTGGGCAGACACATCCGCCACCAAGATCCAAACCCGGGCACCCCTGCTAAGTCACCAAACGTAGCGAACAACTTGGGGTTATCCAATAAATAGTTTCCGGGGCGGCGGTACCCTTACCCGCGTCCCAAATTGTTACGGACAAGGAAATATGTAATTATCATCATACGTATTATTTTATTACTACCTATTATTAGATGTTCGTTGGATAATAAAACCAAAATGCGTTACGTAAATGTAAGTAAATAAAAGTTTCGCTTGTTTACTAAAACCGACTACATTGTTATAAGTAATTACTTTGACCTTTTTATAAATGTTTCATAATTTAGATTCCATCGGTTAATTAGTCCTAGCAAAGCTGTAGTTTGCTGATAGCTTTTAGAGCTGCCACTTCATAAATTTCTACATAAACTTCGGGAGGTACATGATGGTGAATGTAAAAAAGACAAATAACTTTTTTCTAAATTCAATTTTTTCACTATACAAAATTATTTTTCCACAGAAGAATATTATTTTTTTCGTACAAACAACAAAACATTTTTTACCCGTAATTACCTTAGAACGTTTTGAAAAAAGTTTCGTATCTTTTTTTACGTGTACTGTCGTGTAGAATTACCTCCCGAAGTTTGTGCACTTTACCACCGGATATAAATAAAGAGCGAAAAGGTGCATGTAGGCAAAAACAGGTTGTGCCAAACTCAGTCAGTGGTTTGATGCACATCCTCCCTTCCCACAAACCAGTGAAATAATGTCAATTTTTGTGGAGTGGAGTCGTCGGAGACGCCACAATAACTTGCTAAGATGCTGTTCAAGTTGGTGAAAATTCATTAAACTAATTGTTTTAGGAACTAAATGATGAAATAATAAATGAAATCCCACAATCTGTTACAAACAAAAGTGGTGTGTCAGTAATAAGATTAAAAAAATGACATTTACTAAAAAACTTAAAATTCCTGTAAATATTTACTGGTTGACGATTAATTTGCAAATGTATACATATTATCTAAAAGGGAATTAAATTCTTTACAACTTCTTTCAAACAAATTTCTTTCTTTGATAAATATTTTAGACGATATGAAGGAATGTTTGATGAAAAATGTGAGGTAAAATGATTTGATTCGAAAATATCTACATTTGTGGAGCGTGTAAGTCAAAAACGGCTGGGATTTAGAAAATTACGTATAAAATAAAAGTTGTAGATAATTTTATGAGCTTTCACTTATTCTAAAAAAAATCCTTTGAAATGCACCGTTTCCGAGATATAAGCGTAAATCCAAAAATTTGAACCTTCTCCCCCCCCCCCCCCCTCCCTCCCCTAGCTCACCACCTAGACGTCAGAACTTTTAGTATGTTCACACCCTAAGCACCCTGACCAAGTTTCTGCAGGAATCGCTTAGGTGCACTCTACACCTCCTTTTGGACCATTCATTTTTTTACATGAGCTCCACACAGGAGGCCCTGAGGAACATAATTTCCCTCAGGGCCTATGTCATCTTTATGCTCACCTATGATGCTGTGTGGAGGGTTTTTTTAAGGAAAGTAAGTAGAGGAGAGTTCTGGGAAAGAAAAGGTTTAAGGGGTGGGTAGGAATCTCGGGTTCAGTATGTCCTGGTCATCCGCCTCCAAGACCTGGACAAACCTCACCCCATGAACCCGGGCACCCCTGCTAAATCACCAAACGTAGCGAACCACTTGGGGTGACCTATGGCAGAGGTATTGGTTATCCAATAAAGGTTCCCGGGGCGGCGGTACCCATTCCCACCTCCCAAATTAAAAATTGACTGGATTATAAACAAATATGATTAAAATGTGAAAAATGGGTCGGGTCAAGATGTCGCGGGTTCAATTCCTCTTTCAATGCACAAGCCACATCTTCCGCTTATTATGATGCTGGTAGGAGATTTTCAAATTGTCAGGTTATTCGTAAACTGGGAATACGAATAATGACTATTTTTCTTTTAAAAAAAGTAGTACCCAATAAATAGATAAGCCTCACCCCATGAACCCGGGCACCTCTGTTATTCAATGAATGGTTGCCGGGCGGCAATGGTCGCCTTCCAAATTGATACCTCATCCCATAACCCGGGAACCCCTGCTAAGTCACCAAATATAGCAAACCACTTGGGTGACCTACCTTGGGTTATCCAAAAAATGTTTTCCGGGGCGGCGCGGCAGTACCCATCCCGTCCCGTCTCCCAAATTGATAAGAGAAATTTAAGAGAAACAATGATTAAAGTAGTTCCGTTATAATAAATAATATAGCTTTGTTTTGTGAACGGTCACCTCAAGTGTATATTACACTTTATAGGTAATCTAATGTAATACATTGAGAAAATAACAGATATTTTCATAAATATTATGTGTATTTTAAAATTGTGGCAGCCCTACAAATATTATCAACAAACATTATTATCGTGTCGAGAATTATTTTACCAGACCTTTTTGTAATAATAATGCGCGCGCTTTCCTATTGACCCGCGCGCTGCAGATACACCTCCTGTCGAATGCGTTAAAAGTAAATTTCACGACTCGTCCGAAATGGTTTTTTTTTGTGCGGGGAACGGGGCCTTAACTATAGATTAGCCCTCCCATACCCAATTCCAAACACAAAGTGACACCACCCACGGGAAATTTCATAATACAACTACCCATCGAATTCCGTTGCATCTCTTGCCTGACGTAGTTGTTTTACTAGGAAGAAATTAATTTTTTTTTTTCAAATGTTACTTTTCTCGGAACGCTGCCTCGAATTCATATAATATGTACATTTTTTTTTAGATACCCATATAACTGATTAAATTGTTAGTAATAAAGTCCGCGATAGTCCATACCTAAAATATTTCTAACTGTCTGAAATTTGTGTTTTAAAAATGATCTTCGCAAAGCTAGTAATTCCGTTACCCCGAACTTGCTGGAAAACAAATTAGCTCTACGTAGACCAACTAAAGGTACAAACCAATGCTTCTTGCGATCTTTTGACTGCGAGATAAATGACTTTTTTTTATAAATGTTTTCGTAAGCCAATATTTTTGGTTCTGGTGTCATTTTTAAGACCTACACGCCCTGTCTAGATATACTTGGTCGAAGTATATAGGTGTATAAAAATATGAAACACTTCATTTGGTGTAAATTATTTTGAATAAATAAATTAAAAAATAAGCATTTATTCGTGTGTCCGATATCATCCGTAACAGCCATGTCCGATATTAACCAAACGACGTGGAGTTAAGATGAAGCCATAGTAGCCATAGGTTCATGGGGTGAGGTTTGTCCAGATCTTGGAGGCGAATGACCAAGACACACTGAACCCCAGATTCCTACCCACCCCTTAAACCCTTTTCCTTCCCAGAACTCTCATCTCCTTCCTTTCCTTAAAAAAAACCCTCCACACAGCATCCTCAAAGATGACATAGGCCCTGAGAGAAATTATGTGGAGCTCCTGTGTGGAGCTCATGTAAAAAAAAAATAGTAAATAATGCAAAATCATACAAAATCATATGTTTATGTTTTGAAAATTTGATCACTTAGAAGTATTGTAGATGCTTCAATTAAATACTGCGTGTAGAACATACCTTGGCCATTAAAAATATCGGTATTTTTTTTTATTAGTCTTTTAATAAGCCTATAAAAAAATAAAGTATAAGGTCTAAAAAACACACTTTCAAGTCCAAACTCTCTTATTTATAAACCTCTTTTCGGTTATGGTTTTATTGTATAATGTGGCAAATTCAGTTTATTTTATAATGATCGCAAAAAAAGTTGATATTTACTCCCAATCTTCCCAAAATAAAATAAAATATGCATTTTCGCGTTGTTATTTTACAATACGGCCGCTAGTTGACGAATTCGGTTTTTCAAAGTGAACCCTATGGTGTCCACCGAAGAACTACTGTTCACGCCACAGTCGCCAAACCTCAGTCATGCCCCGAACTGAGCGGGAGATGGACGCGTAACTCCGCGTTGCTTGATTTCGTGAAATAAATTTTAAATTTCCGTTTTATTACAATAAACAATGCGTAAAACAGGAATTAATATTTTTTACAGGCCTTTACGAAATCAACCTGTAAAACAAAACTCTCAAATACCTTTTCCAACCTTTCCAAAAGCTTTTTCTCAAGTATTTTCAAACTCCTCCCATAAAGGGCGTGAATTCAGATTTAGATTTTTTCCTGAACTAGTGGATCACCTTAAAAAAAATAACCGCCTACCTGGCATGGGACACAAATTTTAAAACATAAGACCGTCATTTGATTGCCACTGAAATGTAGTGTACCGTCTTATATTTATAAATGTAATTAAATTAATAGCATACCTTTTATTTGTCTTCGAATAATGCTGAGGACACAACACGACACACGACCCCATCGGCTTTGGCGAGAGTCATGCAAACACTAAAGAAGAACCCGTTAGACAAACTGCTAAAAAGTAGTTTTTCGGGACTTTTTGTCTTATATTTGTAAAATGTATATGTAAAGCAAGTAGTCAATAATGCCAAACGCGATGCTAGCTCAGCCACTGACCGGTTAAACTACCTGTATGTGACTGCAATTTCTACTACATGTAATTGACTGCAGCAATCAAAATACCAACTAAAACATGTGAATTCATTAGCCATTCTTAGAGTAATCTCATAAAATGACATTCCTTAGTAGAAAATATTCCATGATTCATTCCATATAGTACCCAATCATATTCCAAATGGACAATCCCAGCGTTAAGTGATAATATAAATTATTTTTCAAATCAACCAAGAAATCTGTCCATCTTTACAACTTACGGCACAAAGCGACGCTATTTATGATCGGCCACGGACCGCAAAACAAAAACGGAAATAAGGACTAGAGGAAATACGATTGGGGTTCGTATTGTGTTCGTATTTTGTGATTGTAGTGGCAGACAATGGCTCCATAATATAATATGGGTAAACAAATAATTTAGGGAGGCGCTCTTGACTTGGCACTCAATTAGTGTGAAGTGCGAGGGGCGAGGGACGCCCGCGCTGTCTTCTTACGCCGAATTGATATCAAATCTCACCCCAGGGGCATGACTGGGGACTGCCAACTGGGGACTGGGGACTGGAGACTGGGGACTGGGGACTGCGGACTGGGGACTGGGGACTGTATACGATAGGGCTGGATTGGATCGGGATTTCTTTTAAATGCAAATAAGAGGAACGATGCTAGGGACATTAAAATACTATTCCGCGTTACAAAATGCACAGCAGGTACCTTCTTGTGTAGGAATGTACCTACTTGGTCGTAGATTCCTGTCTGTACTCCAGGTTAAGGTGACTGTCAAAAGAATTCATATTCTACTTTTCGTAGATGACGCGCGTATAATTATTTTACGAAATTTTTTTTACGAGTACCTAATGCATTAAAATATTAAGAATAACTAATTATTTGCGCCCGGACATACGCAATATGAATATGAATAAATAGTTTTATCAATAAAAAAACTCTAATCTTTCAAGAAAGGCTGACAAATACAAAATTGGATTGAATCACCGATACGATGTTGCATTTGTAAGCATCTCTTGAAAGATTTATGTGTGTTTATGGATAAACTATATTCATAATTTAGTATATTCATTTTTAACTTATTACTAGTGTCCTACCGATACAGGACTTTCTACCGAAACCGAATCTTCGGTATCTGTCTCAGTTTCAGTCGAAACTGAAACTTTTTTAGACACATGTTAAAAAACTATTGTTTACTGAAATTTGGTTTATTTCTTACACTTATATAGACAGCTGTGAAACAAATTATAATAAATAACAAAACATGTTAACTGTTTCTTGGAACAAAAGTTAGTCAATAATCAACACTTAAATTATAAAGAAAAGATCTCTTAATTGAGTATTTTAATTTGATTTCCGTTTACAATGAAATTTAAAAAATAATAATTGAAGTATGTGAAAACACAATTATTTATATTTTTGATATTACTGCTATAAAGCAAACAAAATATCTATATAAAAATAAACAAACACGAAATCACTATAAGCGAGAAATAACACATAAACTAACAACACAATCACGCCGGACCGGCCGGCGAACTCAGCTGATGATGGTGGGTGAAACACGAGCCACGAACTCATCCGAGCGACGCGCGATAATTCACGAACGCAGAGTTCCGGTTCGATCGGAGGTTTGGCAGATTTTCTGCCGAAGCCGAAACTAGATTTTTTTGCCGAAACCGAAACTGAACCTTCAGTCGGTCACTACTTATTGCATTAAAATTAGCACAAAATATACCTGCAGCACCATCGATAGCACTTAATGCCGGGTAAGCAAAAATGTTTCCATAAATGAATTTGAATATTTTTGGACAATCTAAGACAACGATACTCAACCATTTTTCTCTTCGGGCCACATACATGTATTTGTAAAGTTACGCGGGCCGCAACACTATACTGGTATGACAAAAAAAATCATCAACCCCCCCCCCCCCCCAACATTTTTTCGATTTAATTTTGAAGACACTCCGCCATTAATAATAATAATATTTGGATAATTTGTAGAGCGCTGTTTTTGTGAAAAATTACCTAATTATGCGTATTTATATTATAAGAAAATAGTACTTTATACGACGGCAAGAAATGCTTTTAAAATTAGTAGGTACCTGACTAACCATTGACATTAATCAGTTTTTATGTATTATAATTGATGCGGTTGTTTCTAGAAGTAGCACTTTTATTTATAAATTACTAGCTGGTACACGGCATGCGTTGCTATGCCGTTTAATAAGGAAATAGTTTCTCACTGCGTGTCCTTTACCATTCGTCTCTTTCCCCTTCCCCTCTCGCGTTCCCGCCTCCTCCACCTTCCCTCTCCCCACTCCACTCCCCCCCTTCCCCGTCCCGCGACTCCCCCTCCCAAGTTCACCTCCCCCCCTCCCAGATACCCCTCCCCTTTCCCTGGTTTCACTCCAACCCTCCCGCACTCCATACATTCAGTCCCGGTACATTCAGTTTTCAAATAGCTCGTGTTCCACCTATTCAATTTTTTTTTATACAAATTTCATAACGTCATAGCTCACCAGTGGTTTTATACAAACCTTGTCCTGACAATAACGAACACAAAAAAAAAAAGAATTATCCAATTTGGTGCAGTCGTTAGGAAGTTATGCGCTTAGCAACACATTCAGAGATTCATATTTATATTATAGATTTTCGCGCGTACTTGTGTGTCAAATATTTGTTTTTTGGGATTAAATCTAGCGTGTGTAAATAGCAACACTCTTACACATCTGCCCTGATGATGGACACTGTAACGCTGTCCGAAACCTTGGCTAAAGACGGAGGTAGCGCAACACGGCATAACACTCCAAAAACAAATAACAAAAAAAAACCTTTTGGCTGTGTGATGACAATGACAATGACAATCCTTTTCGGGTGTCACTATCTGTGGCCTGTGCGTCAAAGTCGAAACGAATCTCAAGATTATAAATCGAATCGAATCGAATATTCGAAATTTAGAATGATAGTTTTTTTTAAATCAAGTTCCTGGTGGTAAAGTGGTTAGGGCCGCACACAAAAGCTTGGCGGGCCGCAGGTTGAGTATCGTTGCTAAGAGGTCTAAAAAGATGCATTTGTTAATAATGCTCTCATCAATTTTTTAAGGAAATTAGTAAAATTGACGGAGATACAGCATTTTAGATGAAACCGTTTTAAGGCGATCCAATAGTCCAGGAAAAAATCGAAATCGGAATTCACGCCCTTTTATGGGAGGAGTTTAAAAATACTTGAGAAAAGGCTTTTGGAAAGGTTGGAAAAGGTATTTGAGAATTATTTTTACAGGTTGATTTCGTAAATGCCTGTAAAAAACATTAACTCATTTTTTACGCATTGTTTACTGTAATAAAACAGAATTTTAAAATTGATTTCACGGAACAAAGCGACGTGGAGTCCAGCGTCCGTTTCCCGCTCCGTTCGGGGGCGAACTGGCGAACTGATAAAACAAACGGGCGTGTCTAGTTATGTCCCTTCGGTGGACGGTATAGAGTTCACTCAGAAAATCCAAATTCGTCTACTGCCGGCCGTATTAAAAAATAACACAGCGAAAATGCATATTTTATTTTATTTTGTGAACTTCGGGCGTAAAAATCATTTCTTTTTACGATTATTATAAAATAAATTGAGTTCGCTACATTAAACAATAAAACCATATCCGAAAAGGGGTTTATAGATAGGAGAGTTTGGACTTCAAAGTGTTTTTTACAGACTTTATATTTTATTTTTTTATAGGCTTATTAAAAGACTTATAAAAAAACTGACCGACATTTTTAAGGGTCAATGTATGTTCTACACGCAGTATTTAATTGAAGCATCTATAATACTTCTAAGCGATCAAATTTTCAAAACAAAAACGTATGATTTTGTGTGATTTTACATTATTTACTATGGCTTCATCTTAAACAGTTTGTATGCTGAATTATCCTTCAGCAAAACTTTTAACGCGTTTTTCTCGAAACTACGTTTTTCAACCTGGTTGACAACATATCAGAAAAACTGTACACCCGATTTGCATGCACCAAGTCTTAAACTGTATGAAGATCCAGTAGTAAGCACAACTAAGGGATTTTTTTTATAAAGGGCCCTCTTCTATTTTTGATTTTTTTTACGAACGATGAAAATTTTCCATAAAAAATTTAACATAAAATTCTCTGGTCCGCCATTTTTCTTTTTTTAGATATCAAAATTCCGTGGTGCCATTAGATATTGGATTTTCGACGTACAAACAACATTTTTCGACATATATTCAACATAACAGTGTGTATTACACACTGTTTCAAACGGTTTCACATAAAATGCTGTATCTCCGTCATATATCAGCGTCAATTTTTAAAACATATGGTGAGAACATTTTGGTGAGAGAACAAATGCCACTAGTGACTGGTCTAAGCTTAGAGGTAAAACATTTTGAAAATTTAGTAAAATTTAGCGTATTCACTTTGGCAATCCGCGCAACTTTGAAGCTATGCATATTGCTGAATCATTTTTTTTAGGTGTGTGCCTTAGCGACGGAATAAATGCTATTTGCGCGGCTTCGGAGTCATGTAGACTGATAAATCTATCGAAATATGTGCCCCTCAAAGCCTTGAGTTTTAAGATTTGACGTTTAAGGCGTCGAATCCGCGCTCAAAACGATGAAGATGGAGAAATATGTAATTACGAATGTTAGAGGAGCAATTATTTAAAGCAATAAAATCGATACGAAAATTGTGAAAATGTTTAATAAAACACGACTCGTTTAAAATAGAGCAAAAATCTCATGAAAGGCATCTAAAATATCATTTAACAAACATTGTAAATTTTTTCACAGTGTTTATTTTGAGATATGTAAGAAATCGGTAGAAATTCGGGTATCGGTGACTTAAGATGAAGCCACATTGAATAATGAAAAATCATACAAAATCATGTGTTTTTGTTTTGAAAATGTGATCGCTTAGAAGTATTATAGATGATTCAATTAAATACTGCGTGTAGAACAAATTTTGGCCCTTAAAAACGTCGGTCATTTTTTTTATAGGTCTTTTAATAAGCCTAGAAAAAAATAAAGTATCAGGTCTATAAAAAATACTTTCAAGTCCAAACTCTATTATTTATAAGCATCTTTTTGGATACGGTTTTATTGTTTTATGTGGAAAATTCAGTTTCTTTTATAATAATCGCGAAAAAAAATTGAAATTTACCCCCGAACTTCACAAAATAATATATAATATGCATTTTGGCGTTGTTATTTTTGACATACGGCAGTCGACGAATTTGGATTTTCAAAGTTAACCTTATACCGTCCACCGAAGAACTACTGACTAGCTACACCCATTTCCTGTCAGTCCTCCCCCGGCCGGAGCGGGGGAGGATTCCCTTCTCCGTCCGGGGGCGAACTGATAAAAACGGGCGTGACAAGTTACGTAGCCCTTCGGCGGACGGCATAGAGTTCACTTTGAAAATCCAAATTCGTCTACTGCCGGCCGTATTGTAAAATAAGAATGCATATTTTATTTTATTTTGTGAACTTCCAGGCGTAAATAATATTTGTTTGCTATTATTATAAAAAGAACTGAATTTGCCACGTCTTATATATAAAAATGAATCGCTAAATGTGTTGCTAAGCGCAAATCTCGAGAGCGGCTGAACCGATTTCGCTAATTCTTTTTTTAGAATATTCCTTGAAGTACGAGGATGGTTCTTACGGCGAGAAAAATTAAGAAAATTACGCAGAAAATTGGATAATTTCAGAAAACCTAACGACTATCGCACACACAGTTCGCATGTTTGAGAATGACATTTTGCAAAACAATGATTGTTAAATCAGGATTCTATTTTTGAAAATCTTTTAGTTGATAAATTTATTTAAAGTGGGTACTCCCCTAATAGTTTGAATGGAATCAAGAATTTTAGATATTTTAAATAGGTACCTATGTTAGGTACCAAATTTAATATACATGAAAAATGGAAATTTGAATAAAAATTGTAAAAGGTGGCACGCGGGCTGTTTAAAAACTGAATGTACTGGGATTCAATATATGGAAAGCGGGAGGGAGGGAGAGATGGTGGAGGGTGGGGGGAGGGAGGGGGGGGGGTAAAGGGGGGGGAGGGGGGGGGGGTGGGGAGGTGGGGTGAGGGGGGTGGAGAGAGGGGGGGAGAGGGGGGGGGGGGGGGGGGGGGGGGGGGGGGGGGTAGGAGGGAGGGGCGGTGAGAGGGGGGAAGGTGGAGGAGGCGGAGTTTGTGTGTTCGTTATTGTCAGGACAAGGTTTTTATAAAACTTCAGGTGAGCTCTGGGATTATGAAATTTGTATAAAATATTGCTACTGGTGGTACGCGAGGAAGCGGCTATTGCTATGGAAAGCGGGAGGGAGGGAGAGATGGTGGAGGGGAACCAGGGAGGGGGAGGGGAACCTGGGAGGGGGGAGGGGAACTCGGGAGGGGTGTTCGTGGGACGGGGGGAGGATGGGGAGAGGGAAGGTGGAGGAATCAGAGTGGGAACGCGAGAGGGGAAGGGGACGCGGCAGAGGAAGGGGAGGTGGAAGGGAACTCGACGAATGGGAAAGGACACGCAGGGAGAAACAATTTCTTTATTAAATGTGGCATAGCAACGCATGCCGGGGCCAGCTAGTTAAACAATAAAAACATATCCGAAAAGGGGTTTACAAATAGGAGAGTTTGGATTTGAAAGTGTTTTTTATAGACCTTGTATTTTATTTTTTGATAGGCTAATTAAAAGACTATAATATCTATAATACTTCTAAGCGATCCAATTTTCAAAAGAAAAACACATGATTTTGCATTATTTAGTGGCTTCATCGTAAAGATTTTAATATTCACTGATTTCAGAGGCAACTATTTGTGAGTAAATGGTAAACATTTAAACACAAATAATCTTATCTTACTAATATTATAAACGCATAAGTTTGTATGTGCGTTTGTTACTCTTTCACGCAAAAAACTACTGAATGGATTTTAATGAAACTTTACAATAATGTAGCTCGTACATCAGAATAACATAAAGGCTATAATTTATACAGCTAGCTAGAAAGGGACGCGGGAGGGGAACGGGGACGTACGAGAAAGGTGATTCAGGGAGAAACAATCTTTGAATATGATATTGCAACGCATGCCGGGAACCAGCTAGTTTAACATATAAATTATAAAAATATTATGGTAAATAAATTAAAAATTATTAAAACAAGATATTTTGAGTGGTGTAAATTTAAATAAAAATGACATATTTACGTGGGAACACAAATTTGTCTTGTATAAATTAAAATTACTACGCAAAAACCGATGCAGCATTTTTACGATGTTTTATTTAATTTTCTATTATATTAACTCAGTAGATAAGGCAAGATATATTTTCTATTATATTAACTCAGTAGATAAGGCAAGATATATTTTCTATTATATTAACTCAGTAGATAAGGCAAGATGTATTTTCTATTATATTAACTGAGTAGATAAGGCAAGATGTATTTTCTATTATATTAACTCAGTAGATAAGGCAAGATTTATTTTTTAATAATTATAATAAACTCACAAAAAAAATCCAAAGTTGCTTCCACAATGAAGCAAAATTGAATTTTTTAATTACCTAGGTATATGTTATCGCAAAAATAAATGAAATACCACATTTCCGTTGTTATTTAATATAACTTTTGATTAAAAAATGTTTTTTCGGTGTGTTTGGGTATTTTGGCCTCAAATTCAAAATTAGATTTTGTATAAAACGGCCGAAACGGGCCGCGCAGCCGCTCCTCTTATGCTTTGAGCCTTGAGCTATATATAAGCTCTTCATATAGTCAACCCACGTCATACTTGCAGGGCCGGATTAACCATGACGGGGCCCCTGGGCAATGCACGTCTCGGGGCCCCTTTACCAATGGCGGATTAACGGGGGGGGGGGGGGAGTTGAAGGGGCCTCCAAACGCCTCCTTATTCCCTTGATCTAATCCTTAACAAGGCTTTAAGGGGGGGGGGGGTAAGGTTTTAAAACCTTTTTATAATTTTAATGAATGTAAAACATGTCAGTACCTATATTGAGTATTGTGTCAAAATTTCAAGTAAATTTTGACTTGACTTGACCAATGTTTTTAAATTTTGAACACTATTTCTGCACATAAATCATCATAGTGAGTTTTTTTTTACTATTTTATAATAACAAATTCACCGAAATTTTTTAGCAATAACTCCCTCTGACTACCTAGGAAAACATATTAACTTTTTAAAAGCATTTCGATTTTTTTGTTTCAAATAATCCGGTGAAAAATATTTTTCACCGGATATTGCGCCTCCGGAGATTCGCTCTCACGGATTTATTTCTTCTTATTTTTTATTGAAATTTTTACAGATCCTTCAGATGTCATACTATAAAGTGTGAATGAAATAAATAAAACCAACATTATTCATTATCTCAAAAGAAATCATGTCTATATGCCTTTATTTTGCCTTTAAAACCTTTTAATATGTTGTCAACCAGGTTGAAAAACGTTTCGTAAGTATATTCGTAAAAACAAGTTTTGCGAAAAACGCTTTCAAAGTTTTGCTGAGAGTAATTCAACATACAAACTGTTTAAAATGGTTTCATATAAAATGCTGATCTCCATCAATTTTATCAATTTCCTCAAATGGTGAGAGCATTATTAACAAATGCGCCTTCCAGAAAAATAATTAAAAATAACAATTTTTTGCAATGTCCTTAAAGCCTTGTTTAGGATTAGATCAAGGGAACATGGAGGCATTTGGAGGCCTCCTAGAGTCAGAGGCCCGTGTGAACTGAATAAAAAACTTGTAAAATTACATCAATTTCACTAAGGGGGGGAGGGGGGTTCATTCAACTTTGCCGCTCCGGGCTTCTGACGGGCTTAGTTCGCCACTGTATTTTACCCATTTCTAACTTCCAAAATTATTTTTATCTACCAAAACGTAATTTTATTCCTAAAAAAAACTGTTAGAAGCTTGTACAACATTTATATTTTAAACATATACCTACCTAATTAGAAATAAAACAAAACAAATGCCAATATAAATCAAACACGGCACCTTCAATCACTTCAGATACTGTAATGTTGCAACAAATAGAAGGAAAGAAAAGTAAAATACAACCATGTTTATATATTTGTTTTAATTATAGACTTTTTATTTATTATTTGTGCATGATGTGAACATTAGTTATTTATTGGGTTATAACCTAATTATTATATTTTGTTGTTTTCTTTAATGGGTGTACCTAATGTTATTAACCTGTAAATGTTCCTAATAAAAAAATTAAAACATCTTGACGGCTAACTTTTTCCGAAACTTCGTTGCTAACTAATTGAAGCAAGTCATTTTTTCTTGGGACGCGGGGCCCCTAGCCGAGGCAGGGCCCCTAGGCAGTTGCCTACTCTGCCTTAGGGATAATCTGGTACTGCATATTTGAGCGATCTCTGTTTCTCGTTTCTAACAGAGGATTCATATTTTTTTATATAATCGAATATTTTAAATTTTAGGATTTAGCCTCTTCAGCGTTACGTCCTCCTTTGTGATAATTTACAACTTGGTACCTACTTGCTATTTTGTAACCCCATGTGCCGCCATGTGCGCCCTGTCAATTGAATTTCTCCAATGTGCATAGCTTTGAAGTTCTGAATCTGCATAATCTCTCGATAAGCTTATACGGCCGGCATAGTCCAGCGGTAAGGCTCTTGACTAGCACTCCGAAGGTCGCGGGATCGAATCCCGGCGTGGCAAATAAATTTTATTTGATTAATTTGTGTTATTTCACAATTTATTCATTTAAAATAATATACTTATAGTATATTTGCGGCACGTTCCAGAGTGGAAGACACTCTTAGTATCGCCCTGGTATAAGACCACCATTCAGAATTGAAACTTGTTTGATTGTTTTATGTTAATTATTATGGTCAAATATTTAAAATATAATAACTTAGTTATTAGGTTTTGAAACGGGACGAATTTGGAATGTCACTGGAGAAAAAGTAGAGCTACGGCGGGCTTGCGCCATCAACGTTGTGCACCTGGAGAGCGGAAAGTTAGTCATCATTCATCATGGATACTTGGTCGGGTGAACAATGTGAATTTCCCGTCAAAGCATATTAAAATTATTACAAAGCGTGAACAAACGTGTTTAAAAGAAACCTCCCAGTAGGAATATACCTAGAGGCATTAAAAGAAAGGATTCGACTACAAGCGAAGTGTCAGCAATAACTTTAAAAATGCTGCGTAATGTTGTGGACAGCTTTGCGACGAGACTGCGAGAATAAATGTGACAAAGTGGAGGTCACCCCAAGGACATTATTTTAAAAAATGAACAATTGTCCACTTACACAATATTTTCATTCGTAGTGTAGATTTCATTTCAGAAGTTTTCATCAATAAATTTTATAAAAGATGTTTATTGAATATTTTCTGATTTTTTAAAATGTGATTTTAATTATTTCAATTAATTGTTTGCGCCCGAGCATACGCAATATGAATAAGAAGTTTCGTCCATACACAAACTCAAATCTTTCAAGAAAGGTTTTCAAATATCTACAATATTGGGTTGAATCACCGATACCTGTAAAAATATTTAATCAGTTTGTGTATACATGGGTGACAACAATTAATTCATACCAATATCTTAGGGAACCCATACTACGTGACCCGTTCAGGGGGGGAGGGGGATTTTCAAAATACCACGCTTGGTCACAATGAGGGGAGGGGGCTTAGGTTTTTATCATGTAGTCAATCTAGAAATCTAAATTAAGTTCTGGTTGCAATATATTTTGACATAAGTTTTATCTTAATAATATTTTTTCCACTTCTAATTATAGGTATGCATGCACTCTTGCCGTCACGAAGCAAGCGCCGTATTAATAAAGACAAATATAAGCCAAATGTTTTTTTTTTTACTTTTTGTTAGCAAGAAATGATTCAAAACCATATTTATGATTTACTACGTGAAAACTGTAGGAAGGGTGGTCTTGGAATATACTACACATTGTCACCAAGGGGCAAGGCCGTAGCCAGGGGGGGGATCAAGGGGGATTGATCCCCCCCCCCCCCCCCCGAAATCTAATAAAGCACACTGAAAATATGATGTTAAACGACACCGACGTAAGTCCGACTGTACAAAATGAACTTATTACAATTTGTGGTGAAATTATCCAGAAAAAACTGGTTCAAAGATTGAATTCTGCAAAATGTTTTTTAGTCCTTGTTTGACGAAACTACTGATGTTTCACTTTCACCACAAGACAAGAACAAATGTCCATCTGTGTGAGATATGCAGAGCTAAAAGATAATCAGCCTTACTAAAAAACCCCGTGAAAATTTTATTCAATTGATAATCGAGCGTGTATGTGAAAACATTACTAATTATAAAATTGTTCATAGAAAGAAATATACATTGTTTACATAGCCTGAGAGGGTAGTTTGACTCATGTGTACAACTGTTTTGTTAATGATTTTTGAACGAATTTTGGAATTTTTCCAAAGTATTTTGAATGTTCTATGTATTTCTTATTTTTGAAGATGTCGTAAAAACAAATAGGTACATTTATGAAAACTAGATAAAATTACCTTTTAGATTTGTGTATTTAAAATATACTTTAGTATTAAAAAATGCCATATTTTAAGATTCAAATACGGAAAAAAAGAAAAAAAAATCTTATCAAAAGTAGAGAAATTTAAAAAAAAATCAAAACTTTAAAACCACAGTTCTCTTATATAATGAATTTGGGAGGAAACCTTTTTCCTCGTGCATACAATAAAAAATAGTAAAAAACTTCGAAGCTTGCTAAAAAAATAACCTAATAATAAACCGACATTTAAAACGGATTTTTTGGATCTCTAAAGACGTTAATTTCTGTGATACGTTTACCAACACATGTATTAGATATTAATATTATAAAAAAACATAACTTATAAGAAATTCTCATAAAATAAACATTAATTTTTGGGGATCGCTGTCAACGGTTAATACGCACTTTTTTTTTAAAAAAATCTTTTGATTCACCTTAATTACATTAAAAGACAACTATTTGCATTGGGGGAAGTGGAAAATATTTCATTCTAAATTTCGATTACGTAAAATTAAAATTAGCTTTCGTCTTGTGAGATTGTACGCCATTAGTAATTAGCTCATTCGCTGTCGCTGTCACTTTGGTCACTTTGGTGTTGGTATTCCCGATACACTAGAATGTATAACGAACGGCTAGAAGATTTTGAAGGTACCACGAAATCTGGAAAGGTAAGTACTAAATTATCGGAGTTTTGGGAATAAAATGACGGAAAAAAACATGTTTTTAATTTCGGTAATAATTTTTTATAAATAATACATTCACTTTTATATCAAAAACCGTGTTACACAAACCTAGCGTAGCCGCTAAACTACTTGAAAACTGGGATGTTTTTCTTGCCTTGACGCGAGTAGGCGTTATAAAGGGGCACTTTCTTTTGAATCACAAACCATGTTACACAAACCTAGCGTAGCCGCTAAACTACTTGAAAACTGGGATGTTTTTCTTGCCTTGACGCGAGTAGGCGTTATAAAGGGGCACTTTCTTTTGAATCACAAACCATGTTACACAAACCTAGCGTAGCCGCTAAACTACTTGAAAACTGGGATGAAATTTTCATTATCAAATGTTTCAAAATGGACGGTCTCGTTTCACACAATGAAAGCTAATTTTAATTTTACGTAATCGAAATTTAGAATGAAATATTTTCCACTTCCCCCAATGCAAATAGTTGTATTTTAATGTAATTAAGGTGAATCAAAAGATTTTTTTTAAAAAAGTGTGTATTAACCGTTGACAGCGATCCCCAAAATTTACCGAAATTTTATCAAGTCCTCGGCAAAACGAACCAAGTGCTTAAAAGAAAATACCGAAAAAAATTCCCGGAAAAACAACGGAAAACCCTTATGGCAATGTGCGAGATCCGTTGGATTAAAAATCATGATGGGTTGATAAGATTCAAGGAAATCTATAAAGCTATTGTTGATACACTGCTCAGACAAGCAGTGACATGGATTCTGAAACATCATCAAAGGCTAATTCTTTGCTGAGATCAGTCATTTCAAGTGATTTTGCTATAAGGATAGGTTGTTTAAAAAAAATTGATGAATTCATCAAATATTTTAAGTTAATTTTATGTAAGTTCTATTCAAGTTCTGTGATTATTTCAGTTTCATGCAGCAACTGGCCTACAATGATTTAATAATGATGATCAGCTTCGTTCGAGATTCCAAAATCATAGATGTGTGTTGCAAAGACCAACTTAATTATCAAGAAGACTATTTTGAACTCTATGAAAAATAGTGTGAATGGGACTCTGTAAAAGCTGGATTAGAAAAGTGGGAGATAAAATGGCTGGACGAATCTGAACTAAATCGACCAACGTGATCAAATTTTGTGCTACTGAAGCTCTCGGAGAATGCAACCTAGATAGACCAGACCTTATTTCAAAACATTCACAAACTTTTAAAAATCTTGATGACACTGCCTGTTTCCACATGTACCCCTGAAAGGACTTTCTGTTCTCTGAAACGCCTCACAAATTCCACAAGCCAGGAAAGACTAAACGGTTTGTCGTTAATGTCAATCCACCAATGGAAATACGTTAAAATGATTTATTGTACTCGTATGTTCTTACAAAATTTATCAAGAAAACTTGTGTTTTACGATTTTTTGTCAAAATTTTCTCCTTTCTACCGCTTAAGTCATTATATATTAGACTTATAAAAAAAACATAAAAGTCTTCGTTAAGTTTGCGGTAGATATTTTCGTTGGAAAGTCAACCGTAGAGGAATTATTCCCCCCCCCCCACCCCCACCCCCCAAGGTCGAAAACTTTTTTTTTTGTTAGTCTAAATCTAAACAACATATATCATAATCGCTACTACATGACCTTTTGCACAGTAATGGCCTTTTTTACCCCCCCCTGACACCATAAACACTGTTCCACCAAACAAAACCCCCCCCGAAATTTTTCTCTGGCTACGGCCTGGCCAAGGGGGGAGGGGGGGTTAAAAATTGCAAAAAGTGCGTCACGTAGTATGGGTACGTTCCCTTAAGGCGATCCAATAGTCCAGGAAAAAATCGAAATCGGAATTCACGCCCTTTTATGGGAGGAGTTTAAAAATACTTGAGAAAAGGCTTTTGGAAAGGTTGGAAAAGGTATTTGAGAATTATTTTTACAGGTTGATTTCGTAAAGGCCTGTTAAAAACATTAACACATTTTTTACGCATTGTTTACTGTAATAAAACAGAATTTTAAAATTGATTTCACGGAACAAAGCGACGTGGAGTCTAGCGTCCGTTTCCCGCTCCGTTCGGGGGCGAACTGGCGAACTGATAAAACAAACGGGCGTGTCTAGTTATGTCCCTTCGGTGGACAGCATAGAGTTCACTTTGAAAATCCAAATTCGTCTACTGCCGGCCGTATTAAAAAATAACAAAGCGAAAATGCATATTTTATTTTATTTTGTGAACTTCGGGCGTAAAAATCATTTCTTTTTACGATTATCATAAAAGAAATTGAATTCACTACATTAAACAATAAAACCATATCCGAAAAGGGGTTTATAAATAGGAGAGTTTGGACTTAGTGTTTTTTACTGACTTTATATTTTATTTTTTTATAGGCTTATTAAAAGACTTATAAAAATAATGTATGTTCTACACGCATTTTTTAATTGAAGCATCTATAATATTTCTAAGCGATCAAATTTTCAAAACAAAAACGTATGATTTTGTGTGATTTTGCATTATTTACTATGGCTTCATCTTAAGGCATAACTTGCAAAAAGTGGTTTTTCTTAAAATAATTAAACTCGACACAGCGATCTAGGAAAAAACTGATTATGAAATCTTGCTACGTACGCAACTCGTACGGAGTATGTTTTTTAATGATATAGGGGCACATAGATCTAATTTTTAATTCTATTCATAATATGTATTTTACCTGAAATATCCTTGTAATTACTATATTCATTTATATACCTGTACGCCTGTCTCGACACAGGTATACCCTAGTGAGACAGGCATACAAATAATACCATTGTAAATATATTTTATTATAAATAAATAAATAAAAATAAAAAAAAAATAAAAAAATTATAAATACTCCAAATCAACTTTATTTCCGCTATGGAAACTTGAATGCCAAAATACGACTATAGAGACGTAGTATGCTGATTTGCAGCAGAGCAGAGATTCCATCACCTAGGGTCGTGGGTTGTGGGTCGTGGGCATTATAGTATTTAAGACATTCCTGAAAAGGATATACAGTTTCTAACATTGAAACAAGGTAGTAACTTTAAAGATTAAATCAGATGAATTGCAAAATCTTTAACCTCAATGTCTCCTGGTTCCACAATGGATCTTCCCAGGTACCTGAGCATTATTCCTGTCAGGGCGGGACATTGGCATTAAATTCTCTTCATTTCTCAATTCTCTTATGACGCAGGTGACACAGTTTAGTTCAGCTTGTGTCCGCTTAGGCGCTGGTACACACACTTCCCCCCTGCGCACGTGTCGAGTAGAATCTGCACCGCGCCCACAACTCGGTGCAGGGCAGATCAGACATGTATCTGCGCGGCAGTAAACAAGCTTTGACAAAAAGCTGAAAGCACGTAGAGAACTGCTGATAGCTAGTCCAGTAAAACCAGTGATGTTTAGGATGCCGATCATTGTACGATAACCTGTATGAAAATTTATACAATTTACATAGTTTTCTTTCTTTCCTGCAGCGTCATATTACAAAATCTGACCTGCTCTTCTCTGCACATTCTGCGCGGCCTGCATCTCAGCATATGCCTATCCTAATTCTTATTATTTAGAAAAGTAGTTAAATTTTCGAAAGTCTTGGATTTTTCAAAATTATATAATACTAGTGAGTTCCCAGCATGCGTTGCTATGCCACTTAATAAAGAAATTGTTTCTCCCTGTGTGTCCTTTCCCATTAGGTCCCGTTCCTTCTCCTGCATCCCCTTCCCCTCACGCGTTCATACTCCGCCTTCTTCCACCATCCCTCTTCCGGTATTCAAGCAGCTGGCGCACCACCTATTGCAATTTTTTTATACAAATTTCGTAATGCCAGAGATCACTATTAAACAGGGTGAAGGGACGTACTTAACTTACTTTAACCAGTGATTCCTGACATTATTTGTAGTAAAAAATAACGAAATATTGGTCTGAAAATTGTATTGAAATGATTTTTCAATCATTTGTTAGAGACTAGTCACACTTTTGACTACAATAGTGGAATCGAATTATTACATTTTAATTTCAATGGCATTCAGTTGGATGCATTCTAAATATTATAAATTTGAAAAAGCAACAAAATTCAAATCTAAATATTATAGGTAATAAAAAAATATACTTTTTAAATGACCAACAATTGAACCTGCCTAGCGATTCCGTATTTTTTGTGGAATCGTTATTGGATAACGGACGTCATTTTCCTTTAGAGACTTGTGTGATTTTTACAAATTTACTGTCACATATTTTAGTTTAGATCGATTTAAACACGAATTCCTGCAAGTACGCAGAATTATTTATTCATTCAATGTACGTTGTACATAGAAAAAAGCAAATAACAGCCATAAAAAATCACACAAATCTGACAGTAGATAACGTCCGCTATCCAATAACGATCTCACAAAAAATACGGAATTGCTAGGCTGTTCCCTTTGTAAATTGTGCCTTAAATTACCCCCCTTCACACTTCTACCTTTCCATTGACACCATTAAGTTTATTTGTAATTAGTTTTTAATAAACCCTGAGGAAGAGAGCATCGCTCTCGAAACATGTCGGTTTTTATAGACATTAACGGCCGCTATTCCCATTCCTACTAATCAACTGCTAAGCCAAAACTAAGGTTCAACACTGCTTAAATGCACAAATACGCTCTTTCCAACACACAAGCATCACTCAATCTTAACGAAGCCGGGCACGTGGATTAAGTTCGACTGAGAAAAGTTATAAAAAGTGTCAACAAGAGTGGCGCTAATGTCAAAGGTCAAACTGACACTCTATTTTTATTATATATTTTATAGATTTGCTTAAAAAATATAAAATGCACGTTTATGTATTGCCCAATTTGAAAAAAAATTGTGAAACATCGGGAAATTTTTATTCATTATTTATACTGAAATAACAAAAAAGTGAGTGATCGATAGCGTATGTAATAAATTTGCCTATTAAAAGATAATTACACATTCTTATTTTAATTTCGAAATCAGTAATTTTAGTTTATGTGATGTGTCATTTTTAAAACTCTTTTACGTTTCCATTCAAAAATTTTATATTTCAAAAATTATGTTTATTTTAAACTAGCTGGGGTACCCGTCTTCACTCAGGACAACATTCGAGAGTGTTCGGAATGTTCCACAATGATCTGGGATGTTCCCAAACGTTCCAAACTATTCTACAAAATTCCAGAACGTTCCGGGATGTTTTGGAATGCTCTCAAATACATACTCTCGAATGTTCTGGACTGTTCTAGAAATTTCAGAGGGCGAAAATTCCAGCCCTTATATCTTCAAAAGCACTCCCTTCAGGTAAAAACCGGAACCTTCTTCATGGAAAGGGGATAGTGGGCTACCACACCAAATAACTCCCTTGATAGTACCGAGACTCGTTTCTAAGTTTTGTAGTACACTTTCTTTTATAATATACATTGATTATAAAATTTTAAAGCTTATTTTATCACCTTTCAAAAATGGTTTTTAGTTTTCAGATGCTTTCTGAAATATTCTATTTATTTAGATTTTTTTGCAAAGCGGAAATATTTTGACCTTCCGACAAAATTAGCCCGAGAGGTTAACTGGGAACAAAAGATAAAGAATAAAACAATTTCTAAAGAGTAAATAAAATATATACGTAATTCAGAGGCTTATGAATTTATTTATTTAAAAAAGTGCACAGGCTTATTTATAGACAAGAGGCCATCAATGGAGCCAAGTTGTCGAAGTCGATCTTCTCTGTAATGTTCTTAGTCTTGATGTTTTCATCCTGAGTGGCAATAAAGATCAGGTCTCCGTCATCCCTCCAGCCGTATTTCTTCACCCAGTGCTTCAAGGCACCATCTGGAAATAATAACAAAATTATATGTTAGCAGCCAAAATTATGTCAGTGATTATTCATTGATTGATTGACCTATTAACCCAATAGCTGCCCAAACAAAAAAATTATTTCACTACCATACGCCAGCTATTTCAGTGATTTTTAACTTGTCATTTAAATTAATCTTTATAGCATTGTCCTTGCCCTTGGGGGCTTTGTTTATATTAGACACTCATAACCGATATCTATACTACATACTTCATACAATATTTATCCTTAAATGTGTCCCGTAATCTACTTTTGAGATAAATAATAAACCGACAGATAATAATCGGAATCCGCTAACCCGCCATAGCGGTGACGCACTAACACAAATAAACAAGCTGATATATTATACAGTTACATCATCACATAATCATATCAATGGTGTTGGAAAACGATACTTCAACTGTTTTTATATTTGACATAGCACTACATTATTTTGAATTTTATTAATGGGGTCGCGATTATTCCAGATGGAAAATCAAATTGATGGTTGATTGGATATGATTTTAGATTTTCACGTCCAAAAATATTTTTGTTATTTGTTTTTGGGGTGTTATGCTGTGTTGCGCTACATCCTCCTTTAGCCAACGTTTCGGACAGCGTTACAGTGTCCATCATCAGGGCAGATGTGTCACACATTGGCTAAAGGAGGAGGTAGCGCAACATGGCATAACACCCCAAAAACAAATAACAAAAATGATGGATGATTGGTTTAAAATTTCCAGAATTCACAGTCCAATTTCCTGATGAAGTTCTTTGGGTAACTTCATTCTCCATAGGCTCATCTTCATTGTCACTAAGTTGCATTATAAAATCCGAGTCATCATCACTTTCCTCAATTTCAGAGTCAATATCGAGAACGAATCTTCTTATCTCTTCTTCACTGAGATCGCGTCTTGACTTATTTAGGGATATTAAAAATAAAGTTTCAAAAATTATTGTATAAAAGTACACACGAACTGAAATATCAAACTAAATTTAAAAAAACACAAACTTAATTCTCAATTCGGGAATAAAAACTCAAGTCCACATTTCCGCCGAATATCAAAAAAACTTTTAGAACCACACCACAGAGAACGTAATAAGAACCACGTGACATCCACACACACGACGCTGCGATGGCGGGAGAATCAAACGACTGCGCCAAGAAATCTGTTGACTTTTTTTGGATGCTGCTTTTCGTAGTATAAACAATTTAAATTATCATATTTTACAAGAGATGTCGCTAAGAAACAGTTCATAATATTTTACAAAATAATATTTAGCCCCATCTACCATTAGAACTTAGAAATATCATCCTCGAAACATTCATACTGGCAATTTACGTGATACGGCGTAAATGGCAGTTGTGGCACGGATCGTTCGTACGCCGATCCGCGTAAATGGCAGCTATTGGGTTAAGTATGGTATTGTCTACGTCAATTATGAGCAACCCGCGGCCCTCGAGTCCATTTCGTTTGCCCGTGAGTCATTTCATACTGCCCACTAAATAAAATACCAAAAAAATTGCAGTAAACAATATTCAACGGTTTCAGTTATGTTTTGCAAAAGGGTTTAGCAGAAAACTTTTAAAGTTTTGAATCAGCCGCTCTAAATACTTAATATAATTTTTCTTACATATTCAAAAGACAAAATTTTGTAGCTCGACCTTAAAAGTAGAAAAAAATTTAACCAAAGGTTCTCTCAACTAAATTTTTTTCACTTTCCGAAGGACGAAATCAACAGTTGCCGAAAAATCGTATTAAGGCGATCCAATAGTCCAGGAAAAAATCGAAATCGGAATTCACGCCCTTTTATGGGAGGAGTTTAAAAATACTTGAAAAAAGGCTTTTGGAAAGGTTGGAAAAGGTATTTGAGAATTATTTTTACAGGTTGATTTCGTAAAGGCCTGTAAAAAACATTAACACATTGTTTACTGTAATAAAACAGAATTTTAAAATTGATTTCACGGAACAAAGCGACGTGGAGTCTAGCGTCCGTTTCTCGCTCCGTTCGGGGGCGAACTGATAAAAAAAACGGGCGTGTCTAGTTATGTCCCTCCGGTGGACGGCATAGAGTTCACTTTGAAAATCCAAATTTGTCTACTGCCGGCCGTATTGTAAAATAACAAAGCGGAAATGCATATTTTATTTTAGTTTATGAACTTCGGGCGTAAAAATCATTTTTTTTACGATTATTATAAAAGAAATTGAATTCGCTACATTACAATAAAACCATATCCGAAAAGGGGTTTATAGATAGGAGAGTTTGGACTTCAAAGTGTTTTTTACAGACTTTATATTTTATTTTTTTATAGGCTTATTAAAAGACTTATAAAAAAACTGACTGATATTTTTAAGGGTCAATGTATGTTCTACACGCAGTATTTAATTGAAGCATCTGTAATACTTCTAAGCGATCAAATTTTCAAAACAAAAATGTATGATTTTGTGTGATTTTGCATTATTTACTATGGCTTCATCTTAAGTATTTTTAAACCTTCTTTTAACACCTTGTTTGCCGCTCGTGCACCGGTGTGTCATGAGATTTTACACGCGATTTTGACCCTTATGTATAAAGAAAGTGTATGAAGAACACGGTCAGAATCGCTGGCTCTATTATCGCCCTTTACCATAGCGAAACCTGCAATGCGCCTAGTCACTCCAAATAATTTATATTAATAATTTACCGGAGCGCGGGGCGGGAAAAATATGTTTATGTACGAGTTTGACCCTTTGACCCTACGAATTTGTAAAGGACAGTGTCAGAATCGCTGGACACGAGTGTCATTTCTGCCGCCGGATGCCGCGTCGTAATTGGTGGAGCTTTTTGCTGGCCTACCCCGGCAAACAAGAGGTTAATATTTCTGAAAAATAAAAATCGACAGCATTTATTGTTTCGGCCTTGGAGAAATAAAATTTTGTTTGCGGAACTTTTTTGCATTTTATAAAAGTTTTGTTAGAAAATTACAGTTTTAAAAAATATAAATAGGTTTCCAACATCACCGAATGCAAAGTTAAGCGTGACAAGCTGTATGCACCTTACCCCCAGCGGCCCGCAAGAAATTTAAAATGGATAAATTGGCCAGCGTGTTTGGTAAAACATGTCGGCTTTAACAAAAAATATATTTATTTATTGAAGTATCATGCGGCCTCTTTGGGTTAAACAACAAAAAAACAAAACAAAGTAAAAAAATAATGTAAAAACCCACAATTGGAGATTCATGTAATCCAAGTAAATTGGGAGGCTTCCAAGTAATTTGAATTTGGGAGGCGGGTATGGGTACCGCCACCCCGAGAACCATTTATTGGATAACCAACACCTCTGCCATAGGTCACCCCAAGTGGTTCACTACGTTTGGTGACTTAGCAGGGGTGCCCGGGTTCGTGGGTTGTGGTTTGTCCATGGGAACAGTTTTTTGTTTTCGGTGAAAGTATGGGCTACTCACAGAACAACTCAACCTCTTAAACGTCGGCTGATAATAATTTGCAGAACTTTACAAAAGTTTTCCATCTTATTATTCATATATATTTCATGTTTATATCGTAAGACGTTCCCCAGAATAGCTAGGCCAATGAATTTGGACATTCACAGACAAATTATTTCGTAAGCTGTCAAAGAGGCTACATTAACGAAATTAAAAGTAGAATCTGTAATGACACTAGCACGTGATTCTGATTTTGTCGTCTGAACAGTTTTCAAAGCAAAAAGGTTCAAATCGTATCTGAAAAGGTTAAAATCGTTTCTGAAAAAATTTAAAGTAGGATCTGCAATGACACTAGCGCAAGTTATTCTGATTTTGTCCTCTGTTTTCAAAGCAAAAGCAAAAAGGTTAAAAGTGTATCTGAAAAAATTCCAGCGGGGATGGAATTAGACCGTGTGCGTGAAAAACAGTTCGAGTGGTTAAGTCACAGAAAATGGCCTACCGTCAACACCGCCGAGCAGGTTGGCCAGACTGGGCTTGTCGATGGTCTGGTAGGTGATGCCAACCACGTGGCAGACGAACTTGCGGATGGAGTCGTGGAAGCCGGCGATGCGACCGCACAGCTCGGGCATCTGGTGCACGCGGTTCCAAAACTGGGCAAAGTCACACTGCTCCAGGATGTCGGCCAGGTATTTGATCTGGCTGATTGTTTCCTCCTCCGACTGCAATTAACACAAAATCATTTATTAAAAACTGTGCTTCTGTCAATACACAAAATATGGGGGTTTTGTCATTAACCTTTTCAACGCAATCTATCCCGAATGTGTTTCGGTGAAACACATCAGTCGAATCCGTAAACGGGAATAGTCACCAATTGATAACATATATGACTGTCGTGCAGGTTAAAAACCGTGGTTCACTCAACAAAAGCATGAAACATAGGGTATCGTCTCTCGTTAACCTCTAAGCCTTAGATTGGAGCTCCAGACATTGCTAAACCAAAATCATCTCAAGGCCAGGACACTGAATAAAGTCAGACTATTTATACAACGTGTCCAGAAACTCGTAGTACAAGCGGGAAACTAGTGAATCTACATCATGTAGAGAACCCAAAAAAATATATTTTTTTCGATCTGAGCATTTCGATTTTTGTATTATTTTTCCATTTTTCGGCAACTAAAGGGTTAAAAAAAAATTTGAGCCCGGTTTACTCTTCGATGCATTTTAAAAGACATTACGCAGCTAATATTAACCCCCTGGTGACCGATTTTTTTACCGATTTGACCAAAAAAATTCCAACTTCGGACCCGATTTACTCGAAAACGAAAGCTCAAATCAAAAAGTTATAACACAAATCGACTCCAAATGTGATGTAGATTGACCAGTTTTCCGCTTGTACTACTAGTTTCCGGACACCGTGTATAAGATCCTCCTACAGAATTATGTTATAAGTCATTGTACCTAATATAACTACAACTACTCTGGTAATTTTTTTTTTAAATGTTATTTAAAATGGTTAAAACGCCACTGTTGATGTCAGCATAAACTTTGATAATAATAAGTGAAAGACAATGACCTAGTAAGCACTATAAAATAAGGTTCACTTAAAGAGTCCTTCGATATTCAAATAAATTAATTTGTTAAACTTTAATTAATAATCAAAAGTGTTAAATTATAACATTAGATGACCTGGCGACCTAAAAAGAACTGCTGGCTACGGATGAGTGAGATCCGCTAAGAATGGACAATGCTTGAGAGAGGCCTTTGTCCAAAGCTAGAGACGAGAAGATTTACGAATAAAGAGAATGCTGCATCTCTCTTTAAAAGTTACTATTTTGTGTGAGTATGTGTTCATGTTCATGTTCATGTTCATCACACAAATCAGTTTTTTGGTACCAGTTTAGCGTGAGGCTACCTTTACATTTCTACTGAAGTTTGGTGCTTAATTTCCAATGACAATCCTGGTGAACTTTATAAAAGGGACTTTAAGGGAGGTAACTGTCAAAGGAATGAGTTCAAATAGGAGATAGCACAACGGGCCTATGGTCCAAGTGCTCACGGAAACTATATGTAAACCGGCTCAGTCAGTCGAACTTGGTTTTAACGATCATGGCTATAGTGAGATCATGGCTATAATGAGCAAATACCAAATGATATTTTAGTTCAGACTTATTTTCATATTTATTTATTTATTTATTGTTTCTTTACACTGCAGGTAAAATGTTTGCAATACAATTTGTTACCTCACTAGGACAAGCCTGTGTTGAGGTTAACAATAATTATACAAGTTAACAAAATAACACAAAATTATACAGAAGATATTAAAAGAACAATATTGTTGTATTTTTTACAGATTGAGATTATGGGTACCTACTAAACTGATGGCGCTAGGTATTACATTAATGTAGACTTTTAGGGTGACCATAGTTTTGAGACCTGATTTAAAATAAAATAATTTTTGTTGTTGTTTTGTTTTTAAGGATTAAGTTGTAAATAATAAATATATGTATATAATTTAACCCCTCCGAATTTTCGAGAATATTAGCTTTTGGTGTCTTAAACGAAATGACATTTTACGAAAACTTTTAGTTATAACCGCTTCACAATTAAAGCTCTATAAATGAAACATTTCTGAACGTAGCCGAATAGTAAAAAGTGTTTTAGACAGGTTACAAAATAAGCTTTCGAATTATTATATTACAAATAAATATTTGTAAATATTAAAATATAGAATGCAAACATTAAAAAAATGTGAAAATGACTCACGTGATGTTTTTATGTGAAAACGGTACTAAAATCACAGATTATGTAAACAACAATACTTATTCTATTGTATAAATGTGTAATAAACACTTTTGTCACCTCACTTTTTTATCATTTCATATAAAAATATTTAATAGAAATTAACGATGTCGGGCGCCCGTCGGAAATTTGGCGGGATAAATTATGTGTCAGACTGCGCGTCTGACAGAATGTTCTTTTTATGTATTTCTATGGACAACTTGAATAGAGATGTGCAGCATGATTCACTATCGACCTTTCACTTTTTATTTTACGGATGTAACTAAAACAATAACGGAATTATAACGGTTTCTATGGAGACACACGCGCTGACGTGTAAACACGCTTATTGTACTTGACTGCTGTCGTATTTTTAACGCATATATCTGCTTACGTTGCGGAGGGGTTAACATGCTATAGATTTGGCAGGAGGAAGATGAAAAAAAAGGTTTAAACAAAAATAATATTATTTTAGCTTATTATTATAAACATACTCATATTGTTGACTGTTATAACGAGGACGATTCACTGATATAACGTTCAAATAATTTTGTCAACACAATTTCTAAATACATAAAAGGACGTCAACACAATTTCTAAATCGTTAAATGGGTTTAAAACAAACAATAATTAGGAATTATTCTCGCAGTAAGGTATAACTATCAAAGGTGGCGACCATGGAGGGACATAGGCCCGGCGTGCAACAGCGGCGGCTGGCGGGAATTTCCTACCCTGTTAGGGACAGATTCATGGCACCACCTGCTTAAGATTTTCGGCTATGTGAAACATTGTTACCCATCGGGCACTATGTAGAATTGTCATAAAATCTGAAAAGTCAACGAATTTTCAGTTTGCAATTTTGTTTTAAAAATGAATAAATATGTTTATGAAGGTACACCGAGCACGAGTACCTACATGGGGTAAATTTGTGATAGTGATGCGCAATCTTTTTAGCTTAGGGGGGGGGGGGGGGGGCTCTGCCTCTTTATGAAATCGCCCACGACCTACAAGCGGATTTTTTGTTTTTCTGGAGGGGACGGGATTGACAGCGAAATTCAAGATTTCACTTTCTGGGGATTTTTTTTCTAGGGTCTTCCAATTTAGTTCCATTTAGGGCAAGCAGTATAAATTGACCAAAATGCTAAAGAAAATTCTTCTCAACCAGGGATTTCAGGGTTTTTTTCTCTATAACCAGGGGGACAAACTCATACAAAATTGGCATGCGGGCCGCACAAATCGGGTTGTGCATCACTAGGTTGTGACAAGTATAATTTTAGTTGAAAATCAATAACAATCCCACCAGCTAATGACTTATAATAAATGAGATTTTACATGCTATACAATACGCACAAGTTATCGATAAAATAGGTTAGTCAATTTTTAGAAATATTTTTCTTGGAAACCTCAAACCAGGTGATGTTAGACGCGTTGCTTTTTTGTGGAGGAAAAAAACGAACAATCATTGATTAAAACAATAATTTATTAATTAGTGTATTTTTCTAATATATTTTTGAAATATATAATACCTACTCGCATTTTGAAATATACTGTACATTTGCGATTATGAGTAGGAGTAGCAGGTAGGTAGGTACATACGACTTTCAAAAAACCTATTTTGTATATAACGAGTAATGGCTATAAGGAGCAAATTTAGTCAGTCCCCTCGTGCTCATTATAAGTTTGACTGTATTTGGATTTGCTCAATGAAACGTGAAATGAAAGTCTCCTAGAAAACAATTCTGAAATTCACGGTAATTTGTTAGTAAAGTGTATGTTGCAACTTAATTACTTCAAGAAACAACTAATTACTTTTGGATATATTGTAAGAGATGCATTCAAATTCCATTTTCATTCAAAGTTCAAATTTCCTCTAAAAAACAATCCCTTTACTGCCATTTTTTTTGTATGGATTTGACATTTGCGAAGTTTTGTTTCAATCTAAATACGCATGCATGAATAACGTAGTTCTAAGAACCTAATGACCTATTTTATGCACATAAATAGTTGTTTCATGTACGAATTGTTGAAATGTACTGTAATCTATGGAGATTACGACTCTGTACCCAAAAGTGCGGCGGTTAGTGGAATAATTAATACAAAATCCATAGGCGTACAAAGTTTCTGGGTAGCTAGCTAGCAATAATATTACAGAACCAGTTGATGAAGCTAGGTATATGTCATGATTTGAAAGTAAACGGAAAATGTTAGCCCCAGGTTTGACGGCCGACGTAGTGCAGCGGTAAGGCGCTTGATTCGCATTCCGAAGGTCGCGGGATCGAATCCCGGCATGGCAAATAAATTTTATTTGATTAATTTGTGTATTTCACAATTTTTTCATTTAAAATAATATATAGTATATTTGCGGCACGTTCCAGAGTGGAAAATACTCTTCAGTATCGCCCATACCCCAATTGGGGATGCCATAGTCCCACTGGCTCCAGACGGGAGCAGTTGGGACTCTTGTGCGGTATACACGTAAAAAAAAAAAAAATTTTTGGAGATCGCTGGCAACGGTTAATATGCACTTTTTTTTTTAAAACCTTTTGATTCACCTTAATTACATTAAAAGGCAACTATTTGCATTGGGGGAAGTGGAAAATATTTCATTCTAAATTTCGATTACGTAAAATTAAAATTAGTTTTCGTCTTGTGAGATTGTACGCCATTAGCTATTAGCTCATTCGCTGTCACTTTGGTATGTTGGTATTCCTGATACACTTGAATGTATAACGAACGGTTAGAAGATTTTGAAGGTACGGGGCACTTTCTTTTGAATCACAAACCATGTTACACAAACCTAGCGTAGCCGCTAAACTACTTGAAAACTGGGATGTTTTTCTTGCCTTGACGCAAGTAGGCGTTATAAAGGGGCACTTTCTTTTGTATCACAAACCATGTTACACAAACCTAGAATTCCCATGAAGTCTGCTACGCTTTGCTCTAGCATCTTTTCCAGTAACAAGAATACCAACATATCAAAATGACATTTGAAAATAATGTTTGAAAATGGACGGTCTCGTTTCACAGAATGAAAGCTAATATTAATTTTACATAATCGAAATTTAGAATGAAATATTTTCCACTTCCCCCAATGCAAATAGTTGTCTTTTAATGTAATTAAGGTGAATCAAAAGATTTTTTCAAAAAAAGTGCGTATTAACCATTTCCAGCGATCTCAAAAATTTACCAAAAAAAGATAGGGTAATTATCGGTTCGGACTGGCCACGCTTATTACGAATAATTTTTAGAAAAAAACTTTAGATTCGCCTTACTATAAAAGGAAACTTTTTGGCTTTGGGGCGGCGGAAAATAATGCATTTTAATTTTCAATTGCATAAAACCAAAATTCACTTCGCGAACCGACGCAGCGAAAATCCGCGGCCGTAGCTGTCACTTGCTGTCACTGTTATGGACTGTAGCTGACTTCGTGGGATACCTACATGAAATACCGCGAATCACAAACCTAGCGTAGCCGCTAAGCCACTTGAAAACTGGGATGTTTTTCTTGCGTTGACGCGAGTAGGCGTTATAAAGGGGCACTTTCTTTTGTATCACAAACCATGTTACACAAACAAGCCCGCTAGACAAATTTCGTAATTACGCGCCTTATCCCATGAAGTCGGCTACAGTCGTATTAGCTCTTGTTAATTTATCAAGGATACCAACATCACAGTGACATGTACGGCCGCGGATTTTCGCTGTGTCAGTCGCGAAGCGAATTTTGGTTTTATGCAATTGAAAATTAAAATGCATTATTTTCCGCCGCCCCAAAGCCAAAAAGTTTCCTTTTATAGTAATTAAGGCGAATCTAAAGTTTTTTTCTAAAAATTATTCGTAATAAGCGTGGCCAGTCCGAACCGATATTTACCAAAGATAGATGTGAAGCTGAATAAAGTGAAACTGATCAATGGTCGCAAAATTCAGGAAACATAACCTCAAAATTGAGGGCAGTGATGAAAACGAATAAAGTTATGGCGCGAATAGACAAACTCTATTAAATTAGCATGCAAATTTAAATTTTTGTAAATAACAGAGACATACCTGGGATTCCAGTAATAGACATTTACACAGAATGAAGTCTGTGTGGGGGAAGTTGGTCAGAGCCTTCAACAAAATCTGACAAGTAACTTCCAAATTGAAGAGGTGTGGGTTGAACTGGTACAACTTTAGGACAGTCAGGTTAGCTTCCAAATCGTATGAATTCTCACGAGATTGGACTTCAACATACCTTTCCAAAGTCGGCAAGTTGTCGGGGTTATATCTAAAACATGAACACATGGGTGGTAAATGAAGGTACTTTTTTGATTTATTTAATAAACGATTGAATAAATATGGATAATACAATATGTGCCGTAATCAAAACTAACCTGTCAATGCCTTTCAGCATCAAGGAAACGGTCTGCTTCATAGCCTCTGCCATTGTTAGAAATGCGACAAATCAAAAGTGACGTTTTCATTAGCTCTTTTCGAGTCATAGACGATATATTTAAAAACCAAAAACTTTGTCAGCGGAAAACATGCTTTGTTTATGGTAAAGTATAGAGCAGATGAACCCAAGGTTCGGAGGAAATAGCACCCTCACACCGAGAGTTCGGATCGATCGAGTCCTGCGCCAGACCGCCGCGCAGAAAAGTCTCACGGTGAACTGCGCTGTTAACCGTTATCTTACTATCGGTATTTTACTTTTCTGCGCGGCGGCCTGAAGTGGCGCGGGATTCGGTCGCTCCGAACTCTACATGTGGGGGGTGCTAATAGCGCCGTTTACACGCACACTTCGGAGCGACCGAGTCCCGCGACACTTCAGGCCGCCGCGCAGAAAAGTAAAGAACGATAGGTTTACAGCGCAGTTCACTGTGAGACTTTTCTGCGCGGCGGCCTGAAGTGGCGCGGGACTCGGTCGCTCCGAAGTGTGCGTGTAAACGGCGCTAATGTATAATGCTGCGTAAACTTAACGCGAGCCGAGCCACGAATTATGGAAAAGAAACGAAGCAACGGCAAATGACCATTCCGACTTTTATGACGATCTCCACAGCCTTCCCCCCAGTGTAAACGATACAATACAAATAATGTAGGGGCTCGAAAAATATATATAACATGTAAGTGTAGCATGTCAAGCATGACAAAGAAAAATTTAACTTATGATTGTCACATTGTGTCAGTGCCTAAGTGTTGTTATTAAATAATATGACTGTCGTTGTTAAAAGTACCTTGTAATCTTACAATGGATGTGAGATCGTGTGAAAACATCAAATATTATATAGAGTTTCTTAAAGGGATGCTATATTATATTATCTACCTAATAGAAGCTATACAATACAAGCTATAGTATAAAATGTATGAAACAAGCTATATAATATAAGCTATACAACACAAGTTAGTTAAAGGTTTGACTTATTTGCAAATAAGTTTTCTAAAAGCTAACATGTATAACAATAATATATATATTATATAGTAAACGTTATAGCACGCCATAGTAAATTATCTTACTTTAGGTTCATTATATTAAATTAACTTACAATAGGTTCATTATATTGCAGAGGCATGCATTAGTTGCAAAGATTTAATTTGACACTAAACTTTAAAGTGAAATTTTTATTATTCAACTTAAACATGGCTCTATGTCAAAATATGTAAATAAACGCTAATATAGCTAGGTGTACACAAGAATTATAGTGTAATACATGATTATACAGATGTGCACAATTCAACCCACAAGCGGTTCACGCCACTTCAATGAGCTGAAATGTATCCATCTGTAAGTTCATACAACAAATTAAAAAATTATATATTATTCTATGTCTACTGAAGCACAAGTAGTGATCATTTGTTATACTGTGAGGTATGCTTTCATATTGTAAATAATTAATGAATTTAACAAAATATGAAAATAGTGTGCTTCCGTATACACTATTTATTTTTATAAAACTCAATACTTGTTACATCAAGTGATGTAAAAGTCGATGTTGCAATATTGAGCCTATGTATACAGTTATATAATCATTTTTATACATGAATTATCGTTTTCTATAATATGCTATAATTTAAACACTGTGTACGGCATCTCGCGTAGAGCGCGTTAAATGAAAATAATCCCTTAAAACGCATAAGAAATTATGTTGTGTTATTAAATGTTAAAGTGTTATATAAGTTATATTATAATAACTACTCACATGTGTCGTACATGATTTTTAAAGATGAAAGAGTTTCATCGTGGAAAGGATATGTTTATGATGTAAAACATAATAATTTATATGTATGAAAATACTAAAAGTTAGATTTCCATAAAAAAATCTGTGATTTTCGGTATTAACATCGTGACAGTTAATTTTAAGATGAAATATATTTCTATTGTTTTAGAAATGATCAAGCTACTAAGAGTTTTTGAGCTCTAATGTACATGATTAATGTAAGTTCTATAAATGAAAGCAAAATGTATTTTATGCGTGATAAATCTGTCCGAATCTTTTGGGAAAATGCACATGACGACCTGACCTCGTGGTCGTTACTTTTGTACTAGGTAAGTCTGGAACAGATGCATAATTAGAAACATGTTCTTCTGTGGTAACGAAAGCTGGTTTCAGGCGATCTTTTGATACACATTTTGGTTTTCCTTTTATGATGATGACGTAAGTCTTGTCACTTCGTTCCATAACTTTATAAGGTTCGTCATGTGGACTTTGTAATGGTATTTTAACACTGTCTGTTCGTAGAAAGACATGAGTAGCAACAGGAAGGTCCTTGTGTATGAAAATTTTTCCTGTACTATGATTAGAGGTTGGAGTTGGTTTTATTTCATCAAATTTCCTCTGTAAACGTCCGATGTAAGTATCGGGCTCCTCTCGTGGGGTTGTTGTGATGAAGTCACAGGGTAACCTTAGGGTTCTTCCGTAGGTAAGTTCAGCAGGTGAACATTTTAATTCCTCACGAACTGTTGATCTCAGGCCAAGTAATATAAGTGGAAGGGTTTCTAACCAATTTTGCTCGCCACTTGCCATGAGGGATACTTTCAAAGTGCGGGGCCAACGTTCTATGATTCCGTTTGCTTGAGGATGGTATGCAGTAGTCCTCGAATGCTTGATTCCAAACTTCTCCGTAAGTTTTTTGAACAAATGGCTTTCAAACTGACGACCTTGATCTGAAGTTATGGTGATTGGTACTCCATGTCTAGCGATCCAGTGAGTTGTTAGTGCGGTAGCCACGGTTTCGGCGGACATATCTTTTAATGGTATTGCTTCGGTCCAGCGAGTAAATCTGTCTATTATTGTTAACAGATATTGATACTCGTTGCAAGCTGGCAATGGGCCTACTAGATCAATGTGGATTTGGATGAAGCGATCTTCTGATAATAAATACGTTGATGGGGGGGTTACCGTATGTTTATAAACTTTAGCTTTTTGACAGGCAATGCAATGTTTGAGGAAGTTTCTTATATCAGATTTCATGTTCGGCCACACAAATCTTTGTTTGATTGTGTTTGTTGTTCCTGCCATGCCTGGGTGACGTACGTTAAATACGCTTTGTATGACGGTATTTCGCATGTCCTGTGGTACAAAAGGTCTGACATGACCTATCGAGATGTCGCACCATAATGAAGTGTTTGTGCCAGGGATCACCAACTGACGCAAGGATAGGGCGGAGTCATCTTTTGCCTTAATTATTTCGTCGTCTTAACTCTGCGCTTGTCCTATTTCCTTGTAATCAATAAAAGAATAGTTGATCTCTTCAACTCGAGATAGAGTGTCAGCTACTGTATTCTGGTGTCCAGAGATATGCCTTATATCTGTTGAAAACTGTGCAATGAAATCCAGCTGCCTTTCTTGGCGTGGGGAGCTAGATGCTCGCTTCTTACTGAAGGCGAAGGTGATTGGCTTATGATCGGTATAAATTGTGAAAGTGCGACCTTCAATATTATTTCTGAAGTATTTTACAGCTTCAAAGACGCCTGTTAATTCACGATCAAAAGTGCTGTATTTGCGCTGCGGTGCTGTAAACTTCTTTGAAAAAAAATCCAAGAGGTTCCCATGTATTGTTTTTGAACTGCTGTAAAGAAGCTCCGATTGGAATGTCAGAAGCATCCACCATGATGGCAATTCTTGAATTGGGGTCTGGATGCGCCAGAAGAGCTGCATTCGCTAGTTGATTTTTACAGTCTTCGAATGCTGCCGTCATTTCTTGGTTCCAAGTCAGTAAACGGTTGTCGTTTTTCTTGTATCCTGCAATACAGTCAAATAGCTTGGCTTGAGTATGGATTGAATTCGGGAGAAACTTGCGATAATAGTTCAACATTCCTAAGAATTGTCTTAACCCTTTAGCTGTGTTTGGTAGAGTAAAGTCGGTAATGGCTTTGACTTTCTCTTTGAGTGGTGTCATTCCCTCTGGTGTAATTGTGTGACCTAGGAAGTTGACAGATGTGACACGAAATTGACATTTATGAATGTTTATAACAAGGCCATTGTCGGCAAGTCGCTTAAATAAGATATCCAAGTGTTTTTTGTGCTCCTCTTCATTTTCTCATGCTATCAGTATATCGTCTAGGTATTCGAAACAAAAATCAAGATCTCTTGTGACTGCGTGCATAAATCGTTGAAAGCTTTGCGCAGCGTTGGATAATCCAAATTGCATTGACGTGAATTCGAACAATCTGAACGGTGTGATGATGGCCGTCTTCGGAATATCTTCGACTTCGAATCAGGTTCGACTGGTTTCTGGTGGTATGCACATGTGAGGTTAACTGTGCTGAAGATCTTTGCTTTTGTGAGCTTGTGAGCAAAGTCATAAAGTTGAGGTATGGGATATTTGTCCGGGGTCGTTTGTGCGTTCAATCTACGATAATCGCCACAAGGACGCCACTGGCCATCACTTTTCTTAACCGTATGTAAGGGGCTGGCCCAATTGCTCTTTGATGGCCTGCAGATCCCCTGTTCCTTCAGATACTTGAATTCTTTTTTTGCAGCCTCCAATAGGGCTGGTGCTAATCTGCGGGCACGTTCAGTAACTAGCAGTCCTTTTGTTTCTATGCAATGCGTTACACAGTGTTTTTTAAAGTCAGCAATTTTCATGTTGGGTGTTGTTAAAGTTGGATATTTGTTCAAAATTTCTTTGTACTTCTGCGTTGTTGACAATATTGATATGGCAGTAGTAGGTCCTTTATACGTAACTCCGGGGATTTGCAGTCCGGTTGAATGATCCAAGAGGATTGCCTTTTTTAAATTCACAGACGAATTGTAATGGTGAAGGAAATCAGCTCCAATAATGGGTCTTGACACATCGGCTACTATGAAACGCCATCTCAAAGACCGGTGTAGGCCAAAGTTTAATTCTAAAATCCTAGTTCCATAGGTCTTTATAGGATTTCCGTTTACGCCAAACAATGTTGCGGGACAATTATCCGAGGTGGTACTGTTCTTCTTACTATATGCATTATGTGGTATCACTGACACATCGGCGCCTGTGTCTATTAGAAATCGTTGACGCGTTTCCCGCTCAAAAAGGAAGAGAAGAAGTAGGTGGAATCTCACACGTTTCTACAGTGGGCTTCCTTTGTCGTTTCCCAATTGGTTCCTGTGGAATGTGCATGGTTTGTAACATTTATACGCTTTGTCTCCATATTTAGCGTGCGCACTGCAGTATCCGTTGGACGATTTTTGAGGCGATCTACCTCGGGATCCTGGCCTAGGTCTCCACGAGTTATTTGACGTTGAAGGTGACTGATGGTTGTTATAGTGCCTTGGACTTTGATGTCTTCGCCCGCGGAAATTTTTTTGATGGATGTTGTTATTCATTTTTAATTTCTTCAGTCAACGCTGTCATCTGATTCTGCAGTTGAAGTAGGATTGTATTTTCGGATTCCATCATTGAAGCTCCCGGTTGGTTTCTGTTGTCGACTGCAGTACACTCTGTTGCCTGGTAGACATCGATTATTTTGTCGGCCACTGATGCCAACTGATCGAGATTGTTATCCGGGAGTGCTGATAAAATTGCTTGAACATGTTGAGGTAGTCTTTGTAGCCAGAGCATTTTTACGATGTTGCTTTCTGCAAGTGCTGGACCGGCTAGCTCCAGCATGTGACGTAGTAAACCCGTCGGCTTTCTATCCTCTAGTTGAATGCCCGTAAGGAGTCGTGTTAATTTTTTCTCTTCTGAGTCCTGTAGACGTTCGATGAGTGCTGATTTTATCCGTTGATATTTTTCATTCGCTGGATGTTTAGTTACGATATCGCTGACGCTTTGTAGCGCTTCGGAATCCAATGCTGCTACAATAATGTTATATTTTGTAAAATCGTTCTTGACCCGTGAATTTGCAAATTGGGATTCAGCTTGGGCGAACCAGAATGCGACATGATGTTTCCAGCAGGAGGATAATCTCACTGTTACGTGCTGTACATCCGTGTTTGATTGTTCCATTTTTATTGGTTTACTAATTTCAGGTTCTTCAGAAAGTTTACTTGGGCATGGATTGCTAGTTCCAATGTGGAGTGTGTTGTCTTCGTCAACCCATATGATGTCTTCGTCGGAGATCATTTCAGCATTTTGTTATGATGTGGATGCGTCATAACATAATTAACGATTTTAATTTATTGCATTGGTAGTCAAGTACTTTTATGGGAGTTATTTTATGGTTTTATTCAGGATTCACGGGCAGGTTGACAGCACTGAGCGGAAGGGTTTTTTCTGTGGAACTCACTCTCGACGTAAAACGGAACGGGCAGAAGCCGTTTTGCGGGGACAGTCAATTGTAATATTTAATAATAGTGTAATTAATACCGGACGGATTAACTCTTCGTAATGCAGAGGGAATCAAACTAACATTGTAATTTACGGGATTCGAAAAATGTTCGAATTGTTCTTTCCGAAAAACCAAGTTTCGGGCGTATCAATGGCCAAACGGCACCGCGTGTGACAAAATTAATAAACGCAGATAATCTGGCTCATCGGGCGTTTATTTGCCATCGTACGGAGTTTATGGAATCCCGTTAGTAATCGCTAGTCACAGTAATGAATATTTATTCGATTTCCGCGATTTAAGCCGAAACATCCGCTGTTCTCTTGGGCGAACCTTTCAACGCCCGGCTGAACCGTTCAACACACACGGAACGGAATATTTTAACACACCGCGACGGTGGGACCGTACCGTACTCTGGTTGTCACCGGATCCTGAATAAAACCATCTATTTGGGTATGATGGCTTCGTGGGACGGGCCTCGTACTGCTGGCCAAGCTTAGGCCGTTCACCAGCGCATCTCTCGCCTTCCGGATGCTCCCAGAGGGGTTTGGCATCACGTCATCGGACGGATCGCATCCGGCAGCCTGTTGGATGCTGGTCGGAACGCCTAGCTCCACCACATGCAGTATGCAGACTACGCATACTCTTAGGCAGTTTAGATAGCTTAACAAGGTCAAGGTCGCAAAAGGGGGTGAGTGATAGTATTGTTTTGTTCGCCTTGTAGTAAGTCTGTGATTTCCCATGTTGATTGATTTATTTGATAATATAGTGTATGTTGATTCAAATCACAAAAATACTCTGGTTGTTATTTATAATATAACTCAAATTCCCTAATGGTAAGTAAGGATGGAAATGTCACCGTGCCCACGCATCCTGTGAAGAATTCTATGCTGTGCTACTATCCAGAAGGAAAGCTTTTTGAATGCAACTATGGACATATTCTGTTTTTCTACAGAATTTGGTGCTCTACTACGACTAGTAGAAAAGTTTACAGGTGGATTCATCGCGTTTTGTTTTGAAACATGCTAGCAACATAACATTTGGCATCCTACGCCTCTGTTACGTAACAATTTGTTAAAATTTAAGTACGCAAGACATATTATATTTAAAAGAAAAAAAACATCACAAATAAAAAATATTTTAAAGCCTTATCACAGTGGAAAAAACATAAAAAATCTAGTAAAAATTGCGATCCATGTAAATATATAGCATGTAAAAAAGTATTTGCACAACAAAATTTACCATATATTGGTTATGTTTAAAGTGTGTCACACTGCATTTATGTTAAATGATTTTTTGAAAATTTTGTATAATTATTTAAAACTTTAAAAATCGTTTATTGAATTTGCTAAAATTTGCCTTTCAAACGTAATGTGTGATTAAAATTTGAAATGTGACAATTCATTTGTTGGAAAGTTGTAAAGGAAATTTTAATTTCGTAACAATGCATCTATAAAATTATTGAAAGTACGGATTATCTGAAAAGACAGCGACTCTAATATTGTTAATGATCGTTAGTGATCTTTGTCTGCTAGCAATGGTTTGTCGCTTCAACAAATAAGAGTACGCGGACCCTTAAAGCTTGTAACATTATTATTTAACAATTTAAAAAAAAAATTACTTGGCTTATACAGGGTACGATAGTATGGACTAAACTCCTGCAGCTTGCATTCTCAGGGTCTTCAATCATACGGCGAGTCGCTCGCAGTTTCAAATTCCACGCTCCACCCTGATGTGCACTCTAACTTAAATCAGTTGTTACAAAGTCATTAGAATTGGTGTCATCATGATCATTTTAGGAGAGATTAGTTGGATGCTATATGAAATAATATTTATTTTCTTAAAATTAACTGGGACATTTAAGCTACTGATGTTAAATTACTAAACAAACGTACTAAACTTGCGTAAAACTTCCTAGGACGTTGCACGTTGATTACCTCGTGTAATATTTGTGTTCGTTGGTCGGTCACCAATATGATATTTGCCACCAATATGGCGGTTGTGGTGTAAATATTGAATTACCTCAGTCGAAGTTTTACTGGGATTGGCGTTAACCATAGGGATCACGGGATGAATAATACTCCTTAAGTACTTGAAAGGTACACTCAAATTTATTGAAATGATTGCCGTGATACATGACTCTAGATTCAGAAGGGTTTTTTTGTTACACGAGATCGTAATAAACGCAGTTAACAAAGAATGAACGATGAGAAACGAACTATCCGACCGGAGATCACAAAAGCAAGTGTCGAGCGAATTGGCTTGCGCTCAGACGTCAGAATGGTTAGTTTATCAACCGGCCGCTCGTGGCGCTAATGCTGGAAATTGCCAGGGCAATGAATGATATTATGTATGGTTAAAAAATTAGTTCTTTCCGACTTTTATGACGATCTCCACAGGGGAAAGGAAGGAGAGAAAGTTTTGGGAAGGAAAAAAGTATGATGGATGGGTAGGAATCTAGAGTTTAAGGTGTCCAGGAGTGAGGGACATGTGAATCCATCCCCCCAACTGCAGTGAAAGGCGATGAGTCGAGAAAGTCCTTCTGGAAAGGTCAAAAGGCCTCCCTCACCCAGTCTCTCTCGGTCCGGCCCGCCACGCAGCAGGTGGCAGATGCTTCCGCCGCCAAAACCTGGACAAACCTCACTCCACGAATGATATACGGAGTCGAATGAAAGTCGTTATAATGTAGTTTTTTCTTTAGAGAAATAATGTGGTATACAGTTGCAGCGAATGATAGAAAGTCATGGCGCGATGAAGTGAAACAAATACATATGCACGGTAAAATTTGAAGTTTGGGATGAACGAAGAAAGAAATGTATGATGCGAAAGTGAACGATTGAAGAAGTCGGGAACACCCCAGAAAGATGTGGTACGATCAAGTTATTCTAATTATTATATAATTTTCCTCTTGTAATATTTCAACATAGGCACTTACATATAATTCAAACACGAAAACACGACGGGTACGACAATGTGACCTTAGAACAGGGTACCCCAGTAAGGACACATTATTTTCTAAAAAAATTGTAAAAATAAAAGACGAATACTTATGTGTATTAAAATGTGGCGTGTATAATGAATGAAGTAGGGGTGTATGTAGATTTTATGACGTGAAAGTGAACGGTAGAAGAAGTTGAGGACGTCCGAGGAAGACCTTTAGGTCCATGCAAGAATATCTATGGGTCGGGTCAGTGAATAGCGCCTCCCACACGCACCGTAAAGACCGATAGGTTTACAGCGCAGTGAGACTTTTCTACGCGGCGCGGCGGCCTGAAGTGGCGCGGGACTCGGTCGCTCTTAAGTGTGCGTGTGGGAGGCGTTATTGGTTATGGATTGGTTTATTTATGGGTTAGCTTATGACAAGTATTTCTATGGTTTTTCGGTATTAGTTCATTTATGGTATATCCCAGGGGGGTATAACTCCGATCAAAATTTTCAACCAACACAAAAGATAGATAATATGTATATGTATAGACTGTGTGACGACAGAGTTGCACAGTCCATCCAGTGATGCCAATGGAAAAACTTTGAATTTAAGCTTTTGACAGCTGGGTGATGGCTGGGTGAAATAAAATATCAAAATGGTTGCTCGATTGCTCTCAACGGTTTATTTACATGCGACGGGAATTCAAAATTTGCTTCCTAAACAAGTGAAATAGAATTGAATACGTTTATTATCCAATTTTGAGAACTCGTGCATATGTTTGTGGCTACTAGTATCGCAAAACGTCTCATTTCGCGATATGATTATGCTCGTTAAAACCATTATAACCTGCAAACAAAAAGGTACAAACATTTATATGAAACATTTCTGGGAATAAATTCGGTATTTGGGTAAAATTCCTAAAAAATAAAACTAGTTATTTTTATACTAATTTGGGGTCGGGGAATCCGAATCTGAAAGAATTAGGCGGCGGCAAGCAATATTAACTGAATTAAACGACTTTAAAAAATTTTATACACATACAGGAAAATAGCCATTTTGGAAGCATTTTGATTCCTAGAAAACCAAACTAGTTATTTTTATACTAACTATGGGCTGGGGAATCCGAATCTGAAAGAATTAGGCCGCGGCAAGCAATATTAACTGAATTACACGACTTAAAAAATTTCTATACACACACACTTGAAAATAATCATTTCGGAAGTATTTTGACACACGTAGTACAAAGATCATAGAAAAACAAGAAATATACAAAAACATGTGCCGGCAGTGTTACCAGCTCTCAAAAACATACCTTATAAATCGACCAAGTCTTCTTCGTCCGTCGTATTAACACATTAACCTGATGAATTACGACTATCTCAACGGCGTATTCTTAAATCAAAAGTATGAAAATTCGTAGTCTTAAAAATGCGTAACCTAACCTAACCTAACGTTAGGTTTGTGTAACATGGTTTGTGCCCCTTTATACCGCCTGCTCGCGTCCCTAACCTAACCTAACCTAACGCTAGGTTTGTGTAACATGGTTTGTGCCCCTTTATACCGCCTGCTCGCGTCACGGCAAAAAAACATCCCTGTTTTCAAGTAGTTTAGCGGCTACGCTAGGTTTGTGTAACATGGTTTGTGCCCCTTTATACCGCCTGCTCGCGTCCCTAACCTATCCTAACCTAACGCTAGGTTTGTGTAACATGGTTTGTGCCCCTTTATACCGCCTGCTCGCGTCACGGCAAAAAAACATCCCTGTTTTCAAGTAGTTTAGCGGCTACGCTAGGTTTGTGTAACATGGTTTGTGCCCCTTTATACCGCCTGCTCGCGTCACGGCAAAAAAACATCCCTGTTTTCAAGTAGTTTAGCGGCTACGCTAGGTTTGTGTAACATGGTTTGTGCCCCTTTATACCGCCTGCTCGCGTCACGGCAAAAAAACATCCCTGTTTTCGAGTAGTTTAGCGGCTACGCTAGGTTTGTGTAACATGGTTTGTGCCCCTTTATACCGCCTGCTCGCGTCACGGCAAAAAAACATCCCTGTTTTCGAGTAGTTTAGCGGTTACGCTAGGTTTGTGTAACATGGTTTGTGCCCCTTTATACCGCCTGCTCGCGTCACGGCAAAAAAACATCCCTGTTTTCGAGTAGTTTAGCGGCTACGCTAGGTTTGTGTAACATGGTTTGTGCCCCTTTATACCGCCTGCTCGCGTCACGGCAAAAAAACATCCCTGTTTTCAAGTAGTTTAGCAGCTACGCCGGGTTTATGTAACATGGTTTGTGATACAAAAGAACGTGCCCCTTTATAACGCCTACTCGCGTCAAGGCATAAAAACTCCACAATACTAGTTGGTGTACCTTCCTAAAATATTTGAGAATCAATTATAAAAAATAAGTACTTAAAATATAAACATGTTATTTTACGTTATAAATATTACTGCTTAATGGCAACACTTAATTTTGTGTGGTAAAAACATCTATGTTATCGTGTTTTTCTATGATCTTTGTACTACATGTGTCAAAATGCTTCCGGAATGATTATTTTCATGTGTGTGTGTATAGAAAATTTTTAAGTCGTGTAATTAAGTTAATATTGCTTGCCGCCGCCTAATTCTTTCAGATTCGGATTCCCCGGCCCATAGTTAGTATAAAAATAACTAGTTTGGTTTTCTAGGAATCAAAATGCTTCCAAAATGGCTATTTTCCTGTATGTGTATAATTTTTTTTAAAGTCGTTTAATTCAGTTAATATTGCTTGCCGCCGCCTAATTTTTTCAGATTCGGATTCCCCGACCCCAAATTAGTATAAAAATAACTAGTTTTATTTTTTAGGAATTTTACCCAAACACCGAACTTTAGCCCATTTCTGCATTTATCTTGTTTTGTTTTTATCTGTCGGTCGGCTTGATGTATCTCATGAGATGTTTTCTTTAATATTTTCAGCTCGAAACACCAAATCCTATCCTTACAGCTGACAGGCCGGTGGAGATTACTGGTGTCATTCCCCTAGAGAAGAGAGCACGTTCCACGAACGACGGCCTGCGCCTACTGATCTCTGGGTTTGTTTGCAATTTACCTTATTATAATAATACATATAAAAGCATGGTAAATATCGGTTCGGACTGGCCACGCTTATTACGAATAATTTTTAGAAAAAAACTTTAGATTCGCCTTAATTACTATAAAAGGAAACTTTTTGGCTTTGGGGCGGCGGAAAATAATGCATTTTAATTTTCAATTGCATAAAACCAAAATTCGCTTTGCGACTGACACAGCGAAAATCCGAGGCCGTACATGTCACTGTGATGTTGGTATCCTTGATAAATTAACAAGAGCTAATACGACTGTAGCCGACTTCGTGGGATAAGGCGCGTAATTATGAAATTTGTCTAGCGGGCTTGTTTGTGTAACATGGTTTGTGATACAAAAGAAAGTGCCCCTTTATAACGCCTACTCGCGTCAAGTCAAGAAAAACATCCCAGTTTTCAAGTGGCTTAGCGGCTACGCTAGGTTTGTGTAACATGGTTTGTGATTCGCGGTATTTCATGTAGGTATCCCACGAAGTCAGCTACAGTCCATAACAGTGACAGCAAGTGACAGCTACGGCCGCGGATTTTCGCTGCGTCGGTTCGCGAAGTGAATTTTGGTTTTATGCAATTGAAAATTAAAATGCATTATTTTCCGCCGCCCCAAAGCCAAAACGTTTCCTTTTATAGTAATTAAGGCGAATCTAAAGTTTTTTTTCTAAAAATTATTCGTAATAAGCGTGGCCAGTCCGAACCGATAATTACCAAGAGCATTAATTTAGCACCTTAATAATGACATATGATTGTTGTAGGTATGTGGGACAGTAACGTTGTGGTGTCATGTCAGGAGATGGGGCTGACGTGTTCCACCACTCTCTTGCACCGCTGTTCTTGAGCGAACATAAGAAGGAGGAAGAGTACTCCATGGACTGGACCAGGATGCAGCAGGAGCAATATATTCTCAGTATGCTTAGCTTTTCTAAATTTGTTCTATTTTTATTGTTAAAGAGAGTACGAACACATTGTGCAATATAGTTGTGAACTTGGAGCAGGTGGATGAGTTTGTATATCGTGGGAAGTATGTGTATGAGAGACGGGAAGGCTGATAGAGATATTGAAAGAAGGGTAAATGTAGATAATTCTATTAATGGAGGACTGAATGCTGTTGGCGCTAACAAAAAACTGTCTAAAGAAGTGAAACTAGCAGTCCACAACGGAATGCTGGTACCTACGCTGATGTATGGCAGTGAGGCATGGAACTGGCAGAGGAAAGTGGACTGAATGCTGTAGAAATGACACCCCTGAGGATGTGTGGTAAAACTACGTATGATACTGTATATTTTCTGCCTGTACAGAGTATAAATAATATAATTTGTACATTTTATATGCAGCAAAGCGTTCATCGGTCAAATCGTTGTACGTATAGGTAGTTTCATATCAATGATCGATGAACCGGTGGATGCAAGTTTTATCCATAAGTTGTTATAATGGATTGTCTACTTTGTAGTTGGAATTAGATTGAAGAAATATAAGTTTGTGCAGAGCACCTTTGAGGTATTTTTTTACAAAAAATGGCGCTATACAAATCATCCAAATATTATTATTTATGATCAAGCAATGCAATGCAAGGCTGATCATAATGAGTAAGATTGAAAGGGACCCTCAGATGGTTTGGGCATGTAGAGCGAATGAACGAAGCGTGGGGTGTAAGTAGAATATATGACGCAGATGTGAGTGGTAGATGAAGTCAGGGACGCCAGAGGAAAACCTGACACGATCAAGGGAATCCGATACTTGCATCGGGCCACATCAAGAGTCAGAAATAGTATGTACGAGTCAATGTGTGAGTGTGAATGAGGCAAAGAGTGTGTGCCAAGACCAAGTTGTTTGACGGTCCGTCCTATCGGCCTACCCCTGCGGGGAAACGGCGTGATGTGTATTTAGTTTTTCTTGTATTTCGTGTTTTTAATAAAATACTAAAACGTTTAATTGAGTTTTTCATTTTTCTGTTGAAACCAGAGAAATGTCAAAGTCGATACTATCGTAGGAAAGCTAAATCTTATTTGAAATTGTTCTTCCTCTTTTGAAGGGATTGAAATTTCAAGTAATTTTAGGTTATCTTTACGACAGTTGGTTTCTTCGCAGGGCAACGGATTTCAATCTGACAAAGCTCTGTCCGGAGAAAATGAGCAGTAAAGAAAAATAAGCTCATTTTCTCAAGGCAGTGATCTGTCAGATCCAGCTCTGTTCCCTGGGGAACATTTTGACCTTTAATTTTATTTTTAAAATAACATTTTAGGCTAATAAATTGGGTAGGTACTGAAAGATAATTATATTGTCTATGGTCGAGCCTTTTATTTTGTTTCCTCTATCCCCTTGTCTATGGTATGTGTGACGACAGAGTTGCGCATGTCGAATAAAAAGTCATCAAATATAGGTATGTCTATGTCAAATGGCGTTGACACTTGGTCCATAGAAAAACCACGAAGTTATCAATCTAATGACTGGTTTATTTATGGTATTTCCATAATTCCATACTTGTCAGACAAAATATCGGAAAGAGCATATTCATGGGAAGAATCAAAGAATGGTTTGATTTATTTACTCTACTTCGATGATAATTATTCTTAACGCTTATTAACGAGCAGACCCAAGCAAACGAAAATGGCAAAATTCGGAGCGGTGTGTAAAGTTGATGGCTGCTCAAACTCCAACCGGGATAAAAAGTCATTTTTCCGTTTTCCGAAGAATACAGAACTGTGAGTATTCGATATAATTATTTATGCATTAAACCGCTTACTCGTTAATATGGAAAACTTTTTATCCAAACAGTTAGATTTAGCTTTATTATTACGAAAAGTGAGTATTTATGTCGGGGGAGACCAAAAAACATGCAAAAAATATGCATTTAACATTTTAATTTTGTTAAAATTAATTGACTAGCGCGGTAATGCCATGTTTATTCATCGTTTTTATTTTAACATTTCATCAATGCTGCCAATAATAATGATAATAATATTTGGATGATTTATATAGCGCCGTTTTTGTGAAAAATCACCTCAAGGGCGCTATACAAACTTATAATACATTTCTAAAATCATAGAAAAAATATTTTTGCGTAAAACAAAGTGAATGCATCATTGACAAGTTTGTACCAGTATTTATAACAGTAGAACATGGAAAGAAATGTATTAAAATAATTGGTAATTATCGGTTCGGACTGGCCACGCTTATTACGAATAATTTTTAGAAAAAAACTTTAGATTCGCCTTAATTACTATAAAAGGAAACGTTTTGGCTTTGGGGCGGCGGAAAATAATGCATTTTAATTTTCAATTGCATAAAACCAAAATTCTCTTCGCGATCCGACACAGCGAAAATCCGCGGCCGTACCTGTCACTGTGATGTTGGTATCCTTTATAAATTAACAAGAGCTAATACGACTGTAGCCGACTTTGCGGGATACCTACATGAAATACCGCGAATCACAAACCATGTTACACAAACCTAGCGTAGCCGCTAAACCACTTGAAAACTGGGATGTTTTTCTTGCCTTGACGCGAGTAGGCGTTATAAAGGGGCACTTTCTTTTGAATCACAAACCATGTTACACAAACAAGCCCGCTAGACAAATTTCATAATTACGCGCCTTATCCCACGAAGTCGGCTACAGTCGTATGGCTCTTGTTAATTTATCAAGGATACCAACATCACAGTGACAGGTACGGCCGCGGATATTCGCTGTGTCGGTCGCGAAGCGAATTTTGGTTTTATGCAATTGAAAATTAAAATGCATTATTTTCCGCCGCCCCAAAGCCAAAAAGTTTCCTTTTATAGTAATTAAGGCGAATCTAAAGTTTTTTTCTAAAAATTATTCGTAATAAGCGTGGCCAATCTGAACCGATATTTACCAAATAATTACACAAACCCGCTATAACCAATTACTTTGCACCCCCATAACAACAAATCAGATTTAAGGGGTCAGGGGTTAAGATTAAAGATTATAATGCAAATAAACATCAGGACTAAACTATTCCAATAATCTCCTGGGTTAGTGGGATGGCAGCGCGTTGACACAAAAGTGTTCAATGTTGTGTTCAAATGCTTGTCACAAGCCATTTGAACTATATACATCATTTCTCATCAAGCTTACCTCAGCAGATATTCTTTGTAGACTAGACTGCACCAGAGCCTGAATCAGACCACTGATGGCCAATCCAATATACTATTTGGCTTGATCTGATTCTGAAATCGCACCAAGTGTTAAAAACCCATATTTTTTAATGAGCAGATTGCCAAACACCAAATTCTAGAGCGGGCTCCAAGTGACCGTCAATGTGAATCTATTTTGTTTTATTTGCAGTTGCGAGAAGTGGATACGGGCCTGTGGAAGAACGGAGTTGGGAGAAAAGTTAAAGGAAGCGGGAACGTTGAACCTAAACCGTGTTTACCGAGTCTGTTCAGATCATTTTAAATTGACTGATTTCCGAAATCCTAACCTATTTAGCCAAGGGTGAGTAGCGTTCATTTCATCAATTCTAGGGACCAATAAATAATAATATATCAGCTGGTATATTATTACGTTACTTAAATCCTGATGAAACTACGCCATTCCATGCTATTATATTATTTTGAAATTTTAGAATATGGAAAGGTACAGTGCCCACTGTGAAGGTGTTTCATGTCGAAGAGGAAGATAAAGATAAGCGTGGTAATGCAGTTGTATCTGAACTTCCACCTCCACTAATATTGACCACGACGTTCGAGAGACTCAATGGAAATGTAGAAGCTTTTAAAGGAGACCATAACTATACACTGAGCAACAATCTAACTATAAGAAATTTACAATGTGATATTTTAGATCTAAAGAAAAAGTTGGAAGAAAAGAAAAAGAAGTTACGCATTTCTCAGCAAGGTCTATCCAGATATCGAGCAAGATGTAAATATTTAAGATCTACAGTTGAGAAATTAAAGTTGAATGAAAGCCTCAAGAAGAAACGTAAGCAGACCAAAGAAAATGTTGGATTTCACAGTCTGAATATTCTAAATTCTGAAGTCAGAACAGGAAAACTGAAGATGGGAAGAAGGTACACCACTACTGATAGAAAGTTTGCTTTGGCCTTGTATCACTGTTCCAGCAAGTCTTACGAATTGTTACAAAAGGAATTCGGTTTACCGACTGTCCGCTCCTTGCGCAAGTGGATAACCGTGAAGACAGAAGATGCAAATGAACAAGTGTCAGATTTAATTGAAATACACACCAATGAAATATCTGAACTTGAATATAATGATGAATCATTAAGGATTTACAAGACTGAATCCGCTGAATAGATTACATATATATTTTTAAAAATTAAATATTTTATATGCCAACTAGAAGGGTGATTCTGTATCTTTTGCTACAGCGTAACGGGTGTTAAATGGTCGTACCCGACACATTTGACAGTTTTCTTAAATGCAGTATTCCTTATTGTGCTAACGAGCCAAATACTGCGCTTGTGTTAAGACACCAAATCTTAAAAGTAGTTACCCTAACGCCAGATATGACAGTGCGTTTTGTCGCCTAATTCTCATTAAGAGATATCAGTCGTGGAAAAATTTGCAAATTGAATGTCATCGCGTACAAACATCAAAATAATGTGACATAAGGGATAGTTAGGATTCTAATTTTGAACATCTGGCTGTCACAGTTATTTTGTTTTCGCCTAGGAAAAAATAATCTTTTTTTATTATTTTAACTAATATTTTTATGTTTTCTGGTCAATAAAAGTGTAGTGTGTTGTTCCTTGAGGATTCTTCTCCCCTCTGATCTTCCAGGAGTCACTTTTTGTCACTGTTTTCCAGATATTTATAACCTTTTTTATTTCTGTCACTTTCCATACATTTTTTCTTTTGTAATTTTGTGAACAATGGAGGAGGACCCCCCTGGACACCCTAAAAAGCCCCCAGATCCTCCCCCTGACCCCCCAGATGGTGAAAATGTAGTAATTTCAGACAGTGAATCTGTCATTCTGACTACCACAAAAAAAGGAAGTTTAGTCCCTCTTCCTCAATAAAACATGACTCTCCTTCTTCTTCTCAGTCTTCACCTGCTCTTCCTCAACCTCCTCCTACAAACTTTTATTCTCCTCATTCCTGTGGCCCGTTCATTGTGTACGCTCAAAAAACTGAGCAAGGTAAAACTATCCACCCTCTTGAATTTGGTAAATTTCTATCAAATAGCAAGAACCTTTCGATTAAGCCTGGAGGTGTAAAAGCTGAGGGTCGCTTCCGAATCTCTGTTGAATTCCTCTCAGGTTCAGCCGCCAACAACTTTATCAAAAACATATTTATTTCATCAAATTCTAAATTCAAGGCGTACATCCCAACTTTCAATGTCACTCGAATGGGCCTCGTCAGAGGTATCTCGACCGATCTGTCCATTCCAGAAATCCTGTCTTCACTTTCAACCCCCCAACACATCGGCAATCCCATAAAAGCCAGGAGGTTAAATTATAAGGACTCTTCTGAGGGCATCGTTTCCTGGAAGCCCTCCCAATCTGTCGTCATCACATTTGAAGGACAATCTCTTCCCTCCCATATTTATTTATTTTTCAACTCCTTACCAGTTGAAATGTATACTTATCCCACCACTCAATGTTACAATTGCTGTCGTTTTGGTCATACCAAGGCTGCATGCAGATCCCCTCCCAGATGTTTCAAATGTGGAGAAAACCACACGGCTGACCAATGTTCTTCTCTCTCTTCACCTAAATGTTTTAACTGCTCAGGTGCTCATTCCGCCATTAACTCTTCTTGTCCGGAACAATCTCGCCAAAAAAATATAAAAATTTCTATGGCCTCTGAGAACTTGTCTTTTCTGCAGGCTTCTAAACTATTCCCGCCTGTCAAAAAATCATTTGCTGAGGTTTTATCCAGTAACTCTTCATCCAACCCACTCGCCTCCTCTTCAACATCTTCTCGTTCAACTAAATTCACATACAAAAACCCTATCTCTAAACTGGCTCCTGGATACGATCAGCAACAACACAACTCACTTCTCTTAAATCCCAATGGTTCACCTCTTTCAAATGCCACAAATGGGTGCGCAAACAATTATAATTCATCCTCAACAAACCATCAAAAGCTTTCTGAACAATTCTCCCAAGATAATTCTTCATTTATTCAAACTCTTATTATGCTTCTAATTGACCTAATTTCTTCTCAAACTAATCTACCGTCCAACGCTGCTTCTATTATTTCCACATTAAAATCATTTATTCAAAATGGCTCTTCAAGATGTCAGAATTCTTCAGTGGAATAGCCGCAGTGCTATTTCTAACAAATCGAACCTTCTTAACCTATTAAATTCAAACCTTGTTTCTGTGGCTGCTATCTCGGAGACATGGTTTACTCCATCCACCCACTTTAATGTGGGAGGGTACTCCTGCCTCCGCGATGATCGCCCGGAAGGTACGGGTGGTGGTGCTGCCCTTTTTATTAAAAAATCCCTTCCGTTTTTCCCAATAAATAATATCAAACCCCCCAATGCTGACTTTCAAATGGTTGCAGCTAAAATAAAGGACACTTCCTTTGTTTCTATCTATCTTCCCCCAACATCGCACTTCAATAAACAAGCGTGGTTGCAAATTGTCCGTCAACTAAGCCCTCCTTTCTTTTTATTGGGTGATTTTAATGCCCATTCCCCCGTCTGGGGTTCTGCTTTCTGTGATCGAGACGGTCGAAGTGTGATGGATTTCCTAGATGAATCCAACCTTTTTCTTTTGAATGACGGATCTCCTACTAGAATCTCTCGCCCCAACACAAACCCCAGTGCAGTGGATCTCTCCATATGCTCTATTAATCTGGCACCTCTCTCCTCGTGGGTGGTGTCCCCCGACCCTTGCTCCAGTGATCATTTCCCGATCATCATCACTTATCAAACTTCTTTCCATTCAGACAAGTCCCATATTTCGACAAAGATTAAAACAAAACACACCAAATGGGACGAATTTAACTCACATATGGATAAGTTTATACAAAATTTATCCTATACCGATACATTATCTGTCAAAGATGACTACGATAACTTCAAATCAATGCTCGTAACTGCAATCAATAAATCAAATCCTCCCCCTAAAACCAAATCTCTCAAAAAACTCCCTCCGACTCCCTGGTGGGATGAGGAATGTTCCAAAGTAGTGAGAATTCGGAAAGCTAAATCTCTTTCCTATCGTCACAATATGACTATGGAGAACTATCTCATATACAAAAATGCCGAAGCCAATGCCAAAAGGGTATTGAGGTCAAAAAAAAGATCCGGGTGGTACAACTTCTGCAGTTCAGTATCTCCGAACACTCCAATTTCGGAAGTTTGGTCTATGATTCGAAGATTTCGATCCTCCTTCAGTCCAACATCTCCTCGAGCTTCTCATTCTAAATGGATAGACGAGTTCTTGGACAAAATTGCCCCCCCTTCTGTACCTAACTTAGATGAAATAACTCCAATCCACAACACTCCTATGTCTGATCATTGGCTAGACTCTCCATTCACTTTAATTGAATTAAAAAATTGTTTATCAACAGTTAAGGACTCATCTCCAGGCAGAGATGGTATACCTTATAGCATTATCAAAAATAGTAATGATAATGTTCTAAATCACTTTTTAAGCATCTTAAATAAAATCTTCCAGACTGGCATAATACCTGATGACTGGAGTTCTCAAATAATCATCCCAATTCTAAAATTAAACAAATCACCCAATTCTGGATCCAACTATAGGCCAATTGCTCTTTCATCCACCCTTAGTAAAATTTATGAAAAATTAATTAAAAACCGGTTAGAATTTTTTGTCGAGAGTAATCATCTTCTCTCTCCATCCCAATTTGGATTTAGGAAAAAGAAATCTACACAAGATAACCTTGCCATCATCAGCACTGATATTAATTTATCCATTTCTAACAAAGAAGTATGTCTTGCAGTCTTTATAGACATAGAAGGCGCCTTTGACAATGTTTCCATCCCAATTCTTAAAAAAAAACTTTTAGGCCTTGGCTTACCCCTCATGTTTGTCCAATCTATTATTAATCTTTTTCTCGATAGGAAAATTTTCATTGAGCTACCAGATGTTACTCCTCAGAGTAGGTCAATTTGGAAGGGTTTACCCCAAGGCGATGTATTATCCCCCTTACTGTATAATATATACACACACGATATGCATGTCACCATTCCCCCTCAAGTAAAAGTTGTTGAGTTCGCAGATGACATAGCTTTCTTATCATCCAAAATCATTCCATCCGCCGTCAAATATCTTAATGAAGCCATGGATGCCCTTTGCACATGGCTCACTTTAAATGGTCTTGAACTTTCAGTACAAAAGAGTCAGTGTGTCACCTTCTCAAATCGTCATAATAACCCCCCTGTTCAAATTTTATTTAAAAACTCTCCAATCCCCAATGCTTCCGAAGTTAAATTTTTGGGAGTAACATTTGATAGGAAACTTAAATGGTCTTCCCACATTAATAATATAGTTACTAAATGTGAAAAAAATTTAAATATTATCAGATCATTGACTGGCGTTTGGTGGGGTGCACATCCTATCTGCATTAAGTTGCTCTACAATGCACTTATTCGAAGCCATCTCGACTATGCCTGCCCACTTTTTAGTACTGCATCCAAAAATGCACTCGGTAAATTAGACAAAATTCAATCTAAGTCATTGCGAATAATAACTGGCGCGATGCAATCGTCGCCTATCAATTCCCTTCAAGTAGAATGTTCTGATCCTCCTCTTTATTTAAGGCGTCAACTATTTGCTGACAAATTCGTTCTTAAATGTTTAAATTCTAAAAGTCATCAGGTTATTCCCAGAGTCTCGTTGTTCAACGACTCAACACATTCACATTCATCTACAATCAGAGCTCGAACTAAACCTCTCCCTGCCATCTGTAAAAATTTTCGCTCTCTCTCAGAGCTTCAAATTATCAAAAATGATCTTCTTCCTTTGTACAAATTAAAATATAGTCACGTCACCCTATCCCCAACGATTTTAGAAGGGATCGGCATCCTTAAAAGTCATTCCAATCTCCCAGCCCGTACTGTCAATAATATGTTCAATGACATTATTTCTTCTAAATGGCCCAACTTTTCTCTTTTATTTACTGATGGCTCCAAATCTCCGGACTCTCCTAACTGTGGTATTGGTATTAACGTTTACCACAATAATTGTAATGAAAGAATATTTTATTCAATTTCAAACCAATTTTCAATATTTTCTGCCGAGTGTATTGCGATTATTCAATCTCTCAAATATATAATAAAAAATAATTTTGAACATTCTCTTGTTCTCTCTGACTCTCTCAGTTCCCTCCAAAAACTTAAAACCAGTCCTCTTCTTCATCCTGATGATCACTTTGTATGTCTTATTCGAGTATTGATAACCTCCATTCAAAGCTCTGGAAAAACTGTCACTCTGATTTGGATTCCTGGACATGTTGGCATAGTGGGTAACGATATTGCTGATTCCTTGGCAAAACAAGGAGCGTCTAACCCTACCGTTACCCTCGTAAACCATATTCCCCTGTCTGATATTTTTTCCATCATCAAAGATAGATCCCGCAATGTTTGGACAGAGTATTGGAACATTGCTAGTCAATCCAAGGGTGCCCGTTACGCCTCAATACAAAGGACTATCCCATCAAAACCGTGGTTTCAAAAATTCCCCCATTTTTCCAAAAAAGAAATTTCCTTACTTATTCGTATGAGAATCGGACATTGTTCCGTTCCTTCTCACCTTTATAAAATTCATGTGCTTGACTCCCCAGATTGTACGTTCTGTGGTCTAGATGTGGGAACTTTAGATCACATATTTTTTGATTGTCCCTCTCTAAATAAATATCCTCTCTTCTATCAAGCGTTATCAAAAATTGCCTCTCCTCCATTCAACATTTCATCTCTTCTAAGTCTGAACTCTACTCCAATCTTCCATAAAATTCTGAAATTTGCACATTTAAATAAAATTAATATATAAATTCACCTTTCCTTTCTCTGTAATTATAAATGATGGCCTCGAACACCCTTGAAGGGTGAAAGCCAGAAATAATTGAAAAAAAAAAAAAAAACGGATAGTTATTAGCCTATCATGTAAGAAGTTTTAATAACTTATAAATAGTTATTTGTGTTCTTAAGTAGGTAATTAATCCACTTACCACTCAACAGGCATTGACAAGCCATTGAAAACCATAGAAAATAACAGAAATTTGGCAGCCGATAACGCATGACGTTTTAATTATCTCATAATGCCGACTTGCAAAAGATATAGATTCACCCTTCATGTTTCACTTGCGCCCAAGGTTCATCAAGGAAAATGACGTTATAAAATTTCAAACTATTACTAAAGTTTTGCTAGTTGGGTTTAAATACTTTGTGCACAAAGAGTTTCCTCCAATAATTATGTATGTATGTATGAATTTCTTTGTTTTCAATAATAAATTATTGTTAAAAATTGAGAAATAATTGTTTGTATCAATTAATTTATTTATTGATACAAGCGCATTTTTACAAACAGCCAACTCATTTTGAAATAAAATTTCACTTGATGAAATAAATGAAATGCCTGTCAGATTTTCTTAATTTAAGCAACAGAAAGTACTCTAAATTTATTGTCACTTCTTTTAAAGCTATAAATGCCTGCGAGTCGATCAAAGTGTATGAAATTGAGACTTATCTGTATGTGTACGTATATCATTATTAATGTTTTGGCATAATTTACTTCAAGAAATCGGTGAACGTGCACCTCGAGCATTAATCCCCTGAAATACACTTTTTTTTCTACTTCTACATACTTACTTGCTAATTCTTCAAAATCTGCAAAGGAAGCCAAACATACAACCTAATTAAAGTGTCAAAAGAATATGTACATATAAAAATAAAAGTATTTATTAATTTTAACTAGAGTGGTTAGTACGAAAACAAAATAAAAATATGTGACACTTCACAAGAGCGTGCCTGTCTGCACTGTGTAAAGGCAGGGGAACTATGTCGTCACCTGGTTGGGCAGCGTTGTGCTACGGGTTAAGAGGGGCTGTAGAAAAGGATTTATTAATGCGGGTCTTGAAGAGGCAAAACAGATACCGGTAGCTCAATCCACACACAAGCCAACTTACACAAAAACGACCCATTCTCATGAAGTCAACATCAACTATGAACAGGTGTTCCTCTTGAGTCCGTCAAGTTTCACGCATGTACACGGTGGATCAATTCTTCTAGCTCCTTAGAGCAGACTTCATTAAAATACCCGTAGAACATACTCGGCATGCCCACATTGCATCTGTGCATCAGAGATAGCAATCGGTCTGTTAACAGATTTTTAATCAGATGGACCACCCTCTGAACAGAATCAAGTGGGTTTATCAAGTATTGTGGGGCTCCAGCTCAGAGGTGGCTTCCAAATACAATTGCAAGGCTTATTTGAGATTTGTATAGGGTTAGCAGCTGGTCACTATTGAAGAATCTGGTAGCCCTATACAATAGGGTGGATCGCCATTGTATGGATTTTTTTATTTTTATAAATCAGTTTTCCGCGGGGTGCGGCATAGATGCTCTAGGTACATACAATTAAGCATACAAAATATCAATTTAAAATTTTGATAACAAGTACTGCCCCAAAGCAGTTGAATTATTTAAAATCTGGTAAAAAATTGTCCCTTTATAAAACAGTTTGGTGTTAATATTAATACTTTAATTTTTACTTTTACATTTCAAAATGTATAAAAATTGCCGCGCCATAAATAATAATATTAAAAAAATGTGAAAATATTTATTTAGATAGAAAAACTACTAAGCAAAATGAGAGCAATGTGTTAAGAAAATTAAAGCGCAAACTATAATACCAAGAAACACAACAAACATCTTTAGATCAACCGTCCACATCTCGCAGTTCGCAGTTCGCAGTATAGTTTCAAGTTTCACTAACGTTGATCTTCCAACTGACCAACAATACTTTGCTTCATTACACAGTATAACATGAAGTCGCTCAAAATGTATGTGCGCATAGATCTTTTAAACTACCCAACGGATTTTCATGCGGGTTTCACCAACAGATAGAGTGATTCAAGAGGAAGGTTTATATGTATAATACATGCTTATTATAGTAGAGAAAAGCCGAGAAATTCAAATATTCAATTCAGGCAGCGGGCAGCGGCAGTTGGCAAGCGGGTGGTGTGGATTTTATAAAGGTTGGGTAATGGCGTTGTGTTTCGTTAGCCACAGCAACGTGTGGCCAGGTCTGCTAGTATGTAATAAATCCAACAGACAGTGGACTATCTGCTGTATCCAGAACATTGGATCGATACAGTATTTCTGATCGTAGAGGTGCTACCATCGTCTGCGCTACATTGCAAGATATTAGATTAGTGATAACAAATAATCTAACAAATGTGATCGATCGTAATAAGATTCGACGTGCTCGTGCCAAAACTAGGACCACACTGACTGCCATCAGTCAGCCCCATTTTGATTTGTGCATTTGCATATCGTTTGACGGTCGAAAGGATAAAACATTAATCATGGAGGATGGAAGCAGAATGGTTGTGATAGAAGAACATATAAAAATTTTCTTTCAAAAGACTTGTGTCTTTTGAAAGAACCTGGCTCACAATTGGTCACACAGGCGTTAAGTTCGATGATGCTAAAACAATAGCTCACTAATTGTTTGCATATTTTGTGGCAAAATCCATTGATTTAGCGTGCATCGTGGCTATCGGATGTGACGGAACAGCAGTTAATACTGGAACAAAGTTTGGCATTATTCGACTTCTTGTAGGAAAGCTCCATCGTCCACTTCGGTGGTTGGTCTGTCAGTTACATGCTAACGAGTTAGGTTGGGAAACCTTTTCGAATACCTTGATGGAACGACAACAGGTCCTAGAAGCTTTAGCGGCCAACTAGGAAAGTTACTCAAGAACTGTGAACATCTTCCTGTGATAGAATTTCAAGCAATAGAATGCAACTTACCGGACATTACAAAATCCCATGACGACCTTAGCACAGACCAGCTTTATTTATTGGAAATGCGCCGAGCAATTGCTGTAGGACAATGTAACGAAAACTTAGCGAAAAGAAACCCAGGTAAAATCTGTTATTCGCGTTGGTTAACAACAGCCAATACTATTCTCCGACTTAACATTTCAACCAAGAATTCGACAAAAATCAGGTGATATTGACTGAATTTGTGCTAAGAGTGTATGCTCCGATGTGGTTTAAAATAAAAACAAAACCTTCGTGTGTTTACGGGGCGAGACACCTCCACGGAACCATAAAATTGTCTCGTTACCTTCCAGAGCATTTGAAAAAGGTGGTAGATCCTGTAATTCAACGCAACGGGTATTTTGGCCACAGCGAAAATATACCTATTAGTATGCTAAATGACGAACGAAGACAAATTAGAGAGTTGGCTCTGAGACGGATTCTAAGTATCCGAGAACGTACGTCAGGGTTCTCTCCAATAAGAGTATTTAAGCTACCTACTTTTAATTTCAACGCAGCAGACTATATTGACTTAATCTACTGGGAAAAACCATTAAAACCACCTCTTACAAAACTGATATCTAGCGAGACAATAATTGATACCATTGCAGACCACGAAATTATCGAATCCTACATTTTGTGTAAGTTCCGATTGATGCCCTGTCACACGCAAGCCACGGAAAGATGCATCAAAGTGGTAACGGCATCATGCTCTGCTGTTTGCGGCCCTGAAAGACATGAAGGGTGCATACAAAACAAGCTAGAATCTTGTCATATAATGCCAGTATTCAATTCGAAGAAGAACTATAAAACATAATAACTTTTATGATTTTTCACTTTATTTTTTAACATTGTGATTTTTTGTGTAGCAATGGTACTTTTATTGTTTCTTGATTAGTAGATAATATTATTAGTAAATCAAAAGTTAAATTTTTTGGTAAATTTTGGGGATCGCTGGCTACGGTTAATACGCACTTTTTTTTGAAAAAATCTTTTGATTCACCTTAATTACATTAAAAGACAACTATTTGCATTGGGGGAAGTGGAAAATATTTTTGTGTAACATGGTTTGTGATACAAAAGAAAGTGCCCCTTTATAACGCCTACTCGCGTCAAGGCAAGAAAAACATCCCAGTTTTCAAGTAGTTTAGCGGCTACGCTAGGTTTGTGTAACATGGTTTGTGATTCTGGCGTACAATCTCACAAGACGAAAGCTAATTTTAATTTTACGTAATGAAATTTAGAATGAAATATTTTCCACTTCCCCCAATGCAAATAGTTGCCTTTTAATGTAATTAAGGTGAATCAAAAGGTTTTTTTAAAAAAAAGTGCATATTAACCGTTGCCAGCGATCCCCAAAAATTAATAATTTTTTTTATATTTTAACTACTTTTATTGAGCAAAGATTAAACCCTTCTTTTTCTAGTTTCTCGCTGTTTTTTTTTTAATTTGAATTGACTTGGGGCAGTACTTGCACTCGAAATATCTTAATGCTGTCATAATCACTTTTAAAAGTATCCCCATAAAGCATTCATTCCACACCCCGCTGCTAAGAAAATCAGAAAAACAAAAAATCGATCTACACTACTATACAAGATGCCAACATTTTAGAAGTCCTGATACTTGAGCCGGTCTGATATACTTATCCAACAGGGTGGCCACAGACCTGGAATTATCATGGAATTTTACCGAACCTGGAATTATCAGGGAAATGTCAGGGAATTTTTTTTATAATATCAGGGAATTCCAAAAATAAAACTAAATTCATTATTTTGCGATTTGTGAAACCCCAAAGTTGTTTTATTATTGTTTTATTGTGGTATTTTAAATAGGTACATAGTTATCTATGTCCTAATACAATCCTTATATATACATACACTTAAAATAACACGTCTATACCAAATCAATCGCATATCTTCGCAATTTAATTTTAAATGTCTTTATGCTCTCTTCCAATTTTATTTCTTCTGGTAATTCTCCATATATCTTCAATGCTCTGTACATCAATGACTTTTGACTCTGTGTTTTTTTCCTGAAGGGGGAGTCTTTCGGAGTTCATTTCTTTTCCTCGTCTCATGTGTATGTTTGCTTTGTAGTTTATCAATTTTTCTTAGGAATTCAATTGACGTACGGCCATTGATTATTTTGTAGATTAACAATATAGTATTGAAGTAAATAATTTGTTTAAGGGACATAACCAGAGAAATCCAGAAATATGTCATTTTTAAATCAGATATTTAAGTAAGTCTAAAGTCATGGTGTTTGAAAGAGAGAGTACGAAAACAGTATGCAACATAGTTGTGAATGATGAATACTTGGAGCAGGTGGATAAGTTTGTGTATCTCGGTAGTGTGTTTACGAGAGATGGGAAGGCTGAAAGAGATATTGAAAGAAGGGTGAATGCCGGCAACTCCATTAATGGTGGACTGAATGCCGTTGGCGCTAATAAAAAACTGTCAAAAAAAGCGAAGCTAGCAGTCCACAATGGAGTCCTGGTACCTACCCTGATGTATGGCAGTGAGGCATGGAACTGGCAGAGGAAGGATGAAAGTAAACCGAATGCTGTTGAAATGAGATCCCTGAGACGTACGTGTGGTAAAACAATGTATGATCGTCTGAGAAATGTGGATATCCGCAAAGAATGTAAGGCTGATGTAAGCATGAGTAAGATTAAGAAAGGGACCCAGGGTAGGCCTTTTTTATATCCATTTTTGAATTACATAAATAACAAACACGAGAATCGGGTATAGGTACCACCGCCCCGGGAACCATTTTTTAGATAACTAACACGTCTGCCGTAGGTCATCCCAAGTGGTTTGCAATGTTTGGTGACTAGCAGGGGTGCCTGGGTTCATGGGGTGAGGTTTTTTCAGATCTTGGCGGCGGATGCGTCTGCGCACCAGCTGCATGGCAGGTCGGATCTGGAGAAAGTGGTTGAGGGAGCCCCTTTGACTTCTCCAGCCTTAGTCTCTCGGAACATCGCCTTGCACCGCAGTGGGAGGGATGGATTCATACATCCGCTCTCCTGGACACGCTGACCCCCACATTTCTACCCGACCCTAATACCCCTTTCCTTCTCAGAAGATCCTCTCCTCCCTTTCCCTAAAGCGAACCTCCACACAGCACCCCCAAAGAAGAGATAGGCAATGTGTCGAGCGATTGTAAAAAAAAGGTCTCTCCCGATCCGGCCTTCCACGTAGCCGCCGAGATCCTGTCAAACCTAGCCCCATGAACCCGGGCTACCCGTACCTATGGCAGAGGTGTTGATAATCCAATACATGGTTCCCGGGGCGGCGGTACCCATACCCGCCTTCCAAATTACTGATACTACCTATTGATGGCCGGCTTGGTCAAGAGGTAAGGCTCTTGACTCGCAATCCAAAGGTCGTGGGATCGAATCCCGGCGTGGGCAAATAAATTTTATTTGACTAATTTTAGCCCGGTCAGTGGGGAGTTTTACCTTGCAAAAGGTCGTGTAGTAGCGATTTTGATATATGTTGTTAAAATTGGGACTCTAAAGAAAAAAATCAGTTTTCGACCTTGGAGGGGTCGAGCTCGAGCCGCCATCTTGGATTGAAGGTGCCAAAATTTGGTTTTTTTGAAAATAATTGTGCAATGGTTGATTTTACGACCAAATTGCGAAAGACGAACTAAAAGAAGATAAAATTAAAAATATTTTTTGTCTAAGATTTTTTTTTCCAAGTCTAATAGGTAACGAGTTACAGTGGCAGAAATGTGAATATTTTTCTAAAAAATTGTGAAATTCCCAATTGTTGTTATTTTTTCGGGCTATTCATAACATAATTTTAATTTTGTAAACTCATTTCCACACCACCATGAGGTAGAGAAAATAGCGCATTTTTTATTGTGGTATCCCCAGTAGGTCTTCTTCCTCTTCAATGGCATTACAACCCATTTCGAGCCTTGGCCTCCTTTAACATAAGCCTCCACCGCCCTCCGTCCTCGGCCGTCGTCTTCCTAACTGCGACATGGAGTAGTCCTCTTGCATCCTTCCTGACATCATCCTCCCGTCTCAGCCTAGGTCTGCCCGCCTTTCGTTTACCTCCTGGGTGTTCTGTTAGAACCTTCTTCGGTACTCGTGTGCTTGACATTCGATGCACATGTCCGGCCCATCTTAGTCTTTGAAGCCTTAGATGGATAGAGAGTCTGTGAACTTGGTAAATAACATAGAGCTGTATGCATGGACATTGGAGGGTCTAGAGTCGTTCAAATAAATGTACCTTCGTTCAATAAAATAGATTCTTGACGTGTGCGGTGAAGGAGGTAACCATATGTTTCCTTATAATGCCGTTGGGAAAGTGGTGAGGTCCCCTCCAATGCCTCTCCCTCTCGCACCGCTCCCCAGATTCTTCGAAGTACCTTTCTTTCGAAGGTGTCCAGCTGTTCCCGCCACACATCCATAGGCCAAGACCGTTCTAATAATTGTTTTATATAGGGTTTTCCTATGGACGTTTCGGGATTTGAAACTGGCAACAATGCGAAGTAAGTGTTAGTGCCTGTGATGCGCTTTCTTACTTCTACTGGGATTTCTTTGTCATGTGTTATGATGGAGCCCAGGTATGTAAACTCTTTGACCACTTCGAAATTATAAGTGTCTTTAAATTTCAATTTATCTTTTATTCTATGGTGTAGGGTTCTGGTTTGCATCATGATTTTAGTTTTATTCTCATTGATTTGCAAACCCACCTTTCTTGCCGAGTCTCCAAAAACCTCTCTTGCAGCCTGTAGGGATCTTTCGACAATGTTAAGGTCAGTATGTCTATTTCCACAGATATTCCAGCGATGGTATGGCGAGCCGCACAGAGTTCGACTAATATTCGTAATTATGTTACATATTCGCTATTGCGTAATAATATTTTTTTGTTAATTCCCGGTTGGTTGATACTGACATCTTAATAATAGTCTTTGTCATCAATGTCATGATCTAACTCATTGCCCGTGGTACTGAGATGCTGGGCTTCCATTGACAAAATCTCTTCATATTCAATTGCAAGAAATAAATTTTAATAAAGTCTCGGGTGCTGGTTTCTTTGTCATTCTTACTGGAACAAGCCCATTGGTGCCACGTTTCCAGCCCCAGTATCCTAGATTTTTTTGGATTCCATACCATTTTTGAACTCCCGTACAAAGCAACAAGAAAGCGTTTTCCTTCATCTGCTATGTCTTCTGGTTTTGAATCATGTTGTTTTCATTCGTATACTCAATGAAGACGCACTGGCAGACCAGCTTTTTAAGGCTTACTAAATGTTCATTATCACTACAAAGTAGTTTCATCCATGCACTCGATGACGTCGGGTTTGTCATAGTGGGATCCTAGCCTGTAGCAATATAAGCGGTGGCAACGCTACAGGCACGTAGTATGTTGCCGTCTCTTTCTCTCCTCTATGTAACACGAAAAATTACTGTAATTTGAAATAGATTTTGCTATATGTGTTGTGAAAATGCGTTAAAATGATATTGTGCAATATGTTCTTACAAAATTTATCATGAAAACTTGAGTTTTACGATTTTTTGTCAAAATTTTCTTCTTTCTACCGCTGTAAGTCATTATATATTAGATTTATAAAAAAAAAAATTTAAAAAAATGTATGTAATTTAGTCTTCTTCTAATTTGCAGTATACATTTTTGTTGTAAAATCAACGGTTGAAGAATTATTTAAAAAAAAAAAAATTTGGGACCTTCAATCCAAGATGGCGGCTCAAGCTCGACCCCCCCAAGGTCGAAAACTTTTTTTTTTCTTTGGAGTCCCAATCTAAACAACATATATCAAAATCGCTACTACACGACCTTTTGCAAGCAAAAGGCCTTTTTTATCCCCCACTTACCACTATTATTTGACTATTTGGGTTATTTCACAATTATTTCATTTAAAAATAATATATTTGCGTCACGTTCCAGAGTGGAAGTTACTTTAGTATCGCCCTGGTGTAAGACCACCATTCTGAATTGAAATGTTGCTAAAAATGACTTTGGCCGTGTTTGGTGACCAGATCTGAATAGCCAGGTAATTCCTCGCTTCCTCTTCCCCATCTCCTTCCCTTCCCCACCACCTTCCCTTCCCCACCACCTTCAGCCTCACAATATACCACATAGTCATGTCATAATCTCACTGGCAGACTCTCCAGACAAATCTCCAGACGGGAGCATTTGGGTCTCTTGTGCGGTATTCACATAAATATAAAATTAAAAATTATGCACACTAATAAATATTTCAAAATGAGACATTTTTTATAATCCAACTGAATATTACTCTTTTTTTTCATGAATACCGCACAAGAGTCCCAACTGCTCCCGTCTGGAGCCAGTGGGACTATTGCACCCCCAATTGGGGTATGTTGTGAGGCTGAAGATAGTGGGGGAGGGGAAGGAGTTAGGGAAGATGAAGGTGGGGAAGTACCTGACTCTTCAGATCTGGTCACTAAACATGGCTATAAAGCCATTTCACGTAACGTTTCAATTCTTCCACTCTAATGGCCGTAAAATAAAATGAAAAAACAAAAACCAAAATATTAAAAAAAATATAAGTAACAAATTGTTTTTTTGTGTAGGTATCTACTTTATACCTACTGTGTTTCTGTATCTATTTATGTCTACGCACTTCAATACACAAATTACAAATAACTGATGACATACATACTTTCAATTTTTAAACCGACTACAGAAAAAAATATTGAAAACGTAATACAATCACTTAAAAATGGTAGTGCGCCAGGATACGACGGTATAACTACAGAAAACTTGAAAAAATACTGCAATTTCCTAACCAAACCGATTACGCATATAATTAACATAAGCACTAAATATGGAATATTCCCGACAAACTACAAAAAAAAAAAAAACTACTACTAATTAAAATTCTGGAAGTGAGAATTCAACATCTTCATCTGAACCATACTGCAGGCCCAGCTTCGCTTGAACTAGTAGGTACGTGAAACCCGGCTTGCAGCGGAACGAAATCTAGTTCCAAAAACGTCCGCTCACGAGTGCTGATGTGTGAGCGCTAGAGTCAGAATTGGAATTATGATTTGCTGGTATGACAGCCTTAAATGCCAAGATTAACTCCTTCAACATTTTCTTGACTGAAGTGTACCGAAAGTACCTATTTTTCGTCAATATAGTTCTCACAGTTCTGTTTTGTAGAATTGTCATTTGTTTCATTAATCCGTCGTTGCCTAAGAATAGAATACTGCTACAGTCATTTATGTGTGGTACAATGTTTGCGTTGTACACATTTTTACTGGAGACTGTTAAGGAATCTTCTTATACTTCCCAACAGAGAAATTTTTTTGGCAATCTTTTTAATAATTGGTTTTGTATTTTGAGCGAAAATCAATTTGAAGTCAATTATTACTCCCAAATATTTAATTTCAAATACTTCTTTCCTAACTTCACTGTCTATCAATATGTCTTTTTTTGTTTGCGTTACTTGTTTTCCAATATTCATAAATTTAGTTTTGTTTACATTCAATTTTAGTTTATTTTTCTTCAGCCATATTGATATATCATGTAGGTCTTCATTTAAATTATTTATTATGAGTTCATAATCTTCTCCTGCTATATATATATCAATGCGTCGTCTGCAAATAATCTTATTTTACAATGTTACCATATCATTAATGTACATTATAAAAAGAATAGGTCCGAGAACAGACCCTTGTGGTACTCCCAATGTAATCTTCATTGGTTCGGAGATTGTCTCACCCACTTTTGTGGTTTGATATCTATTAGTTAAATAATCCTTGAACCATTTCAATGCCTTTCCTTTTATTCCATTTTTAGATAGTTTTTATGATTACATCTCTATCTATCGTTTCAAAAGCTTGAAAAAATTCTTCACGCGAAATATAAATTTGTAACAAGTGTATTTTGTTTCAATAGATTATTGTGATGCAAAGAAATAATAAATGCTATAGATAGAACGATATCCCATTATATCAAATTAAACATATCAGGGAAAAATGTAGAAACTGCCCTGGAATTATCAGGGAATTTTGAAATCCGTTTTTTGTGGCCACCCTGTGGAGCATTTCAATAGTCTTTATTGGGGAGGTGCTTCCACCAAATTGCACCAGACAGTTGTTGATCTCCCTCTTTGCCGAAACCAGACACGCTTGGGTTTTTGAGATGTTGAAACTGATCAGGTTGGCCTTACCTCTGGCAGGAACCTTCTCGAGGTGGTCATCTTTTCTTCTCGAAACTTGTTGATTTGCAACAAAAACAGCGTTGGTGACGGCACAAACCCTTGTGGCACCTTCGCATTGATTTGGTGCGGAGAGGAAGAAGAGCCGTTAACTAATTGTTCTTCCCTTAAGAAAGTCCTCAATACAACTATGCAGGGTTGGATAGATCCCATATGAAGGTAACTTCCCGACAGCTCCCAGTGCCAGACCCTATTATTAAATTATATAGATTAAAACTCCATCTCCAAGTAACTTTAACATAGGAGACCTTTTTGGCTTGACTTAATTTAACTTTGTGTATATGTATCAATGGCGGTCGGTGACTTTTTGTATAAGTGATGCTGAAGTATATAAGGTACTGAATATCTAAATCTATAGACTAGCCCATGAACAAGATGCAATTACTTAATTTTTTCAGTAATCGCATAGTAATTTTTGCAGTATCTATTGCTATTTTTATAGTACGAGTATGTCAAATTAGCTCTATACATCCCTTATGCTTCACATAAATTATTACAGTTCTAAAATTAAATAGATATTTGAAAGATATTTAACGCATCAATCGGCTTCAGTAATTCAAAATTCAAGCCAAACTGTCAAAACGGGCGCACAAACAAATCCCTTATGCTTCACATCAATTATTACAGTTCTAAAATTAAATAGATATTTGAAAGATATTCAACGCATCAATCGGCTCCAGTAATTCAAAATTCAAGCCAAACTGTCAAAACGGGCGCACAAACAAATCCCTTATGCTTCACATCAATTATTACAGTTCTAAAATTAAATAGATATTTGAAAGATATTCAACGCATCAATCGGCTCCAGTAATTCAAAATTCAAGCCAAACTGTCAAAACGGGCGCACAAACAAATCCCTTATGCTTCACATCAATTATTACAGTTCTAAAATTAAATAGATATTTGAAAGATATTCAACGCATCAATCGGCTCCAGTAATTCAAAATTCAAGCCAAACTGTCAAAATGGGCGCACAAACAAATCTCTAAAACGTTATGAATTAATCCACGCGTTTTAGTTTTGCTATTCTGTGCAGCCTACGCGCATTAAAGTCGTTTTCTGCGCGTTGGATGCTTCTATCAAATGCGTATCCGGCTTGTAATCCTTTGCTAGTGTTGGTGTGTTATTATGAATGTATTTCGGCCCGGTCCGCGTGTTACGTTTTGTCGTTTTTGGCCCTGAGGTAGGGACAGTGTTGTTAAATTGCAGTATCTATTGCGGTCATCGACCAAGTATATACTAGACACGCCCTGCTATACTAGGTCTAGAGTAAAAATTGACCCCACCAACAGTAATTCCACAACACACAAAGAGTTTCTTCTTCTTCGAATTCCACCGCCTCACTTAGAAAGCCTAGATAATATAAATCCAAGTTCCCTTCAAAATAAAACAGCACAAATTATGTAATTTTTCAAACGTCAACCAATACGTCACGAAACCAAATACACTCTCAATTGTATTTGTTAAACAAGGGCTGAATCAGGTAAAGTATTAATAAATAACATGATTTTTTTTTCTTCCTTTTTATTTTTTAAATTCTGTACAGCCTAGCGATTCCATATTTTTTGTGAGATCTTTATTGGATAACGGACGTAATCTTCTATCAGATTTGTGTAATTTTTACGTTACATATTTTAGTTTAGATCGATTTAAACATGAATTCCTGCAAGTACGCATGATTATTTACTAATTTATTGCATGTTGTACATAGGAAACGCAAATAACAGTCATAAAAATCACACAAATCTGACAGGAGATTACGTCCGTTATCCAATAACGATCTCACAAAAAATACGGAATCGCTAGGCAGGTCATGTAGAACCAAAAAGTTTACATTTTTATTATTGGGCCAAGATTTTTTTTTTTGTAATACAAAAATATTTAAATAAAATAGTAAATAATTGTCAAAGAAAGCTTGCCGGTTGACTTTATAATTAAATGGAGAGTTATTTTGTTTTTAACTACTTTATTGTAATGAATGCACTGTGTAAACTATTATTTATAATTCTTCAGGACAGCTTTATTGTACACTAACCTAAGTACCTACAGATGCTGCGTGGAGGGTCTTTCAAGGAAAAGGAAGGAGAGGAAGCTCCGGGAAAGAAAAAAGGTATGAGGGGCGGGTAGGAATCTGGGGGTCAACGTGTCCAGGAGTATTGGACTTATGAATTTATCTCTCCAACCGCGGTGCAAGCCGAAGGGTCGACAGAGTCCAGCTGGAGAGGTCTAAGTTACGTCTCCCTCAACCAGTTTCTCCCGATCCGACCCGCTACGCGGTGGGTGGGCAAACACATTTTTTTGTGTTCGTTATTGTCAGGAAAAGGTTTGTATAAAACTACTGGTGAGCTCTGGCATTATGAAATTGGTATAAAAAATCGCAATAGGTGGCACGCGAGTTTGAAAACTGAATGTACCGGGTCTGAATGCGGGAGGGGGGAGGGGAACTCAGGAAGGAGGTTCGCGGGGCGGGGGTAGGGGGGGGTTGGGTGGGGAGAGGGAAGGTTGAGGAGGCGGAGTGGGAACGCGAGAGGGGAAGGGGATAATATATTTTTATAATATTAGGTCCTTACATATGAAATTGGCGTTTAGTGTGGGAGGAACATAAAGTCGATTTTTTTAAAATATAATATATTTATTTAATCAAAGTATGTACCATTGCTATCTATGCACTTTTGCCATCTCATAGGTAGTTCATCGATCCCTTTACTAAAAAAACCATTCGGACGGGAATCAATAAAATCTTTGAAGGCGGTTTGGACTGCCCCATCGGAGTTGAATTTTTTCCCTTGCAAGAAGTTATCCAAATTTCGAAAAAAATGATAATCTGTTGGGGCAAGGTCCGGAGAGTACGGTGGATGTCTTAGACATTCCAATTGAAGCTCCTCTAATTTGGTAGCCGTCTGTTGTGCAGTGTGTGGTCTAGCTTTCTAACGCACAATGGTTGATTTGCTTCACTCAATTCGTGAGGTACCCACCTTTCAAGCTTTTTCACCTTCCTAATTTGCTTCAAGTGGATTAAAACAGTTTTATCACTAACATTACATTACACTACACATCATTAATCCTTCAAGCCGTTTCTGCAGCACTTGTGCCACGGTGGAACTCGTACTCGTAAATAACGCGATATTTCAAGTTTTCCATTTTGTAAACTAAGTGACGCAAAGAAAAAAAACAATTAAGGAAAAAACAAATGAATTATAATTTTCGAAACACAAATACATGAGTAAAAAGCTGTATAAATTTGAATTTGAAATTCCTAACCAAAGAGAAGATATTTGAGATCAAAGTTGCCAGTACGGCAAAACGCCAATTTCATATGTAAGGACCTAACATACTTTTTCAAAAAAAAAAGGAACATGTAACAATATAAAATAAATTACTCAATGACGTGATTTATATTTCGCGCGCGACTAATATTTCCCAGCGGGGCAATGACGATACAACCCTGAAATGTCGACGAAAAGATTAACGCACACTGTCGCAACGCATGTGTTAAGGACTAGAATGGACACGTAAAGGGTGCATGTTCCTGTTCTATTTTTGCATGATTGACGTTTAACATATCGTAAGTTTTTTGAGTGGGCAACAAAAAAGCATGGTTCGTGATATTAAATATTTAAAATTAGAAAAATATATATTTTTTTTGTATTCTGACAGGGTTTACTGTATTCGATTTGGGAGGCGGGTGTGGGTACCGCCGCCCGGTAACCATTTATGAACCACTTGGAGGTGACCTATAGCAGAGGTGTTGGATATCCAATAGGTCACGCCAAGTGGTTCGTTACTTTTGGTGACTTCGCAGGGGTGCCCGAGTTCATGGGGTGAGGTGTGTCCAGGTCTTGGCTGCGGATGCATCTGCCCATCAGCTGTATGACAGGCCGGATTGGGAGAGAATGATTGAGGGAGTCCCTTTGACTTCTCCAGCCGTACTCTCGGAATATCGCCTTGCACTGCAGTTGGATGGATGGATTTATATGTCCATCTCTCCTGGACACACTGACCTCCAGATTCCTATCCGCCCCTCATTTTTTCCCTTCTCAGAACTTCTTTTCCTTCCTGCCCTTTCCTTAAAGCCCCCCATACAGCCTCTTCTAAGATGGCATAGGTCTTGAGGAAAATTATTTTTGAAGTAAAACTTCTTTACACAAGCTTGACTTGGAGAGTAAGCAGGTGAATGCGTGATGAGAGCATTACGAAAAGTGTGATCAGGCGAGGTGAACGGTCGGGCGAGGCGAACGGAAGTTGAGGGGGAGATATAAGTTAGTTAAGTTTTACTTCAGTCGTGTGGTCTAAAGCACACTCGTTTTTTTTCAGGGCCTCCTGTGGAGCTAGTGTAAAAAAAAATCAAGCAAACAATGCTTACAATTTTATAGAAGTAGGTCACTAACAGAAACTAAAAATTGTTCCCAAGTTATACAAACTATTGCGACGCTTTTCAACTAATTTGTCGAACATTGGCTTCTTTTCTGTTTTGCAAGAGATCTTGGCAGAAAACTTTAACCTTTCTCTTCATCTAAGAGAATGAGTTTTTGAGAGAAAAAAGTGTTTAAAAGAGTGAGATGTTTAAAAAAAAATAATTTATTAAAACTCTTAGTATGTATTATAAAAAAAATAATTTTGTTAAAAACTACCTATGTAATATTAAAATAGCCGAAAGAACAAAAAAATATTGAGTAACATTAAAAATTAATAGGAGGATTTCCACGAATATCGCCGCACCGTATGCGCCCATACTCTTTTACGCATATATTTTTACGTTGCGGCCATACTCCTAAAGGTTAAAAGTTTTGAAACAGCCGCTCAAAACAGTAATTGTTGCGTGTTATAATAAACTAGCAGACCCAGCCACACGTGGCTGTGGCTTAACCAACATTTATAACCAACGCCATCTGTTAGTTTGCATACATATCAAATACACACCTCCCGCTTGCCAGCTGCCCACTGCCCGCTGCCTGAATTGAATATTTGAACTTCTCGACTTTTCTCTACTATGATATGCATGTATTATACACATAAACCTTCCTCTTGAATTACTCTATGTATTGGTGAAAACCGCATGAAAACCTGTTGCGTAGTTTAAAAGATCTAAGTGCACATACAGCGGGAACGACTTCATTTTATACTATGTAAAGATGATAAAATTTCGTGATCTTTGATAGGTTAATTTTCGATCTTATGACCCGTACATACCAGGCTAGTATTTTAGTCAAGTAGCGAGTATTTTAGTAACTAGACGTGTCCGAACACCATACATTTAGCAGTTAGTAGTAGCATTTTGGTCAGTAAAGTAGTGAGTATACTCTTTACTCGACTAACTACTTGCCCAATGCGAACAAGCCATTAATTGCAGAATAGTACAAAGGTTTTTGTTGAGATCTACAGTTTGAGGCATTTTAAATGATTATTACCAAAGCGGGATGCGATTTTAAAAAGTTTTAAAACTACTGCCGTATCGTGATGTTGTATGTACATATTGGTTGAATGAATACTCGCTGTCGTGACGTCACGGTCAGAAACTTTGCTTGACATAAAAGTAAGTATTCAAAGTTTTCTCATTTGTTAAAACGTTGTCTAAAAACAAACTGTAAGGTATGTATGTTTTTTTGATTTCAGATAGCTGATTACATTTAAAATAAAAAAGTCCGCGTTACATACCACATAAAATATTTGAAACTGGGTTATTTTTGTGATTGAAACAAATAAACTCGCTCCATACGGCTGGGAGCCGAGGAGGATTTGCTCTACTCTAGACCAACAAAAGGCAAAATTCAAAGCATAATGCCACCTAAATGCTGTGATACATTACATATTGCTTTTTCATAAATGGGCACTGAACCAAACGGATTGGTTTTTGGCGTAATTTTTAATACACTTGGGGCCTGTCTATGTTATACTTGGTTGAAGATTGCGGTTTATTAATAGAAAAAAATAAGTCCATAGTTTTTTTTTAATTCGGAATAAATAAATACAGTAGAACTTTATTATGACTCCGCCTATATTGACCAACTGCTTATAAAGTAATTACACAGCTGTTTGATATTCATATAAAATTCTTAATAACAAAGTTGGATATAATGACTTGGCTTATAGTGACATGTCTCTTATTATGACCCATTTTTAATAAACTATGTCTGGTTATAGTGACCGACATGATTCCTAACACCTTTGGCAGGGTTCGGGAGGGTCACGTGATGCCCGACGACATTCGGCGCCTGCGTGACACGTGGCTTGTTTTTATTTTGAGTCTCAGTGAACAATTGATAGTTGAAGGTCACGCATTGTTTGTTAGTGATTTGTGAAAAAAATGTATTCTCAACGTCGTCGTAAAGCATTTACGATTGAGGAGAAAGGTGCAATAATATGCAGATTAGAAAATGGAGAATCAAACTCATCTCTCGCAAAGGAATTTGGGGTTGGTAATTCGACAATCTCAATATACAATATATTTTCCACAAAATGCTTTGTATGACGTCTGCTTAGTATGACGTGTTTGTCATTTCCCTTCAAACGGATTCCACTGTAATTATTATTATTATATTTATTATACGTCTAGAAAGGAAGGGAAGCGCAGCATCCACAGTATGTATGGAGGGACCGCGCCTGATATGTTTTTTTTTATTTTTTATTTAATGCCGGCAACCCGGGCGTTTATTGTAATAATAATATCATATACAAACAAGTTAGTAGCCCACCTCACTAGACTAAGTCTGTTCCGAGGCGGGTACATATAAATATATATATATACATAAACTTACACACATATACATTTACATATGTACATACATAAACACATTTATGTTCATACACACATACATGCATATGCGCACATACATACACACAGGTTTTCGCATACGTGTACATAATCAAACACATAGATACATATTAAAACATAAATACATATAATCAAATAAGAATTATTGGGAGTTGAAATACAGTTATCAAGGAATTAACAAATTTCCATAAAACCAAAAATTCATCAGATACACATAGTAATGCTAGCATCTAAATCTAGAACTATTAAATATCAACAAAATGAATACACTTAGTAATGCTAGCGTCTAAATCTAGAACTATAAGATTTCAACAAAATAATATACCTATGAGGTAATAATAATATAAGCATTCGTAAAACAAAAGCAGTATTAATAATTAAGATAAAATTTCTATAAGTAACCAACACATATATGTGAATAAAGAGTGAGGATTAAAGACTAAGATGAGATTACTAATAACTTGGTGATGCTCGCCCTTTTTTTGTGTAGTAACCATGTATTGAAATGTTTGTATAACCAGTTTAGGTTGTTTTTTGTGGTCCAATAGGTGGTTTCTTTTAGGAAGGTGTTGAAAATGTGAGGTGCGAGGTAAGATTCGTGCTTTTGGGCAAAGTTGATTTAGTTTTAGGTACTAGAAGTAGATTACACGATTTAGCTCTTGTGTTTTTTGGGTGAGTTATGTGGCATGGTGAGGATTTTATGCAGTTTATTTGTATGATCTTTTTAATGAACAGCTTCCTGATATCTAGTATGTTATTAGTAATAAGTATGTTTTCCGTTGGGTGAAGATAAGGTTTTTTGAACATGATCCTAATTAATGTTTTATGAGTTGTGTTAAGCGGTGTAATGTACTTGTCTGCAGCTCCCCCCCAAGCAGAAATTCCATAAGTTAAAAGGCTTTGACATAAAGCGTAGTAAACATTTTTTAATTGTTTTAGTGACATGTTTTTAATAGTTTTAAAAATAAATTATAGTTTACGGATTTTATTAATTAGTAAGTTAATATGAAGTTCCCAGTTTAATTTATAGTCCACTGTTAAGCCTAGATACTTGATATTATCAGTATGTTCTATTTTTTCGCAGTTGTGGTTTGGGGGATTTGAGGTAATATCAGGGTGTAGGTATAAAGGTGAAAAGATTTTTGGTTGCCCGGTAGTGGTTTTGTTGAATGTTAAGTATTTTGTTTTGGTGATGTTTAAGGTAAGTAGATTTTTGTCCAGCCAATTTTTTATTTCTAACATACCAGTTTCCGCACTTTTGAAGGCCTTTTCCCAACTCGGAGCTTTGAATAGAACTACCGTGTCATCTGCGTAACTGATTACCTTGTAGTCGATAGATGCCAATTTAATATCGGTAAGTTCATTTATGTAAATAAGAAATAGAAGGGGACCAAGTACACTACCTTGAGGGACGCCATACTTGATTTCTTCCGGATCACTGTAGCATTTATTAAGTTCTACTATTTGTTTTCTATTTTTAGTATAGCTCATAAACCATTCGAGCGGCGGTCCGTTGATACCATTATTTTAAAGTTTTTCGTACAGAATATCATGAGAGATAGTATCAAAAGCCTTAGCCAGATCTAGAAAAACTCCGATGACTTTGGATCCTTCATCTGTATTTTTGACAATGTAATTAGTTAATTCGGATATAGCCTGTTCTGTGCTCATTTTAGCTCGAAAACCGAATTGACAATCTGAGAGTAAGTTGTGTTAATCGAGGTAGGATATTAGCCTTTTTTTCATTGCTTTTTCCAAAACTTTTGATAATGAATTTAATAGTGAGATAGGTCTGTAGTTAGAAATTAGAGTTTTGTCCCCTGACTTGTGAATTGGAGTTATAATGGCAATTTTTAGTTTATCCGGGACAATCCCTTGGCTAAAGCTTTGATTGAATATGTGTAAAAAAGGTATAACAATAAATTCTCGCAGATCAATCAGAATTTGGTTTGGGATTTTGTCCGGGCCCGGAGCGCAATGTGGTTTGCGAGATAAAATAAGGTCGGAAAAAATTTCTGTTTTATTGAGTTTATATATATTAAATGGGTGTATTATATTAAATGAATGTATCTTTATATTTTATGTATAAGCTGTTTGTCTCTTACAAATAAATCCATCCAGACAGTTTCACCAAAATGCTCCGTGCCGCCCCCAAATATGCTTCACAAATCTAAGCAGATCGCCACATGATCAGTTTTATCGAAATCCATATTGCCATTGCTTAGGACGTTGCTAGGTAGGTGAGCAACTTATTATTAACTACCCCTTTTAATACCTTTGAGAGTATGGAAGTGATTGCTATGGGGTGGTAATTGGATCAGAGCAGTCCAAAAAGTTTCAAAATTTCATACATTTTTACAGTTTGGCCATGTTTTTTTCTTGTTTGACATATTATTCATACTGAGTGTGTGTGTCCAGGGATTCTAAAAGTTACCCTTTTTTTAACCATACAATGAGTATGGTAGGATAGTTTTTTTCGATAACTTTCTGACAAAACTGAGATGGTCCACTCGGGACCGCAATCTATACACTAAACAATAATCTCAAATAATGAAGTTCAACTTAAATCCGTGTTATTCTCGCTTTCATTAATTTAATAAAAAATAATCAAGAAAAATATTGTCCACATTAAAAAATAGCTTAGAACTATCCTAATGAAAATATTTACAAAGGCTTATAATTAATAATCACTTTAAAAATAGACACTTTATTGTTTTTTGAAACTTTTTAAGATGGGATAGATATTGTCAAATGCCTCATAGATTTCTCCCCTCACTTTGGCTCCCGTTAACACTACTTTGCCGGAAACAAAGATCAGCAGAACAATCCTGGGTTTCACCATTCGGTAGATAAGTCCAGGGAACAACTCGGGTTCGTAGGAGCTGAACTGACCGTGGGTTAGCACCAGGCCCTCCAATCTAATGGGAAACTTCACGTCACAACTGCCGACCATGTTCTGGATTTTGAAGTCCAGAAATTTTGCCTGCAAGAAATAAATGTATTAATAAAGGCACATAAGATACATTAATTCATTTAGAAGACAGGAACGTTAAATGGTCAATCACTGTATAAGTTTTGGTACATCTATACATATATATATATATACATCCCGCTATCATTGCTGCGTCCGGTATACGGACGCAGGATTGAACACATGTAATTTCAAGTTTTCCCCACTCCTGTACCCTCATACAGTCCAAAAACGAAAATAAGCCAGACGCGGTTTTGGTACCTAAATCAACTGAAATGTACTATTTTAGTTCAGTACTTTGTCACCGAGCGGCGAGCCGAGGCGCTGCAGTAGACAAGCGTATATTTTTAGCAAAATAAATGTTTGTTTGACTCGCGTATCGCAACTCCTACATTTGGCAACATCGCTTTTTAATAGCGTTTCTTCTGATACAGATCAATCATAATAAAAACATCGCACATTGCAATTAAGATAAGAAAAAACAAGATTTCATTCAAATTCAGCCTGTCATTATGTTATTATTGTACAGAAAATATTTCAGCAACTTTATTTTTTTATATGACTATTTTTAAACAAATACAAGTTATTTTCTTATCCACGATTATAAATTTCTACAATGCGGAATCGTGTGCCATGCCACTCTATTACTATTAAACAAGATAAAATAAATGTGCTTAATATAATAGTAATTTGACAGTAAAAAAATATATGTGAGATATTTGGAGATTCGTAAAGAAGGCTGATGTAAGTATAATGATTAAGATATGAATAGGAGGCTGTAGAAAAAGTCGGGGACGCCCGAGGATGACATGGTATGATTAAAAAAACTAAATTCTCGTGTCATACCTAAAGACAGAATAAGCATGATGATAAGTTATTGTTAAATAACGTATATTTATTTGTTTACACATTTTTGTGCTTTCGCTTTACTTTTTTCCCCCTTTTCATTTTAATAAGTCAGGAACGCTTCATACGTCATACATATGTCTGGTAATTGGTAATTAATTTATTTACGCCCTAGTGGGCTTTTACAAAGATAGATAATAACAGTTAGGCAGGTATGTAGTACACAATATACAATGATTAAAATAATAATGAAAAATAAAATTAATAAAAAATTAAAATCATACATTTCATTAAAGTAATTATAAAGATTTCGTTTTATAACTAATACGGAATCTGCAAACATGTCTACAATATTCCCAAATTTATTGCCAAAACAATGTAATCTATTTATAAGTGTATGAGCTTCATAGTTTGTTTTAAAATTGTCACAGAAGAAGGTAGCACTTTGCCTCGTATTTCTGGTCGGTACGTAAAATTTTATTTTGGCAAGAATTTCAGGATTGTCAATGCAATTATTAATGATTTTATTTAATAGTACAAGATCAGAGATGATTCGCCTATCGGACAGCGTAATTAAGTTGAGATGTTTCATCAAAAGGAGATAGTTAATATTTTTAATTGGAATATTCAGCTTAAAGTTAATAAATCTTAGGAATTTGTGCTGTACCCTTTCTATATTGTCGGAATGTATTTTATACAATGGGGACCAAATGGGCGAATTATACTCTACCTGGCTTCTTACTAAAGAAGTGTATAATATTTTCAAACACTCTAGTGACTTAAAATCACTTGCTGTTCTGCATATAAAACCAAGCATTTTTATAGCTTTATTTGTTATTTCATTTACGTGTAGAGTAAATGTTAACTTTTCATCAAATATAACACCTAAGTCCCTGATCTGAGCGACTGGTGTCAATATTACATTATTTAAAGAGTACTCATAAGTTATATGACTTTGGATTTTATGAAAACGAATAACTTGGCACTTTTGAATATTAAGAAATAGCGAGTTGATCACACACCAATGAAACAATTTATCTAAATTAGATTGTAAACTATGGCAATCCTCTATATTACGTATCATTTTATATATTTTTAAATCATCAGCGAAGAGCAAAACTTGTACATCTTTAAATATACTAATAATGTCATTTATAAATAATAAAAAAAGAATTGGTCCAAGGTAAGATCCTTGGGGAACCCCACTTGTGGCTTCGAATATATAAGATTCTACAGAATTTATTTTAACACGAAGCTTTCTTTTACTAAGATAACTATTAAACCATTTCAATAAGGTTCCTTTAATGCCCATCAAACTTAGTTTATGTACAAGAATATGTTGCCTAACTTTATCAAAAGCTTTGGAAAAATCAGTGTATATAGAATCCACTTGATGCTTAAGGACAAGGGAATCAGTAATATAATTTTCATAAATGATTAAGTTACTTAAAGTATTTCTACCTGTGATAAAACCGTGCTGATTGGGAACAATTATATTATGGATTTGTTTCTTAAAGACATCTAGGACCAATGATTCAAAGAGTTTAGGAATAGCTGACAATATACATATTGGTCTGTAGTTTGATACATCGCTTTTATCACCCTTTTTGTGAATAGGCGTTAAAAAGCTTTTTTTCCACTGATCTGGAAAACACCCTGATGACAAAGACTTGTTAAATAGTATAAATAATGGAAAAGTCAAACTTTTAATATAACATTTTAAATATATTGGAGGAAAACCATCCGGTCCAGCAGATTTATTAGAATCTAATGCTTTTATACCCTTTTCTATTGCAGCTTTTTCAATAAAACAATGGCTTAAATTAAGTGATTCTTCAAGAGATGGATCTTTAGGGATCTCACTATCAAGAATATCCATGTCATAAACACTTTTAAATGAATCTGCAAAAAGATTGACTATGCCTTCGGTACTGTCAGTACATTTGTTATTAAGATACATAGTATTTGGTAAACTACAATCATTCTTTCGCTAAACATTAGAAAAATTCCATAATCTTTTTACATTATGACGAACCTCTTTTTCTATTAAACTAACATAATCATTGTAACATTTTCTGGATAGGTCTTTGCATTGCCTTCCTTAAGTTAGTAAAATTTATATAATCATTAACGTTTCTAAATTGCTTATATATTTTTTGCAATTGTTTTTTATTGTATATTAACTCCTTTAATTCTTTTGTAAACCATATGGGATAATGAGAGGCTTTAAAATTAATTTTAGGAACATAAAGTTCTTTAGAAGTGTTTAAAAATGAATAAAATTGTTGTACTTGGTCAGTTATATCATTACCAGCCTCTAAAAATGAGCAATCTAAATGGTCAAGATAATTTACAAAATTTGGGTAGTCAGCTTTAGTAAAATTATATGATGAAGTTTTAAAGTTCTGCAAATTTCTAGATTCATTTGTAAAAATAATGTCTTAAGCCGGATGATGTTGATCAAGAGGTAATAACAGTTCGTCCGATTTTTACACTATTGTATTTGGGTTATTAGAAAATACTAGGTCAAGCATTCGATTATTAGTGTTATGCACTTTATTTAACTGCGTTAGTCCTAGGAAGAAAGACATATCCAGCATTTCCTTTGATTTTGCACATTGTACTTCTGTTTCGTTAACAACCACTTCATTGTTAATATCGCAGGACCAGTTCGGTAGATTGTAATCGCCAGCAATTATAAATTTGGCTTTAGGATATTTATATTTCAGTATCTCTATATTCTCGTTGTGGTTCTTATATATTTGTAGATCTGACGTTGGTGGAATATACGTACAAGCGATAATAATTTTGATGGTTGAAATATTTAGCATTACAAATATCTGTTCAACGTTTTTGTGCTTAATAATGTTATAATATCGTGAAAACAAGCTTTTGGGTCCGTGCGGCTAAGAGGATTTAGCATATAATTTTGTTATAAGGTTCGCAAAAGACCCTTAAAAGTTGTTTCTCCCGTAAACGAAAATGCATTAGTTAATTCGAAAAGTTATCTAGCGTCCATCATGACATACTTGATAAGCATTTATGTTATTCTTATTTAATTTTTATATCTTTAAAAAAAAATACAATATAGCGGACTAAAAATATTTTTTTACACGTGGTTTAGTTCTAGCTTTATAATTTTATTTTCAAATTTGGTTTTGCATAGTCGCACAGTGGTAAAAATGACAAAGTTTGCAAGTGAATTCAAATGAAGACAAAGGATTTTTACAAAGACCTGGCATCACTGCTTCAGATAAGTTCACATTTGTTTATAAATATTAGTTGATGGCGTAGATGTTTATGTTACCATAATATTCCAGAGCAATCTCCCAACATAAACAATGCCTCTTACAGAGGACGTTTTTTAAATGTTTTTCTTAATTCTTTGTTTTTTTTTTTTTTTTTGGGATTGGTTTATTTAAGACTCTGCTCAAAATGCTGTTTTGATTTTTAAATATTAATAAACCGTTTATGTTATGTATCGCTTGTTGAGGGTTGGGGTCCAATCTCAAGTGGATCTTTAGTCATTACATTTCAGAGGGTGTCCTTTGTATTGTACATGGGATGTCCATTGTATACGTATGTCGTAGGCCGATCATAGAGTCGGTCAGTTCGCGATGTGCCTGGCCACATCGTGAAGTGACTGACGGCAGATCGTGAAGTGCATGGGGCACATCGCAATTTGCCTGATTTTGCGATTGGCCTGCGACATGTACACGGAATTTGTGTACAGATTTGGGTTTTTATTTTATTTAATATAGATTTTGCACGGATCTTCAGATGTAGGAGCAAAGAGGAATACATATGGTGGTTGATCCCAGAGTTCCTGCACTGAAATAAATCTTGACTAACAGCATTAAGTGCAATCCGAAGGCTTGTCAGTGCGGGCAATTCTGCACTATCAACTAAATCATTTAATATTTTATGTAGAGATAACCAGTCAGTGTAAATCTTTCTGTCTGACAATTTAAGCATACACATATCATCTAAAAGAGATGAATTTGTCTTGACGAACTTACCTACATGCATATGATAAATAAAGTGAAAAAATCTGAGAGAACATCTTTTCAAAACCTCTTTGATGATCTGTTTCGAATAGTCAAGAATAAGAAAGAAGAGGCTAGAAGAAATTAGTAGTGACAGGGAAATAATAAGAAGAGCCACGAAGAAAGAATATGCAAGGGAAAGTTGAAGAACAAAGAAAAATAATAAGATGCAAGAGACGAGAAATGCCACTATAAGGAAAAAATGTCGGGATACTTGCAAGAAGAAAACAGAAGAAACAAGATAAAGGTAGGAGAATAAAAAAGAAGTAAGGGGATGAAAGAAGAAGCAAGTAGACGGCAGAAAAACCAAGAAGTACCTACATAAGAAGATGCAAGTTGAGACTAGGAGAACTAAGAAGAAGCAGTATGAAGCCAGAAGAACCAAGAGGCATAAAAGGTGGCTAATGGAAGCAAGATAATGCAAGAAGTGAATAAAAAGTCAAGTAGAAACCAATAAGAGCCACGACGAAAAAATAATAAGCAAGAAGAGACCGGTAGAGTAGTTGGAAGCAGAAGAAGTGGGAAGCGAGAAACCAACGTTCAATCATCTCCTTTATTCCTGCACCTACGTATTGGTCGATTTAACTACACAAGAAGACGCAAGAAAAGCCAGACAAGACGAGCCAAGAAGGGGGAATAAAATCCAAGAAGAGCCAAATCGACCAAGGAGAAACAAGATAAGAGAAGATACAAGAAGAGACAAGACAGACCAAGAAGAGACAAGAATAGACAAGAAGAGTAGGTTAGAAGATCCAAGATGAGCCCAGAAGGCGCGGAAGACGCAAGAAAAGGTAAGAAGAGGCAAGAAGAAGCAAGAAGAGCCAAGATGAGACATAAGGAACAGATAAGGTTCCAGAAGATCCAAGCAGAGACAAGAAGAGAAAAGAACAAATAGCAAGAGAGAAGAGAAAGTAAAATTTAAGAAGCGGCAAGAAGAGACGAGACGAGCCAAGCAGCGGCGAGAAGATCCGTGAAGATCCAAGAAGAGACGATAAAATCCCAGAAGAGACGAGAAGAAGCAAGAAGAGACAAGAAAAGCCGAGATGAGGCAAGAAGAAGGAAGACATGAAAAGAAAAGAAGAAAAAAAAATCATAACGCTCAATCCATTCCTTTATTCCTGCCCATCCTAAATTCCAATATTGGCTTATTAGGTTGCCATGTATACCGGTCGATTACACTCCATCCTCCTTCCCATCCTCAGAGCATGTGTTCCAGTCCTAACAAATCAGTGCCCCTCGGTGTACCGGTCTCACCGGGACCCGGGACAGGAGTACTCCTGGCTGGGGGGTACAATCGTATCGTATAAATGCAAATTAAAAAATCTTTGTATGCAGTTCACACGCGGTAGAAGTGAAACCTTCAGTAAAATAAACTTCGAGAGAATGAGACGAATGCGGAGTATCTGGAGTAGGATAATTGTAGGGTTTAATTATAACAATATTGTTACCAAGTATGAAAATTATTTTACATTTTATTCTACAAAGCACCGCACAAAGAAGACGCCGATTAGTCAATCTCATTCTCTCGCAGGCTAAATCCTATAGATATAGGTATGCGTTCGTCTCTTTTTAGTGTCGCTCACAGAGTTTCGTTTTATAGAGTTTCAAATCACAACGGTGCTAAATAGCGATGAGGACCAATGGACAAGTACATGACAATTCTATTTTCTTTTATCTTTTTTTTTTTAAAGAAAGGCTACGAATAACCCATCAATGTTTGAAAACAACCTACTAACCACCACACTAAGCAGAAATTGTTGCTTGTGTCGTGATGGAGGACTTAGCCAGCCGAGGAATCGAACATGCGTCGCCCGGGTGGGAACGCGATGCCCACTAAGCGATTAATTCTGAGTGGTGGTTACGTCAGGACGATACTGAGAGCATCTTAAACACTAAAACGTGAGGGCCCTTATTTTATTTTAAGTGATTAAATTGTGAAATAATGCAGATTAATCAAATAAAATAAACTGCGTGGAGCTAATGTAAAAAAAAATATTAGCTCACTTGGCGATATGAACCCATGACTTCCTGATTGCAATTTGAGAGCCTTACACCTCGGCCACGGATACTACGAGGTAGAACCCGATGATTTTCACAGCAGGTGTGGTTGATGTCCTCGATATGTAGGTATCCGCTGCCGTTGAGAGATACTGTACTGTTGTCAAAAATGACGATTAAAATTGTTATCTTTTTAACGGCATCAACTAATCATTAAAGTAATGCAATATTCCAGAAGAAAGAATTAATGAATGAATCTCTTGTTACGTAACGGGCCACCTAATCCATTATCGAAGTCTATGAACCAAATTTCAAGTGTTTTCATGTGATGTGTTTGTTTATAATACTAATAATACAAACAAATTTTTCGTTTAGTGGGTCAAGTTCGTGAACCAGTTCACTAATTGAACACCGTATAAAGTCTTGATGGTACATCCGATACAATGTTTAAGCAATAAAATAATTAACCCTTTAAATTATCATCTGATATCAATGGACTAAATGTTTTGCAATCCTCAGATTTTAGAGTTCATTCTTCAAAACTGGCATAAAGAGAATAAACGTTTTTCAAACATTTAAATACCTGGCTATAATCAGACACTCAAAAGTTAGTACGTACTTTAGTGAAAACTATGTAAAAAGATGGACGCAGTAAAATCGATATGATGAAAGACGCAGATATGATAGTGGATCGTTTACGTGCTATAATCATATTTTTTTTCTGCAAAGCGTAATAAACATGAAATGAGTTCAATGTTTGTTTTGTTTATACGATAATTATTCATTCATTTAGTTTATTCGTTAATTGGTTAACAATATCGTCGACACCAGTAAGCACAGTCTAACCTAGTAAAAACTGCGCAGATAGAATAGCACATCGCTTATATTTCAATATCTATGACTGCCGTAGTCCTAACTATAGTAGGATTATAATAATAACAACACTTTATGAAAATAATAAGAAACTTACTTTAACGACTCATATTTCCTACATATTTATTGGTACCCTCATTATTATAATATATAACCAATCTCATTTTTACTTTCCATGATAGTTTAACTACGTGACATCTTACTAATATTATAAACGCGAAAGTTTGGATGTATGTGTGTTTGTAACTCTTTCAAGCAAAAACTACTGAATGGATTTTAATGAAACTTTATAATAATATAGCTCGTACATCAGAGTAACATATGCTATCTATAATTGTAAGCTCTGGCGTTATGAAATTTGTATAAATGAAAATGTGTGTATTTCATATATTTTACCGGAAGGGAGGATAGGCCGGGGGAAGGGGAACGGCGGAGGAGTAAGAGATGGGGGAGGGAGGGTGGAAGGCAACGGGGACGCACGGGAAAGGACATGCAGGGAGAATTAATTTATTTCTTTCAATGGCATTGCATCTAGGGTTGCCATCTCTTAAATTTGGCAACTAGGACAAGGCGCGTAAAAACCCCGGATTTTAGGGCCCAGAACCCGGACATGTCAACAGGTTTTTTTAAACATAGTCAATGTAATAAAAAACAGTTGAAAATGTCATAAAACACCTTTTTATTTATTTTCAAATTAAATGTCATCTTTATCATCATTATAAATGTACCTAACAAAACAGAATCTTATTACAGTTTGTTACAAATTGTTTTAATAATAAGTTAGATTTTTTTTATTCTTAAAATAAAACACAAATTATTACTAATTACTCTGTTATGAAAACAAAACCTTATTAAAATATTAAGCCTATCAAAATTAAATTAAATTTTTAAACAAAAATCTTAAAAGTGCTGAGACAATTTTAGTATTCAGTTTTACAATTTTTGAGGTAACTCTTTAACTCAATAATAATTATACCTTTAAATTTTTATCCGCAGCCATTTAAACAACAAAATATCTCTTAACATAATAATATGAACTAAATTCAGTCTTCTTAAATATTAAGCAACAAAACTGAACCTTTTTAAAGTATGTAATGTAAGTTACATTATAATTTTTTTATTATCATAAAATATCCAAAACTATACTCATTTATATCACCTTAAAGTTTTAATTGACAGCCATAATGGAAATTTCTTTTAGGTAATAAAAACAATCATAACTTTAACTACAAAAATGAAAAGAAATTATTGCACTCCTAAGTACGTTATTTGATTATCTAGCTATTAAAGCTGTTTCCTCAGCCTCTCGCCTTTTTTTACTTTTCAGTTTTTTGTATTTATCACTCTTTCCGATAGCTTTTAGAATAACTTCCCTTTTTAAAAGTAATTTGTAAAAATCAACGCGCTGTATTCTTGGAAATTGAATTTAATTTTAATTAAAGATAAATGAAACAATGTTACTTTGTTTGAACCACTTTTATATTTGTTTAAAGCCGACCGGTTTGAGAACGACCGTTTTTTCCTCAAGGCAAACGTATATGTTTGACTTTAAATTTTTTTTAAACCCGGACATCAAATGAAACCCCGCCCGGACGCTCCCCGGACGCCCCCTAAACTAGGACAAATCCGGGGAAACCCGGACGGATGGCAACCCTAATTGCATCGAATGCCGGGTACCACCTAGTTTTTTTTTATAAGTCTGTAATGTTGCATTGTAACAGAATTTAATTTTCTGATTTTAAATTCTTTAATCAGAATTTCTGATGATAATATAATTACTTCTTCTAATAGTGCAAAATTATTTTGTGGTAACATTTTAAATTCAAATTAATAATAATGTTGGAGTTTTACCTACCATTAAAACTCTTATTATGTTGTCTTGCTTATCCAGAATATATAATGTGAGAGATATCAGCCCTATTCCCCGCCAGCGTCGGTCTTATCCATTGCTTTATCTTGAATTTCCCGCCATTCCTCTGCAATTCCCTTCAGCTGTCAATTGTCGCCGTGCAGTTGGCATCTTGAGATGCCGTGTTAATTCAATTTGGACTCACCAAGCAGAGCTTAAATATATTCTGGATAAGCAAGACAACATAATAAGAGTTTTAATGGTAGGTAAAACTCCAACATTATGTGTGTCGTTGCTTATCCAGAATATATAATGTGAGAAGTGTTTGTTATCGCTTGGTGACAATTCTAAAGCCAAAATTGTGACTATTACTGTATTGCTTGCAATAACTTGGTCAAAGACTGAGAGTGAATGGGGGGATTCAGCACCTCAACATTGAGACCTCTGATTTGTCTATATTTCTTGAATGTGTTTTCTGAACTCCAGCTTCCTCTTTCCAAAATGGTGTCTATAGGACACTCTTCCAGCCAACTTCTTGAAGCTGCAGCTGATCTCAAACTCCCAGGAGAGGCATCAATCCCAGCATCCTTCAAAATTGTTTTAATCCATCCACCAATAGCAGTTCTCGAGGCTGGCCTTGCAGGCCCCAACGTGGAAATAAACAGACATTCAACACCAGCTTCATTTCTTCTGTTCTCACCCAAAGACATAAGCTTTCGCAACCAGAATATGGAATCTATATTACGATCCTCTGCTTTGTAAAGCTTCCAACCAGACTGTCTATGTGTAGAGGTGTCCTTCTTAGAACCAAAAAATTTGGCAATAATACAATGTGATCATCATTGTCAACAAGATTATCAGAAGATGCATGTAGTAAGGTCAGATCCTGTACTTGTCTTCCTGATGCCAGAAGTAAATTAACAGAACATCTACGAGATGCTTCGAAAAGAGTCAGGTCATTTGAAGGATTCTTACAAAGCTAAGACACCAAGTGTCCTGGATCCCAAGTAAATGCTCTAAGCTTCTTATTTGCAGAAGTTCCTATACCTCTCATCACTTGCTTGACCAAGGGATGATTACTTATCCTCAAATCGCCTATGGGGTCATACAAAACCGACACTACAGACTTGTGAAGTGCTATAGTATTGCCTTTCCTCACTCTTAAGTATACTAAAAAACCGTGCCAGCTGAGATCACAAAGGGTTATTAGGACATGTATTATTAATGGCGCACCATTCCTTCCAGCTCTTCCATGCCATGTGATAAGTTGTAAGCTTAGGTTTGCGCCAACCCGCATTCAATAGAGCTTTTTTCTTGCTGTGACCAATCGTTCAAAGCTTCACTCCACCCCTAATCTTCCACACCTGTAGTTGGAGCTTCTGGACCTGTTCAAGATGAAGTCCTGTCGATAAGTCTATCAAGTTGTCGACCAACATGGGTATTATGTGAGGTCGGTCTAGGGCTCTTCTCTTTAGGTCAGGTAACCAAAACACTTTTGGCCAATTTGGGGCTACAACCAGGTACACCCCTGATGATTTGTTCAGATGTGCCAGCACTCGTGGCATTAAGCAGGGGGGAGGAAAGATCCATGCCAAGGGGAAATTCCAACTCCTGCTGAACACGCTGTGAAGCATTGCTCTCTTGTCGTGGGAATCTATCGAGACACACTGATCCACGAAGTGAGCCCTCGAGGGAGCGAATAGATCCACTACTGGACTGCCCCTAACTTGTGAAAAACAGCTCTTACCGCTGGGGGTAGAAGGTGCCATTCTGGTAATGTCATCCCTCAGGATAGATAATCCGCGAGGCCATTGTAGCGTCCCGGCAAATACTGCACTTGTAAAGAGATTCTGTGCTTGTCCAAAAGCGCAAGAATCTGAAATGTTAGATGAAGGAGACCCATCGACTAGGTGCACCCCTTGTTCCTCAAGTAGGCTATGACTGTCCTGTTCTGAACTTCTCAAATTCTGAGTCAGAGACGTTAAGGCATTTAAGATTGCTGTCATCTCCTTCATGTTGCAATATCCCCCCCCTCTAACTGTCTGTCCAACAACCCAACAGAGGTACATAGTCGATCAGGGCTCCCGGCCGTGATCTGCCGCATCCGTAGTCAGAGAATGTGTTGGGCTGGGAAAATGAAGAGTTGAAACATGATCTAAGTTGATCATCCACCATTTCATTTCTGACAAGACCTCATTCTTTATCAGAGACTCTTGCTGAGGGGTCAGCTTCAGCATTAACTGTAATTGTATCAGCCGAGTATGAAGTCGACCTCTGGGGACCACAAAGGTAGCAAAATTCAACTTTCCGAGAATACTCTGAGCTCCTTTCAGAGTCCATCTTCCTTTTGTCACGGATCTCTGAAGTGAGTTCCAAAGACCTTGGCGTCTGTATTTATTTAAGGACTTCTGTTTCAGATGGGGGTTCTACACAATTCCAAGATATTCCACTGACTGTGCTGGCTGACGGACACACTTTTGGAAATTTACCGACCAACCTAACCGCTCTAACAATTAAAGAGCTTCTCAAGCTTGACTGAGGATCTCTCTGGTCTGATGAGCCAGGAGAAAGCCGTCTAGGTACACAATGATCCTGATAGCCTGTCTACGCAGGATTTCTGCAATCCAATTTGTGATAGCTTTTAAATTGAAGATCGACTGTTTTGAGCCTTCACTCGTTTGAACCAGAAAAAGTGTTGATAGGAAGGTGGCATTGTCGTCAGCTCTTTCCATGTACCATCTCTCATCATTGTCATTTCCGGGATTACTTTAGTTTTGAACCTCCTTGCGGAAGATTGGCTTGGACTTATCAACGAGGGCTCTTGGATGAATGGTATGCGGTATCGTCTTATCATATGTAAGATGGTCTCTGGGACACCTAAGGCCTGCCACTCTCTCCAATAATCCTGTAGTCTAGTTGACCCGCCCGAAATGGTTGATAGTCACCTGTTGAAGCGGCCACGAGAGGTCTGCCCCCTCGCGCCATGCTTCTGTTCCCTCCCCTTACCCCTCGTACAGGAGGAATATTGGGGGTTTCGCCCGTGGTCTGCCCGCCGGGGAAACGAGGGAAATGCCATATTTTCCTTTGATGTTTGCTTGGGGGGAAGGCAACAACCTCCTTAGATGTTGAAGGGCGGTTGTGCGCGACACCTGTTGAAGCGGCCACGAGAGGTCTGCCCCCTCGCGCCACGCTTCTGTTCCCTCCCCTTACCCCTCATACGGGTGGAATATGGGGGGTTTCACCCGTGGTCTGCCCGCCGGGGAAACAAGGGAAATGCCATATTTTCCTTTGATGTTTGCTTGGGGGGAAGGCAACAACCTCCTTAGATGTTGAAGGGCGGTTGTGCGCGGCACCTGTTGAAGCGGCCACGAGAGGTCTGCCCCCTCGCGCCACGCTTCTGTTCCCTCCCCTTACCCCTCATACGGGAGGAATATGGGGGGTTTCACCCGTGGTGTGCCCGCCGGGGAAACAAGGGAAATGCCATCCTTTCCTTTGATGTCTGCTTGGGGGAAAGGCAACAACCTCCTTAGATGAAGGGCGGTTGTGCGCCGAGTGGCTACCCTGAGGTAGACGCACTGGACTAAAGCACTTTGCTACACCACCTAGTTTCTGCAACTGGGCAGAAAGTGCTTCTTCCCCAAAAGGATGAGTGGTAGAAGGAGGAATTCTGCTGAAGAGCCTCCGTTCCACTCCAATCTTACAGCTGTCCATTGTTCCTGTAAAGACCTGACAGGGAACCTTCTGAACTGCTTTCCCATTTGATAAGTTTTTTGAAGAGCCTGTTGAAAGCACTCTCTGCTTCAATGAGGCATGCAATGCCAGCATCTTTTCCATGGCCGTAAATATTGGTGAGGCGGTGACAAATGCCAGCACCTCGCAGTTTACCTCCAGCTCCTTGAAGCCTGGATCAGCCAAATATTCCTTTAAAGCAGATGCATAGCGGACATTGGCCCACTCGCCCGAGTTTGTAACATGCTTGAAACTGTCAAAAGCAGGACCAAACTTTTATAAATAAAGCTGAATTATAGATAAGTCTAACTACATCAAATTGCGTCAAACGATTATCAAACGAACATGAATGTCATGATTTCGTATTTGTAATTTGAGTATTTTAATATGACATCGCCGATGGTCATATTTCATTCAAAAAAAAAATCGATTACTTAAATTCCAAAGGTGGAAAAATGGTTAAATGTGTCTACAATTGATCCATAAATCAGGTAATTACGTAAGACAATACATTCAGCTTAATTTATCTTTAGTATGGATATAAATGGGTCGCTCCCAGCGGCAATGCCGGCCGGGCCAACACGTGACAGGAGTGGAGCAAGCCCCGAACATCCCGTCACATTCAAAAAACCAGTTTAATAAACTGGTCCCGTATTGCGGGAACTATCAGATATTAAGCTGATAATACACTTATCTTAGCCAACAGGCCGAGAAGCGATTGCTAATCGGCGCGGCGTCCTTCCGTTTTCGAGAATGAGCGACGCAGATTTATACGTAGGTAGTAGGAATACGCTAATCTGTCAAAAATGTTTGCACTAATCACTTGCACTAATTTTTCATAAAATTACGGAATTTGCGGGTAGCAACAGATATTATTTTCGTTAAAACAATTACGAACGAAAAATTTTTCGACCGGACGTGGGCGAAACAACGCCAAAATTGAATTAACACGGCATCTCAAGATGCCAACTGCACGGCGACAATTGACAGCTGAAGGGAATTGCAGAGGAATGGCGGGAAATTCAAGATAAAGCAATGGATAAGACCGACGCTGGCGGGGAATAGGGCTGATATCTCTCACATTATATATTCTGGATAAGCAACGACACACATAATAAATTTTGACAGAACTAAGTTCTGTCAAAACCCTGAAGAAGTCAGCTTTGCTGACGAAACATGTCAGTTTTTGTAAATAATTAAGTGGTTAATACAAAGTTATCTATTAATTTGAATAATATAATTGTTTAAAGTAAAATTGTATTTATTATTAATTTTAGTGCTATGTAAAGCGGCCGTGTGCGTAAATGTTTTTTAGGTTAACTTGATTATAAATTTTGCACTTGTAAATTATGTATTAAGAACTTGCGTCAAATTATTTTTTTTAAGTTAACTTTATGATATCTGCAGTTCAAAAACTATTTTTTTTCTTTCACTTGTATTGTACATTGTTAAAAAATTTAAAATACTATTACACCCACACATGAAACTCATGAGTGGAAGATACTCTCAGTATCGCCCTGGTGTAAGACCACCATTCAGAATTGAAATGTCATTTGAAATGGCTTTAGCCGTGTTTGGTGACCAGGTCTGAATAGCCAGGTACTTACCCACCTTCCTCTTTCCTATCTCCTTCCCCTCCTCACTACCTTCAGCCTCACAACATACGCCAATCGGGGATGCCATAGTCTCACTGGCTCCAGACGGGAGCAGTTGGGACGCTTGTGTGGTATTCATATATAAAATAAAAAAAACACCCTTTTATTATGTAGGGAGACTGTTGTACCTTGGACATGGTGTACCTCGGACCAGTCCGCGTATCAAGTGCGAACCCTGATCACCGCTGTGGTCTAGCCAGTACACGTGTTGAGTTTGGGAGCCGTGTGTTTCTTTGTTCGGTTTTGCGTAAATAAAATTGATTTCAAGTGATCAAAGTAAAATTTTCGTTTACCATTTGAGTGGACATGATTCCGGGGAGTGTGCACTAGGATTTCCTCTGACTTACTATGTGAATAACACACTTTTTGGTGAGTAAACCGCCCACTTTATTTTGCAAATTGGTTAGGTATTTCTTGTAGGCGGCCATGTTTGATAAAAATGAGACTATCGTGTACCTTGGACACAAACGTCATCATGTACCTTTGACCGCGGTCCATGGTACAAGACCTTATGACACGTGTTTTGTATTTATGTTACAGGTGTTTGGAGGGAAATCTATCATGCCGCGAAGCAAAGAAGGAAAGAATAGAGCTCCGGTGGACGAAGTTTCTTTGAAAAAAGCTATTGAGGCTGTAATCTCAAATGACCCAGAAAAGAAAATGTCCTGCAGGGAGGCCACAAAAGTGTTTGGAATAAGTAAAACTACCCTACTGAGATATGTAACTAAATTTAAAAGTGCGGATAATCCCAATGAATCAGCGTACTGTTCACCTAAGTACGCGGTAAAGCAGGTATTTACAGAAGAAGAAGAAAATGGCCTAGTGACCTATATTAAAAATGTCGCCCGCATGCAGTACGGATTGACGAAAAAGGGTGTGAGACTCTTAGCTTTTGAATATGCTAGGGCCAATAAGAAAAAAATGCCTGACAATTGGAGTGAGGAAGAAATTGCCGGTGAAGAATGGATGAGGGGGTTTTTAAAGAGGCACACAGACTTGTCAGTTCGAAAACCAGAGGCGACAAGCTTGAGTCGCATGACAAGCTTCAACAGAACCAATGTCGGGCTTTTTTTTAACAATATAAAATACGTCCATAGAAAGTATGGTCCTATTGCACCTGACAAAATTTGGAATTTGGACGAAACGGGCCTCAGCACAGTCCAACAGCAATCTAAAATAATTGCCCCAAAGGGGGTAAAACAGATAGGCAGTGCTACGTCGGCAGAAAGAGGGTCCTTAGGGACAATGATCGCTGCTGTAAATGCAATTGGCAACTCGTTGCCCCCTATGCTAATTTTTCCCCGTGTTCATTTCAAAGATAGAATGCTGTTTGGGGGGCCAGCAGGTTGTATTGGGGCCGCCAATCCTTCTGGATGGTCAACTGAAGTGACCTTCATTAAATTTTTGGACCACTTTTTGAACACTGTCAAGAACTCGAAGGATGATCGTGTCTTTCTACTTTTAGATAATCATGAGACCCATCTTACTCCAGTAGTCCTCGATAAGGCATCAGACGCAGGCATTGTGATGGTTACTTATCCCCCCCATACTTCACACAGGCTACAGCCTTTAGACCTGTCCGTGTACGGGCCTCTGAAGACTTACTACAATCAAGCTGTTGAAGCATGGCTGCTTAACAAGGGAAAGGCCTTTGATATATATAGCTTTGCAGAAGCCCTAGGCACGGCTTATCCAAGAGCATTCACTCCAAGTAATGTAATGTCTGGATTTAGGAAATCAGGAATATTTCCATTCGATGAAGCGGTTTTCACTGACGAAGATTTCCTGTGCTCTTACGTGCTGATAGACCTATGGATGCTCCAAGCGCAGAACCGTCCTCTTCAAGCTCTATCCCCGTGACCTTTCCAAACGTTGAACCGTCCAACTCAGCAACCACTTCTTGTTCGTTCTTAGACCCTGGACCATCTAGTTCATCATCAGTCGTTTCTTGTCCTCCAAGCGCAGAACCGTCCTCTTCAAGCTCTATCCCCGTGACCTTTCCAAACGTTGAACCGTCCAACTCAGCAACCACTTCTTGTTCGTTCTTAGACCCTGGACCATCTAGTTCATCATCAGTCGTTTCTTGTCCTCCACTATCATGCACATCATCAGTTCCTCAGCCTTCATGTGCAACTGTATTTACAACATCAAATACGCCCACACATGAAAAAGCACCAAAACCATTCCTTACCCCTGAAGAGGTTCGACCTTATCCGAAGGCGGAGCAACGTAAGAAGAAGAGGCAAGGTAGACGACCAGGGAGAACCATGATTGCTACGGAGACGCCAGAGAAAAACGCAATTAAGGAACAAAAGTCCAAAAGAGTTAAGACAAAAGAGGTTGTGAATAAAATAAAAAGTGTTTCAAAAGATCTTGGATCCTCCTTTGAGACTACCGAACAGAAGAAAATGAAGAAAAAAATCAATAAAAATCAAGCCAAGAAGATGAAGTTAATTAAACAGGAATCCAGCTCCTCCTCTGATTCAGATAAGACGTTAAGCCTTGTTTCCACTGATAATGAGGACAGCGACGAAGAAGAATGCTTGTATTGTGGTTCTTCAAAGTTGAGCGATAAAAATGGAGAAGAGTGGTGCAAATGCACTTCATGTGGCCGTTGGGTGCACTACTTGTGCGCCGGAATTGAAGGGCAGGAATGGAAAGTGTATTTGTGTGACTTTTGTGAAAAAAGACAGAAATAAACATTAGTGTCTCCGATTAATGAGTGATAAACCATGTTTTTTTTACATAACTTCATGTTTGTTTTATATAATTTCATGTAAAACCTAAAACATTCATTTAAATGAAGAGTTCTTTATTAAACCTTTAGTTTATTATACCTAGTCCAAGGTACATGAGGTATGTTCCAAGGTACACGACCATCTTGTACCTTGGACCACTTTTCAAAGGGTCTGAATGGTATTTTTTGTGGTCTATGGTTAGGAATTTTGACAAATATACCCATTTTATCTTGTGCGGGAAGGTTGGAACTTTAATTACAGACGGATTAAGTTTCAAAATTCTGATTGTTTCTTGGCAATAAAAAGCAAAAATGTAAAAAGTGGTCCAAGGTACAACAGTCTCCCTACCATTTTAAATATTTTTTGTTATCTAAACCTTTAAAACTGTTTTTGATCCTGTATCATAGAAATTGTAAAAAGATGTAAAAGCCCATGGCGTTGATGATTAATAAAATTTTAAAATATGAAAATATGGCTCATCCATTTGGGGAATATTGTAAGGCGGAAATAAAATAAGGATGGGAGTTCTCAGCAAAACAGATCTATTCGCTAAGCATAGCTAATCCCATTTTAAGCAACGCCAAGGTTTGAATAATGAATATGTCCTCAAAACATTCCTTACTAATTTAAAAAACTTTTGTGCGCATCGCCGTGCACCCGGTTCATTTGAGCCCGCGACGTGTGGACCAGTCACCTTTCCCTTCGTATTCGATACATACCTATTAAATCATCCAAACAAAACGTGAATAAATAAGCGGCAACATTGCAAGACGTCGGTTTGTCGGCAAAATAAAACGAAATATATATTTGGATGCAAAATTGTTGACAAAATGAAAGAGAAAATAAGCCGGATGCTTTACTACATTACATATGAAAGGAGTCTGGATTGATGAATCGTTAAAAGACGTTTTTTCAGTTTTGTATATTTTTAAATTAACGTTTTCCAAAAATTTTAATACCTAGCTATAATCAGACAATTAGAAGGTTGTATATACTTTATTTAACCCCTCCGAATTTTCGAGAATATTAGCTTTTGGTGTCTTAAACGAAATGACATTTTACGAAAACTTTTAGTTATAACCGCTTCACAATTAAAGCTCTATAAATGAAACATTTCTGAACGTAGCCGAATAGTAAAAACTGTTTAAGAAAGGTTACAAAATGGGCTTTCAAATTATTATATTACAAATAAATATTAGCATTTGTAAATGTTAAAATTTAGAACGCAAACATTAAAAATAGGTAAAAATGACTCACGTGATGTTATGTGAAAACGGTACTAAAATCACAGATTATGCAAACAACAATACTTATTCTATTGTATATATGTGTAATAAACACTTTTGTAACCTCACTTTTTTATCATTTCATATAAAAATATTTAATAAAAATTTAAAAAGTGGAGCGCGGTGGAGCTGCCGGTAGCAAATTTGCGCGGGTAAATATTTTTGTCAACTACACGATTGACAGCTGATTCCTGTTATGTATTCCCATAGACAACTTGATAGAAATGTGCAGCTTGATCTACTATCGACCTTTGACTTTTTGTTTTAGGGATGTAACTAAAACAATAACGGAGTTGTAACGATTTCTATGGAAACACACGCGCTGACGTATAAACACGCTTATTGTACTTGACTGCTGTCCTATTTTTAACGCTTATATCTGCTTACGCTGTGGAGGGGTTAAAGTTATCTAAAATCAAGTCCTTCCGATAGACACAGCAATGTCGATCTGATGAAAGGACGCAGAAATGATAGCGGGATGTATATATATATATATATATATGTAGAAGAGTGTCTGTGGCGGGCAGGTGGCTTAATTTTGTTTTTTTTACCAAGATTTTATTCTGAGATTGATGCATTGCACACTTGACCTTCAAAGAGGAAGATTACTGTCGACTTCTGATTTTGAAAAAGTCTGTGTAGAGCCGTGGTCGTCAAACTGCGGCCCGCGGCGGATGTTTGTGCGGCCCGCACAAATATCTGCCGTTTTCTTTTTAAATATTTTTTTTTTCAAGAAACAATTACACTATCCGTTTTTTTTGCGGCCCGCATAAATATCTGCCATTTTCTTTTTAAATATTTTTTTTTCATGTATTTATTTATTTCATTTTATTATCCGTTTTTTTTTCAAATATTTTGTGTACGTATACCCTTACAATTTTAAAACGTTGATTTTAATTGATTGACATTTGATTTTAAAACGCCCAGCTGGTTTTTGAACACATCCTAAGTCAGATACGTTTTTAGATTTTCACGTCCAAGAGTATTTTCCTTATTTGATTTTGGTGTGATATGCCGTGTTGCGCTACCTCATTCTTTAGCCAACGTTTTGGACAGCGTTGTGATTGACTGACAGTGTCCATCATCAGGGCAGATCCGGCAGATCACAGGGCAATTATCAGAGCAGATCCGGCAGATGGGTGATCTGATGTGTGATCAGACGTGTGATCTGCCGGATCTGCCCTGATGATGGACACAACATGAGGTAGCGCAACACGCCATAACACCCCAAAAACCAAATAACGAACATCATAAGTCGATCTTGAACGCGTGCATAGTGTACGTCGTATGTTCTCAATGTGGGCGATAACTCCCCCTTGTGGTCATTTGAGTCTTTCAGGGGGGCAGTAGAAGACCCCTAGAAAATTAGAGGGCGTAGAGATGGCACAGTGAGGGCATGGGTAGGCAAAAAAAAGGGTCTAAAAAATACCAAAAAAACACGCTTATCACGCACTAATAAAGCAAATAATATTGGTTATTTTTTGTTATTCTATTGTAATCATTTTTATCACTTGCGCGAAAATTCACACATTTCGATAGTAAATTGAACTGAAAGATTCCATTACAGATCTACATAATTTTTTTTTATTATAATATTATGATTTTACGTGTATTATTATTATTAAGAATTGACAATGTATCATGAACACAAGAAGGAAGGAGGTAGCAACCCAGGACTTAAATACAAAATAATTGCTTTTTTAACTTGCTTAACAAAAAGGTACAACCCCCCCCCCCCCTCCCCCGAAATCATAAGTGTGACGACCGCTGGTGTAGAGTCAAACAAGAAAAAATATGGCCAAACTGTCAAAATGCACAAAATTTTGAAACTTTGATTGAATCATTGGGAAAAAAGGCCCCAAAGATATTGAAATATGAGAGATGTGCTATCGCAGTATTTACTGGGTGCGACTGCGCTTCTGGGTGTCGCCGATATTGTTTACCAATTAAAGAATAAAGTAAATGAATGAATCCTTTCCGTATTAAAACTATATTGTTAATCAATACTAATGCACACCTTATAAAAATCAACGAAATGAACAAATTCTTTTCGTATACAAACTACTCCGATTAGGTAGTAGTCTGCCGACAGTCGCGCGGACATCATAGCATATCTCTTTTGTATTTCAATATCTTTGGTATGCCCCAAAGATTTACAGACATTAAATAAATAATATTTTCTAATTTTCAAAGTTACTCGTTAATTAAGTCGTATAAAAAATAGAGAATGTTACCTCTATCTGGAAAAGAAGGTACAAAATATGACTTAAAAATATCTCACCATAAAGCCCAGTTTTTGGATAATTCTGGCATATTTCCTAGCAGCTAATCGGGAGTCCTCTTCACTCTTGGCCCCGGTGCACACCATCTTCCCTGAGGAGAATATCAGGGCCGTGGTCCGGGGCTCTCGAATCCTCATGATGACAGCAGCAAACCGTTTGGGGTTATACTCCGCATTACGAGCATGGAGCGCTATCTTCTTAAGATCCAGTTTGCAATTCAAGTTGACGGTAGACACAATATTTCTGTAAAAGAAGTCAATTGAATGAAAAGAAAAAAAATGGTTAAATGTATCTAAAGCACGAGATTATAATGTACCGTTATTCTAAATAATGTCGCTGTTCTGACTCAACCTCGTATCTACAAAAGCGTGTTGTCTCAGAAAATGAATAAACTGTCTATTTTTTTAAATTTAGCTCTTCCGCACCGGAGGCTAGTAATCACTTCCCCTAAACGAGAGTTTTGTGCAATATCACATTCTATAATTTAGGTAGTCCTAGAAAGGCTGTCTGGTAACCGATCTGCATTTCAAGAAAATTATATTATTTAAGATCTGATGGTAGAATTCTATTAAATAATATCCATCCAATTCAATCAAAATTACCTTTTCCCTTTCCCTCCCCCTCCCCCTGAACCCCATTACTTAAAAAAACTTTTTCACGCAAACAAGCTGCGAGTGCGGTCGCAAAAGGTGCATTATACTATATAGGAATGGCCACAATAATATAAGTAGGTATCTGAGGGTGACCGGATGACGCAGAATTAAATCAAATTAGGTTAGGGTTATGGGGTATTTTAAAATTATTATTTTCAAAGCTTTTAATGTCTTTTCAAAGAGGTGTTGAGTTGACTTGATTCTGAGTTGGCATGGAACCGTATTCGAGTTACACTCGATTTTGTACTATCTCTTTTACCATTTAGCATTACGGAGGCAGCTAGCGACATTGGCATATTACAATACAGAGCTTGGAGAATCTGTGGGTTTTTATCTATCGCCAACCTTATGTGGACATCAAAATCTTTGTCTTAAAAACTATGCGCAAACAAAATGAAAATAATCAATGCCCTATTTAAAACTGCTGTAAGACCCTGTTAGGTGATCGCCAAAATTGTATAAGTTTTTTGTATTACTTATCTGCAATGCCTTGTCAGAAATTTGTGCAATAGACTTATGGCAAACTGCCTACATCCCTTTACCTATACTTTCTGATGAGACAGTAAATTCAAGAAAAAAAAAGGCATATTTTACATTTTGGCTTTGAAGCAGCCAAAAGTGTGGAGAACTTACTGCAATTGTGGAAGAATGCCGGGGTCCGCAGAGTGAGGAGTCATGGGGGTCATGGGAGTGGCGGGGCCACTCATCTGGTTGAGGGCGCTGGAGGTTCCCATACCCATACTGCCCGGGCCCCCCACCATCGGAGACATCATGTTTTGTTGCTGTCATTATAAATTATCAAATATTAATTTTTTAAAATAGGTATCTACTCTAAAACAATAAATCTACACTCAGTTTCAATTCAACTTGAGAAAAATATGTTTGGTGATTTTTTTTTTTTACCTGAATCAATTTTATATTATGATTTATATAATCATGAATTTTATGATAAGGCATTGCTTCCATTTTAAGTAGCAACTGATATTATTTTTAGAAATTGAGATGGTGCAATGTTTTTGTACTGCATTAATCTTCCCGCCCAAGTTCCATGAAAAAGGTTTTGGAGGAAAACATAATTTATAGCTATAATTTAAATAACTTGTGTACAGAAAATTTGGGTGAAATGCAGAATACGCCAATGTCAGGGAATTTAATAAAAATGCACTTTCTAGATGAGAAAAGTGTGTAGAAACTCATTAAAAAAAGAATTAATGTGCGGAAAGCAAAATTGAGGGAAATACAGCCGATCAAAGTTTTATAAAATTTCACTCGCAAACTGATACTATGACAGCCCGCCCGCCATCGTTATGTTGGTATCCCGGACCTGATACAAACAAGAGCCTAGATACAATTGTAGAATTGTAGCCGACTACATGGGATACTTGAGGCGCGTAATTATGAAAAACAGAATTAATAATATAATGTAAATAGGCACTGAAATGGAGAATCCCGCCAGACAAACCATTTAAAAACGTAGGCTGTTTCTTAATGTAAAGATAACATACACAAGCCCGCTAGAAAGGTTAGGTTAGGTTCGGTTAGGTTAGGTTAGGTTATGGGGAGGAGGGGGGGGCGGGCAGATCCGGCGCTGGGTTAACATACACAAGCCCGCTAGAAAGGTTAGGTTAGGTTAGGTTATGGGGGGGGGGGGGGGGGGGGGGGGGCGGGCAGATCCGGCGCTGGGTTAACATACACAAGCCCGCTAGAAAGGTTAGGTTAGGTTCGGTTAGGTTAGGTTAGGTTATGGGGGGGGGGAGCGATTTTAAGGTAGTATTTTGTTTAGTTTCATAATTACGCGCCTCAAGTATCCCATGTAGTCGGCTACAATTCTACAATTGTATCTAGTCCGTGATACCAACATAACGATGGCGGGCGGGCTGTCATAGTATCAGTTTGCGAGTGAAATTTTATAAAACTTTGATCGGCTGTATCTCCCTCAATTTTGCTTTCCGCACATTAATTCTTTTTTTAATGAGTTTCTACACACTTTTCTCATCTAGAAAGTGCATTTTTATTAAATTCCCTGACATTGGCGTATTCTGCATTCCTCCCGAAAATTTAAAGCGTGTTTAAATCTGGACAAACCGGAGTTTGTGGCTGCATCATGCTCTGCGGGGTAGCAAAACCTGGAGCATAAGTGTGGATTGGTCTTGAAGGTGTCATTATTGAAGGCATTGCGGATCCGAAGACCCCCATGCTCGGCGAGGCCCCCATCGGCGCCAGGGGCGGCATCTGCTGTTGGAGAGCACTTGTCATAATCTGCTGATCTTCCTCCGGCTGATGCAGCGGGGTCCCGATACTTGGGATCGAAAACCCCGGACTTGGCAGCATTTGGTCCATCTTTACTAAATGATTTCACACAAAACGAAAGTTCAGGAATATATTTTTATTGATCGACTATCAAAAAAGTGCCGATTTGTTTACTCTTTTTGTAAAAAACAAACGGTAAACAACGGGCGACATCCGAACGATCAACACGACATTTTATTTCCATAGATTTTTTGTCTATGGTTAAATTAAAATGTCAGTTCAAAATATTGCTGTGCTGCCATACTACTGACGAGCAATAAAATTATTTTTCCTTTGAAGTACTTGCGGACCAAAAAGTTTTTTTTGTAAGGGAGAGACCGATTTAGATTCTTAATTCGTCGGAATTGATCGGAAGAGATTGATTTGACACCATAGCAGGTACTGTAAGCTCACACGTCATATTAAAAAAATACCATACATTTCCTTATATAAAACTTGGCAAAAGGGTGAAGCTTATGCAAATCTTTTTAAATTGAATATCGGTCGCGACTGCCACATGTGTGCGAAAACAATAAATGCCGCCTCATTGGCTTTGTTTGCTAGTTCGTGAGCCATTCTCGCTAGCAAATAATAATAATAAAAATTGCAGTCGAAAGTATCAAATAAAGGGTACATATGAAATCATTTTTGTGTCCAATATAAGCGGGCCTTTCCGTTTGTTCAACTAGAATATATTATATAAACACATTTACTAGATAACAATGGCTCATGCGCTCACTGCAGGCAATAGATTAAAGAAATTATTTATTTTACGATTTGGATGCCCAATTTGGATGAAGATATGGAACAATTCGACACAGGTTCGTAGAAAATGCATTTTAAGAGGCTAGATTTCGAAACAAACGCAGAACGTTTAGGTATTTCGTTAAATATTCTCTGTCCCGCTCGATACAACCTCACACACACTTACGATATTCAAAACAAGAGAACACCCTCTTATTGACACACTGCCGGCCGGAAACCCCCATCCCCCCTTATCCACTGCCCCTACACTTCACCCGCACAGCCATAAATGAACTAATACCTAGATCGATATCTTCCGGCTTTTTGTTCCCAACTGGTTTCAACACATAAATATACCATTTCAACACTATTTTAACTGTCAAAATGAAAATTTTATTACTCTGACGTCACATACCATCGACAAGAATATAGAAAAGTAAAAAAAAAAGATACTTCCATAAACAATATAAATCCCTACCCAATTTATCAGCCTAAAAATTATTTTAAAAATAAAATGAAAACTCATAATTGCATGTACCATTTTATTAAAATAAAATACAAATACAAAAAAACGGAAATACAATCATGCGCAACCTCATTTAGAAAGAACTGATTACAATATCTTAGTAATTCACCTGGAATGGGAAGGTTTTTAACCTTTCATATAAAAATATGAACAATAAAAAAAAAGGAATTTAGGATAGATTTTTTTTTATTAGCCCACACGGGAGGCCTTGAGGAAAAAATCTCTCAGGGCCTGTCATCTTTAGGGATGCAGTGTGGAGTCTTTTTAGGGGAAGGAAAAGGAGGAAGTTTTGAGAAGGAAAAATGTACAGAGCGGTAGTTAGGAATCTGGGAGTCAATATGTTCAAGAGTGATGGATGTATGAGTCTATCTGTGAAGGGGATGGGTCGACAGAGTATGGCTGCAGAGGTCTGAAGATAATGTAATAACAGAGTGTGCAATTCACACACGGTACAAGTGAAACCTTCAGAAAACTAGAGTAGACAAGAGTGGGGAGGCTAAGAAGCACCGTACAAATAATAATAACATAATATTTGTATAGCGCAGTATTGTGTTATTTCACTTCAAGTGCGCTTAAATATAATCAACTTAAAAGTAATTCTATAGTGTTCCTTACGAGTCCTTACTAAATATTGATAAAATAATAAGAAACAAAGAATATACAGTATACACAAATCAATGCCAAGAGAACCAAATTAACAATAACCGTTCTGTTTTGGCACAGGTGGGTGGCACACATAACGATAAACTATCTCAATCAACAGGAGCCATGAAAAGTGAGCTCATATCCCTTAGGCAACTTGTTCGAGTGTCTTCAAGCAAGGCTTTCACCACCCTACTGTTAACGGTGCCTTGGTCACACACAGTTGCAACGGGCTTGAAACCACAATCGAACAATTTGCCTAAAACAGTTAGAAGAATTTCTTTCAAGTCAAAATAATTAGTTCCACTTTCTGAAAACGAAAAAAAAACTGGCTGCTTATAAGGAACGGTCAGGCCTTTAATCATTAAAACTAGAGCATGATCAGCAAATTGTTTTCTTCTTGCATCACCTTTATCCTCTAACCCTTCAATGATTCCACTATGTACGTTGAAATTTATGTGTGGAAAAATACTCATCTCATCAAACATTAAAATGCAGAATTTGTTTATGTCATCCATATAATCTGCTTTCTTTTTCAAAAAGTTAAATAAATGTTGGTTAATTCCCGGTTTAAGAGATATTAAGGACAATTCTTTTTTTAAAGTTAGGTGATGGTAAAGCAAACATTTTTGAGAGTAATCGATAACATTTTGGCCCTTCCTTATAGACAGCAAGTGCCAAAGACTTATCCGCGCGTGTGTATCTTCGACCTTTTTTTAAACGCGGGCTAATTTTTGCTTGCGAGAGAACGAATTTACGGAGCACCGGATTTAGAATTGAAAGAGCATCTTCCAAGCAGGTACCCTTCCTAAAGCGCGTTTCAATAGCGGGGCGTTTCTTGAGTGTACTATTTTTCTTTTGTGCGTATCTAAGTTGTCGCCTTATCACCATCATCTCCAACCGCATTTTCTTCTTTCTTGGAGATAGCGTTGCGATTGGCCCAGTAAAAGAAGAGATTGAGCGACTCTGAATATCTAGAAAACACAATATTTCAGGCCAATGATTACATGATTCAAAACCAAAGGTACCGAACAACGCTGATCAAATAAAAAGCTATAAATATGCTTACTTCAAGAACCTTTATTTTTACGTGAAGCTGAATTGCTGCTGGGTCCAGGGGGGAACATGTTTAGTTCTGAAATAAATATATTCATCACATTAACCAAAGTTCGCAAACAAAACATAGAATATTATTTCCTTTAATGAAATATAAATAGAGATGTATACCTCCATAATCTTCCACTACTTTTTTGGCAGCAAGAGGCATGGTGCTCGGTTCAGGGGGGAACACGTTTGGTTCTGAAATAAATATATTCATCACATTAACCAAAGTTCGCAAACAAAACATAGAATATTATTTCCTAATGAAATATAAATAAAGATGTATACCTCCATAATCTTCCAATACTTTTTTGGCAGCAAAAGACTCGGTGCTCGGCCCAGGGGGGAACACGTTTGGTTCTGAAATAAATAAATTCATTATATTACCCAGCCTCATCCAATGAATTATATCCTACCAGTGCAGAGTATAAAAGAGAAAATAAAGGAAGAACGATCGCGCGTCTCGGATACGCCTGTCATTTTAAATATCTTAATAATAATGGAATTACTGTGTTTGAAGAAATAATAAATGTATTGAATATCTTTATAATAATAAAGACTCGGTGAATCAACATCTATCTCTCCACCTTTTATACATTTTAAACTGTAGTTGTGGTCTTGGACAGCACGATTCGTGCTGGACAACACTCTAGGTAGAACATGTAGTCTCCTACGTACGTTTACCTTTTCTTTGGGTAAACCCCCATGTTTTCCGATTCCAGAAAGATTAAGGGTCAGCAAAGCGTCTTTTTTTAACGTGCCATTGGAATTTTTGCATTTCTTAGCGAAATGGGAACCACATACATACCCACAACTTCCCAAAATCGGGTAAGCAATGAAGTCTGATCTGCCGATTCTCCACGCCCATTCCCGATAACGACTCTCATTAGTTTTGCAGCTTGGTACTCTGTGTCGAACTGAAACACTATCCTCACAGCCTTCAACACTGCAACGAAATTTAGGAAGCATTTTTTCAAAATATTTACTTCGATGTTGTTCGGGACAATGTGCTATTTTGACATATAATACCATAGAATCCTACTAGAAATACTACTCAGTTCTAAACAGTTTTTCTATGGAAATTTGGACCAATAAAATGATATGGTCATTAATCATACGTCACACACCACGTGATCGACACGAAAAAGTTCGGAGTTATATCCCCCTGGCACAGCTATGATTTACAGCTGATATATTGTGGGTCTAGCATCTTTCCTATTCGGATTTTGGAAGCGCGTGAAGCCGTGCATGTACCTATCTACCTAAGCAATCCGCATAATTATTTTTGTTCTTCGTAGCATTTTGATTTCGCCGGACTTAGTGATTTCTCAATCAATATATTGAGAGGGTATCGACTCCAATAATCTTTTTTTAAATTTTTTTTTCCATTATATCTACATTTCAAAAGTAATTTTACATATTTTCTAAATACAGTAATTGTAAACATAAGGTACAAGTAATATTGTAATACATAGTTAGAAATAAGTAAGTATATAATAGGCAAAAGCAGGTAATGGGAACCCACTAAGGCACTGACCGTGTGTGGGTAATATAAACAAAAATGCTATATTACATCAATAAGTACAAGAAAAAATTTTAATTTTGAAGTCAATGTTTAAAAATTATGGTATTTGTGAAAAAAATGAAGTAAAAACAGTGAAACATTTTTTGTTGTTGTTGTTTGTTATAGTTTTAAAAAAGTAAATAAAGTTAGTCTTGAAGTTACCGTAGATTTGTATTGAAAAGTGAAACATGAAGATTTACAAAGAATTCATATTAAAAGTGTCTCAACATGTGCATCAGCCATAATTTTTTTTTTTTTAATGTAAAAGTGATATTTGAATGTGTTTTGGTAGAAGATTAAATGTTCGAGGACCCATAAAACTGCAATGTGCTTGCATTAACTTGGTATTGGTTTGTGGGGTAAAAAAATATTATTAGTACTTTTGCTACTTCTGTTTTAATTTTTTTCGAAACATTTTTTGTTTTTGAATACATATTTCTAGTCTTTACGAATATTTATTTATTTATTTTCGGGAAATCGACAGTTTACATTTTTCCAGTTTGTACATGTTTGTGTAGCCAAAATAAAACCAATTATGGATTTCCTCCATGTGACTTTACCTCTGATTAAACACCACAAATAAAATAAAAAATTTAAATAATAAAATATATAATAAAGACATGAAATCAAAAATTTTATAAAACAAAAGATTAAGTATATAAAACTTAAATTTACAAAAAACATAAAAATATCAATACATTGGTTACCATAAGAAGCCAGGTTGTAAATATAAATCAAATAAATATTGAATATTTTAGTTATTTCGGTGATTCCCGAAGTGGTTCAGGTGGACCCCCAAGGGTCCAAGGAAGACTCGACGAGGGTCAACGTTGGCGTGATAAAAAATAGGGGTCCACAAGTAGTAAGTGGGGGCCCACGAAAATTTATCTGTTTTTTATAGTAAAGAACAAAAATGTTGACTTGGCTTTACCTATCAATACAATACTCAAAAAAATAAGGGAGAAAAAAATTAAAATTTTTCGGTGATTTTTGACAGGCTTTTCGGTGAAAAATGGTCATATTGAGACTTTAAAAAAAGTATTGTGAAGCTTTAAGATTAAAATTTTTGGATTTTTGGCAATTTTTTTTAGAGCCACGGTTCTCATGCAATCCTAACAGATAGCGCGAAAAAATAATTTTGCAAATTTTTTGCTTTTTTGGTTCAGCAGAGAGAGCTACGGTCATGTTCCGGGAATATCATGGGTTTATAAGCCATTTTAAAAGAATTATACCAGGAGTAGCTGCAATTCACCGACAACACCTAGTAGCGACAAATTTTAGTGAGGCGGCCTACACACGATTCTGCATGCTGGCCAGCAGGAAGTGCCTGCAGAGAGCGTGGGTTTGAGCGAACTAGCGCTGTCTCGTTTGTTAAAGGGCCGCTAGAACGAGACGCATGCAGGAACTCTGCGGCAGAAGTCCTTGCAGGCCAGCATGCAGTGTCGTGACATCTCGTATTTGACAGATTCTCAATTTTGTGTTTATCCCCCTTTTTAAAAACAGACATTACAAAAGATTTTTTCCAAATAGTGTGAAATTACGTTTTCTTTGAGAGAATGTGTGAATAGCAATGTCACCGAGATAAAAACTTGTTCAGCACAATTAAAAATAAAATTTGAATGTAATTTACCACAACCAGCACCTTTTTGTGATATCTTTTGCAGATATTTTAATACTTACTAAAGATGTATTAATGTTAATCAATGTAAATTTATTGAACTCATATTATTATTATTGACATTATTGGTGAGAATGTATTTAGTTTGAGAAAGAACAGAAACAGTTTGAAAATAAACATTTAAAAGATTGCAAATTTTTGTTGCCCATCACTTAAAGAAAAGTTTCCACGGAACATGTTATTAGGTATATCAGAGGAAGATTGTTTCGATTTCACGAAAGTCCAAAAATATTTCACATTATTCTTTGTATTTAACTCAGCATTATTTATATGGATTGCAAGTAACATTATGTGTTCGCAAGAATAAGTTTGAGTAATATCATAATAGTCATATGAAAAAATATTATATTACGTATTGTAAAAAATGTGATAGACCGTAATCTCTAAAATACATAATTATGAAACTAAACTGAACTCATGAATAAAAAAATATCAACCCCATCACTATTGTTGTATAAACTAGTCTTAACATCACTATTATCGAAAACGATGACTCCCTCCCCCCGACCATGCACTCCTTGCCTCGACATCTAAAACGTGCGAACGAGACAACTGCAGTAAACTATCTGATTTACCTACAGAAATCGCTCGGAGAAGGGTTTAGGGAGAAAACACTTTTCTACACCGAAACTTTCACAAAATTGTAATTTGAAAACGGTTATATATACTCAAAAGAAGAAGCTATGTCGGTATGTTTTTATAATTTTGTAATTCTTTATAAGAATTGAATAAACAGCACTTTTTCCTTAAATAATATTTTCCGATAAATTGTGCATGTTTGACAGTGAATGTTTACGTTAATACGAAACGCATCTAAAATATAAAAACGTACCGACATAGCTTTTACTTTCTAGAAGGCAATATAAAAAAATATATTAATTTCGTGTAATTTTCGATGTAGAAAAGTGTTTTTTCCCGGGCGTCTTTTTTGTATGGGCCGAAAAGCGAAGTCGATCATCTTAACAAGATTAGTTCATCGAGGGGGAGAGCGGTGATTGGCTAAATTTTCGTGACCTGGCTTGATCCATGTTCCACTTGGAGATTTGAATTAATTGCAATACAAGTGGCAGTGTTTTACTTCAAGCTACGTCACGCGTTCAAAATTTCGAAATTCGCCCGTCGAGTTTTTTTCGAAAAAGGCCCCTATGAGCTAACCATTTAAACTAAGTTAAACGCATTTTCTACTAACTTTGACTACAACTCTTTGCGGCCCGCGTACTTTTGGAAAATGGGTACATTGGCTCTGCTAAAAATGTTGAGCATCACTTCTTTATTAATTAGACCAGAAATAGGTAAGTTTTAATATAAAACATAAAACTATATTTTTTCTTGCGGTTGATTTTCGAATATCTGAAGTAGCCATTTTAAAATTAATTGCTTTTTAAGATACTATTCTGTTAAATTAGTATCATCCTAAAATAATAAATAATAATAATACTTATTTAATCTATTTAACTCCAGACATGATTTAATAGAATGCGTTGTTAAAAAAAACGTGGTTTTACGAAGGCACAGTGTTTCCGTTGTAACTAAATCAGATTAGGCGTAGATAACAAAATAGTCATGCACAACAATGACGTTATATAAATAGACTCGCCATAGTCTCACATGCTCTTAAAATAATGTGGCAAGTAAGCAACACTCTTTTGTTTTCAGTAATTTCTTAATTCAAAAGTTATTCATATATTAAAAAGTTATGCTACATTCACACTGAAGCCAAACTTCCAACGCATGAACTACCCTTCTACGCAATCGTCCGAATGTTTGAAGTTGACCTCAGTGTGACCGTACCATAAGACAATTAAAGAATGTGTGTTTTTTCTCAAATGACGTACAAAATTGTCGGACGGGGAACATGAAAATTAATTGTATTGCTTATAATAATAAGTAATTTGTGTGTACATATAAATTAAATGTTATTTCTTCACTTTTACTAATGTTTGCCGTGTAATGGAAACATTTTCTGATCATACAGGAGGGCATTTTGGCGCTTTTTAAATGCAATTTTCCTACTGGTAAGACATGACCTTACTTGACGAGTGACAGTTTAGTACTAAAGTACTAGAAATCGAGAACAGTACAATAAGGAACTCCAGTGAAAAATATTATGGCTTTAAAAAAATATTTTCATACAGACCGATGAAAGCTGATTCTGAATATATAATTTTTATTTCATAATATTAAACGTAGAGTTCTTAAAAAATTATTAAAAATTGCATTTTTTAACGTCTCGTTAAAATACACTGTTAAGTTGGTACGATTGAATGGTTAATGCTGACGTCACGCGTCACCAGTTATTGAATCACATTGTATTGAAATCAATTGAAATGTAGGTATGGCACAAGCCATCAGTATTAATTACATCATGTTATTCTTTATTTCGTACTGTTTATAGAGATTTAGTTATTGTGTTTATTGAAATAATATTTAAGCCTAAATAATTCAGTATCAAACATAGAGGTATCTCTATTAGTTTATCTCTATTATTTAAAATATTGAAAAACTACTGCACAAAAAAAATAGTAATGCTTCTTCTAGGGAGAACACTTCGAACAACGGTATTCAAAATGGCGGCAGTTGATCAGCTGATTGCCCGGTCCTATACAAATTTTTCAGGATTGATGACGTCACACGATTTACCATATTTCCGGTGGTTTTCGGGGGGGTCTTGAAAAATTAAAACTTTGACAATTATTTTAACTATTAAAACTAGCTCTAAAAATAGAAATAAAAATGCAGTTATTTAAGTTAGAAGGTCATTATTTATAAAAAAAAATGAAAAAATTGGACTGGAGTTCTCTATTGTCTTGCGTTTGGATTCCCACTTTGAGATTTCTACCCCGCGTCTAAAGTATGTAACGTCTTTGATACACAAGATGAAGTGATTAAAAATGGCGATGATATAAAATAACAATTTTTATTTTTATTTATTTATTTATTTATAAGAATATTGTACATTGCTTTGTTTTTTGTGGTGTTTCATCCGCCATGCTAGGGATATCCCTGTGTTATGGCGGGTGAAGTTTACAGATTTGAAATTATACATTTGTAATGGTTGATAAATAAAATTAAAAGTTGTACAGATTAAATTAAATTGCAAAATTTTATAATAATAATAATTAATTAATTAATAATAATGAATAAGTAATAATGATTAATAATAATAATAATAATAAAATTATTATTAAGTAATAATAATAATTAATAAAAATAACAATATAATAAATAATAATTAATAATAATAACAATATAATAAATAATAAATAATAATTAATAATAATAATTAATTAATGAATAATAATAACAAAAATAAGTAATAATATTGTAATAATAAGTTGATAATAATAGTTATTAAAATATAACATATAAGAAATAGTAATTTAATTATTTGTTGAATTAAGGAATAAAGGAACATCGTTTCTAAACATCATTTCTAGTTGTAAGGATCCATTGTGATAAATGTTTTTTAAAGGTGAGCGGTTGGGTTTCGGTTTTTAAGTTCTCAGGGAGAAGGTTAAATATTTTAGGAGCTAGGTATATGAAATGTCTTCGTGCTGACGTGGTATGTAGTGTCGGTACATTGTAGTGTCGGTTGGTTATTGTTCTGGTCGTGTAGTTATGATGTAAGAGAGTTTTTTTCTTATATTTGAACATGAAATGCGTTAAAGTAAATTTTAGATGGAGTTGCCGTATGTTTAGAACATTATATTCAGTGAAAAGTCGAGTGGAGGGGTATCTTGTCGGTCGCTTGTTGATAACACGTATTATCGTTTTTTGAGCTTTTTGTAGGGGATCAATAAATTTATGAGCACAGCCGCCCCAAATTATGATGCCATATACTAATAGGGATTGGCAGAGAGCATAGTAAACTCTTTTTAGTATTGTAGGAGTAAGGATATTTCTTAGAGTTCGAAAAACATAGGAGAGCTTGCGAATTCGGGGGGTTAGATTGGCTAAATGCTGATTCCAACGTAGATGATGATCAATTAGGACCCCCAGGTATTTTATATGGGAAACTTTTTCCAAATTTGGGCAAGTACAGGAAGAGTGAGGTTTTGGACAAGAGTGGATTGTTATTTTCTGGTTGTTAGTAGGTTGGGTAGCAGCAGACAGACTAAAGGTTAAAAATTTTGTTTTACCAGCATTGAGGGTGAGGAGATTATCATCTAACCAATTCTTTACAAGGCCTATGTCATATTGAGCTATGTCGAAAGCTCCTTTCCAGTTTTTATGTCTAGCTATAAGCACAGTATCATCTGCAAAGGATATTAGTTTTCCGGTTATGGGTAGGTTACAGAGTTTATTGATGTATATTAGGAATAAAATTGGGCCTAGAACACTTCCTTGTGGGACTCCGAATTGTATTGGCAAAGGGTTACTTACGGCTACGTTATTAATTTTCACGGTTTGTGATCTACCAGTAAGGTATGAGGAGAACCAGTTAAAAGTTGAATCCCGGATGCCAATTTGAGATAGTCTTTCCAGTAGTATAGGGTGGGAAACTGTGTCGAATGCTTTGGCTAAGTCTAAGAATATCGCTAGGCAGGAATCGCCTTCGTTCAGGCTATTTGTGATGTTCTCAGTCAGATCTAAGATTGCAGATTCTGTGCTAATTTTTTTTTGAAAACCAAACTGATTGGGCGAGAGAATCTTCTGGGTTTCCAAATGGGAGATAAGTCTACTTTTAACAATTTTTTCAATGATTTTTGATAAGACACTTAGCAAAGAAATGGGTCTGTAGTTTTCGATATTTGTTTTGTCGCCACTCTTATATATTGGGATAACCGTTGCATGTTTTAGTTGGATAGGGAAGGAGCCGCTATTGAAGCTTAGATTTACAATATGTTTTAACGGTGTGGTAATAAAGTGAGCTATGTGTTTTAGTATGTAAGGTGAAATGTTGTCAATAGCTGCAGCACTATTTGTTTTTATGGAAAGTATTGTGTCAAAAATTTCTTTAGTGGATGTGGGGGCTAAGATAAGTGTGGGATGGAGAGAGTTCTGTAGTCTTACCCGTGAAGTTAGAAGGTTTTGGGTTTTATTTGTGGCTTTAAGAATTTTGTTGGCTAAGTTCGTTCCGATGTTACTAAAATAATGGTTGGCGTGATTGGCTAGGGTTTTTGGGTCTTCGTGGACTTGGATATGTTTCCCATTAATTACTAGTGATTGAATATTGAGTGAAGTTTTTTTATTTTCTGAGATGTCATTGACTACGTTCCAGATTACTTTACTGTCATATCCTGAATCTTCAATTTTTTTTTTATAGTATTTTTGTTTGGTTATTATTAACAGGTTATTGCAAATATTACGATACTTTTTGTAGAAACGGAAGAATTGGGGATCTGGGTTATTTAGTGCTTGTTTGTGGAGTCTGTCTCTTTTACGTATGCAGAATATAAGGCCATTCGTAATCCAAGGTTTTAGCTTCTTTTTTTTGTTGGAGGCTGTTTTGGGGGGGAAAGAGGCGTAGTTAATGTGGGCAGTTAGTGATGCAGAAAACATTTCAAGAGCTGGGTCAACATTTTCAGAGAGTAGGGTAGACTCCCATTTTTCTTGTTCTACAGACTTTATCAGATGATCCATATTTACAATGTTATGAGAAGGATTACTAGACTTAAGGGGGGGAGATTTTGAGTTGTGTATTTCTAGGATGGTTGAGTAGTGGTCTGTCACCGAAGATTCAAATACAATTGATTTAGCGATTCGCTTTGTTCTGACCATGATGTGATCTATGCATGTCTTAGTAGTGAGTGTGACTCGGGTAGGTATGTTGATGTATGGTATAAGGCCATGAAGACCCATTAGGTTTAGGTATTTTGTAGTATGAGGGCTAGCTTCGTTTAGGATGTCAATGTTGATATCACCGATTATGATGAGATCCTTAGTTGTGTCATCAATATTTTTTTCAAGCGAGTAGAGAAAAGAGGAGACATTATTGGACTTAGGGGAGCGATATATGGCGAAGACATTTAAGTTGTCAATTGTGATTTTGAGGCAATTTGCATGGTCAACTGTAGTTTCAGACACTGTAGGGTTTAAGTAGGATTTGACATAAACTATGACCCCATCGGATTGGGACCTGTGTCGAGTTGTATTATACACAGAGTAGTTGTTGATTATCTTTGGGATATAATTTACATTAATCCAGCACTCTGACAGAACAATTATATCGAATTCATTTCCTAAGTCAGTTAGGAGTACAAGTAAATTGTCGAAGTTTTTATTGAGGCTACGGATGTTCATGGCAAATATTTTTAGTGCTTTAGGTGTTGAGATAATTTTTTTATATGCATTTATGTCGTTTGTCGTTTGAACCGTGATGTTAAGAAAATTATCGATAGAGTTTTTTGGATCCATTTTTAACGACTGAGAATGGTGAGGGTTTGAATATAACAGAGACATTGTAAGTTAAGTGGATGTGTAAGGATAGTGGAAAACCGTAGCAATTAATGTTTTTTTGCAGATGTTTAGTTTCTCTAATGATTTCAGAAATAAAGCGAGTAAGTACACTTAGAAGAACTACGATCATTTGCTTATTTAAATGTATTGAAAGTATGAGAATGGGCTTTGTCAAGATGGTATGAACTAAGACAGTTAAGCGAAGTAAAACAATCAAAAAGATTAAAGGAATAATTATAATCATGAGTATCGGAGGAATCATAAGGACGTAGGGAGTTAAAATAAAGTTAGTTGTGAGAGGGATTCGAATTCGAGGAATATAGAGGCGTATATTAGGATCGTTTAAGTCATTGTAAAAGTCATAGTAGATTATCAATAGGAACAGACAAATTGGGTGGATTATATGAATTGACAGGATTAGAACAATAGGAAGAATGTGAGTAAACATGAAAGTGGAATAATTTAAATTCATCGAGAAATAAAAGGCATTGAGATAGTAAAAATAATTAAAACAGATAGCACGATTTAAGTTGTAAATACATTGGAAATGGTTGAAACAATTGTTATGATAATAGTTCAGGCGATTAGGATAGTTAAGAGAATTAAAGAAGAATTTATTTATTTGGAGAAGTAAAGGGAATAAAGATAAGTGTATAATAATTACTAAGGGATGAGAAGAAATTAATAAATATACCACATTTAAGAGATATAGCAAAATTAAAATGTTTAAGATAAGTAAAAGAAGTGCAGGAATAAAGACACTGGGGATAGAAGGAATCAAGTGGTTAGATATTATGAATTGAATTAAAATAGTAGGATTCAGTTTTTCAATAACATTATTTGGGCAAATTAAGTGAGGTAATTGAGTTAAGTTAGATAATATTATTAGATGATTAAAGAATTTTGTTAAAATAATTGCACAATTACAATTAATCGAATGTATCACGTATATCAATTTATAATATATCACACATATATAAATATTAATAGTAATGAAATAATTAAACGTAAATGGGTAAATTGTGAACAATAAAATAGTTCGATAGATTAAAATTATGGAAATAAATGAGTAAAAGAGAACAGTTAAGTAGAGTGGAATATTTTGATAATTTAGAATAATTAGATAATTTAAAACAATCGATTGTATCACGTGTATCAAATTAGTTAAAATAATTAAATAAATTGAGTTGAATAAAATAATTGAATAGATTAAAATAGTGGAAATAAATGTATCAAAGAGAACAGTTAAGTAGAGTGAAATATTTTTATAATTTAGAATAATTGGATACTTTAAAACAATCGAATGTATCACACGTATATAGTTTGATAAAATAATTAAATAATTAAAAATAATTAAGTTCATTGAGTTTAATATAATAATTGGATATATTACAATAGTGGAAATGAATGAATAAATACGAAGAGTTAAGTATAATGGAATATTTGGACAGATTAGAATAATTAGATAATTTAAAACAATTGAATGTATCACATATATGAAATTAGTTAAAATTATTAAATAATTAAAAATATTTGAATAAGTTGAGTTAACTATAATAATTGAATAGATTAAAATAGTGGAAATTAATGTATAAACGAGAACAGTTAAGTAGAGTGGAATATTTTGATAATTTAGAATGATTAGATAATTTAAAACAATCGAAGGTATCACACATGTATATTTTGTTAAGATAATGAAATAATTAAAAAAAATTAAGTACATTGTGTTTAATATTGGACATGTTAAAATAGTGGAAATGAATGAGTAAATGAGAAGAGTTAAGTAGAAAGGAATATTTGGATAGATTAGAACAATTAGATAATTTATAACAATCAAATGCATCACATATATCAAGTTAGTTAAAATAATTAAAGAATTAAAAATAATTAAATAAGTTGATTTAAATGTAATAATTGTATAGATTAAATCAGTGGAACTAAATGTATTAATGAGAAAAGTTAAGTAGAAATGAATATTTTGATAATTTAGAATAATTAGGAGATTTAAAACAATTGAGTGTATCACGTATGTTAAATAAGATAAAACAATTAAATAATTTAAAATAATTAAGTAAGTTGAGTTTGATTTAATAATTGGATAGATTAAAATAATGGTGATAAGTGAGCAAGTGAAAATAGTTAAGTACAATAGAATCTTGTGGTAGATTGTAATGGTAGATTGTTGATAAATGGTAATTATGGAGTTAGGTAGGATACATATTTGAAGTACGTTGATATAGTTAATGTGATTAGTAATAATAATATATTGATTTATAATAAATTGATTTATAATGAGAGAAAAAGTGACTGTGAAAAAAATATAAATGAGAATTATTAAATTAGTAATATAGGTAAGCTGATTTAATAATGGAATTTTTTTGTTAGCCTCGAGTCACAATTTTTTGATGTCCGATTCATAGGAGATTGTAAGGATTTTGGAGTCTTCAGACTTACGAACAAGCACCTGACCATTTTTCGTCCAAATAAACTTGTAATTTTTTAGTTTCGCCTGTTTCTTAGTTTGGGCTAAGAGGAATTTTTTTCTAGAAGTCAGATGGTCAGAAATATAGATGGGCATGCCCATTTGAGCATTCGGTAGTCCTAATGAAGAAGTAGTAATTCGTCCTTTGGATTTAATATGATCTTTAAGTTTCGCCAAAAATAAATCACGCATCAGTTTAGAACTGAGGGTGATAAGTACGTCTCTTGGTTTTTTATGGGCTTCATCGGAGCGGTTTTTACCTCCCACCCGTACTATGGAGATTACATCTTCGGGTTGAAGAACTGTTTTAATGATGTTTGTGGATAGGTTGTGAAATACGTTTGCTAGATTTTCCTGGGGATTTTCCGGTAAGTTGCGTATTTCTAAGTTGGTAGAATTAGATTCGTACTCCTGATGATCAATTTTATTCTCAAGGTACTCCACTGTTTGTTTGAGGTCTTGGTGTTCCTTTTTTAATGTTTCGATTTCGGTTTCCATCTTTTGATTTTGGATTATGGTTTGGTCGATTTTTTTTATTAAGTCATCGTATTGTTTGCTGACGAATTCCATGCTTTTTTGCGTTTCTTCCTTAAATAATTCCATTTTTGTTATAATTTCTTTTTTCATAATATCCATTTTCTTGTCAATATGTTGGAGAATTTTTTCCATATTTTTGTCTTCAAGCTCCATTGCACTTTTGCCTCTAGCAATGCAACCATTGAAAACGAAAGCAATATTCAAGACGATGAGAAAATGGTTGACAGGTAAAAATGCTGTTCACACCGAGCTGAAGGTCAAATTGAAGAAAAGGTTATTAAGTTCCTCCGTAGGTAATTCTTTTGCTTGTAAATGAATATGTTATTTTATGAACCATAAAATAAAATATTGCTCTGCTGCTGTAGAAATCGAGCACTGCCATGTTGTTTTGTTGGTCGTGGGCAATGACGTTATATAAATAGACTCGCCATAGTCTAATATACTCGCAAAATAATGTGGCTAGTAAGCAACACTCTTTTATTTTCAGCGGTTTTCAGTAATTTCTTAATTCAAAAGTTATTCATGTTTTAAAAATATAAGCTAGTTCCACACTTAAGCCAAACTTCCAAGTCGAACTTTCAACGCACAAACTACCCTAGTTTGAAATTGGAAGTTGGCCTCAGTGTGGCCGTATAAGGCTATCAAAGAATGTTTGCTTTTTCTCTAATGACGCATAAAATTGTCGGACGGGAAAAAACGGGATTGCTTATAATAATCGATAAAAATAAGTAATTTGTGTGTATATATAAATGAAATATTATTTCTTCACTTTAGCTACTATTTGCCATGGTAATTTTCAATTTTCCTACTGGTAAGACACGACGCGTGACAGTTTAGTACTAAAGTACTAGAAATCGAGACCAGTGCAATTGCCTTGCTTTTTGCTTCCCACTTTGAGATTTCTACCCCGCTTTATACAAGGTGTCCGAAAACTCGTAGTACAAGCGGGAAACTGGGGAATCCTCATCACATTTGGAGTCGATTTTGTGGTATAATTTTTTTTGATTTGAGCTTTCGTTTTCGAGTAAATCGAGTCAGAAGTTGATTTTTTTTTTGGTCAAATTCTTATAAATTATTACTGACGTTCATAGTACCTAACTAATAAAAACTAATTAAAAGAAAACAAACAAAGAAATCCGGATTGAAAGCATTATTTTGAAATTATCCATAATTTTATTCCGTGTAGTACGGTCGTTTCACGGTTAAAAACAGCTGTTCATTATTTTCGCGCTTTCAAGTCAAAGTGCAATGCGAAATTTGCTGTCCCTTTCTGCGCTCGGTTCTATCAACACAATAGAAGGGGTAAGCTACTAATCCGAATGACTTGGCCTTGAACTGTGAACTTGCGAACCAAATTCTGTACCCGAAACATACGGAAGCAAGTCCAAAAAGGTAAATGTTCAGGAGATGTTGTATGATAGATAAGAAAAAAACTAATTATTAAATCAGTTAGTTTTGTTTTAAAAAGGAGCAAATTAAACTAAATTTTTATAGTAAAGCCTTTAAAAATAATTGTTTAAAAAAAAACGCTGACTTGAGTCAACTTTTCAATTTGGGAGGCGGGAATGGGTACCGCCGCCCCGGGAACCTTTATTGGATAACCAACACCTCTGCCATAGATCACCCCAAGTGGTTCGCTACGTTTGGTGATTTAGCAGGGGTGCCGGGTTCATGGGGTGAGGTTTGTCTAGGTCTTGCAGGCGGATGACCAGGACATGCTGAACCCTAGATTCCTACCCACCCCTTAAACCCTTTTCCTTCCCAGAACTCTCCTCTCCTTCCCTTCCTTTAAAAAACCCCTCCACACAGCATCCCCAAAGATGAAATAGGCCCCGAGGGAAATTATTTTCCTCAGGGCCTCCTGTGTGGAGCTCATGTAAAAAAAAAACAAAAACATGGACTTGAGTCCTACTGCCTCTAAATGAAGTGGACTATTTTGTTATGACATGTGGTGTATTATAAAAGGAATAAAGTCCATGGTACACCCTTCTGCTTCTATGATAGTTGTTGCATCATGGTACTTGCATCCACATGCAATTTTGAAAATCTATTTTTTCTTCATAATGGGACTTCCATTCTTAACATGATAATTTACTTCAAGTCTACATCAAAAACTCATTTCTTCAAATTTCGGACTTGGACCGTTTTATCCTCGGGAACGGAAATAAAAAATGGTTGCTGACGTGGCACACAACAAACATGGCCGCCATTTGACTACAGTCGTGTTCGAACCAATTTGAACAAGCTTTTTTTATTATTTTTTTATAATGTAATAAAATTTATCAATTTAGAAGGCGGGTATGGGTACCGCCACCGCGGGAACCATTTATTGGATAACCAACACCTCTGCCGTAGGTGACTCCAGGTACTAATATCTACAGCCTGTATGTCGGACGAATATCAACAGCTCATATGTTGGACTAATATCTACGAACTTCAGAGTGTTGACTAATATCTACAGAGCTAAGATCGGACGAAAATCTATGACGGTCCTAGTGTTGACTAATATCTACAGAGCGTAGGTTGGACTAATATCTACAGAGGGCAGCTGAGCAAGAGGTTGTACGGAGAAGCTTAAATTACTTCAATTACGTAATTACTAATTACGTAAAGGCTTAATTGTTTAAAGTACATGAAGTTTTTGCATAATATTACGTATTTTGCTGTTTACGAGGACAATAATTTATTGAACATAATTTATTGGTCATAATACAAAGATATTTATTTATTTATTTATTTCGAAATACACGGCACCTCAACCTAAACTAACCTAACCTAACTCACATAGAAATAGTTATGGTAACAGACTACATAATTTAGAAGCACTCGAAATAAAGAAAGCTGTTAAAACAAAAACCCAAATCCTTAATAATCAGCTAAATGTGTCCAATAGGTCGATATTAGGGGTTTTTACATACATACACAAATAAAGTTTTTTTAAACTGCATTATTACGTTTTCCAATATGATATACATAATTGCAAATCCAACCTATGCCAGTGCCGTAGATATTCGTCAACTTTGGTTCTCATAGATATTAGTCAGCAATTGAGCTGTAGATATTCGTACGCCCTTTGGTTCTCATAGATATTAGTTAGATTTTTTCAGTTTTTGGAATTCCTGTAGATATTAGTGGACGCCTTCGTCGTAGATCACCCCAAGTAGTTCGCTACGTTTGGTGACTTAGCAGGGGTCCCCGAGTTCATGAGGTGAGGTTTGTCCGAGTCTTGGCGGCTTTTATTTGTCTGCCTACCAGCTGCATGGCAGGAGATCGTGAGAGTGGTTGAGGCCGTACTCTCTCGAAACTCGAGCTAGTTTATACTTCCATTCAATAAATAAAGTTATAGATTTTAAACTGAAATACTCTGGCATTTTTAGTTGCTGAAACTTGAACTGATACCAGTAAGCATAATTTCACTTCTTCAGTATAACCAAAATTTAAAACAATTGACAAAAAATACAATTAATGAGTATAAACATCATACATTAATAGTGCGGTAATGAATCGGCTGCCGCGGAGCGACGCAGAGATGGTGCACCAAGCATTCACGGTTGATATCTGATGTTTTCTAGCCATAAAGTACACATTAAAATATATAACTTTACAGCTCTTAGAAAGGGCTACAATCTTTGTAGGAAACATTTTTTCATAAAATGTCGGTCTGAAAAGTTCTGTGACAAAATGTAAAATTACATGCCAAAAAATATACAAATTTTTACCATTTCATACTAATTACAAACAAACGGTAAAAGTTACGACGAAAGTTAACTGAATATTAATTGTAGACAATGTTACAGCAAAGAGAATAAAAAAAAATTCAACCCGATATGTTGTTTAGTAATCGAGATAGACGTGATTTACAAAACCCTTACACTTTTCATGTTTGGGCGGGCACAGGCGGGGAAGCAAGGGGCGTAGGAGCGGGGACTTTTGGCTAAACACTTGTCTAAATGTTAGTAGTCGATGGTGTTTCAATTGGTGTTCTACGACTTAGGCTGACTGGACTATTAAAATCATATTCCACAGCCATGGGAGGAATGAATTCATGCGTCCGTCACTCCTGGATACACTGACTCTCAGATTCCTACCCATCCCTCATACCCTTGATAGTTATACCTATTTTTGTTTGATGTCCGCAATAATTAACTCTGCAAAAATCATACCTATGCTGCTAAAATAAATTAAATAATATTCCCAGTGTTCAGCGATAATTTAATAGGACTGACCGGATATTTGTTACGCCACAAATGTATTTCGTTATTTTTCGTCAGTTTATTTTGTCTCTTGTTGATTGCGGTCGTTGACGTATGATGAAGATTGCGGTCGATTGATATCTTTTCTTATTGAACGGCGTACAAACCCTTCATTTAACAAGGTTTAAAATAAACTGTGTGTTATTTTCATATTTAAATGTGATTAATTAAATACCCCAGATACGATTTTAGATTTTCACGGCCAAAAGTATTTTTGTTATTAGTTTTTGGGATATTATGCCGTGTTGCGCTACCCCCTTCTTTAGCCAATGTTTCGGACACTGTTACGCTGTCCGAAACGTTGGCTAAAGAAGGAGGTAACGCAACACGGCATAATATCCCAAAAAGTAATAACAAAAATTAAATACCCTTTCATTTAACAAACATTAAACAAAGTTTGTGTTACTTGTGTGTTATTTTCATATCTAAACGTGATTAATAATACTTGTGCGAGATCAATAAAACACCATTTCATCATAACAAACTCTAAAACAAAGTGTGTGTTATTTTCATATTTAAACATGATTAATTATTGTGCATTACGATGGAATAATGTCTTGGACGCTCACATGCTCCGCTCGGGGCTCTATCTACATAACAAAATAAACAGGTACGCTAATTAACCATATTGTTTAAAAGAGAAGAGGTGGGAGAATAAATGTTATTTTTTATGCATTAAACCGCTTACTCGTTAATACGGAATACTTTTTATCCAAACAGTTAGATTAAGCTTTATTATTACGAAAAGTGAGTATTTATGTCGGGGGAGAACAAAAAACATGCCAAAAATATGGATTTAACATTTTAATTTTGTTAAAATTAATCCACTCGCGCGGAAACGCCATGTTTCATCGTTTTTATTTTAACATTTCATCAATGCTGCCAATCATAGAAAAAATATTTTTGCGTATAACAAAGTGAATGCATTATTGACAAGTTTGTACCTGTATTTATAACAGTAGAACATGGAAAGAAATTTATTAGAATAATTACACAAACCCGCTAGACAAATCCTGCTTTGCCAACAAACCATTCAAAAACCTGGGATGTTTTTTAAAATGATGATGAAATGCGAGTTTATTTTAGATAATTTATTTTATAAGATTGGTAGGTACTTCCGACAAACGTCATATTTGATTGTCTATTAGTTAAAAAGGTAACATTCCGTATTATCCGTGCATCAAACTTCGACAACGTTGAACGTTCCGTATTATCCGTGAGGTGGAACATCTTCCATCTGTCATCATGACATTTCCGCCTTTTAAAAATTTTAACCCTAAATAAGCCGAATTTTTTTAAAAATATTTTTTTTTTTAAATTTTAAATTTGAAAATGCTTAAATTGAAAATCTTTATGTTTATTTGGGTTGTCTACGTGATGTAGGTTCACCAGTTTTCCGCTTGTACTACGAGTTTCCGGACACCGTGTATAACGCCATTGATCGTTATATGCTACGTCATTGGGCTAAACACCATTTCTTTAAAAAAATGTTTTTTTGTTTACTTACTTAATTTATTATTTTCAAGTAACTACCGCTAAAGAGTACTAACTGCTCTCAACCTGTTCATAAGTGTAGCTTCGTTTATTAAAAAAAAATAGCCCTAGTATAAATAGTGAGAGCCCTGAAGGAGTAACCAACCTGTACGGGGCCAGCGGGACTATGGTATCGCAAATTTATTAGGATAGGCTGAAGGAATGAAGAAGGCGATGGATCGAGAGATTCTGGCTGGTTAGGTCAAATGGTCTTCCTCAAACGCCTCTCCCGATCCGGCCCGCCATGCGGTTGATTGTCAAATGCTTCCGCCGCCAAGAACACCCCGAAAACCCGGGAACTGCTGCTAAATCACCAAACGTAGCGAAGCAGTTGGAGTGACTTATGGCAGAAGTGTTGGTTGCTATCCATTGTGAAAAGATTACATTTCTAAATATCCGTGTTTAAAAAATGTCATCGTGATGTGTAGGTTGTGGCGAATAGGAGCTTTAGTCTCTCTTCTAATTTTGTTTTCAACAAAATTAATATGTACGAAGTTACGTATTAGTTCAGCATTATTATCTTTTTCACCAGATAATTTAAGTGAAGCATACGCTTTATTAGTGCTTCCGTGATACGTGCTACAGGTACGTTTTTTCTAAACTCAACAGTCGTCCACACCTTATCGTTGTCCAATAAATATTTTTGTGTTCGCTGTATCGTACTAAGTCACGTAAAATAGTCTATTTTTAGAAAATTTCTCTACACATGGAGCCAAGTATTGTTGGATCGTTCACGTTTAAAATAAACTCGTATGTATTTCATTTTAACCAGCTGAAACCAACTGACTAAATAATAAATAGTATGAAGCTCGAGTAGAGCTCGACCACCACAACACCTAAGCATGATGATCGGAAAATTGTAGAAAACTGTAATAAACAATCCAACATATAAAAAAAAGTTACTTTGTTTAAGTATGTAGGTGCTTAGGAACCAGTTTGGTAATGAATTGAGAATGTGCTTAGTTCCTACCGGGATGTCATTTATCTAGTTCCTACCTCCCTATAACCATCACCTTTTGCTGGAAAAGTATTTGAAATTTGGAACATTGGCAAAAGAATTGGACAAATTCGAGTGCATTTGTTTTGAAAACCGAAAAAGATTTGAAACAACATTGGAAGCAAATTATTGGTGTTTTCGTGTACACAATCTCGTTTTTAACTAAAAGGGATTTGACCATTTCGGAAGTACATAATATCGTTTTGTACTCATTCGTTTTGTTGTGGCGATAATTACCTCAAGGTATCGCGGTGGAACTACTCGTATATAAACATATTGTAGTTGTGTCTTGTGTCGTGTGCTCCTTCGCATAGATCAGTGGTAAGGGATTACATACCTTATTTTCTTCCTTCACATACTATCTCACCCAATTCGTCTCGTTTCGTTTTTAGTATTTGAAGTTTAGGTAAATATGCAGTTAGTCCACCTCACGGATAACACGGAACGTTCGTGTTGTCGAAGTTTGATGCGCGGATAATACGGAATGGGGTGAAATGCAGATCCCGCCAATGCGGGGGATTTTAATAAAAATGCACTTTCTAGATGAGAAAAGTGTGGAAAAGTTCAATAAAAAAGAAATTAAGGTGCGCTTGGCAAAATTGAGGGAGATACAGTCGTTTAAAGAATGAATAAAATGACACTTCGTGAACTTATACTACGCCATTTTGTTACTATTATGTTGGTATCTCAGACTTGCTATTCGAAGGTTGATACGATTGTAGCCAACTTCGTGTGATATATAATAAGGCGCGTAATTATGAAAAACAGAATTAATAATGGTCACAAACCATGTTACACAAACCTGGCGTAGCCGCTAAACTACTTGAAAACTGGGATGTTTTTCTTGCGTTGACGCGAGTAGGCGTTATAAAGGGGCACAAACCATGTTACATAAACCATGTTACACAAACCTAGCGTAGCCGCTAAACTATTTGAAAACTGGGATGTTTTTCTTGCGTTGACGTGAGTAGGCGTTATAAAGGGGCACAAACCATGTTACACAAACCATGTTTAGCGTAGTCTTAGGTTAGGTTACTTTAATTTGGAAGGTGATAAACAGTTTAAAAAATCGTTTAAAAAAAGTCCGCTAGAAAAATTTCATAATTACGCGTCTCATCTATCACATGAAGTCGGCTACGATCGTATCAACCGGTTCTATAGTCGGCTATATCATCAATGATGTTGGCGCAAGCGATTCTGACCTTGTTTTCATACAAATTCTGTACATAGAAGGGTCAAAATCGCAGACACACTTTTTTTTACGAAATATTTTTTTCGCGCATGCGCAAAAGCTGCGCGCAAATGAGCGTGTCCGGCCGATTACAGGTTAATAGCAAGCCTGAGATACCAACATAATAGTAACAAAATGGCGTAGTTTAAGTTCACGAAGTGTCATTTTATTCATTCTTTAAACGGCTGTATCTCGCTCAATTTTGCCAAGCGCACCTTAATTTCTTTTTTATTCAACTTTTCCACACTTTTCTCATCTAGAAAGTGCATTTTTATTAAAATCCCCCACATTGGCGGGATCTGCATTCCTCCCACGGAATGTTCCCTTTTTAACTAATAGACAATAAAATATGACATTTGTCGGAAGTACCAATCTTATAAAATAAATTCTCATAAAAGTTAGTCCACCTCACGGATAATACGGAACGTTCGTGTTGTTGAAGTTTGATGCACGGATAATACGGAATATTCCTTTTTTAACATATAAATAATAGACAATCAAATGTGACATTTGCCGAAAGCACCAACATCATAAAATAAATTCTTGTATATTCTTGATTCAACTAGTTATATTTTCCTAGCCAGGAATTAATGACGTACAGTACCTACCTACTCACTGGTTGAGCTAAAATAAGGTAAATTTTTGAGATCGCTGGCAATGGTTAATACGCACTTTTTTTGAAAAAATCTTTTGATTCACCATTTATATTAAAAGACAACTATTTGCATTGGGGGAAGTGGAAAATATTTCATTCTAAATTTCGATTACGTAAAATTAAAATTAGCTTTCATTCTGTGAAACGAGACCGTCCATTTTCAAACATTATTTTCAAATGTCATTTAGTTATGTTGGTATAAGTTTGTGTGATATGGTTTATGATACAAAAGAAAGTGCCCCCTTTATACCGCCTGCTCGCGTCAAGGCAAGAAAAACATCCCAGTTTTCAAGTAGTTTAGCGGCTACGCTAGGTTTGTGTAACATGGTTTGTGATACAAAAGAAAGTGCCCCTTTATAACGCCTACTCGCGTCAAGGCAAGAAAAACATCCCAGTTTTCAAGTAGTTTAGCGGCTACGCTAGGTTTGTGTAACATGGTTTGTGATACAAAAGAAAGTGCCCCTTTATAACGCCTACTCGCGTCAAGGCAAGAAAAACATCCCAGTTTTCAAATAGTTTAGCGGCTACGCTAGGTTTGTGTAACATGGTTTATGATACAAAAGAAAGTGCCCCTTTATAACGCCTACTCGCGTCAAGGCAAGAAAAACATCCCAGTTTTCAAGTAGTTTAGCGGCTACGCTAGGTTTGTGTAACATGGTTTGTGATACAAAAGAACGTGCCCCTTTATAACGCCTACTCGCGTCAAGGCATAAAAACTCCACAATACTAGTTGGTGTACCTTCCTAAAATATTTGAGAATCAATTTTTCCGCTATGGCAATCTTTTTTAATATTCTAGCTATTGGTACCTTGGAAAATGTGAAGGATTGATTGTCTATGAACATATAAGTTGTTGATATAAATAGAATATGGCGAATAATTTGTAATCGCTTAAGTGAATTAATTTAAACAAAATTAAAATGTTAAATGCATATTTTTTGCATGTTTTTTGGTCTCCCCCGACTTAAATACTCATTTTTCGTGATAATAAAGCTAAATACAACAGTTTGAATAAAAAATATTCCGTATTAACGAGTAAGCGGTTTAATGCATAAATAATCATCATACTTTTAAAAAACAGGAAAAAGTTCGGCTTATGGGCGAAATTCCTAAAAAATAAAACTAGTTATTTTTATACTAACTTTGAGCCGGGGAATCCGAATCTGAAAGAATTAGGTTGGGGCAAGCAAATATAAACTGAATAACACGACTGCAAAATTTTAAATTCATACACAGCTTACAGGCCATTTTGACGCTTTCAACAATGTCATAGAAAAAACCAAAGATATTTTATGTTCAACCACAGAAAATTAAGTGTTGCTATAAGCAATAATATCAATAACGTAAAACTTTCAGACACGATACTTCCTTACTCGCGTCAAGGCAAGAAAACATCCCAGTTTTCAAGTAGTTTAGCGGCTACGCTAGGTTTGTGTAACATGGTTTGTGATAGAAAAGAAAGTGCCCCCTTCGTAGCGCCTACTCGCGTCAAGGCAAGAAAACATCCCAGTTTTCAAGTAGTTTAGCGGCTACGCTAGGTTTGTGTAACATGGTTTGTGATAGAAAAGAAAGTACCCCCTTCGTAGCGCCTACTCGCGTCAAGGCAAGAAAACATCCCAGTTTTCAAGTAGTTTAGCGGCTACGCTAGGTTTGTGTAACATGGTTTGTGATACAAAAGAAAGTGCCCCCTTCGTAGCGCCCACTCGCGTCAAGGCAACAAACATCCCAGTTTGCAAGTAGTTTAAAGGCTACGCTAGGTTTGTGTAACATGGTTTGTGATACAAAAGTGAATAAAATTTATAAAAAATAATTACTGAAATTATAAACATGTTTTTTTACGTTATTGATATTATCGCTTAATGGCAACACTTAATTTTATGTGGTAATATGTTATCTTTAGTTTTTTCTATGATCTTTATTCTCAGAAAAAAATGGCCTGTTATTCCTGTTATATTGTATGTAAATTCAAAATTGTACAGTCGTTTAACTCAGTTAATATTGCCGAGTGTAACCTAATTCTTTCAGATTCGGATTTCCCAGCCCAAAGTTAGTATAAAGATAATTAAATTTCTTCTTTTGCAGTATCGCCCATAAAAAGTTGTGTCATTAATTTATTGGAGATTGTTTGTGTATCGAAAATTTTTAAGTCGTGTTATTCAGTTTATATTTGCTTGCCCCAACCTAATTCTTTCAGATTCGGATTCCCCGGCCCAAAGTTAGTATAAAAATAACTAGTTTTATTTTTTAGGAATTTCGCCCATAAACCGAACTTTACCCAAAAAACATCCCAGGTTTTGAATGGTTTGTTGGCAAAGCAGGGTTTGTCTAGCGGGTTCGTGTAATTATTTTAATACATTTCTTTCCACGTTCTACTAATATAAATACAGGTACAAACTTGGCAATGATGCATTCACTTTGTTTTAGGCAAAAATATTTTTAAATGTTAAATGCATATTTTTTGCATGTTTTTTGGTCTCCCCCGACATAAATACTCACTTTTCGTAATAATAAAGCTAAATCTTACTGTTTGGATGAAAAGTATTCCGTATTAATGAGTAAGCGGTTTAATGCATAAATAATGAAGTTTATTACAGGTAAATCTGACGCTGTAATTCGTAAGCAGTTTAGGATGCAATAGAACCTACTATGCATACCAGCAAGTAAGTTGATACCTATGACCAAAAATATTCCACCGCCAAGTCAATTATGCAACTGCATTGTCCGATATTTTCTACAACCTTATGTTTCTATTACACCACAATATAATAATTGACAATCTGCTGCACTCTGCACTCTAATCATGTCCGATCGCGTATTTCCTTGTAAATATTATATTTGTAGGTAGGTGTGTCATTAATTCCATACACAGGCTTATTTCTAGTCGTGATGCTATAGTCAATATGAATTTAAAATGTATAATTTTTCTCCAAGAATTTACTTACTTATCTACATTTTTAACAAGTACACCGCTCACCCAGGGCCGGTTTTAGCACTACCAGCGCCCTGGGCGAGATTTCCACGGCGCCCCCTAACTGCAATTCAATTCTATACGAAAAAAGGCAATGGGTATAATGAAATAACCGTTTATTAAAAAAACAACCTATTTATTTAAAAAACAAATCAAATTTCACTTTTCAAGTATTTCTATCGGCGAAATTGATAACCTAATAAAATTCTTTGATTAGGTTTAATCAAAATCGATGTTTTCAGCAATTTCATTTTCGATTGACAAAGTTGCCAAGTTTGTCAATTTAGATTGAGATATTGTCGATGGCAGATAGGCTTTTATCTCGAATGAATTGTTTAATTTTTTGTTAGTTTTTTTATGAAATGAGAATTGGAGAAATGTCGCCCTGTATCATTCTTCGGATAATTATCAATGTGAGTTTGGGGGCGTTCAAGTATTACGTAACACAATTTTTGAAGATTTTTGACCCCCCCTCCCCCCCATGTAACGCCCCGTAACCTTTTTTCCGTTCCACCCCCCCCCCCCCCCTCCCTAAACGTTACGCAACTCTCAAGTGACAATTTTTACCTGAAAGTCACAATTAAGTTGCGCAAAGTACTGGAAAGTCGCTTAAATACCATTTTTCTTGTTTTAATCGCGTTTGCGGTAATAAATAAAACAAGAGATTTCGAGAACGAAAAGTATTGCCAAGTTGGAAGATTTTAATTCCCTAGTTTTTTTATCTAAATTTTTATCCGCGTTGTTCGAACCCCCCCTCCCCCCCCTCGTAACACACAGTAACGTTTCACAAGACCCCCCCCCAAGTGCGTTACGTAAATACTTGAACGGCCCCTTTGCATGTGCCACTAATTATTAGGGTCACTAGTTATTATATATGATCAATTATTTTGCTATTTCGAATGAGTGGCCAAGTGGCTGGATCCGCTATTTTCGGGACAACAGTACTAACGTCATCTAGCATTTGTATTTGTTGTACATCACCAATAGAGTCATTCTGAGCAGCTTCTGTAATTGTAGCACAACTTATTCCCTCACTTCGGGAAACTTCGTCCACAATCTCTTCAGCAGCTATATGATCTGACTTGTTAGACAGAGGCTCCATTACTGATGAATTCGTTTGTACTCCAGATGTACATGCCACATTCAAGTCTTGATTTTTTTGTTATGATATGTTTATCCATATTCATAACTTTTTTGTTTTTTGAAATTCCTTTTCTTTTTCTGCTTTTCGTTTTTTATATTTTGACCCAGATATCTTTTGATTAGATCAACGTGTTCAGACATTTTGTACTAATTAGTTAAGTAGTAATCAATAAAATCTGCAACAAATTAAATCTCTGTAAGTCAAAACATTTCTAAAAATAAGATTACAATAAAATTTCATTATAACGGTATCCAGCGAGGACGACCAAAAACGCATTATATTTGGGATAGCGTTAAACGCGGGAAGGAAGATCAAAAAATATAGGTAGCATTGACATAGCAGCAGAATATTTGTGAAATATTTTAGTTTAACAAGCTTGTGTTTCGCGACAGTGCTTAGATTTGGACGAAAAAATCACGATCATCCACTCGTTCCCGTGGGAATGGGATTTTTCCCGCATTAAAAAGTAGGTAATCTATATATTTCCTCGGGATCTATATTATCTCCGTATCAAAATTTCATCATAAAGTATAATTATTTCCAAAGATTACCCCGCCCCAAACGTAGAAACATACAAACAAATGTTATAGAAATCGATCGATAGCAGAGAGAGAAAAATATAGTAGAAGAGAGTGTTTAGTATAGATTGTTAAAATAAATTTATACTTACCTAATATAATTCCGTCAAAATATCAAATAACAAATACTTACTTTTACATTTTACACTATTTATATTTCAACTTTTTAAATAAAACTAATGGCACTCCCTAGTCGGAACCAAGAGTGACGAACAAGAGCATCGCAACATAGCGTAAAACGTCTGATTACTGCGTTTGTTTGATTTAAAAATAATTGGAATAACTGTTTTAAGTGCATCCACTTATGCAAAGAATGAGAATGAGCGGATGTGTTCCGCTTCGTCAAAAATAATGCCAACTCTTTTTAAATAAAATGTTAAAAAGTGATAGATAATGTGTTTCTCTATGGTTGGGGATTCCAGGTAAAATGAACTGCATGCAGTGCTCCGATCGAAGGGATTGTACACTACGTTCCAGTTCTAGTGTTTATTTTTATTTTATTTTAGTTTATTGGGGAAACAAACAGTTTTACATATTTTAATAAGAAAGTAACATATTATATATGCATTAACCAGCGAAGTTTCCTCTAAAATTTATATACATATATAAAAATATAGATTAAAACATTAAAGAAAACATAAAGTGGTAGAAAAAAAGAAATATATATATATATATATATATATATATATATATATATATATATATATTTTAAATAAAAGTTGATTGATGTCTCCCAATTATTTTCTAAAATCCCTTACAAGAATCAATGTTGAATAAGCTGTACTGGTACAATGTAAGTGACGTCGAAAGTAAACGATAATTGCAACCGTAACAATAATGTTCGACAAATGAAATTTCGAAGGTTATTCTTCTTGTAAATATCGCAATATTTGTTTATTTGTTTGTTTACGCCTTGATGGCTTTTACATATAAAATAAATTGTACAGGAGCATTATAACAAGTATGCAGTATCATAAGTATATAGTACATAAAATGATAAACAGAGCTAGAAAGATATAAGTAGGCCTAAGGGAACGTACCCATACTACGTGACACGTTTAGAGGGGGGGGGGGTCTTCAAAATGTCACGCTCCATACAAATGAGCGGCGGGTTGCTTAGGTTTTTGGTCACCGGGGGTGGGGGGGGGGGGGGGGGGGGGTTAAAAATTGCAAAAAGTTGGTCACGTAGTATGGGTACGTTCCCTAACATAAGTAGGTAACAGTATTCGAGTAATTGTTTACAAAGGAGTTCAACCAGCGGATTCGTATTTGGGCTCACGCTACATTAGATTCAATAATTATTGTCACAATATCACACAAAATGTGATTCCAAATATACTCGAAGCATACCGGTATTGCAGTGGTGTAAAACATTTTTAACGATATAAAAGTAGGTAATTTTCTTGTAATTAATTATTTTTATTTATTTATTTTTTTAATTATTTTTTTTTTTTGCTACCATAAATGTACGTAAGTTTGTTATTATTGTGAAAAAGAAAAAAAAAGAAAAGGTGCACAGTAATTACATATATAAATTATTAAGTAGGTACTATGAATGTAGTTACAGAGCAGTGGGTATTACGTTTCTTACTGTTCACAATGTGAAACATTTAAGGATTTTTACGTTAGTTTGTTATTATCAGGAAAAAAAATAAAATAAAAGGTACACAGCAATTACATATATGTATAAAGAAGTAAGTAGGTACTATGAAAGTAGTTACAGAGCAATGGGTATTAAATTTGTTACTGTTAACAATCTGGAACATTGAAGGATTTTTGCATCAGCATACATATACGCTTTTTGAAGGAAGCGATGTTTTTATAAAAAAATATATCGACAGATCAAGTTTCATTCCCCATACGATGCAATCTCTGAAGACAAGAGTTAAACTTTAAATTAGTGCGAGAAGCAACTACGTTAAATGAAGCATGGAGTCTGGTGTTGTAATTGTTAGGTACTTGATAATTTATCATGTTCACAAGTTCAGGGCTATCCAAATATCCGTTGATAATTTTAAATAATAATAAAACATCACAGATTTTTCTTCGCTGTGACAATTCGGGTAATTTAAGCAATTGCATTAAATAATTATAATTATTATAAGCAATAATTATCAGCCTGAAACACTCATCCACATTGAAAAATCTTCCGAGAAAAGATACATGTAATTACTGACTTATTTGCCATTTTATCAGTATTTATCATTGTATCAGCAATTTTACCATTGTAGTATATGATAGACGGAATACCAGATTCATTACTATTAAGATTGTTTGCAAATTTGAATAAATTTTGAGGTTTATTTTGTAACGATTTCTAAATATTTTCTAGGTACTTTTTGTAACAAGAGATCGATATGTTTTTCACCCTTTTGCGTAAATTAGAAAAAAAGTAGATAGTCATTTGGAGCTCGAGATATTTTGAATGTTTTATGTGCAAGTTTCTTTGATTGGATAGTACAAATTAGCTCTTTACTAAACCATTTGGGGTAATTAAATATCCTACATTTTGTAATAGGGACGTACAGTTCAATTGATTTGTTAATTATACAGTAAAAAGATTCTATTAATATCATTGATGTTATTACAATTACTAATGAAGTTCCAGTCTGATTTAGCGAGAAACTAGTTAATCTTAGGATAGTCAGCTTTATAAAAAAAATATTTTTCTTTAAAAGACTCTAAATTTAAATTTTGTAGAGATATATGCTTAACAAAAAGCGGTGGGTGGTAGTTATCAATTGTTGAAACATTGCCATTTGCATGCTGTACACTTATATTGCTGGAATTGCTAAAAATTAAGTCTAATAAATTATTGTTGCAGTTATATATAAATTTCACTTGTCTAAGATTTAGGAAACATGACATTTATATAAGTTCACGAGAACCATTATTGGACGTGGCATTTGTGCGAGTATTATTGTTGTTAATATCCCAATGAACAGTAGGTTGATTAAAATCACCTGTAAGGATAAATTTAGCGCCTGGATATTTTCTTCGCAATATTTCTACTTCTTGACAGTAACTAGTATATAGCTGGACATCAGATGAGGATGGAATGTACGTACAACCAACTATAATTTTTTCACTTTTGTTTGTCACTAAAACAAATAGTCGTTCCACGTTGATATTTGCACATTTGAGTTTTCTTGATGTTAATTTAGTGTTCTAGCGGTCCATTCGATAGGTGTTATGGGAGTGAAATCCTAACTCACCATTTTTAATATCTGGGGTCAACCACGTCTCAGTGAAGCAGTAAACATCATATTCTTAGGTCGGTATTTTAATTATTAAATTATTTAGTTTAGTTTTAAGTCCTCTTACATTTTGGTAATAAATGTTGAGAGATAGTGATGTAGATTTCAGGTTATGGGTCAGTTTTTTGGGGATAATTTGACAATTGTTGGGATGTTAAATATATTTAATTGTGATGTCTTGCTCACCTGAAGATTGCCTATTTTTCAGTTCCATTCTTAAATCATTTAACTGATTCCTTTGCGCATATGAAAGATCCGGGTACATACGGATGTTATTTTTTAGTGAGTGTTTTTTGCCGAGTAAGATTTTAGGCCATTTTGACTCGGGGAACTCAACTTTGATTCCCCTCGGTTTATTATTATCATTTTTACCGATTCTGTATATTTTCAGTTCGAGAGAACTTGTAGAGTTGTCCAAGTCAGAAATAATTTTTTTAACGCTGGTGGTATCACTATTCATAATATCTATTTGAGTTAATGCTTCACTTTCAGGAATATTACAAATTATAATATTTTTTTCTCTATAATTTTGTTCATTGATCTCAGCAATTATTTCACAAACGTTTTTTGTTTGCAAGTGTGAGGGAATAGTAGTGGTTGTAATTGAAGGATTATTTTTATAAACTGACAATTCACCTTCCAAGGTGGCCATTGTCGCTGCCATTTGGCCAATGGAGCTAAGTATATTATTTGTTTTAGGCATTATTTTTGAAATATGCTCTTTGGTAAATTTATTGTTAGAATCCATTACAATCAGTGGCGGACTAAGCCCGTCAGAGGCCCGGGGCGGCAAAGCTGAATGAGGCCCCCCACTAGTTAAAAAAGTTGATGTACTTTAACAAGATTTTCATTTAGTTGACATGGGCCTCTGGTCTTGGGTAACTTCCAAGCGCCTCCGTGTTCCCTTGATCAAATCCTAAACAAGGCTTTAAGGCACCAGGGCATAATAAAAAAAAAAAAACTTTTTTTTTTTTCATTTTCTAAAAGATGAATTTGTTAATAATTCTATCAACTAAAGTTTCAAGGAAATTCTAAGAAAATTTAGAGAAAGTTTTAAACAGTTTGTATAATGAATTATCCTTCAATAAAACTTTCAACGCGTTTTTCTCTAAACTACGTTTTTCAACCTGGTTGACAACATATTAGAAAAACTATTGATAGGGTCGAGTATCAATTTAGTGGGCTCAGAAACAAAATACAAGTATCTCGGTACGATAGTTTATTTTAAAAGTTCACAGAATATCAGTTAATGTTTTTTTACAGTCTCACATGACGCTTCTGAAAAAAAACTCCTATCTGTCAAAAAAAAAAATGAAACAAAACAATTCAATTCGAACCGTGGTGCGTTTAAAAAAAAGGATTTGTGTAACCACCGTACGAAAGTACCTAGACTACACTGGGTAGCTCGATTCGAGCCGTGACTGATTCCCTTTTGCGTTTATTTTTTAGTGACGGGGTTTTGGTTCACTCTTCATGCTCGTATCAATCCACCCGGTCTTCTTGAGTCAAAACCTCGTTATCTTGATCCTCCACCCGGACTTCTTGGATTGTTGGTACCCTTTTCAATTCATCTGCGTGGATTTTAGTGGGTTTACCTCTTTTGTCTACCCAGTATATATTACCTCTTCCACTTTTCATGAGGATTTTGTGAGGTCCACTCTATTTAGGTGCAAACCCTGCGAAATTTCCTTCTGGAGACCCAGGTAATTGGTGTTCCTTTACTAACACCTCTTCTCCTTGTTGGTATCTAAGTAAGGCTACCACCGCTGGGGCGTACCTCTCTTAGTACGCTGCTCGATTCCTTCTTATTTCCTCATCTGCTGGTTCTTGCTGATGGGGTAAAACGATTGCCTCGTTCGCGTTTTCTGGGAAAGCTTGCCACTCTCCTGGTCGCGGTATATCGTATCCCAGTAGTGCTTGACTGGGTGATACGCTTGTCGCTTCGTTTTTTCTGTTGCGGGTCGTCATTATTACTCCCGGCAGTTTCTCATCCCATTTGTTGTGAGGTGAATCTCTGAGGAGAATTCTCAAGCCTTTTTTGATTTCCTGGTTTCTCCTTTACGTGGGGTTTGAGCGTGGGTGGTGTATAGCTGTTGACCAATGATTACATTGCCATCTTTCTATTGCGGCTAACCATTGGCGGTGGATGAACTGTCGCCCGTTATCCGTGAGAATGCGTTTCGGATAGCCGTACCTTGGAAATACTTCAGTTTCTAACTGATGGATTATGGTCTTTGCTATACTAGACTTAATCGGAAATGCTTCTACCCATCTTCCACTACCTTTACCTTTCTTCAGCTGGTGAGAACCGGGTGCTCGAGTATGATATCACATCTCGTGAACCATCTTCATTTTTATGGAAGAGTACTGCTGCGGCTCCTAATTTACTTGCGTCCGTTTGTAGCACGAATTCCCTACTAAAATCTAATCTTGAGTTCCAGCGGCCCCGCCATTGCATTTTTTATTTGCTGCGTGGCTTCTTCGGCTTCTCCGGTCCATTGGAATTTTATCTTATTTCTGGTAATATTTGTTAAGGGTGCTGACATTTCGGCAAAGTTTGGTATGTATTCCCCCAACCAGTTGCACACTCCTAGAAAACTGCGAAGTTCTTTTCTTGTTTGAGGTGATGGTGTATTTTTAATGGCTTCTTCGTGTGGCCTCTGGGGAGTGTTGCCCGTGGCACTGACTGTGTGTCCCAAGTATGTGATTTCATCTGTGGCGATGATACATTTTTCTGGAGAGCATTTTAACCCAAACTCTGCCAATCGTTCTAGGATGAGGCGGAGGTGTCGTAAGTGGTCTTTTAAGTTTTCGGAATATACGACGATATCATCCAGATAGGCCATGGCAAATTTTCTAAGGAACCCGGCTAATACTTGCTGGCTCATGGTTCTTATTTTTTTTTTTTTTTTTTTTTTTTTTTTTATTCCAGTTAAAAGAAAATTACATTTTCACTCATTTAACTAGAAATAATTATACAAATTAAAATAAAGTAAATATTTCAATACAGCGCTATTCAACATCATTATTTTGTTTTTCAAATGAAATGTCTTGGGTGCACCTTTAAACCCGAATGGCATTACTCGGAACTGGTAACTGCCCCCCATCTGGTGTGGTAAAGGCAGTCTTTTCTCTGTCTTCTGGTGCCATCGGCACTTGCCAGTACCCGTTTTTAAGGTCCAGTACTGTGAATACCTTTGGCTATGCTCAGGTCTTTAAGTGTTTCGTGGATGATTGGCAGTGGGGAGGGTTCAGTTATTGTTGCTTGATTCAACCTTCTGTATTCTATGCAGAATCGTCGCCCTTCTTTTCCCTTTTTGGCCACCATTACTACTGGGAAACTGTATGGGGATCTGCTGGATTCTACTACTCCATCCGCTAGCATCCCTTCCAGTTGTTTGTATAAATCCTTTTTCTTCTCGTCCGAAAGGCGATGTGGTGGAACGCAGATTGGTCTGTCGGTGTTCAGGTGGATTCTGTGCGGTGGTACTTTCGCTGTGCCTGTCAAGGGGGAAAATACTTCACTATATTCGGAAAATAGATCCGTGAATCCTTTTTTCTCCTGTTCTGGGACTCGATCTAATAGTGGCCCGTGGACATCGTTACTATTTTGTCCCTGGCGAACGGGCACAAAGTGGGTGGATGTCCTGATTGAGCTTCCGAAATTTAAACAGTTCCGCATGAAGTCTATTGAAGCTTCCTCTTTGGACAGCCAATCGCGTCCTAAGATGATTTCCTCCCTTAGGTTCTCTCCCACGAGGAAGTTCCATTCCCGTGTTGTATTCTGGATGTCGAATTTTATCGATATCATACCCTTTATTCGCATCACGTTTCTTTTGTTCGCCAACTTGAGGCATGGAATCGAGGATTGTTGTAATTTGGTACTTTGGGCGATGCTCATTCTTATTATAGAGTGTGAAGATGCAGAGTCTACCAATGCCTGATAGGTTTGCCCCTCTATGGTGACTCTCACCCTTGGAAGGAAGGAACCTGATATTGCCGTGTGGCACTCTGCGGTTTGTTTCGGTTTCTTCCTTCTTTGCCCGGGTTGCCGTTTTAGTAACGAGCTCCCGGGCGGTACCGGTTTCCCGAGTTTCTATCTCTTCTATTTTGTTGAGCTGGGGATCGCTGGGCCGGGGGATGGCGGTATGGCGATTGGCGATTCGGTGAACGGCGTGGCGGTGATTGACGCTGAGGTGAACTGCGCTGAGGTGAACGGTGACGCGGAGAATATTGTTGAGCTGACCGGCGAGGAGATAAATTGCTTCTTGTTTGGCGTTGGCCTAGGATCTTATATCTGCCTTTAGAATTTTCAAACCTCATAGCCTGATTCATCCACTCTTCTATGGTGGTGGCATATATGTATATGTACTGGGGTAACATTTGGCTATTACAAAACGCAGGCACGAATACATCTAACTCCGATAATTGTTTTGCCGGGTGGAGTCGTGCAAACATTCTTTGTTTATTAGCAATAAACTCTGCCAAGGATTCCGTGTTCTCTTGTGTTTTATGGTAGATCTGGTTTTGAAGTCGGAGTTCCACTTCTGGTCCCTCGTATTCCCGAAGGAAATTTTTTTTAAAAATCGACCATTCTGGGTGTTTATAAGTATTCGCCCAGTCCTTCGCTTTGTACCGGAGCTGGGCCGTTGCCACCCTCGTTTTGTTTTCCTCGTAGGTGTTAGCTATTTGGAAATACTCTTCGCACCGTTACAGGAAAAGTCGTGGAAATTCTTCCAGTCTCCCAGAAAATATTGCCTCCAGGCGAGGCTCCCTTTGACACACGGCTATGTTAGCGAGTTTTGTTGCTAACATTTCAAGGATTCGTGTCGTCTGGGTGTCAGTCGTGAAGGTTTCTCCATTTGGTACATCCGCTGAGGATTCAGTTAGAGGACTGTTATCCTCATTCTCCACTGTGGTAGCGTTGCCCGCTGTTGTGCTACGTGTTTGTGGCATTTTCAGTGTTTTGAGCCCACTTTTGTTCAGTTTGTTGCCTCTCTTGTCTTTGAATTTATTCGTTAAAACTCATTATCTGACAACCACGTTGGGCGCCAATTGATAGGGTCGAGTATCAATTTAGTGGGCTCAGAAACAAAATACAAATATCTCGGTACGATAGTTTATTTTACAAGTTCACAGAATATCAGTTAATGTTTTTTTTACAGTCTCACATGACGCTTCTGAAAAAAAACTCCTATCTGTCAAAAAAAGAAAAATGAAACAAAACAATTCAATTCGAATTCTGGTGCGTTTTAAAAAAATGGATTTGTGTAACCACCGTACGAAAGTACCTAGACTACACTGGGTAGCTCGATTCGAGCCGTGACTGATTCCCTTTTGCGTTTATTTTTTAGTGACGGGGTTTTGGTTCACTCTTCATGCTCGTATCACTATACATCCGATTTGCATGCACCAAGTCTTAAACTGTTATAAAAAATCGAATATAAAATTCGCTGGTCCGCCATTTTTCCTTTTTTTTAGATATCAAAATTCCTCTACGTGGTGCCATAGACACTGGATTTTCGAACAGCTTAAGACTTGGTAGATGCAAAAGTAAATGCAAATGCAATAGTTTTATTAATATGTTGTCAACCAGGATGAAAAACGAGTTAAAAAAGGTTCGCAAAAACGCATTTAAAGTTTTGCTGAAGGATAATTCAACATACAAACTGTTCCAAATGGTTTCACATAAAATGCTGTATCTCCGTCAATTTTTCGAATTTCCTTTAAAAAAATTGGTGAGAGCATTCTCAGCAAGTGCATCTATCAAAAAATTAAATAAAAATTACATTTTTTTTACAGTGGTGTACAAAGCCTTGTTTAGGGTTTGATCAAGGGAACATGGAGGCGTTTGGGGCCCCCCGAGACTGGGGGCCCGGGGCGGACCGCCCCCCCCCCCCGCCCCCCCCATTGGTCCGCCACTGATTACAATGCTGGTTAATGCATTAATGGCGTCTTTAGCCAAGGAAATATATGCTTGCGCATCCATAATTAGTTCTGATATTTTGATAAAATAAATTAATAAAACAAATTAATGGTTGGTTGGACTTCCCTGGATAGTGGCTTCAGTCTAGTATATCATTCACGAAGTTAGTAGTGGTGGACGGTCGCTGGCGTGTAGAGTGCAAGGTACCTGAGCCAATGTTGAACAATAATTTAAAAAATGGATGATGTGAAGTTTGTTTGTTAAATTTAAGCGTGTCTATTGTTTGTTTTCTTAGCACTCAGACTGTGGTGCTGTTGTGCAGTCACTTCAGATACTAGTTAATTAGAAACAAGCACTAAAAAGAAATTTTAATCGTTATTTTTTGTTATTTTACTTGGGATGAAAAAAAAGTGCGTGCTCACTGTGTTTACTCAAAGCTATTCATAGGGTATGATCGAAGATCTTCATGTAGTTAATTTGATGGTACGTTACTTGGGTTGGAAGTAGCTGGCTCTTTGGGTCCGGCGTCTGGAGATTCTGTGCTCTTAGTTTGTTCCTATTTGGATCCAGGTCCTGAATGGTTCCTGCTGCAGTGTTTTGGCCTGGGTTCAGATCTGAGTCGGGAGTAGCTGAGTCCGGCGTCTGGGTTCAGATCTGAAATCGATATTTTTGCGCGAATTACCATTTGCTTGTACGAGGTTTTTATGCAAGATTAGTGGGTGAATTTCACGTTATTCATGAGATGGTTGGGCTGGGACAATACGTCCGTGACGGTTAGTTAATAATAATATGACTCTACATGAAAGTTACTGGACATTTAAAACAAATAGCCTCAACACAGGCTAGCCTAGTGAGGCAGGTTATGAGAAACCTAAATTTATAATTATAAATCTCTATTCTTTAATTACCTACTGTATATATGTATTTTGTTTTCTGATATTAACTTTCGTACGTATGCAACTTTTAAACTGTACTTTTACTGTACTTATGATGTACTTTTTGTTTTTGTAGTTATAAATCTTCATTTTTTTTTGTTCAATAAAGATATATTATTATTATTATTAATTACTGGCTCTAAGTTGAAATTTAAAATTCATGGTATGTACTCACAAGATGTGTGTCCAGGATTCCGGTCCATTTAGTGCCCGTCCTCTCGTTTTACTTGTAGGTATTTTGGTATTGTATTGTTATGTTGGTCATCAGTTTAGGGAAGCCAAGTCCTCCGATATTAAAATGTCGAGGTCACCAATTTGGTGGGTGCCCGATCCTCCTATATGAAAATGTCGAGGGTCACCAATTATAGGTGCCCGATCCTCCCATGTTAAAAAGTCGAGGGTCACCAATTATAGGGAATTGGTGTTGGAATAATAGTTATGATATTGACTCCAGATCATAATGTATTTATTACGGAAACTTTATGTTACAATAATTTGTACAAGTTTAATATTTTACTCGCTTTGAGGCAAAGCGTGTAGAGAGGGCGAACACTAGAACCGGAATGGTTTAGCGAAATAAAATGCGTTGTCACGCACCTGTGGTACCAACGTGCAAAAACTATTATAATATTTATATTTAATGTTCGCTGCCTTGCTACAAGAGGTTATAGGGTTATGGACTATAATAAAATTCAATTTTAAAAGATTTCTTTGTTTTAACCACTTTTAGTGTCTATAAAACCGACATGCTTCAAGAGCGATGCTCTCTTCCTCAGGGTTTAATAAAAAACTAATAATAACAATAAACTTAACGGTATCAATGGAAAAGTAGGAGTGGGAAGGGAAAAGGGTTGGAGTTTGTGTATCCTTTGGGGGCTTGTAAAACAAAAAGGTATCATGCACTGCACATGATAAAAGGACATCGATGAGTAACATAAGCAAAGGCGGAGGCAGAACAGAACCCTGTGGGACACCACATAAACGGATGTACAGCGCTCACAGAAAAGTGTGATTTTACATATCTTTAACGTTAACACAATATTTATAGGTGCATTTACCTCATTAATTTAGGTGCTTATGTCGACATTATAAAAGTTAAGTATACGTTGTGTTGCTTATATCTTATAATGAAGCGGATTCATAATTATTACATGCCAATTAAAATGTACACATAAAAAGAAACTGTCCAGAAAAATAACAGTTTGTGAAATTTCTTAACAGACTTGCCCACTTTCTCACTGACTAGCGATTCATTAACTAATTAAAATATATACTTTAATATATCTTAACCCATGCGTAAACCGTATTAATGAAAATATTTTAAGTAATTTTACATTCACCAAATAATTATAAAAGTGACGCTTGTCAATTCGAATGCCTCTGAATAAAATTGCATTTCACAATATTTAAATTTCATTTTAAGGATATTTAAATTTCAATAATAGCTATGGGTATCTTGAGTTATTGAAAGACAAATATTTATGTTAATACCTACGAGTACTAACTATTAACGGCCTAATATATTATCTTGAAGACTGAAATTAAATTGGCCACCTTCCCAAATGACTTTTCTTTTTGCTAATTTTCTCGAATGCTAATTTTCCCCAATAACCATTTTCCCGAATGACCATTTTCCCGAATGAACATCGTCGAGTTCGTGGAATTATTGAAAGAATTACCTGTTATGCAAAACCTACTACTAACGGACTAATAACATTACTTTCAAGACTGAAATTAATTTGTCCAACTTCCCGAATGTCAATTTTCCTGAATGGCAATTTTTCCCAATGGCCATTTCTCCGAATGACCATCTTCCCGAAAGATGCCTACATAAACAAATTTCGCAAAAGGCAAAATCCGAAAAACACTGAAATTAAAACAATATCCACCCAAAATATTAAAAAAAAAAACAGTTACACAGCTAAAGAAACATTTTTGTAGACTACGCTAAATTTGATTATGATCCAATTAATGCCTTTGGCATGACTTATAGGATATAGGTCAGTAGTCCAAGCGGGAAATTGGTAAATCTACAGCACATCTGGAATCGATTGGGCGGTATAATTTTTGTTGTTGTTTTGTTTTGAGTTTTCGCGATCCAGTAATTCGATTTCAAAGTTAGAATTTTTTAAATCAATTTTAAAATATTCAGTCGCTGCGAAGTTACTGTCAGCTGTTATGTCTATTAAAATGCGTAAAAGCGTAGATCCACGCGCAGACCCACCCCCAATAGTTAAAATGGGAAAAAGTTTTAAAAAATCAAAATGATTCCCGCACGTACAACCAGTTTCTGGAAATTGGTGGGCATATTTATTTTTCAAACTAAATTAGTCGTTAGTAGGGATTTGCAAGCGATATCCGGCTTTGTAATCTTTTTAGATATATTTCCGGCAAACGCACGCATGTTTAGTAACAAAGATAAAATAGCAAAGTTATTTATAAAATTACTTACCATAATTTTGTTTTAGTAATAGATGGCTAATGCCTTAACAAATAAAAATGGCATTAAATGTACAGCTACCGCCTATTATGACACTGATCACTACAGCGAGATAATTGAACAAACACAGGACGTGACCGTTTTTTTTTCACTCAAGGCTGTTCAGTTTATAAGGTGAGTATCCACTTAGCTCACGTGAATAATACGGATGGGAAATTAACGATTAAATATATTACTTTGTTAGCTGGGAATTTAATTTACTCGATACGTGAGGCTCGCACGTAACTGTGGCTCTTTGATGACATTAATTAAAAGGTGAATGTTGGACAACTTGATTGCAGAAGGACTTAATTTTAATGGCCAATTGAACGCTTTACTCAATTTGCTTGATTAAATACCACGGATTTGTACATAAGCACTTTATTACATAGATTTTATCAGAGATTTTTATTATAATTGATTATGACACCAAGCTAAATACGCCACAATACAGGTAAGATACAAAAATACATAGTATTTGTTTTGTGTGTTGACCAAACAGGAGATGCAACTATCTGAAACCAATTAAACTAAGAGTATAATAATATTGAGGAATGAAGTTCTGAGGACATAGGGATTGAGTGATAGGTAGGAAGAAGCACGTTGTTGGGTAACCGGATAAAAAAACAGTGACAAAATAAAACGTGATAAAATATAATATGCAGAGGTGCGCCTCAAATTATTTTGAAAAGTCTCGTATCAGTAAATTACAACGAAGAAACAGATGCAGTCCACGGAGAGGCAAAATAATGTATTTTTATATTTGACAATTTCTTTGTGTTCTTTTTGCAGCCATTTTTAAATCAATGTGACGTTTGACAAGTGGGTTTTAGGTGACTTTTTTTAATAAAACCCAAACTTTGAACCTGAAACTTATTTTTTAAAGTAGGTTTTTAAGATCTTGGTTTAAGGATCTTAGTTTAATTAAAAAAGAAAATATTTATCTATTAACATATTTTAGAGTTTTCTTTTTTAATATTTTGTGTGTGTTAGTTGAGGTGCACCTCCGCAAACTTACCTACATGATAATAGTTTAGGTGAATTGTTTTTTGTTTGTTCCCTTTCTTCGCTTTTCTTCGATGTTCTGGTTTATCTGATTCTTCTCGTCTGGTTTCTGGTCTTCATTTTCAAGTAATGTATTTTTTATTAAACTTAAAATATTTCCATTTGATGTGGTCTAACATAAACAAGCATTTTAAAATTTATATTGTGTTTATTTCTAACACTTTGTTCGTAATTTTAACATTTTTCTTTAAATATATTTAACCAAGGATCTTTTTATACTTCACCGGGAACTAAGCTGTATATTTGGATGCCTTTATAGTGAATTTTTTTCATTCTAGTGAAATGGGTTTTATAAATTATAATCAGCTTTACTAAAAAACCCCGTGAAAATTTTATTCAATTGAAAAACGGCCGTGGATGTGAAAACATTACTAATTAAAAAAAATTGTTCATGAAAAGATATATACACTGCTTACACACCCTGAGGGGGTAGTTTATCTGTTATGTACGACTGTTGTATTCATAATTTCTGAACGAAGTTTGGAATTTTTCCAACGTATTTTAAATGTCTTGTATATTTCTTATTTTTGAAGATGTCGTAAAAGCATATAGGTACCTTTATAGAAACTAGATAGAATTGCCTATTAGATTTTTGTATCTGAAATATACGATCGTGTTTGAAAATTGCAGTATTTTAAGTTTCAACATGAAAAAATTTGAAAAAAACAGCTGACTATTCTATTGACATATTCTATTAAATGGTGGAAAAATTTTGGAAAATTCAAAATTTAAAAATTGCACACCTCTTACTTTATGAATTTGGAAGAAAACTGTCACTTCACTTTTTATCTCGTTCACACAATTAAAAAGGATAAAAAATATAATAATCATTCCGAAAAAATAACTGAAAAAATCTGACATCTTGGATTCATTTTTACGCAATTAATACGTCGATTTCTCGAATTTGTATTTATTTACACATGCATGAGGCTTTTTACATTATTAAATAATATTACTTTTATGGAAGCTTTATTAAATTCACACAGAAAAGTCATTAAAAAAAAAAAATTTCAGAAATAACCTAAAACCTATCGTTAACGAAACTAAATCATCAACAAAACATTATTTAAAGGGCTAAAACTGAAAAAGAAGTAACGCCAGCATTGGTAATTATGTTGAATTACACTAATATCACAGTGAATTGATCATTTAAACGAAAATTATCTTCAAAAACATAAAATTAACTGAAAGTACCACTGAACATTGTCAAACATTTTTTTACCGCGAAGTCTATAAAACAAGATGGCCGCGGCGCCTGCGCAGATCTATGTGAGATTCAAGGTGACCAACATAAAAATCATAAAATACGTGATAGTGTGTAAAAACGCAGATCACCGCGCAAGCAACAAATATGCAGTTGACCGCTCATTGACGTTTTGTTATTAGTAAGGCTGAATGTGTATAGATTAGACAGAAATACACTGACAAGTGCTAAAAGCAGAGGTGGTGGGGTTTTAATCGCTATCAGTAAGAAATACAAATCAAACTTAATTACAACTTCTTCGTGCAAGTGAATGTTGCCAGGAATAAAAAGATTATTGTTGGTTGTATTTATATCCCACCAAATTTAAGCAATGAAGTAAACAGGTGCCATAGTGAGGAAGTGGAAGTTATATTAAAAAAGAATGCTAGTGAAACATTTTTGCTTGCTGGTGATTATAATCTTCCAAATGTGAACTGGGTGAACGGGGACAATAATATCAGTGTCAGTGAGTCTGAACGCATTATTCTAGACATGGCGTTATTTCTAGGCCTGAATCAGGCAAATACTATATCAAATGAAAATAATCGTACTCTAGACTTATATTTTTATAACTTAGAGTCACTAGTAATTGAATAATGTAGTGAACCGCTGGTGCCCATTGATGGTTATCATCCTCCACTGGAAGTTATTATTTCTAATGTTCATGTTAATACTTCTAAACTGTCTTTCAGTTATCAAATTTTTTTCAAAACTGATTACGCTGCAATATGGTGATATCAACACAGCTACCAATAAATTATATTCTGTTTTGGGAAAGGCTATTAGCATCTATATTCCAACCGTAATATGTAAGCCAAACACCTATCCAAAATGGTACTCCAAAGAACTTATAAATCTACTTATCACCAAAAAACTTAAACATACTAAAAAAACCCAAAAAAGCCTTACTAAAAAACCCAGTGAAAATTTTATTCAATTGACAAACGGCCGCGGATGTGAAAACATTACTAATTAAAAATTTGTTCATGGAAAATAATACACTTGGTTTACACGGCCTGAGAGTGTAGTTTATCTCTGTTTTAGTAATGATATCCTAACGAAATTTGAAATTTTTCCTAAGTATTTTGAATGTTCTAAATATTTCTTATTTTTGAAGGTGTTGTAAAAACAAATACCATTTATGAAAACTAGATAAAATTACCTTTTAGATTTCAAAAACTGCCATATTTTAAGATCAAACTCGGAAAAAATGGAAATAAATTTCTTACCCAAACATTTTTGACCAAAATGTAGAGAAATTAAAAAAAAATCAAAATTTCAAAAACACAGTCCTTTTATGTAATAAATTTGGAAGGAAACTATCACCTCACTTTTTCCTCGTGCATACAATAAAAAAATAATAAAAAATTTCAAATTTTTTTTATTGCCAAAAAAATAACTTAAAAATAATAACGGCATTTCAAACAGACTTCTTGCATCTCTAAAGACGTTACTTTCTTTGATAGGTTTACGAACACATGTATTAGATATTAATATTATAAAAAAATATCACTGTTATGAAGTGATTGTATTAATCGTAAGTTAGGTACTATTTTTTAAATGCATTTTTATTGGTTAGGTTGGCAAAGCTGGGGGAGTTTTCGTTCAACGCGTCGGTAGGCGGCGTTTGTTTTTTTCCGTTTCCGGACTCTGGTTTTGACGGCGTTATGTGCGGTACGCCGTGAAAACAACGGTCACTTAATTATTAAGTTTTAAATACGATGTGATTGAAATCCAAGTTTTGGGCATCTGCATCCGGGGGAAGGAAACACGTTGTGTTTTTTTAAAAAAGAAAATATATTAATTTCGAAGATTATTCACGTAAAATGTGAGTTTTCGCGCGGGTCCCCAAAAGTGAACACGAGTTAATGGCGGTGTTCGATTGTTATGTTTAAAGTACCTCTTTATCCGAGAGATCGGTGTAAATAATTACCCGCCGCGCCTGTCATTGAATGCAGGGCAAACATTGAATTCCCACCGGGGGTTTATTTATGGAACAAACCCGAGATTACCGCAGGGTTGAACGATACTTAGCCTCGATTGCTGACGAGCCTTCCTATACAATTTGGAGGAGTGTTTGGGTACTCCTCCCTTTCTCTGAGGGTCCAGGTCCATCATCCCTTCCGGGCGACCGCCGTGGAGGTCGCAGGCACATGCTGGGCCGCAGAGGTTGGGACCTCCCTTGCCACCAGGAGGTGGTGTTGGTTCACGCGACATCGGGGGAACGGCGGCAGTAAAACTTAATTAGTGTAGCTAGGAATAGCATAGATTACGACATTGGTCCCGGGGTGAGTCCATCCAATTTGTTTTATTATATTTTATAATTTCAATACAGTGTACCGATTGTCAACTCTACTCTGTGTTTTATTATGTAGAATTCCTTGTGCAGCCTTTTCAGGAATGTTATAAAACCATGACCCACACTCTGAGAATTGAGTACCGTGATCTCCGCTAGTTGACATACCCAGACATTAGACTGGGTTTGGCGTCCAAGATTTCCTGAGAAGAAATCAAAGTTGACTGGCAGAATACACCCGAGCCCGACCAAGGCTCAACGTTACTTTTCCCTTTAAAATATAACACCCACACATAACAATATGTCATTACAAACATAAATCATAACAATATGGCGCTCCATACGCTGTCTGGTCTCGATTTATAGCATTCCTGAAAATGTTTTCTTCGCCCTGTAATGTAAAGAGCCCAAAAAATTATTATTCATCTGTTCAGTGGAGGTCTTAATTTCGTTTGTTATTATTAAACTTGGTCGCTGTCATAACCTATGATTGCAGTGACGGTGTTTGGAAATGACAACAAATCTCATTATTTCAATTCGCTGGCACTATTACCGGCGTGAATTCGTAAAGAGATACTATGCGTAATAATATTGTGGGTACCTTATAAATGATTAATCTCGTATTTATTGGTTTTTTTTTTCAATACCACACAGTTATGCATAGTATCTGAAATACCTACCTCCTATAACCTAAAATGGATTGTCATTTTCATTGTTATTGTTTGAATGCATAGAAATCGGTCATAGACTATGGACAATGTGCTAGGTAGAGCTCTATATTTTTTTCTTCTTTTCGGAACTAATCAGTGCTAGCTGTTCTAAGAATACCTCGGATTATCTATGACGGTTTCTCGTTACATTTTATCTATGACTTCGGCATATGTCAAAACACTGTTGTGTTTACATGTCAGGGTACCTAATAGCCGAAGACAAATCAATTTATTATGTGTTTAAATAGGAATGGAGGATGATTATTAAAGATTATTCAAATATTTAAGATATTTATTGAGATTTTAATGACAATGCGGGTAATTCATTTTTGCTTCGAGTGGGAAATTTGTATAAGGCTTTGTCAAAACCTACTATAAATTATACTTGTAAATTGTTTATTTACTAATGTCTAACTGACGTTTTAAATTTTATTTAAATGAGCTGCTTACATATTAATTTAAATGGACAAATTTTTTTATATTTAAATGAGCTACTTACATATTAATTTAAATGGACAAAATTTTTTATATTTAAATGAGCTACTTACATATTAATTTAAATGGACAAAAATTTTTATATTTAAATGAGCTACTTACATATTGATTTAATTAAACTAAAAAAAAAAAATATTCATTTAAATGGGCAACATACACATTTAAAAAAAAAAATAATATAGCAATAACAACAACAACGTACAACTACAACGTTCATTAACAGCAATAACAATAACAACAACATCAAAAGCAAAGAATAAAGTAATTTTATTTTATTTTCTTCTCTTTCTTTCCAATTCTGCTTTCGTGTCAAGCTTATGACATTACCGTTACAATGTCTACTCCGATTCCAAATGTAAATAATGCATCCAAGGATGAACTTATAAAGGAATTAACTTCACGATCCATCGAACCGGAGGGCACTGCCCAAGCGTTGCGTTCGCAAGCGCGCGCCTTTAACAAAACTATGAAGAAATCATTAGATGTGGTTAGGGAGGAAAGTGATTCGGATCTAGATTCTGACAATGAAACAGAGGAGAAGGTCACGGTTATTAAACATACCAAGGTTATTTATAAAGACTCATCATCGCGGGGGCTTACAAATTGGGATTTCAAGTACGATGGTAAAAGCTGCGTGAGAGATTTTCTGCTTTTGGTCGAAGAGCGTTGTAGGACACGCAACATTTCACACAAAGACTTAGTTAAATCTTTCAGTGAAATTTTAGACGGGTTAGCACTTCTATGGTATAGGTCAATTTATAGTCCAGACTTAGAATGGGATGACTTATCCAGCTTATTAATAAAACAATTCGAGGGACAGGATAGACAATTAGATCTGGAAAATGAGATTCTAAATTATAAACAGCCAAAGGGAATGTCAGTTTTGGAATTCACTTTGAGACTTAAAGCGCTTAACAATAAATTGGATTGCAAAATTCCTGAGGTTAAACTTTTGCGGGTAGCCATGAAAGCATTGTTGCCTATGTATGCTAATTTGCTGTCATCCAGAGACTTTTGTTCGTTTGAGGAACTTACGAGGTGCGCTGCTAAACTCGAGTCGTACACTGAAGCCTCAACATCCACAGCAATTCCAAAATTAGTTGACACTCAAAATAAGCCCAGTAACTTTAAAAAATTTAACTCGTTCCCCAATAGTTACAATAAGCCTTTCACTAATACAAACAATTACAGGTCATTCAATAATAATAACAATAATAATAATTTTAACCCTTCTAGGAATTCAAGACCTATGGGGAATAATACGAATAATTTTGCTAAACAGGATATAACAAATCAACAAAATAAATCTCTTGTTTGTACTTATTGCAAGATCAAAGGTCATTCATTAACAAATTGTTGGAAAAAAGATAGCGACAATAGGAAACCGCATGTTAGTAGTATTAACAATAAGAAACATACCAATGATCCAAAAAACTAGAAACGAGTCAATCTTACCGCGCCCCTTCTTGTGCACAAAGAAAGAGGGAGTGGAAGCGTTGGCTCCGCCTAGTGCAACAATTCCTTTCTAGCCCGTCTCCTCAAGCGGTGGACGCACTGCCACAGGAGAAGGTTAGTACAGAGGATGAGCGTCCTTATGCCGACATTTTTATTCTAAATAATAATTTTAAAGCACTGCTGGACAGTGGTGCTTCCTTGTCTTGTTTAGGGGGGGATAGTTATAAGATTTTTTTAGAGTTAGGAGTAGAATTAGTAAAAACAGATTTTAGCGTTACGACAGCAGACGGTACCAGCCAGCCTGTTTTAGGGTATTTAACTTTGCCGGTGACGTACAATTCAACCACAAGAGAAGTTATCTTTTACGTCATTCCAACGTTAACACCTAATTTCGTATTGGGGGTGAACTTCTGGAAACAGTTTCGGATCGCGCCGGAACTGTTCTCAAAAGTTCGCGTACCTCAACAAAAAGGTCAAATCAATGAGGTGAGAGCAATTCGGCCTGCCTCTTCTCTAACAAATTCGGAAAACAAAGCCCTTTCGGACATTGTCAAAAAATTCGAATCCATTTCTTACGAAAAGAAGGGATTAGGGTTGACTCATCTAGTCCAACACAAAATACATACAACAGGTCCGCCTATTAAACAACGTTATTTCCCACTGTCTCCGGCAAGACAACGTCAACTTGACGCAGAAGTAGATGAGATGTTAAAACTTGGAGTCATCCGTCCTTCGCGATCTCCATGGTCGAGTCCAGTGCTCATAGTACAAAAAAAAGACGGAACGGGTCGTTTTTGTCTGGACTCCAGGAAAATTAACAATGTTACAACACGCGATTCCTATCCATTACCATTCATAACAAGGATCCTAGACAAGCTAGGCGGTGCCCGATACATCTCGTCTATAGACTTATCTAAAGCCTTTTGGCAAATTGCATTAGATAAGGACTCCTGTCAGAAGACAGCGTTCGTTGTACCCGGTCGTGGATTGTTTGAATTCACCCGGATGCCCTTTGGACTTAAAAACGCACCAAGTGAGCTGCAAAGACTGGCCGACGCTTTGTTTGGTCCAGAATTTGACGACAATGCCTTCTGTTATTTAGACGACCTGATCTTGGTATCAGAAGACTTAGAATCACATCTTTGCTTATTGAACCGTGTCTATGAACGACTACGAGACGCAGGTCTAACCATAAATCTGAAAAAATCGGAGTTCTGCAAAGCCGAGCTCAAATACCTCGGGTACATGGTTGACTCGCAAGGTCTTCGTACAGACCCCATAAAGATAGACAGTATAAAAAACTTCCCGGTACCCAAGAACGCAAAGCAAATCCGAGCCTTCATTGGATTATGTGGTTACTTCAGAAGATTCATAAAGGGTTTCTCGAGCATTGCCGCCCCTCTTACAAGACTCACTGGTTCGAAAAAAGGAATCAGCAACTTTGCTTGGTCTCCAGAGGCCGAGACGGCTTTTAACGTGTTGAAAAAAGCATTGACATCAGCTCCGGTTTTAAGTTGCCCGGATTTCTCAAAACCTTTCGCGATACACTGCGACGCCAGCTCCGGTGGAATTGGCGGAGTTTTAATTCAGACCATTGATGGGCTGGAGCACCCGATTGCATATTATTCAAGGTGTTTAAATACTCACGAACGCAACTACGGAATTACAGAGCGTGAACTATTAGCAGTATTGGATTCAGTAACGCACTTTAGACCTTACATTGAAGGAGCGCATTTCACAGTTGTTACTGATCATTCAAGTTTAAAGTGGTTAGGTTCGTTATCTAATCCTAGTGGCCGTCTTGCACGATGGAGCTCACGGTTATCGCAATTTTCCTTTGATGTTGTTCACCGTAAGGGAACTCAACATATTGTACCGGACGTCCTTTCGCGTATGGATGTAGCTCTTATATCGGGATCTAACCTTAGTGATACCACTGATAAATGGTATCTAAATGCTTGGAAAGGTTGTCAGGAATTCCCTCAACGATTTCAGAACTTCCAAATTAAAGACAACGAGTTGTATCGTCACACAAAAACCCAGTTGGACTTATGCGAGGACACCGCATGGAAACGGGTAATTCCTCAAGAGGATAGGAAAAATATTATTTCAGACTCCCATGACTCCGCGCGCGCCTGTCACCCAGGGGTCTTCAAAACCTATAAAAAGCTTCAACTTAGGTATTACTGGCCGAACATGTATAAAGATGTCAAGGAATTTGTAAATCGTTGCCAAACTTGTAAAGCCCATAAGATAAGCACGGCACCTCCTAATGGAATATCCTCAAACCCTAAACGTGTCACTAGACCTATGCAAATGCTGTCTTTAGATTTAGTAGGTCCTTTACCTCGGAGTTACTCCGGCTTTACGGTAATATTGACATGCGTTGACGTTTTTTCCAAATTCACTTGGTTATTTCCGCTGCGCAACGGCTCCGCGAAAAGCATAGTTAAAAATTTGGAAGAGAACGTTTTCCTGGTTCACGGTGTGCCTCGTACGATAGTGTGCGATAACGGTCGCCAGTTCATCTCACGGGAGTTTAAAGAACTACTACAAAGTTACAATATACCACCTCCGTTTTACAACTCTCTGTATACCCCACAGAACAACGTGGTTGAGAGGTATAACCAGACATTAGGTACTGCTTTATCAATTTTGGTCGAATCAGACCATCGTAACTGGTCAAAATTTTTGCCCCAGGTTCAGTCCGCGATGAATAACACTGTCAATTGCGCGACAAACTTCACACCGTATTTCCTAATGCACGGCCGTGAGCAGATACTTGATGGGGATTTGCACCGTAACCCTATTCATGATAGGGATAGCGACGCGCAAAAGGAAGCTTCGCCTTCCACATATGCACAAAAGCTGCAAGGTTTGGCAAACGTGTATGAACAAGTTTCAGATGCTCTACTCAAGGCATACAAAAAGGGGGCTAACCACTACAATTTGCGTAACGTCACTTATCAAGTTGGTGACGTCGTGTGGAGACGAAACTTTGTTCAGTCTAACGCGTTAAATTACTTTTCTCAAAAATTGTCCCCACGATTCGTGCAAAATGTAATAATAAAAAAAAAATCGGACTTAGTGTATACCTTAGCAGACTTGAATGGTAAAGTGTCTGGCGACTTTCATGTAAAGGATATCGTCAAATTGGACAACATACCTATGTAGTCCCTCCTCTTCAGTACCGTAGAAAGTCTGGCCATCTTTCTCGGGGACTGTTGGATTTGAGGAATTTTATACTATTCTTTGTCTCTTATTTTTTTACAATGCACAGAACTTCATCCGGCCTGATCAACCGAGATGGAGATTCCATGCGTTCAGACAGTCATTAGTCCTGTCATAGGCTCATTTCTACGGATATGGGGTAATTACTTCACGGGGGGTGTTTTGTAAGTTTGACATTGGTAATGATGATGCTGGTTTGTTTCTTACAATAAAATCCTCAACTCTGGTGCTAATGCTCGAGTTGAGAATGTATTTAAAACTATATATCTGCAAGTGTATGTATAAATTGTCATAGTATTAACGCTAAAACAGACGCAAATTCGGATATCGGCTGAACAGATGATTAAGTTAGGATTATTAGTTGTAAGTCTTGTATCCTGAAATACGCGGGCATATCCGCACACTATCTCTGCGAGTTTCAGGCATACCTTTTTTTTTTGAGTTATGTTCATGCTTTTGATAATGTCATTATTTGTTGTTCCAGATTACATAGAAAACACAGAGACGCAGGGATTGTATCTCTTTGTTTTCTAGGTGATTTTAAATGAAGAATTATTGTTATTCACCGTCAGTGCATTGACACTATTAGACCTTATTTTGTCAGGTTACGCAAGTAATTGCTAAAATTCAAAGTATTTTTTTTTCTCGCTCTTCTTCTGTTTTATTGGTAAATAGTCAAAATATTGTTTTACTCTATAAACATAGGCTGCGTCAGCTAAGCCTCAGCTTTTGCAAAAGCGTTTTAATTTTGTTTTTATTAGTTACAGAAAATGTTTTGTAATGCCCACCTGGTTTATAAGATTTTTTTTTTTGAGATTTTATAATGTGGGACGATATGGTATCACATATCCTTCCACATTTTAAGCCAACATAGGAAGTAGAATCAATTATATTTGTATAAGATTTTGGATGTATTCTGTTATTATTGTCCTGAGAGACTTATAACATTGTTATTATGTACTATATGGTTGAACAACGGTTTACAGTGAAAACCATAAAATTTGTTCTTTACTTACCGATTACGCCTTCTATAGAGTTGGACGTATACTTGCACTAAATTATAGCTGCACATCTTATTAACAAATGACACCTTCTAAAACAGTTGGTTGTATACTATTAAAAATTATTTGGCACCACCCGATGCGTTGGTTGTATACTATTAAAAATTATTTGGCACCACCCGATGCGTTGGTTGTATACTATTAAAAATAATTTGGCACCATCTGATGCGGTGGTTGTACACTATTAAAATTACCTTTACAATGTATAATTGTTGTTGGTTAAATATTATTCACCCAAGGACCAGAATAGGAGGTTAGTTAGGAATACTCTTCCAAAAGAGGGTTAGTTTTTATCCTAAAAGATATAAATTCAGTGAAGTGTAGATGGTAAACCCATCAAATATTTTCGGCCTAAGAGAGGCTATATAAATTCAGTGATAGTGTTTGGAACAGTGATGCCTAATGCATAGAATTTAACTTGACGTATTTGGAGGAGTGATTTAATCATAAAAATGTATGTTTTTTTAATTTTAAGACTTATCTTTTAAGTTAGTTTATGTGTTCTGTTCCAGATGATACGTCAATGGTAGTGCTCGGTAAGAGTGAATATTACAACCACCCAGATTTTTTTTTTCCCAGTGCTGAGGGTGCTTGTTGTCCATTCACGTATCATCTTACAAAAAGTTGTTCTTAGGTTATATTGGTTTACTAGTTTTTAAGTTCGAGAATGGTTGCATCGTAAACCTACTATCCGGCCTGCACACAGGATAGGCGCGATTGGGGTTACGATGCACTCATTCGTCAAAAGAGTATTATTTAAGGATTTTTCTTTTCTTTTTCATTTCTGATAATTGTATTTTGCATTTCACATTTACTGTTTGTTTCTTTTTATTTTATTACCAGGTACTCCTTGGGACCAACGTAGATAGTTCAGGGCATGTTTAGATTTTTGGTAGTTTTGTTTGAGGGCAAACATTTTTGTGGGAAGGGGGGTAATGTTATGAAGCGATTGTATTAATCGTAAGTTAGGTACTATTTTTTAAATGCATTTTTATTGGTTAGGTTGGCAAAGCTGGGGGAGTTTTCGTTCAACGCGTCGGTAGGCGGCGTTTGTTTTTTTCCGTTTCCGGACTCTGGTTTTGACGGCGTTATGTGCGGTACGCCGTGAAAACAACGGTCACTTAATTATTAAGTTTTAAATACGATGTGATTGAAATCCAAGTTTTGGGCATCTGCATCCGGGGGAAGGAAACACGTTGTGTTTTTTTAAAAAAGAAAATATATTAATTTCGAAGATTATTCACGTAAAATGTGAGTTTTCGCGCGGGTCCCCAAAAGTGAACACGAGTTAATGGCGGTGTTCGATTGTTATGTTTAAAGTACCTCTTTATCCGAGAGATCGGTGTAAATAATTACCCGCCGCGCCTGTCATTGAATGCAGGGCAAACATTGAATTCCCACCGGGGGTTTATTTATGGAACAAACCCGAGATTACCGCAGGGTTGAACGATACTTAGCCTCGATTGCTGACGAGCCTTCCTATACAATTTGGAGGAGTGTTTGGGTACTCCTCCCTTTCTCTGAGGGTCCAGGTCCATCATCCCTTCCGGGCGACCGCCGTGGAGGTCGCAGGCACATGCTGGGCCGCAGAGGTTGGGACCTCCCTTGCCACCAGGAGGTGGTGTTGGTTCACGCGACATCGGGGGAACGGCGGCAGTAAAACTTAATTAGTGTAGCTAGGAATAGCATAGATTACGACATTGGTCCCGGGGTGAGTCCATCCAATTTGTTTTATTATATTTTATAATTTCAATACAGTGTACCGATTGTCAACTCTACTCTGTGTTTTATTATGTAGAATTCCTTGTGCAGCCTTTTCAGGAATGTTATAAAACCATGACCCACACTCTGAGAATTGAGTACCGTGATCTCCGCTAGTTGACATACCCAGACATTAGACTGGGTTTGGCGTCCAAGATTTCCTGAGAAGAAATCAAAGTTGACTGGCAGAATACACCCGAGCCCGACCAAGGCTCAACGTTACTTTTCCCTTTAAAATATAACACCCACACATAACAATATGTCATTACAAACATAAATCATAACATCACTTTTAAGAAATTCTCTTAAAATAAAGATCTTAAAATGAAAATTTTATCATTTGTAACCTATTGTAGCAATTGTACGTGCTACGTAAACACAGTTAAAAGAAAACTCTAGAATCATCGGTTGATAGTTTTTTTATGTGCCATTAAAATTTTCACAATGTTATCAACATATGGAGTGTGACAGTCTAAAAAATAAAAATAATAATCAGTATCCTTTTGTTTCAGCTTGCTGTTCAAATGAATTGGAATTTGAATTGCTTGAATTTGAATTCTTAAGTAAGTACTTCTCACAGCGCAGGTAGTTAAGTTGGCTCGCCACATATCGATCGTTTTGGGCGTAATCCAACACGTGACGTAGCAACAATGCGTGGTTGCTACAGGACTCCCTCCCCAGACAACGCAGACATGGCTGCGGTGGAAAGAGGAATAGTCAGATACCGAGGTGATCGGGAAATCGAACCCGCCTTCCAGAACGAGTGGTTGTGTGTGTCCGATCCTTACTGCCATCGAACAACGGAAGGGTTGGTTGTGATGTGGCGGCTGGTGACTCTGATGCGGTTTGCGAGTGTGATGTGAAACTCTCAAGATCTTGAGCAACGTATGCTGGTTTGAGGCGGTCGATGCTCACGGTGATTTCCTTCCCTTTTACCAGTATGGTATATGTTCGTTCGTGCCGACGAACGACTTTATGAGGGCCGCTGTAGGGTTGTTGAAGCGGGCTCTTGACTGTGTCGTCCCTCAGAAAGACGTGAGAAGCTGTGGGAAGATTTTGGAAGACGAAACGATGTCCATAACCATGGCGGGTACCTTCAACTGGTCTCAGCTCGTTGAAATGTTTCCGTAGTTTCTTTAGGAAGCTTCCGGTGTCGTCGTTAACATTAGGTCGTGCTGTACATAGAAATTCGCCGGGTAAGCGGAGCGGCTCGCCGTATACTAGCTCGGCTGAGGTTGTAGCGAGGTCATCTCTCCAAGCTGCTCTGATTCCCATGAGTACGGTGGGAAGTATTTCCGTCCAACGGTTATTCTGATGGCACTTGATCGCTGCTTTCAGATGACGATGAAATCGTTCCACCATGCCATTTGCTGCGGGGTGGTATGCAGTTGTATGGATTTGCGTCGTGCCTGCCAGGAAATTCAACTGCCTGAACAACCTCGACTCAAATTGTCTCCCTTGGTCCGTAGTAATGCGGAGTGGAGTGCCGAATCTTGTTATCCAGCCCTTGTAGAAAGCACGCGCCACTGTTTCAGCCTCTTGGTCTGGGATCGGGAATGCCTCTGGCCATCTCGTGAATCTGTCTACGCACGTGAGATAGTATCGGCATCCTTCTGCAGAAGGCATGACGATTATGTCGATGTGGACGTGCTCGAATCTAGCGGAGGGTCTGGGAAAGGCTCCCAGGGGTGCTGACACGTGCCGTGTAATCTTGCTTCGTTGGCATTGAAGGCAATTGCGTGCGAACTTAATAGTCTCAGCTTTAATGGCCGGCCAGACATAACGTTGAGTTATGAGCTTAACCGTGGCCTTAATTCCAGGGTGAGCCAGCTGATGGACCGCATTGAATGCCGCAGGTCTGAACTTCTTCGTGACGAAGGGTCTGGCTATGGTAGTTGAGACGTCACAGTAGAGATGCGCGTCAGTACCCGGAATATTAATCTTTTTAAGTTGTAGGCTAGAACTTCCTTGCAAGTGTTGTTCCAGTTCAGGGTCGCACATCTGGTCAGCTGCCAGCGCTGCGTAGTCCAGAGGAGTATCTATCGTCTCGACCCTGGAGAGAGCATCCGCGACGATGTTGTCTTTTCCGGAGACGTGTCGGATGTCAGTTGTGAACTGGCTGATATAGTCCGGATGGCGGAATTGCCTTGGTGAGCATTTGTCTGCTTTTTGTTGGAAGGCGAACGTGATAGGCTTATGGTCTGTAAATATGGTGAACGACCTGCCTTCCATCATGTGGCGAAAGTATTTCACAGCGAGATAGATGGCTAGTAGTTCTCTGTCGTATGCGCCATATTTCTTTTCAGCTGCCGAAAACTTCTTCGAAAAGAATGCTAGAGGCTCCCAGTGACCTGCGACGAATTGGTGGAGTGCGGCACCGGCTGTAGTATCAGACGCGTCGCTGACGATAGAGAGTGGGGCGTCGCACTTCGGGTGAACGAGCAGGGTTGCATGAGCCAGAGCTTCCTTGCACTTGCTGAAAGCTTCTACTGTTTCGGCAGTCCAAGACACGAGTTGTTTGCCTTTTTGGTTCCCTTTTAGGAGGTCATTGAGTGGAGCTTGTGTCCTCGCGGCGTTGGGAATGAATCTTCTGTAAAAATTTATTGCTCCCAGGAAACGGCGGAGATCCTTGATGGAAGCTGGTTGGCTGTAGTTGTTGATGGCCTCCACTTTATCTGGGAGGGGTGAAGTGCCAGCGTCGGACACCAGGTATCCTAGGAATTTGACTTTAGTCAGGCCGAAATGGCATTTGGCGGTGTTTATGACAACACCATATTCCTGCAGGCGCTGGAATAATATCTTGAGGTGGGCTAGGTGCTCTTCCTCTGACGTTGAGGCAATAAGAATGTCGTCTATGTAGGCGTAACAGAAATCTAAGCCTCTGGTAACCTCGTCCATGAAGCGTTGGAAGGTCTGGGCTGCGTTGCGGAGGCCGAAAGACATCACCGGAAATTCGAAGAGTCCGAATGGCGTAGTGATTGCTGTTTTCGGAATGTCCTCGGGAGCCACAGGGATTTGATTATATGCCCGCACCAGATCAATCGTTGAGAAGATCTTGGTGCCGCTCAGTGCCTGTGCAAAATCTTGGATGTGGCGTACGGGGTATCTGTCCGGAATAGTTCTGGCGTTCAATCTTCTATAATCGCCACATGGTCTCCACTGGTCGTCCTTCTTGGGTACCATGTGCAAGGGAGATGCCCAAGAGCTCTCGGAAGGTCGAGCGATTCCGAGACGGACCATGGCCTCGAACTCCTTCTTGGCGCGTTTTAACTTGTCAGGAGCAAGGCGTCGTGGGCGTTCGACTGTTGGAGGTCCTGGCGTGGTGTTAATATGGTGCAGTGTTGCGTGACGAACTTCCCTCCTGGCGCCGTCAGGGCGAGTGATGTCAGGAAACTGTTGAAGAAGCTTATGATACGAGGACGTTCCTGTGACCGTCTTAATGGAAGCGATCTTGTTGTCGCTTCGTTTTCCCGTGATGGTCAAATTCGTCACCTGGTCCAGCAGCCGTTTATTTCGGACATCCACCAGTAGCTCGTACTTGGCGAGAAAGTCTGCCCCGATGATTGGCCTGGAGACGTCTGCAATGACGAAGCTCCAAGTAAAGTCGCGTCGCAATCCCAGATCCAGGTTGAGCGTTAGGCTGCCATAAGTAGCGATTGTGCTGCCATTTGCTGCTGCCAGTTCGTATGTCGCTTTAGTGGGGCGTCCCTGGACAAGGCGTCATGGGAAAACGCAGAGATCTGCGCCGGTGTCTATAAGAAATTGGGTACGGGTTACCCTGTCGGTAACAAAAAGGCGACTGACTTGGTTGGGGCTGGTGCTGGTCGCCATCAGTTTGGGCCCCGCGCGTTTTCCTGCTGGAAGTTGCAGGGTTTGGTGTACTTGCTTGCCTTCGTCCCATACTTCCAGTGATACCAGCATGTTCCCTCGGGCTGACGACCTCTAGCCCGACTGCGGGAACGATTGCTCCAACGATGCGGGGTGGCGCTCCTCCTATGCTGGCCAGAGCGTAGTGTCGAAACTTCGCGCCTCAAGGTAGCGAGCTCTTGTTGGAGAGGCTGCATCAACCGCGCCATCTGTGTAACCAATGAATCTTCGGACGATGGAACAGCCACTGAGTTAACTGCCGGTCTACCAGCATAGTCTGCTATGGCGTCGGCCAAGCTGGCCACCTTGTCAAGCGGAGTGTCTTGCTGCGTAGCCAGAACCACCTGCATACTTCTAGGAAGACGACCCATCCATAGGGTTCTCAAAACCTCATCGGGCACAGCGCTGCCGGCGAGGGTGCGCAGGTGTCTCAAGAATTGGGAGGGTTTACGGTCTCCGATTTCTTCATGTTCCAGAAGTCTCCTTATCTTCTGCTCCTGCGTGGAGCTGAGGCGTCTGGTTAGTTCATATTTTAATAGTGCATATGCACCGACCTCAGGGGGCTTCACAATGATGTCCCGGACTTCTTGGGCGTGGGCGGGCTCCAAGGCTCCGAGAATGAAACCAAATTTTGTGGCATCCACGGTCACTCCTGCTGCCTCGAAGCTGCGCTCCACCATAGCGAACCATAATTCTGGGTCAGTAGGGCAAAAAGGCGGAATGCGTACTGCCACTCGGTTGACCTCAGGCGGTGGATTCCTGATATTGGGTTGCTGGTTACTTGGTTGCTGGCTGTCCTCAGATGTTCCGCTCACAAGAGACATGATGATGATTGGTGCGCGAAATTTATCACCGAAGAGTTTATTTCGTGCGCGACGTGCTCGCGGTAGACGTACTTGCACGCGTCGTGCTCACTGTCGGATTCACAAATGTAAACTTCGTGGTCACTAATGTGAACGTCGGTGTCACCAATGTAGCAATTGTACGTGCTACGTAAACACAGTTAAAAGAAAACTCTAGAATCATCGGTTGATAGTTTTTTTATGTGCCATTAAAATTTTCACAATGTTATCAACATATGGAGTGTGACAGTCTAAAAAATAAAAATAATAATCAGTATCCTTTTGTTTCAGCTTGCTGTTCAAATGAATTGGAATTTGAATTGCTTGAATTTGAATTCTTAAGTAAGTACTTCTCACAGCGCAGGTAGTTAAGTTGGCTCGCCACATATCGATCGTTTCGGGCGTAATCCAACACGTGACGTAGCAACAATGCGTGGTTGCTACACTATAAAACAGTTTCCTGACAGTTCGACTTTCAAAGTATGATTACTTTGCTAATTTGATTGTAAAACTGATATAAAACCACTCAAATAATACCAAATATATTAATAATATGAATATAAAAGTGAAATGGTTATTATAATATAAATTATAATTACATATAAGTAAAATTAAAACACACATCCGTGGAGCCAGACTTTTTTCGCGGCTTTAATTTTTTCAGCGCGAACGACAAATGCGCATGCGCACTAACCGTCGCCACCTACCGGCTGTGAATGAAAACAAACAATGTAATAAGTAAATTCAAAGAAATTACAACGTTGTCAAATCTAAAAATACATTGAACGTATTTTTACAACGTGATCACGCAAGGGTGTTATTAGTAATATATCTTGTTTTAGTGTATACGGGGCTTATTTATGTTATTGTAATAACACAGGTTATCGGTCGCGCTGTGGTTTTTTTTTAGTAAGGCTGAAAGAATATAAATTATATAAAAAAATTCTGATTACAGTGAATTTAAATATTTAAGAACTTCATGTAAAAGAATGTCTATGACCTGCTACCGTAACCATATAAATGAAATTCAAAACTCCATAATAAACAGTGTTAATTATATTTGGAAATATTCGAAATCTCTTAAAGAAGATGATTCTGATTTCCCGAGCATTATGCACCTAAATGGCAGCCATAGCAAGAAGTTAACAATACCGTACTGATGGTATTGTTAACTTGTTTGCAAAATATTTTAAAAATGTTTATTCAACAGACTCAAATAATGCTCCTGTTCCATCAACAACTCTAGATGAAACTCTTGATATTTCGCAGTGTACCATAAGTCTCTCTGATGTAGTAACTAAAGTTAAATCATTAGATATCAACAAATCTGCAGGACTGGATAATATCCCCTCAATATTTATCAAAGAATGTATCAAAGTAATTGCTCTTCCATTAACCAAACTTTTTAGTTTATCTTTATCCGGTGGAATTTTTCCCGATAAGTGAAAAATTAGTTATTTGACTCCAATTTTCAAAAAGGGCGATAAAAGTGATGTTTGTAATTACAGACCAATATGCATTCAGTCCATCATACCGAAACTATTTGAAAGCCTAATACTTGACAAACTTTTTGCCTAAATAAAACCTGTAATATCACCTTACCAGTTTGGATTTATGCCAGGTAGAAGTATACTTTCCAACTTGATTATTTATGAAAAATTTATAACCAATGCTTTTAAAGAAAAAAAAACGTAAAAGTAGACTCCGTCTATACTGATTTTAGTAAAGCTTTTGATTCAGTGTCCCATAAAATTCTCATTTGGAAATTAGAAAAGATTGGTATACGTGGCAGTATATTAGCCTAGTTTGAAAGCTATCTTCCTGGAAGACAAAAAATTGTTAGAATAAAATCCTCCTTGTCGGAAAAAAATTATGCAACAAGTGGAGTTCCACAGGGTTTACACCTTGGCCCAATATTATTTATCTTGTTTATAAATGATCTTACAAAAATATTTCATGATGTATTTATCTTACTTTTTGCTGATGACCTCAAAATTTTAAGAATAATTCAAAACATTTACCATTGCAACATTCTTCAAGATAATATCAACAAATTGTTAATTTGGTGTAATGAAAATAGACTTTACTTAAATATCTCAAAATGTCGTATAGTTAGATTTTCTCGAATAAAAAAACCAGCGATCTTTAATTACAACATTGATAACAATACTCTGGAGACATTAAAACGAATTACAGACTTGGGCATCACTTTTCAATCAAATCTTTCATTTGTTAACCACATAACAGAAATCTCTAATAAGGCCTTAAAAATTTTGGGATTTATAACTAGGCTAACTAGAAATTTTAACAATATAAAGTGTATTATAAAGAGCTACCTGTGAAGACATACGCAGGATCATCAGTCAACTGAATAATTCCAAATTGCCGGGGATTGACATTAAAAAACATATAACTATTCTATGTCCGGTAACTACCCATTTAATTAATAAAATCTTTTTTCAAGCAGTTGTACCTGATGAGCTTAAATGTAATATTATTAGGCCAATATACAAAGGGGGAAAACATACTGAGATAGAAAATTACAGGCCGATCAATATACTGCCAGCTATTGAAAAAATTCTAGAAAAATACATTTCCGTAAATTTAATAAAATACCTAGAAAGTTTCTCTATTATTGATCCTAACCAATACGGATTTCAAAAAAATAAAAGCACAGAAATGTTACTACAAGACTTTTCGAATTACGTAAATCAAGAACTCAATAATAAAAAACATATTCTGGTTTTATTCATAGACAACTCTAAAGCGTTTGATACCATTGATCCGACAAAACTATTACAGATATTGGAGGCGATAGAAATTAGGGGAAAATTACTAGAACTACTCAAAAACTATTAAAACAATCGACAAATTAAAGTGAAACTCTTTCAAACCTAAAGCAAAGCTAAATATATGTCAACAGGCGTCCCGCAGGGCTCAATTCTCGGTCCAACATTATACATAATATTCGTTTCACTCATGAATAAAATTTTCACATTTGTCAAACATTACGTTTATGCAGATGATACGGTACTAGTCATTTCGCATGAAGAATTATGGATTGCAATAAAACTCATGCAGCACGATTTCCTTTCCTTACAGAAATGGTCACATGATGCGGGTCTTATAATAAATTCCAAAAAAACTAAATTAATGCACATACGATCTCCACATGCCAAATATACCATCACGCCTGTAATAAAATCGCATACATTTGAGTGTATACACAATTCGTCACAATCCTGCAAATGCGGAACCATTGAAATTGTACAAACGTATATATATTTGGGGATAACTGTAGATACGCATATGAAATGGGATACTCACATAAGCAACATCTGCAAACGCCTACGAGCTATTGCTGGGCGAATTTACAAAATTAAATATTTCATGCCCATAAGTATGTTAAAAATAATTTATTTGTCGTTAGCGGAATCTACTATCAGATATGGAATAACGTCTTGGGGAAACTCGTGCAAGACAAATATAGGTTACATTCAAATAATTCAAAACTCTTTGACTAAGCTCTTGGTAAGCAAAAGTATTTATGCACAAAGAAGAGACATAAAATTATTACATGAGTCAGTTAATATATTACCTGTTTGAAACCTTTATATAAAACCTTTTGTCGGATTCAATATATAAATAAAAAGTTGACCATGCACATAGCACTAGATTTAGTAAAAATGAGGGTTTATCCGTTCCGAAAATTATAAATAAATACGGACAACGGACATTCACTTATCTTGTCCCTACCATATTTAATAAGATGCCAATGAACCTAAAAATCGAATCAAATTGCACCACCGATTTAAAAAAAAAAAATAAAAAATGGCTAATGGATCATAACTTTTTATACTGATATTGTTTGTAATCTTATGTATAAATATGACTAAGAGTAATTTGCCTGTGTTATATCTGTCTATCTGTATATTTTATGCCTTTGTATTGTAGCTATTTAAAAGTTATTCTTCTGTATCTATTTTGTATATTGTGGTTTCTTGTTATATTTGTGATTTAATGTTTTATTCTTTGATTATATAAATGTCTAGATATAGCGCTCGAGTGACGAAGCGCCAAAAAAAATATCTGCCAAAAGTTGGCATATAAGCTCGGCCTGTCCGCTCAGTGGCGACACTATCGTTGTACGGTAAACACGTGTTGTGTGACATTTGAAAATGACGATTTGCGCTATATCAGTGTGCAGGAATTACATAGGACGGTTGAAAACAACTAAAAATGTTACCTATCATCGGTTAATAACCTTTAAATAACCATTCAGTTAAAGAAACAATTCAGTTTTAATAGTGTAAATTGGTCTTAGGACAACGCCGTTTGACCCCATGTTTTGACGCCATGTTTACAGGGTTGCCTGTTCTTCAAATTAAATTTTCCCGATAATTATTTCGAAGTAAAAACCGATCAGATTTAAGGTCTTCTGCATCAAGTTAATTTGATAAGTTTGGCCATGGAAAAATATTTGGCCTTAAGATATCACTATAAGACAAAATTGGATAATATTAACCGGGATGTAAAATCTATACGAAAACTGTTTAAAAAACAAATTAAAAGGGAAGGTCATTAAGAATAAATAATAACTATCGATAGCTTTAGTTTTAAAAAGTTGCATTGTCTTTTTTAGTGTGACAAGATAGTTTTACCATTTTTAGGGATTTACCTGGATGTGGGCCACCTTCTTTATTTGATGATGATAAAATTTTTAATTTAGACACAACGATACCTGCCGGCCAGTTGGCAGCGTCTATGAATGTATCTTTCTTATTTTCTGTATTTCTTATTTATTTTTTTTTAAATAATCAAACAAAAATAAATCTCTTTTAACAATGATTTATAATGACAATATAAATTACCTATACTTATGTGCGTGTCACGCACACAAGCGTTTCAAATCTGGCCTGTTCTTTTTTCGGAGTTACAGCGCAACACTCTATCCTAGACATTTATATAATCAAAGGTTTTATTAATATTGTTAAATTGACCTGCTGACAAACTGCTTTGGCAGTTTAGCGGGTGCTTAAAATGAAAAATAAAAAAAAATAATAAAATTAAACTGTTATATTTTGCATATCAAGTCTTGAAGTTTTGAAGTCAACTTGAATACAATTCTCCCGTCTGGAACCCATATTACAATATACATGTACAAGCTGTTGAAAGAATACAAAACAAATTCTTAGGTTTTCTTAATTTTAAAATGGGTATTCTAGCAATTATGTTGAACTACAATACTATTTTGAATGATATGAATATTCTCAAATTGTCAGACAGAAGAACTTTCACTGACTTGGTATTTCTGTATAAAATTCTAAATTATTTAGTTGACAGTCCGGTATTGCTCGAATTGACAAGCTTCCGGATTCCACTACGTAATACTAGAAGTCAGGATTTATTTCAGTGCAGTAATTCTGGAACTAACTACCATATGTATTCCTCTTTGCCCAGAATACTAATGGAGGGAAACAATTATACCAAGTCAGTGAACATCTTCAATTTATCTTTAAACAAATATAAAATATTGTTACGAAGGCAGTTCAGTTATGTACAATAAATACTGTATATTTCTTACTATTCATATGTAAAAGCCCCGAAAAAGGGCGATAATAAATAAATAAATAAAACAATTCTGTGTTTTGTTTTGTTCAATCTTTTCAGTCTAATGTTTTCTTTCTACCTTGTGTGGTGCTTGGTGGAAGTCTTTATTGTACTGTAGTTTGTCTCCAAAGTAATGTATCACATCAGGGTACTTATACGTTTGTTGTTGCGGGCCTGAAAAGGGTCCAAAATTTCATAGTGACCGACAAAACTGTGTTGAAGTATTGCCATACATGATCGATACTTGATATTTATTTTGCTTAACTATTCCCCATGAGATTATTCAAGTAAAATAATGATTAATAACTTAAGTCTTACCTATTTTAGTTGTGTAATATCATTTTATTCAGCAGACTGCCGAACAGAAGCAAAATTGATTGAAAATTGGCCATATTGATCACAAAAGGAAAACGATTTTATATGTTCTAAAATATACAAAAGGATATTTTTAATTCTTCTTCTTATGGTCTTTTATATATACCACCATAAGCAATCGGTATTATGAACAAATTAGTAAAATTAATTTTAATATTATTTTAGAGTTGCTGATATCTATATTCTTAAACTGTTTAATAATCATGATATTTAATTGTAAAATAGAACAAGAGCTTCATGCTGGAAGATTATAAAATGAACAAAAATTATAAGAAGAACAGACAAAACCAAAAAAGTGGTAAACATATATAATATAAAGTACACTGTTCTTTTTATTTTTCTAGTAAATTATTAAGTTTTAATTTTATTTCAGGACTGAAAAAGCAACAATTTAATAACAATGATTTATGCCCGAAATCATTATTGATATGCCTAAAGAGTAAAGAGGTACCTACTTACCAACATTGTTTCTTAATCCTTTTAACATGTTCTTAACCATACTCTTGTATTTTAAGTGTAGTTTCGGTTGTATAACATTTAAAAAGCAGTTAAACTTTGAAACGGGCGTACATTTAGAAAATGCCGTGTGAATGTTGGCTAAAACACCTGAAATTTTAAGTGAAGTAATCATTGATGAAAAATAAGTTAGATGAACTAATAGACTTCGACTGTTCACAAAATATTAACGGACTTGGGGTTCTTTACTGCCGCCCCGAGAACAATTCATTGGATAAGCAACATCTCTGCCATAAGTAACCTCAAGTGCTTCGCTATGTTTGGAGACTCAGCAAGGGTGCCTGGGTTCATGAAGCGAGGATTGTCTAGGTCTTGGCGGTGGGTGCCTCTGCTCATTTACTGGCGGGCCGGAATTGGGAAGAATGGTTGAGGGAGACCTTTTGACCTCTCCAGCAGGACTCTCTTGACCCATCGCCTTGCACCGCGATGGGAGGGATGAATTCAAACGTCACTCCTGGACATACTAACCCTCAGATTAATACATATCCCTAATACTTTTTCCTTCCCAGATCTTCCTCCCCTTCATTTCCTTAAAATAACCCTCTACACAGCATCCCCAAAGATGACATAGGACCTGAGGGAAAATATTTTTCTTCTGTGGGAGGTAATAATTAAAAAAATCATCCTCTTGACAACGCTTATCTCTATCTCTATCTCTATCTTCTCTATCTCTACATATATGTGATGGCCACGGATTAGTGGAGTTCTCATTAAAATTAATTAAATTTTTTTTTTCTTTTTTATAAAATTAATTATACATGGCTATTAACATTAATAACATGTTCAAAGAACTACGTGATCAAGACAATTTGTTTACAACATCAGATGCTAAAATTTGTAAATATCTGACAGCCGATCCAAAACCACTACTATTATGCACCAAAATATAAGTTCAATAAATAAAAACTTTAATGAACTTCAGATACAGCTGAACCACCTAAATATGATATTCAGATAAGCTGAACCACCTAATATTTGATGTAACCATTCTTACAGAATGTTGGTTAAAAAACATTTACACTCCAAAACTTATAACTCACTATTCTTCATTCAATTCTTCAAATCATGACAGTCAGAACGATGGCGTTGTGGTATACACAACAAATGTTACAAACTCCGTTGTAACTGAAGTAAACATTATTGACGCGAGCTGTATGCAAATAATGTACAATAATGATACGTGCATTCTAGCAATATACCGCTCTCCATCCATACGTAATATCACACCATTTCTTAATAGTCTTAATAGATACTCTCTAATCTTTCCTATATTAAAAATTTAATAATTATGGGAGATTTAAACATCAACATACTCCCAAATAACTAACACCACCAATGTCACGACTACCTGAATATGTTAGAGTTCCATGGTTTAATTAGTACTATCAATATACCAACAAGAACAGCTAATGACCGGGACACACTGAACCCCAGATTCCTACCCACCTCTTAAACCCTTTTCCTTCCCAGAACTCTCCTCTCCTTCCTTTCCTTAAAAACCCTCTACACAGCATCCCCAAAGATGATATAGGCCCTGATGGAAAATATTTTCCTCAGGGCCTCCTGTGTGGAGCTCATGTAAAAAAAAAAAAAAAAATGAATCTACATCATGCATTGATCACATAATGATCAAAACTAATAAACAAAACAAAAGCATTGTTTATAAATCAACAATTACAGACCATTACACAACAAAATTCACATTACAATCCGACGCCACAAAAACCAGAAGAGATCAGTCAATCATATACAATAATATTAATTTTGATTATTTCAAAAACATAATTAAAAAAAATCTTAGCAAAAGCTTTTACAAATAAAAAACTCAGATGATGCATGGAATTATTTTGTTGACTTTTTGAAAAACGAATAAATTAATAATACCACATTTTTAACAAAAAAATATCTAACAAAATTAAACCCTTGAAATCATGGATAAACTATCCAATTATCAACTGCATTCGTAGAAGAAACGCATTACACAAAAAAGTGAAAGAAAATCCCAACAACATAATATCGCTAAACATCTACAAAAGATATAGAAATACATGCGGCGAAGTCATTAGAAAGGCGAAAGAAATCTACTACAGATACAAAATCCAAGAAAGTAACAACGATCCCAAAAAAATATGGCAAACTTTAAGAGAAGCCACAAATACACAAAACACTAAAGACAAACAGGACATAAGTAAACTTTGCACTGACGGAAAAATTATTGACCCCTCAATAAACCCCAAGCTCGTTGCGGATTACATCAATAATTACTTTACAAATGGTTCAAATCTTGCTTCTCTTCTACCAAATTGTGGGAATGCTCTACCTGCTGAAGCAGAACTTCAATTTCCCAAAAGAAGATTGAATTTTCAAACTGTGTCAGGGGAAGAGATTCTAAAAATAATTAATTCCCTAAAAACCACTTCTTCTGCCGGGGTTGATGGAATAATAACCAAGATTTTGAAAACGCTGTCTACGGAAATTACATTGCCTTTAGAATACCTAATTAACCTTAGCATCAGTCAAGGACACTTCCCCTCAAACCTGAAACAAGGTATTGTTATTCCCATAGATAAAACAGGTAACAAGACAGACATAAACAATTACAGACCAATAACTCTACTGACCAGTCTATCCAAAATATTTGAAAAAATTATCAATGCTCAGTTGGTAAAATTTCTGGTGAGCCATAAAATACTTTCAGAAAATCAGTACGGGTTTCAAGAAAACAAGAGTACCTCAGACGCTATTGCCGCCGTAACTGACTTCATTGTAAAAAACCTCGTTAAAAGAAAAAAATGTATTTCCATATTTTTAGACCTTTCTAAAGCCTTTGATACAATATCACACAGTAAATTAATAAACAAACTTCAAATAATCGGTATTACAGGCAACGAACTAAACTTTTTTAAGAGCTACCTTGGTGAACGCAAGCAACAAGTGAAAATAATGAACACACTTAGCAATCAGTGCTCAACTCACTATGGGATACCTCAAGGTAGCATATTAGGACCATCTTTGTTACTTTTATATATCAACGACTTATGTAACATTAACATTCAGGGAAAAATAGTTAGTTTTGCCGATGACACTGTTTTACTATTTGAAACTGATACTTGGCAAGCTGTTTACAAAAAAGCTGAAACGGATATAAACATTATAAAAAAGTGGTTAGATACAAATACGCTCACACTGAACACCGAGAAAACTAAATATGTCACATCAAGCATAAATATAACAGGTCAACCTCATGATGACGCCTCTAATAGAATACACACATGTTTAAATTCCGATGAATCTTGTCAGTGTCCCTACATTGAGCGTACTACACAGATGAAGTATCTCGGCCTCACAATTGATCCATATCTCAAATGGAATATTCACACTAAAATAATTGCAAACAAAATAAGAAAAACCAAGCACTTTTTTAGAACGATTCGAAACTTTTCGACTTACAACACTTGAAAATGATTTATTTTGTAGTCTGTCAATCTATTATTGAGTATGGTATCATAGCACGGGGAGGCGATACTGCATCAGCACTAGACCCAATCATAAAGGCACAGAAAACTATTATAAAATTAATTCTTAGAGTACCTCTAATTACAGACTCGAACTTAATCTTTAATATTATGAATGTGTTTTTGATGTTCGGCAGATATACGCAAAAACAATCCTGACTCATCTATACACAAATATACATAAATACTATGAAAAAAGATTAAATACTCGATGTATTCGAAACAATAACAAAGAATTACTACAAATTCCCGGTAACCGACGAGTTCATCGAAAATCAATTCATCGAAAGCAAATTCATCGAAAACGAGTTCATTGAAAATCAATTCATCGAAAGCAAATTCATCGAAAACGAGTTCATAGAAAATTAATTCATTGAAAATCAATTCATCGAATGATCAATTCATCGAAAAACATTTTATTTGTAGATATTAGAGCTGTCAAAATTAAATACCCAAAAAGGTCTGTTTAACTGAGTTAAATGTGTTTAGCAACTGTTAGTTTCGTAGTGACAATGTAAAATTTATAGGTTATCTCTTCGATTTCCGATTGTCTGATACTGCAAAAAAGGGATATCTAAGGAACGGTGACCAGACAACTCATAATGAAACCAACTCATAAGCAACTCAGAAAGCTCATTAAGAGTGATGATAAAAAATATTTAAAAATTGGTTAAATAGGTTAGGTTAGGTTAGATTAGGTTAGGTTAGGTTAGTTTAGGTTGACCAATGCTTTCTTTTACTTCTCGGTCCGCTCGGCATTTCTCTCAAATATCAACAAAATATATTTTTTCGATGAATTGGCGATTCGATGAATTGGTTTTCGACGAATTGATTTTCGATGAATTGGTTTTCGATGAATTTGCTGTTGATGAATTGATTTTTGATGAAATCGTTTTCCATGAACTCGTCGTGAACCCAAATTCCCATAACTCATACTACTTTTGGTCAACGAAGCTTCAGATACCTTGCAACAAGACTTTACAACATTCTTCCAATTAGTATAAAAAAATGTGATTCACAAAAAAAAAAAACATAAAAATTCGGATAAAAAATAATGATAGGGCATTTACGGGTGCACTCACCCAAATTCGAAATTAGTAATAAACCAATGCTGATATTATTGTACCAATGTTATTGTTATTATTAATGCAACCAATCTATTGTGCGATTATATTCTAATATAGGTGTAAGTATGTTCACAGAATTATAAATTGACGCAAAATTACGGCCTCAACACAGGCTAGCCTAATGATGCAGATTACGAGAAACTTACGTTTATAATTATAAATATCTATTCTTTAAGTACCTACTGTTTACATGTATATTGTTTTCCATTATTAACTTTTGTACTTATGCAACTTTTTAACTATTATATACTTTTTTTTGTAGTTATAAATCTTTAAATTTTTTTCATTATTTGTTTTTGGGGTGTTATGCCGTGTTGCGCTACCTCCTTCTTTAGCCAACGTTTCGGACATCGTTGCAGTGTCCATCATCAGGGCAGATCCGGTAGATGTGTAATTTTTAGTCGTGAAGTGTGTGCTTATTTACTTCGAAGCGATACCGTGTCGCCAGCACCACTAACTTTCACCAGTACAAAATACTCGTGACAAGCAGTATCGTCATCGCCGCGGAACGGAATAGAAAGTTCATTCAAACGTGGTATTTATGCTAGCCAGGGGCAAGTCCATTTGCGAGATGCCGACGGAAGTGGCTCCATCTCTTAATGAAATCTAAAATTAGAAATCACAAAGGAAAGAGAAAAAATAAAATAATAATAATAATAATAAAATAAAATTACAATGGTTAACTTTCACCAGTACAAAATAATCGTGACAAGCAGTGGCGGCGGAACGGAATAGAAAGTTCATTAAACATGCTATTTATGCTAGTCAGGGGCAAGTCCGTTTGCGAGATGCCGACCGAAGCAGGATTTTTGCAACGATGCAAAAATCCTGCCTTTTCTAGATGTGGAGGTGATGCGAAAAGAAGATGGTAATCTAGGACACACTGTATATAGAAAACCAACGCACACAAATCGGTATCTACATGCCGATTCGCATCACCACCCAGCGCAGAAGAGAGGACTTATCCATACCTTGGTGACGCGAGCGACCAGAATATGTGAAGACACTAAAATTGGAGTAGAACTTACAAAGCTGACCGATGCACTGGAACGCAACGGTTACCCAGCAAGTCAGACAAGTCAAATCATAAGAGCTAAATCTACACCAAACGAAGACAGAGCTAAACAAGAGTTAAAAGGCTGCGCTTTCCTGCCTTACGTTCACAATGTGACAGACAAAATCGCCAGGCTGTTGAGAAAAGATAGCATCAAGACTGTCTTCGGTGCCACAACTAAAATTCAAGACCTACTGAGGTCTGCAAAGACTAAGTTTCCTCTGGAAGCAGATGGAGTGTATAAACTCAGCTGTTCCGGATGTGACAAGGTTTATGTAGGCCAAACAGAGCGGACGATCTCCAAAAGGATAGCAGAACACTTTCGTGCTTGCAAACTCGGCCACCCTGATAAATCGGCAATCGCTGAGCACTTAATCGAAACCGGCCATTACTTTGGATTTGTTCCTGAGGTCTTAGGAAGACCCAAAAGTTATAGAGCACGCCTAATTACGAAGGCAATTGAAATCTACAAAAATCCTTTTAATATTAATAGAGACGACGGAGCTAAGCTCAATAGCTCTTGGTATCCGGTGATTGACGGCTACACCAAAGCTAAACGCAAAAAAACATGTCTAAGTATACAGTAATGCCAGCTCGTGGTAAACCATTTTGTGGTATAACTTTATATTAACTAAATTAACCGCTGAGCTATATATTTAATCTTAGCATATCGACTGGGTGTTTCCCTCATTCTTGGAAACTCACGCGTGTAAGCCCAATTTTCAAGGCTGGAGACAAGTCTGATATAAGGAATTACAGCAACAACTATACCAAAAATATTTGAAATGATTATTTACAAGAAATTACATCACCAAATTATGCTATTTCTAGGAGAAAACCAACACGGTTTCATGCCAAGAAAATCCACGGTTTCAAATTTGTTAACATTTTCGCGATTGGTGGCCGTCGGACTGGACTTGAGACACCAACTAGATGTAGTGTATACGGATTTTGCCAAGGCTTTTGATCGAGTTGATCATGATATTTTACTACTTAAAATGTACAAACTTGGTTTCGATCAACAAACACTTATATTCTTCGCGTCCTATTTAAAAGCTAGAAGTCAATATGTAATAATAAATGGACATGAATCTAAACAATTCCCGGCGTTATCAGGTATTCCCCAAGGTTCAAACCTTGGTCCTTTGCTGTTCCTTATACTTATAGATGACATCCAGGTTTGTGTAAAATATTGCAAATGTCTTCTATTTGCAGATGACCTCAAACTTTTGATGGAAATAATCTGTTACTATGACTGCTTAAAAATGCAATCTGACCTTGATGCTATTGCAGAATGGTCAGTAAAAAACAAATTAGAATTCAATATAAAAAATGTGTAACCATGACATATACCCGCTCCCAGAAGCCCACAGTTTTTTAATACAACATTAAAGGGAAAACATTATGCCGAGTCAATAGCTTTAAAGATCTCGGTATCGTCTTTGATCCCAAACTGACATTCTCGGATCATATATCACGGCTCACTCCAGCATGCTACAAACTCCTGGGTTTCATCATCAGAATATGTAAGCAATTTGATGACCCAGATGCAATGATAGCCATGTTTGATGGAGTCATAAGAAGTAAGCTGGAGTATGCCAGTGGTGTGTGGACTCCGCACCAAGCGAAATATATTAATATGCTAGAACAAGTTCAGAAAAAATTCCTTAGGTATGTCTATGCGGATGAATAGAACGTACCCGAGATTCATGCACCATATGGAATTACTTGAGGCAACAAATAAATTTAGCTTGGAAACTAGACGTTATGCAAATCTTGCAATTCTTAGTTTTAACATAATCCATAATCGTATTGACAGCCCATTCCTCTTGGAATGTTATGGCTTATACGTGCCTGAAAATTTCAGCCGTAGTCGTCGACACGACTTGTTCAAAATACCATACGGCAGAACAGATGTTCTAGCACAGCATAGCATGACAAGAGGAATGGTGCTGTTGAACGAAATATCGGAAACACTAGATATATATAACTCTTCTTTAGATAGCCTTAAGAATTTTTTGTATATTAATCATCTTCCTAGGTGTTAAGACTGTTAAAATGAGAAAATTGTGCAGTAATTGGATAAAAATCTGTTGTACAATTAAAAAAAAAAAATTCGCTTTAACCAGTGTAATTCTAATTCTAGTAAAATTTCATTTAATATTAATAGAGCAAAAAACCATGTCTAAGTCTTTGATTATATAAATGTCTAGATAGAGTGTTGCGCTGTAACTCCGAAAAAAAGAACAGGGCAGATTTGAAACGCTTGTGTGCGTGACACGCACACAAGTATAGGTAACTTATATTGTTAACGTTAAGCGCTCAACGTCACTGTAGGCGTGATGAGTGATACCAGATCCCGAGTATTTACCATAAAAGTGGGTAAAAAATATGTTTCGGTTTAGCGGGACCTATAATTCGTTTAATTTTGAATTCATTTAAGTAAGATAGTTTTCTACATATAATGATATAAATGAAAAGAAAATCATTGTTAAAAGAGATTTATTTTTGTTTGATTATTTTTAAAAAATAAATAAGAAATACGGAAAATAAGAAAGATACATTCATAGACGCTGCCAACTGGCCGGCAGGTATCGTTGTGTCTAAATTTAAATTTTTATCATCATCAAATAAAGAAGGTGGCCCGCATCCAGGTAAATCCCTAAAAATGGTAAAACTATCTTGTCACACTAAAAAAGACAATGCAAGTTTTTAAAACTAAAGCTATCGATAGTTATTATTTATTCTTAATGACCTTCCCTTTTAATTTGTTTTTTAAACAGTTTTCGTATAGATTTTACATCCCGGTTAATATTATCCAATTTTGTCTTATAGTGATATCTTAAGGCCAAATATTTTTCCATGGCCAAACTTATCAAATTAACTTGATGCAGAAGACCTTAAATCTGATCGGTTTTTACTTCGAAATAATTATCGGGAAAATTTAATTTGAAGAACAGGCAACCCTGTAAACATGGCGTCAAAACATGGGGTCAAAGCGCGTTGTCCGTAAGACCAATTTACACTATTAAAACTGAATTGTTTCTTTAACTGAATGGTTATTTAAAGGTTATTAACCGATGATAGGTAACATTTTTAGTTGTTTTCAATCGTCCTATGTAATTCCTGCACACTGATATAGCGCAAATCGTCATTTTCATATGTCACACAACACGTGTTTACCGTACAACGATTGTGTCGACAGGCCGAGCTTATCTGCCAACCTTTGGCAAATATTTTTTTTGGCGCTTCGTCACTCGAGCGCTATATCTAGACATTTATATAATCAAAGGTCTAAGTATACAGTAATGCCAGCTCGTGGTAAACCATTTTGATTTATATTGACTAAATTCGCCTTAACCATTGTATTTCTGTTTTTTAAATTCTTACCATTGTGATTTCTAATTTTAGAATTCATTAAGAGATGGAGCCACTTCGGTCGGCGTCTCGCAAACGGACTTGCCCCTGAATAGCATAAATACCACATTTAATGAACTTTCTATTCCGTTCCGCCGCCACTGCTTCTCACGATTATTTTGTACTGGTGAAAGTTAACCATTGTAATTTTATTTTATTCATTTACGCACCAGATTTAAATGTCCGGGTTTAATTTTCCTCACAGGAAAAACTAAACCCTTTCACACACTTCCCAAATGATCATCTGGTCAATCCACGTTATGCAATTGCACTATATAAGTATTATAATTACAAAACAATACAAGAACAACATGTCAACCTACCAGAGACCAGATGGGAAAATAATTCACCGACTCCAGATATTTTCATATCAGAGGGTTCGGCTCTGTGGAATTCCTAATTGAACCTATAAATCCTACTGATCCCTCAATATAAATATTTAAAAAATCTTTTGTAATCCTACATGTATTTAAAATTACCAATTTTTACATTTTTATATTAAACTAGCCGTTCCCGGCATGCGTTGCTATGCCATTTAATAAAGAAATTGTTTCTTCCGGAGTGTCCTTTCCCATTCGTCCCGTTCCCCTTCCGCCTCCCTTTCTTCTCCTGCGTCCTCTTCCCCTCTCGCGTTCCCACTCAGTCACCTCCACCTCCACCTTCCCTCTCCCCACTCCACTCCCCTCCCCCCTTCCCCCGTCCCGCTAACCACCCTTTCGAGTTCCCCTCCCCCCTCACACGTCCCCTTCCCCTCCCGCGTTCCCCTTCTTCCCTTTCCCGCTCCCTCGTCCCGTCAACCCTCCTCCCGCGTTCCATATATTCAATCCCAGTACATTCAGTTATTATACAGCCCGTGTGCCACCTTTTACAATGTTTATTCAAATTTCCATTTTTCATGTATATTAAATTTGGTACCTAACAAAGGTACCTATTTAAAATATCTAAAATTCTTGATTCGATTCAAACTTTTAGGGGAGTACCTACTTTAAATAAATTTATTAAAGATTTTCAAAAATAGAATCCTGATTGAACCTTCAATGTTTTGCAAAATGTCATTCTCAAACACGCGAACTGTCAAACATGCTCATGTTTTCTGAAATTATCCAATTTTCTGCGCAATTTTCTTAATTTTTCTCTCCGTAAGAACCATCCTCGTACTTCAAGGAATATTCTAAAAAAAGAATTAGCGAAATCGGTTCAGCCTATCTCGAGATTTGCGCTTACCAACACATTTAGCGATTCATTTTTATATTATAGATTATTTATATTATTATTTTTTTTTCTTACCTTTGTGATTTCTAATTTTAGATTTCATTAAGAGATGGAGCCACTTCCGTCGGCATCTCGCAAGCGGACTTGCCCCTGGCTAGCATAAATACCACGTTTTAATTTTTTTTTTTTTTTTTTTATGCCGGCAACCCGGTCGTTTATTGTAATAATAATCATATACACACAAGTTAGTAGCCCGCCTCACTAGACTAAGTCTGTTCCGAGGCGGGTACATATATATATATATACATAAACTTAGACACATATACATTTACATATATATACATGCATATACACAATTTTGTTCATACACACATACACGCGTATGCGGACATACTTACACACAGGTATTCGCATACGTGTACATAATCAAACTCATAGATACATATTAAAACCTAAATACATATAATCAAATAAGAATTATTGGGAGTTGAAATACAGTTATCAAGGAATTGACAAATTTCCATAAAACCAAAAATTCATCAAGTACACATAGTAATGCTAGCGTCTAAATCTAGAACTATAAGATTTCAACAAAATAATATACATATGAGGTAATAATAATATAAACTTTCGCAAAACAAAAGCAGTATTAATAATAAAAGCATTCGTAATACAAAAGCAGTATTAATAATTAAGATAAAATTTCTATAAGTAACCAACACATATAAGTAAATAAAGAGTGAGGATTATAGACTAAGATGAGATTACTAATAACTTGGTGATGCTTGCCCTTTTTTTGTGTAGTAACCATGTATTGAAATGTTTGTATAACCAGTTTAGGTTGTTTTTTGTGGTACAGTAGGTGGTTTCTTTTAGGAAGGTGTTGAAAATGTGAGGTGCGAGGTAAGATTCGTGTTTTTGGGCAAAAGTTGATTTAGTTTTAGGCACTAGAAGTAGGTTACACGATTTAGCTCTTGTGTTTTTCGGGTGAGTTATGTGGCATGGAGAGGAATTTACGCAGTTTATTTGTATGATCTTTTTAATGAACAGCTTCCTGATATCTAGTATGTTATTAGTAATAAGTATGTTTTCCGTCGGGTGAAGATAAGGTTTTTTGAACATGATCCTAATTAATGTTTTAACTAATGAACTTTCTATTCCGTTCCGCGGCGATGACGCCACTGCTTGTCACGAGTATTTTGTACTGGTGAAAGTTAGTGGTGTTGGCGACACGGTATCGCTTCGAAGTAAATAAGCACACACTTCACAACTAAAAATTACACATCTACCGGATCTGCCCTGATGATGGACACTGCAACGATGTCCGAAACGTTGGCTAAAGAAGGAGGTAGCGCAACACGGCATAACACCCCAAAAACAAATAATGAAAATGCCTTTGGCCGTGAAAATCTTAAAACTTACCTTTAAATTTTTGTTCAATAAATATATATATATATTATATTATTTACTAGCTGAGTTACCCGGCGTCGCTCAGGACAACATTCGAGAGTTTCTGGAAAGTTTCACATTGATGTTCCCGATTCCCTATTCCTGAACATTCCACAATTTTCCAGAATGTTCCTGGATGTTCTGGAACGTTATAGAATGCTCTCAAATACTCTAACTGGGGTGTCCAGCTTCTCTCAGGGAGTTGACGTGAGATTGAATTGACGTTCGAATCCACGACGGATCTTGCTTTGCATACACTATATGGGTAGCCCCATACAAAAAAGACTTCAAATGTTCCAGATCATTCCACAACATTCTGGAGTGTTCCACAATGATTGGGGATGTTCCGGTACGTTCCTGAACGTACTGTAATGTTCCGGGATGTTCTGGAATGTGGTGGAATGCTCAAGAATACTCTGGAATGTTTTGAACTGTTCTAGAAATTTTAAGGGGGTGAAACTTCAAGCCCTTATATTTTTAAAAGCACGCCCTTCAGGTAAAGACTGGAACTTTCTTCATAGATGGGGAGGGCTACAACACAATATAACTCCCGTTATCGTACCGGGACTCGTCTTTAGTTTTATCGGCATGCACATTGAATACTTTTTTTAATAATGTATATTGAAGATTAAGATTATCCAAACATCTAGAACTTTTCAGAGCCTTCCAGACTCACCGACACTCTCCACCACTCATTTCCGAAAGCTTTTAGAACTTTCTCCTTCCATAACATCCTAGAGCATTACAGGGAACCTTCCAGATCTGTCTAGAACCTTCTAGACTCGCCAACACACTCCATCGCTCCTTTCATAACTTTCTACAGCTTTATCGAATCTTATAGATCTTTCCGGAACCTTCTTGACTCTCCTACGTACTCCGCCACTCCTTCCAGAATTTTATACTACTTTATCGAACCTTCTAGAATAATCTAGAACTTCCTACAGCTTTACGGACACACCGACACACTCCTTTGAGAACTTTCTACAGCTTCATAGAACCTTCTTGAACTTTTCGGAACCTTCTAGACTCGCTGACATACTCCTGCACTTCTTCCAGAACATTCCAGAGTTTTATCAATTTTTCTAGAAGTTTCCGGAATCTTCTAGACTCTTCTTGAAATTTCTAGAGTCTTCTTAGAACTTTCAGCCCTTATATCTTCAAAAGCAAGCCCTCTAGGTAAAAACGCATACCCTTATTCTCTAGGGGGGATAGAGATCTACCATACCATATAACTCTCTTGATCGTACCGGCACTCGTTTTTGAGTTTTTGCGTTCCGCACGTTTTTTTAGACTTTCTTTTATAATAAACTAGCTTTTTCCCGCGGCTTCGCTCGCATGGCATTAGGGGATTTCCACTCAGCCTCCTCTACCTTCCCTCTCCCCACTCCACTCCCCCCATCAATCCCCCCCCTCCTCCCACCCCTCCCCCCACTCCACTCCCCCCCATCAACCTCCTTCCCTCCACCCCCTACCCCTCCCCACAACCTCCTCCATCCTTCCCCATTCCCCTTCCTTCCCTCCCCCCTCTCCCTCCCCCCTCTCCCTCCCCTAACCCCCTTCCCCCCCACCCTCCTCCCCCTCCCCTTCCCCCCTCCCCACTCCCCCCACTCACTTCTCGCATTCCACACATTCATTCCCGATACATTCAGTTTTAAAACTGCTCGCATGCCACCTGTTATAATTTCTTATACAAAATTCATAATGCCAGAACTCAACGGTAGTTTTATACAAAAAAAACGAACAATAAAAAGTATTATCCAATTTGGTTCAGTCGTTCGGGTTTATGCGCATACATACATTTTGGTGATTCATTTTTATAGATAGTTATTAAGTACGAATTATTATTCTTCTTTTTATATTCTACCAAAAAATCCAGTACGGCAGTTTTATACTTAAAAAATGCGATACCTGTCTATCCAATTAAAATACTAATTGTTGTGTGACATTATGTCAAAATTTGAGAATGACATTTTGCAAAACAAAGATACTTAAATAAAAATTCTATTTTAGAAAATATTAAAGCGAATTTATTTGAAGTACCTACTTCCCTAATAATTTGAATCGGTTAAAGAATTATGGATATCTTACTAATCGTGCCACCTATTGCAATTTTTTCATACAAATTTCGTAATGCCAGAGCTCTGAGCTTACAGCCTATATGTTCATATTATTGTAAAGTTTCATTAAAATCCATTCTGTAAAGTAGGAATTAGTATTTTATACATATTTGAATTTTAACATCAATGTGGTGTTAGGATATTGTTATTAGAGATAAATTCTATCTTTGATAATTGTCTCGAACACCTTTGAAAATACTGATAAAACCGATATTGTGCGATAGAAATACGTTTATTGCAGTCTTCTTTGTAAATCTGAAATAATTTTGGCTAACTTTAATTGATTCGGGAATATTCCCGAGCCTATAGACTATATAGGAATCTATAAGTTTCTCTAGGTGCCCAGCTAGTTATACTTTACAGGTTAAATGAAATTACCCTTGAAATGAAAACAAATCACACATTTCATCAAAATTATTAACACGTTTTAAAACCGATGGTTTTTCTTCGTCAGGATAAAATGAAACAAGAGCCTAGCAGTCCTTTAAGTATTTTCAAATTTGGTGAAATTAGTTTGCTGTTTCGTCGTAATGTCGCCCGTGTAGTTTTTAGATATTCTAACTTCGGTATTGTGTTTTAAAGTTGTACATAATTTCACAACGCTACTTGTAATCTAATTCCCCGATTTCCTCCTCCCGTCAAGCTCTAGGGCGTCGACTTTACCATGAAACTCGTATGTAATTTTGGTCAGCGAGCATTTGGTGATATCAGGGGTATAAAAGCAGTTTTATTTAAAATTTTGCAGAAAGTGAAAAAAATGATAATTTTTCCAATGTAAATTATTACTTTTTCAACACAAAAGGTAAACGTTACTTTAATGAATCGATAATTATTTTTGTTATTAATATCATCGCAAAGAAAAAAACCTCTTGTTGTCATTGTTTTATTTGAAAACTTAACAAAATTGATAATAACGGTTGATTAGACGATTATAATTTTAATAATTTTTTTTAATAATTTTATTATCTTAAAAAATGGAACATGTTACAGTGTTACTTTTCCTCCATTAAAAGCATTTGCTTGTGGAATTATGCACCAAGAATTTTTATTACTACAAAATGTGCATACCTATATTACGAGTATAATACAATATTACATATTCAGGGTATTATTAGGCGTACTTGACGTATTTTAACCAGTTATTTGTGACATTATTTGGAATAAAAAATGTAAATGAAATTTTGGTCTCCGGCGACTTTTTTTTTCAAAACTTTTTTCCTCAAAATCAAATTTTTTTCCGCATGTCATCACTGGTCACCCAGCCGAGTAGCCGACCAACCCCTCACCCCATCTCTAACTGTCCAACACCTAAAATTTTTTTATGTTTTTTGTAGAAAAAAAAATCAAAGATGTCACTGTAGACTAAAAATTTAATTTACATTTTTTACTCCAAATAATGTCAGGAATCAATGGTTAAAGTAAGTCAAGTACGTCCCTTAAAACCCTGTAGGTATATATGCAGTACATATATTTATACAATATTTTACATATATTTACAGTACATATATTTATACAATACATATATTTTATTTTATTTATTTATGTTTATTTAGGAAGCATACAATTGTGTGTAAAGTAATTGTACATTAAATAGTGAATATAATTTAAACCAGTTAAGTTCAGTGAAATCAAGTGGTTATTAAACAATTATAGTAGGTATAAATTGTAAGCACGTTGTAAAAATTATCAAAAAGTGGTAATAATCAATACAGAAATAATAGTTTCGAGTAGTTATTTAAATAAAATTACTAAATACAAAATTTTTTTAAATAAAAGTACGTAGTGTTAAGTAAAAAGTTATTAAAAAGAAAATAATAAACAAGAATTAATAGTTTTCATTTAAGTACATTGTACGGTTAGTTTGATTTTAGTCGATTTAAGGGTAAAATGGATAATGTAGCACTAGGACTGCACATATACAGGATGTTAAGTACTTGACTTACTTTAACCAGTGATTCCTGACATTATATGGAGTAAAAAATGAAAATGAAATTTCGGTCTCCGGTGACATCTTTGATGTTTTTTTTCTACAAAAACATAAAAAAATGGTAGGTGTTGTACAGTTGGAGGAGGGGTGAAGGGTTGGTCGACTACTCAGCTGGGTATATACATGTTTATATATAAAACTCAAACCAAAAAACCTTAGTTTTCGAGTAAATAGAGTTTGAAGACTAAATTTTTAAGGTTAAATTGGAAAAAAAGTTTAAGTTGCTACATGGTTACTGTCAGATCAGATAGCTTGATTATTCACATCTAGTAACCAAACACGGCTAAAGCCATTTAAAGCAAAGTTTTAATTCTGAATGGTGGTCTTTTACTAGGGCGATACTGAAACTATCTTTCAATCTGGAACGTACCGCAAATCCTTATAATATTTTTAAATGATCAAATTGTGAAATAACACAAACCAATCAAATAAAATTTACTTGCGCATGCTTAATTTGAATCCGTGACCTCCGGAACGTCAGTCGAGAGCCTTATCGAAAATAACAAAACTAGAAATGAAAAAAATATATTATAAATAAAGATATGTAAACGTGAATAAAACTAAGGTAGGTATAAGTGATTAATTTAATGTGAATAATTTTATAAAATTTCATTAAGATTTTTCAAAAATAGTTATTTGCCATCGAATAGATATTTCGCATTTCATATTATTTGTTCTTATTTAAATGTCGGAAACATTTATTTAATTATCATATACATTTATTTAATTATCAAAAACATTATTTAATTATCATAAACATATAATATTATGTTAACTTTGAATATCCCTGAACAGCGCCGACACAGCTCGCCCGTGCGATTTGAGTAGAGAGTAAATTAAAGAAGAAATTGTAAAAAGGGCCATTTAATAATTCCGACAATGTATTCAGGTCTAGTAAATGACTGATCTTTTGGGTGATTCAGCTTTTACTTAAATTATTTAAAGTAGCGTGACAGACAACCTTCCGTCTTGGGGCTTGTCCAGGCACTGAAACAATAATTGAGATCTGCTCTAAATATATGATACGAAAATTGATGCAAACCAAATAAATCATTGGATTTTATTATATTTATTTTTAAATTGAGATTCTTAAAATACTGTTTTATTGGATGATATTTTTATTTTATTAACTAACCTGTTTTTTGGTACATTAAAACGATTCTAAAGTTGACTGATTTATGCAGTTTTTTTAATAATATCACATCGTAATTTAGCTAAAAAGGGTCTTTAATTAAAAAATTAAAAAATGAAGCGGCATACGTTGAGATGTTTGCTATCTAAAAATATTTTTTATATTTTATTTTCCTTTATGCGTACGACAACATAAGAAAAATATTTGTAGGTCGATTGAGATTTGTTGAAAACAACTATTTTTCAAACAGTAATAAAGTATGAAAAATATTTTTTGTTAATATTTAATTATATTTTTAGAGATAGAACGTAAATGTAACTATCATTCTTTTGGTATAACTTTTCTTTTGTTTGTACGGTTATGGACGTAGGCGACTTCGAAAACGCGCAAAAATCATTAAATATTGAAAAATCTCTCGTACCATCTTAACAACAATAGACAAACAAGTCGATCGTCCAGTTGATTAGTCAGACATCTCCAAATACAAAGTTTTGAGATAATTGGGAAAGCAAAAATTCGAATGCTTGCTCTCGATAAATCAAATATTATTTATACAAGTCTGTGTTTAACATATTAAATATGCTTCAAAATAAAATGTTAATTAGTATGATCTTTTTAAATATCCTACTATGGACCCAGACAACTTCAACATTTTGTAACAATTATTATAAGCAATAATTATCAGCCTGAAACACTCATCAACATTGAAAAATCTTCCGAGAAAAGATACTTGCCGCCAACGGGACTTGAACCCGTGTCCTTCTGATTGCCGGTCAGCTGCTCTTGACCATTGAGCTATGGGGGCTTATCAAATACCCGAATACCAGAATACACTTTCTCATATAACTGCGTACGTAACTCAAATTTCGATTTTTCGAAGATGTCTTGACTAATTAACTGGACGAACGAAAAGTATTCAAATAAGTAACTAGTAGACATAAACATTATAAAGAATGGCGATTCATTATATAAAAACAATTATATGAAAAAAGTAACCAAAATGACTAAATAAAACAAATAAATGATTGTAAATGGAGGAATTAATTTAATCCTTTAATTCACTGTGCCTATTATCAAACAGTGAAACTATTCTTTCTGTCTCAATTGATGCCTTCTTTATTCGAGATCTTTTTCAAGACAAATAGTCTGGTCTTATTTTCTAAGGTGATCCACTAGTCCTTGGAAAAATCCACATCGGAATCCCTGCCTCTTTTTGGGAGATTTTTAAAAATACCTGAGAAGTCGGCTTTGGAGGGGCTGGAGAAGGTATTTGAGAGTTGTTTTTCACAGGTTGATTTCGTAAAAAACGTGCAAAAAATATTAACTCCTTATACATTATTTATTATAATAACAAGGAAATTTAAAAGTGATTTCACGAATCCAAGCGAATAGGGACCGCATTCTAGGGACGTCCATTCGCCATCGCAGGCGGAGCATAACTGATACAAAAGGCCACATGGCACATAGTCTTATGCGGACGGTATTAGGTTTAATTTTATCAATTCCAAATTCGTTGAACGCTGCCCATTTTGATTCACGCCGAAATAAAAAAGTGCGAAATTGAATTGTTTTGTTTTATTTTGTGAAATTCAGGCACAAATATTAAAATGTTTTCCGATTATTTTCAAAAGAACTTTATTTGTCACATTATATAATAAAACTTTACCCGAAAATAGATTCATTAGTAGGAGATTTTGGCACATGAAAGTATTTTTATAAGCCTGATGCTTTATTTTTTTCCAGACTTACAAAAGGACTTATTAAAAAATTACTCGATTATTTCCAAGGTCAAGGTGTATTCCAATCGCATTATTTATTGAAGTATATATAATATTTCTAAGCGATCAAATTTTGAAACCAAAAACACATTGCATTATTTCGCATGGCTTCATCAGAAAAAAAATGAAAAGATGTTTCAATTAACGCAGTGTAATGTTCTTTAATCTGTGGCTCACTAGCCCACAATAGCAATGATTATAACGTAAGTTCTTTTTGTGTTGTTTATTGTGAATTACAATGATCGAGAGTAATATTGTATTTATGTTATTTGGTACTAAGACTGTTTACTAAGGCTTCCTAAGTAGATCTGAGCGCTGCCGAATAGGCCAGCTGTTCCATTGTACTGTGCTCACTCGTGAATCTCCGGAAACCCGAACCTTCCCGAGTGAGCGCGGTGTGTGTGTATACCTATGTACAACATACACTACACGCAGTAATTGCGTTGACCTATAAATCCACGTAGAAAAATATCTTCAAATTTAACGACATCAGTCTCACTATTCAAGTGCCATTGCAGCTTCAGATATAACAAGGATTTTCTGCTTTAATTGAGAAATTGCCAAGATGAAGCCGAGTTCCAAGTGAAACTACTCTGAGTTGTAAGTTACGTACAATGAAGTAGTTAATAAGCTAACAAGTTTGATTTAGTTTATTTTAACACGTTAAACCACACAGCTTACTGCAATAAATATCTTCTTATCATAATATTATTAGCTTCTTTAATGGTAATGACAATAAGACGCACGTAAGCGAGAAATAATACTTGCAGCCGTCTAAAAATGACTTGAACTTTATTATCCCTTTATTATTGGGCTTTACAGAATAAACGCTGTAATAGTAGTAAAATTCTGTTTTTGAATAAGAACCTACGAATAATACATCTATTAACTGATATAAAAATGATATCTTCGTTAGAAGACTTTAAGAGCATAGAGGTTTAAGGGCGTAAAAGTTGATAGTGTTACCTTAAGAAGAATCACTCATAACCATCATCATCAGACTTACAAATATGCCCCCGCGATGTAATTAAACCATTTCTTCAGAAATGGGCCTAAGATGGGACTAACGACTGTTAGAACGCCGGGTTTCTCCACTGAAATTTAAAAAGAACCAAAATTCTTTAATATCATCAGTCCTCAAGAAAGATGGCCAGACTCTCTGAGGTACTGAAGGGGTGGGACTACATAGGTATGTGGTGCGGGGGGGGGGGGGGTTAATCAATTGAGGGGTTCAAAACCCCCCCATCGGGCTCAGTTTTGCTTAGAAAAAAAATAGTACTTGTTGATTACATTCCTGGAAAATAAATCAATATTATTTGCACCATTTCGTTCATCAGTGTGATATAAATGTTATAAGTCGCAGTAAGTAAAGATCCCACTAAAACTTTCCAATAACTTTTCCCCCCCTCCCCCCTTCTATTTTTCCCTTGTTCCCCCCAGGTTCGAACCCACAACTTAGGGTCGAACCCCACCCATATGTGATTACTATAGCTACGCCCTTGGCAGGCTTAAAGTTTAAGGAAGGCTACCTTCCACTAATGCACTTAAAATTAAAAAAAAAAAACTAATTAGTTATAATGCGAGTACACCTTTCATTATTTGATAGTTAGGTATACCGTCATAATATTGGAGCTGAGATCTGGTCTGGTTAACGGCGAGTTATAGAGCATTTTTTTTTTTCAAAATTCTCAGCTTTTCCACCCGACCAATTTAAGCTCGCAGTGTAATTTGCACGCAGTAACTCTTCATCACAATACATACGCCTTTCTGTTTGTTCCATATTGCTCTAAACAAAAACAAAAAAGATAGTCGAATCTCGCTGGAAATCTGGTATTAAATTAACAATAATAGTTACCTATTCATAATTATAGTTCCTACACACTTAATTAAGCAATGTTTTCTTAGTACACATTCATAAGTCACTGAATTAGCAATAGATCAATACGATGATGAAGCAGTAAAAAAACACCTTAACTAATTTTTAATATTCGCATTTTACCTTCAAATATCAGACGTCATGATTCATAATATTTTGATTTGCATGTGGGAAAATGCATGGAAAATGATAAACATTATATTTGAAAATAAGCAATTCATTTGATAATATTTAATACTATTAACGTTATTAATGCATATCTCAAATCAGTGCAGAGAAACTATTGGATGTCTTGTTTCACTTTACGGCTTTTCCTTTCACTTCGGCTGTTGGCGCTGCATCACTCCATAGATAGCACTTTATAATAGTAGAATAGTGGTTCTAGTAGAATAGTAGCAAGCAGGCAACTGCAGAGGTGCATAGACGAGAATAGATGAGATCGAGATCAATGGAACTTAGAACCAGTGGGGTGGTGACAAGACTTTCAGGCTGGCCGCTGGGGTGAATGCTCGATGAAGGTAGATGACTTTAACACGTATCTGAAAAAAGAGTGCAATCACACGCGGTACAAGTGAAACCTTCAGAAAACTGAAGAGACTAAGACTGGGGAGGCTACGAAGAACCGCACAAAGAGGATACGGGTTATACTATCTCATTCTCTCGTTGGCTTAATCCTATAGATGTTTGCGTTTGTCTCTTTTTAGTATCGCTATGTTTCGTTTCATCGAGTTTCAAATCACAATGGTGCCAAAGAAGTTTTCACTTCAAAAATATTTCTACTAAATATTATTAGTTGATATATAGATCTTAAAGAGGTGTAGGAGATGTGAACTATTACATAATAATTATTAAAAGTTACTAGATAAGCGATTGCACCGAAATTTCACAAGTCTTATCTATAATTAGCACTTTTGAATGATTAAGTAATAATAATAAGTTTATTTATTTCAGCCGAACAGATCGGTGAGTGTAATACTCTGTCAGCCACATTTATTTATTTATTTACATGGAAGGGTATAATGTTTCAATTCAATTTATAACCTTACTAGGACAAGCCTGGGTTGAGCTTAATAATTCTACAAATTAACAGAATAACACAAAAATAATATACGAGTAGGTATTGAAATAACAAAATATTGTTGCACATTTCTAAGGGTATGGGGTATGGGTATCTACTAAGCTGAAAGCAACAGTACATTATAATGTAAACATGTAGGGTGACCATCATGTTGAAGTTTTATTTGAAATAAAAATGTGTATTTTAAAAGGACTAAAATGAAAATATATGTTATTAAATTTAGCAGGAGAAAGATAAAAAAAAAACGGTTTAGATAAAATGCTATTAATTGAGAAAAGACAAAGTAGAGAAAATCAATATTGGTAATCTTCGGATAACACAAATAATTTAACATTCTTTTTAAAAGTGCCGAAGGCATTAGATGTAATATGTTCTGGTAAGTTATTAAATATGAGTGGAGCCTGATAAAAATAATTTCTTTGACCAAAAGAAGATATAGTTAGAATTGCCATATAAAAGTATACATCTATAAAATTACATTAAATAATTACATGAAATAGAATATACAAGATAAAAGGTAAAATAAAATATAAGAGTTAACATATTTAGTTCTTGCATACTATACGGAGAAAAAACATAAAAACATGGTACCTTATATATACAAGATAGTGGTTATATATATCTTCAAAGCATTGTAAATTTCATGAAACCAGAGTTCACTTTGAGATTTTTTAATCCTGATTTTCTGTTTTATGGTAAAGATTTGGGTACCAATGCATTTTTTAGTGAAACGGTAGATTTTTTGATGGTTGAATAGGTGAGCTGCGGAAATGAAAAGTGCCTTTATTCTCTAAATATTTTCTTTTAAATTCTTCTGCCTAAGGGGGTTCCTGATTATTGAGGATCGTGACGCCCACTCCAATTTCTGTTGTTGTCTAAGTTGGATAAGACTCCCCACTGCGTGGAGAGCCAAGGTCATTGACGTATGTATATTTGATCACCCCAGCGCACTGGTGACGGTGACCTTCCTCTACTTCTCCTGCCTACCACTTTACCTGTGACCATGAGTTGGAGTCCTCAGTTTGGCAAGCAACGTGTGCAAAGTATCTTAAAATATTTTATCGGTACATAGTGAGAGACTACTGTGGATGCCTAGTTCTTCCAGAATGAACACATTTGTGCGCCTGGTTCTCCATGGAATCCTGCGCGTTTTTCCGGCGCCACATTTCGAGGGCGTCTATTCGCTTTCTTTTGCTTGCTCCAAGCGTCCATTTTTCGCGAACCGTCACCGTCTAGAAAGGGGAAAATCAGTGCCCGGACGGGTACCATCTTGGTGGTCTTCATAATCTCTGGCCTCCTCTATCTTTTGCATTTTGCGCATGACGTATTTAATCATGCAAATACTTATTTTCACTTCTATTTCGCAGCCTTCTTTATCACTTATGGACCAGCCTAAGTTCATGGAGAAGTTCTCCATGAACTTAGGCTGCTCCTAATTTTTTTTTTAAATATTACACCAAAAATTTATTAGTTAAATTAAACTAAGAATTTACAAAGGCAAATTTATAAATTTTACAAATTATAATACTAAATCTATTTTTTTTGTAAATGTTACAACAGGTGTAAAAACATAATGATATATTATGTACATTTTTTCAATCTTAGCACTCCAACTCACTGAAATCTCACGAACCGCCTCTGGTACACACCTAATCTCTTTTCAATATTTATATCTTCAAAATGATGTGTTAGGTACCTTTCTTATTAGACTTACACGTTTTGCCGCTTGGTTCCAGAGTCGTCTTCATTTTGCATTAATCACTCAAAGTCGATAATCGGTGTGGGATTTGAACTTGATCCTTCCAACCCCCGGCGCCAGCCAATCGTCCTACCCGCAAGGGTATCGACTGCTTTCTATGTTTACAAAATCATTCAATCCCATTAATTCCATCAATTTCACGCAAATTTTAACGCCAACCATCAATTTTATTAAATCCCACAGCAGAAGTAATCCATAAAACAAATCTGATAAAATAATCATCGTCTTATTATTTGAGGATTATTTTATTTAAACATAGGATTAAATCATTAGATCATGAGTAAGCACGTAGGCAGTAGGCAGTAGGCAGGGTCATTATTCATTATTCACCATCAGAAATGTTAATGGGCACTTATTTGTCCGAGGCGGATATTAAATTACGTCCGACACGGATTAAAGGTTAAGTTACTTTATAAAAATTTGATAATGAGTCGGGAAATTTACAATGCTAAAAGAATGGTTTTCAGGTAACGCCTTCGCTTTGCAGGGCCTTACTGTAAACATTAACATCATTTTTCTAAATGTAATAAAATTAACTAATATCTACTATTGAACTTACTGAATATATTTTTTTATTTTATTTCTTTTCTTATTAGGTTTTGTATATATACACATGTAACATAATCATGAGTAATTAAACATGCAACATTGATTAAAAAACTGTAAAAACACACGTATATATATATATATATATATATATATAGAGAGTGCAATATATATATATATATTGCACTCTCGTAAAGGTTATATATTATATATATATATATATATATATATATATATATATATATTTATCTCCTCACGTACTTTGTTGATATTGCGCGACGGTACACCAGTTTTTTGTTGATCCGTTTGAGTTTGTTGATCTATCCGGATTTGTGGATCCGTTACCGAAGCTGGGATACATTTCCAGATCCATGTGGATCAACTTTTGTCATCGAGATTTACCTGTAAGCCACGCCCATTTTTCGGTGTCATATACATTTTACACGTTTTTATTTGTTGATCCATATACGTATATATGGATGGTGCCGGTCTGTCGAACTTTTCTGCTCCTTTTAGTAGGTACTTGTAGGTACGTTCTTATTTGCCAAGTTTTGACCGCGAACTGTGCGCAATGCAAAGGTTCTATGTGCGTCTGTCGTATTGTTCAGGTCCATTTAGTATCGGTACGTTCTATAAAGATTAAAATATACTTAAGAGGATAGACCGCCTCACAATTGCGTCATGGTACTTTACCCTTGAAAAGTGTTTTTATTTACCACCTAACACGTGCCAAACTATTTGTACGGACTAGGTAGAGCGGCTTTTTATCGTTACCCGGTTGGGAAACTTTCTGATGCGAGTTAAGGTGGGGACCAAAGACTCGAACTCGAAAAACTACTGTAACCATAAAATAGATTTAGCACACCTATTAGAGACGGCTTGAGTAATGAGACTACGAACTTTGACTACGAATCCAGAGGTCGCGGGTTAGATGACTTGAGTAAGGACTAATTGAATTATTATAAACGAGGTATTCCAATTTGGGAAGCGGGTATGGGTACCGCCGCCCCGGGAACCATTACTGTATAACCAACACCTCTGCAAGCAGTTTGCTACGTTTGGTGACTAAGCAGGGGTGACCGGGTTCATGGTATCAGGTTTGTCCAGGACATGGCGGCGGATAGGTCTGCCCTGCTGCGTGGCGGGCTGGATAAGAATTTGGTTGAGGGAGGCCTTTTGACCTTTCTAGCCGGACTCTGTCGACCCATCTCCTTGCACCGCATTTGGAGGGATGGAATTTTAGGGCCGTCACTCCTAGACACATTGACCCCAGATTCCTATCCACCCCACATACCTTATTCCTTCCCAGAACTTCCTATCCTTCCCTTCCTTAAAAAGACCCTCCACACAGCATCCCCTTAGATGACATAGGCCCTGAGGGAAATTATTTTTCTCAGGGCCTCCTATGTGGAGCTACTGTAAAAAAATGAGATTGCGAACTTCGACTACGAATCCGGAGGTAGCGGGTGAGAGACAAATGAATCCATCTCTTAATTAGTAAACCATGTAGGTATTGTTTATTATAATAAAATATAATTATGATATGATTTACGGTTAAAATACCAAATTATTTCATTACAGAACTTCCTCTTCTTCCTTTCCCTAAAAAAACCCTCCACACAGCATCCCCAAAGATGACAAAGAAACTGAGGAATTTTTTATCAGGTGTAGTGCTAATGCGAGAAAAAATACAATTTAACCAATTAATATTATTACATACCAAACTCTCCCGATCCGGCCGGCCACGCAGTAGATGGGCGAACGCATTCGCTGAAAAGAACTAAACAAACTTCACCCGTCGAACCCAGGCACTCTTATATAATTCAGGTTAGTTCTCCCTCAATCAGTCCTGATCCGGCCCGCCACGCAGTAGATGGGCGAACAAATTCGCCGAAAGACCTAGACTAACCTCACCGGATGTACCCGGGCACCCCTGCTAAGTCACCAACAGTAGCGAACCACTTGGGGTGACGTATGACAGAGGTGTCGGTTATCGAAAAATGGTTGCCGGGGCGGCGGTACCCATACGCGCCTCCCAACCTTTAGGTATAGGTTAAGTGGTTCGCTACATTTGGTGACATAGCCGTGGTGCCCATGTTTTTGAGGTGAGGTTTGTGCGGGTCTTGGCAGCAGATGCATCTGCCCACTAGCTGCATGGCAGGCCGGATCGGGAGAGGATGATTGAGGGAGTCCATTGACTTCTTCAGCTGCACTCTCTCGAAACGTCGCCTTGCATCGCAGCGGGAGGGATGGATTCATACGTCCGTCACTTCTGGACACACTGACCCCCAGATTCCTACCCACCCCTAATACCTTTTCCTTCTCAGAACTTCCTCAACTTCCTCTCCCAAAAAGACCGTCATTATCACGCGAGGCTCGAAAGGGGGGGGGGGGTCCGAAAAATACGAAATATCACAAGGGGGGGGGGGGGGGATATAATGGGATAACACGTGTATTTATTTTTCGTCGAACGCACGATAATATTCTGAAAATTCACCATACCTTGTACTAAAAGAATACACGTGATTTTGGGTATGGGAGGGGGGGTAGTCTTTAATCTCACCACATATCACCGGGGGGGGGGGGGTTAAAAAGTTGCTAAAAAACATCACGTGATTATTGGACGACCCCAAAGGAAAAGGAATAAAGGGTGGGTAGGAATCTGGAGGTCGGTGTGTTCAGGAATCCATCACTTCCACTGCGGTGGAAGGCTATGTTCCGAGAGAGTACGGCTGGAAAAATTCAAAGGGACTCCTCAACACTCTCTCCCAATCCGGCCTGCCATGCAGCTGGTGGGCTGATGCATCCGCCGCCAATACCCGGACAATCCTCATCCCATGAACCTGGGCACCCCTGTTAAGTCACCAAACGTAGCGAACCACTTGGGGTGACCTATGACAGAGGTATTGGTTATCCAAAAAACGGTTCCCGGGGCGGCGGGACCCATACCCACCTCCCAAATCTTAATCTAGAAGGCGACCTTTTGATACTCCAGATGGATTTTCTCGAAATAACGCCATGCGCCGCAGTGGGAGGGATGGATTCATCCGTCCATCACTCCTGGAGACACTGACCCCCAGATTCCTACCCACCCTTCATACCCTTTTCCTTCCCCGGACTTCCTTTTCTTCTTTTCATAAAAAGAAGCCCTCCACACAGCATCCCCAAAGATGACAAAGGTAGGTACTGAGAGGTTTTTTCTCAAGTGGACATCCGTGGAAGTAATGGCACGATCAAGTGAATCAGATACTTGAGTCGGGCCGTGTCAAAAGTCAGAATAATAGAAGAGAATGTATGAGACGATGTTTGAATGTGAATGAGGCAAGGTGTGAGTGTCAAGACCGAATTGTTTGGCGGTCCGACCTATTTCGTTGTTTAGTAACGTGGTTTATGTCTGTCTGTAACTCGGGTTCAATGAACTCGAATTTGCTAAGAATTTAAATGTCATTTTTAAAATTGAAAGTGTTTGAAATCCACAAAAACTTTAAAGTACCTACCTACATAATTCAATATACAACCATATTATTACTAAGTCTGTGGCGACGCAGATACAAGTGAGCCATTACTTAATACAAAAGTTTCAATACGATATTTTATAGAGAATATACAAGAATACAAACTATTCATAACCGTTTTAAAAATTTAGCTGATCCATTGGATATCTTTTTTTAGTAGGTGCCTTTATATTACGTGTTATAACACTCAGCATTCAAGACTGCACGTGCAAAATAACCACAATTTATACAAAGTTTCAACTGCCCCTTGCAATAGAAAGAAATTTAACATCTAAGAACATGTTCTTAGATGTCAAAGTCCTAACCACTGTAAAGTGCCGTTAGAAGTTTCTCCAAATGATGTTATTATGTTATTTTTGGTCGAAAGAATTGATAAAGAACAACAGTAGAGACAATTGAAGTCTACAGCGAAAGTGTTAAATTATGTTTTCGGTTTAAATTGCTAACTTGTTTAGTCTTGGTGGTAAAATTTAATTTGGGAGGCGGATATGGGTAACGCCGCCCCACAAACCATTTATTGGATAACCAAAACCTCTGCCATAGGTCACCCCAAGTGGTTTGCTATGTTCAATGACTTAGCAGGGGTGCCTGGGTTCATGGGGTGAGATTTGTCCGGGTCTTGTTGGCGGATGCGTTTGCCCACCAGCTGCACGGCAGGACGGATCGGGAGACACTGTTTTTTTTACATTATCTCCTCACAGGAGGCCCTGAGGTAAATAATTCCCCTCAGGGCCTATGTCATCTTTGGGGATGCTGTGTGGAGGGCCTTTTTAGGAAAGGAAGGAAAGGAAGTTCTGAAAACAGGTCGTCAATTTATCACGCGAAGCTCGAAAGGGGGGGGAGGGTTCAGAAAAATACGAAATATCACAAGGGGGGGGGGGGGATATAATGGGATATCACGTGTATTTATTTTTCGTCGAACGCACGATAATATTCTGAAAATTTCACTTTACTTTGTACTAAAATTATACACGTGATTTTCGGTATGGGGGGGGGTAGTCTTAAACCTCACCACATATCACCGGGGGGGGGGGGGGTTAAAAAGTTGCTAAAAAACATCATGTGATTATTGGACGACCCCAAAGGAAAAGGAATAAAGGGTGGGTAGGAATCTGGAGGTCGGTGTGTCCAGGAATCCATCACTTCCACTGCGGTGCAAGGCTATGTTCCGAGAGAGTACGGCTGAAAGAAGTCAAAGGGACTCCTCAACACTCTCTCCCAATCCGGCCTGCCATGCAGCTGGTGGGCTGCTGCATCCGCCGCCAATACCCGGACAATCCTCACCCCATGAACCTGGGCACCCCTGCTAAGTCTTCAAACGTAGCGAACAACTTGGGGTGACCTATGACAGAGGTATTGGTTATCCAAAAAACGGTTCTCGGGGCGGCGGTACCCATACCCACCTCCCAAATCTTAATCTTGAAGGCGACCTTTTGATATTTCCAGCTGGATTTTCTCGGAATAACGCCATGCACCGCAGTGGGAGGGATGGATTCATCCGTCCATCACTCCTGGACACACTGACCCCCAGATTCCTACCCACCCTTCATACCCCTTTCCTTCCCCGGACTTCCTTTTCTTCTTTTCACAAAAAGAAGCCCTCCACACAGCATCCCCAAAGATGACAAAGGTCGGTAGTAAGAGATTTTTTCTCAGGTGGACACCCGTGGAAGTAATGGCACGATCAAGTGAATCAGATACTTGGTCGGGCCGTGTCAAAAGTCAGAATAATAGAAGAGAATGTATGTTTAAATGTATGAATGTGAGTGAGGCAAAGAGTGTGTGCCAAGGCCGAGTTGTTTGGCGGTCCGTCCTCTCTGCCTACCCCTGCGGGGAAACGGCGTGATGGTTAGTTAGTTAGTTATTTAGTTTCTTTTAGATCCATTTTATCCATATAGATCGGAGGTGACTATAAAATTCGTAAAATAAATAGGTGGGCAAACGCATTTGCCGTAAAGACCTAGACAAACCTCACCCCTTGAATCCTGAAACCCCTGCTAAGTCACCAAACGTAGTGATCCACTTGGGATGACGTCTGACAGAGGTGTTGTTAACCAAAAAATGCTTCCCGGGGCGGCGGTACCCATACCCGCCTCTCAACCTTTGGGTATAGGTTAAGTGGTTTGCTACGTTTGGTGACATAGCCGGGGTACCCAGGTTTATGAGGTGAGGTTGCATGGCAGGCCGGATCGGGAGAAAATGATTGAGGGAGTCCCTTTGACTTCTTCATCTGCACTCTTTTGAAACGTCGTCTTGCATCGCAGCGGGAGCATAATACCTATTTCCTTCTCAGAACTTCCTCTTCTTCCTCTCCCAAATAGACCCTCCACACAGCATCTTCAGATGCCAAAGATGACATAGGTTCTGAGGGAATTTTTTTTCCTCAGGGCCTCCTGTGTGTATATTTTCATAATGGGAGGCGTGTAAACAAAACCTTTGCCATAGGTAACTCCAAGTGGGTAGCTAAGCTAGGTGACTTAGCAGGGGTGCCCTGGGTTCATGGGGTGAAGATTGCCTAGGTCTTGGCGGTGGATGAATCTACCCACCTACTGCGTGGCGGGTCGGATCATTTTTTCCTTTCTAAATCTTTTTCTCTTTCCTTTCCTAAAAATACCCTCCACAAATCATCCCCAAGGATGACATAGGCCCTGAGGGGAATTATTTTTTCCCTCAGCCAGTCTCTCGCGATTTGACTTGCCACGCAGTAGGTAAGCAAACGCGTTCGCCGCACAGACCTAAACAAATATCACTTATTGAACCCGGGCACTCTGATTAATCTTCTTCTGGCGTTTTGAATCGGCTTACAGTATAAACATAAAAAAATATGCTATGTATATATCGAAGCTTTTACTAGCCTTTCTATGTATTGGAATTACAATAAAATTTGCACAAAATACATTTGTTCGACACACCCACCTTCTAAATCAAACGTATTTTTAAACAATATCATTTTGTCGCATAACATGCATATTTTTGGGGCTTCATCAAACTAGCGCTGTCTCGTTTGCTTAAAGTGCCGCTAGAATGCTGCTAGAGCGAGATGCAACGCCTGTCGAATGACCGCGGGCAGCAAATTGAATATTTTGTGGAGAATATAGAATAATATATATTCTTCAAAACCGTTGTAAAAATTTTGCTGAACAAATGGATATCTTTTTTTAGTAGGTGCCTTCCATATCTGCCAACCAATGAGAAGGCTTCGTCCGACCAATCAGAAGGCTTCCTTTTTCAGCCATCTTTGATTATCAACAGGCGGATCAACCGCGTATGGGGATTTGGGCAGATCGACAACGTATGGGGATTTGACCGGATCAACAAAAAAGATGCGTATGATTTCCATACAAAGTTCGAAAATTTTATGTGCAATATATCAAAAACTTTTACCGAAAAACTGGCAACATTGGTATTTGTAGTAACGTTGTTGCCAATTCATACAGATGTATTCCATCAAAGCCAAGTTATACGGTGTTAAAGGTGGATCAACATTGTCAAGCAACTTCTTACAGGATCAAGATACTACGGGAAGAGGTCAATATATATATATATATATATATATATATATATAATATATAACCTTTACGAGAGTGCAATTACTCGTATGTAAAGGGAAGAACAAAAATTAAAATTAAAAATTATACACAAATATATACGTGCATAAATAAAAAAATAATAATATTTATATATACAGGATGTCCCAAAAGAAAATTGATATTTAGTGGATCGATTTAAAAAAAAGTAAGGGTTCTATCGAAAAAATGTTTATTAAATACTTGTTCGCGCCTTTATTGTTACATGTTGCCTTTTGAAACTACCTATTTGGTGCCCTCTGCCTCAGTTGAATTTACCTCGCCGCACAGGACAGAAGTCCTAAAACCGCACCGCTTTTACAGTTTTTAGTAATCAAACCGCAAAGTGAACTTTTAAATCTCGCAGCTATTCGCAAGTACCATTGCCACGCGTCATCCATTCTCGCTTATTATTTCGCGATCAAACGTTCATTCCCAATCGCCATTCCCTTCCATCTCTCCCATCTCTCCCAAACTAACATACCTACCTTTCCAGTGAACACTGAACGAAGTGGGAAGCAGTCTGGGTAAGTGCGAAGAAAAATATAATAAAATAGGTAAATAAGAACCGCAATTTTACAGTCCACAAAACGCAGCATTTGATCCCTCGATCTTGAGAGGGGTCATTTGCTACCCGCCGCAACATTTGGCCATTCGAGCCGCATAACATCGATGTATTTATTTTATTATATTTACGGAAGGATTCAATGAGCAATATTCGTTTGAAATCATTATTACAATACCTACCCGCAATTTGAGATTGTCAGTGTCATATTGTCACACCTACCTGCCATTTGAACTTATAGTTTCTACCCGCTATCCAAAATTATCACAAATATCTACATAGATACCAACGTACGTATTTACTTATGAACATCGCGTATTTATGAGTCATTAAAATATTTATAATATAATTAATTATTTCATAAATAACTTGTCCACTGTGTTGTATCACCGTTCAGTACACCAACTCAGTAAGGCAAAAACCGCCCAGTGCATTTGACTGTTGCACATTATTTTCTAAATAATTAAAACTTTTTAGTTTACAAATATTTCTAAAAATGGAGGACCAATTAAAAAGACAATTAGTTTAACTAAAAGGTAAAAGCGAAATTATTCTAAAAAGGGTTAAAAATATAGCTGTGCTTGCAAAAAACTTGCCAGCCAGTTTCGAAGCATCGCGTTCATTTGAATTTTTTATGTCAGAATCTGAGAGTGTAACGGAAATTAAAAATAAATTTGAATTAATTATTGATCAAATTAACGAGAATACGGTTACGTTAAACCCAAATTCTGAACCAGATTATTCGAGTTGGGAACAATTTGAAGAATTATACACACGTATTCTACGCACAAGAAACAATTTAAAAACAAATTTAGCTACAGAGCCGAAAGCGTCTACAAGTGCATGTGCTGCTAATAATAATAATTCTATTAAGCTACCTTGTATCGAGCTACCCACCTTTGACGGTCGCGCCGAAAATTGGAATCTGTTCTATGAGATGTTTAAAACAAATGTTCATTTAAATCAACAATTATCTGATTCCCAACGCGTTCAATATTTGATTGGAAAATTAACTGGAACCGCGAAAAATGTTACGTCAGGTTTAGTGCCAACTGGAGACACGTACAAAATAATCTGGGATACGCTAGTTAATAAATATCAAGATAAGCGATCACTTGCCACGCACTACCTGAATAATATATTTCATTCCAAAACCGTAACACACAACGCAAATAGTTTGACAGCTTTTTTAGAAAAATATTCAGCATCCATCGCCGCGCTAAAACAATTAGGAATAGAGGATCTTTCGGATTTTATATTACTGCAATTCGCTTTACAAAAATTAGAGTCGCAAACTGCTCAAGCATTTGAGCTCTCAGTTCGAGAAATTGAAATTCCCACCTGCAAGCAATTGGTATCGTTTGTACAAGATCAGGTCAAAATTCTGCAACGAACATCAACAACTCGTGGACCTAACACCGCTAATATTTATTTATTTATTTATTTATTTATTTATTTATTTATTAATCATTAACGCCCTTATGGGCTTTTACATACATTTACATTTTTATGTTTTAGTGCATACAGGTGTGTTTAGAATACAAAGAAAACATGAATAGTTTTTACACATGGTACATATAAATAAAGCTGGTAAGTAAAAAGTATAGCATTATACAATAAAGAGAAAAAAATCAGTTTTATATGTATATACGTATATAACAAATAATAATAATGGTGAGTTTTTAATATATGTGCAATTTATGTGTTGAATACATAGCGAAGTTGATTTTAAACAAAAATACATACTACCGACTTGCACCGCACTAAAATTAATATACAAAACAATTGCATTTTGACCAATTACTTTATCGTCAGAATTTCTGCAAGGAATTCAATTTCCGAAGACGAAATACTTTATACCATAAATATACCAATCCCCTTTATACTGAAACCATGGAATAATGTCAGATACTTCAGTAAACTATCACGGAGAGGACAAATGAGTTCGATAATATAACAGAGTATCAATTACAATCAAATTAAAATGTTAATCAAAGTATAAGTCGTTAAAGTAAATTTGTTATTATTACCTATTACAACGATAAACAAGAACAGTTTTTAAAAGGTTTGTTTATAAATTATAAATTACTAACCTTTATTACGCCCTATATTGTAGGTGTTTTGACGGAACTTAAATATGAGGGTTTACAATAAACTGTGCACACAATATTTCAAGATGGGGATTTATAGTTCTATTGTAACTGTTCCAATATACTGAATTTAAATTTGGACACTGACAGATGACGATAAACATCGATTGAGTTATATTTATTTCCCAGTCGATGAAGTCTTTCGATAGGCGAGTTTTCGAAGTAATTATTAGTAGGCGCGTTAACGAAGTACGGCGCATTCAATCTTGTATTACGGGTAGGTACTCGCAGTTGGATTAGTTTGGTTAAATCCAGGGCGTCCAGTCTGCCATTTGAAATATTGAAAAGACAAATTAAATCACTCATTGTTCGTCTTGAAGTTAATTCGTTTAATTTTAGTAAGTCCATTAAAAATGTGTAGTTAAGTTCTTCGATTGGAATTCCTAATTTATAGTTTATAAATCTCAAAAACTTATGTTGCACTCTCTCAATTTTTTGTTGGTGAATCTTATAAAAAGGAGCCCAGATTGTTGAATTGTACTCTAAATGGCTTCTCACTAACCCAGTGAACAGCAACTTAAATGAATTAATTATTTTAAAATCTTTTACCGTCCTCAATATAAACCCTAAGTTTTTCATGGCCTTGTTAGTTATTTCGTTTATATGAGAAACAAAAGATAATTGATTGTTAAAAATAATACCTAGGTCCTTGATTTGTTCAACTCTTTTTAGAAAGATATAAATACAACCAGTTCCGGTGGAACTGCACGCACAACTCAACCCCGCACAAATCATACTTACATAAGTACGCAATCGAAATGCTTTTATTGTCAAAATGAGAGCCATACGCAACTGTACACTTGTACACAATTTTTGAAATTATCACCAAAGGAAAGGTTTTCCTTCGTAAAGGAAAAATCTTTGTGTTTTAATTGTTTAAGCCCGCAACACACGTCTACAAGATGTAAATCAAAAGGCACTTGTCATAAGTGCCATGGCAAGCACCATACGCTCCTTCATTTTGAGAAATCCAGTCACGCGAACACCAACACATCCAAAGTAGAAACTCAACCTAACGAGTCAGAACCATCGGTATGTACCATGTCAGCAACCACTCGACAAGGTGCAACTACTGAAGTACTTGCTACAGCCAAGGTTCACACTGTTGATCGAAACGGTGAAGAGAATACCGTTCGCTGTCTTTTAGACCCAGGCTCACAAAAGCATTACATAACATCACATTGTTGTGAACAATTAGGCCTGGCGGTTAGACCAGGAACGCGCCTCGCAGTCCAGGGCTTAGGTGGCAAAACGCAATCAATAAAAGGAAGTGTCACATTGACAATTCAATCTAGGATTGATCCCTATTTCAAATACTCCATAACCGCTCTAGTTTTAGATAAAATTACCGCTAATTTACCTACTTGCAAAGTGGACTTGACGTCATATAAGTTCATAAATATTCCGCTGGCAGACGACACCTGGGCAATGCCTGGTCCAATTGATTTGCTAATTGGCGTTAGTCTGTTCTCTCAACTGTTGTTACCAAATAAGGTAATCACCCCCGGTTTTCCAGTCGCAATTCAAACCACATTAGGCTATGTTTTCATGGGTGACGCTCCAGTAAATTCTCAATCAAACACCACTTTAACTTTCTGCGCTACGCACGAAATTGAGAATTTAATTAAAAAATTCTGGGAAATCGAAGATATCGGTTCGGAACCGGTTCACAGCCTTGAAGAAAAGGAAACTGAGAACATTTTTAAAAGCACCACAACTCGCCTTGAGGACGGTTCTTATGAAGTGGCTTTGCCATTCAAAGGCAACCCGTGTGACTTAGGTGATTCATTGCAAGCTGCGCGAAATCGGTTTTATGCACTAGAGAGAAAATTTAAGCATCTGCCAGAATTAAAACCGCTCTATGATGAAGTGATCAGAGAACATATTCACAAAGGTTATCTATCCCAGGTAGAAGCTTTACCGTCAGAAAACGCGTACTACATTCCGCATCACGCAGTTAGGCGTGAGGATAAAATGACCACGAAAGCGAGAGTGGTTCTTGACGCAAGCGCAAAAACAAAAAATGATTTATCTTTAAATGACATTTTACACACGGGACCAAGCCTACAAAATGATTTATTTTGCATTCTTCTGAATTTACGCCTTTTTCCTATAGCAATTTCCGCCGACGTTCGTCAAATGTATTTATGTATAAATGTTCGCAAAGAAGATCGTCGTTATCAACGAATTTTATATAGATTCGATCCGCAAAAGCCGCTTCAGGCTTATCAATACAATCGCGTGGCATGTGGCCTTAAGTGCAGCCCGTTCTTAGCCCTTCGAGCAATCAAACAGTTAACGTTAGATGAAGGCGCTCGCTTCCCTATGGCAAGGGATATTATCAATCGTGACGTTTATGTAGACGACATCGCTAGCTCTGCTTTAAATGAGCAAGAAGCTATCCGCGCGGCTGGAGAGTTGATTGAGCTCTTCCAGTCAGGAGGATTCCAACTCACTAAGTGGGCATCCAATTCCAGCAAAGTAATAGAAAACATTCCATTGGAACTTCGCTTGTCGCAAAGTGTAACTTTCGATAGTGATGCATCGCTAAAAATCCTTGGCCTACGCTGGCATCCTTCGGATGACATTTTCGCATTTGAAGTCACTCCAGACAATCGAACTTGTACCAAACGCAATATTTTATCATCTGTCGCTAGACTCTTTGACGTGATGGGTCTGGTGGCGCCTATAATTGTACAAGCCAAGCTTCTGATAAAGGAGCTGTGGATTTTAAAAATCGATTGGGACGAAACCCCACCCACGAGTATATCACGCCAGTGGCAGCAGTTCAACGCAGAATTGCCGTCAATATCGTCAATTCGGATTCCACGTCATGTAGGAGTCACTGAAGGATGCACGTTAAAACTCGTTGGGTTTGCGGATGCGAGAGAAAAGGCATACGGAGCAGTGATATACGCTCAGGTGACCACTCCTGATAACCGAATTGAGGTTCAATTAGTTTGCGCCAAATCAAGGGTAGCACCGTTAAAGGTCGTGTCCTTAGCACGCTTAGAATTATGCGCAGCATTATTGTTATCGCAACTGTTGAAAAGGGTAATTGATAATTACTCCGCGAGTTTTATTGTTCATTCAATATTTGCCTTTTCTGATTCGACTGTAACTTTAAGTTGGATTCATTCATCACCTCACCGCTGGCAAACCTTTGTTGCCAATCGTGTAGCAAAAATACACGAAAATTTGCATAGTAGTCATTTTTATCATATCGCAGGTGCTGAGAACCCTAGCGACTGTCTGTCGAGAGGTATGCTACCATCACAATTGATGGCAAATGATATTTGGTGGAATGGTCCCAAATGGCTTTGCCAGCCGTATTCCGAGTGGCCTATTGCGCCATTTAAGTACGCAAATTCGGAACAGTTACCGGAATTGAAAACCAATCAGTATGAACCGCCAATTACTTTTGGCATGTGTTCTCGCGTAGCTGATCCACCAGAAATCAAAACTCGCAACCTTGAAGCGCTTGTATCATCTCAAATTGTACCTAATTCAATTATTAGCAAATATTCTTCGTTTAATAAATTGCAACGCGTAGTCGCATGGATAATGCGTTTCGTTAATAATTGTCGTAAACTTCCTGGTACGGATAATACAAACTCAACTTATCTTAGCTCGCGTGAGTTAAATGACTCGCTTTTGAAAATCATACGCATCGAACAGGAAACATATTTTTCTGCCGATATACGTAACATGCGAAATAACGTTCCATGTTCAACGTACATTCTAAACTTCAAACCGTTTCTTGATAGCCGCGGTATTATCAGGGTGCGCGATCGACTCAAATACTCAGATCTGTCATACGAAAACAAATTTCCCATCTTATTTCCGAAAATCTGTCATTTGGCTTATTTAATTATAGGCTATTATCACAAACTTTATTTTCATGTAGGCCCGCGAAGTCTTCAATTCACTATTCAGCGGAAGTTTTGGATAATAGCGGTACGAAATAAGATTCCTTCTCAACTTTCGAAATGGTTGATTTACCACATGTATATCTAAACAGATATACAGATATATATCTAAAATAGAGATACCTACTCCAATTCTTTTTTTTTGTTTTGCTTGGCGACCATTGGGGTCTTTGCCTTCCATTGTTGTTATTTTATTTCTTTATATTTTTGGATGCTTATGCTCAATTTGTTTTATTTTCAAACGTCAATTGTTCATTGAATCCTATCGCATCGTGTTTCTCCTTTTTTTGTATTTGTCTTTTTCTTTTGACCACTTGGTCAAGGCGGGGGGGCATGTTCGCGCCTTTATTGTTACATGTTGCCTTTTGAAACTACCTATTTGGTGCCCTCTGCCTCAGTTGAATTTACCTCGCCGCACAGGACAGAAGTCCTAAAACCGCACCGCTTTTACAGTTTTTAGTAATCAAACCGCAAAGTGAACTTTTAAATCTCGCAGCTATTCGCAAGTACCATTGCCACGCGTCATCCATTCTCGCTTATTATTTCGCGATCAAACGTTCATTCCCAATCGCCATTCCCTTCCATCTCTCCCATCTCTCCCAAACTAACATACCTACCTTTCCAGTGAACACTGAACGAAGTGGGAAGCAGTCTGGGTAAGTGCGAAGAAAAATATAATAAAATAGGTAAATAAGAACCGCAATTTTACAGTCCACAAAACGCAGCATTTGATCCCTCGATCTTGAGAGGGGTCATTTGCTACCCGCCGCAACAATACTAAAATACACAATTTGGGAATTTATTTCTGAAAAATAATATCGTTCAAATGTAAACCCTCACGTTCGCGGCATTCATTTAATCGAAGAGTAAAAATTTTTATGACGGCTCGCCAGGTAGGCTTCGAGATGGCAGCCATTTCGTGACGGATATTTTCTTTTAATTGCATCAGGGAAGTCGGATTTTTGGCGTACACCTTAGATTTGAGATAACCCCACAGGAAAAAGTCCATAGGGGTTAGGTCAGGACCACGAGGAGGCCAATTTATGTCACCTCTCTTGGAGATCAATTTGCCAGGGAAAATTTCACGAACTCATGGCAGAGACGTATTGGACGTATGTAATGTTGCTCCGTCTTGCTGGAATTATATTCTTTGGTTATAACCAGTAAATTTGTAGGGGTGCAGCATTATGTCTTTGTGCAAAATGCTGTGTAACGATGATCTATGCACATTTAAAGCACTTGCGCGCTTCCGATTCGAAAAGTTTGAGTCGTCACGAAAAGACTGATAAACACTCTCTACGTTTTCTACCGTTCTCGATGACCTTGGTCACCCGGATTTTGGTTTTGCCAGCGTTGTACCCGATCTCTTCAAACTTTTTGATTGATTTTCGAATGAGAGGAATGCTTGGCGCATCATTGAATTGACGAAAACCTCAAATATTGCAGAATCTTCTACGCGCTATAGTCGCTGAATCACCATTTTTGTAAAATTCACGCACGCATAATGCACGGTCGCTCCCGAGAAATGCTTCATAGCGACTAAATTCCCAAGAGCCAGACTACTGATTGACATAAAGCAAAACAAATATCAACTTTCTTTTGGGACACCCCGTATATAAAATAAAAAAATAAATTAAAAAAACTGTCAATTAAGTATTGTTAATCAATTGCCTATGCGACTCTAGGTTGCCAAACTATTTAACATATCATTGTTTAGTCTATTTTTGAATTTATGATAGTCAGGTTCCAATCTCAGTTCCATTGCCAGTTGATTAAACCACATCACTCCATTGTATGTGTAGTAGTGTTGTGCAAAACTGGTATGCATTGATGGCGTACTTAAGCGACCCACTGTGTTTTGCCTATTGCTCTCTACGCGTACGATGGCGTGGTGTGACTTCTTAGAATAGTCTTTGTGTATTTGAAGCAGCGTATTTTTTACATATGTATTTTTTAGAGATGGGACTTGAAAGTCTTGAAAAAGTTGAGAGGTTGAATAATCTGATGGTTTCCTAGTAATAATTTTGATTATTAGTCTTTGAGTAATTTCCAGTGGCAAAATTGAGGTTTTGTAAGCTCCTTCCCACGCAACGATACCGTATTGTATTATTGAATGGGCTAGTGCGTAGTATATATTTTTAAGAATTTTTAAGCTAAGCATATTTCTTAAATAAATAAATATGTATATGAGTTTTCTTAATCGATTTATAATATTGGTAATTTGAGTCTTCCACTTAAGGTTATTATCTATTATTTCACCCAAATATTTTATTTCTTTTTTATTTGCTATGCGTAGATAATCTTTATTTTGGCATGTTAATATTTTAGTGGTGCATTTTTTTAAAAGAATTTTAATATTTAAGGCGATAGGAGTTTTTTGTTGTTGTTATTTATACTAAAAACTATATAAAAGGTTTTTCAATGTTTAATGTTAATAAATTTTTGTCGAACCATTCTTTTAAGGTATCGATATCAAATTCATTCCATGAATTTGCTTGGAATATAATTGCAGTATCATCTGCATATGAAATAAGTTTTCCTGTTATTGGTAATTCAAAGATATTATTAACATGGAAGATAAATAAAAGAGGGCCCAAAATCGTGCCTTGTGGTATTCCAAAGTCGCTTGTGCTCGGTTCACTAAGAATGTTTTTTTTATTTTTACATATTGATTTCTAGAGTTCAGGAAACTTTCTATCCACGTGTTAGCGTTATCAATAATTCCGATTTCGTTAAGCTTGTATAGTAATTTTTTGTGACTTATGCTGTTAAAAGCTTTCCTTCACATCACTTCAACTTTACTTACATATTTTTATATTATACAAACACACCAACCGATTTCGGCACAATCGTATCTTCTTCAGGGTAGACGTAAACTTGTAAGTAGTAAGCTGTAATGAATAATTTTATATTATATATCTACTTCGATGAAGATATGCCCAACTATGTACAAGTATGCTTGCATAGATACTAACCACATTATATATCTATTTTCTGGTATGATTTTAGATTTTCACGGACAAAAGTATTTTCGTTGTTTGTTTTTGGGGTGTTATGCCGTGTTACGCTACCTCCTCCTTTAGCCAACGTTTCAGACAGCGTTACAGTGTCCATCATCATGCTATTGGCGCACCTACTTACAAACTGTCCCAATACCTCTTTAGACTACTGCAGACGCTAACTGGAAAAACTGGGATTCCACAAATCTGATCAGTAAACTTAAGAAGGTTAAGACTGATGAAAGGGATATTCTTGTCAGTTTTGACGTAGTTTCTCTTTTTACGATTGTGCCTCTAGAAGACTCCATGACAATGCTCAGGGAGATATATAAGGAAGACATTTGCAAACTTTTTGAACACTGTCTTAAAACAGGATATTTTGCATTTCAGGGTGAACTTTTTGAGCAAGTGGAAGGAGTTGCGATGGGTAGTCCGTTGTCGCCAGTTCTAGCTAACTTCTTTATGGAGAAGTTTGAGGAAGTGGCACTCGACACAGCTTCGGCTGTTCCAAAGGTATGGTGGCGTTATGTCGATGATGTCTTCGCCATTTGCCCTCATGGAACAGAGAAACTGGACGAATTCCTAGACCATCTTAATGCACCTCACAGTAAAATTAAGTTCACAATGGAGCTGGGAAATAACCACAAAATTCTGCCTTTTCTAGATGTGGAAGTGAAGCGAAAAGAAGATGGTAGCCTAGGACACACAGTGTATAGGAAACCAACCCATACAAATCGGTATCTACATGCCGATTCGCATCACCACCCAGTGCAGAAGAGAGGACTTATCCATACGTTGGTAACCCGAGCGACCAGAATATGTGAAGAAACAAAAATCGGAGCGGAACTTACAAAGCTCACTGATACACTGGAGCGTAACGGTTACCCGGCAAGGCAAACAAGGCAAATAATAAGTGCCAAATCTACACCAAACGAAGACAGAATTGAACAAGAGTCTAAAAGCTGTGCTTTTCTACCCTAAGTTCACAATGTGACAGACAAAATTGCTAGACTGTTGAGGAAAAAAAGCATCAAGACTGTCTTCGGAACCACGACCAAAATACAAGACTTTTTGAGGCCTGCAAGGACCAAGTTTCCTCTGGAAACAGATGGAGTATATAAACTCAGCTGTTCCGGATGTGATAAGGTCTATGTGAGCCAGACAGGATATTGGAAAATATCCAAAAGGATATCGGAACACTTTCGAGCGTGTAAACTTGGCCACCTGACAAATCGGCAATCGCCGAGCATTTAATTGAAACCGGTCATTACTTTGGATTTGTTCCTGAAGTTCTGGGAAGACTCAAAACTTATAGAGCACGCCTAATTACAGAGGCAATTGAAATTCATAAAAATCCTATTAACATTAATAGAGACGACGGAGCTAAGCTCAATAGTTCTTGGTATCCGGTAATTGACGGCTACACCAAAGCTAAATGCAGAAAACCATCTGCAAGTATACTGTAATTCCAACTCGCAGTGGAGTGGAGCTGGCAACACGGTATTGCTTCGAAGTACTTAAGCACACATTTTACCACTAACATTTAAACATCTGCCCTGATGATGGACACTGTAACGCTGTCTAAAACGTTGGCTAAAGGAGGAGGTAGCGTAACACGGCATAATACCCCAAAAACAAACAACAAAAAAATCAATTTTCTGATATAAAAGTACCTGAACGGCTGAATAATATGGAGACCGGATAACTCAATAATGTGTAACTTCATCACTCCTTTGAAAAGTCATTAAAAGTTAAGAAAAAAAACTTGGTCAAATAGGGTACGTACCTAACCAGGTTATGAGCTTTTGCATCTTTGAGTCATCAAATGCCACTTTGAGTTTTCATGGAACCGAATAATATGTATATTATATTGAAAACAACGACTTAAAACACAGATGTAAAACATACTCCAAAAGTATATAGATACTTGGTCGATGACAAAAATATATCAAATACCTCTTCTTATGGTGCCGTTTTTCTCGAAAAACGGCACCATAAGAAGAGGTAAATTGATACTTTTTTTGTAAGAATTTTTACTCATCAGAATCTCTGAAGAAATATTCAATTCAGAATTTTTCAATTAATAAAATAATAATTATAGTAATTAGAAATACGTCATCTTTGGCAGCTCGAATCCAAAGGAAAGCATTCTTCCGAGTCCACTTCATAAAATCATAAAGCCACAATAATCGCTATCTCTCATTCGCACGTATACCATCCACTTTCACTTTCAATGCCTCCGTGAAAAACAGAAAAACTGAAAAACTCCTGAAAGAATTACCATTGTATACCACTTTATTCTTCATCATTATAATGCACAAAATGAATCTAAAAATAAATCAGAATGAACAAATTGTAATGTCATGCGGCACCATAATAAAAATGCAGTTCTGTATTCGAGTTTGCTTTGAGAATGAGGAAAACTAGTACAATAGTGCATTATTTAGACTTATAAATTATATTTTTTTATGTAGTAAGTGTGAATCAGCATATTTTAGTAATTTAAACAACAATTATTATTGAGTATTATGTATTTTTATTATATTGTAACCCTGACAAATGACGAATGATCTGGAATCGGGAATTAAATATCTTGAAGGTTTTGTTTCCGCGTGTATTGTGCATTGATCGATTCTGAGTAGGCTCATGGGCTGAGTAGATTGAGTAATTATTGAGTAGAGTGAGTCACTGATTTAGTGGGGTCGCTAGTCGCTAGTTACCATGATTATATCGGGTATCTCTAAACGGACATATTGTTTTTTAGATCAGATAATTACATCAAAGCATCTGGTCACAAGGTCGCACAATAATCATTTTTGCGAATTTATTATTGGTCAGACGCAAAATCAACTGCCTGGCCGTAGTTCATGAGTGTGATTACTAAAAAAGCTGTGGTTATGAATTTGACTTCACAAATCAAATTAATTACGAACTTTGAGCAGATGAACGGTTTGTCTTTGTAGAAACTCCCTCAAATTTCTAGATCAATACCATATATGTATATATATTTTTTTAAATATTTTATTTTTATTTTATTTGAAATAATATGTTTTACATGGTATTTATATGCTAATTTTACATCTCAGATTTTTTTACTACCCCTCCATTTAAAGCATTTGCTTGTGTATGGAAGGGGAGTGTACATAAATATTATTATAATAAACACAATTAAATAACTTTGTTTCAATTCCACTTTATTATTTCTTACTCCAACCGGTTTCGGTTCGTCCTGAACCTTCCTCAGAGGTGATTAAAAATATACTGAACATAATACAGATAAACATGGTATTTAAAAGAAAATTAGAAGAGGGAGACAGGACATCAACTTAGGTGGGGGCGAGGAGGGAGGTGCCTAAGAGGGAGGGATGAACGTGGGCGGGGGTAATGGAAATATTTAAAAAATGGGGGTGTTAGACAAATCTAATAGTTTATTAAGTAAATTGGTTTTATTTATTTTTAATGACTTTTTTATTTCAAGGGCTTCAAGATTATTAAGGCGTAGACCTATCCCATTTCTATGCAATACATCTATTCCGGAATCTTTATTAAATGAGTGATGGAGGAAGGTTCTGAGGAAGGTTCAGGACGAACCGAAACCGGTTGTAGTAAGAAATAATAAAGTGGAATTGAAACAAAGTTATTTAATTGTGTTTATTATAATTATGTATTCCCACAAAGTGTTTGCTACATGTGAAGATTAAATATTATTAGTTGGTACCTACTTAAATTATTCACTGTACATAAATATATGTGAGCTGCAGTATTTATTTTGATAAGAGTGTGTAATTAAAAAAAAGAAAGAATGTAATGGAAAACTAAGGATATTTATTAATTAATTAAGTGACAGTGGTTTTTTTTCTTAAGAATATTTTTAAAATGTCTCTTGACAGAGAGCAGTATTCGGGTTTTATCATTAATGCTTCTGATTTCTTCCGGTAGACAATTGAAAAAAAGTTCTTCCCAGGTAAGTGTAATGATGCTGTGCAAAACGTATTTTGTTTTGGGCATAGAAAAACATGTTTAAGCCGAGTTCTGTTTTCATTTAAATATGGATATTTATCTTTTTCTTTTATAATTTTAATTAATGCATTTTTAATACCTATATAAATCTTTAAATTTGGGTACTTAAAATTCTTCAAACAGGCGTTCTGTAGGGTAGTCCAAGGATTTTTTTAAATATAATTCTAATAATTGTTCTTTGTATAATTTCTATTGGAAGAAGATTATATTTATACGCGGATCCCCAACTAATAATAGCGTATTGTAAAGTGGATTGAACGAAAGCGTAGTAGATTAAATATAGATTTTTTTATGGACAGAAAATTTCTAATTCTTAAAAATATATATATTAATTTTGTGATTTTGTTTACTACCTGACACATTTGTTCCTTCCATTTCAGATTGTTATCGATAATTACTCCGAGATATTTAATTTTATTTGTTGTTTTTAATATTGTACAGTTTGATTTGCGATAATTTTGGCTATGAATTTTAGTATTATCGTGTATGGCAATGTTGAAATTTTTAGGAGTATCGTTTGGATGGATTGCAAATGAAATTACAAATGTCTTTTCACTATTTAGTGATAGTAAATTAGTGTCGAAAAAATTCTTAAGTGTGTTGATGTCTTCTGTGGCCTTTAATTCTACATTTTCCCTTATTATTAATACTGTAAGAATAAGTCTTTTCACTTATTATTAATACTGTATCGTCGGCGTATGATGTAATTTGACCATTTAAATGTTTAAAAAAATATATCGTTTACATATATGGTAAAAAGGATTGGTCCAAGCCCTGTACCTTGGGGGATTCCAAAGCTTCAAATCTCTTGATCACTATTAACACGATTGATATTTCCCACTTGAGGGCGGTTTTTTTAAGTAGTTGGTGATCCATTTAATCGCGTTGCCTTTTATGCCAATATTATTTAATTTTTTTAACAGCATCTCATGGGATATGCTATCGAATGCCTTTCTGTGGTCAATAAATATACGCGCACATTTTTTAGCTTTATCTAATGATTCATAAATGTATGAAGTTACGTTAGCAAGGACATCTTGTGTGCTGAGTGATTTAATAAAACCAAACTGGTTTTTGTGTAGTATTTTATTATTATCTAGGAAATTTACCAATTATTTTTTTTACTATTTTTTTGAAAAATCTTTCCTATGTTAGAATTTAGACAGATAGGGCGATAATTCGTTACTTGATGTGGATCACCAGATTTGTAAATAGGTGAGATTATTGCGTTTGTGAAGTTCATTGGAAATATTCCTTTCGTTAAACTTAAGTTTATTAAATGAGTGATGGGTTTTATTAAGTAAGTTTTCATAGATTTTAACATGTGTGCCGTAATAGAATCAAAATCGGGAGACGAACCTCCTTTCATATTTTCTATTCACTTTCTGTTGTTATTTCAAATGTTGAAAGTATATTACGTTTCTGTAAATTTTTATTTTTATGGTTTTCCGGGTTAGAATGCTTAAGAATATTTTTCGCAAGATTTTTTCCAACATTTGCAAAGAAGAAATTAAATATGTTTGCACATTGCTTAGGCTGTATATTGGTATCTATAATTTTTTTTATCATGTTCGATGTACATAATGTTTTGTGTTTTTTTTGTATTGTCTATGGCCAAATTCACAGTTTTCCACATTTTTTTATGGTTATTTTCTGAAGATAATATTTTATTTTTAAAAAACTCTTCTTTACTTTTTTTAATATAAGATGTTAATTTATTTTTATATTATTTATAGAAAATATATGCTTTTTCATCATGGGGATTTTTAAAAGTTATTTTGTAAAGTTTTTCATTGTTTCTGATAGATATTATAAGTCCTTCTTTGGTAATCCAAGGCTTTAAACATCTTAATTTTGATTTATGTGTATTGTTATTTCTGTTTAAAACATTGTTCCAAAATCCTCCATTTTTAGTATTTCAGAGAGAATATTCATGTCTATTGTTGATTTTTTTGGTATTAAATTATGTTTTTTATGCTTAATATTATTATTATACAGAAGTAAGCATGAATGTTAATATATATAGCTATGTTTGGTAACTTAGCAGGGGTGCCCTGGTTCATGGAGTGAGGTTTATCTAGGTCTTGGCGGCACACGCGTTTGCCCACATAGTGCGCGGTAGTCTGGATCGAAAGAGGCTTGTTGAGGAAGTCTTCTTTTTACCTCTCTAGCCGGACTCTCTCGACCCATCACCTTGTACCGCAGCGGGAGGGTTGGATTCAAACGTCCGTCACTCCTGGACACATTAACCCCCAGATTCCAACCTACCCCTCATAACTTTTTCCTTCCCAGAACTTCATATCCTTCCTTTCCTCAAAATAACCCTCCACCCAACGTACCCCGAGAGGAATTATTTCTCCTCTGGGCCAGCTAAGTGGAGCTAATGTAAAATAAATACATAAGTATTTGTATCGACCTTTGAAATACTTGTATAACACTTTATAATATTTCAATAAATATATTTTTTAATTATGAGTTAATGATGAATGTAAGTAAGTCTAAAGTCATGGTGTTTGAAAGAGAAAGTACGAAAACAGTGTGTAATATAGTTGTGAATAATGAATACTTGGAGCAGGTGGATGAGTTTGTGTATCTGGGTGAGAATGTTTACGAGAGATGGGAAGGCCAATAGAGATATTGAGACAAGGGTAAATGCAGGTAACTCCAGGACTGAATGCAGTTGACGCCAATTAAAAAAACTGTAAAAAGAAGCTAAGCTAACAGTCCACAATGGAGTCCTGGTACCTACTCTGATGTAAGGCAGAGGAAGGATGAAAGAAAAATAAATGCTGTTGAAATGAGGTCCCTGAGGCGTATGTGTGGTAAAACGTAATGTGTGGTGTGAGAAATGTGGAGATCCGCAAAGAATTTAAGGCTGATGTAAGCATAATGAGTAAGATTAAGAAAGGGACCATCAGATGGTTTTGGCATGTAGAGAGAATGAACAAAGAAAATAGTGTAAGAAGCCTTTATGACGCAAATGTGAATGGTAGAAGAAGTCGGGAACGCCCGAGGGAGACATGGCAAGATCAAGTGAATCAGATATTTGAGTGTAACCATGTCAAAAGTCAGAATAATAGAAGAGTATGTATGAGACGATGAATGAATGTGAGTGAGGCAAAGAGTGTGTGCCAAGACCGAGTTGTTCGGCGGTCCGTCCTCTCTGCTTACCCCCGCGGAGAAACGGCGCGCGGCGTGGTGGTTAGTTAGTTATATTTTTAATTGTTCTGAAATCTTGGATGAAGCAGTATAATAAGTTACAAAGTAGGTTAATATCGTTAAACGTGGATGTGTGACGCGAATCAAACGAATCAAACGTGGGTGAATAATTAATAGTCGAACACGAAATCAGATTCCTAGACGTGTTTTGCTGCTTGAGTTTCTGTTTGTTAACTTTACGTGCATTTTATTTATCAGAAGAAATCAATATCCGGTAAAAACATTCTAGGTATCGTGTTAGATAATATTGTATTATCATATAGACGCGAAAAAGGAAAATCGTTTAATATATTCCCTTCCGATAAGTTTACATAAAAAAAAAACTTAACTTTTCGTATGAAGCAGAAATCTGAGCGAGCGTGCGCTCTCGAACAATAAGCGCCCGCTTAGTGAAAATTATGCAGCGTTTTCCTGTTTGACAATTTTAAAAGCTTTATGGAGTTCCACAGGGAACTGTGCTTGGCCCGACTTTATTCTTAATTTATATTAATGATTTATGTAATTTTGTAATCCCTGGTAAAATTGTTTCTTACGCAGACGACACGGCAATAATAGTGGATGGTAATCATTGGAAAGAAACCTTTCCGAAAGCAACTGATTGTATTTCACTGGTTTCAACGTGGCTAAAATACAACAAACTCGTTTTAAGCAATAGCAAAACAGTTTACTTACCTTTTTATAAAACCATTAAAATAAACCTAAAGACAACCTTAAAATTAGAATCCATAATACTAGTTGCAATCAAGAAATGTGCTTCATGTGCAACGAACTCACTAATGTCGAAAATATAAAATATTTAGGAGTATCAATAGATATAAATCTTAATTGGAAATAACATATTAATCAAATCAATTCTAATTTAAGATATCTGACCTACATAATTTATAGACTTAAGGAAGTACTATATATTGAAAAATTGAAAATGATCTACTTTTCCCTGGCGCAATCATCAATCACTTATGGCATTATAGGATGGGGTGGTGCACTTGATACATTTATTAAGCCTCTACAAATAATTCAAAAACACATAATTAAAGTCAAATATAACAAAAATAAAACATTCTCAACCAACTTATTAAACAAAGAAACTAAAATATTTAATATACGTAAATTATTTATATTACAAACTTTCAAATATGTATTTAAAAACAAAAATAATTTTGAAATAAATGAAAAAAGAATGACCAAAAGAATAAATAATATATTTTACACCACACAAACCAAAACTAAATTATTGCACACACATAGCAGTTTCATTGGTCCTCGTACATTTAACCTTCTACCACTACAAACTCAAATGATAAATAAAATGATAAAATATGTAAAAGAGGTAAAATTATGGTTGAATAATGTAGATATTGAAACGTTTTTTCTATAAATTTATCCATCCTTCTACAACTCACTTTCTGTAACTTTCTAAACTGTAGTACAATATGTTTTCTGTTTATTTTTATTTTTTTCTTATAACTAAAAAAAAAAACAAAATTATAAATCAGTAAGTTTTTCTCCATATTTTTATTTTATTTTTATAATAGCTGAAAAAAACCTTTTTCACTTATTCTGCCTATGTAATACTAACTTTTTATACTAACTTTATATTTTATATGTTTTTTAAGTCTATTTTATACTTTGGGTACTTGGAAATATAGTATTTTGTTTTAATATTACTCACACTCAGGCAGTGCCTTAGTGGGTTTTCATTTCCTGTTCATACTATTTGTTATTATATATTATGTTATTGTATACTATTTGCTATTATACATTTTTATGTTTATTTTCTGTGTTCGGAGTTTTAAAAAAAAAAAAATTTCAGCTAGATTCTTTCCAACGTTTGCGAAGAAGGTTCGTTAAATTGTATTGAGGAACCTGAAGGTTTTTCAGGTTCCTCAATACAATTTATTATATTATTGTTTTGCATTATACTCTTTATGGTATTGTTTTTAGTTTTCTGTTTATTTTCCAAGATTCCATTTATTATTGTCCAAACTCTCTTACTGTAGTTTCCAGAGTCATCAAGTTTTTCTTTAGTGTTTTTTATAAGATAAACTAATTTATTTTTGAATTCTTTAAAATGATTATTTAGATTTATGTCTAATGGTTTTTTTTAGTTTCTTTGTAAAGCCATTATTTATATCTAATAGGCACAACAAGTCCAAGTGTTATCCACGGTTTTATTTTACGAAATTTTGCTGAGTTTCCTTTATGAATAATTTTTTTTAATCATTTATATCATTGTTTATCTATTTTCAAACATTTTACAGCACTTTTTGATGTCATCATTTCGGAGTATATCCAACATTAATTCAGAGGACAATTTATTTATTAGAGATTCGATATTAATGACAGTTATTTCTTTATTATTATTGGCAGTTTGACCGTTATGTTGATTTGTCGTCTGAGGTGAATTGTAACGTAGCAAAGTCATGTAGTGGTCGGTAATTGAAGTTTTCATAATACCAGACTTTATATTATTATTATCCTTAATGTTAGTGAAAATGTGATCAATGCACGATGGACGTTGCCCATTGACGTTTCTAGTGTGAGACTCTTTTTTTTAAAACTTTATTTATTCCCATTTCTTTGTACATGTTTTTTTTAGTAAGGCTGAAAGAGTGTAATGCAAAACAATAATATAATAAATTGTATTGAGGAACCTGAAAAACCTTTAACGAACCTTCTTCGCAAACGTTGGAAAGAATCTAAAATTTTTTTTTTTTTTTTTAAAACTCTGAACACAGAAAATAAACTAGAACTATTAGAACCAACCAATCCTCCTGAAATTATACAAACTATATCAAAAATGCGAGGCGGTTCCGCTCCGGGATTTGATGGCCTTTCCGTAAAAATACTAAAAAACATTAAAAATTATATTTCTATACCAATCTCTCATATAATCAATAATAGCTTCAAGACAGGATTTTTCCCGAACACGTACAAAAAAGCAATAATCACACCAATATTTAAATCCAGTAGTCCGGAGGACGTTTCTAATTATAGACCCATTTCGCTCTTATATAATATATCGAAAAATTTTGAGAAAATTGCTAAAAAAATACCAAATGCGTTCATGAAACAAAATTCAACCATCAATAAAAATCAATTTGGATTCACAGAGGGAAAAAGCACTCAAGACGCCATCGCTAAAATTTCATCTAGTATTCAGAGTATCCCGGACAAATCAAATAAACGTACAGGAATTTTCATAGATTTAAAGAAAGCATTTGACCGCATTTCCCATGAAAAACTTGCTTTAAAATTAAAAGAAAACGGCATTGACCACATAGCCGTCAAATGTATAGTAAGCTACCTAACAGAGAGATCTCAAGTAGTAAAATTAAACCAATCATTTAGTACATCTCTCACATGCAAATTTGGCATCCCTCAAGGTACCGTCTTCGGACCATTATTATTTCTTGAATGACATTTTCCAACAGGAAATTAAAGGTGAATTAATCTCTTATGCTGATGAGTGATAACACTGTATTGTTAATACAAGGTCAATTATGGGAACTAGTTAACAAATTGGCAAATGAAGATATTAATATCTTAAGATCATGGTTTGAATCATCAATCATCGTGAGTAAGTTATCAAACTTACTAACACTTAATGCTAAAAAACAACATATGTCTTATTTTTCTTGCAGAAAATACCTGATCACAAAGTTAATATTGTAATCCACGACGAAACCTGTGATCATGTACTTTGTAAACATCATAATCCTATTTGTATCGTTATTAACTCTTCTTCCGAAATTAAATATCTCGGTGTGATCATTGATCAAAACTTGAAATGGAAGAGTCACATCTCAGAGCTAGTGAAGAGAATGAGGAAATGTATATATATATATATATATATATATATAAAATATTTTTCTATATATATATATATATATATATATATATATATATATATATATATTTTTTAGGTTAAGAAATATTTTAAATGTAAAAATAATGAAAAATGTGTATTATGCTCTTGTTCATTCTTTACTTATATACGGAATTATAGGTTGGGGAGGATCTTATAAAAGCAATCTAAACTCAGTAAAAGTTTCGCAAAGAATCATCATTAAAGTAATATTTAAAAAAATCTACCTTCTCAACAGAATCACCTTTTAAATTGTTTCCAGTACCAAATGCCGATGACATGTTCAAGCAAGCTTCCACTATAAAAATGTGTAAAGAAAAAATAACAAAGAATATCAAGAATATTACAAACTAATGAGAAATGGAAACCAATTTATTACACCTAATTTTAAAACAACTCAAATGCAAAATCATTATATTTTCCAAGCCATAAATTACTATAATAACCTCCCTTCTGAATTACGCTGTATCATTAACCAATCAGAACACATAAATAAAATTAAACAATTTTTCACATAAAACTTAGTAAAAAGTAAATATTTTATACAAAACAGATTATAAATTATAACTTACAACTTAAGTAAGAAGCGTGGCTCCCTTATCAGGCACAAGAGCTCCTCTTTTCTGATAAGGTATACATGACCAAAAACGATCTTTAATTTAATATTTTGTAAAATGTATTTATGTATACGTAACTCATATTTTTTATGTTACAATAATAAATAATAAAAAAATTAAAAATATTTTTTTTTCTCCGAATTTTGCTTTACTTTATTTTTCTTTCTTTCCTGTGTTTTTTTACTTTAGATTTTATTTTTAATCTCTTTTTATTTTTAGTTTTGACTCTGTTTCTTTTTCACTATTATTTATAAATATATATGTTTTTACCTTTTGTACTTATACTCTCTATGGGATGTGTGGGATTGCACTCACCTCCCAACGTCCTGGAATAAAGACCATTATTATATCCATCTATATGAATTTTAAAAATAAGACAAGAAGCCGTTTTGTTTGAACGATTAACTAATTTCGATTGTGTTTCAATTTCTGCAACCGTAACCGTAATATTTATTATTAAGCATAAGAATCAGTGGCCTATTTTTAATCATAAAGCTCCTAACAAGAAGTGCCCTTGTGCAGCAGTTATAGGAACTGCTATTAGATGTCAGGTTTGTATATTAATGAAAAATAAAATTACTTCTTAAAACTTCGCAAAATTACTTTGTGGCATCATTAATTATATAATGAATAACAGATCACTTTGTATAAACCACTATATTATAAACAATATCTACATGTTTCGATAACAATGTTAACATTAACATATCCTGATGAAGATAACATTGTTATCGAAACATGTAGATATTGTTTATAATATAGTGGTTTATACAAAGTGATCTGTAATTCATTATATAAAAATAAAATTATTTAAAAAAAATCATAATGTTTCAGCTTTTCGCGAATTGTAAAAAAAATAGGTTGCAAAGTAATGATTAAGTGAATAAATTGGATTCATGTTCACACAAATTAAATTTCACAAAATTATTTTCATCGGTTACGGACACATTACTTGAGAAAGTTTTTTTGATCGCCATCATTATTTCCGGCGAAAATTTTAATAATATGTGAAGAACGTGGGTACTTTTGTTAGACCCGCGATAACGCATGGCTCCGAATGCTGGACTATGTACAATTCCTACTCCAGGCAACTTGAAAAAGCAGAAATGCGAATACTTAGATTGTCGGCAGGAGTATCACTAAAAGACAGGATTAAAAGTTCACGCATTCGTGGTAGTCTAGGTGTGACGGACATAAACAGTAAGCTGGAGGACAGTTGATATGATATGGGCACATAAGACGGAGACCACCAGACCACACAGTGAGGCAGGCAATGTCTATGGAGCTTCATTGACAGTCATCCAGAGGAAGACCACGTTATCACCCATGCTAGCTCCGCCACTGCATATTCGTATTATAGTTTGGTTATGTTATGTACAGTACATGTTACTTCTAAAATACTATACCGAAGGGTACTGTGAAATAATTCTACATCCATTTTTATTACCCGAGTACAACATTGGATATTTGAAAGGCGGTGAGCTTTTTTTAAAGATTAGTTAATTGAAAATTATGCTTCATATATTTCATTATTTTAATACATTTTAATCTTCTTTCGTATTGGTTGGTATTTCTTGGGAACTCTTCACCGCTCCATAATTGGAACGAGTTCTGTGTTTTTCAATTCCTCCCTTTCTTACTTCTTTTTACTTACATATAACTAATACACTTTTTTAATCATGCTTTTTAAAGCTATTTGATTATTTTATTTCTGTTTTTTTTGAGATGTAGATTTTTTTGGGCCTATGTCATCTGGGATGCTGTGTGGAGGATCTTTTTGAGGAGAGGAAGGAATGAACATTGGTCTTGAAGAGACCCATGTTGTAGGAAGGAGGAAACACAGAGGCCGGCAAATCATTCCACAGCCGAGCTGTTGAACACAAGAACGAGTCGAAGAAACGACCCGTTCTCATGTGACAAATGTCAACCGTGTACAAATGTTGGGCACGCGTTTGGCGTATTTCCCGACTGCATAGTCAGCCTGTGACCCGACGCCTGTGCTCTAAAGATTGCAATCCGTCTATTAATATGGGAGAATCTATTAAACGGACCGCCCGTTTCTGCACAGAGTCCAGGGTATTTTTCAGGTAGACCAGAGGTGGCTGCCAAATTGAACCATGGGGCGCACTTGTGATTTGTACAGGGTTAGCAGTTGTGTACTATTAAAGTATCTGCGGGCCCTGTACAGTAAGCCCAGTTTTTGGGAGGCTAACTTTACTCTGGCTTCGATGGAGCCCCCATACCTGAGCTGGTCACTTAGGGTTACACCAAGCATATCAATGGAGGGCCTGTGGAAGATTGCTTCCGTTGAAGGATACTAGATATTCATTTCGATCCCTTTTAGACGTAATCAGACAAGATTGGGTCTTTGAAACATTAAATTCAACGAGATTATTTTTACCCCAAGAGAAAACACTCTCGAGGTAACCGTCCATTCTTTGCTTCAAAGCCCTCCGAGCCGTTGGGGTTTGTTAGCCCTTTGGGGGCTTGTCAAACAAAAAGCTATCATGGACTGTACTGTCATCCGCGTAACAGTGAATTGGTGCACATGACAAAAGGTCGTTGATGTGCAACAAAAACAAAGTTGGAGACAGAACCGATCCCTGTGAGACGCCAGCATTTATCGAGTGTGAGGAAGAGATGAAACCATCGACTACCGTCTGAATCGACCTCTCCCTCAAAAAGTCAGCAATCCACATACACAAGTCCAGTGCAACCGTTTGGGTCTCACCAGGCACCGCCCCCAAACATGCGTCACATACGTGAGAAGATCACCGCACGAGCAGTTCCGCCGGAATCCGTATTGACGGTCGTTAATAATTTTATTCTTCTCGAGGTATGTGAGCAGTTTGTCGTTGATCACACGTTCCATCACCTTAGACAGAACTGATGTGATCGCTATGGTCTATTTTATCATTTCGTATAATTTTTGTTTTGATTTTTATTGTGGTTTGTACAGGGTGTCAAGGGAAGTACTTGACTTACCGGTGATTCCTGAAATTATATCGAGTAAAAAAATGAAAATGATTTTTTTTTCTTTAAAAACATGGTACTTAGGTGTTGGATAGTTGGGGGCGGGGTAAGAGGTTGGGGGGTTACATGGTTGACTGACCAGTGACGAGTACCTAACATAGGAAACCTATTTAAAATAAATACAATTTTTGATTAGATTCAAAGTATACGATTTTGGTTAGTACCATAGGTGAGTACTTTGATGAAATTCATTAATTTAAAGAGTTTCGAAAATTGAATTTCGTTTGAATAATCATTGTTTTGCAAAATATCATTCTCAAATTGTGACATTTTTGATAGTTTTGTACAGGCGCGGATCCAGCTCTCGAAAAAGGTTGTGGGCACAGCCAACCGAAAATTGGCAAAGTGCGAGACGGAATTCAAACTCGCTCATGAACAATCGTGACTCCTGAACGACTTTTGAATTTGATTATTTCTGTTTTTCCGCGCATCAGGACATTTGTCTTAGGAATGAAAATAATCATTAGAGGAATTCAGACCCGATTTCGTCCAATTAAATGGTCATACAGTTTCGATTTAATTCCAAACCAATTTCAACCAAAAAATTATTATTTTTTCTCTTTTTTCTAGTAGCCAGTAATACGGCCAATATAAGGACACTACACTGGGTACATAGGTATCTCGAAGCTGTCTCAGGAGTCGCAAGTGAGATACACCAGGCGAGACCGTAGCGAGGGTGGGGGGGGGGGGGGGAGGGGGCGGACCACCCCGGGTGCCACCCGAAGGGGGGTGCCACTCGACCAAGATATTGCATACACATGAGGCCCCGCATTTTGTGTCGCGGAATAGCCTATATTCTGAAATTCTCCAGCCACCCCCCGATGATGAAGTCGAAATTAGCGTTTTGAATTTCTCAAGTCAACTTTCATAGAGGGGAGGGGGTGACACTAGGCCCCTGGGGGGGTGTCATCCGCCCCGGGTGCCACCCATGCTAGCTACGCCACTGGGCGAGACTTAATTCGGCTACCAATCCTATTACAACCACTGAACCGATTTTGATTTATTTTCATCTTCAAAGGATCGGTATGAGGTATTACATATATCACAGAATAGAAAAAGACAATAAAATTCCATCCAATTAAAAATGAAATGAAAATCGAAATGTTCAGTCGAGATATGTAGCATAAAATGCCCCATAAATATGTACCTAATAAATGAATTAATGGGTTATTATTAAATTAGATGCATAGCTGCGAGGCATCCGAGAGTAGGCCAGCGCAGCTTTGCCAAAAAAATGCGAACGAAATTTGGAAAAGATTTAATTGCTTAAAAACGTAAACTTACTATAAAAACTTCCTGATTAAAGTTTTTCTTCATTGTGGGTAAATATATGACTTTTTAGATATCCCTTTGTAGCACATGAATAGATGCAGTCGGGACACGAAATCTCCCACTGTTGATAAAAAAATTGATGTTTAAGACTTACCTTTGAAGAACATGAATAATTGCAGTCAGGACACGAAAAAGGTTTCTCTCCACTGTGAATCAGCGAGTGCGTTCCTGGAATTCCCTTTTGAGAACAAGAGAACATGAATAGTGGCACTCGGGACATGAAAAATATCTTTCTCCTCTGTGGGTAAATATTTGACGCTTCAGTTGTTATATTGTAGAGCATGTATATTTGCAGTCAGGACACGAAAAATGTTTTTATCCACCATGGGAAAACATGCGATTTTTCTATTGTAGTACATGCATAGTTACACTCAGAACATGAAAAGGGTTTTTCTCCACTGTGAATCGCGCTGTGAATTTTTAAATCTCCCTTCCGAGAACTACAGCATTCGGGACAAGAAAATGGTTTCTATCCGCTGTGGGTAAACATGAGATTTTTTGGTGCCTCTTTGTAGAACATGAATAGTTGCAGTAGAAACATGTAAAAGGTTTTATGTCACTGTGAGTCAGTAAATGATTTCTAAGAAGTTCCTTTAATTGTAGTCGGGACTTGAAAAAGGTTTTTGACAACTGTGGGTAAACATGAGAATTTTTGGATACCGTTTTGTAGCGCATGAGTAGTCACAGTCCGGTATTAAAAAGGTTTTTCATCACTGTGAGTCGGCTTTTTTCGAAAAGAAGAATAGTCATAATCAGTCAGGACATGAAAAAGTTTTTTCTCCACTGTGGGTAAACATGTTATTTTTAGATTTCTCTTCGTAGTACATGAGGAATTGCAGTCGGAATATGAAAATGGTTTTTCGCCACTATGAGTCAGCAAGTAACTTCTTAGATATCCCTTTTGAGAACACGAATAGTTACAATCAGGATATGAAAAAGGTTTTTCTTTTCTGTGAATCATACCGTGGATTTTTAAATCTTCCTGTTGAGAACTTGTATAACTGTATTCAGAACATGAAAAGGTTTTACTCAACCATGAGTCAGCTTATGAATCATATTGGAGTAAAGTGTTGCTCCACAAGGAAACCTTAGAAAAATTACTTACCTCAGGGCCTCTTCAGTGAAGCTAATGTAAAAAAGTATATGTTGTAAATCCATGTAGGTATATTTAAGGTAAGACAGTGTTAAATTGTGGAGATCCGGAAGGAATACAAGGCCGATAAAAATAATACAAATTTCCAATTTTTTAAAAATAACAACATGAATAAATAAAATAAACACTAGGTACGCATGTCTGTAATGCAATACACACATCTGCTGGTCTGCCGGATCTACCCTGATGATGGACATTGCAACGCTGTCCGAAATGTTGGTTGTAGAAGGATGTAGCGCAACACGACATAACACCCCAAAAACAAATCCTTAACGAAAATAATTTTGCATCAATATATGCACGTATTGCGAGATAGAAATCTCTCGTTTTATTTATTACCGCAATCGCGATAAAAACAAGAACAAAGGTATTTAAGCGACTTTCCTGTATTTTGCGCAACTTAATTGTGAAACATAACGCTTAGTGTGGGGGAGAGGGGGTGGGGGGGGGGGTACAGAAAAATTACGGGGGGAGGGAGGGTCAAAAATCTTCAAAATTGCGTTACGGAATACTTGAACGCCCACTTATCTATTAGTAGACGCAACAAAAACCTCTCAAAGAAAACAAACTTTTTAGTATCCACACCACACAAACAAATGATAAACAATGCAATAATTGTTTTATTGCATCATATGTAACTTCCTTTTCTTATAAAACAAAGTCACAAATTAATGATGATACATAGCGTAGGGCCTTGCATTAGAACGGTAAAATAGAAATAATTTCATTATAATAACTTACATTAAGTATTTACCTTATATTAGATATGCCGAAAAAACAATCAGTGCAATTTACCCTGACTAGCATTAACAAAAAACTTAGTAAAGTTAACTTTTTAGATTTGGTCAGGTTATCAATGTTTGACAGTACAAACAATCTATGCACCCGGCCAATAGGTATAGTCATCTCTTTTTTCTAATACAAGTATTCATGTGCCAAAAAGAACCAGATAATTTGTTGTCGAAAATGTGACATAAGGTGTGAGCAAATCGTTTATAGCTCTTCATAGACTTACCTACGCACGATTCATGATTGTGTGTTTTTTTTAAATTTTATTAGGGCATGGCGTTTATTATCATCAACGTATCGATCTCAATAGACCGTGAAAGTGTGACGATACAAGTCTATTAGGGTTGTGGGCATGCCCACCGTGCCCACAACGGTGGATCCGCCCTTGGGTTTGTAAGAGTTTTGGCAATGATTTAAAAAAAAATTTCAGATTGTCATGTGGCTAATAATCCAAAAACCTTCGCGAAGATGGAAAGAAGGTATTTTGAAAACATTTCCTATTCTCAATATAGCAATACATAGGAACATCTCATATATGTACTCATATAAATACATTTACCCAAGCAAGCATATTTTGATTTTTATATATATAGATTATAGATAATAAATAGTAAAAATAAATGTATTATGGATATGAAACAATTTCAAAAAAGTATGTAGTACCTAGTTCTAGTGTGTCGCTATATAAATTCAGAATTACGTCTTCCCAAAAAACGATACTCACTTTATCTTGCTATAGATATTATATTTGTTTTATATATATATATAGGCCCTAGGGGTAGTTTCAGCGCCGTTGAGGTGATTTACGGCGCTATACAAGTTATCCAAATATTTTAATTTTATTATTATTTTATGTGAAAACCAAAATTATATCCGTCAAATGATAATAAAGTTAATATTGAAATTAGTATTCGATGTAATAAATGTAACACAATGGTCTGCAATGATTTATAATATTACGATATAAACATGACGGTATATATTCTTATTGCTGAAATTTTACAAAGGAAGGCCCTGTAGACAAACCCCTATCCTCCCCCCATGTTTAAAATATGTTAAAATTCTTCTAAAAGCAAAAGTTCTAATGTTTATGTTTTATAATATTAATTTACTCCCGATAATGGGTTTTTGATATAGTTTCAACTGGATTATAAAAATACATATTTTTTCAACCGTAGATGAATGAAGTTCGAATATGTATTACAATTTAAGCGGGGTCTCCTCCGACTGTGAACATGGACGTTTTGCTTACACATTTGCTTGAACAATTACTATAAACATTGGCAATGGGGGCGAGGCCTTGCACATGTTTGTATGCGTCTGCAGTAAGGCTACGCCCCCATTTCCAATGTTTATAGTAATGTTCAAGCAAATGTGTAAACAAATATTCATGTTCACGATCAGAGGAGACCTAGCTTTACGTGTTCTTTTTTCATGTAACAATTCTCCTCCTTTCATCGGCAGTATCTACCAATCCATTAACTCGATATCTTCTAGATAAATAACTGAACACTGCAGCTCGAAATAGAAAAGTTGTTCCATGGCGTGATATCTTGAACGTTAATAGCTTTTGACAGAATGCATTCCTCATCCATACAGAAGCGTGTAGTTTATTTTTGACTATCCAATAATTAAATTTAATACTGATTGCGATTCCGGTATCGAGAATAAGCCAGGCATATCTACAATAATACAATGTAGAAATTCACACACCACAAAGCAAGCTTCGTGTGCGAGACATGAGAAGTTTCATCAAATGCACGACTTATTAACAATATTGTGGTGAATGTTTCTGCATGAGAGCTGCATGAAAAGTGCCAATAAGACTCTTAAATGGTTTACCGGATCAGATGAGCAAATCGTTACCGTATATATTGATTATAATTACGCCAAAACTAGCTGAGGTATACCCGGCATTGCTCCGGGTTAATGGTTTGGAGTAAAGTTTTGAGGTTGTGAATTCTAGTATAGGCACCTCAAAACTGGGTGAATTTTTACTACGAAAATAATATTTTTGTAAACAATTGAAAGGGTTTACTTTTTAAGTATTTGTTTCACGTCTTCTACCACTCATATATCATACATTCTCCTTACTCCTCTTTTTTCCGTTCATCACGTACACCTCATTTTACCACAAACAATTATTATTATTTATTTTTTTTAAAATCTTTATTTTTCCCAATTTTACATTTTATGGTTACATATTTTGGAAATAATAAAAATAATGGGACCCACTAAGGCGCAGACTGTGCGTGGGTAATATACTTAAATATATTTTATTTAGTACCTAGAAAAAATCAGTGGTATACATATAAAGCAAAAACATGATTAATTTTTGTTTACATTTTTGCAAAAACATGATTGTACAAAAAGTGTGCACAATAGTGTACAGGGTAACTATAAGTGTATAGTGTAATAATAGGTATGCAGTGTAATAATAAGTGTAAAGTTTGTGAGAAACATCTTCTTCTTCTCTGTGTGCCGTATCAGGTCCCCCCGACGTTGGCGATCACTCTTGAGAATGTCTCTCTGTCTTGCGCTGCCCGGAATAGCTCCTCCACACTTCTAATGCCGGTCCACTCTCGTATATTACGCAGCCAAGACATTTGTCTCCTACCAGGCCCTCGGCGACCCTTTATCTTACCTTTCAGTATCAAATGGAGCAAGTGATACTTCTCCCCTCGAAGTATATGACCCAGATATGAAATTTTCCTGATTTTTATTAATGTAAGCAGTTCTCTATCTGCTCTAGCCCGCCTGAGAATTTCTGTGCTGGTGATCATTCGGTCCGTGGGACCTTGAGCATTCTCCGGTGAAGCCACATTTTAAAAGCCTCTAACCTGTTCATGATATTTACTTTCAAGGTCCATGTTTCACATCCATAGAGCAAGACCGACCACACATAACATTTTAGCATTCTCTGCCTTAGTTTTAAGCTGATATTGTCATTGCAGAAGAGGGATTTCATTTTAATGAACGCAGTTATTGCTGCTTCAATTCTGCATCTAACCTCCACATCTGGGTCAAGAGTCTCCGTGAGAATACTGCCGAGGTATCTAAATCTTTTCACCTTTTCGACATTGCAACCATTTAACTGTATCACTGATTCAGAGTGATCTTGTCGTCCAAATGTCATCCATTTAGTTTTATTGACGTTGATTGTTAGGCCCAGTTGCTCACCAGCATTATTAATAAGATTTAATAGGTCTTGGAGGTCATCGATACAGTCAGCTAGTAATACAGTATCATCTGCGTATCTTATGTTATTAATGACAACTCCGTTGATCTTCAGACCCTTCTCAGTATTACTTAGGGCTCTTTTAAAGACATAGTTGGAATAGAGATTAGACAATAGTGGCGACAGGATACAGCCTTGTCGTACTCCACGCTGAATGGCAATTGCATTAGATCTCACATTCCCATGTCTTATTTCTGCTGTTTGGAACCAATACAGGTTTTTAATGAAATTCTGGTCTTTGGTGTCAACGTTACAATCCGCAAGCATTTTCATTAGGTCAGCATGTTTAACCCTGTCAAATGCCTTTTCGTAGTCAATAAAACAGGCAAAGACTTCCTTTCTTTGGTCGCGACACTTTTGCAATAGTACGTCGATAGACAATAATGCTTCACGCGTCCCGAACGCATTTCTGAAGCCAAACTGAGTGTCATCCAAGTCCTGCTCGCACTTATTAATGCGGAAGTTTAGTTGCAACTTGAATATTTTTTGGTAAAAGGTAAGTGCGAGGTCCAATAAAACTACTGTGAGTTTGCATTTGTTTTGTGTTCGTTTGAGGGATATAGAATACATGAATATTTTTAATGTTTGTTCTGTTTTAATATTTTTTTAATTTGTTTATGTTTTTATAGATTTATTTCATAGTTTGCAGTATAATATGATTCGTGTCTTCCTCCGGCGTCCCCGATTTTTTCTACCATTCACGTCAAATAGTATCATGAAATCTAAATTGTTACGTCACTGTATTCAACTGCCCCAAACTTTTTCTACCATTCAAACCACCCTATGAAATAAGACATTTTCAGCGAAATCGATCCAGTACTTTTTTAGTTTGTACGGATATTGCCTTTTATTTATACGGAAGATAGCGTTTTAAAGTGGATCACAATGCCGTTCTGATTCTATACTAATAGCATTGAAGCATGAAACTGGACTAAAATGAAAATAGGCTAAATAGAAATGAGAACCATATTTCAACAATTTTATTTTTTTTTTTCCAAAAGAAGCAAGCACATCGTGACTTGACATTTTAAATTAATAAAAAAGAAAATACTTTGTTTTAAGTCACTTTATTGTTATTTTTTCCGTCTACCGGTTTCGGTACCTAACTCCGTACCTTCATCAGGACTGAATATAAAAATACTAACAAATACACATATATATATGTGTATTAACCTGTATTTGTTAGTATTTTTATATTCAGTCCTGATGAAGGTACGAAGGTACCGTAACCGGTAGACGGAAAAAATAACAATAAAGTGACTTAAAACAAAGCATTTTCTTTTTATTTATTTAATTTTTTTTATATCGAAAGGCTGATAGGGACATTGAAAGAAGGGTGGATACAGGAAATGAAATTACTGGAATGCTAGATATTAATAAAAACGATGAACCCACGATATAGTTATCAAACATTTTGATTAAGAATTTTCAAATACATTGCGACTAAATTGTACAATAATTAAAATGAATGTAGGTAAGTAGGTAGGGATTACGAAATAATAGTAAAAATGTTATTCAACGAAAGGTATAACAGGCCTGCTTGCGTGTTCTTTCTTTTCTCTTTTCTCATTCCATTTTTGGATTCTCATTCCATTTTTAACCGTTATTCCAGTTGAACTTTAAATATTATATACATATTATCGGAGTTCATATTTTACTGTATCTTTCTATTAACAACACACTGTTATTGTAATTACCTATCTGACAAAACAAGACAAAACATTTGATCATCAACACACGTTGAGATCACAGGTTCTATCTTTATTACTGTGCTCTTTTACATATTTTCTGTTAATGTTCTTGCTACTAAATTGTAAAAATTGTATTTCATTTCACATAAATCTCTACATATCATAAATTAAAGTCCTCCGCTGCGTCTGTCTGTCTGTCTGTTCGCGATAAACTCAAAAATTACGGAACAGACTTTCATAAGGTTTTCACCAATAGATAGAGTGATTCATGAGGAAGGTTTAGGTATATAATTTGTCAAGGTTTTGTGTAAATTGGTTGAAATATATAACGGTAGAGGAGCGGGCGGTTTGGATTTCATTTGTATGCAAATCTACAGTTTTATGCCGAGATTGATGAAACCTCCGAAACAAGAGGAAGTTCACTGTCTACATTTGTTTTCGAAAACTCTGTGTAAAGCCCGGGCATCGCCGGGAACTTCAGCTACTTATACTTTATCTTTAATAATATGTATGTTAATATTCCTGTTCTGTTATTGATGATAAACAAATAATAATAAAGTACAGCGCAAGAGCTGATGAAAAAGACGTTAGAGGCGTTCGGGTCCCAGGAAAACGTAGAACGATGCAGTTACGAGTAGTACATACCAAAGTTTAATACTCCGAGTGTCGAGGCGATTCATAAAAAGACGTTAGAGGCGTTCGGGTCCAAGGAAAACGTAGAACGATGCAGTTACGAGTAGTACATACCAAAGTTTAATACTCCGAGTGTCGAGGCGATTCATAAAAAGACGTTAGAGGCGTTCGGGTCCCAGGAAAATGTAGAACGATGCAGTTACGAGTAGTACATACCAAAGTTTAATACTCCGAGTGTCGAGGCGATTCATAAAAAGACGTTAGAGGCGTTCGGGTCCCAGGAAAACGTAGAACGATGCAGTTACGAGTAGTACATACCAAAGTTTAATACTCCGAGTGTCGAGGCGATTCATAAAAAGACGTTAGAGGCGTTCGGGTCCCAGGAAAACGTAGAACGATGCAGTTACGAGTAGTACATACCAAAGTTTAATACTCCGAGTGTTGAGGCGATTCATAAAAAGACGTTAGAGGCGTTCGGGTCCCAGGAAAACGTAGAACGATGCAGTTACGAGTAGTACATACCAAATTTTAATACTCCGAGTGTCGAAGCGATTCATAAAAAGACGTTAGAGGCGTTCGGGTCCCAGGAAAACGTAGAACGATGCAGTTGTGAGTAGTACATACCAAAGTTTAATACTCCGAGTGTCGAGGCGGTTCATAAAAAGACGTTAGAGGCGTTCGTGTCCCAGGTAAACGTAGAACGATGCAGTTACGAGTAGTAGTACATACCAAAGTTTAATACTCCGAGTGTCGAGGCGATTCATAAAAAGATGTTAGAGTCGTTCGGGTCCCAGGAAAACGTAGAACGATGCAGTTACGAGTAGTACATACCAAAGTTTAATACTCCGAGTGTCGAGGCGATTCATAAAAAGACGTTAGAGGCGTTCGGGTCCCAGGAAAACGTAGAACGATGCAGTTACGAGTAGTACATACCAAAGTTTAATACTCCGAGTATCGAAGCGATTCATAAAAAGACGTTAGAGGCGTTCGGGTCCCAGGAAAACGTAGAACGATGCAGTTACGAGTAGTATATACCAAAGTTTAATACTCCGAGTGTCGAGGCGATTCATAAAAAGACGTTAGAGGCGTTCGGGTCCCAGGAAAACGTAGAACGATGCAGTTGTGAGTAGTACATACCAAAGTTTAATACTCCGAGTGTCGAGGCGGTTCATAAAAAGACGTTAGAGGCGTTCGTGTCCCAGGTAAACGTAGAACGATGCAGTTACGAGTAGTAGTACATACCAAAGTTTAATACTCCGAGTGTCGAGGCGATTCATAAAAAGACGTTAGAGGCGTTCGGGTCCCAGGAAAACGTAGAACGATGCAGTTACGAGTAGTACATACCAAAGTTTAATACTCCGAGTGTCGAGGCGATTCATAAAAAGACGTTAGAGGCGTTCGGGTCCCAGGAAAACGTAGAACGATGCAGTTACGAGTAATACATACCAAAGTTTAATACTCCGAGTGTCGAGGCGGTTCATAAAAAGACGTTAGAGGCGTTCGGGTCCCAGGAAAACGTAGAACGATGCAGTTATGAGTAGTACATACCAAAGTTTAATACTCCGAGTGTCGAGGCGATTCATAAAAAGACGTTAGAGGCGTTCGGGTCCCAGGAAAACGTAGAACGATGCAGTTACGAGTAGTACATACCAAAGTTTAATACTCCGATTGTCGAGGCGATTCATAAAAAGACGTTAGAGGCGTTCGGGTCCCAGGAAAACGTAGAACGATGCAGTTACGAGTAATACATACCAAAGTTTAATACTCCGAGTGTCGAGGCGGTTCATAAAAAGACGTTAGAGGCGTTCGGGTCCCAGGAAAACGTAGAACGATGCAGTTATGAGTAGTACATACCAAAGTTTAATACTCCGAGTGTCGAGGCGATTCATAAAAATGGACCAAGTAAGGGAAGTGTGGTAGGATTCAGTTATCTAACGGTTTATAATATCTGCCCAACCCTGCGGTGAAATAATGTAATTGTCAGTTTCATAGTTAATTATTTTAAGATTTTTCATCGATTCAACTACTTCTTGTGGGTGATTGAACCACTCAGCCAGGCCACAAAATAACTAACTGTTATTACGTAGAGGAAAAGGAAAATTATTGACATAAATGATTCGTAAGGCAATGTTGCGGAAAAATAATTTCTTTATTATAACGTACATAATATAAAAGACAAAAACATAATAAGATTAAATTTATGAAGGTGTAATTGCGCCTGCGGCACTCTTAATAATATCTAGAGCAGTGACTGAAGCTGTTTTGTAGGTGTTCTTTTATTTGCAGACTTTAAGCTTATAATTAATTGTTTGTGATATAATAGCAGATGTGTTAAAACAATGTTACCGTGATGATCTGGCTATTTGGTATAGTCTGCCAAACAATGACGAGAGTTTTTAAGTTCTACAAACATAACAACACAATTGATTGAGTCCGGTCAGTGTTGCCAACATTATTCGGCCAATCATTCCCTCGGGTCAAATAGGTCACGGCTCCCATCCGAGAAGTACCTACCTTCAGTCATCTAGTCTAGTCGGTACCTACTCATATACCTTACCCACTACACATCGGGGCCTTTCTTCAGAAACTCTCAGGGTCGAGTGTCGGCGAGCTATTCTTTTATTATTATTATTTCTGCTACACCCATTGCTCTGTTTCATAACTTGGGCTAAATACCGGCCATAATAAGCGAAGGTACCTAGTACCTACCTACCTGCCAACTATCAAGACCCATGCTCTACTAGTGGCCATATATATATAAGACACGAGTAGCATGTTGCATGGTATTTTGATATGGTAATTTCGGATGTTATGCAGTGATTTTGTGCGTATTGATATGCATATGAGATCAATTCCTAAGCTCAAAAGGTCAAACAAAAGCAAATATAAAGCTGCTAGCGTCATTGAAAGTTAATGTAAACCAAAGCATTGGGACTTAAGAAAAAAAGCCTTTACATAGAGTGTGCAGACTCAACCTCAAAATAACCTGGACAAAAAGAGCGAGTTACATAGACCCTCTTGATCAAATAGCCAAAAATTAGCGAAATTGTAGGAATTAGATATATAAAATGTGAATGGTTGTGGCATTATGATGGTCAGATGCTACGTGTTTTTAGTATTATTTTACGGAATGGAAGCATGGACGCTTACTGAAGCCCTGATAAGGCGACTTGATGTTTTCGAGATGTGGATCTACAGAAGAATATTCAAAATAAGCTGGATGGACAGAATTACGAATTAAGATGTTATGATTCGGATGAATAAAGAAAAAGAAGTTATTGAGACAATAAAAAATCGTAAACTTCAATGTCTAGGACACGTGATAAGACATCCATAGAAGTACGAGCTCTAGCATCTCATAATGCAGGGAAAGATTGCCGGAAGACGGGGCCCTAGAAGAAGGAGAATATGATTGTTGAAAAACCTGAGACGGTGGTTTGGCCAGTGTAGAGCTGTTTCGGGCTGCAGTAAACAAAGTCCGCATAGCCAACATGATAGCCAACGTCCGTTGAACGGACAGGGCAACAGAAGAATAAGGCTGATTATCGAAGTTCGTTAGTCAGGGAAGATTCATAGAAGAGAAGACGCATTACTTCATGGCTTAGAACCTTACTGGACGGTTCGAGTTTTTTTTTTTTGGTTCAGACAGCAGGATGAAGATAATCTCAATGACGGTCAATTTCCGATAGAAGAGGTCACTAGAAGAATAAGTTTTAATGTTTTACTGGAGATTCTTAACGAACAAATTAATCAGACAACGATACTTTCGCACACAACAACTCCGGAAACTTCCATAATATTTACTGGCTTCCTATTATTAGTAATTATTATTACCGTTTTTAAGTTTATTAGACATTCAGGAATGTTACAATGTGGTTCTCCCACGTGAACACACGCTTCACTTGAACAAACCATGCATTAAACATTAAATAATGACAAATAGTATAAATTCTTGGAATGGACTTGAGAATAGACTTTGTTAGAAAGCAGGTTAAAACACTAAAGTTGAGTTCCTCATTTAAATGATGGATTTTGAGTTAAAAATAATTTCAATTATTATTATTTTTTTTACATTACCTCCGTATAGTAGGTCCTGAGGAAAAAAAGCCCTCGCGGCCTGAATCATTTTTGGGAATGCTGTGTAGAGGGTTTTTAGATAAAGGAAGGAGAGGAAGTTCTGTGAAGGAAATAGGTATGAGGAGTGGATAGGAATCTGTGGTGACGGACGTACGAAATTCGTAAATCGTAAAATTCGTACGAATCCATCCCTCAACTGCGGTTCAAGACGAGAGAGTTCTGCTGAAGAGATCAATATGTCTCCCTCAACTAGTCTCTCCCGATCCGGCCTGCCATGAAGTCGGTGGGCAAACGAATTCGCCGCCAAGTCCTTGACAAACCTCACCCCATGAATCGGGTACCCCTGAGTCGCTAAATATAGCGAGTCACTTGGGGTGTCCTACGGAAGGGGTGTTGTTTACCAAATAAATCTCGGGGCGGCGGTACCCATATCCGCCTCCCAAATTTTTAATTTTATTTGTACTGTAATAAAATGTGTAATCACGATGCCACCAACAGTAGTTAATTTTAATTTAACCTTTTAACCCCTCAGTCTAACTTTTTCGGTTTTCTGAACAACTCATATAAGTCTCATAGAAACCGTTGTTTCTCTTACTATTATGGTTAATAATATATAACACCAAGCTTTATATTCAAATCTAAAATGTATTTCAAATTACAAAATTTTGAAGCGTATTTCATTGCCTTTCAAAAATAGTTTTTAATTTTCGGATGGATTTAGAAGATATATTTGGATTTTCATGTAAAGAGGAAATGTTTTGGCTTTCGGAAAAATAGGCCCGAGACCTGAGTGGTTAATGTATTTTATCCACTTTGTATCCAAAGTATTCGTAATCAGAGAGCTGAATAAAGTTTTTGCCTATTTTCATCTTTCTTTGACGTAATTTAATTCACTATTTTTTTCCGATAGCTCTGATACCTTTAAATAAAAGCTGACATTCTACTTGCATTTTTTGATCGTCTAGAAGTCTAGATGTCTGAAAGACCTCTAGTCTCTGGACTAGACGCCATGCTGTAAAGCGGATTCGCAGTCCAGCAATCCAGTTTTTTAGCTGACCAAATGTTAAGTCTTAGATTTGAGAACTTTCGAATACACCAAGCTCAGTTTTGAAACAATACTAAACACTTAAGATTATGAACACATATAATACGTAATTAAATGAAGACAATATTAGCCAAACTTAATCGAAAATCTGGAAAAAGAAAAATCAGAAAAAGATATTTGCACCTGGCAGTGGTAGCGCATTTGCCTGTCCTGGGGTCGTGTCCCAGAGATGAAAAAATATTTTTCTTATTTTTCTTTTTCCAGATTTTCGATTCAGTTTCGCTAATATTGTCTTCATTTAATGAATATTACAATTTTTAGTTTTACTCACAAAGTTAAAAGTAAAAGTAAACATATAATACGTATGAACACTTGCAACCAAAATGGTATAAGCACATTTTGTACCAATACTCGCCGGAAACGAAAAACCACTATCGAATATTTGAAATATGTGCAACAACACAAATGGATCACGCATTGCCACAAATCGTCGTTCTTAACAAGAATGCTCGATCTTAATACCTTAGAAGTCCGCCGAAAAACATTTTTTGGGAAAATTTGTTTTTAAGCTGATCTCCGGTATTGTACTGAATCCAGGAGATTAACCTATATTTCCCTAACGCGTATACTCGTGGGAGATCTCACACACTTTTTTATGCTCCGAAAGCGAGAACTTATTCCTTTCAGAATGCGCCATTTAACAGAGCAATTCAACGGCTTAACGATTCTGCATTGAGTATCCACATCTTCAATGTTACTTATAGAGAGTTCAGTAACTATCTTTTGAAATACGTCACAATATGTGAAACTACCCCCAATGGACTTTTTAATTTATTTTTTCTTTTAAATTTTGTAATCTTCTCCGTAATAATTTGGTGTATAACTGTTTTATGGAGAACCTGAATAAAATAAATAAATAAATACCGTCAATATTACAAAAATAAACAAAACCGTTAAATTCTAAAATGGTTAAAGTACTTAATTTTTTGTGAACAACAGTGAATCGAATATTTCACAAAAACGGATCATCATAATATTAAATTTTAGTGTCCGACCGAAACAGGACTTTCCACCGAAACCGAAACCGAAACCGAAACCAAATCTTCGGTGTCTGTCTCAGTTTCGGCCGAAGCCGAAACTTTTTTAGACATGTTAAAAATCGATTGTTTTCCTTTATTTGGCTTATTTTTTACACTTAGACAGTTAACACGCGTTAAATTAGATAAATAAATTAAAAAACAATAATTGAAGTATGTGAAAAAATAATATTGATTTTATATTACTTATATAAAACAAACAAAATTTATAAAAAATAACAAAACATGTTAACTACTTATGGAACAAAAAATTGTCAATAATCAACACTTACATTGTAAAGGACCTCGTTAATTGAGAATTTAAATTTTTATTGCGTTTACAATCACGAAATTCCTTTCATACATGTTAAATGAAATAAAAAAAAAAAAAACAATAATTGAAGTATGTAAAATTTTTTAATTTTTTTTGATATTACTGCTATAAAATAAATCAAAATTAACAAACATGTTAACTACTTCTTGGAACCAACATTTATCAATAGTCAATATTTAAAGGAAGGACGTCATTAATTGAGTGGGTGACATAAGGTGACGTAGTATGGGTACGTTCCCTTATCGGGGATATGAGCCGAATCAAGAACTATAGGATAGGAACGAAGCAACCCCAAGCAGCATGGGAAGAACGAAGGAACCGCAAACGGTGCGAAATGCTGATTGGGGTTGCTTCGTTAGGGAGGGTAGGTGTAGGTACTGGATAAATGACATCCCGGTAGGAACTATGCAATGCATAACATCATTTCAAAACCAAACACAGCCTTATACGTTCCACAACGTCAGTATAGTAAATATGCCCAGCCCATTGAGCAGCCTATGTGTTACTAACACCATTGAAAATACCTTCTACTTACAAGTGATCTAGTACTAGAATTTCAGCAATTTTAATATTGCAGCAGTCTGGTAACTTTTCCCGTCATTTATTTTAATTGGAAATGAAGGGTTTTTTTTAGTTTATGTGTTCTCACGCCTTATGATGTGTTTTTAGGAGGAACGGTTGGGCGGCCTTTTTTCACAAAAACCAAACTGAATAAATATTTTTTCAATCAAAATATATTGCAAGTATCTATTACGGATAGGTATGTGTTATTTTATTCATTTTTTGTTTTAAATTATAAAATATAGGTAAATAAAGGAATCAACTATTCATGGTTTTAGAGGCAATTCTGGCATTTTTTTGTGTTACAATTATTAAAATCATAATTGGACCCAACCTACTGAGTTAATGTAAAGAAAAATAAATAAAAATTAAAAAATAATTTCTTTGGGTAGAAATTAAAATTTATATACGACAAATTTGTGTTAATAACATAAATCAGTCTTTTGTAATTTGTAAATGCAAATTTATGCCCTTCAAAAACCGTCTGTATGTGGCATGACCACAGTTTGATAATGCCTTCAGAAGGCGAAACAGATGTCACGCGTAATAATATTTACACAGCAAAACTTGTTTAAAAATAAAATGTTGTTATTAATTTAACATATCATTGAATATATTCGTCGAGTTCCACAAATAAAACTTGATAACAATAAATAAAATGAAAAAATAGTTTTTCAGTTTGGTTAAGTATTTTGGCCTCATACGCAAACTTAAGCTTTGTATGGAAAGGGCTACGCACTACGCAGCCCTAGCCGTTCTCCTTAATATCGCATTCCACAGATAAATTAGATCAGTCATATTATATTTACTTTATATAAAATATCGATTTCTACAAATTCCATTTAATTAATATGTTTTTAAGCTGATCTCCGGTATTGTACTGAATCCAGGAGATTAACCTATATTTCCCTAACGCGTATACTCGTGGGAGATCTCACACACTTTTTTATGCTCCGAAAGCGAGAACTTATTCCTTTCAGAATGCGCCATTTAACAGAGCAATTCAACGGCTTAACGATTCTGCATTGAGTATCCACATCTTCAATGTTACTTATAGAGAGTTCAGTAACTATCTTTTGAAATACGTCACAATATGTGAAACTACCCCCAATGGACTTTTTAATTTATTTTTTCTTTTAAATTTTGTAATCTTCTCCGTAATAATTTGGTGTATAACTGTTTTATGGAGAACCTGAATAAAATAAATAAATAAATACCGTCAATATTACAAAAATAAACAAAACCGTTAAATTCTAAAATGGTTAAAGTACTTAATTTTTTGTGAACAACAGTGAATCGAATATTTCACAAAAACGGATCATCATAATATTAAATTTTAGTGTCCGACCGAAACAGGACTTTCCACCGAAACCGAAACCGAAACCGAAACCAAATCTTCGGTGTCTGTCTCAGTTTCGGCCGAAGCCGAAACTTTTTTAGACATGTTAAAAATCGATTGTTTTCCTTTATTTGGCTTATTTTTTACACTTAGACAGTTAACACGCGTTAAATTAGATAAATAAATTAAAAAACAATAATTGAAGTATGTGAAAAAATAATATTGATTTTATATTACTTATATAAAACAAACAAAATTTATAAAAAATAACAAAACATGTTAACTACTTATGGAACAAAAAATTGTCAATAATCAACACTTACATTGTAAAGGACCTCGTTAATTGAGAATTTAAATTTTTATTGCGTTTACAATCACGAAATTCCTTTCATACATGTTAAATGAAATAAAAAAAAAAAAAACAATAATTGAAGTATGTAAAATTTTTTAATTTTTTTTGATATTACTGCTATAAAATAAATCAAAATTAACAAACATGTTAACTACTTCTTGGAACCAACATTTATCAATAGTCAATATTTAAAGGAAGGACGTCATTAATTGAGTGGGTGACATAAGGTGACGTAGTATGGGTACGTTCCCTTATCGGGGATATGAGCCGAATCAAGAACTATAGGATAGGAACGAAGCAACCCCAAGCAGCATGGGAAGAACGAAGGAACCGCAAACGGTGCGAAATGCTGATTGGGGTTGCTTCGTTAGGGAGGGTAGGTGTAGGTACTGGATAAATGACATCCCGGTAGGAACTATGCAATGCATAACATCATTTCAAAACCAAACACAGCCTTATACGTTCCACAACGTCAGTATAGTAAATATGCCCAGCCCATTGAGCAGCCTATGTGTTACTAACACCATTGAAAATACCTTCTACTTACAAGTGATCTAGTACTAGAATTTCAGCAATTTTAATATTGCAGCAGTCTGGTAACTTTTCCCGTCATTTATTTTAATTGGAAATGAAGGGTTTTTTTTAGTTTATGTGTTCTCACGCCTTATGATGTGTTTTTAGGAGGAACGGTTGGGCGGCCTTTTTTCACAAAAACCAAACTGAATAAATATTTTTTCAATCAAAATATATTGCAAGTATCTATTACGGATAGGTATGTGTTATTTTATTCATTTTTTGTTTTAAATTATAAAATATAGGTAAATAAAGGAATCAACTATTCATGGTTTTAGAGGCAATTCTGGCATTTTTTTGTGTTACAATTATTAAAATCATAATTGGACCCAACCTACTGAGTTAATGTAAAGAAAAATAAATAAAAATTAAAAAATAATTTCTTTGGGTAGAAATTAAAATTTATATACGACAAATTTGTGTTAATAACATAAATCAGTCTTTTGTAATTTGTAAATGCAAATTTATGCCCTTCAAAAACCGTCTGTATGTGGCATGACCACAGTTTGATAATGCCTTCAGAAGGCGAAACAGATGTCACGCGTAATAATATTTACACAGCAAAACTTGTTTAAAAATAAAATGTTGTTATTAATTTAACATATCATTGAATATATTCGTCGAGTTCCACAAATAAAACTTGATAACAATAAATAAAATGAAAAAATAGTTTTTCAGTTTGGTTAAGTATTTTGGCCTCATACGCAAACTTAAGCTTTGTATGGAAAGGGCTACGCACTACGCAGCCCTAGCCGTTCTCCTTAATATCGCATTCCACAGATAAATTAGATCAGTCATATTATATTTACTTTATATAAAATATCGATTTCTACAAATTCCATTTAATTAATATGGCATGGGATAAGTACTGATCAATTTTAAAATCATTTATAAATTACTGCTTTAATTGTAACCCAACTGTTGAAACGAAATTAATGAGTGCATTGTTTTTGTGAATAAAATTAGCTATTAAATCTTTGAATCTTTCGATGCGGGCGACGTTTAACAAGCAATTATAATTTTGTAGATTTGCTTGTGGTGGTAAACTGGCTTGAAGCGTTGTTTCCGAAATGCATTGTCTTTCCAATTGAATTGTTCCGGTTATTATTCTGTTAAAAATAAAACTGTCCGAGGAGTGTTTAACTATCTCTTTTTATGTTTACCATAAGGTGATTTAAAAGGAAAGTGCTGAGAGATTCCCCCAAAATGAATTATTTTCCATTCATTGATATGATTTCACTTACTTGGTTTATGTGTGTTTTTAAACATTAGCTAAAAACAAATGATTTATAATACAGGTCGAACTAAGCCATGGCTTGTTCTGAAATGTGACATATAAGCATGTACTAGTTACTTAAAGGTAATCAAAATTAGTGTAGTTTCACATATATGGTAGTATTTTTAATAAAAGCATCTTTTATGTTTTTATCAATACCAATACTATCATTTTTAAGATACGGTTCCGTTATTACAAATTGTATTGTATATTTTTGACATAGTTGTATATACAGCACACCCAAGAATATAAATTCCTTATTCCACGAGCACACCCCAAACAAATACGTTGAAGTGATATTGCTAAAAGAAATTAAAGTAGGTATAGGTACCTATAACCAATTGATAAAAAAACGTCAAAAACAAATAATACTCAATTTGGGATACGGGTATGGGTGCATTCGCCCCAGGAACCATTTATTGGATAACCAACACCTCTGTAATTGGTCACTCTAAGTGGTTCGCTTCGTTTGGTGACTTAGCAAGGGTGCCCGGGTTCATGGGGGGTGAGGTTGGTCTAGGTCTTGGCTCGGATGTGCCTGCCCACCGTCTGCTTGGCGGGCCGGATCGAGAGAGACTGGTTGAGGGGGACCTTTTGACCTCTCTGCTTGGACTCTCTCGATCCATCGCCTTGCACCGCAGTTGGAGGGATGGATTCGTATGTCCATCACTTCTGGACACGCTGTTGACCCCCCCAAATTCCTACCCATCCCTCAAACCTTTTTCCGTCCCAGAACTGTCTCTCTTTAATTTCCCTAAAAAGACCCTCCATACAGCATTCCCTAAGATAAATCCGGAGGTAAATTATTTTCCTCAGGGCCTCCTAAGTGGAATTAAAGTAATCAAAAAACTCTCATCAAAATTTAAAACATTGTTACGTTGGTAACAAATGTCACGAGGAAGATTTTTAATAATAATCATTGGATAACCAACACCTCCGCCATAGATCACCCAAGTGTTTCGTTATTTTAGTGAATTAGCAGGAGTGCCCGTAGTGAGGTCTGTCCTGGTCTCAGAGGTGGGTGCGTGGCGGGCCGGATGGGGAAATGCCGTTTGAGAGAGACCTTCGCCTTCTCCAAACGAACTCTCTCCAACCGTCGCGCGTCGTCTTGCCCCGCGGATTGAGGGATGGATTTATATGGCGCTTCTGGACACATTGACCACTAGAATCCTTCCCACCCCTCATACCCTTTTCCTTCCTTAAATTCCTCTAGTTCCCTTACTCTAAAAAAGATTCCCTACATAGCATCCGCGAAGATGGCATAGGTACAGAGGGATGTTTATTTTCTTCAGGGTCTCGTCAGTTGTCTACTATCAAAACCTGGTTGGTAAGATTTTTAACAGAATAATAATTAATAATAATTGGCTAATTTATATAGCGCCGTTTTCGTGGAAAATCACCTCAAGGGCGCTGAAAATGCTCAGGAAGGTCAAAAGCATGGTAATACGCGTTTTCATCCCGCGACAAAATTTCCCCGACAAAATATCCTACGGACAAAACATCCCACAATATCTTGATATGGCGCTTGGCGTTGTTTGTACTGGTCTACGTTTTGAAATCTGTACGGCGGACTTCGCCGTAACATTTAGGTATTGTGTATTGGAACAGTAGCGCAACCCATCTCTCTTGTGATAACTTTGAGAAATATTGTTTATTTCTACGCGCCAATTCAATGCAATATATGTCACGTGAATTGTCAATCTCAGGAGAAACAGGCCTCGCTTAATTCGAGCAAGGAATCTCATTGGGTCGTGGGGACTAGCTAGTGTCCTGAGAGGTTATGTTATTAATTAAAACTACTTTATTTAGCTCAAAGAGTTGAAAGAATATATTGTGAATAAAACAACCTGACATGTATTAGGTTTTAAATACTACAGGTTATAATTACAAGAAAGACTTACCCTGGACCGTTATGGAAAAATGATTGCTAGCTAAATTAAACATTACATCGCGCGACAGTGTTTTGTTATTTAATAATTAATTACAAAAAATACAATAAGGAAATTTTCATACAAACCTTAGAGACTATCGATTGGAATGGAATAAATCAAATGAAATATAACCAAAAAGCTGACAAGATGATATTAAACTTTAAAAAATCTATTGATAAAGTTGTTCCAGAACAGAAGATATATAAAAGAAACAATAATAAGTGGTACACAAGCGAACTACGTACAATGCAGCACGATAGAGATGCATTTTACAAAAGAGCGTGCCTTACTAATAGTATTACGGATTGGGATAATTACAAAAAAGCGAGAAACAAATACTCGAAAGACATAAAAAGAACGCATAATGAGTAAATAAAAAATAAAAATAAACTCAGAAGAAGGGGATCCCAAAAAATTTGGAAAAGCATAAAAGAATTGGTACATGGCGAAAACAAAGACGACATAAAAATAGTAAACTTTCCAAAAGAGATAAACGAAGAAAACATGGCTAATAACTTTAATAAATATTTTATTGAAAGTATCATTCAAATTAACAAATTAATACCCAACATTGCTGTAAACCTCACAAATGATAATATCGACCCAAAAAAAGAATCATTGGTCTTCAGAAAAATAAATGCAGAATATTTATTTAACATTTTAAACAAAATAAAGTCAAAGAATAGTTCAGATGGATGAACTCTATTAAATATTATCAATGAGACGATTGAAGAAGGAAAATTTCCACAGTCATGGAAACTATCTACTATTATACCGGTTCCAAAGGTTAAAAATACCTGAAAATGTGAAGAATTTCGACCAATCAACACTTTACCAAAATGTGAACAGATTCTTGAAGTGATAATAAAAGAACAAATCTTGCAATACCTAGATAAACACAATATTTTATACCAAGAGCAATCAGGATTCAGATCTAATAACTTATGTGAAACAGCATAAACGTAATTGTCGAAGAATGGAAGGAAGGAATGAATAGTAATAAATATATCTTAGCAATATTTTTGGATTTTCAAAGGGCATTCGAAACTATAGATCGAGAAATACTGATAAAAAAGCTTAAAGAAATTGGTTTTTCATCTGTAGCCATTAAATTAATAGAAGAGTATTTGAAAGACAGAAAACAGATAACAAAAATTAATAATCAGTTTTCAAAACCAATGGAAAATAAATTAGGAATACCGCAAGGGTCGGTCCTTGGATCTCTATTGTTCATACTCTATATTAATGACACGGTGAAAATATTTTCAAAATGCAAAGTACGACTATTTGCCGATGATACACTAATATACTTAATTGGAGATAACTATGTAGAACTAATAAATATTTTAAATAATGAGCTAAACAATGTATCAAGATGGCTAAAAATCAATAAGCTTAAATTAAATACAAAAAAAAACCTAAATGTATGGTGATTGGATACAAGAAGACATCCAGTGAAAACAAAATTAAAATTGATGATGAAATTATTGAAAATGTTACTGAAATGAAATACTTAGGAGTTATATTAGATTCCAAACTAACATCTTAATTCTCCCCAAAAAAATATCTTTTTTGGGGAGAATTCGGCAAAAACTATCTATTAAAACTGCAATCACTATCTACAAATCAATTATTGCCCGACATTTTAACTATTGCTCAACTATCCTTTTCCTATGTAACTAAAGAGAACAAAATAAGTTTAAAATTCTTCAAAACAGGGCAATGAGGATAATACTACGGTGAAATAGATTTTCAAAAGTAAACGAAATGTTAAAGGAACTGAATTGGCTAACTGTGAAACAGATGCTGACCTTGAATACGATGATATTTATACATAAAATAATCAACAACATTTTACCAAAATACTTTTCAAAAAAAATAATATTCAATAAGGACATTCACAGACATAACACAAGGACATGTAAAGAAATCAGGCTTCAAAAAAAGGACAAGGCGAATAAGATGGCTGAGGGATGAAGTTATATAACAAGTTACCAGAAACTTTAAAGTCCACACCAATTGGAAAGTTCAAGACCCTTTGTAGGAGCTACATAAAATTTAGTTTGCAATGTGAAATATTATAAATAATTAGAAATTTGTAAACTTAAATGTACAAATTACTAAAATAAAATTAATAAATAAATAATAAAAAAATATCCTGCATAGCGTCCTTCATCCAGCATACGTGGATGTCCGCTCATGACCCGTGTCTCGAACACAGCCTGCCATAGGTGATCAAGGAATCACCCGGTTTTCCAGGTGAAAGTTAGGCCAGGTTCATCTCCGGGTTGTGGCTCAAAAATCGGGACTTAATTCCATCGGAATTAAAATGCCAATATGTCAAACCACAAAGTGACTGCTTTCTATCAAAATATAAAATGGTATTGCCGGTGGCAATCGTGAGGATGCGGCAGCTTTGGTTTAGGCAGGATGAACGAGGTTCTCCGACCTCGGAATCGCGTGCTCGATATGGGTAATCTTGTTGTGGCACTTTCGCGAATTCTAGAGGCTACGTGCATAGCCCGGGTTGATCGATCTTATCCAAGATTTTAGCATTACCGCTACGCGGTATGCTTGAAAATAATCCGACGTACATCGACCGTGGACGGTATAACTCCAGATAATATATTAAAATCAACAAATAATGATTACACTGACACTTAAAGCAACATGATTAGCTTCCCGCGAACCGGGCTATTGGTAATCCTGTGGATTACATCGATATTTAGTTATTTAAAAACTCGACTGTCAAACCAAAGACATTTCCTCCAGCGTCTTTCGTTCAAAAGTGGGCGGAAGAGCACTCTCGCGACCAAAAACCAAAACTGTCGCCAAATATTGCCAGCGTTATGAAAAAAAACCTATTAGCCATCATATAGTGATTTGTTTTCATAACAATCTACTAAAACCTAACCTTACCTATCTTTACAGGTTGTTTGTATTATCTTTGTCCCATTTTTTGTTAGGATAGGTTAGGTTAGGTTAGGTTTTGGTAGATATTTGGGGAATGTTTTGTCCGTAGGATATTTTGTCGGGGATATTTTGTCGCGGGTTGAAAAGTCACGGAACCCAATAACATATTCAAGCGTAGCCTGCATTCGGTTTTTTATTATTATTTTACCTTATGAACACCCTTAAAAATTACCCTGAATTATCCTTAAGAACCCTGAATATCCTTCAGAATTACTCTTTTCCGAATTGATTCCACGCAGAATTTAAACAGCAACGTAAGCATTATAACCTTTCGATTACGGAAAAGCAAAAAAAAATATATTTTATTGTCATGACAATCGAATGGTGTCCGTACTACCAGCGTGGAGCTAATTGTCATGACAATCGAATGGTGTCCGTACTACCAGCGTGGAGCTAATTGTCATGACAATCGAATGGTGTCCGTACTACCAGCGTGGAGCTAATTGTCATGACAATCGAATGGTGTCCGTACTACCAGCGTGGAGCTAATTGTCATGACAATCGAATGGTGTCCGTACTACCAGCGTGGAGCTAATTGTCATGACAATCGAATGGTGTCCGTACTACCAGCGTGGAGCTAATGTTATAAAAATCGAATGGTGTCCGTACTACCAGCGTGGAGCTAATGTTATAAAAATCAAGTGCAATTCACACGCGGTAGAAGTAAAACCTTCACCCACCCAAACTCAACCAATACGAGCCTTGAAAAGTGAGCTCATAATCAAAATGGCCATTGCGCGCAGCTTGACAGAGCGCAACGCTTTGTAGGTACTCGTGGGTACGTCGTAGGTAAGGTTTCATTATATATATATTGAATTTCTCTATCCCGGGGTACTCTTACTACACAACAACAACAAAGTTAAACAAAAACTCTGGTATTGGAATATTTGTATCTAACCAATACAATGTACTTAATATTAAAGAGATTCACAGTATTAGTAATGTTAACATATTAAATATTGAATTTAAAGACATAAATAAACATTATAACATTATTGCTATTTATCGAACACATAGGTCGATAGTGTCACACTTTATTGATGAATTAAAAAATATTTTATTAAATTTTAGAAATAAAAACAATGTTTTGGTTGGAGATATGAATTTAAATATCGCAAGCGACTATTCTAGTAAGGATAAAGATAGCTATCTCAACATGTTAGCAGAACTCAATTATTTATCGTGCATAAATTCGTATACTAGAGACGTTCGAGGTCAACGACCTTCATGCTTAGATCATATTTTTACAAATATACCGGATATCCAAAATATAACAGCAGCTGTTATTCACACAACTATCACTGATCATTATTCTTGTATCTTTAACCACAAAACCAGCAATCCAATATTGCCATCATTTAAACAAACAAAATCTTCCAAAAAAGTACTTAATATGGATACATTAAAAAACAAATTTCAATCAGAAAATTGGATCGAATTATTACAATGTAATGATGTCAATATCTGCTGTAAAATATTTGAAGAAAAACTATCTAAATACATAAATGACTCGTCAAAAAATGTAATTCCCAAACACAAACTGTCTAACTTCAAACCTATAAAACCATGGATTACTCATGGATTAATAGTATCTGTACGACGTAAGCAAGCTCTTTATAAATTAACAACTCAACAACCTAATAATAAAAACTTACTTAATCACTTTAGAGCATATAAAAATAAACTTACATATATCATAAAACATACTAAAGAAAGTTACTATAAACGGAAGTTGGATCTAGCTGAAAATGATAGTAAAAGAGTATGGACGGTTGTAAATGAAATAATTGACAAGAAAAAGAACAATAATAACGAAATCAATGCTATTAATCATGATAACTCAAAAACATGCTGTAAAGAAAACCCCTCAAAAGCTGCAAATATATTTAACACTTTCTTTGCAAATGTTGGGAAAAATCTCGCCAATCTCATTCACATTGATCCAAATATTATAACATCTCCAGACTGTAATATAAATGCTAAAAATAAAATGACAACATTTGAAGTCACCACAGAGGACGAAATAGTATCTATCATAACCGATATGAAAGGAGGATCTGCTCCGGGCTTTGATGCAGTCACGGTTGATATTTTAAAAAACATAAAAAATCAAATTTCTAAGCCATTAATGCATATAATAAATACAAGTTTCCAAAGCGGAGTATTTCCATCAATTTACAAACAAACTACTATTACCCCAATATTTAAGTCAGGTAATCCAGAAGAAGTAAATAATTACCGTCCCATATCAGTAATCTCAAATATAGCAAAAATTTTTGAAAAACTAGTTAAAAAAAGAATGAGCCAATTTATAAAATGCAACGATATAATTAATGAAAACCAGTTTGGTTTTATGGAAGGTAGAAGCACACAAGATGCAATTGCAAAATTAAGTAGCCTTGTACATAGTTCATTAGATAAATCATTTAAATGCCTGGGAATTTTTATAGATCTCAAAAAAGCATTTGACAGTATATCACATGACAAACTTATAAGTAAATTAAGAAACATTGGATTAAATGGTTCAGCTCTAGAATGGATAAAAAGCTACCTTTTCAAACGTCCCCAAGTTGTAAAAATTAATGGTGTGCTTAGTTCACCAAAAATGAGTCATTTCGGCATACCTCAAGGTACAGTCCTGGGACCGTTACTGTTTATTATCTATGTTAATGACATATTCATACAAAAACTAAACGGAAAAATAATATCTTATGCTGACGATACTGTCATAATAATTGAAGGTACGGATTGGAATACTGTTAATAATCTAGCTAATATTGATATTAACATATTGAAAAATTGGTTCGATAAAAATCTCCTCTCTCTAAACACTGAAAAAACAAAATTTATCCCATTCTCTATCAATAAATTCAAATTAGAACCAAATTTAAACATCATAATACACCAAAGTAAATGTAATAAAACTATCTGCAATCAAGATTGTGCTATACTTAGTCCAACTCCCAAAATCAAATATCTTGGTGTATATATAGATCAACATTTTAAATGGAAAACACATATTTGTGAACTCGTCAAAAGGATTAGGAAATGTATTTATATATTTATTAGACTTAGAAATATTCTTAGCTTAGAAAACCTAAAAAGAGTGTACTATGCAACTGTTCAATCTATATTGCAATATGGTATTATTGGCTGGGGAGGAACATATGACAATATTTTAAATCCCCTCAAAATTGTCCAAAGGTTGATAATTAAGGTAATCTTAAAAAAACCGTCTAAATTTCCTACTGAAATTCTTTTTTCAATATTCAATGTGCCTATAATAGACAAAATCTATAAAAAATATTCAATTCTTCAAATTTACAAAGAAATACAGTTAAATACTCGTAACTTCCAATTCAATACATCAGCAAGATACCAGAAAACTATTAAAATTCCTAAATTTAATACTAAGCACATCCAAAATTCCTATCTTTATCTGGGCATAATCTATTATAACAACCTCCCATTAAAATTAAAAACCATCGAAAATATGCAGGAATTTAAGCCCAAATTAAAAAATTACCTGAAACTACTATAAAAGTCCCAAATATGTTTACTTTGTATCTTAAAGTCTGCTATTTTATAAATCATTTATTCCTTCTTTTTTCTTTCATTTCTTAGTTTCTAAATCTGAGTCTACTATTGTATAAATCTTGCGTTCTTTCTTACGTATCCTTTACTTACTTATTACAATAATTTTTGTTACTAACTTACATGATTCTTCCATTTATAATGATTTTTTAATTTATATTATGATTTTTTTAAACTCTTCAGGATTTTTATTTTTAAATTATACAAGATTTTTTAACCTTCTTATTATTTACAATAGCCGTTATTACTAACTTACACGATCATTAATTTACTAATTGAGCTAGAACTCCCTCACCAAACACAAGAGCATTGTCTCTTTATGGTGAGGAAAGGCAATTTATTTTTATTTTTTGTTAACCTTATGTAACTATGTAACTATGTAACTGTTGTAACTTCATATGTATTTTTAATAAACATTGCCAATAAAAAAAAAAAAAAAAAAAAAAAAAATATATCTCATTATCTCACAGGCTGAATCCTATAGATGTATGTGTATATCTCTTTTTAGTGTCACTCGTTTCCGTTTCATCGAGTTTCAAATCACAACGGTGCTAAAGAAGTTTCACTTCAAAAGTACCTGCGATAAATACCTTAACGTGGTATTTAGCATCCAATGTCAATTGCGAACCCCATCAGTTCGATTGCTAACCGAGAGTTCTATTCAATGGGTCATCGACAAGCTTTACGAATGATTAATCAGTTATGTTTGTAATAAAGTTTCTAATAAAATTCTGTATGACGCCATCGGTAGCCCGTGTTAAATTTCTGTCCTGTGTAAATGATTTAATATCAGAATGAGAACATAAATAATTAATATCGCGGCCAGCACACACTCCCATTAGAGGAAAAGAAATGAAACGATAGGATTACATCAACTGCCCCTGATTACGGTTCTTTGCCTTGGGTCGGTTCGTCCAACCACCGGGCACCGGTACACGCCCAACGACGCACACACGGCCGAATTATCAATTTTCGACGCCAAAAATATTTTTTATTTGAAATTCTCATCAGAAATGCGTATGAGAAGATTAATTAAGAAAATCTTAAAAAGAACCTTATTAGGGTTAGTTATGGTCAGGTGGTCGTAGTATTCTAATTAAAAAATATAAATTATTTCTTACTAGCTGGTTCCCGGCATCCGTTGCTATGCCATTTAATAAAGAAATTGTTCATTCCGTTACCCTTTCACCTCCCATTCCTCTCCGCCTCCTCCACCTTCCCTCTTCCCAGTCCACTTCCCCCCTTACCCCTCCTCCCCCCCTGCATTCCATACATTTATTCCCGGTACATTTAGTTTTCAAATAGCTCGCGTGCCACCTATTGCAATTTTTTTATACAAATTTCATAATGCCAGAGCTCACTTATACAAACCTTGTCCTGACAATAACGAACACAAAACGAATTATCCAATTTGGTGCAGTCGTTCGGAAGTTATGCGCGTAGATACATTTCGGCGACTCATTTTTATATATACAGATCTGTAGAATTATTTCTGCATTTTGAATTAGTGATACACTTAGATAAAACATATAAATATGATTAAATTGTAAAATGATCATAGATTTAAAATTGTTTCGTAATAGTTTACTTATTTTTATATTATTTTTTCGTTTTTATTTTATTTATGTAGTTGTTTCTCTACTGTATAAATATATAAATATGTATAACTATATGGGACATGTGGGATTGCAGTATCCTCCCCACATCGTGGAATAATTAATATTTAACATTATAAATTCATGGCTCTTTTATCTTAATCCTAATTTCCTTTAGAGCGGGGTCGCCAAGACTACGAAAAGAATGCGCTGTATTTGAAGTAAAGATTACAACATATTTTTAAAAAAAGTAGTGTTTCGTAAAACATATATTACATCTCTGTTACGTTAAGACTGCTATGTTAAAAATAATTTCAAATGAAAGTACGGAAGCTTCAATATTCATTTTTAAAACTCTTTGATTTTTAAATAGGGAAAACGGACGAGCGTAGCTATTCCGTCAACGAAACAGTGTTTAACTTTGCGCGCATACGCAGGCTATTGGGTCGCGTTCACAAAAAAATTACGGATCATTGTGAACTGGTTAATGGAAAACGTTACAAAAATATTTATAATTAGTTTGAAGACAACGGTTTTACCTATTTTTGGCGCAGTAATTTCCTATTGTCGTCCTTATGTGCGTCGTCGGAAAACTTTCCTGCGCCGCGTTGAGTAATGGGTAACTCCGCCGCGGCTGACGAATTAGATAATCGCACCGAAAAGCGTTCAATTAATACGAGGAAAGTGCGCCCGACGCGTGTGTGTTTGATACGCAGAGTTTCTTTAATTACACATAGCACTTATTATTCCGGCATGAAACCGCGGCGGGTCGCGGCTCGCGGCTCGCGGCTCGCGGCTCGCGGCTCGCGGCTCGGGCGGGAAATCGGGAAAAGGCTCGAGGGTCGCTGTATAAGAGACCGGCCGACCCGCGCGCGCTCATTCGCTAAACCGCACTCGACTCGCGCGTGTCACTCGTCGACTCCAGTTCAGTTCTTACAAGTGGTGGTTTTGTGGTGTTAAACGGTATTGTGTGCCTTACAAGATGTCAGTGACCAAATTAATTGTAAGTAGAACACTCTTACTTTCTTTTCGTGTCATTTAACAATAATTGTGTTTCTCATCAAACAGGTGAACTTTTGAACTTTCATTTTCTTCGCGGCTTTTCATACGTTGATGCATCTGTGTGCAATAGCGAGCTCGCAATGAGCATACAGGTTATACGAGTGTATTATTATGTGTGGGGAAATATGGATGTCGACTTAATGAGACAACCATTTGATATAAAATATATTCCAAAGCTCATCTCAAAACACTGAAATACCCACTAAACCTATTAATACGTTAGTAATCTCTAACACGCAGTTTACAAAAAGTAAGCAGGTACCAGAAATACAATTGTAAATACCCTCTTGTAAATTATTATAATTTTTTTTACTTTTCTGAAAGCTATCTTAATAATTGATTTATAAGTTAATTGCAGTCCTGGTGTATTCAAATGAATATAAAAGGGCCGAAGGGTTATGCGTTACCACAGAGAATGACAATTAATTGTCAGGTTTATGTTGGGAACTCTGCACGTGAAGCAGACCCCATTGTTCTGTTCCTCGTTCCCTTGCGCAATGGCCTGACAGTCACAGTGAGAGAGAGAGACAATTGTGGTGGCAGTTAATGTTCACTTCTAGCTGCAATTAGTCATACTATTAATTTATTTACTAGGTGAAAAAACACACCATTCTGGCCTTGCAGATGCAGGCAGTATGCAAACGCCACAATGAGTAAACCCACGTTAAGGATTTATTTTATAATTGACGGAGCCATGATAACTTCAGGTCGCTGGTATAAAAATATATGTTATTTGTAAAATTGTGTGGCGGAAAGTGGCGCCTAAAGGACAAGGTTAAACAATTGACAGTTTATTTAGTGGGACTTTTTAAAGTCAACAAAACAACTTTTCTTTTTGACACACTATCACACTCCTGTTACCTTGAATTTATATCAGCCGCACGACAATTATAAGATACTATAATAAAATAAAATCTATTTTTTTGTCTGACACAACAGCATTTTTCACGTGAGTTATTGAATCAGTGTTTTCGGCATTATTGAACAATAAGACGACCTCCGTAGTCCAGTGGGTGAGACTCTTGACTTACAATCCGGAGGTCGCGGGTTCGAACCCGGCATGCGCCAATAAATTTTATTTGATTAATTTGTGTTACTTCACAATTAATTCATTTAAAATAATGTATAGTATATTTGCGGCATGTTCCAGAGTGGAAGATACTATCAGTATCGCCCTGGTGTAAGACCACCATTCAGAATTGAAACGTTGCTTGAAAATGGCTTTAGCCGTGTTTGGTGACCAGATCTGAATAGCCAGGTACTTCCCAACCTTCCTCTTCCCCACCTCCTTCCCCTCCCCACTACCTTCAGCCTCACAACATACCCCAATCGGGGATGCCATAGTCTCACTGGCTCCAGACGGGAGCAGTTGAGATTCTTGTGCGGTATTCACTGTAAAAAAAAAAAAAAAAAGCTAATCGGAAAAATACCCCTACCTTTTCATAATTTCATACTGCCAATATTGTCCTGATGTGAAACTGAAGTTCTGAATAGTAACTGATATTAATTCAACCATCCTTTTTTCCACTCTTCTTCTTCTGTCATTTCCTTTCGCCTCACTAAATACCCCAATTGAGGGAGCCATAATTCTCCGAAAAGGAGGGAGCAAACCACACATTAATTTATGTTTAGTTCCTAACTAACATCCTACATTGCTAGAATCTGGAATACTGTGCTGTACCCCAAAGTTCGTACAAAATGCTTGTAACAAGGTTAGATCATGGAGGGGGTAGAGTGTGTTCCATCGGGAGATTTAATTAAACTGGGCAGTCTTTTACTTTAAGCTACGTTACACGTGCAAAATTTTGAAAGCAGCCCGTCGAGTTTTTTTTTTGAAAAAGCATTATAACCTTGTTAAAAGCATTTTCTACTGACCTTGGCTATACTCTCTACAATGTATAATAATTTAGGGATGTGCAGTACTGAAATTGATCGTGCTAAGAAGGTACTTAAATACGTACGTAATACTAAAAATAAAAATGTAAAAAATGCACTCACGTTGTTAGTTCCTTTTATGAAATTTTAATAATTAAATTACTCACTTAATTTCGATTAACAGAGTTTAGTATATCCGATACTGTGACATTGTAAATGAACGGTTATCCAATATCCATCCTCGTTTTAGCGTTCGTAATGAGATTTTGGATTGCGAGATAATCATGTCGCGAAGTAAGCATAGATTAAACTGCCTAACCCACAGCCTACGTGATGCATAATGGATTAGTTTAGCATAAAGCAGCCAAAATTTGAGCAACCGAATTTAAGCTATTCGTCTACCTATGATAAGTTATTTATGGTGATAATTATTTATGAGTTGTTATTGTTCAGCCCAGAAATGAAACCCACGTCAATTAATTACTTGCAGATTGTATCGATTCAAACGGGTTACACATTATTATGATTGCAAATTGGTTGCTAACTATATTGATTCTCGTAACACAGTCATGATCTCTTCTGCTAAGCTTTTGCGTTATGGTAGATGTTACACAATCGTTCGTATTAAATATTTGTTCAAACACGCTCATTCACTGTGTTGTAATTTAATAAAAGACAATTTTGTTTTGAACTGAAAATGAGTTTTAATTGTTGGTAGGTCTCAGTGGTCGAAGTCTCTCGATACGACTACCAATCCGAAGGGTTCAAATTATGACGTGCACAAGCAAATTGTATTAGAATAATTTCATAATTTATTAATTTAAAATATGTTCCAGGGGGAAGACTCTCTAAGCATTGCCCTGGTGTAATACCACCATTCAGAATTTAAAAGTTGCCTGAAATAGCTTTAGCTGTTTTTTTGTTTACCAGATCTGAATAGCTTAAACTTCCTCTCCCCACTACTTTCAGCCTCATAACATACCCCAATGGGCCACTTGCACCACATTTAAAAAAAAAATCCGGTTTAGGCAAATATTCTCCGTAGAAAAGACATTCCGTACTTTTTTTTAATCGTATTTTTGAAACCCTGGCGATTTTTTTAAATTTCAATCCGAAAAATCAGACCATTTTTTATAAACCGGAAAGACGTGACATAATTTTATAGGTGCGAAAAAACGATAATCACATAGCCGAAAATCATTTTAAAAAAAGAACGTTTTACACACGAATGGCATATGGGAATAACGTGGCATACCAAAAATATTAAATCTCATAAATATTTTTTTCCTTGATCCATCTTATTGATCATAAATCATTATAATGTTCAGCGTCTATATTACTAAATCAAATATAATATACTTGAACTTGTAAATTACATTAATAATAAGAATATTATAAAATTTGATTTTCTTAAAATCCGCACCATTATTATTATACCTTCAAAACACGTACGGGGTAATGAACGGGGTTCTCTTAATAACACCTGTCAACAAATCAAACCAAATGATACGTTCGCAGAGAACAAACAATACATCTATTGAACGTTAAATGTCAAATTCAAAAATTCGCCTGAAATCAAAGTGATGCCATATTAAAAAAATACATCATTGTGGAATTTTATAAAATTAATAGGAACATTTTCGGAGACGGGACGTTTTCATGTAGTGACGTCGCGAGCCCAAATAATGGATTTATTTATTTAAAAAAAAAAAACTGTACATTTCTAAAAATTTTTACTAACATTTTCGTAATCTTAGTAAAAAAATCTATCCACATGATTTTTTCCAAGTCGTTATGAAGTTAATTTGAAGCCTATTGTGGAAGCCACATTTACACTGGCCACAGACGGTTGGGAGCAGTTCTAAATTAAAAAAAAAAGATACCCGTAAAATGACTTACTTAAATTGTGTACCATAGTATGGTCCCCGTACCTTCTGTAACTGACCTTACTTCTCCATTAAAGTACTATAATGAGTTTCTGTATTTGGTCAATTTCAATGTAACTGGAAGTAATTAAGGTTTTACCAAGTCTGCACCTGGAAATAATATCTGGTGCATTTGCTATTTCCCGATTACTAGGAATTTGAATAATATAGGTACATACTTCAAAAGTTGACACTTTTAACGTTAATATATATGAAAAGGAATTACGAATTTATTTCAATTATACATAAAGGTTTTTTTTTCTGTAAACATTACCTTATTGTGATTCCATTCTATTTTTAATAATATTCATAACATTAGTGTAGTTACCTATTCAGTATACACATAGGAACTTATTTATGATTCAATTATAATTTACAATCTCCATTGTCGAGGGTTAAGGCTCTCGATTAGCGATCCGGAAGGTATTAAAGATAATACATGATATATTTGCGACACCTTAAAGAGTAAAAGATACCACCATTCAGAAACTTGAAATGACTTTTGCCGTGTTTGGTGACTAGATCTGAATAGCCAATTCCACTTCTTCCCATCTTCCTCTTCCCCGACTCCTTCCCCTCCCGACTGCCTTCGGCCTCACAATACACCCAAATTAGGAATGCCATAGTCTCACAGGCTCCAGGCGGTTGGGTAGCAGTTGGGATTCTTTTGCGGTATTAACATAAAAATATATAAGAATAATAATAATGATCTATGCATCATTCTTCAGAGGTAAGTAAACAAAAAATTGTAAGTAAGAGTAAGTTTCAGATATTTAAAAAAATTCAAAAAAGTTTTACGTGTATATTTGAGAGATCATGTCAAAACGAAAGTGGAACTATTAGAAATTTCACTTAATCAAAAAGATTAGTGTCAATAAATATTGTTTTTAATGTAGAACAGGTTTATTTTTGTTTAAAATAAGGTCAAATAGAAATAACTGGCTTGGATTTTCATCACAATTCATCTCACAGATCACAGCATTATGTAACAGCCATGGTGGACCTGGTGAGACCAGGTTACACCTGCTAAAAAATGATGCCAATCACCCTCAGGTGTAATAATTATCATCTACTTCCATCAATTTACTCAACACATTGCGAATCAAGTGCTTAAATAATGTAAATATTCCTAGTAGTTCGTGTTTGTTGTATAATAAATTATAGAGCGATTACCATAAAAATTCGACAAGCGGACTAAAATATTGCGTAACTGTAAAGTTGTTACACTTAAGGTAACATAATCGGATCGAAGAGAAAATATACCTGCACAAATGTTTATGGTTATGTGTGTAACCACTTTCTCTAGAATATCTTGTGAAAACGCAGGAACAGCATTTTGTAGGGCAAATATTTACAAGTTAATTGATATCTGGATTCTGTTGATTTGCAAGTTTGTAATCAGCTGCAGTCAATTTCTGGGAGGCAATTAGACTCCTCAGGTAGAATTTTGCTTAATAAAAATCCGCAGTATTCATTGCATACCAAGTTGAAACCATTAATGCAATTAGTGCATTCTAAATATTTACAACGCCTTTACGGATTTTTTCTCAATAACTTTACAACGTAAGAAATTATATGCGAATAAAATATTTAAAAAAGTAGGTACGTAATGGGAACCTTCTAAAGGCACTGCTTGTGTGTGGGTAATTTGACAAAAATACTAATAAAATATAAATAAAAATACACTATTTAAATAAAATGAAATACTAAAATACAATTTCAAGCAAGCTTAAGTAATGTTAGTTTTGTTAAGTGAAAAGTCTAACATGATGGCTTTCATATAGTTTATAGGAAAAGCGTTTAAATATCTAAATCATTCGGCTATAATTTTAATTCTTTTATTAATTTGATATTTTATTTGTCGTTTGAATTGAATTGGCGAGAAGATTAAATGTAAGAGGACCAGTAAAACTGATACGTGTTTGCATTAAATTGGTATTGATTTGGGAGATGTCAAGTACATTATTGTTCCTTTTGCTAATTCTATTTTCATTTTTTTAGAAATTATTCTTGTTTTATGATACGAGTACATATTTCATATTTTTATTAGAACAACTCTCTTTTTATAACTTTTGAAGGTTATTCCCATCAATGTAATATACAGAAGAAGATAACACTAATAATAAACGAAAATATGAAAGAGAACAAGACATAGAAAAATAAAAAGATAACTGTTCGAATACCAGTTGCGGCCGTTATCTTTTTATTTGTCTGTGCCTTGTTCTCTTTCATATTTTCGTTTAGATTATTAGTGTTATTTTCTCCTTCAATTGCATATTTCGTAGTTTATAGTGTGAATAATTTACGGATATTAAATATTTTAATTTCTTTGAGTAATACCTCGGTCGAGAATAAATTTATTTCAATAATACATAATATTAAAAACGTGATATTGGGTTATTTGCAAAGGTTTAATAAATGCATCAAGCGCACCACCCCATCATAATATTGTCGTAAATGATTGAAGATTTAACCAGGGAAAAAGTTTTTTATTTTATTTGTCAATATTAAGTACTTTCTTAAGTTTATAAAATATGCATGTAAGATATCTTAATATGGAGATAGTTCTATTAATTTGCGAGTTCCAATTTAGATTTATCTCAATAGATACACCTATATATTTAATATTTTCAATTTTTAGCGAGTTAATTACACAGCGAACATGTTTCTTGATTGCAATTTGTGTTGTGAATTCTAATTTTAAGTTTAACATGATGTTTGCTTTTAATGCTTCCATAAAAAGTTAAATAAAATGTAGTTTAAAAGAAGTTTGTTACGTTTTAGCCATAAACAGAAACAAGTACAATAATTCTTGAATAGAAAGTGTTTCGATCCAAGAATTTCCGTTTAAATAAATTAAATTAAATAACCTCAAATTATAAAAATAACAAATAACATTAAATTAAATAACATAAAGAGTTTGTCTTAATGAAAATAAGGAAAATAACCTTCTATTATATTAAAACCTTTATTTATTCGTGGAACCTATTGCATTGCTTTCCAAAGGCGCCTTCAGGCATCCCCATCTTACGCTTATTCGGTGACCTTGTTCCAATGCCGGTCCAGTCTCTCTTTGCATCCGTGTCGTTCATTACTATGAATTTTAATTATGAAAAAAAGCTAGAAAGAAGAGAAGGGCACGTTCATAGATACTCGTATCTTGCAACCTCCTAATAGGGTAATCAATTTAGGGAGACTTCGTGTAACAATATTGTAAATAATCCGTGATAAGTTTTCACTTCCTTGATGTAAAATTGAACCCTGAAATAATAGTGAAAAAGGTCCAAGAAATGGACGGCGCGCGGCGTTAACACCAACCAAGCATTACATCTTTGCCTTCACCTTTGACTATTCGCAGCGGCTAACTTCACGGGATGTTAAACACAACGCCGTACAATTAATCACGAAGCATGTTATTATTTGTATTTTTTTCGAAAGATAAGCGAAACAGCGAATGTTGCAATAAAACAAAACAGATATCGTGAGAGTATTATTGTGAGACCTAATTTCAAGGCTCGTGCGGTCAATCGCAATCGGCCGCTAGCGATATGGAATATTCTAGTATTGGCTATAGGTTAAATAAAAGCAAAGCTGTAGACTGTAGACTATAATACGTTGGGCAGGCAAAACAACAGTAGTTGGCTTATGTTAGTGAGAAGATTAAAGCTATATCACTATTTTCAATCAATATTTACTACGAATTGGTTTACATTACAAATGCAAGAAAATATCTGTTCATAAATGGAAACTTTTCCTACCGTTTCCGTTGAATAGAATTAGAATAAAATTTTTAATTACTTAGTAAAAAATATAATCGCAATCTATCAAAAATGCAAATTTTCATAAGAAATATGCGAATATATAAAAGAAATAGCTTTTTAAAATAACAGATTTACGGAAAAAAATGTCTGTGATAGATTCCATTGATTAACTTTTTTTCTTTCAAATAAAATTATTCACAAAATAAGTAAACATCACTTTTGCGCTTGAAATCGTGACATATATATGACTCCGTTTTCCAAGCGATTTTTATCCCTATTACCTATATTCGTGGCGATATAAGGCACAATGAGAGTATATATATTAATGACTTGTGGTTTCCTCTTAAATGACAAATAAAATAATTATAGCATGTTTAGATATGTGCAGAAAATTCGCACCCTGGCGAGTACACGAAATATTATTTGTAACTTTTTTTACTAAAATGTCATCTAAATTTCTAATAAGTTTTTTCAGCATGAATAATCACGAATGTTGAGTAATATTTATGGATACCCGTAGTGTTCACGACAAAAAATTCATTTTAGATTTAAATACTACCTGCTCGTACGGGTTTCGTTACTCACAAAAAAACCTCACCAAACAAGTAAATAAGACTTGCAGCTGTATGCTTTTTTCTGTACTACTTATTATGGACTTTCCACATAAAAAGTTTACAAGTAATTTGAATGCACGACGTTAAAACTCGAGTTCCGGAAGCGCTTGTAAAAACTTATGCCAAATTATCATCACGAGTATTAAATAAAAGAGAAATTATTGCGAAATTAAAACCAATTCAATGTTCGTGACCGAACTGGGACCATACCGAAATAGAATACATGAAATAAATCTGTAACCGACGAATGTATTGCATGAATGACTCTGGATCTGAGAAATCAATCGTTGAACTTCTAAGTCATGTTTGTCCAGGGATGTTGGCAATGAAATATACCGCTTAACCTTGGCGAATGAGCAAGACTGTGACATTATATTAAAAGATGTGACTTTTTTGTTATTAGCTGAAAGAACGTTGCTCATCGTGAACACATCGTGATAACTACAGATGAATAATAAACTGCCTGTGAAAAATCGCAGAATAGTCTTAATAAATAAATATGTAGCTAAAATTCACATAATAATGAATAAAACAAGAAATGCTCTGAAAGTTTTTCGCTATCCAAATATTTGGACAATCGCGCACGATATAAAACTGTGTTTACGAAATTCAAATGAGATGGAAATTACGATGTCGGGCGAGTGTAAGTGAGACCTCAGATATGATCTGAGAATGAGATAGGGCTAGTGGGTTAAATGGAACATTTGTGTCCATTCAACTATGCATGGAAGACCTTTATAGTTTTCTTCGTTTTTCTATGGGAAAAAGTAAGAAGAGTTATAGATGACATTATTTAAAAAAAAAACAAGACAAGGAAATTATCAACATTTTTTCAAGAAAATATTTTAGTACGCAGAAGGTTATTGGAAAAACCGCAATAACTTAATGACTTTGATAATAGGTACGAATTATATGTTCATATATAAAATGTTAAATTTATATTAAACTAACGAGTTCCCGGCGTGCGTTGCGATACCACTAATAAAAAAAATTGTTTCTCCCTGCGTGTCTTATCCCATTCGGCCCATTCCCCTTCCGCCTCCCCCTCCCCTCCTATGTCCCCCTCCCCTCCCGCGACCCCCTTCCCTCTTCCGCATTCAATGTATTCAATCCCAGTACATTCAGATTTTCGAACAGCTCGCGAGCTACCTATTGCATTATTTTTACAATTTGGTATCTAACATAGTTACCTAATTAAAATAAATATAATATTTTATTAGATTCAATGTATTCGATTTTGATTAGTACCATAGGTGAGTATTTCAAATAAATATATTAATTTAAAGAGTTTTGAAAATTGAATTTTGATTGAACAATCACTGTTTTGCAAAATGTCATTCTCAAATTGTGACATTTTTGACAGTTTGGTAAGAGTTTTTTTTATGATTAAAAAAAAATTCAGATGTATTGTCATGTGCTTTTTCGTTATTTGTTTTTGGGGTGTTATGCCGTGTTGCGCTACTTCCTTCTTAGGCCAACGTTTCGGACATCGTTGCAGTGTCCATCATCAGGGCAGATCCGGTAGATGTCATGTGGTTTTAATAATCCTGAACCTTCGTGAGAATGGAAAGAAGGTATTTTGAAAGTTTCAAACATATCCTATGCTTAATATAGTAATACATAGACATCTCATATATATATACACCTAACCAAGCATATTTTGATTTTTATATATGTAGATTCGACTTTCATGTGCCTAGTTTGATGCTATGAAGAGCTGTTGAAATTAGTGTTAGTGTATTTGTACAAACCTACCAGAAACAATTAATAATAGAAAAAACTTTACCTAATCTATCAACTGCCTACTACTAGATATATTATCAAAATTTCTATGAAAATTGACACTGCGAAATTTAGACAAAAACGTAATACAAACCTATGTATATCTGCGTAAGTTTTCAAGACGAAGTAGTTTTAGTAGTTAGTAGTAGTTTTTGGTTTCAAAATTCGCACAGAAATAGACATTTGAAAAAATAGCTAGCCATTACTTTTATAGTGTATCTAAACTATTCTAAACGGCACAATGGCTTGTGCATTTTCACACCCGTAAGGCGCTTTGTATTATTTGTTTGTTCTAGGATTTCCAGTAGGTAATGTTAAGGTCCGCTTAGTAAATAATTTAATAACAATACATTGTTTGTCCTAAGTTGTTCATTGTTTGAGAGCATCCTGTTGTGTTAACGAGAGTTTTCAATTATTATAAGGTGGTTCGAGTTTGATACAAAAATAAAATCATCCAACTATCGACGTAATAATATTTAATTAAATGAAGACAAGATTAGAGAAACTCAATCGAAAATCTGGAGACAGAAAAATCAGAAAAAGATATTGGCCCCCCTGGAACTCGTTATAATATCCACACTAAACCAGGAATAAATAATATTGGTGTTCAAATTTAATTTTAATAAAAAAAACCGTGAAAACTAATTTTATTATCGTTAACAACATTATTACACTTTGTAAACTGATTAATAAATTTATTTCAATAAATTATAAATGGCTGGCAAATAGACATTTGTAAAAATACCAATTTCGGTTGTCTGTGCGTCCTGTGTAACTCTAGTTTAACGAATTGAATTTAAGTTTCATTTTTACAATTGCAAACGATTGTATGAAGAATTCCGACAAGCGTTTAAAGTGCCTACCCGTAATATAATATTCTTACCTGAAAATCATTTTTGTCTTTTCAAAAATTGGAACGTATTTGTCAAGAATTAAAGCAACCGCGTGATTTTGGCGCTAGTTACGTAATAATATCGAATTACATTGCTTTGGTGTATGACTGATAATAAAATATTTTTTAGTTGTCATGAAAAAAATATGCATGAAAAGCATTTCCCATAATTATCCATGGAATGCCTAAGTATGAATTATTTGTCTAATAAATATGACTCGGTTGAATTAACACGGTGTTTCCCAGATAAATGAAAAAATATTATGCTACACCCATGAATTATATTAATTGTGAGATTGAGTGTTCCCAGAAAAAAACTTTTCAAGACCGCGGAAAATAAATGTTTTCTAAGTGAATGATGGCAGTCTGAGTTTTTTCCAAAGTTCAAGGTGGCGCGATGTAATACAGAAACGTTAATATCTCCGTCGATCATTAGCCAGATTGCAAAAGAAATCATATTTTACTACCGGGCATACCTTTGCTGGTACTGCGTCATTGGGCCTAAAAGATCGTGGTACTCATTAGACTGGAACAAAGCCTGATTTATGTGTTGATAATCGTGTAATAATACTATTTCTGTTAAAATACCTATGCGTTAATTTCAGTAACTGATCTTCAAATTTATTAGAAATAATCCTGCTTCAGTTTTTATTATAATCCTGATCGATAATGAATGTGAAGTCGATCCGCCCCTCTGGTCCTCGGTACCTAGCACGGTCGATCGGTAAATGATTTTTTTTTTACTTGAGCTCCACACAGGAGGCCATGAGGAAAATAATCTTTGGGGATGCTGTGTGGAAGTTTTTTTAAGGAAAGGAAGGAGAGGAGAGTTCTGGGAAGGAAAAGTTTAAGGGGTAGGTAGGAATCTGGGGTTCAGTGGGTCCTGGTCATCCGCCTCCAAGACCTAAGACGCCTCCAAGGATTAATCGATAGTGATGGTAACTTGTCACAGTTCCGAGCACGAATGCAGATCACTAACTAACAAACAACAATTCACGTCGAATAAATAAGGAACACTTTGTCGTCGTGAACTGTTGTTCGTTCGTTAGCGGCCTGCAGTCGTCCCTGTGGTCGTGCCTGAGAGCGATGACCAATTTACCGACATTTATCGATAAAACCTACATCGATCGACCGTTCCAGGGTATCGGGTTCATGGTCGATCGATAAGGATTGATAGGATAACTTTCGTTAATTTCTCATCGTTCCTTAACATGATTGCAAATCGCCAACGAATTTGTAACAGTTGATAATGACTAAGTTTTCTTAATATATTCAATGTCAACTGTTGTTTGTACGTTAGCAATCTGCAGTTGTCCTCTGGAACGATGAGGAGTTACCGAAAGTTATCCTATCAATCCTTATCGATCGACCGTGCCAGGGGGCCAGATACCCAGTTTATTAAGTTAAATCTTGCGCTATTCTATTATGGAGTGGTGAGGTTTAAAAAATGAAAAACTTCAGAAGGATAATTTCATGAAATGCTCCTAAGGATATGATTTTGAAATTTTCACGGTCAAAAGTGCTATCTTGTTTTATTTTAGGGTTTTAATGCTGAGTTGTGCTGCACTAAAACCCTAACTAACCTTTAACTAACCTTTCGGATAGCATAACAGTGTTAATCTTCAGGGTAGATGTATATTCAGATAAATTTAATTGCACATCGACCCTGATGATGGACACTCTAATGCTCTCCAAAACATTGACTAAAGAAGGAGGTAGCCCAATACGGCATAATGACCCAAATATAAAACATGAGAAATTGCCCCTTTCATTAAAATGTAAATAATTCAAGGAAACAATTAAGCTGTTATTTTTTATCAAATCCTGATGAATGATGATTGTGAAATTAATCTGCCTTTCAGTCCTGATTTCTGATTCATCGGTAAAGCACTAAAGCATTGTTAAACGGTCTAATTTATAATCTAGGATACTTCAGAAGGACACTGCGATGTTAAAACTTGCTTTAGTTAAAGCTGGTGGTCTTGAAGATCACTGTAAATAATTCGTGTTAATTTTTTTATAAAGTAATTATAATATTAAATTAAATCAAGTGCGCATTGTTAAACTGTGGGATTTATATTCTAGGACACAAAAGGACACAAACGCCTTTCATTAAAATTTGCGTTAATTAGAGCTAGTGATCTTGAAGATCATTAGAAACAATCAGGCTTCTATTTTTCTCAAATCCTGATGGATAATGATTACCATTTTAGTCAGTTAAATGAAGTGTGTATTGTTAATAAGTGGGGCTTATTTTCTAGGATATTTTAGAAGGACATTGTAATGAATTGTTCCTTTCATACTTGATTCAAAGTTTGTTGGTGAGATGGATATTGTTTGTGCCGTGTTTGAAGCGGCTGCAACGGGTTGCGACATCCGATCTCTGGTCGTGATGTTTCGTGAACAATGTCGGCTCTCTCGGCAGCGGTCCGTTGTGTATTTTACTTAAATGGCAACTGGCAACGTATTACGTACAAGAAACTACACTTAGATAATGTCGGGCGAGTTACGGAACCAGGGACCGTCCGACAGAGCCTTCGACTCCACATAGAAACCAGACTCAGACCCGATGATCGCGATAGATACCATCTTCTTCAAACAAATGTGCAGAAAAGAGACCGCTGTGAATGTCATCCAGTATTCTGGTGCCCTACATCGTATGAATGTAGTTTGATTCGCTAGGCTATTTATTATATGAAACACGATTCATTTTCATGTATCTTTTAAATAGATATAGGTATCTAGTTGATGGCATGAGTAATTGGCCCCGAAGAACGCTCGTCTTTGGAACGTACGAGAAGTAAAGGTTGGTTTGAATATTCTAGCAACTAGTTTGTAGTATGAGTTATCACTGCCTGTGGGAGCTTTTGCTTGATAAATAATGTGCAAGAAAATGATTTGTGTATTCTATTTACTAAGATGATATTATTTTTGTAGATATCCGAAGTATTTAATTAATTCGCAATAGATTAAATAACATGCGACTGACGCCAGTTCGAAAGTATTTTTTTTAGAATGCTTTATTTCACGAAGGTCACAGATACGGATTATTTGATGGAAGGTGGTAATAATGTCACACTCACTCCTAGTTGTATAATAAACTACTTTTGATAGTCGTTATTTTTAGCCAACCTTTAGCCAACGTTTCGGACAGCGTTACAGTGTCCATCAACAGCCATGCCCTGCCATCACACATCTGCCCTGATGATGGACACTGTAACGCTGTCCTAGGAGGTAGCGCAACACGGCATAACACCCCAAAAATAAATAACAAAAATACTTTTGGCCGTGAAAATCTAAAATCATATCGGAGAAAATCTCACTCAATAATTAAAAAAGAAAAAAATGCAAATATTCGAGGAAAAACGTTTCGTTTGAAAAATTCGCGGAAATCTAAATCTAAACCCTACACCACTGGCATAGTGTAATCTCTGGCTCAACTTCATCTAAAAGACGAAATTACACGTTTCCCCAGAAGGCATAGTTATAGGGTACGTGAAGAATCAAATGGGTTAATCATTGAGCATTAACTAATGGCACCCGCTTAGGTCCTATGGTTTAAAAAGGTAACAGTGATCAAACACACTACAATGGAGCCAAATCTGTCCCAAGATAATTGAAAATATCAGCAGACTTTTTAGCATCCTCCACTCATCAAAAATATTGGAGTGATGTATTTTTGTTCTTGTGTAGATTTGCAAGTTAGTGTAAGTTTAAGCAGGTTGTTGAAATCATTTCACCGGTACAACATTTTTTAAATGTTTTGTGATGTAATATACTAGTTTGTGTAAAAAACTATTACTACATTCGGCTACGTTACAAGTGTGGAGTTAATAATTTGTTGAAAACAATTTACACCTAAGCTACTTCTGCTAAAAACTATGAACAAAAAGTTGTTGTTAGTAATCAAATCTTAATTATGGACTAACTTCGTTTTTAAATCACCCAAAAACCTGCATACAGCATGCATATATTAATTTGTATGAACAAAGTTCGATATCTGAGTTGGTTCTTCTAGTTATGTAAAGTATATAATTTAGAGTATTTTCCTGGAACTTAATTTTAGAGGTAAGAAAACGAATTTCAGCTAGACCAGTGGAGCTATTATGTGTGATAATATCCACCATTGTTTGTTCTGCATTTTTTTAAATCTATATCTCGGGCGAAGTTAGGAAGCAAAGCTTGTATTATTTAATATAAACATCCACATCTATGTAAAAGCCCCTACGAGCGTACAACAACAATAAATAAATAAATGCGAAAAAAAAAACTTATTATGACATTTTCTGGCAAAACTAAGAGAAACTAAACACCCTTTTAACTATTATTTTTATAACATGCACAATAAATACATTTTTTTAGTATCATTTCGCCCGCCGTGCTAGATGTTCCTGTGCTTTGGCGGGTGAAGTTTACAGATTGAAAGTTCATAATAATACTCTGTACCCAAGAAGCATACGGATGCAAGTCCAAAATTTGAAGAAATTAGTTTTTGATGCAGACTTGAAGTAAGTAATCATGTTTATCAGTGGCAGAAAGATACAGGTCCTATCATGAAGAAAAAATAGGATTTTCAAAAATGCATACGGATGCAAATACCATGGTGCAACAACTATCTTAGAAGCAGAAGGATTTACCTTGAACTTGCATCTTTATGATTTAGTCGCATTTTGAGTATTATGACTCAAATTCTACGTATTATGTAGTATTATGACTCAAATTATACATTGCTACGCTTTCTATGGAAGGAAACAATTTTTAAACATTGATCCTTTCATAATACACCACATGTCATAACAAAATATTCCACTTCATTTAAAAGCAGAAGGACTCAAGTCCGTGTTTTTGTTTTTAAAACAATATTTTTAAAGGCTTTACATATAAAATATTTCGTTTTATTTTCTCGTTTTTAAAACAAAACTAATTGATTTAATAATAACTTTTTTTATCTATCAGCATGGATATCTGAAGAAGTTTTGGGAAGATAGTTAGAGAAAAAATAGTTTTTTGGCTCTCTTGAACATTTACCCTTTTGGACTTGCATTCGTATGCTTCTCGGGTACATAACTATATTACAAAATTCAGCTAGCTTTTTTTTATTGTTGGTGTGAAAATATTGAATATGATAAGTAAACTGGATAGGGAATATGAGACATATTACATGAAGGGTATTTAAGGGGTTAAAGAGTAGAAAGTGTGGGTAGTTTGATTGACATGATTTGCAGATTTTTACTCCTGTAAACTTCAGATTTACAAATAATTCTTATCTAACTATCTGTATAGATTTAAGCACAATGTTATGTATGTAAACAAAATATTTTTCATAAAAATAAAAAACATTTTTGTTTAAAACCACGAGGATTTATTAATTTACGAACCGACCGGTTTCGCTTAACTTAAGCTTCTTCAGGATACAAATTAATACTAAACAAGAAGTACATAATGTGTGCTTATATATAACAAAATATAGAGGGAGACAACATGATACAAATATTACAAACACATAGACGGCCATAAAATACATTAACATAAGTACTCAAGTAACGGGAAAACCGAAAGATAATTATGTAGACTAATGGGTTATAATAATAAATTTGGAGAAACAAAGCATCAAGTGGCATGGTGGTAAGGAGCACTGGGAATTTTTTTATTTTTAAGGGTTTATTGGAAACAGACCTAATATAGGACTACTTGATATGTCTAATTGATTATTAAGTATATGACTTTTGGTTTTTACAGATTTTTTTTATTTCTAGCCCCTCTAGATTGTTTAGTCTGTTACCATGCCCGTTTTTATGTAAGATATTAGCACCGGTGCTATGACAGAACGTATGATCGTTATCGATCAAATGATTGGCGAATTCTGAAAAACCGTTATTATTAATAATTTTTCCACCTTTAAGTGTAAAAAACCTTCCTTCTGAAGTCAGACCGGCCTTTTATACCAATTACAATCTAGGTAAATTTCTTATTAATTCTAAAGATAAGGACGACAAATTAAGTCATTCGGGAATTTATAAATTAAATTGTGATAATTGTTCGGCTTTCTATATCGGTAAGACAACACGTAATGTCAATATTAGGATAAAAGAACATTTCCGTTGCCTCAATAATAACGGTTTTTCAGAATTCGCCAATCATTTGATCGATAAAGATCATACGTTCTGTCATAGCACCGGTGCTAATATCTTACATAAAAACGGGCATGGTAACAGACTAAACAATCTAGAGGGGCTAGAAATAAAAAAAGCTGTAAAAACCAAAAGTCATATACTTAATAATCAATTAGACATATCAAGTAGTCCTATATTAGGTCTGTTTCCAATAAACCCTTAAAAATAAAAAATTCCCAGTGCTCCTTACCACCATGCCAGTTGATGCTTTGTTTCTCCAAATTTATTATTATAACCCATTAGTCTACATAATTATCTTATATTATGTGTTTGTAATATTTGTATCATGTTGTCTCCCCCTATATTTTGTTATATATAAGCACACATTATGTACTTCTTGTTTAGTATTAATTTGTACCCCGAAGAAGCTTAAGTTAAGCGAAACCGGTCGGTTCGTAAATTAATAAATCTCGTGGTTTTAAACAAAAAAGTATTTTATTTTATTCAATATGTCAAACCACAAATTGATTGCTTTCAACAAAAATAAAAATATTTTTCTCTAATATGAAGAATGGGAGGGTTACAAGAGGTTAGAGTGAGTAAAACTTAAAAGATTGACCGTTATAGCCGCTTTACCTTAAAGTAGTCCAAAGGCTTGGCCCCTCGTTGTGAAATAATTGCACGAGGATTTCAAATAATATTTCATATACTTTAATAGCTACCTTAAATCAAATCTAAAGTGTCGATTATGACAATACATCATTAGCTCCATGGCGAAACAGATGAATGAAATCAAATTTAAAATAATCATGGTCATTGAATAACTTAATCATTCATAGACTTTTAAGTAATAAAATTACATTGTACGAACTTTCGTAAGCTTTAAATTATTTTTCTCATGAAACTGAATTAGTTTGGAAATATTCTCGATACCTGTTAAAGATTCCATTAAAGTTTTCACATATTTAGAATTCTTAAATAATTGAAAGAAATTTGTAAATTTTGGGGTAACTACGTTATTATTTACCAGCCGGTGTCGGAAAGGAGATGTAAATAAACTTTCTATAAAGAAACAATTTTAAGGGGAAAAAAGCTTTCCTTATACAGCTCATGAAGCAACAAGTTATATGTGAATTTAATAAACCAGAATAATTAAATTTATATACATTTATATACTCGTTGTGACCCAATGTTTTTTTTTTAGATTTATGTTGCAAATATTTCGCTAAGTAAGTAGGTACGTAAGTGGTTTGTTGACAAATGTTATTAAAAACCTGCTCAATTAGACGGAGCTTTTAATTAATTACGTTGCATGAATTTTACTTAAATCTCGGCGATTATACTTTGGAAATATTATATGAAAAAAGCAAATCTGACACAAATTTGTAATCTGACACCGTCATTAACCACTCGGACCCTTGTATAAGCTTCTTTTCACGAAAATATAACATTACCAGACATTTGCATGAGGCGTAGGTACCTGACTCTGGCTAAAAATAAGTATAGCTTTGTCCAAAAGATGGAAAATCAAGGAAATATTAAAAAAAAATCGCATTAATAGTGTAGTTATAAATAATTCTATTTTACCGAGCTATTTCGTAATCCCAATAAATACCTATCACAAGAATAATAGGTTAATTTCTCAACGTCTATAATTTTTCCTTAACCTACAAATAACTGAACCAGAATGAAGGTACGTAGCTAATCCAACTAGGTACCGGTTTTTTTGCGCAATGTCAAATTTATGTATTCCAAAGGCGTTTTTTTCATTGCGTCTAAAGTATTGACACTTGCTTCATTTTGGTTAGCTGTGAATAATTAAGTTCGATATTCACTCACTTGTCAGGCATTACTCGTTTTGGCCGATTTCGTACGATTATTTCTTCACATTGGCAAACAATCAAATATTGAGCAAAATGGGCTTCTTTTGAATATGAATGCAATGGATTTTGCACAACTTTGGTAATGACCACAATTTTCCCAGATGTTCTATTTTGAATTAAAGTATCTACTCGTACCAATTATGGAACCACTAGAGCCATTATATAATTATATACTTACCAACGTTTACTAACTAATTCTTTCGTTAATTTATAAATTTGGTTCACGAAGGTCTCGGGGTCACAGGATTTTAAGGAGCTAAAATAATTTGTAGTCGTTCACCCATCTTTTAATCGATTTTATAACATAGTTAGAACCTCAGCGGGATGAAAAACTATTATTTTTTAAGATTCTTGCAAAAAAATATCTGAAAACAGTTGTGATTTTATCTTTGATAATATTTTGAACAATTTATTTGCATTGCGGAAATCAACATAAAAATAACCACCATAAATTAATAAAAACGTGAGTCTAGATATTTGTATGCATTAAAACCAATGGAAACAGTTGGAAGTGTGTAATTTGGCATTTTTTAAAAACTTTTTTTTTTTAAATCTTAACCGTATTATTATTAATTAATAGTATTAACAGGCAGAATTATCTAGAACCCAAACGCTTTTTTTCTGAGAATATTATGTAATCAAATTAAAGTAAACATTACGCCACTGACTTTTAATCGTGAATTTGAACCACTATTGACATTTGCAATAAAAATTAAATTTATTAAAAAAAGTTAAACCATACAATGAAGCAAACAATATAATTTATTGTTCCATAAACGCTGGGTTAAAGGTTTCGTGATTTTTTAAAACCAAAGGTCACGCATCGATCTCAAGACATCCAACTTTATAAAAAACACCAAATCTGTTTGTATTTCGTTTCCTGCGTGGCTTTTAAAATACATTATTAATCGTTTTAATTTTTAAATGTTGATTTAAAAACAATGAGATATAGTTAAAAATTAAATTAACTGAGTATAATATAATATAATTATCAGAAAGGGTAGAACAGATGATGGAAGTTATTTATGGCAAGATCCCAAGCTTTTGAAGAACAACCTTCGCTTAATACCACGTGCCGAGTGCCAATCACTTGAATACGACTATTGTCTTGGGCTATCAGTTGCTGATCACCCGTCGTAATTAGGTCTATGTTGATTGAATCCAACTCCTTCTTTCTTAAATGATATAAAATATATTTATTCAGTAACATTTAGCCAGAGGTTTATGGGTCATCAAATTCCGCGATCTTGTTATGTCCCAACTGTTCCCGCCTCTCCGGAGCTCGTTCAAAATGACTATCCCATTTAAGGAATTTTTATTTTAGTCTGTAGGGAGTTGTGAAGGTAAACATACTCGTACGAGGAAAAATAAGGTTGGAAATCACCGTAAAGTAAAGTAAATCTTGTCATTAAATACAGCTAAAACCGTTTCTTTTCATAACGACTACACTGCCAAGTTAAAAACGTTGAAAACTTTAAAAAACACTGACCTACTTCTTCTTTGCGTGCCGTATCAGGTCCCCCCGACGTTGGCGATCACTCTTGAGAATGTCTCTCTGTCTTGCGCTGCCCGGAATAGCTCCTCCACACTTCTAATGCCGGTCCACTCTCGAATATTACGCAGCCAAGACATTTGTCTCCTACCAGGCCCTCGGCGACCCTCTATCAATATCAAATGGAGCAAGTGATACTTCTCCCCTCGAAGTATATGACCCAGATATGAAATTTTCCTGATTTTGACTGACCTACACAAAAAGCTTATTAACGCGTCTGACATCGGAGTTGCAAAAAGTTTCAAGAATCAAAACGATAATTATAACTTTGTTAAAATAGGGTCAAGACCCCGCAATAAAAGTACAATACCGCCATATTAATTTTCTCACGTAATTATAAGTAAGTTGTATCAACAATAAGTGCCTCCATTGCATACGCGCTTGGCTAATAATATCTTCTGTCAAAGTCGTTCAGCGAAACGCTTTTTATCAGCTTCGAATATTTCTTAAATTTCCAAAATCATCTCACGCGATCTCGTCATTTTTTTCTCCGCTGACTCCCGTCATATTTAAATTCGAATTTTTATTTCTAATCTTCTTGGAATTCGAGTAAATTATGGTAATAAAATAAATTTGAATACAATCCAACTCTCAGAGTCACCTTGCATTTATATCTTACTAATATTATAAACGCGAAAGTTTGTAAGGATGTATGTGTTTGTTACTCTTTCACGCAAAAACTACAAAATGGATTTTAATAAAACTTAACAATAATTTAGCCCATACATCAGAATAACATATAGGCTATAATTTATAAAGTTAGCTAGGAAGGGGACGCGGGAGGGGAACAATGTATTTCTTTGAATATAGCATTGCAAAGCATGCCGGGAACCAGCTACTAAATTTTATACTTTAAACCAATGCAAAATAATTTCTCCTCATTTTTAACAATAAAATTGCCTGTGACAAAAATAAATAATTTTGCGTATATCCATGATTCTTATTCAATAGATATCTGCTTCTCGTAAATCTACTAGGCGACTCACAAAACCTACTCACAAAATGATTTATAACTTTCCACTATTAAATGAGATAAAAAAAATGGCTATAATAGCATACCTCTTCAATAAACACTAATGTAAAAATTTCCTACTTTTATCATCCTTTTGTTTGTAATGACCACATATTTACCCCATGCTAATTCCTGTATCACTGGTGTATTATGAATCACTATAAATTATTTAAAAGCCTATATGGGACACATATAACAAATCAATAAATAAAAATGACGTAATATATGTATTACATGTAGACACGTGGTAAAAATCCAACGCGGTATTATTATTGACAACTGCCAGTTACAGTAAATCATACCATTAGGCGTGTGCGTTATTTAACGTAACTAATTACAATAACGAGTTACACGGTATGAAACGGAAATAACTAGTTTCGATAAAATTACAAGTAGTTATTTTTGTAAATGCGTTATTGTTGGTGTTGGTTGTAATGTGAGTAACTGAGTACTGAGTAGTTTCGCCGCGTTTCGCGTTTCGTATAGTTGCGCCTACCGGCCGGCCGAGCATGCGAGATTTTGGATCGAAAATTTCCGAATAAGTGGGAGTGGGTTCCGTTTCTGGTAAGCGAGCGACCACTTTTTGAATTTAAAGTGAAATAATTTAGTTTGTTTTAGATCGTTGTTGTACTTGTGTATAATTTTGAATCCTTTCTTCTAAATATTAACGTTTATATGTTATTTTAGTGTTTTGTGTACATTTAATGTAACGTTTCTTTATTATTATGTCAATATAATTAGTGTGGATCGTAATAAGTCTAAATAAAGTGTAAATATAGTGAAGTATAAAAAAAACTTACAAAAACAATTAATCATAAATACATTTAATCCAATCAGTCCTAGGCCTGAATAAAGTATGAAGGGAAGTTAATTTAATATATATTGATTTCACTGCATAGCTACAAACACTTAGATACAATAGAAACTAAATAGTGATTTAATTTATTTTCGTTTCGTGTGTAACTGTATAGTTGGAGGTATACAGTTTCGTGTGTAACTGTAGCCGAATGAAAATAACTAGTTACAAAAATAACCTGTTTTGAAACAGGTTACGCCGACCAAGAAACTAATTTCGTTACGTTTCTTGAAAACGACGTAACGACCCACGTCTACATACCATGCATCCCTCCATGCCTGGAGAGGTCCACGAAAGTATGAATCCAATAGTACTTACGCCAGCTAGCTGACGCTCCCCACGCTAGCTGTTAACGTAAGTGGCGCCATATTATGGAATTTCTTTAATTCGGTTCTATTAGGAAAGTTGATTTTAACATAACACTTGTACAAATTTTATAGTTATTTTTCAATGTTATTATTATGTTATTTTTGCTATACAAATGTATCAAATGTAATGTTATAAATAAATAAATAAATAAATAAACAAACTCCACGTATGAAAACGGTTTTTCATAAGCCGCGGCGTCAGAGATGTACTCGAAGCCGGGTACTGCAATTTCAACCGTACAGTCGCTAGGCTATTAAAACTCTCGGATAATCTGCTAAAAAAGTAGAAGTTTCAACGTGACGCATAATAAAATGATTGCTATAGAATAGATGGCTCCATGTAATGGCCAATGCTAAATACAAAATGCACCTACTTTAAGAAGTGTTGAGAATGTGTTCAATTTTAAATATATCCATTTAAATTTAACTTTTATTTGTTTAATGAAATTGAATCTTGTAAGCGGAAATTAACCAACTTTCTGACATCCGATTAAGCTGAAACTCGGCAGGGACAATGTATTCTATGAATTGTGGCAATCATATCACGTAAACGCAATACGCAACAAATATCGGCCTGTTGAATCGATATGTGGCTCCATTGGTAGAGTTGTCTTCTCTCAGTTCTTGGGTAGGAAGATTCAATCCTCAGTAAAATCAAAAACTAAATTTTAATTTTAAAAGACATTTGAAGATGTACTATAGTAAAAAAAAAGACCCCAAACAATATCTCGGCTGAATATGGACATCGGCACATATTTTTATCGTCATTTAAATTTGCATCAAATACCAGCCACCCAGTATATATATGTAAGAATCCATTTAGCAGTTCATGTGTGAAAAACACTGCATCAGATAACAGAAATACGAAATCAAGATTTATATTTTTCTCGCACCAACCCAATGGGGCATTGTGTTTAATTTTACGATAGAAATAATTTAGAAATGTTTGTTTCTGAAATACAAAATGTTCAAAATTTCTTCGCCTAATCTTAGCCGGTATTTGAAATGGAGATAATATAATCTTGAATTCACATGTGATGTGTCAAGTCAACGTATCTTCAAGAAATCTTCATTGAAGACTAAAAATAATGTCTCAATTAATGCCAAACTTTCAATTTAGCCTTACTAGTTAAGTAAGAATCACACAATTAACAATGAGTCAATTTTTTATAACTATTTCAGTTAACAGTTACTTTTAATGAAGTTAAACCACTGAGACGAAAGTGAAGCAAGATTTTATACGACCGAAAATATAATTATGAAATTAGATTATTAGGCTATTAATAATAATTTTATAACATTTCTAACGACTGCTGTAAAGCTATTTTCGTAAAGGCCAAACAAACTTTACAACAATACATAAAATAAATAATATTACAGCACTCGGATCGGTAGCGTGTGGGATTCAAATCCGAACATCAAGTCAATTAGGTACCAACTTTTATTTATATAATCGACTACGACTCCGGAGGTCGCGGCTTCGAATCCCGGGGTGCGAAACTTTCCAAACATTTTTTTTACCGAATTTGTGTTATTTTACATTTAATTCAGTGAAAACAATACGTTAGATTTATTTTTAGGGTGTTACACCGTGTTGCGCTACGTCGTTCTTTAGCCAACTTTCGGGTAGCATTACATTGTAATTGCAAATCTGCCCCGATGGTGAACACTGTAATGCTGTCCTAAACGTTGGCTAAATGAGGAGGTAGCGCAACACGGCGTAGTACACCAAAATTATATGAATAATCTCTAATTATATCGGTACATAGTATATTTGCACTACGTTTTAGATTTGTAGATACTTTCAGTATTGCTCTTGTGAAGACCACCATTCGGAATGAAAAAGTTGTTTCGTGGTCATATCGGAATAGCCAGGTAATTCCAAACCTTCCCCTTTCCTGTTCCTTCCCACCCCCACTCCCTTCACAACATACTACAAACAGTACAAGTTTAAACCCTTCTGCCTCACAACATACTATAAATAATACATGTTTTTAAATACTTTATTTTCATGGAAGAGGGGCATATTTCAATCATGGTTTTAATGCAGTGGCAACAGAATAAGTAGCTTTTAGATAACAATTTAAAGTTTCCTTTGGGGGACTAGCAATTATAAATTGAATACAATTTCAACGTACGAGGCTTATATCAACTGAAATACTAGTTGATATAAGCCTCGTACGTTGAAATTGTATTCGAGGCTTATATCAACTAGTATTTCAGTTGATATACTAGTTAAATAATTAGTAGGTAAATTACTTCGGGATTAATGTCAAAAAAGTTTCTTTTTGGGGCATTGAAAAAAATCGTTGAAAATGGGGCGGCGTGCCAAAAATGTTTGCAAAAAGTCTGACATGCTTATAATTGCATTATTAAACCATTGCACTTTTGCGTTCTGCATATTGAAGGAAGCACGTAAGGTTACAAAGTTGCACGTGAACCTCTTGACAGATATGGGCACTTTAATAATAAGGCATCTAGTGAAACTCGTCGAATCGGCGTAGGTTTACATTTTTAATATGCAATTATTTCGACACCTACAGTGATTGGTATGTTTTGGCTGACTGTGGCTATTGCATTATGGCCTGCAGCGCATTGCAGGAAGCATGCTTGATTACCTATGTTTATTTGCACTTTTTTATCAGGTAGTCAAGGCTGGTAGAAAATCATTTGAATTAATTTTATGCGACTTGCCACATACTATAAACTAGTGCCAAGTAATTTTATAATATTTGCATTATAATATGAGTTTGAGATGTGTAAATAATCTCAAACCCTCTTAATGCTCACACATATTTTTTTTTTTTTTTTTTTAAGTTTCTTTATTCTTTGAATTATTCATTACATGAATTGGGGATTTTTCGACCACCATACTAGGCACATGCCTGTGTTTATGAAATATGATTATGAAATCTACTTGCGCGGACAATGTATCACAAAGTAAGGAATCCGACAAAATCTCAAGGGAAAATAACAGATTCACCAACCTTATAGTAGTTCTTTGCTGCTTGGGAGGCCTCCGTAATTTATCCGCTTTAAATCCAGATCAGTATAATCCTTTTGTGACTTTGAAACATGCACCAGTAGTTAGTGGTCAATCTTACACAATATTAGTTTTCACAGTGACAAGATATATTTAAAAAAAAAACCGACGATGCAGCCTTCACTTGTTCCGGTACTATTTTAAAAAATAAATACATTTTAACAATGCAAATTTTTCCAAACTGACCAGTGGCGACATCTCTGACCAATGTAGCCGTTTTTAGCAGTTCTTAGAACAATCCATTTCGGCGTCAATTACCATTCTTGTGATATAAATTAATATATTTAACTATTTTTTCGAAAAAACAAAACAAATATATTGTAATGCCTAACCAATATTCCTACAAATATTTTACGTGCTCTTGTGCAATGTTTTTGATTTTCCAAACCTGAGCAGTTTATGGATATATTTTTAAAACCAAAACGCAATTTCAGTCGGTCAGTTTTTTCACAGAATTTCAACAAATCGTCAAATTTCAAAGTTAATATTCGCGTTAAGCGAAAGTTCATATTATTATCAAGAGGGAAATAACCAGACAAAACCGGAAATATGTCATTTTTAAATCTAATTTTCGACGTATTGACTCCTTCTTTCCACAAAAAATTATAAATCGATTTCGAAAGACTGTTCTTTTATCTAGTAAAGCCATGTTTTATATTTTGAGAAAATATGTTTATTTTTAGTACAATAAGGTTTTACCTTAGGTCTTTGGCAGATTTGTTAAATGTTCGAACAAAATTTTGTATTATACAATACATATTTCTAATCATATAATCATGCAGTAAAATAAATCAATCAATTATCTGGAAAAGCTGTTTCAGAATTTTAATTTTAGTTTAAATAAAATCATCAAAAAAAGATCAGCGCACGTGTTTGGTGACGAAATTACTTCCGTTTGTTTATTTATTTACGGTCTTATATCTAAACTAATATATTTAATATGCTTTTTGCATTCTTATTTTGCTTATACATTATTGAACAATTATATATACTTTATTATCAAAAAGTAATTATTAAAAATAAACAATTTTAATAGTTTTTGTTCATATGAAGCGGATACTTTGTGATGTGACATTATTAATTTAAAATAAAACAATAACTTTGTAAACACCACTTTTATTTTTAGCCTCTAGAGGCACTTGAACTTAGGAAAGCCATAAACACTAATAGTAAGGTAGTAAATAACCAACTTAATTTAAATAAAAGTCCCATACTAAGATTGTTCCCTATTGATAAAGAACACGTCCGTTCCCTTCCCAATTCTCCATCTATGCCTCCTTCTTCCTCCTCCACTTGACGAGTCCAGCCCATTTTTGGTAAATTATATATTATAACACAAATGAAACCTAATGTTAGTAGAGTATTATACTGCCCTGATGAAGCTACGGTTGTAGCCAGACCGGTCGGCATAAAGTATAAAAATAAAAGTGGTGTTTACAAAGTTATTGTTTTATTTTAAATTAATTTTAATAGTTACGCCTCATCACGCCTTTCAGCATTTTTGAATGTTCGTCTAAATTAAAGCAAACTTTGAATAAAATAAAATCGATATTGAGTTATTATTTTTAAAAGCTGGTACGGAGAATAATTAATCTTTCTCGTCGGAACCGCCCTGAACAGTTGCAAGGGTACGATCGGAAGATCATCGTTCGACGAAATTTAAATTCTCGGCCGCTGGTTAATGGTAGGGATGGACGATATACATCGATGTATTGTAACGATGCATCGTATTGAAGCGATGTATTGTTAATACTTCAACATCGAATACATATCGATGTTTTTTATTCGATACATCGAATATGAAAAGTTTTTTTTTTTTTTTTACTTTTCTTCATTCATAGAAATTTTTTATTACATAACTATGAGATGAGTTGTCTATGAATGACCATAAATAAACCAATCCCAGTGTTGCCAGTACGCGATTTGTTATATTCCAACAAGCGATACGCAAAATACGGGGCTGTTTGTTTCATAAAAGCAAGAGATATTAATTTTTTCCTTAATGTTCCTCAGGAAGCACTCTCGTATTGAGGGGTTAAGGCCATTTTCGTTGTTTTGGAGCCATTACGTTGCATAAATGTGATTATTCGAATAATTTAACTGCTTACATTGTTTCAAAGTTCGACAACCCCCACCCCCCCCCCGCGACGCGGGTTATGATTTGTACCACCGAAATATAGGGAATTTCACATCAGAAATCAGAAATACATCGTATTAACATCGATGCATTACATCGGAAAAAACATCGATGTATTTTTTGAATGTCCATCCCTAGTTAATGGCTTAAGTTCTGTGAATCAAGTGGTGCATAATGGAGCAATAACATTACTTGAATACCTACATATTAACTTTAAAATTTGATGAATTATGCAAGTTCCGTGAAACAGCTGTTTTGAGCTATGAGTTGTGAGTTGTCAGCCCTGGCGTCATGAAATGCACACTGTCCTTTTGAAATGCACACTGCCCTTTTATCGTTTGCGATGTCATCTATATCATGCTCAAATACAGAGCTTTTGTCTATCTTATTGATAAAAAAATAAAACCAGACCGTCGATGTATAATAACCAATAACTAACTTGATCGATGGAACAGATGCCATATTTTCTGTTCAGTTAGAACGAAAAGACAAAGTTGTTGAAATCTTTGACAGTGTAATGTAATGTAGCCTAATAATGATAATCCAAAATAAACAACACGAAGTGATGAAATAAATGGTGTTTAAAAATGCGTTCAAGTAGGTTCCGGCGGTGGCAATAAACATTTTTATCGTGTGACTTTCTAACACGTTTAAATTAGTAATCAACATTGTTTAAATATTTGAGTAGAATAAATATTAATATAATTTACAGTGGTACATAATAGTTTTATTTTAATTGTTTACGATAATTAAAACACAAACTAAGTTTAGTTACTCTCTCCACTTACTAGACTACCAGCTCTGTAGAATTAATTAATTTTAAATTGCCACAATTGAGATATTTTCAAGACGTGTATTTTTTTAAAAACCATCTGACTTTTTGGCCTAAACAAGCAACGAAATACAGCAAGTAAGATAAAATTGCCTTTACTTCGAGCACACGAATACGCCCGCAACAAACGTCTATGGGGGCATACATTAATTACGTGAGCAGTTTTTCTTCCAATCTAGACCCCCCCAAATTTGGGCTACTTCGTATATTCTCTCGTATCACACCCCCCCCTTTTCAGCTCACGTAATTAATGTATTTATCCCCCTATGTGTTTATCTCTTCAGTATAAATAGCAGTGGTAAGGATTCTATAAAGGCTAAAAAACTTGTGATTTAAAAAAATTCATTAAACGTATGTTTTCCATAAATTCCTGAATATTTTTTTGACAAAAGAATATTGAAAAGTTTAAAAAAATATTTCTATTTGACAAATGAATAAGTTTGGGTAAAATCAAGAAATGAACATTTCGTAATATTCCATTGAAATTTTCAATAACTTTGACGTACCAAATGTACAACAAATATATGCCAAAAATATATTATTGAAGCTCTTCAAAAATAATGAATCCTCTACTAGACCGTGTATGCATAACACTAGATCGAATAAAAATGATATAAAAAATATTCCAAGTTATAAAACCACATTTGGACAAAGAAACTATACATACTTTGCAACAAAACTCCATAACATTCTTCCCCAAGACATAAAACTAATAAAAAATCCAATTGAATACAAATCAAGAATAAAAATATGGCTTAAAGAGGTCAATGAGAAAACTCTAGCGAAGACGCTAAAAACGACATAGAAGACAAATGAACTATATTTAAATAACTTTAGTCCGCCTCGGCACAGGACCCCCTGGTGAGGAGGACTAAGAAATACAATATTTTATATTTTTGAATGTAGCTATTACTTTGTGGTTATCCATTATAGAAAAATGAAACAATACAACTTTGTATAAACCACTTATATGATGTGCATTTTGTACTTAATTTCACATTGCATTTTGTATGTACATTTTTTTTATATAGTCGCTATAATAAAAAAAAAACGTAATTTCATATTCGAACTTGAAATCTACACTCAGCATATCTTCAGTCATAGATCATAAATAGAAACAAAGGACCACACTACAAAATAGAATGATGAGAATTATACTGAAGAAAAATAGATAAGGGGTTAAATATCAATCATTTAAACAAATTATTTACTTTGTAAATAAAAATTAAAAAAATTAATGGCCATCCATCAACGCAGTTTCTGAGAAAAAATTGAAAAACACCAATACGCACACACATGAGGCGGGGAAAAGAAATCAAATAAGACCCCTTTAGAAAAACAGTATTAAAAGTCATTGAACTGAGCAATAAAGATATTTGGCGGATTACCAGAAGAAATAAAATTGGAAGAAAATAAAATTAGAATTTCGAAAACTGGTAATTAATTGACGTACAAAGAAGGTTTTTGTATTGTATAATATTTATACTAGTCCCAGAGAGAGATCGTACGTGACGTCGTGGATGTAGTAAATTCTGTCTTCTTCGTTTTCAAACAAGACACTTGAGAAAGAGGACGAACGTCGACGACACCGTACGTGCTCTGGCCGGGACAAGTTTATAAAGATTGTATTAGGATATAGGTAACTATGTATCTATTTAAAAATCAAATAGATCAATTCACGCCAGTACTAAATAGTAGGTCTGTCATTGCTAAGGCAACTGTTTTTTAACCTCATAACTCAGTTTTTAATAATTAATAGAACTTATCTACTATTCTACAATCATTTATTCTTGCTGTTTGATAAAAAGCTCTTTTCGCCGTATGTAAATAAATAAAATAGCTAGTACTCCCTCCAAGTCCATATTCATCATGAAATATTCATAGAGGACGTATGTTCTTAAGTCATCGATCTGCGACTGTGTAACAATAATAATTGTTCTAGGATTCGTGAAGGCGACCATTCACACTGGTGAAAGTGTTACGTGGGACCGAACCCTGGGCCCGGGGCGCTGCGGTGCGGAAGGAAAGCGGCCAGCCGCAATAGCCAAGTATCTATCACTGTGCCACCGGCTGATATCGGTGACACAGTGACCTCTTGTGCAATATGACCTCCTGATCCGATCAGAATCGTTGAGGTTTTTATCCAAGAATAGAGTGAACAACAATGATACTTGGTGATAATTTATTTATTTTTCAGTGATATCTTTCTTCTCCCCACTACTGATTTCTTATTTACATGCAAAATACGCGGTGTCCGGAAATTCGTAGTATAAGCGAAAAACTGGTGAATCTACAAACATCACATTTCGAATCGATTTTGTAAAATAACTTTTGAGATTTGAGCTTTCGTCTTCGCTTAAGTTTAAATCGAACCGAAGTTGAAATTTTGGTCAATTTTGAAAACAACGATCGCTAGGGCTTTAATATCAGCTGTTTAATGTGTTTTTAAATTGCATCACACTCGTAGACTTACTATGGTCGAAAAGTAGACCTGGCTCCAATTTTTTTTTAAACCTTTAGTTGCCGAAAAAAGGGAGAAAGTTGAAAAAAACAAGTAAGCAGAAGGTCCTGGGTTCGAGTCCCAGAGGTGCCAGTATCTTTTTCTGAGTTATCTGTCTCTAGATTTTCGATCGAGTTTAGCTAATAGGTATAGTCTTCATTTAATTACACCTTATAATTCCACTATTTTAAGCGTGAGTACTTGCTTTGGCAGTGATGGAGAAGACAACTAGCGAAGATTGAATACATTACGTCTAATGTACGAAATTTTTTATGAGATGTACATGTGTTCAAACTGTCTGGAGCCTGTGGAACTATGGCATTCCTGGAAAGTTATGAGCGGAAAGTGATTTGAGCAAGGAAAGGAGTTGAGTAAGAGGATCGTGGAAAGTAGGTTCCCCACTATTTATATATGTTTGTCTAAGATAAGATAGCTAGTAATAGAGAGATAGTAAGTAAAGCTAGCTAAACGTGTCTAGCAAGGTTTAGATTGTGTATGGTGGTGATTCTGAAAGCATTTTTATATCAGTTTCAAATATAGATCAAGTAAACACGGTTCTCTAAATATTATTAAAAATACTAATTCCGGTTTTGTTACAACTTAGATTTGGTTTCGAAGTCAGTAGCATTTTCGAAATTGGAACTGTTTATTTGAAGAAATTGAGAGAAGCTGTAAAGTATTTACTTAACCTAGTATAATATTTTAACAGAAAATTATTTTAATTGACTTTTGCAAAATTGGAATCATAAAATCCCGCGATGAAAACGTTTTAAAAAATATATTGTTGCAACCTCGACGAAGCTGTTTAGTGAAACTAGTAATTAAAAATTAAAATGTTAAATGTTTCACAATGTTTCAAATAAATGCAAACGAACATTGCTTCCTTGATCGAAATAGTTTGTGGACACTAGAAGATTATTTATTGATATGTATCTAGTATTAGATTAAAATATTATGGTTCATAACTAGTAGCGAAATTCAATAAAATGATAATTAAATATGAAATGAATGTGACATTGACAAAGTAGCGGATGGAAATTGTATCGTTCTAAATCCGGGTATACAGTATACATACAACACCGATGAAACACCAGCATAACAACGATGTAATAAACTTCGACATCAAATGTTCCAATAGGCATTCACGTTCTTAGGCATTCAGCTTCTCGGCAATGCCTGGAAACTTTTATACGATTCATAATTCATTTTCTCACTATTCGAAACGGTGGTGGCCATTCGATATGAATCTAATTGAAAATTTTAATTCTGAATAGATCGAGCATTACTGACGAAGGCTACTAAATAACATTAAGATGTAAGAGAGGCTATTGATTTAATCAATTACCTACGCACCAATGGCTGCATTGCCTTTTAACACAAAACTTACCAAAATACATACCAAAACTGAATAATATATTTTTTTAATCCAAACTCATAGCAAATATCTATTAAGGATGTGAACTACTTTATTTATTATTGTTTTTTTTTTTAACATTAGCTCCATATAGGAGGCCCCAAAGAAAATAATTTCCCTCAGGGAATATGTCGTCTTTGGGGATGCTGTGTGGAGGGACTTTTTAGGAAAGGAAGTTCTGGGAAGGAAAAGGATATTGGGGTGGGTAGGAATCTGGAGGTATGTGTGTCCAGAAGTGACGGACGTATGAACCCATCCCTCCTACCGCGGTGCAAGGCAATGTTCCGATAGAGTACGGCTGAAGAAGTCAAAACTCTCTCTCCCGATCTGGCCTGCCGTGCAGCTGGTGGGCAGACGCATCCGCCGATAAGCCTCGGATAAACCTCATCCCGAACCCGGGCATCCCTGCTAAGTCATCAAACGTAGCGAATCACTTAGGATGACCTATGGCACAGGTGTTGGTTATCCAATAAATTATTTATTAGTATTATAAATTATAAAATATAGGCCATTAAAGAATTCGAATTTTCATGATTTTGTAGGCAACTTTAGCGTTTAACTTTGTGAGTTTATTAATTTTACTCCATTTAATATGCAAATATAAAATAAAAATTATAACACTGGCGTAGCGAGACTAGACTATTTGACTATCAGACTATTTGACTAGCGTAAATTTAATTTACAAATTACCCATTTTCTTTTAAACACAAATTTGTCGTATAAAAATAAAATTTTCTATCTAAAAATACGGTTTTATTCAGATTTAAAAAAAATATTAAACATTACAAAAGGACACGAATATTTATTTCAATAATTATAAATAACTCACAAAAAATTGCCAAAGCTCTCTAAAATCATGCAAAATTGAATTCTTTAATGGCCTGCATTACATAATTTAAAGCAGAAATAAATAAAAGTGCGCATGTCCGTACTTGCTGGTTCCATGCCAACTCAGAATGAAACCAACTCAGAAACACCTCAGAAAGATCATTAAAATTAGCCGGTAAAAACCTAACATAACCTATTTAACCATTTTTTTATCATCACTCTTAATGACCTTTCTGAGGTGCTTCTGAGTTGGTTTTATTCTGAGTTGGCCGGTCACCTTTCCTCACCGGTCGCTATACGTTTGAATTGAAAAAAAATATTATTCAGTTTTGTTAGGTATTTTGACCGCAAATCCAAATTTAAGTTAAGTATGAAAAAGATCGAGCTGTCGTTCCTCTTCCATCTTACATTACCAATGCTTCTCTCTGATTGCTATAAATTAAACCAGGTATGTTTGGGTACTCAAGTTAGCCAATCGTTCAAACGTGCCGATTTTTTTAAAAACATTAAGAAACTAATAAATAGTTTTCAATAGTATTTATACCAATTGATCTTCCATAATAATATGCGAGTTATTTTTTTCATTTCGTAACTTGATTTATTATTGTTCAATTCGGAGCAAACGCGTTCTAATAATTATTATGAATTCCAATTCCTGTTTTTTGTGTGAGTTATTTATGAATCAAGCATTGGAAGGAGGAATTCTGCTGCTTCTAATATAGTGTTATTGGTTTTAGTGGTTTCGTTAAATTAATCTATTGACAAACTACTTTAGTAGTAAACCAAAAGTGTTTTATTTATGTAAGTAACTTAATTTGAATTAAATGAAATCAAATCCCTTTGAACTTACCACTTAACAAAAAAATAATTTTAAGTTAAAATTAATTATTAAAAAACATTATTAATTAATTTGACGTAACTAAGCCCCATTCTTATCAAGTATACAATTAGACCCTGGTTTTCATTCTCTTCACACTTTCAAATGATCTCTTTTTTTCACCTGACAAAAAAAACACGAATCTAACTCATTAAAAATACTTACTATTTTTTTATTGGGACTGTCTGCAACTCCATTTCAATGTACAATGGAACTTCAATATATATTTTTTTTTTACATGAGTTCCACACAGGAGGCCCTGAGGAAAATAATTTCCTTCAGGGCCTATGTCATCTTTAGGGATACTGTGTGGAGGTTTTTTTTGGGGAAAGTAAGGAGAGGAGAGTTCTGGGAAGGAAAGGGGTTTAATGGATGGGTAGGAATCTGGGGTTCAGTGTGTCCTGGTCATCGGCCTCCAATACCTAGACAAACCTCACCCCATGAACCCGGGCACCCCTGCTAAATCACCAAACGTAGCGAAGCACTTGGGGTGACCTATGGCAGAGGTGTTGGTTATCCAATAAAGGTTCCCGAGGCGGCGGTTCCCAATCCCGCCTCCCAAATTATTATATGCTTTAATTTTAAAAATTGATTGTAGGAAAAATTGAAATTTGACTGATTGTATGAAAAATTGAGACAAGCGATGATGAAATATTATTTTATTTTAATTAATTAAATAAGATTTCTATTTTTGAAATACGTATTTATTTGGTTCAAAATTTTGATAGTTGCCGTAATTTTTCAAGTTAACTAATAGTGTTCATTTGAAAGAAAAAATTCTGAACGTCTCTAAAATTGATAATGTTAGTTTTTGAAAGGCAACGATCTTGAGGCAAATATTTTGTTTATATTCCAGCTTCACAAATTCTACAATTATAATATCCCTCGATTTTTCACGGGTCTGCGCTAGCAAATAATGATACATTATTTTTACTTTGAGGTCCAGTATTGAGCGTTTAAAAGATGCAGAAGGAAAGACATGTAAATACGAATGTAATATTAAAAAACGATTATAATTTAGCGAAAATAGTGAAAATATTTAATGAAACACAACTCGTTTCAAATAGAGCAAAAATCTCTTCACAAATGCTTAAATTGCATTTAAAAATACACTGTAAATTTTTTCATAGCTATGTTAAGAAACAGAATTAAAAGTATTTTTAATAATTTTTGGAGCACACTTCGTGATTTTTTTTATATCCAGGGAATTTTATATAATTGTTTCGGCGCTACAAATGTACAGAAATTATCTTAAAAAATAAAATATATATATTTTTTTAGGAACTTAAAAATTAAAAGTGTTCAAGAGAAATATGATATAAATCGGTAGAAATGCGGTACTGCTTGGCTCATTATTATGTTGATTGGAGTATAACGATACTAAATAACTTAAAAACATACCCTTTCGTATTTTATTATTTTTCAAGTTATTTATTATCTGTATTAATCCTATAATGCCCTAAATAACTGACTGTTTTGATTTTAATTTTGTTGTATTTAAATTTGTACAAAATAAGGTCGGAAATTTCACAAAAATGTATTTATTCTAGCTTTAAATAGTTTCATTTGTATCCACGTAATATAAAAATGTTATCCATCATTATTTTGGTGTCGAAAATTTTTAATTTATTAATAATTTTCTGTGCTTTTTCGACGGCAATATTTTAGTCTCTCTTGATTATTTAAAGAGAGAAATTTTAATTCAAAGTAGATGTCCCATTACTGAGTTAATTAGCGCTTTAATTCAATTAAGTCGCCCAAAATATTAACAAGAACTATAATAAGATTTCTTAACATTACCCAACCGCTCCCTAATTATCATTATACAATATTACGGACTAACTTTCTCCAAAATATGAAAATTTGCGTTCAACTTATACGAGTTTATGTTAATTTTTCGATATATATAACTAGGTAGTACTTTAATGAGGTAGTAACAAGTAACTCTACAATCTCAATGTATCGTTGAATTCTACGCAAGGTTTACATAACGTAGTTAAAAATAGTCCACCAAGCTTGTTACATAAATCTCATTCAGAGTTGCATAAGTCTAATCTGACTGCACGCTTTAGACTTACTGTCACGTCTATTATATAAATCGATAATCTCTCAGTACAACCTATAAATCTGCGTGACATATTTCAGGTAATTTGAACATTTCAATATCTTGACTCGAAAGCTGAGATATTTCGAAATTAATATTAATCAAACTTTAAAAAAATATACTAAAAACCGGAGTAAGAAACGATAAATGGAAGTAGCTTTCCCATATTTATTGTCGATAATGGGCACTTTAAAGTTTTTAGACAACACCTTTTGTCGTTCAGATTTCACACAATAATATGGATTCAATATAAATAATAGTTCGTGTTCTAATTAGACATTTTTGGGAATTTTACAATTTTTTTAAAGAGGTGTCAATTTATAGATTTATGGGGCAATAAAAAATCATCCCGTAAAAATTTTTTTTTACTACAAAGCATCTACGTTTATTATGCAGGTAGTGAAACAGTTTCGATTTTCTGCCACGATCTGGTTGCGCCGTCATTTCATCGATTGATAGATTGCATTTTTATAAACCAGTCTATCTGCCGAAGTTCAGCGCGATCGGATGTCTGGAAGTGGGTTAATTTCCACTTCCAAGATTTGCATTCATTCACTAAAACAAAAAAGAAATTCAAATAGATGATTAAAAAAGTCAACCTGCAATAAAAACAAAGTTGTTTTTTTACTATAATACATCTATTTTCAATTATTTCCGAATGATCTCTTGAGCCGGCTAGCAACCAATTAAAGAGAAATGCACGTGTATGCGTCAGCGCCACCAAAAGATGATATATTGTATTTGTGATTTTGTTTTTTTTTTTATATTTTTTTATTAATAAAATTCCTTTATTTTTTATTTACAGTTTTTTTACTTATTTAAATTAAGTCCCTTTAAACTGATTGATATCAGTTTGTCAACGGTTATTTTTTTGTTGTCATCGACAACGAGTCTATCTGTCAAGTTTCAGCTAAATAAAATGTCGGGAAGTGGGTTAATTTCCACTTCCAAGATTTGTATTCATTGTTCACGAATTCAAAATCGAAATTCCAACTCGTAGATGTTTTTATGTAAAAAGGAATGGAAATTCTTTAAATTTTTGACTTTGGATATTTTCTTGATATTGCTTTTCTTTTCCATGACTTCTGTTAAGAACTTCTGTTAGCCTTGGTGTTGTTTTCCTAGATGTATTTTGGTAGGTCAATGTTGCGTTAGTTAACGAATTGTCAAATAAAATTGTAAATACGGATGTCGATAAAATAAAATGTTATAATCATTTTTTTACCGTTCCAATCAGGGTCGTTGTCACGCCCATGTATATCATTTAATAAAGAGAATGTTAAATAAATGACTAATCGAAGATTGACAATAATAATTATTTATCTGCATTTATTAAATTTAATTACACTAGGTCAATAATTGGCTTCTGTTTTGAATAATAGGGATATTATCGTATTCCTTGGAACGGTGTAAATATGAACCATCACCAAAGAAAACACCATACTTTACTGTGACTTATGGCTAAACATATCCCGAATTCCAATTATTTTGAGTTCTTGAATCATTAAGTTATTCATATTAAGTAAATATTCCCGAAATTTTATGCTTCCGAGTTCCCAAAGCATTAGATATATTTTTGAATCACATCGCATTATCTATCTACTTACTTAACGTACTTTTAACCAGTGATTCCTGTCATTATTTGGAATAAAATATGTAAATAGTCTCCTTTCATTTCCATTCATATGTCTATGCTCCGGTGACATTTTCATGTTTTTTTTTTTCAACAAACATGTAAAAAAATAATATAAAATCAATTGGGCAGTTAGGTTCGGGTGAGGGGTCGGGTGGTTACCTCGCTGAGCGACCAGTAATGAGGTGCGCAATATTTTTTTCTTTAGTTTAACCACTCGGACTCATAGGCTTGTTTTCAAGCTACCTACAATATTACCAGATATATGTAATGACGTATGAGGCGTACCCGACTTATTAAAAGAAAAAAAATGTCACCGGAGATCAATATTTCATTTACATTTTTTACTTCAAATAATATTAGAAATCACTAGTTAAAGCAAGTCGAATACGTATCTTAACACCTCATATGGATTATAATTTCGCCTACAATTGTTCCCTAGTGTAACTTATCTACGTATTTTATAAGAATTTTTCAAGACTTAAGTATGATGTCAAAAGTCACCTGAATAAAAATGTCTCTAGAGCTGTTGTTAGAAACATCAATAGATTCAATAAAATAATTATTGCTGCTTATTAGTTTTGATGTGTTGATTGCTTATTATATAAATTTAAAGTTCGTATATTACGAAAAAAATATTTTCGGGCCTTTATGTGATAAAAAATAAATTAAAATTTACTTTAACTCTTGATTCTGGTTGCAGCGCTGCTTCACGATATATATTTTTTTTGCATAGTTTTTCTTCAATTTTCTGTACTTGTATATTAATTGCTATTAGCAAACTATTCCAATAAATAAGTGTATCAATAATTTATTGCGAATCGAACCAGCATCCTTCAAACTAATAGTCAAATGCGTAGAATTCTTATAGGTAGGTACATACAACGTATTCCATGAACAAAATGAACAAAAAAGTATATTCGAATGTTTTCAAACTCATTTTATAAAAAAAAACTATATCAACAATATCAAGGTTATGGCACCATAACATTTTTTCTCGAAACGAATAAATAATGCAATAAAAAACGGAGTTAATTGACAGAGCAAACAAACTGAACACTTTACTTTTTTTATTATTAGAGACATCTGAATTTCAAGAAAATAAACAATATATTTGAATCCAAATGATAATATAGTGAACAAAAACAATACTTAATTGTTATAAATGAATACTTAGGTATCTGTGCATTTGAATTTCAAACCGGCCGGCCGTTGATAACCAGTCTTGTAGCAAATCGCACCGGACTCGAGAATAACCGGTGTTTGTATCGAGAGTCAAGTTCAAAGCCAGTGGAAGTTACTTGGACTCATTACTCAAACACTTTCGTCTGAGAATCAGCTGTATTCCATCCATCTCTGTCCATCCCACCGCATTTTAACATCATAAACTTGTTTCATCTCTTTCTCCTGACTTACCTGTCTGGTGCTCAGTTCACAACGCCAATAGTTACCGCAAGAAGTACCAAGATGAACGGTTTATGGTGTTAATGATCTTAAAACACTTTCCCGCGGAAATTGTCTTAATGGTCTGCCATTTTGGTGCTTAATGCATTTTGCACGGGTGATTTTCCGCCATGTTAATTTTAACAGATCGTTCTATCTTGCAATAAAAGTATTTTCCAATTATTGTGAGAATACCAAATCGAGAAAATTAAATGAATGCCTGTATCGCTATGCTATTAAGACAATCGGTGAATGTATCTTCAATATAGGTAATAATACATTTGAGTGCATGACTAAAAATAATTAGTAATCTCATGGAGAGCTTTTCTAATTGACAGCCTACACACAAATACCTACATTTTTCCCCTCTCTATGTAGAAAGCTAACATAAATATTAGTGTAAATTATTGACACAAAAAATATTGCAACTTGTAGACAACGTTATTTATGACACGTAGAATGAATTTTTTCAGATTATTTGATTTCACGCCAAATCTATAGGTATTTTTTACGTTTCTTTCATGGCTATGTGAAAAAATATATATTTGAAGCTTAAGTGTTATATTCAACCTCTGTTCTGCCGAAGCAAATAACAGAGTGCTAGATACTTTCAGTACCACCCTAGTGAGAGACCACCGTTGAGAATTAAATGTCGCTTGAAATTGCTTTAGCCGTATTCGGTGACCCGATCTCAACAGCCAGAAACTTTCCAAACTTCTTTGAAATCCCTTCTCCTCCACACTCCCATCAACCTCACAACAAACCTCAATCGGGATGAAGTAAGATATATTATAATATAATAATCCCACTGGCTCCGGAAAACGGGGAGCAGTTGCGCATAATATTTAAATTATTTATTTATTTAATGGACATAGAATGTACTAAACCTACATTACGATTTGCACTAATTGGATATATTTCTAAATTTGTGATAAAGCAAATTTTCCCAAAATCATTCCAAGAAGTTAAGATTTCAAGACATCTTCATGTAATTTTCCAATATAGTTCTTTCATTCTATTTATAAAATACTGTATAATCATTGTCAGGTAGAATTCTTTAAAAAAAACCCAAACCCAGACCCGAAAATAATGACTGCATACACGTAACACAGATTTCTCCTAAGCCCGAATTAAAAATTGGTCAACGTATTGATACGTTTAAGTTTGTGTTGACCAGTAAAATGTTTAATGTGCCTTACAAGAAGTGACTTACAATTAATAATATACTAGTGTCAAAAGACGCATTTCTAAATTTCTAATCGCCACGTTTCTAAAATTTCTCTCTCTTGCCCACAGGTAAGTAAGTACTCACTTACCCAAGATGAGGGAAATTTCTTGTCACAAAATGGCCACCAGCCAGATTTGAATCTAGAATGGCTGTTATTGCCATTATTTTCCCACAATCAGCAACCCAGACCATCAATCACCTTTTCATTTCGATTGTCTCGAGAAATAATGTCACTCATTAAAGTTAAAGTTGCGACGAAATAATCCTATGATAGTTGGTATTTTTTTAAATATGACAAAATGTCTACAGTTTCCCCAAGAGCTCACGTGGATATAATATAAAGTTTCATCATTAAGTCATTCCTTCTTTGGTGAGAATGATTCAATTAAAAATTGAACATTGTTTAGGCCTAGGCAATTCCAAAATGAAGAAAGGGACCTAAAAAAAACATTTATTAATAACGAAGAATTGCGAATAAGTCTCTTTGTTTGGTTGGAGAAAAAAATCTAGAACGGTGAGCTCTGATTGATGATTTTTCTCCATTTTTATGTGAATACCTTACAATAGTCGCAACTGCTCCCAACCGAGTGGAGCCAGTGAGACTATGGCATCCGCAATCGGGGTATGTTGTGAGTCTGAAGGTAGTGGGAAGGGGATGGAGATGGGAAAGAGTAAGGCGGGGAAATACCTTGCTTTTCAGATATGGCTACCAAACATGGTTAAAGACATTTCAATCGTCGTTTTAATTCAACATGGTGGTACACAAGGGCGATACTGACTTCTACTCCGAAAAGTGCCGAAAGTATTGTGTGTTTTTTAAAATTAATAAATTGTGAAATAACTCAAATTAAACAAAAATGATTTACTCACGCACGTCGGGATTTGAACCCGCGAAGAAAGCCGAGAGCATCATTCTTCGACCACGGAGCACGTCGTAAGAAAGCTACGGACTAATGCAACTATTTCAGCTCGCGAAGTTGTTTGTGACAAACAACTACTGCTAGGGGCGGCACCACGATCTGCTACGCATATCACAGACGTGTTGGCTCATCACAACACTAAGTCGAGGGATATGGTTCTGCTGAAAAACAACATCTCTTAGCATATATATTTAACATAAACCTTGAAGGTTGTTTAGGCTTAAGATCTGATCAGTTCATGTTAACTTTTATGTTGAAATAACGCATTATTATATATTTTTTCACTTGTATAAATAGTAAATGAATCCAGTCTGCTAAGCAGGGAGTTATGGTTTAAACCAGTGATTCCTAACATTATATGGAGCAAAAGATGTAAACGAAATTTTGGTCTTCGGTGACTTTTTTGATGTCTGTTTTTTGTTGGAATTTTTTTTCTTCCAAATCAAACAAAAAAAAACGTCACTGGCAACTCAACCGAGTAACCGCCCAACCCCTCACCCCGCCCCTAACTGTCCAATACCTAGTGATTTTAGTTGAAAAAAAAAACATTACATTCTCCAAACAATGTTAGGAATCACTAATTAAAGTACAGTATTAAAAAAAAAAAAAAACATTGTTTACTTTGTATTGATGTCAGTGAAGCAGTGTAATGAATAATGCCATACTAGTCCACGTACATTGTACGGTGTTAGCGGGTCGTTGAACCAACACAATGCGCTTGACCAACCTGGTCGCGTGCCCGGCATAGTGATTATAGTTTGCAGTGGAGTCGATCATTGCTTTCCTTGGCCGTATGGGAAACACTCGTCATGTTTGCTACGTTTATCATTAGGCAAGAACACTTTCACTGTAATATGAACTAAGTTATGTAGTCTTTTGTTAACGATATCATTTATCGTACAACACAGGAAAACCACGGTTATTATATCACAGCGTTTATACTGAGAAATGAAATCATAACTATAATACAGAAAATGTTTTTTAACTAGATTTTTTTTTCAATTATGAGTTCTGGCGTTATAAAAATTGTATTTAGGTACAGATTCAAAGCTTTCACCATAATTTATTTAATGATTTAAGAAGCTTTGCAATATCAATTTTCACATGTTCAAAATAAGACAAGAAGCCAATTTATTTTGTGTTAGAAAAGTATGACTTAACAGGGATGTTATAATCTACTAAATCTACAAAAAATACTCTAGGGCGAAACCGGGTAGTACAGCTAAAGCACGTGATATATTTTTATTAAATTTGTTAGTAATTTATTTTATTAAATTTGTGCTTAATAAGTTTTTTTCCTCTTTTTCAGTGTCTGTCGATTCTGGTGAGCGGGTTTATATCTGCTGCCAGCGCCCAGGGGAGGAGAGTGAGACTACGCGCCCGCCCCGCCCCCATCTCCGAGGACCAACTCCAGTACTACGAGGCAGAGCCACGCGCCGGAGAAGATATCGACATCGAGGACGAACTCGCGCTCTACGGCCGCCAGCCTGTCGCTCGTCAGGACTACCGCCCTGCCGCACAGGCCATCAAACCACGGACCAAGGAAGCCCCTCGCGCGCCTCCCGTACAAACCATCCGCAACTACAACAAAGTCAACGATGACGGATCTTTCACCTTCGGCTATGAAGCCGCCGATGGCAGCTTCAAGGAAGAAACCAGAGGTACAGACTGCGTTGTCAGGGGCAAGTACGGATACGTAGACCCAGATGGCAACAAAAGAGAATTCACTTACGTCTCTGGAAACCCTTGCGATCCCAATGCCGCAAACGAGGAAGAAGAAGAACTAGAAAAGGCTGAAGAGGAAGCTAACGAAGCCGCGGGAGAACCCGCCAACTACCCAACACGTTCTGGCAACTATCCCACTAGGGCGCCAGTACAGAACTATCCCACCAGGGCTTCTTCAAGACCTGTACCCATTCAGACTACCGTCAGACCCGCTACTACCGTGTTCCAGAACCTCTACGAAGCTGAGGATGAGACAGAAGCCCCTCGTACGTACCGCCCTCCCCGCCCCCAGTCCACCCCACTGGCAATCACTCCTCGCCCCCTTCCTCCTGCGACAACTTTCCGTCCCCAACTTCTCCAGATAACTCAACGCCCCCAAAACACCCCTATCCCACAAATAGTTTACAGCAGCCCCGCTCCATCACCTATTGCTCCTCCCCAACCCACATTCGACACCTCCTCCTACCGTCCCTCAGGACACATCGATTTCGCTGCCGAATTTGCGAAGTTCCAGCAGGAAAACCAGATCGTGTCCTCCACCCCCGCGACTTACAAAACGAAAGCTAAAACGAGCGAACCAATTTCCCAAAGCGGAAACCCGATCTACTCCACACAGCTGGTATTCGATCCATCAAGCGGACAATATGACTCGAGGTTGTACCAGACCCTGCCCCAAAGCCAGGGAGGTTTGACACTGAACCAGCGTGTGCCAAGGCCTACACCGAGCCAGCCTCAATTGATCCAACAACAGCCACAGGGATTCAACCCTTCTCCGCAGTACAGACCTCGTCTGCAGCAGCAACTACAGCCTCAGCAACTGCAGCCCCAACAGAGGAGTCCTCAAGAAGTGTACCAGCGCCAGCAGGCTGGGCTTCAGTTCCAGAACTCCGCGCAGCTGTACGCTCAACAGCAACAGCTTCAGCAGAGCCAACTCCAGCAAGACAGGCAGGCGGCCCGTGCGGCGCTAGCCCAGCCGTCACAACCACCCCAGCAGCAGTATTACTTTGTAGCCCCCGGCAGGGAGCAGGGAGCCGGCCCCATCGACGCCTTCCTCAGGGGACACGGAATTCCCTACTGAAGTGACTGTGAACATGCGTCAGTGCACAAAACATAAACATTTACGATAAAGACATTGTTGTTTCTCAATTGATATGCACATTCAATTGAAAATTATGAAGTAAATCATTGTATTATTACCATCCAGTTGTTTTCGAACACCAGTATACTCACAGCATATTATTTATTCTAGTGAAACGCTGCCAATATTTCATGCAATACACTTAAAAGGTATCAAACGTATTTAGGTAGTAGGTACGTTTAATTTAGGGTTTTGTACTTGAACCTCGGTTTAAACCGTGTGAGGTGAAATATTTTCTTATATTTTTTGCCAAAGCCATCTTACTTTAACATACATCTTTTTTAAAGGTTTATAAATATTTATTTCTTGTTTTCTTACAGTGGATTACGTCGACCGAAGCGTAATTAGGTATTTAATCCTAATTTTATGTTTGTATGAATGTAAAATTGTCGAAGAATCGCGTAAGTCAATATTTGTAAATTGCTAAATATAGTATTTTTAATTGTAAATAACGCTCTCTTTTATTATCTTTACAATTTTATCAACGTGCCTTTTTTACAATCACCAATCAATTGCTATTTCATGAACATCGGTGTGTTACTACGTGTGGATCAAAACAAAGTTGTAAATTCGTAATAGCTATACTTTGAGCAAAGCTAAATCATGCTTCGAATCATTTATTAGGCCACCATAACATTTATCTAGGAATGTCTTCACCCAATGGTTCGTATAGAAAACGAGCGTGGATTCGATAAATCGATAATGTTTCACAAGTGAAAGTGCGCCATCAAGTTGAAACCCAACCACTACAGTCACAAGAAAACCGACTCTTCTCAGATTGTAACCCGTTTTGATCTTTCACTACTTTACATCAATTATTGTAGAAGATGGTTCCATGTTCCGAAGTAGACAGTTGCATCAAATGCCACATAGATCAAATGTGTTCTCCGCCTACTGCAGGTTCAGATGGCGGTGTTTCTGCACTCTGAAAGTACAGTAAATGCATATTCAATATTATGATTTTGTTTGTATTGTAATAAAGGCACTTTCATGGCTTGGGGTTGAAAATGGGCTTGGATCTCGTCATATATTATAAATCGATAATGCAGTGATTATTAAGATGGCCAATAAATTCACTGTTTTTATGCTGAATGGCCCAAAAGCTTGAAATCTGGAAAAAAATAATAAAAAAACCGAACGTCTTCTATCAGTCTACGGGGTAGGACTTTCCATATAGATAGAGGATATGTATGACAACCAAAGAGGCTTTTTACAATTAATATGTAGGGCGGAGGACGACTGCGAGGACATCTAAGGTAATAAATTATATGACGGAGAAGCACATTATCTTTTGATCTTTGGAACTGAAGGGAGACCGGAAGACCTGCAGGAGCCGAGAGGTTTCCTGGACGCGACCAGGATTCAACAAGAAAGACAGCCATAATTTAAAGTTTTATTTTATTTTTTTGGAATACTGTAGGTATCTACGACTTGAGTTGACATTGATTGCAACAAAACCAAAACAAAAATGACAGCAATTTAATGTACTTGTATAAAACAGACGTTAGAAACTACTCATTATTTACCATTTTCATTTAAGTCTGCTTGGTTCGCAACACGTTTATTCAATTTCTTTAACTTCTTATGAAATGAAGAAAAAATGAGAAAACGGAAGATTTCGCTTGATTTACCACACTTTATTGGCTCTCACATAATGATGCGAGAGTCAAATTTATTTCACTACAGTTCAGAGACTGAAACGTGAGACCATATTGAAAGTAAAATGTCGTTAAAAAATGATTGTATCAACCGGTTATCTGACATTTTAAATTATTGTAATAAAATGGGAATATCGAGTCTTTGTAACAGCTGGCTCGTACAACAATTCATCTCGTCATCACCATCTAAAAATCAGCAATCTAATGAAAAAATGAGAAGGATGAATATCAAGACATCTACTGTATAATTATTTAAATTATTTTTTGACCTTCAACTCGATGTGCAATCTCTTGGGCATGATTTGGCAGATAAGGCGGAAGCAAAAACTCACGGCGCTTTGACAGCAAGTTTTGTTTTAGCAATTTTTCAATTTAAAAAGTTGGCAAAATGATGATTAAAGAAAATGGAATGTCACGCCCATAATTTTTACATTTTTATCGTGTCGTTTTGTTCGAGTTTAACCGAGAATATAAGGCATTCGAAGTCGCTAAATGCATTGGACTAGTAACATTATAAAAGTGGTTAAAAATATGGTTATTCCGCAGTTGCCTTATTCTCCTTGTATTTTCCCCTTGCTATTCAAAAATCTTCGAGGAATCTCCTTTAAGTTAGTTTGACGACATCTTCACTTCTAAGCCATTGGATTTCTTCAGGTGTGGAATTAAAATTTTGATGTCAATGGTAAACAATGCAAAATAATATCGTATTGACCAGCTTGTTTATTTCGTCTAGTATCAAAAAGAGTAATTTAATGTAAGCTTTAATTTAAGCTTAGCTGGTTTTGTGTACATAATTGAATTCGAGTTTTACAATGACAATGATTTTGTTCTATTTTCAAATGTTTTTCAGAATTCAATGTTCCGATATCACTATACCAGATTTATAAGCTGGTATCGTAATACACATACAAAAAACAAGGAAATATAGCAGCCGTATACTTGCTACTTTCGCTGTAAAATATACATTCGACTTTTTCATGCGAAATTAGCATTGCGCTTATTTCGTACGGGAACCAATATTTTTGGCAAGCAAAAAGTTTGATTCCCTTGTCTTTCAATATTGTAAGAATGTTTGTTGTAAACGGTGAAACGCCATCAATTGAATTGGATCAATAATGAAAAAATGGTCGACTTTCCGAAATGGAATTTATAGTGTATGTACTCGTATATAAACAAACGATGAATGTATCAAGTAAAACATAAATGGTTAATTGGTCAGAAATGATGAATGTAAAACGGTTCCAGAGGCTGACTAAGAAGATATTTGGCGTGCTCAGGATCAAGGTAATCAATATACCAGTACCTGATGCAGGGACTTAGGATCATTGCCACATCAATTGTAAAACAGTTCCAGAGGAGGACTAAGAAGATATTTGGCGTGCTCAGGATCAAGGTAATCAATATACTAGTACCTGATGCAGGGACTTAGGATCATTGCCACATCAATTGTAAAACAGTTCCAGAGGATGACTAAGAAGATATTTGGCGTGCTCAGGATCAAGGTAATCAATATACCAGTACCTGATGCAGGGACTTAGGATCATTGCCACATCAATTGTAAAACAGTTCCAGAGGATGACTAAGAAGATATTTGGCGTGCTCAGGATCAAGGTAATCAATATATCAGTACCTGATGCAGGGACTTAGGATCATTGCCACATCAATTGTAAAACAGTTCCAGAGGATGACTAAGAAGATATTTGGCGTGCTCAGGATTAAGGTAATCAATATACCAGTACCTGATGCAGGGACTTAGGATCATTGCCACATCAATTGTACAACAGTTCCAGAGGATGACTAAGAAGATATTTGGCGTGCTCAGGATCAAGGTAATCAATATACTAGTAGCTGATGCAGGGACTTAGGATCATTGCCACATCAACGTGACACTCTGGCACGAATAAGAAAATTATTTGAAAATATAATTATAAAATTGAATTCTGATTATTTATTTATTTTATAACCAACTCTATCTGTTAAATCAAATCCACACCGCCCGTTTGCCAGCACGCTGCACGCTGCCCGCTGCCCTCTGCCCGCTGCCCGCTGCCCGCTTGGCCAGATATATTATATGTTACAACCAATTTACACAAAACCTTGACAAATTATATACCTAAAAACCTTCCTCATAAATCACTCTATCTATTGCTGAAAATCGCATGAAAATCCGTTTCCTAGTTTAAAATATCTAAGCGCACAGACAGCGGGAGCGACTTCATTATATACTATGTAAAGATGTTCATTTACAGGAATTATAACCAATAAAAACATGCATTATACATACTTAAACAATAATACAATTTGAATTTTTATACTTTCACATAAATTGCAATTCACACGCGATAGAAGTGGAATCTTCAGAAAACTAAAGTAGACAAGAGTGGTGATACGACGAAGAACCCACATAAAGAGGAGACCGACAGGCTACGCATCGCACAAAAAGGAGACCGATTATACTATCTTATTCTCTTGCAGCTCGCAGTCTAAATCCTATAAATGTATGTATTTGTCTCTTTTTAGTGTAGCTATTTTTTGTTTCATCGAGTTTCAAATCACAACGGTGCTAAAGAAGTTTTCACTTAAATATGTCTATTTAAAATTTAAAGGGACAAGTTATTTAACAGTACAATCATTTTTCTTAGCGGCATTACTTATGGTAGGTTATTTATGCATCTCGGAACAACGAAGTCCTGTGCCTGCGCGCTCTTGTGAAATGCTCGGGAACATAAAACTTTGGTCATTAATACCCAGCACACCAGACAGAAAGGCTGATGGACGTATTCTAGGATAACAGCAGTTTTTCACGTAGAAAATTGGGTCAGTATAATATATATATTTTTTATGTGAATACTTCACAATAGTCTCAGCTGCTCCCGTCTGAAACCCGTGAGACTATGGCATCCCCAATTGGGGTATGTTGTGAGGCTGAAGGTAGTGGGGAGAGAAAGGAGATGGAGGAAGGTGGGGAAATGTCTGGCTATTCAAATCTGGTCACCAAATACGGCTAAAGCCATTTCAAGCCACATTTCAATTCTGGATGGTGGTCTTACACCGGGCGACACTGAGAGTATTTTCCACTCTGAAACGTATCGCAAATATACCTACTAAATATTATCCGAGACCTTCAGATTGCTAGTCGAGAGTCATCAATCAGCAATCTACATTAGTAACTGTAAAAATGAGATCCCTGATGCGTACGTGTGGTAAAAACTATGTACGACCGTGTTAAATTGTAAAGAAAGATTGATGTACGCGTAAAAGGCTGATGTACGCGTAATGGAAATGTCCGCTCAGGTGGTTTGGACGCGCAGAGCATTTGAATGAAAAAATGAGAAAAAGGAGAATATATGAGGCGAATGGTAAAATAAGTCGGGAACGGGAATGAGTACGCGATTTGCGCCGATGTAATATGAATGTGAATAAAGTAAGGGATGTGTGCCTGAATGGTGATGGTCTTACACCAGGGTGATACTGAGAGTTTCTTCCATTCTGGAACGTGCCGCAAATATACTATATATAATTTTCAATGAATTAATTGTGAAAGGACACAAATTAATCAAATAAAATTTATTTGCCCACGCCGGGATTCGATCCCGCGACCATCAGATTGCTAGTCAAGAACCTTACCTTACCTGACATTTTTAAAGATTTAAATAAATAATAGTACTTTACACTGCCAAAAAACACAATTTAACGCAATTTATGCTCATCGAAAATTATGTTAAAAAATATCGTTTTATAGCATACTACGTGTTTTTAAATTAGTGTTTCTGAAGAAGTTGTTTCATTTTTCCTACGTAGTTAATATAATCAGAATCAATAAGAATGTCACACCGCTCTAGCCAAAAATATTTGTACACAAACATAAAACCTAGATTTGGCAACCGCAAAAACGGACGTTTATTAATGCGAAAATGGGTTTTGTATTATTTGATATAGGAAAAATAATATCTTTTCTTGCAGACACGTTACGTGCTATTTCAAGTGGAAAGTAATAAGAAGTGAGTTTGTATCACTTCTTTGTCACTTGTTATAAATAAATATTACAAGTAGTGCGATTTATTTGCATGCGAATCTTAATAGGAAATGTACATAAACGCAAAGAGAACTTTCTTCATGTGACAATAATCGATTCGCATACCTCCGTAGGAAAGTGATTTCGGGTTCGATTCCCGAATATTACAAACATGTTAGGGAACGTACCCATACTACGTGACCAATTTTTTGCAATTTTTAACCCCCCCCCCCCCCCTCGGTGACTAAAAACCTAAGCAACCCGCCGCTCATTTGTACCGAGCGTGACATTTTGAAGACCCCCCCCCCCCCTAAATGTGGCACGTAGTATGGGTACGTTCTCTTATGCCTGTGTAAAAGTGAAAAAGCGCTGCCAGGAATGTCTGGATGCACGATATTGTTTACGAAGTTTAATGAAATTTAACAAATTCGCCAGTCGCAATAAGTATTGAATAATAATTGCATTATATTATCTGATTTGCACACTGGTTTTTCTATATCAATTCAGATAGTACACAACTGCTAACCCTGTACAAATCGAAAGTACATCCCACGGTTGAATTTGGCAGCCACCTCTGGTCTGGAACCCCAAAATACCTGAAAAAATCCTCGACTGTGCTAAAACGGGCGGTCCGTTTGATAGATACTACTATCTTACCAAACGGATTACCTTTAGAGCGTAGGCGTCGCGCGTCGCGTCGGGTATTTCAATGGAAGATACTCAGAGGAACTAGCGTCATTGATTCCTTCGGCACCGGTGCACAGTCTGAAACACGCCAAACGCGCGCTCAACATTTGTACAAAGTTGACATTTCTCACAAGAGAACGTGTCGTTTCTACGACTCTTCAAGACCTAAGACCACTCCTTCCTTTCAACAAAAAGATCCTCCACACACCACCCTCAAAGATGACATAGGCCCTGAGGGCCTGTTATTTTTCTCGGGGCCTCCTGTGTGGAGTTAACGTAAAAAAACATCCACCGAAGAAGTGCGAGTAAGTTCATTTATTAATCAGAGTGCAAATTTACACCGAAGGTTAAATTTTGTATGTCTTTTTGTATTCTTTTGTATATCAAAATAATATTTTTCTTACAATAAATAGAAAATATTATCTTATAGCCCTATCTTAGACGTGTTCCCTTTTGATGTCCGTTCGGTGTCCTAGCCACGCCCTCACCCCTACCACAACACTTTATAATAACATTGTACTCACCCACTGTTTTGTAATTATCAAGTCATTATATATTTGCCCTGAAGAAGGAAAGGTCTTTCCGAAACCGGTCGGCGTTAATAAAAAATATATGTGGTTCTAACAAAAATGTATTGTTTCATTTATTTATAATGAATAACCACAAAATTAGCTACAATAAAAAGGACATGTTTTTCTTTTTAATCCCCTTCCATTTTCCTGCTGTAGAACCTCTTCCAAACCCAAATGGAGGTTACGGCACTGCATTCTAGGCAATAAAGGTCAATTTTCGTTGTTCGAATAATTGTCTTATCTCTAATATTTCAAAAATCCTCTCCCAATAAATCTGTTTTAATGAATTGGAACATTTGATGTTGAACATGTGAATTTTTTTATCTGAAAATACGGATAATACAAAAAGTAGGAATGCGTTATATTATAGAAATTATAGATATTATTTTTAATACTCTTCAAAAACCAAGAATTAACTTCTTATTGTGGCACACAAGATATCAGCACTAAACCTAGAACCTGCAAGAAAAATAATTTTCGAGAATTGACTTCATTTCAACAGGTGGCGTTAGTCTCAGTTACCAAAGATTAATTATTATTTAATTTGCGTGTTTAATTAATATTTTCATATATGTAGGTATTATTTAATTCCAATAAATATTATTGTTTGCTCAGGATACATACATAAATAAAAGTTATATTTAATATCGAACTTTTCTTTGTAATGGAAGTAAGTAATTACTAATATTATTCAACGCAAATGATTTTTTATAAATTTTTTATTTTATTTAAATTTCAAAAAAATACTTTGAATGAGTTGATACCATTTTGGTATCAATCTTATAGATGTATGTGTTTGTCTCTTTTTAGTGTCGCTATTTTTCGTTTCCTTAAGTTTCAAATCACAATGATGCTAAAAAAGATTTCACTTCAAAAATTAATTTTCTTTGTTTGTCACTTACGCGTTCCTAAACCATTCATCCGATCGCGATGAAACTTTGGTGATTTGATGCGCGCATGCCTGCGATGGTTTCTATTTATGACGGTGAGCTCTGGCGTTATGAAATTATTTCCTACATCGCTATACGATTCTGACGATTGCGATGAATTTTTGGTAAGTTGTCATACAGCCGCCCGCACAGGTTTCTATATATAATGGTAAACTCTAAGAAAGGAGAGGGGGGGTACGTGGTTGGGGGTACGAGTGGGGAGAGGGAAGACGGGGAAGATGGAAGGGGGACGCGGGAGGGGAAGAGGACGTGAGCTGGAACGGGGATGCAAGGAAAATGGTGAGGGAGAAATTGCGAAGGAGGTATAGTAGGGGCAAGGGATAGTATGGGGTTAATTTTGAAAATCCATGCTTCTCACACGGACATCTGTGAGAGGTTTTTGTGTGTTTTATATATTTTAGTGACAATTATTTGGGGGCAAGAGAAGGGAAAGGGGGAAGAAGTGGAAGGTGGAAGGCGAACGAAGCAAAGAGGAATGGAACAGAGGAGGGGTGATGGAGGGGAGGAGGACGAGGGAGGGGCAGAAGGAGGGATTGCAAAGGCGGCAAAGTAGCGGTAAGGGATAGCACGGGGTAAATTTGGAAAATTCATGCTTCTCACACGGACAGCTGTATGGGACCTGCCCACGTGTCGGTAAATCGTCTGATTTATTCGTGTACACATCAGACGGAAAAACTTTAAAAAAGGGTATTCAAAAGCACTTTAACAAACAAAATTAAAACACACTATTTCTTTGAGGGGCATGAGAGTTCCTCGCTAGAATTTAATAAAAATAACTAATGCCTTTATCGTTTTATTGCCGTTTACAACGAAGACGCTATTAAAAACTTTCAAATAATTTGAACGAACGGAAACGATGTGTAATTTCTCATTGTTGAAATTGGTCACGATTAAAGGACAAAAATGCGCTATTAAATGTTGCAAGTATTAATAATATCCACAAATGTTACATACAACTATAATACATCTATTTTCAATTTTCGATAGTTGCGTTATCGGTTGGGCGGGCTAGTAGCCAATTTCATTAAGATGTATTTAAAAATATTTTTTTGGTTTGACTGAGGATTAAGCCTTCCTCCCCAGGGACTGACTTTTAACTACTGTGAACTTTTAAAATGTATATTAAATACTTAAAAATACGTATATATAAATATATTTATATATACGTATTTTTTTAAGTATTTAATATACATTTTAAAAGTTCACAGTAGTTAAAAGTCAGTCCCTGGGGAGGAAGGCTATATATATATTTTAATATAAGTACTTGTAATAACATACTCTCTGTGCCTATTCGCATTTTATAATGGCTCTCTCCAAAATTCAAGCACGAGAAATGTTTTACTCTTTTGAATTGGGTAGTATCGTTAAAAAGAAATTGATATATTGTAATTAGTTTTTAGAACCATATGTTTTACTATAAATCTGTATATGTATGTATTTTTTTAAATAAAAAAAGAAGTAAATAAATAAATTTTAATAAAGTCTCGGGTGCTGGTTTCTTTGTCATTCTTACTGGAACAAGCCCATTGGTGCCACGTTTCCAGCCCCAGTTTTCTGGATTTTTTTGGATTCCATAATATTTTTGGACTTGATCGTATGTCCTAAATGCATGATACCATGCAGCGCCATTCGTTGGTGGCAAAAGGGCAAGATTGAATTTGCTTTTTGTTGTCGACTTTGCGAAACGTCGGTAGCGGACTTTTTCCAAGGTTTCCTCATCCATACCACCCCCATACAAAGCAACAAGAAAGCGTGTTCCTGCATCTGTTATGTTTTCTGGTTTTGCATCATGTTGTTTTCATTTGTGTACTCGATGAAGACGCACTGGCAGTCCAGCTTTTTTAAGGCTTACTAAACATTCATTATCACTACAAAGTAATTTCATCCATGCACTAGATGACGTAGTTCAAAGTAGTTTCATCCATGCACTGAGCTGGCAACGCTGCAGTCAGGACTGCAGGCACGCGGTGTGTTTCCGTCTCTTTCTCTCCTCTACGTAACACGAAAAATTACTGTAATTTGAAGTAGATTTTGCTATATTATACTGTGTTGTGGAAATACGTTAAAATGATATTGTGTAATATGTTCTTACAAAATTTATCAACAAAACTTGAGTTTTACGATTTTTAATCAAAATTTTCTTCTGTCTACCGCTGTAAGCCATTATATATTAGATTTATAAAAAAAATTCAAACAAAAAAGGTACGTAATTTAGTCTTCTTCAAATTTTCCATAAACATTTTTGTTGTAAAATCAACCGTTAAGGAATTATTTTGAAAAAACAAAACTTTGGCACCTTCAATCCAAGATGGCGGCTCGAGCTCGACCCCCCCAAGGTTGAAACCTTTTTTTCTTCTTTAGGGTCCCAATCTAAACAAAATATATCAAAATCGCTACTACATGACCTTTCCTGAGGCCTCCACTCCTTCCAGAACTTTCCCGAGTTTTATCGAATCTTCTAGAATTTTTAGAGTCTTCCGGAAATTTTTAGTCTTCTTGAAATTTCTCGAGTCTTCTTAGAACTTTCAGCCCTTATATCTTCAAAAGCAAGCCCTTTAGGTAAAAACGGGTACCCTTATTCCCTAGGGGGGATAGAGATCTACCACACCATATAACGTTCTTGATAGTACCAGGGCTCGTTTCTGAATTTTTGCGTTCCGCACGTTTTTTTGGATTTTCTTTTATAATAATATAATTGTAATATATTGATGATTACAAGAGAAAACTACCAAGCAACGTAAGAATACAATATTTTGAGAATATGTATTATAATAAAACTGATATAAAACTTTATTCCACTTAATTTTATTTGACCGTAACTGGTTTCAGCTCGTTAGAGTCATCTTCAGACTGGTACAAATAATTCCTAGTCTACGGTTTATATATACAACATATTGGGGAGGGGGAGAGGGGTGGTCTACAAGTTTTAATCAAATATAATAATTATATTTGTTGCTAAGTCGTTTTAGACTGTCGAATTTCTAAATACTTTGGTAATTCCAGTAAGCTGACCTAATTTTATTGTCAAATCGTTATTTATGAAGTATGGTATTTTTTATATTTTTTTATTGCTTTTTGGAGGGATACATGCTTACATTGGAGTAGGAATGGTCTAAACTAAATACATATTTTAATTTCGAAGTTATTATGAAAATTACTCTGGATACAAAAGCGGGGACTTGAAAAAGAGAAAAACTTGAAAACTCACGCGTTTACCAAGTAAATTGCGTTAACTGCCTATCGTATTACGTAGGTCAAACTGGGAGGTCAGACAAAACCCGAATTAAAGAACACTTTACAAACTGGGTGAATAACAAAGGAGAATTGTCGAATCTAGCATCACACTTATTAGAAAATAAGCACTCGTTTGATAAAGACAGAGATGTTAGAGTTCTCCATATTTGCAATAAAGGTCATAAACTGGATAGACTAGAATCTTTAGAAATTACCCGCTTAACTAAAAAAATATAACCTAACTTTGTAATGAATAAGCAATTAGAATCATTTGCTAAGTCTCCACTTTTGTATCCATTGTAATATTCATAATAATATCGGAATTAAAATATGTATTTAGTTTAATTAAATATGTATCCTTTATAATAAAAAAGAATCATTTACTAAGTCCCCACTTGTGTATCCAGTGTAATTTTCATAATAATCTCGAAATTAAAATAGGTATTTAGTTTAGACCATTCCTACTCCAATGTAAACATTGTTACAGATTAAATTACTATGCGTCGTATTTAATGCTGAAAAGTAAAAGTTTTATGCAATGCTACTGGAAGTGAAAAGTCGAAGTACATTTAACAAAGGTTCGGGTTTATTTATGTTATTTATTATACAAACATGATTTAAATTATTGTTTAAGATAATGCTATTACTTCAGGCATGGATTCATCGTACTCGAAGAGTCCTCTTTGATTTCCTTTATATTCTATGCTAGAGAGAACCAAAATTAAATGGCTACCTATATTGGCACATGTCAAGACTTCTTTTACGTAAATATTAGGAACCACTTACTGGTTGATGGGCGCCATACCCTGCGTTACAGAGTAAAATATAAATAAAACTACTTCATATCTAATTGTGGTGTTGCTGGTTGGCTTCGTGACTCCAGAAGTCACCTTCCTGCTGCTTCCAAGGGAACCCGATCCGTCACCCGCTAATCAAATCTCGGAACTGACATTTAATAGGCATTAAGGCAATAGTTGTCTCTGGTAGCGGTTCGGAAACCATCGAGTGACATATCAGTAGAATTCCTGTAACCAGCATTTACTGCGTTACATTACCCCTCCACCAAAAAAAAATTTCTGCCAAGAAATTATGAGGTCCTCCTGGCACCTGAACATGGAATCTTCCTGTTTGCTTGTTTCGCTCGTAGAGCCTGATGGAAACTCGGGACGCTTGACAGATGTAATGCAGCATATTTCTTACAAGAAGTTACTGGAAGATGGGATCCTGGTTGACTGCAAGGAAACCAACTCCACCTCTCTGCCATCCATTCATAGTGTAGCGACCTCCGTTCTGATCCTGGGCTGCCTAGATGTCATCTTGGAGCCTTTATGAAAGCCGCCATCCCAACGTCATTTCCGCTTAAGTGTATTTCCAATTCTTCAATGGTTTTGGTAACTTGGAGGAGCGTATTGATGCGATGTATATGGTTTTGGTAACTTGGAGGATGTGATGTATTGCATTGATCAACAGTGAAAATTAGAAAATATCGTAGCTTCCCACTTTAATTTAAAAAGAAAATATCAATTCTTATACAACGGACACACCTACGACATCTATCGGATCAGAGTAAAGTGAATTCATATTTACGGTAGGGATCTATAATTAGACAAAGTGAGACGAGTATTGATTAAAAAATCACAGATAGTATCAACAAATAACCACGGACAGGGACATCCCAATTTTTTAGGCCAAATTCCAAATATTGATATCTTGACAGCCAATTACAACAAGTTGAACAAACCCATTAATAAACAGAAAGGCGTACACCAACGGGGAACAAAAGATCGACCTTTGGACTCGGCAATTAAGAATGTAATTAATTATCCTTTCGTTCTCATCGGACCGAGAGGTGAATAAACTCCATGGGAAACAAAAACCGATCAGGGACATAAGCACATTGAACCCGCGTTTGAAACTAAACATAAGAGCAAATTAAGAGGTAAGGAACCGTAGTTTTCGAGATAATATGGAAAAATTAAAGATGAAAAAAAGATACACGTAAACAACGATGGAAAAGTTTAAGTGAAAAATTGAATAGCAAGTGACGAAAACGTGTTGGAAGATGGTAAGGAAATTTCCATCTGTAATACGATTGTTTGTGACGACCGGAGATGATCGATTCGAGGGAAAACGTGCTAAAGGAAATGGAAATGTTGAAAAAACAATGGAAAATTATTGTTATCAATTCTAGACGGAGCGAGGATATTACGATAAAAGATTTAGGGAGAAAACTTTAAAAAAAATGAGAGTTATAAAGAGTGGACGATTACATACATTACATTTCAGAGGTTTAGTGCAGTAACAAGTGTTTGAGAGGAAAATAGAGTAGAGTACAGAGGGGAGTGGAAAATTCTGAAAACATTGCGATAGATTTAACTCAGGAAAATTAGTCATTTTACGTAATAAACAAGGAATATTCGAACATGAAAATTGTTTAGATAAACGCAATTAGTCGTTAAAAGGGCTATAAAGATTAACATTGGTCTTACGTAATATTTAGATTATAGAATTCCCATAAAAGTTAACGACACTGAAATAAAAGAGAATTTATTGCGAGGTGGGTACAGATATTAACGTAAACACCTATCAAAGCATATGGTTTATGGGATTCTGGGTAAGAGAGAGATAGAATTTGGGGGACATTCACTATGGAGTAATAAAAATGACAGAAATTTAAGGGCCGAAGTGGGGGTATCTCCTATAAAAATGTTAAAATAATATATTAATTAATAACAAATAGAAAATGAAATTTTTCAAGAGGCAGCATACATCAAAAAAACGATATGGTTATGTGAGGAGGGTACAGTGAAACGATGGGAGAGTAGATACGACAGAGAAAAACAAAGGAAATCTTAGATTAACAGTGAATAAAATAAATACGGCTTGAAATATAAAAATTTATAGGGATATGGACGACAGCGTGAGAATAAATAAAGAAATTCATGGAAAGAGTGTCGTGAATAAAAGAAAATTCGAGAAAAAAATGGAAAATTCAAATATACGACGTAAATAGAGAAAATTCGGTTTTAAATGGAAAGGTTCATATAGAAGACAGAAAAACTCGAGGAAAAATAATAAAATAAAAATGAACAATTTCGAGAAAGACGTCGACATGATAGGCGAATTTGGGGACAGATTTGGAACATATGGTAGATGCCGTACGCATGGACATGTTGCGAAATAGATGAAAATAGAGCTTTAAAATTATTAAATTCAAGCTTATTTTGTATGAACACCAGAACAAAGGAAGTTGGGGCGATTTAACGTGATCGTACTGAATCCGGGTCTTGTAAGTATGAAAGTACGGCACAGGAGTCAAAGGTACAATCGCGGAAGGGACTAAGGGACAGCATTCGATAATAATGAGGAAATTTCAAGAAATTACGAGTTGATAGAAATTAGATTGGTTTATTGCAGGAAATTCAGATACTCTCTTTTGGACCTGAGAGGGGGTATAAGAGGTAAGACAAATGCCAGTTGGAGGTAGTCTGTGGTCGTTGTTGAAAGGGTTGAAGGTTCGTGAGACGTGACGAAACGTTTGGTAATTTAAAGTTGAAAAATTCTAAGTGATAAGTATTGTAAGACTTACAAAAATTTCACATTCTAGCCAGTGATCTACAAAAAAAAAACTTTGCAGTTAAAGTCAGTGAAAATAAAAATAAAGTTAACGCATTAATTACTTGTGAAAAATAAAAGTGCTCGTGATAAATACAATTTGTTTTAGTGGAAAATTCGGATTTTATAATCACTTAATATTGTATTTTCAGACTTAGAAATTTCGCGTCTAGTACCAGTGATAATTAAGTGTGAAGAAGTTATAATTAAATACGTGTGTCCAATCTAAATGAAAAGTGTTCTAATAAATAATAAATATTTAAATTAATTATCTAAAATAATAATAATAAAACAAAATAATATTTTATTAATACATAAAAGTTCGGAAGGATAAAAATTTAATTTAACAACAATTTACCATCTCGAAATTAATCGTGAAGTAACTATCATTTAAAGTGTTATTTAACCAACGAGTTTTGAAATAAAATACAGTTTAGAACGATAGAGTTTATACATCATTTAAATTAATTAGATTAAACGAAAAAAAAAAAATTGAAGTCAAAAAGATTTAATTAAATTTAGAACAATGAAAATTAATTTAGGAAAATTGCACAAGGTTTATCCGTGTAGATCCCGGTGGGAAAACCCTGTAGGGGTAGGTTTTTTCCATTATAAAAATTTTCCAGATTCCAAGGAGAAAGTGACATGCAGCAAACCGTTGGTATTTGAATTAATTATTATAACAAAATATTACTCGCTTAATATGTGATATGTAACTATATTAAAATATTATAAATATAATAGGTATATTTTATATATATATATATAATTTTATTGTTCCCAAGAAAAATTTAATCAAAAAGAAACACACTTATATAAAAGAAAAAAAAAAGGTATCGATTCCTACCTCTGAATTCATCAATAGCTATTAAAAATAGTTATGTTTTTGATAAATTTCCAAGTCAATGTTTTGTATTTAATTTTATATATGTATTAATATAACTTCAGAAAATCCAGAGCACTTGAAATAAGTTATGATATTAGAAATAATTTCAATCATAATATAATTATATATACCAGCATATTATTAATTATTTATTGAGACAAAGTATATATAATTGAGTATATATGTATACGTAATTACTATACTTATCGGGGATCAGACTAGACAATTGCGCAAGGTAGGTCATTATCAAACAAAGAAAAAAATTAGAGCCATCGCCCACGTCTTCGGGAATGTCTAAAGTAAACACACATCGTACGCTTTGAATCTAGGTCACGAGGCCGTCGGGAATGTTTAAATAATTAAAATTGTTTATAAAATAAGTCGGTCACTGGGATACTAGTTCGAATACGTTAAAAAGAAGAAAAAAATGACCTTGATTAGTGGATATCGTACTTAGGTATTAACTTCTAGGAACGGGATAAAATTATGATATTGCGCAATTATGAGAAACAAAAAAAATTAAACACAATCTTTAATTTGAACGTAAAGAGATATCTATAGAACTAAACCATATAAGAGAAAACAGATTTATTATAGCAAATCAAAAAAAAAAAAGTGTATTGAAGATTTACATGAAGCAGTTGATAAATCACGGGATAGTTTAATAAGGTGTATAGAAAATTTACATGAAGCAGCTGATAAATCACGGGATAGTTTAATAAGGTGTATTGAAGATTTACATGAAGCAGTTGATAAATCACGGGATAGCTTAATAAGGTGTAATGAAGATTTACGTGAATCAATTGAGAATCACGGGATAGTAAGAATTTATCAAAAGTTGAACCTTGGAGGGGAGGGAAAGAAAAAAAAGATACAGTTCAACCAACAGAAGGCAGTGGTCGCTTCTATAACAAGGACCATTAACCAAAACAATAGAGATGACGGGTCTCTCAAATAAAACCGTCAAAAAAACCAAACAAAAGCTTGGAGTTTTGGCGAATCTCCAGAACACATCGCCAGATAAGATCTTAATTTACTAGTATCTATTAATATTACCCACTATTCTTACGTATGTATTCGGTTACCAATCTTAGAATTTCGCAGAATTCTATGGGCGAGATCCGAGCTTGAAATGCGATGCAAGTAGTTTCGTATTGCAAGTTATAAACCTTCCCAAAATGTATGTTTATATATATATATATATCTTTTTATGTACTGTTCATTGGATGAAAGGAACTCACTTACAATTAGTGCTTTAGACCTGTCGGGTCACTCTTGTCTCATTTCTTGAACGTGGAGGGAGGATTCACGACCCGTAACTCCACACAACCCCGTGAGTATATGATTGCATATAGGACGAAACCGGTTCGCCCTAAGTAAATAGTAAACTTTGGAGGAGCAGGAATTTGGGGGTATCTAGGCTCGGGTGAAGACCTGAAGGCAGTGCATGATGGCGAGAGGAAGGTTCGGTTGGGACGCGATAACTGAGGTATCAATCAATCGAACCGTTCCAAAAGATTGTGCGAATTTCTAGTTGAAACTTGATCACCTTGCTTACTTGATGGAGGCAGGAGCCAAATTTTGCCAGAAAAGGGTTATTCTGAGTTCGTCAAATATGCAATTAACTAATTACATTAACCTAGTAATTCCATCTTTATATGTACCTTATAGCAGCTGAATCAAAATGGAGGGGCGCCAAGCAGATACAAGATACAATCATAATCAAATTTACTAACATTTAACCATTTGAGTTATATTTAATTATCTGTTCAATTAGTCATGTGTAGTTTCGATTAGTACTGATTATTTACGGATTCATTAGGATGTAGGGAATCATAATAAACGACAAAGGGAAGTTAGCTCATTTAGAGAAATTACTTAAAGTTAGATTTGCAAGAGAGAGACCAATACAGTTTGAAACTCAACGCTCCGTTTAGAATCAAAAGGGTTACCACAAAAATGAAAGTAATTAAAGTCCTTTATCATAAATCAAAAAATTACACAACGTTTGATGGAGTTTAATTACAACCTAAATACGAAAATATTTACGTTCAAAGTCGTAAATAACGTATTAATTAGTTAAGTACATATATCTCTAAAGATATGTAGTACAAGGGAGCTTTAAGTAGCTTTCTGTAGTTATCAGAGGAAATAAGGGTCCAATTTTCATAAAGGCTTGTGTGACGTAGGGGAGGAATTTTCCTTCCCTACCACACATATGCAAAGCCTTAAGAATTTAAATATCGATCAGAGCCAAGAGAAAACGAAAATATTACGACTGGTGCCAAGTGCCCAGGAGTAAATAAATATATACGAAAAAAAAGAAGTATATTACAACTGTCTTGCCGAAGACCAGGAGAGTTATATAAGAATTAAATACAACGATCAAAGACTAAACATCACAAGGAGCATGTATTGATGTGATGTATGCCAGGTTTTATGTCTTGACACCAGAGTAGCAAATCCAAAATGTTCTGTATAATTTTCTTTCTTCTCCAAGGTCTTCTTGTAGATCATCATTGTCTTCTTGTAGATTCCTTCCCTACTGATGTCTAATGCCTAATGGTTAACCAAATGAACAACATAACAACTAAGTGATTTATATAATATCAAGGAAATTTTTTAAAGTCTATTTAAAATTTTATGTAAGTGGCCCGTTTAAAAAAATCTAATAGTATCTTTATACATATTATATTTATAACTATCAAAGTATAAATCTTGACATGCTAGTAGTATAAAATAACTATTGTGCAATTATTAAAGTTCATGTTGAAATGACTCTAAGTTAAAGAATTCAATTATTTCTTTCTTGAAATTATTGTGTCTTAGCGGAGACTCAAACCTATTTAATATAATGTAAATAATACTTTTACTGGAGGAAGCAGTAATTTAAAAAAAAAAGTAAATGTATAAGCAATCTGATACATTTCTAGGTTTACATTATTATGTACAAAATAATGCGTGGGGTTACATTTGGTTTCACCCCGTGATAACCAACTATAAAACCTCTCATAACCTTGTTAGATGAATACTTAAGTTCATGTGAAAGTTATATAACTAATAAAACTTAGATTTTGTTTAATCATTAATTAACAATTTTCCATTTGAATATCACCTCGTGACATTCAAATAGAAAACTATTTTATTATTATCATTTACCAACTTCCTACTTGAATATCACCCCGTGAAATTCAAATAGAAAATTATTTTATAGTTTCGTCGCTGCGTTTTCCGAGCTCTAGAAAACCCTGCGAGGAATCTTCTTAAAATAAATATAATGCAGATTTCAACAAGTGCGAAAGGCATTTTATACAGGTCATTAACTCAATGATCCTTATAAAACAAAAACAAAGTCTCATACAATATTACTATTTGTATAGAAATTTTAAACATCTGAGATTGTTTTATTGTGTTTTTTTTTTTTTTTTTTTTAATTCAGATTGTTGGTTCTATTAAACAAATCTAGTGAGAAAATTAACCCTTGTTAGGTTACTATGGAGTTTCCTAAAACTCTATAAAATAGATATTTTGAGCATCTCGATGCTATAATGTTGGGTACCATTTAATGTAGAATAAGGGATTTGTTTAAACAGAAGTTATGTTATAATAACAAAAAAAAATATTTTTTTTCCATATATTATATGTTTATCTGATATACTCGAACAGACACAGATTAATGTTAAAGACACATCAAAATATTCAACACACCTATCCTAGGACAAGCACAATTATTAGGTCAGAGGAAGATTTACCAACAGGGATAGTAAACCCTTCTCTTAGCGCAATACTAAACTAAAACAAAACATTAATATACCATCAAAAAGAACAATACAACCAAGTATTCAATGTGTGAACATAAGTTAGGTCATCCTCACACGTTGAACAAAAATGAGAATGAAGACTGTCCCCGATTTAGGTGAATAAGTCAGCGGCAATCATCATTCACTTATCCTAACTGATGCATACCAATGCAAGTGGCAAGTATCCTTCTACGTTTCTACTTTGATTAAATCTTTTATGTGAAACATACTAACTTACTTGCCTTGTAAGTCTGACAATCTGTATGCTACGGGAGAAATTTTACCAATGACCTTACTTCGAATGAATTTTGGAGCCAATTATATATATTATATATATATATATATCTATATATTATAAATTGTAGCGGAAACTTCGCTGGTTAATGCAATCATGTAATATGTTACTTTCTTATTAAAATATGTATAACTGTTTGTTTCCTAAATAAACTAAAAATAAAAATAATAAGTTCTTTAACTCGAGTTTTATGTTGGAAATTAGTTGATTTTAGCTAGGAGCGATTGTATTGCGTGCGCCTGCGCACTGTATGGATATGAGTAGTAGAAAAAAATGGTTTACAATTTAAAATAGTTGAGTACTTTAAGCTTAATATCGTTTTTTGGTGATTTTTTATTAATTTAAAGTAGACTTAGAAATACGTCAACACAAGACTCTGTACGAAAGATAAAATATGGTGATTAATTAAAGTGGTATAATATGAAAAATAATACAATCACGAGCACTAGGAATCCACTGCAGCCAAGTCCTACCATACAGTAGTATCCCAAAGCGGGCGGGTCAGGAACTTGCCTCTGTGCTTCCACATCATTTGCTTGATTTCCTTCATTGGCTTCATTTGCTTGGTGCTGGTTTTCTTGAGCCGCAGGCCCGCTTTCCTCGGGCCCGCATTCCTTGGGCCACAAGTCCTGGAGCCAGCAGTCCACGGGCCCGCAGTCAACAGGCCCGCAGTTCTCTGGGCAGTTCAAGGTCAAACAATTCTCTGTACATTCTACCGTGCTCTCCCCGGAGACAAAGCACTCGGGATCAAAGTCTGCGGGGAGGTCTACAGGCCCGCAGTCTTCGCAGTTGTCTCCCACCAGAGCGATCTCCTTCGTGCGATCGCCTTCCTCACCAGCAGGAGTCTCTACTACAACTGCTTCCAAGGCACCCGTCATCGCCGGCATGAAGATGGTTCTTTCTGGAACAAGAACAAGGGAAAAATTCTCATTTTTTACAGGTTGTTATTTAAGCTTTAATAATATGTTTATTTTATTTATGTTTTAATTTATTTATTTATCTTTTAATGAAAGATCAGTAATATTATAATATTTCTCATCATTCATTAAAAGCATTTTCTCGTGGATAGAAGATGAATTTAAATTTCACGTAAGTGCAATTTATACAGTCACGTGTTTTACATATATCGTCGCCTCAGTTCTTAATTGTCCAAACGACCATTTTAGTTTTTGTTCAATCTCCACTTTAAAACTAAAAATAAAGTATAAAAAAGGATAATTAATCACTTAATTAAGAGTTATTTTAACTAATCAGACCTTTGCCTTTACGGAAATAGCTTTATCTTAAACAGCTAATAATGTTTCATTGAAATAATGAAAAAAAACCTTGACCTCCTGTCAAATTTTCAAATGGTCGTTTAGACAATTAAGAACTAAGGCGACGATATATTGACATACATATACACAATACACATCTGTACAGGTAATACAGCAATGAAGACCATTTAACTGAAAGACGCACACATCCATGTATTCAGTAAGAAGAAAAACAAGTTTATTGTGACGTTCATGTGGAAATAGGGGAACAGTCTTCCCTTTGATAATTTCTCTAAAACACTTTTTGAGGAAGTTTAACAATTGTACTTTGTCATTAATTCTTCGGATTTCTACTGGTAGTTCAATAAATAAATATTTTTCTTGGTGCGTATAATCTTCTTCTTTGTGTACCGTATCAGGTCCCCCCGACGTTGGCGATCACTCTTGAGAATGTCTCTCTGTCTTGCGCTGCCCGGAATAGCTCCTCCACACTTCTAATGCCGGTCCACTCTCTTATATTACGCAGCCAAGACATTTGTCTCCTACCAGGCCCTCGGCGACCCGCGATGTCTATAATGGTGTTGGGCAAAAGAAGTGTTTAGTTTGGGGCATACAATTACATGTTTGTCTAGTACAATTTTCAGTTATGACGGCCGGCATAGTCCAGTGGTAAGGTTCTTGACTAGCACTCCGAAGGTCGCGGGATCGAATCCCGGCGTGGCAAATAAATTTTATTTGATTATTTTGTGTTATTTCACAATTTATTCATTTAAAATAATATAAAGTATATTTGCGGCACGTTCCAGAGTGGAAGATACTCTCAGTATCGCCCTGGTGTAAGACCACCATTCAGAATTGAAACGTTGCTTGAAATGGATTAAGCCGTGTTTGGTGACCAGATCTGAATAGCCAGGTACTTCCCCACCTTCCTCTTCCCTAACTCCTTCCCCTCCCCACTACCTTTAGCCTCACATCATACCTTAATTGGGGATGCCATAGTCCCACTGGCTCCAGACGGGAGCAGTTGGGATTCTTGTGCGGTATTCATGTAAAAAAAAAAAGTTATGAATGAGTATTAACCTTTTTATTTTATAGTTTGTACGATTTTACAAGTAAGTTTTTAAAAATTGGAACTTTGAATTCTTCGAATACGTAATCAGTGGGAAACAGGCCACTTGCATGGATTTCATAACGACTTTTTTAGATATAATTAATAGATTTTTTTATTAAGATTACGAAAATGTTAAAAAATTTTTAGAAAGGGACAGTTTTTTTTTTATAAATAAATCCATTATTTTGACTCGTGACGTCACTACATGAAAATGTCCCGTTTCTGAAAATTTTTCCATTAATTTTGTAAATTTTCACACTGCTTTTTTTATATGGCAAATGGCAACACTTTGATTTCACACGAATTTTTGAATTAGACATTTAACGTTCACTAGATTTATTGTTTGTTCTCTGCTCTCTGTTCTCTGTTGTTATCATTTGGTTTGACTTTTTGACAGATGTTGTGAAGAGAACCCCGTACATTTATGCAGTCTGCATGTGTTTTAGAGGTATAATGGTAATGGTGTTGATTTTAACAAAATCAAATTTTATAATATTCATATTGTTCAAAATTAATAAAAAGTGAAATTTTGTTATACCAAAACCAGTTCTTTGATTAGAGGATCCTTACATTTTTAACATGATCCTAACGAACCGGATTACAATCGTAGGATTGTAAAAAAAAAAAATCAGTTGCCAAAAAATACAAATTGAATGATTGAAAAGGAAATCTAAAGGAATATTAAGGAAAGTGGGACCACATCGCAAATTGAGATAAGTATTCAGTGTCTTCCTACCTATATCATGTCCGCTTTATGTTTATTCAGGCCTTATGCATTTAAACGAGATTAATCTTAAATATATGATATTATAAAATAAAACCACTACCCACTTGAGAAAATAATGCAAGTCATAACGTAACAATATTTAAGAACAATTATTATTTAAATAGTGTACTTAAATAGCATATTGTAGGAAGTTTGTCGTTGTGATCTTTCAAACGGGTAGCCTACTCAAATAAAATAAATACGCATTTCCGGAACGTATTCCTCAGTATTTAATTACACAAAGATTAATATCGAGCGATATTAACATCATAGAATCCAAAATGGAAAAAATTAAATCATTAATAAACAAGCGATGAGTAATTAAGGGAAAACTAACTCGGTTCGCAGATTCTATAAATGCTTTGTCAGCAAATGAGATTAAATTAAGGTACGATCGGGTAAAATCATTGCTGGATGAATTCGAGGTAATTCAAGAACAAATCGAAATGTTACCGGAATCAGACGAAATTGAAAATTCCAGCTAACGGGAAGCTTTCGAAAACCAATATTTCTCGGTATTAGCAACTGTTAAAGGAACGATTGATTCGGTGGAACAAAATAGGGTGAAGATAAAACTACCCAACCTCCAATTAAGGGATTTTTATGACGATCAAAAATATTGGGTTAATTTCGTTGAAGCTTTCAAGACGTTAGTTCATAATAACAGTTCTTTAAGCAACGTGCAAAATTTTTTTTTACTTGCAATTCACCCTAAAAGGGAACGCTTTGAAGATCATTGCAAATCTAGAAGTTTCGGAATTAAATTACCTACCCGCTCGGGAACATGAACGATATGCGAATTTAAGAACTACCGTGCATAAACACATCCAAGCTCTATTTCAATTATAGGAAATGAAGCACGAGGAGCCTGTAGCATTAAGATATTTAATTGATGAAACCAATGCAAATTTAAAAGCATTTCAAAATATCGGGGTCAAGGTGGATCAGTGGGATCCATTGATTATTTACATAATTTCAAATAAATCAGATGCAGCTACCCGAAAAAATTGGGAACAATAAACATTGCAAGGCGAATTACCTACGTTAAAGGAATTCTTAAAATGTGTATCTGCTAGAGCGCAAATATTGGAACTTATGAATGCTTCAGAGAAAAAAATTTCATCGGTAACAAAAAAGATTCATCGGTATTTTTTGCAATAAAAGTGAACAACTGCATTTATTGTAACGATAAAAGTCACCAAATTTATTTTTGCAAAAAAAATTTAAATTAAAATTACAGGAAAGGATTGATGCTACGAAATCAATCCGAGCGTGTTTAAAATTTTTAAGGTTGGGTAACCATGCACAGATTGCAAGGCAACCCTTACTTGCAAGCGTTGTGGTAAGGATAGCCACAACACTTGCTACACAAGGAGGTACCTCCGCCGGAGGCCTCAAATATGGATGCTGATAACGAGATTTCAGTATCGAATTTTTCTGCATCGGAAAAGGGAGAAAAAATAATATTATTATTGACTGCCAACATAGGAGTTGTGGGTGCTAACAACAAAATCTTTAAGGGTCGCATTCTGATCAGGCGCAGTCGAACTTTATGAGAGCTGAATTTGCGAATAAATTAAATTTACCACGTAAATAGATAAACAAACCCGTGTCTGGGATCCATAATGGTATCACACACAAAAAAAAAGAATTTCAGTGGAGATGACTTCGCTTAATAATGATTATAAACGTGAAATATCATGTCTGATTTTACGGAAAATTACAACAAACCTACCACAAGTGACAATGTGCAAAAAAGACTTCAAGCTACCACCAGGATTGGAGCTAGCTGACCCGAACTTCAATATAGCTGCGCCCATCGACATCCTATTGGGCGCGGAGAGCTTTTGGGAACTCCGGATCAGATTTCTGTAGTTTATCTATAAATAAGATAAGTCATCAAATAGAAAAAAATTGTAAATTGGAGGAGATTAATCCCACTAAGATTCAAAGTCACGAAGAAAAGGTTTGCGAAGCCAGTCTCGCTAGCACTCATACTAGAAAGGATGACGGTAGATACGTAGTAATTTACCGCGTTGGGCATGCATTGATCAGCTGGGAAGCTCTTTGCTCACTACCGAAAAATGATTTAAAAATTTGAAAAGGAAATTTTTGTCAAATCCCGATTTGAAGACACCATATATAAAATTCATGCTTGAATATGAGGAATTTGGTCATATGGAGGTGTGTGACCAGTCAAAGGGGGATCGTGACTCCAATTTTTACCTCACCACGCTGTAATAAAATAATTCAGCACTATTACTAAAGTGAAGGTAGTTTTTGACAGCTCCGCAATAACCTCAAATGGAATTTCCCTTAACGACGCCTTGATGACGGGACCTGTTTTACAAAAAGATTTATTTAACCAACTATTGCATTTCAGGAAACATCAAGTAGTCATGACTGCCGGACCGTAACCGGAAGAAGATAGTATGGCGCGAGTCGCCGCAGGAGTTGCTCAAGCATTACCGCATGAAGACAGTGACATATGGTTTGGGACATTCCTCCTTCTTGGCCACTAGACGCCTTAAGCAAATTGGTATGGATAACAATATAAATTTTCCTAGAGCTAGTTAGGTCATAGAAGATGACTTCTATATATATATGGATGACTTGTTAACCGGAGGAGATGACCTGAAATCCCGTAGAAAGTTTTTTTTTTTTTTTACATTAACTCCACACAGGAGGCCTTGAGGAAAATAATTTCCCTCAGAGCCTATGTCATCTGGGATGCTGTGTGGAGGGTCTTTTTGAGGAGAGGAAGGAATGAACATTGGTCTTGAAGAGATCTATGTTGTAGGAAGGAGGAAACACAGAAGCCGGCAAATCATTCCACAGCCGAGCTGTTGAACATAAGAACGAGTCGAAGAAATGACCCGTTCTCATGTGACAAATGTCAACCGTGTACATATGTTGGGCACGCCTTCGGCGTGTTGCCCGACTATGCACCGGTGCCGAAGGGATCAATGATGCTAGTTCCTCTGAGCATCTTCCATTGTAATACCGGTAGAACAAGGATAGCATTCCCACCCGACGCCTGTGCTCTAAAGATTGCAATCCGTCTGTTAAGATGGGAGAATCTATCAAACGGACCGCCCATTTCTGCACAGAGTCGAGGGTATTTTTCAGGTATTTTGGAGTTCCAGACCAGAGGTGGCTGCCAAATTCAACCGTGGGGCGCACTTGCAATTTGTACAGGGTTAGCAGTTGTGCACTATTAAAGTATCTGCGGGCCCTATACAGTACGCCCAGTTTCTGGGAGGCTAACTTTACTCTGGCTTCGATGGAGCCCCCATACCTGAGATGGTCACTTAGGGTTACACCAAGCATATCAATGGAGGGCCTGTTCGGAAGATTGCTTCCGTTGAAAGAGACTAGATTTTCACTAGTTAAAAGAACAGTTAATCAGCATCTTGTTGTCTGCGGGGATGACTTTGAGGAAATGGGGGTCCAATATCTTGAAGTTGTCAGCCGAGTCGGGCCAAGCTAAGATTGCCGAATCAGGCAATTCTGAAAAAAATATTACTGACAATCCAAAGACGGAGAAATTATTGGGATTAATATGGAACAATGAATCTGATTATTTTTCTTATGTGATAATGAAGCCATCAGGTCAAACCGAGAGCAAACGACAGATATTATCTTGCATCGCATCAACCTTCGATCCGTTAGGACCGATTATAGTCTATAATGCAAAAGCTATGGCAGTCTAAAGCAGCGTGGGATGCGCCTAATGAAATATTAGCACCCCGGAGAACCTACCTGCAAGATTAAATTCAGCTAAATGTGTTGAAAATACTAAGAAAAATTAATTGCAGGCAATCTAAATATCTACAACTACACGGCTTTTGAGATTTGTCTGAGAAGGCTTACTGGGCCTACATTTACATGGTGTCAGTGGACCATAGCGGTGAGTGGCATTCACATTTAATAACGTCCAAATCAAGGGTAGCACCATTGAAGTGTATTTCACTGCCAAAGTTGGTGCTGTGTAGTGCTGAACTACTGGCAAAATTAATGAAAAATATGAAACAAGTGTTGAAAATTGACAGGCTACCGGCATCTATGGGTTGCTTGAGCAAACTCCTATGTTTTACCATCTCAACAAAATGGTGCGAGCCTTGGCTAGGGGCTGATTTCGGTAGGTCGGTAGCAAGCTGTTTTAGCTGCTAAGTTCATATTAACCAATACTTGCAAATGTCAGTGTGTATCGTTTAATTTTTATCCTATAAAAAGTCTCGCATCTGGGTATTATTGCTTTTTTTCTACGCAAAGTTGTAATAATAAACAACTGCCAGTTTTAGCCCGGTGTATTTTAGTATTCACACCGCTAGTTAATACATTTAAAACATGTTACACTGTGATCGAAATAAAAGTGAAAGTTCTCTTAAAAAAGTTATTTATTAAAGGACCCTCACAATTTTTACATGGGCCTTACGATCAGGATTGCAATCAGAGGACTGCAATAATATAAAAACAAGAACCAGCTGCCAAAAAACGCAATAATAAAGATGAACCAAAAGATACTAGAATTATAAAGATGACCAAAGGAAACTGGAACCACAGCCCAAATGAGATAAGTTTTAGTGCCTTCCTACCCATATCATATCCTTTTTGTATTTATTTAGACCTCATATGTAGTTAAATAAGATTAATCTCAAATATATCGTATTGTAAAAAATAAAATCACTACCCACGTGAAAAATTTATGCAACTCATAATCCTCAATTCATGTAGAACAATAGGTAAAGTGTATTCAATAGCATATTGTAGGAAGATTGTCATTGTTATCTTTCAAGCAGGTAGCTTCTCAAGTAAATACATACGCATTGCCGGAACGCATTTTGTCAGTGTTGAATTACGAAAAGGTATTTGGAATAGTGACATCTATGAGATAAATACTGTAGTTAATACCATTGGTTTAATTATTCTTAGTTTATTAAAAGAGTATGCATATTAGAGACCTCTGTAGGAATTTTATAGAAGCTAGTGTTACCGACTAACTAAATTAGAGCACGTGACCCAGTATTTGTTTAGTGCCATTATTTATTATTCTTGTCTTTTTAACAGTCTAAAAGACGGTATTTTTACAGTTTTTAGCAGTATAAAAGGGGTGCTACTCAAATATTTCCTTCTCTCGCATTAACCGATACTTAGAGTATAGACCCCGTGTTGCCCAGGCGAGGTCCGGGCCAAAATTAGCTTCAAAAGGTGTTGATTTCATTGTTACTCAAAAGTGTTTGTAAATAAAACGACTCTTCAGTAAAAAAAAAGTGTTTTACAATAAAAAGTCCACCAACCTAGACGATATCGAATTGACTTTGACATGGTCCTTCTAACCGGATACAAAATTGGACAAAATAATGACAAATATAAAAAACCAGCGGCCAAAAACCGAAGAGCCAAAAACCAGAGCAATCCAGTTAACAAGAAACAGAGCTAAGTGTCCATAATTCTTATGACCTACCATTTCCTGATTCCAATCCTAAATAACAATCTCAACAATTAATTTCTAGAATCAGTTCCTTTTTATTGTTATCACCCATATTCAATACAATTAAAAACTGCAAGTCATAGTATAATTAAAATAAATCACAGTTGTAGTCCCAACTTGAAAGTAATGAAAAACCATTGAACAGGTGGAATTTTTATTTGAATCTTTTAAACATCGACCGGCAAAACTGTTATCGTATCGTATATGTCATTTTTTAATCCCGTTGCAAGTAAAACAATAGCGACGAAGCATATCGGAGTATATACGTTCTTGATGTTTCTATAGGAATTAGCGCCAGCGCACAGCACTACGATATATTTATTCTATCGTTTTCTTTGAGCAACAAAGTAACTATCGTATTTTTTGCGTTGTTGTTTGTTTTTGTTATTTAGTATTGACGCCAGTACTTATAAACTACGATATAGTTTGTTTTTTAATCGCTTGTTTTTGGAATTATTGTCGCAACAGATAAGAAGTTGAGATGGAGAAATTAAAAGGTTTAATCAATAAACGGTCGGTTTTAAAAGGGAAATTAACAAGATTTAGTCAGGTTCTAAATACGCTGTCAGCAAACGAGATTAAGTTGAGGTACGACAAAATTAAAGATTTATTAGACGAATTCGAAATAATCCAATGCCAAATAGAAAGCATCGACGACTCAAATGTAGAGGAGAACGAAATTCAGCGTGAAACCTTCGGGAACCAGTTTTTTACGATCCTGACGACTGCCAGAGGCGCGATAGACTCGGTGGAACAAACTAAGTGTGAAATTAAATTACCCAATTTAAGGCTTCAAGAATTCCACGGTGATCAAAAAACTTGGAATAATTTTGTAGAAACTTTTAAAGCATTAGTTCACAATAACCATTCGCTGAATGACATTCAAAAATATTATTATTTGCAATCGTGTTTAAAGGGTGACGCAGCCAAAATAATAGCTAATTTGGAAATATCAGAATTAAGTTATCAAACTTCTTGGGAATTGTTGCATGAACGCTTTACTCAAAACTACGGTACACAAACATATCCAAACATTGTTTCAGTTAAAAGATATAAAGATGGAAGATCAGGTCGGATTACGAAGATTAATCGACGCTACCAACGTCAATCTGAAAGCCTTACAGAACCTTGCAGTTCCAGTAGAGCAGTGGGACGCGATAATAATTTACGTGATTTCAAATAAATTAGATTCCAATACGAGAAAATTTTGGGAACAATCGCCCATTGAGGGAAAACTACCTACTCTAAAAGAATTTCTACAATGTTTATCGTCACGAGCACAAACTTTAGAATTAATGCAAACGACAGAGAAAAGGCTTTCGGTTGGGATTAAACCTCAGATAGGATTTAATAACCCAAAAAGGGAATCCGTAGCATTTTTAACAGTAAAAAACGGAAAATGTATTTTTTGCGATAAGGATCATTTAGTATATTATTGTAAAAAATTCTTAAATTTAAAGGTACAGGGTCGAGTTAATGCAATAAAAGAGCGCCAAGCATGCTTTAAATGTTTAATAGCTGATGATTGCAAGGTAACTTTTAAATGCAGATTGTGTAACAGTGAAAGGCATAATACGCTGCTACATAAAAAGGAGTTTGAGGCGGAATCCTCAAACATGGAGACGGATACTGGAGAGGTATCCATCAACAATCACTCTGCAATAGGCAGAACCGAAAAAATAGTATTGTTGTCCACGGCAATGGTTGGCATTGCTGGGGTGGATAACAGGATACATAAAGCCCGAGTCCTGCTGGATTCGGGATCACAGTCCAACTTTATCCGGAAAGATTTCACCGAAGGATTGAATTTGGAATTTGAAAAATAAACAAGCCAATATCAGGAATTCACAATAATGTTACCCATATAAAAAATAGAGTGTGTGTAAAATTGAATTCTTTGAAATCGGATTATAAAAAAAACATTTCTTTCTTGATTTTACAGGACATAACCTCAAACATACCACAAACCAATATACCTAGGAGCGAGTTCAGGCTACTTGCAGGGTTGGAACTAGCCGATTCTAAGTTTAACATCGCCGCTCCTATTGACATACTACTCGGGGCGGAGGAATTCTGGAGCATCCTGACAAATGATAGGATAAAATTGGATGTCGGACCCACGTTACAACGCACTCAGCTAGGATGGATTATATCTGGACCCACCGCTACGAACCACAAGAAAAGGCCAGTATTAGAAACTTGTAATTTGTCCTTGAATAAAATAAGCAATCAAATGGAAAATTTTTGGAAAATAGAGGAAATAGGTACATCCAAATTTCAAAATCATGAGGAAAAGGCCTGTGAAGCTAGCTTCCTGGCAACCCATGCTAGAGATGAAAGGGATAGATTCTTGGTGACTCTACCTACCCGCCCATGTATCAATCAATTAGGAAATTCTTTGGCCATGGCGGAGAAAAGATTTAAAAACTTGGAGAGAAAATTGTCTTCCGATAGAGAGTTGAAATCACAATATGTTCAATTTATGAAAGAGTATAAGGAACTAGGTCACATGGAGAAATGCGATAAGCTAGAAGGAGACCTTAACTCTTATTTTTTACCTCATCATGCCGTCCGGAAGGAGTCTAGCACGACGACCAAACTAAGGGTTGTTTTCGATGGGTCGGCGAAAACTTCAAGTGGAATATCGTTAAATGATGCCTTGATGGTAGGACCAGTCATTCAAAGAGACTTATATACACAACTATTACGTTTCAGGAAACATCGCTACGTTATCACCGCGGATATTGAAAAGCTGTATCGACAGATAAATTTGAGTGCAACCGACCGCAAGTTGCAAAAAATAGTATGGCGGGAGGAGCCGGAAGATGAACTGCGTCATTACCAGCTGAAGACTGTCACCTATGGTTTGGGACCTTCATCCTTCATGGCTACAAGGTGTCTACGTCAGATTGGTATGGATAATCAAAATATATTTCCTAACGCTAGTCAGGTCATACAGGAGGATTTCTATATGGACGACCTGTTGACGAGAGACGATGACATTTAATCTTGTAAAAACTTAAAGCTTCAGCTGATAAGCTTGCTACAATCTGCTGGTATGACCTTACGAAAGTGGAGGTCGAATGTGCAGGATTTGTCATCCGAGGCGGGCCAAGCCGGAATTGACGAAATTGGCAATTTTGAGAAAGCGACCGTTGACAAATCCAACAATGAGAAAATCTTGGGCCTAATTTGGAACAACTCCTCAGATTACTTCTCATATAAAATAACAAAACCAACGAACCAAACTGCAAGCAAACGTAATATATTGTCATGCATAGCATCTACGTTCGATCCAATAGGGCTAATTGGCCCAATTATTGTAGTAGCAAAGTTGATAATGCAAAACTTATGGCAATCAAAAGCATCATGGGATGAAGCATTGCCTAATGAAATACTAGTACAACTGTGATGAATTGCATTGATCAACAGTGAAAATTAGGAAATATCGTAGCTTCCCACTTTAATTTAAAAAGAAAATATCAATTACTTATAAAACGGACACGTCTACGACATCTATCGGATTAGAGTAAAGTGAATTCATATTTACGGTAGGGATCTATAATTAGACAAAGTGAGACGAGTATTGATAAAAAAATCACAGATGGTATCAACAAATAATCAAAGACAGGGACTCCCCAATATACTTTGGGCCGTGATATATTGACAGCCAATTGAATTGCAGCAAAAGCGATTAAAAACCAATTCAACCTATCAACGGGAAGAGGGCCGAGCCCATTTTTAGAACAAAGGAACGACCTTTGGACTTGGCAATTAGGGATGTAATTAATGAGTTTGACGTTCCCACCAAACCGAGAGGTGAATAAACTCCATGGGAAGAAATAATCTGTTCAGGGACAAAAGTACGGTGACCCCAAGAAATGTTGTGATTAACCGGTACATTCCAGGGATCAGAAACCCTAGTTCTCGAACGCATTAAAGCATATCAGGTGCGGAAAAAAGGATACACGTAAACACGATGGAAAAGTTTAAGTGAAAAATTGCATAGCAAGTGACGAAAACGTGTTGTAAGGTGTTAGGGAGATTTCCATCTATAATACGATTGTTTGTGACGACCGGAGATGATCGATTCGAGGGAAAACGTGCTAAAGGAAATGGAAATGTTGAAAAAAAACAATGGAAAATTATTGTTATCAATTCTAGACGGAGCTAGGATATTACGATGAAAGATTTAGGGAGGAAACGTCAAAAAAAAAAAATGAGAGTTTTAAAGAATAGGCGAGGGTATATTTCAGATGTCTAGAGCAGTAACAAGTGTTAGAAGAGAAAATAGAGTGCAGTACGGAGGGGAGTGGAAAATGCTGAAAAACATTGCGATAGAAAAACTCAGGAAAAGGAGTCATTTTACGTAATTAAAATGGAGTTTATAGAGTAACATAGTACGCGACTGCAGAAAAAAAATGAGACATTACAATGGTTGTCGATTTCAGATGTATTTTGTTGTGATAAACAAGGAATATTCGAACATGAAAATTGTTTAGATAAGGACGATTAGCCGTTAAAAAGGTAATAAAAATTATCATGGGTCTTATGAAATATTTACATTAAAGAATTCTCATAAAAGTTAACGACACTGAAATAAAAAAGGATTTATTGCCAGGTGGGTACAGGAACTAATGTATACAACTGTCAAGGCATATGGTTTATGGGATTTTGCGTAAGAACGGGACAAAATTTGGGGGACGATCTCTATGAAGCAATAAAAATGACAGGAATTTAAGGGCCGAAGTGGGGGTATCTCCTATAAAGATGTTAAAAATGATATATTTATTAATAACAAATAGAAAATGAAATTTTCCAAGAGGCAGCAAACATCAAAAAACGATATGGTTATATCAGGGAAGTACAGGGAAGCGAGGGGAAAGAAGATACGACAGAGAAAAACAAAGGAAATCTTAGATTAACAGTGAATAAAATAAATACGGCTTGAAATATAAAAATCTATAGAGATATGAACAAAAACGTAAGAATAAATAAGGAAATTCATGGAAAGAGTGTCGTGAATAAAAGAAAATTCGAGAAAAAATGGAAAATTCAAATATACGACGTAAATAGAGAAAATTCGGTTTTAAATGGAAAGGTTCATATAGAATACAGAAAAACTCGAGGAAAAATAATAAAATAAAAATGAACAATTTGCGAGAAAGGCTTCGACATGAAGATATCTCTGATAGGCGAATTTGGGGACAGATTTGGAACATATGGTAGATGCCGTACGCACGGACATGTTACGAAATAGATGAAAATAGAACTTTAAAATTATTAAATTCAAGCTAATTTTGTATGAACAACAGGACAAAGGAAGTTGGGCCATTAAACATGGATCTTACTAAATCCGGATCTTGTAAGTATGGAAGTACGAGACAGAATTTAAAGTATCAAACACGGAAGGTACTAAGAGACCGCATTCGACAATAATGGAGAGGTTTCAAGAAATTACGAGTTGATAGTAATTAGATTGGTTTATTACAGGAGATTCAGATACGATCTTTTGGACCTGAGAGGGGTATAAAAGTCTAGACAAATGCCAGTTGAGGACAGTCTACGGTCGTGGTCGAAAAGTTTGTAAGTTCGCGGAACGTGACGAAACGGTGGGTGATTTAAAGTTGAAAAATTCTAAGTGATAATTATTTTGATACTTAGAAAAATTTCACATTCTAGTCAGTGATCTACAAAAAAAAATACTTTGCAGTTAGAATCAGTGAAAATAAAAATTAAAGCCAACGCATTAATTACTTGTGAAAAATAAAAGTGCTCGTGATAAATACAATTTGTTTTAGTGGAAAATTCGGATTTTATAATCACTTAATATCGTGTTTTTAAACTTAGAAATTTCGCGTTTAATATTAGTGCAATAAATAACTGAAGTGATGTGATAATTTAGCGTGAAGAAGACATAATTACATACGTGTGTTCAATCTAAGAGAAAGTGTTCTAACAAATAATAAATATTTAAATTAATTATCTTAAATAATAATAATAAAACAAAATAATATTTTATTAATACATAAAAGTTCGGAGGGATAAAAATTTAATTTAACAACAATTTACCATCTCTAAATTAATCGTGAAGTAACTATCATTTAAAGTGTTATCTAACTAACGAGTTTTGAGATAAAATACAGTTTAGAGCGATAGAGTTCATACATCATTTTAATTAGATTAATGCATCTAATCTAATTAACATAATTAATTAGATTAGATGCCCCCACTGTGCAGGAGAGCACAAAATACAAGACTGCCCCAAAAAACAAGAGCCCGCCAAATGCCACAACTGCACTAACAGAAAGGGTTACCAAAATGATCATCCAGGTAACAGTTACTTATGTGAATTCCGCAAGAAAATGTTAAAAAATGCGCAAATGCGAATTGATTACTAGTAAGTTTGCATTTTGTATACTTATTTTTTATTCCCATAAAAATGAATAATTTTTTCACTGAAGAATTAGATGAATCTCTTAATATTGCGGAACATATTTGTCACACTTTAAATGATTGTAATAACATTGTAGATAAATTACCAAATTCATTCTCAATATTACATCTAAATATCAGATCAATGAAACGAAATTTCAATGAATTCTTACTTTCAATTAATTTACTAAATCATAAACCGGACGTTATAGTGTTAACTGAAGCGTTCACCAACTATTACAATAAATTTTGTATACCTAATTATAGCTATTTTATGACACACTTTCCTATTAATCGAAATAGTGGTATTGTTGTATTTGTTAAATCCTGTTATTCAAACATCACAGTGGAAGAAGTACCTATGCAGCGAGTTAATTGCTTAGATATTATTGTAACTGTAAATAAAGTATGTTTTAACATTATCGCAATTTACCGAACGCACGGATCAAATGAATATATATTCATGGATGAATTAAGAAGCATTATTTTAACAAAAAAAAATAAACAGAACATAACACTGATTGGCGATTTTAACTTGGATGTTTCTAACGAAAATAATAACAAAATAAAAACTGAATTTATCAATCTTATGACAGAAATGAATTTTAAATTATGTATAAAAAATTATACTAGAGAAATTACGGGTCAACGTCCATCATGTATTGATCACATTTGGTGCAACACTAAAAATACTGACAAATTCCTTACGATAATATTAAAAAATAATATTACTGATCATCACACTTGCATCTCTATACAACAACTTAATATTAATAAACACAAAATTTTAGAAAGCAATAATTTTACAAAAAAGTCACTCAACCATAATAAATTAAATATAAAAATAAGTGCGGAAACGTGGAAACCCGTATTAGAATCTACATGTGCTGAAACATGCGCAAATATTTTTAATAATATTCTTTACAATTATATTACAGCATCGACTGATATTAAAACTATACACATTAAAGCAAAATTCAAAAAAATAAAACCATGGATTTCACATGGCTTAGTCGTGTCTATTAGAAAAAAAGAAGAATTATATCGCCTGATAAAGAAATTTCCCTCAGATAAAAAAATATTTACATTCTACAAAAAATATAGGAACAAATTAACCTCTTTAATAAAAATAACTAAAGAAAACTATTACAAAAATGAAATTGACCTGGCTAAACAAAATGTAAAACACGTTTGGAAAACAATAAATGAAATAAATTGTAGAAAAAACAAAAAAACTATAATTAAAAAAATTTATATTGGAAAACACTCTGTTGACGCCATAAGGGAACCAACAAAATGTGCTAATGCCTTTAATAAATATTTTGCTAAAGTCGGACAAAATTTAGCTACACGGATCGATGAAAATTATAAAGTAGATATTTTCGAGAAGGATTGTGTTAAACAAAATAACCTGTCAGCTTTCCAGCCAGTAACAACAAATGACATAAAAAATATTATTAATGAATTAAAAGGTGGATCTGCACCAGGATTTGATGGAGTTACAGTAGAAATATTGAAAAAATACAACAATTTTTTAAGCATTCCAATTGCACACATTATAAATATTAGTTTAAATAGTGGAATATTTCCTTCCATTTATAAAAAATCTATCGTAACACCCGTTTTCAAATCAGGCAGCCCTGAAGAAATATCAAATTATCGACCTATATCTCTTGTCTCAAACATTGCAAAAATTTTTGAAAAGATCGTAAAAAAGCAACTCATGTACTACATTGATAATAAAAAAATTCTTAGTCCTAGCCAATTTGGATTTAGAGAGAAACTAAGTACTCATGACGCTATTGCTGAACTCTCCTCAACTATATACAACGCATTAGATAAAAAAAACAAATGCCTTGGCATTTTCATTGATTTACGCAAGGCTTTTGATAGTATCTCCCACACAAAACTAATTAATAAATTAAATGATATCGGTATTATTGGTAAGGTTAGATATTGGCTGAAAAGTTATCTAACTCAAAGAAATCAAAAAGTAAAATTAAATAACTCACTAAGTGTAGATGAAACTTTAGAATTTGGAATTCCCCAGGGGACTGTTATTGGACCAATTTTATTTATAATATACGTAAACCAAATGTTTAAATTATCACTTAATGGTAAACTTATATCCTTTGCTGACGACACTGCAATAATTATCGAAAAAAAGACGTGGAACGATATTACCAATGCAGCCAATCAAGACATGAAGGTTCTAAAAAATTGGTTCGATAACAATTTACTATCACTTAACACAGAAAAAACTTATTACATTCCATTCTCTCTACAAGAAGATGTGCCAAATAATTTAATTAACATAACAATTCATTCCAAAAATTGTGCAAATGACGGTACATGTAATATGGACTGCGCTAAGCTGAATCATAAATCTAATGTAAAATATCTTGGAATCTTAATAGACAAAAATGTTAAATGGAAAGATCATATCAATCTCACTGTGGAAAGAATAAGAAAACTTATCTATGTTTTCTATAACATACGAAATATTTTAAACAAGAAAACTATCAAAATTGTCTATTATGCATTAATTCAGTCTTTATTACAGTACGGCATTATTGGGTGGGGAGGGGCCTTTAAGGCTTCCTTACAGCCCATAATTATAATTCAAAGAATAATTATAAAAACCATTCTTAGGAAACCATACGACTACCCTACTATACAGATATTTCGGGAATTTAATGTACCATCTGTTACAGAATTGTATAAGAGAAACGCCTTATGCCAAATTTATAAAGAATATTTTATTCAAAAAGTTCACCCCTCAGATAGCATAAGCAATAGATTTAAAACTAATGGCTTAATAGCCATCCCTATGCTTAGAACGACCACGGCTCAGCACCACTATTTGTATTTAGGTGTAAGATGGTACAATATATTATTATCCAATAACAAAATTAATATAACAGATACACTGAAATATGAATTATTCAAAAAACAAATTAAGTCCCTTAAATTGGATAATGACATATTGTACCCTTAATGTTTACCCTTTATGTAATTAATTAATTTACCCTTACTTAAACAGCAATATTTAATATTTAAAAAAATTGTATTGATATTGTCTAAATTGTCTAAATTGTGTACCTACCTAAGATATTTATTTCATTAGTTCTTTGAAAATTGTTTACATAATGAACATCATTATAATTTTTTTGCATGTAAAATACTCCTCCCATAAACACGAACTCCTAGAGCTCAACTTATGGAGTAGTAGAATAAAACATGAATTATTTTGTAATCTTGCATAATATATTATCATTGTAATGTATAAACAAAAATCTTGAAATAAATAAATAAAAAAATAAAAAAAAATAAAAAAAAATTAATTAGATTAAATGAAAAAAAAAAAAAAATTGAAGTCAAAAAGATTTAATTAAATTTAGGAAAATAAAAATAAATTTAGGAAAATTACAGCAAGGCTACCGTGTATTTCCCGGTCGGAAAAACCTTGGTAGGGGTAAGTCTTTTCCGTTATAAAATTTTACAGATTCCAAGAAGAAAGCGGAATGCAGCAAACATTGGTATTTGGATTAGTTATTTGACCAAGATATTACTCTTTTAATATGTGATATGTAACTATATTAAAATATTATAAGTATAATAAGTATATTTTATATATTTATATATGTATGTATATAAACATATATATATGTAATTTTTGTTCCCAAGAAAAATTTTAATCAAAAAGGAAAACACTTATATAAAAAGAGGAAAAAAGGGTATCGATTCCTACCTCTGAATTCATCAATAACTATTAAAAGTAGTTATGTGTGATAAATTTACAAATCAATATTTTATATTAAATTTTATGTATGTATTAATATAATTTCAGAAAATCCAGAGCATTTGAAATAAGTTATGATATTAGAAATTATTTTCAATCATAATATAATTCTACATATCAATATTATAAATTATTTATTGAAACAAAGTATATATAAATGAATAAATATGTATACGTAATCGGGTATCAGACTAGACAATTGCGCTAAGTACATCATTATCAAACAAAGAAAATTTTTTAGAGTCATCTCACACGTCCCCGGAATGTCTAAAGTAAACATACCTCATACGCTTGAATCTAGGTCACGAGGCCGTCGAGAATGTTTACAAAGCTCAAATTGTTTACAAAATAAGTCGGTCACTGGGACACCAGTTCGAATACAGTAAAAAGAAAAAAAAAAAATGACCTTGATTAGTGGATATCGTACTTAGGTATTAACTTCTAGGAACGGGATAAAATTATTATATTGCGCAATTATTAAAGAAAAAAAAAAAGGAATTAAACACTATCTTTAATTTGAACGTAAAGAGGTATCTACAGACCTAAGCAATTGAAAATTAACAGATTTATTATAGCAGTTCAAAAGGGTGTATTGAAGATTTACATGAAACAGTTGATAAATCACGGGATAGTTCAAAAAGGTGTGTTGAAGATTTACATGAAACAGTTGATAAATCACGGGATAGTTCAAAAGGGTGTATTGAAGACTTACATGAAACAGTTGAAAAATCACGGGATAGCTTAATAAGGGGTAATGAGGATTTACATGATTCAATTGAGAATCACGGGATAGCAAGAATTTATCAAAAGTTGAACATTGGAGGGGAGGGAAAGAAAAAAAAAAAAAAAAAAAAAAAGATACAGTTCAACCAACAGAAGGCAGTGGTCGCTTCTATAACAAGGACCATTAATCAAACCATAGAGATGGCGGATCTCTCAAACAAAACCGTCAACAAAACCAAACAAAAGCTTGGAGTTATGGCGAATCTCCAGAACACATCGCCAGATAAGATCTTAATGTACTAGTATGTATTTATATTTCACACTATTCTTACGTATATATTCGGTATCAATCTGAAAATTTCGCAGAATTTGATGGGCAAGATCCGAGCTCGGGATGCGTTGCAAGTAGTTTCGTATTGCGAGTTATAAACCTTCCCAAAACGTATGTTTACATATATATCTTTTTATGTACTGTTCATTGAATGAAACGAACTCACTTACAATTAGTGCTTTAGGCCTGTCGGGTCACTCTCGTCTCATTTCTTGAACGTGGAGGGAGGATTCACGACCCGTAACTCCACACAAACCCGTGAGTATATGATTGCATATAGGACGAAACCGGTTCGCCCTAAGTAAATAGTAAACTTTGGAGGAGTAGGAATTTGGAGGTATCTGGGCTCGGGGGAAGACCTGAAGGCAGCGCATGATGGCGAAGGAAGGTTCATTTGGGACGCGATAACTTAGGTATCAATCAATTGAACCGTGCCAAAAGACTGTGCGAATTTTGGGAGGACTCCTGATCACCCTGCTTACTTGATGGAGGCAGGAGCCAAATTTTGCCAGAAAAAGGGTTATTCTGAGTTCGTCAAATATGCAATTAACTAATTACATTAACCTACTAAATCCATCTTTTTATGTACCTTATAGCAGCTGAATCTAAACGGAGGGGCGCCCAGCAGATACAAAATACAATCATAATCAAATTTACTAACATTTAACCATTTGAGTTATATTTAATTATCTGTTCAGTTAGTCATGTGTAGTTTCGATTAGTATTGCTTATTCATGAATTCATTAGGATGTAGGGAATCATAATAAACGTCAAAGGGAAGTTAGTTCATTTAGAGAAATTACTTAAGGTTAGATTTGCAAGAGAGAGACCAATACAGTTTGAAATTCAACACTCTGTTTAGAATCAAGAGGGTTACCACAAAATTTTAAAGTAATTAAAGTCCTATATCATAAATCAAAAAAATTACACAACGTTTGATGGAGTTTAATTACAACCTAAATACGAAAATATTTACGTTCAAAGTCGTAAATAACGTATTTATTAGTTAAGTACATATATCGCTAAAGGTATGTAGTACAAGGGAGCTTTAAGTAGCTTTCTGTAGTTATCAGAGGAAATAAAATTTTCAAAGGCTAGGTCCAAATTTATAAAGGCTTGTGTGACGTAGGGGAGGAATTTTCCATCCCTACCACATATATGCAAAGCCTTAAGAATTTAAATATCGATCAGAGCCAAGAGAAAAGACAGAACATTACGACTGGTGCCAAGTGCCCAGGAGTAAATAAAATACAGACAAATATATGAAAAAAGAAGAACATCACAACTGTCTTGCCGATGACCAGGAGAGTTAAATAAGTATGAAAAGACGAAATATGACACCATGGAGGAATTACTTAGAGGATTTATCCAAATTAAACGAATTAAAAATCGATCGAAACATAATGTGCGGAGACTATAAGGGCCTCAAAATACATGGATTTTGCGACGCCTCAGAGAGAGCATATGGAGCTTGTATCTATGCCGTAATAATAGACCCAAATGGTGAGAGACATTCTCAATTGATCACTTCCAAATCTAGGGTAGCGCCACTGAAATGCATATCATTGCCAAAACTAGAACTTTGTAGCGCAGTATTACTAGCCAAGTTAACGAGGACTGTCAAGCAAGCATTGGATATAATGGAAGCGGACACCTACTACTGGAGTGATTCAACTATCGCCTTGTGCTGGTTGAAAGGCCAGCCTGCTCGCTGGAACACCTTTGTTGCTAACCGAGTAGCAGAGATACAAGAACTTAGTAAAGACTGGCGTCACGTGAACTCAAGTGACAACGCCGCCGATATATTATCTAGGGGGTCCCTGGCAGAGAAGTTATTGAGCACCACTACTTGGTGGCATGGACCAAGGTGGCTGATTGAAGAACCTAGCAGCTGGCCAATACCCAAAATGGAGTGCTTAAACCCACCTGAGGCAAAGGCAAAAAACGTTATGTTGGTAACAAGTGCAAGAGATTGGGACATATTTGAAAAATTCTCGTCTCTAACTAAATTAAAGCGTGTAATTGCTTACCTACTTAGATTTAAACATAACTGTAGTAAACCACAATTTAAGCATACTGGTAATTTGAAGGCTGGAGAATTAGAATTAGCGTTAAAACGATTGATTGAATCGGCTCAAAATAACTGTTTTTTTCTAGAAAGGGAAGCTTTATTAAAAAATAAAAATGTAAACAAAAACAGTTCTTTAAAATCACTTAACCCGTTTTTGCACGAGGGTTTGTTATGCGTAGGAGGCAGGTTATCTCATTCAGGGCATTTAACATTTCAACAAAAACACCCAATAATATTACCTGCAAGGCATAGATTGACCGAATTAATAATACGACATTATCATTATATAAATTTACATGCGGGAACCCAGGCTTTACTCGCTGAAATAAGATTGAAATTCTGGCCCATCTATGGAAAAAATACAATTAAACGAGTATTACATAAATGTATTATATGTTTTAGATTACGCCCAGTCATTGGCCAACAGCTGATGGGCAATTTACCAGCTGATCGGATCCATCCGAATCAACCATTCAGCTTAGTCGGTGTCGACTATTGCGGACCGCTGTCAATCAAGACTGGAGTCCAGAAAAGGGCTCCGATCACTAAAGCGTATTTATGCATCTTTGTTTGTCTAGCCACGAAGGCGGTCCATCTAGAACTGGTAACAGATTTGTCTAGTAATGGATTTTTAAATTGTCTAAAACGTTTTATAGCTCGCAGAGGTCAGCCAATGAGAATATACTCTGATAATGCAACTAGTTTCAGGGGAACTTGTAATAGATTGAAGGAATTATATAACAGTTTGAAGGAAAATGGTGAGATTCAAAAATATAGACAAGATTCAAAAATATTTAGCAAATATAGGTATTGATTGGAGTTTTATACCTCCACAAGCCCCTAACCAGGGCGGGTTGTGGGAGGCTGCTGTTAAATCTGCCAAATATCATTTATATAGAATCACCGATCGTTCAGTTTTAACCTTTGAATTATTGTACACTATAATATGTCAAATTGAGACTTGTTTGAATTCCAGATCTTTGACCCCACTATCTAATGATCCAAAAGACCTAAATCCTTTAACTCCCAATCATTTCCTTATGGGCACTAGCGCTTCTATTATTCCGGAACTGGATGTTCAGAAAATACCATACAACCGACTGGATCAATATCAAAAAATGATAGAACTAATTCAGTGTTTTTGGTCCAGGTGGAAAAAAGACTATCTCGGTGAGCTTCAGAGAAGATATAAATGGCAAACCAGCAATCAGAGATCTTTACAGAAGGATGACTTGGTAATCTTAAAAGAAGACAATCTGCCGCCTGCAATGTGGCGGATGGCACGCGTTCTATCCTCTCATCTTGGTCCCGATGGCGTGGTAAGGGTGGTCACCCTCCGGACATCACAAGGGACGTTCGTACGTCCCATAACCAAAATCTGTTTACTACCCCTGGAGGACAACATAGAACGAGCCCGGACCTCGCCCCCAGAAGATGAAGGAAGATCTCAGAAATAGAAGTAAAAAAAAAAAAAAAACTCCTAAGAAGAAAGAAATTCCCAGAAGAAGATGAAAAAGGTCACTACAAAAAGGAAGAAACATAATGACTCGACACGGCAGTATTGGGATTTGTGATGCTCTCCTTGGTTTCTACCCTTGACCAGCTATTCATTATGTCAGCCACAATTATCCCCCCCCCAATGATGAAAGGAAAATGGGAAGTCCTCGCTGCAGCGTCTCATGATGGATCAAGCAGATGACTAATCTTGGAATTCAAGACTTGAGTGTTTGCGTTGTTAAGAGTCGTTATTATGAAGTTATTATTTGCATATTATTTTAGTTGAATAATTTATAAAGGTTCAATTTTATTAATAAGTTTATTTAAGGTGCAGGTTATTGATTCTACGATATTTTGATCTATGAATTTATTTTTGTGTTGTTTTTTGATAATATGGAGTATTCTTTAATTATATAATGTCAGTATTAGCATTTATTTAGTAGATTTAAAAAAAAAAAAAAAAAACGTAGAAAATGTTAAATGTTAAGGTAAATGTTAAGGTAAATTTTAAATACTTAAGTAGTGCTCTACATTATACATAACGAATTATTTAGCTTTTTAAATCAACTTCATTTCAGTTCATGTATATATTTTGTTTGTTGATCTGTCTGAATATTATGTTTAAATTTATCATTAGGGTTAGATTAAGAAATTTTTTAATTTTCTTTAAAATTAATCCTTTGACATCTATGAGATAAATACTGTAGTTAATACCATTGGTTTAATTATTCTTAGTTTATTAAGAGTATGCATATTAGAGACCTCTGTAGGAATTTTATAGAAGCTAGTGTTACCGACTAACTAAATTAGAGCACGTGACCCAGTATTTGTTTAGTGCCATTATTTATTATTCTTGTCTTTTTAACAGTCTAAAAGACGGTATTTTTACAGTTTTTAGCAGTATAAAAAGGGTGCTACTCAAATATTTCCTTCTCTCGCATTAACCGATACTTAGAGTATAGACCCCGTGTTGCCCAGGCGAGGTCTGGGCCAAAATTAGCTTCAAAAGGTGTTGATTTCATTGTTACTCAAAAGTGTTTGTAAATAAAACGACTCTTCAGTAAAAAAAAAATGTTTTACAATAAAAAGTCCACCAACCTAGACGATATCGAAGTGACTTTGACAGTATTTGTACCCGAAATGGATAAAATTAAATCTTTAATAGCCAAGAGAGGCGTGATTAAAGAAAAGTTAACGCGTTTCGCGGATTCTATAAACTCCTTGTCCGCGAACGAGATTAAACTGAGGTACGACCGAATTAAACCATGGCTCGATCAATTCGAATCAATACAGGACAAAATTGAAGTGTTATCGGAATCAGGAATTGGAAAATTCTAATTTATTTATTTATTTATTTATTTACGCCCTTTTACGGGGCTTTTACATAAGTATGAAATTTACAAATTACACTATGATTAAATAATATTTTTTTTTTTTTTTTTTTATTATTTATTGAAACATTTATTATAATTACAATTTTACAACAAAATATTTTTTTTTACAGGTTTTTTTTTACTACTCTTCCATTAAAAGCATTTGCTTGTGTATGGAAGGGGAGTGTACATAAATGCTATTAGTTATTAGTTAGGTATAAGTTAGTACTTAAATAATGAATTGTACATAAATATATGTGAGCTGCAGTATTTATTTGATAATGGTGTGTTTTTTTTTTTTTTTTTAAAGAAAGAATGTTAATATATAAATACTATTTCTTTAACAAAGAAATATAACAGGTTTTTGCAACGCAATATATGGTATTTATTGTACATAACTGAACTGCCTCAGTAACAGTATTTTGTATTTGTTGTTTGTTTTTACGACACCTTCAAAAATAAGAAATATATAGAACATTCAAAATACTATGGAAAAATTACAAATATCGTTCGGACATCAATGGTTAAAACAGAGATAATCTACCCTCTCAGGCCGTGGAAACCATGTGTATTTCTTTCAAAGAACAAATTTTTAATTAGTAATGTTTTCACATCCGCGGTCATTTGTCAATTGAATAAAATTTTCACTGGGTTTTTTAGTAAGGCTGTTTATGTTTAAGTTTTTTAGTGATTAGTAGATTTATAAGTTCTTTGGAGTACCATTTTGGATAGGTGTTTGGATTACATATCTTGGGTGGAATATACATGCTAATAGCCTTTTCCAAAACAGAATTAAATTTATTGGTAGCTGTGTTGATATCATCATATTGCACAGATGACCAATCAAAAGAGAGAAGATAATTACAAATTTTCTCGTTATCAGTTTTGAAAAAGTTTTGGTAACTGAAAGACAGTTTACAAGTATTAACATGGACATTAGAAATAATAACTTCCAGTGGAGGATGATAAGCATCAATGAGCACCAGCGGTTCACAACATTTTTCAATTACTAGTGAGTCTTAGTTAGAAAAATATAAGTCTAGAGTACGATTATTTTCATTTGGTATAGTATTTGCCTGATTCAGACCTAGGAATAACGCCATGTCTAAAATAATGCGTTCAGATTCACTAACACTGATATTATTGTCACTGTTTACTCAGTTCACATTTGGAAGGTTATAATCACCAGCAAGCAAAAATGTTGCACTAGGATTCCTTTTTAATATAGTTTCCACTTCCTTACTATGGCACCTGTATACTTCATTGCTTGAATTTGGTGGGATATAAATACAGCCCACAATAATCTTTTTGTTCCTGGCAATATTCACTTGTACGAAGATTTGCTCAAGTTTTTTTATGTTTTGTTGTAAATAAGTTGGCTTTATATTTCTTGCTGATAGCGATTAAAACCCCACCACCTCTGCTTTTAGCACTTGTTAATGTATGTCTGTCTAATCTATGCACATTATGATTAATGAAACCTAATTCACTAGAATGAATATTTGGCTCTAACCAACTTCGGAGTACAAAGTCGTGCCCAAACATTGGTAGTGTAGACTGAAGTAAACGTAATTTTGTTTTAAGGCCTCTGACATTCTGGTAGTACATTTTTAATTCGTTTAGTTTTATCCTATGACCTCTGTTTTTCTGATTTGACCTCTGCCTTACTAATAATAATAATAATAATAATATATCTTTATTGAACAAAAAAAATGAAGATTTATAACTACAAAAACAAAAAGTACATCATAAGTACAGTAAAAGTACAGTTTAAAAGTTGCATACGTACGAAAGTTAATATCATAAAACAAAATACGTATATACAGTAGGTAATTAAAGAATAGAGATTTATAATTATAAATTTAGGTTTCTCATAATCTGCCTCACTAGGCTAGCCTGTGCCGAGGCAGTAATTTTATGTCAATTTATTATACTGTGAACATACCTACACTTACATTAGAATAAAATCACACAATAGAATGGTTGCATTAATAATAACTATAACATTGGTACAATAATAACAGCATTGGTTCAATATTAATTTCGAATTTGGGTGAGTGCACCGGTAAATGCTCTATCATTATTTTTTATCCAAATTTTTATGTTTTTTTTTAAATTTTTTTGTGAATCACATTTTTTTATACTAATTGGAAGAATGTTGTAAAGTCTTGTTGCAAGGTATCTGAAGCTTCGTTGACCAAAAGTAGTATGAGTTATGGGTATTTGTAGTAAATATTTGTTATTGTTTCGAGTACAGCGAGTGTTTAATCTTTTTTCATAGTATTTGTGTATATTTGTGTATAGATGAGTGAGGATTGTTTTTGCATATATCTGCCGAACGTCAAACACATTCATAATATTGAAGATTAAGTTGGAGTCTGTAATTAGAGGTAGTCTAAGAATTAATTTTATAATAGTTTTCTGTGCCTTTATGATTGGGTCCAGTGCTGATGCAGTACCGCCTCCCCATGCTATGATACCATACTCAATAATGGATTGACAGACTGCAAAATAAATCATTTTCAAGTGTTTTAAGTCGAGAAAGTTTCGTATCGTTCTGAAAAAGTGCATGGTTTTTCTTATTTTGTTAGCAATTATTTGAGTGTGAATATTCCATTTGAGATATGGATCAATTGTGAGGCCGAGATACTTCATCTGTGTAGTGCGCTCAATGTAGGGACACTGACAAGATTCATCGGAATTTAAACATGTGTGTATTCTAATAGAGGCGTCATCATGAGGTTGACCTGTTATACAGGGTGTTAAGGGACGTACTTGACTTACTTTAACCAGTGATTCCTGACGTTATTTGGAGTAAAAAATGCAAATGAAATTTTGGTCTCTGGTGACTTTTTTTGACGACTTTTTTTTTTTTTTCAAAAATTTTTTCTTCAAAATCAAACAAAAAAAAATTTCTTCCGCATGTCGTCACTGGTCACTCAGCCGGGTGTCCGACGAACCCCTTACCCCGCCTCCAACTGTTCAACAACTACTATTTTTTTATGTTTTTGTTGAAAAAAAACAAAAAAAAAAACATCAAAAATGTCAACGGAGACCAAAATTTCATTTACATTTTTTACTCCAAATAATGTCAGGAATCACTGGTTAAAGTAAGTCAAGTACGTCCCTTAACACCCTGTATTTATGCTTGATGTGACATATTTATTTTTCTCAGTGTTCAATGTGAGCGTATTTGTATCTAACCACTTTTTTATAATGTTTATATCCGTTTCAGCTTTTTTGTAAACAGCTTGCCAAGTGTCAGCTTCAAATAGTAAAACAGTGTCATCGGCAAAACTAACTATTTTTCCCTGAATGTTAAAGTTACATAAGTCGTTGATATATAAAAGGAACAAAGATGGTCCTAATATGCTACCTTGAGGTATCCCATAGTGAGTTGAGCACTGATTGCTAAGTGTGTTCATTATTTTCACTTGTTGCTTGCGGTCATCAAGGTAGCTCTTAAAAAAGTTAAGTTCGTTGCCTGTAATACCGATTATTTGAAGTTTGTTTAATAATTTACTGTTACTAATTTACTGATTTGATTACGTCGTTTGAAAGTAGGGGAGTGTGAATGGTTATTTGTAGAGTTTTTTTAATGGCATGATGATGTTCTGGTAGTAGATGCTGCATGTTTCCGATTTATGTTTATTGGCTGGTCCTATAACATTTTGATAATACACCATAAAGTAATTTACTAGGTTATTATTCCTGTGTGATATTAACCATTTTTTGTAACTAGTGGAACACCATTAAGCTGCATCTCGAAGTTCACATACTTTATCGTTAAGTTTGTTTCACCATTATTTTTCCTGGACTCCAGTTCTTCCCGGAGAGTTATCAGTTGCTGCCGTTGTTGGAGAGTTTGATCATTTCCGGCTTTAATTCCATCTTTGAATCTTTTACAGTTTATTAGAATCGTCCGGACTAATTGACGATCTTTAAGTTCAAATTTGATAGGTCTTATTTTACCAGTAACTTTCTTGGCTCTTAATCTGTGGATTTTAATATCTTGAATATTAATTGAAATGTCTATGTTTTGTTACGATACACCCTACAAGCATTATGTCGCCACAGTCCCGCGGAGCGGTGAAGTGTATTACGTCGCTTCCCCTTGCAAGGATTGACATGCCTCCCCTCCCCGCAACGGTCCCGCGGAAGGCTAGCAGCAAGCCGCTCTACGAGTAAATTATTGCTTTCCCCTTACAAGGATTGACATACCCCGCCGCCAGATCCCAACCGGCCGCTGACTCAATAGGTCGCGCCCCTCGCAGTGCGCTCGGTATAATTCCCGCGCGAGTCGATCTCTACAGAAATATACACGGTCGTGGATCATGGCCCGCTCCACTCGCCATCACCGTCACCTAGACTGGACCCTGGACTGCTTCCCTCCCTGGCTCCATGCCGCAGACAACAAGCTGTGAGTTGATTCCACGATTTCCCTCTTACTAAATGTGTCCCCTTGCCATACACGGTTGATACGATCTCCCCAGAGAGATTTAAGAGACCCCTTTGTAGGAGACACCTAGCCAGGGCCTGTTGTTGATTTATGATTGCTAATTATGTTGTTGCTAGATGTTGTAATTGTGTACACCAGTCAATACAGATATGTTTTCACCTAGCTACCTCTTTCATTTGACTGAATCACGTGGGCGAGTTTTGGCATTCACCTATGTAACCTTTACCCCCCCCCCCCCCCCCCATAGCTACCTACAACCCTGACGAGGAGAGTTTTCCCGCCTGCCAACGGCATTGAGCTAGCTGAGAGCAAAAGGTTTGTGGTTTCCCTCCACCCGGGACTACTACACTAACTACAACGTGGGACATTGCTCCTCCCTTGCGTTTTGGTAGCAACACTGGGCCCATTTTTTTTTCTTTCTCTGCCAAACTCACAGTCAACCTGCCACGTGTATTCACTCAAATGAGGAACCACTTGAATATTTCAATGCCCTGTTGATTTCCCCAAACTTATACTTTTGCAGCACATTAATTATGCACTGAGTTAACCTCTATTAAGTCCGGCCATTTTGTTATCTTAGAACATGACGGAAAGTCGTTTCATTTGGCGCAAAAAACCCGTTCCGCCCGCAAACAACGATACGTCGTTCGTAGCTGAAATGTCAACCACAGCGTCGTTCTGATAAGAACAATTGAAACGTGTTTTTTGTTATCACCGAAATGGGTGAAACAATATTGTGTTGTTCCTTTTCTTACAGCACAATCTACTCAAACGCCGTTTGGAATGTTTCCTTTTATTCTGGCCAATAACGATGATATCTATGTTGTCAAATAATAACATTTTCTCTCCATTATGTATACAGGTACCGTGTTATCAGTTATCAGTGAAAAAGTGATCCGTTTGACAGCTGTGAAAATAAGTCAACAAATTCTAATCTAGTCAAGTGAATCCTTCCTAAAAAGGGATAAGTGTTTCAAAACTCTACAATAAAATTCGTGATTTAGTTTATAAATTAATAATACAATTTTATAAACAATTAATTCAACAAAACCCACATTCATATATTTTTTTCTTTTAAAAGTGTTTTTTCCTTCCGAAAGTGCTGTCGTGATGTGTTATACCTCGTTTTTTCGGTGCAAAGTGTTACAAAGTGAAGAAAGTGCCTACAAAAAATTCAATTATGCGTTTTCTAGGGGAATCCCTGCCAAAATTTTTTTCAAATTCTAGGACTTCCATTTTTTTACCTTCTGCATAATAACGTCATGATGGAATCCAACGACGCAAGTACGTCATCGGACCTGGGTATCATTCCCAATGTGCACAGTCTATCAAAAACTGGACTCCAAGCTGTTATAAAAAACAGAGGACTTTCCCCTTGGAATAAGTCGAAATCTGCTATGAGAGTCTATGCGTTATTATTCAACAAAAAGTACACCAGAAGGATAAACCTTGCATCAGCAAATGAGGACAGTGCACCCATTATTACCAAAGTTTTGGAAAACCTGGTTTCTAGTAAGGAACCCGAGACAAACGTCAAAGTGAAACAAGACGCTGCATCCATCACGGCACTAGAAAAAACCTACGTACTCTCTTCTTGGAAAATCAAATATAACGGTGTTTCTAATGTACTGGATTTCATTGAGAGAATTGAAGAAACAGCAACAATTAAGAATGTTCCTTTTGACGTGCTTCAAAGAAATTTTATAGAACTGATTTCTCCAGAATTAATCCCTTGGCACCGCATTCAGAAATTAAAATGCAGGGACTGGAAAAAACTCAGGACAGCCCTAATTGCTAGCTTCGGCAAAACAGAGGCACAGCACCGAATAAAACTTTCTTTACTATCCATCAAACTTTTAGTAAACGAATCGGTAGCAACATTTATAGTAAGGGCCGAAACTATCAACATCAAGCTACCCCATCCTGTTACAGAAGCTGAATTATTGCCAGTTATAACTGATGGTCTTCTACAAAAATATGAGAATATCATCACCTCACAGAAAGTTGCGTCTTTGACTCAACTAAGCGAAGTCTGCACTCTCCTAGAATCTTACCAGGATAGGAAAAACACCAAAGCTGTCCCGGACAATACCATTGTGCCGAGCCGTCCTTCTGGATTAAAACCAGAATTTGGTATCAAAAAAGTCTGCTCCTTTTGCAAAAAAGTAGGCCACCTAGCTGCCACCTGTTTTAGGCAAGCCAAACTGCTGGAACCAAAAGATTCCAGAACATTTAAGAGGCACCGCTCTAAGGACCGCTCTCCTCCATGCGACGAACTGCGTGAAATTTTTAAGAAATCTAGGTATAATATGGAAAGGCTGCAAGACTCTGGCAATGTTAAACCTCAGGTGGATTTCTCTAAACCTCCACTCAACCTTTTTATGAGGAAACCAAAAAACTAAATGCTAACCTCTCAGGTATCCATTCCGTACCAAGGTCGAAGAATGGACTGATTGGTTATCACATATCAAGTATTTTTACCAGACCTTAAGTGTTTCTTTAGTTTGTTGTAAGCAAGCAAAGGATGGAAGACCTTATGCCCTTTTCTCCGTTAACAATGTCCTTTTTTCTGGTCTGCTGGACAGTGGCGTATCCGTTAGCTGTCTTGGCAACAATTCTAACCTGCCTTTTGTTAACAATGGTTTCAAGGTCTCTTCCCAACTTACACACGTGACAACTGCGGATAATGTTTCTCAGCTAGTCATCGGTGCTCTTGTTTTTTCAATTAAATGTGACAACAAAATAGTTACAATTAATTTTCTAATAGTCCCCTCTATATCCCAGAATTTCATCCTTGGTGTTGACTTCTGGAAGGCGTTCAACGTTGCCCCCCAAGTATTTAATACTCTTGGTGAAACTCCGCCCATTGCCCAAATTAGTGAGATTCGCACAATCATACCTGACGAAAATTTAAATACTGACCAAGCTCTCCAATTAAAGGAAGTAGTAAATAAATTCGAATCTATATATTTTTCGAAAAATGTGGTTTGGGTTTAACTAATTTGGTGGAACATCATATAAAAACTAATTGCCCCCCAATTAAGCAACGTTATTACAACTTAGCCCCCCAAAAACTTAAACTTTTAGAAAAGGAACTCGACGAAATGTTGGAAATGGGAGTAGTGGTTACCAGCAGAAGTGCTTGGACCAACCCAACTCTCTTGGTTTCTAAAAAAGACGGCTCCGCCCGCTTCTGTCTTGACAGCAGACGCCTTAATTCTTGCACGGAGGCCGACGCGTACCCTTTGCCCTATGTCCACGCAATCTTAGAAAAATTGCGTAACGCCAAGTTCATTTCTCCTATTGATTTAAGCAAGGCTTTTTGGCAGATATCCTTAGACGCAGAATCTTGCGAAAAAACTGTTTTGTTGTACCTGGTAGGGGAATGTTCCATTTTAAAAGATTACCTTTTGGTCTAAAAAACAGCCCCGCCGAGCTACAAAGACTGATGTTCAAATTGTTTGGTCCTGAAGCCGACAACAATCTATTCTGCTATCTTGATGACCTCATCATCATTAGCGACACCTTCGAAAAACATCTGTTAATGCTGGAAAAAGTTTTTCAACAACTTAAGTTGGCTGGTTTAACCATCAACCTAAGAAAGTCTGAATTTTGTAAGTCTCGTTTGCGTTATTTGGGATTTATTATCGACTAAAAAGATCTAAGAACAGACCCTGCTAAGGTAAAAGCTATGGCAAATTTTCGCCGATCCAAAAACGCGAAAGAAGTCAAAGCTTTCCTCGGACTCACAAGTTACTACAGGAGATTCATTAAAGGTTTTTCCACCATCTCAGCACCTCTCAATAAAATTACTGGTATCCGTAAAGGCGTCAGCAACTTTCGTTGATCCAATGAAACTGAAGAAGCTTTTATAACCTTAAAAAATGCTCTTCAGACAGCTCCCGTGTTAAATTGTCCGGATTTTGCACTCTCTTTTACTCTCCACATGGACGCTTCTAATGTTGGAATCGGTGGAGCCTTGACTTAAGAATTCCCCAACAGCAAACACCCAGTAGCCTATTTTTCCCGTACCTTAAACAAACACGAGAAGAATTACGGTATCACCGAGAAAGAGTTACTGGCCGTATTGGAATCTGTTCACCATTTCCGCGGTTGCATAGACGGTAGCAAATTTACTGTAGTCACAGACCATAGTAGTTTGAAATGGTTGATCTCTTTAAGTGATCTCTCCGGTAGGCTCGCTCGCTGGGCCTCCCGTTTGTCTCAATACACCTTTGACGTCGTCCACCGTAAAGGTGCGGACAATATTGTCCCAGACGCTCTTTTAAGAATTGAACTCGCCACTTTAAATACCGATGCAATTGCCACTACCCCATCCACAAAAGATGAATGGTACCTCAAAATCTTTGAAGATTGTAAAAATAATCAACAAAAGTTTCCCAATTTTATTATAAAAGAAGGACAACTATACCGCAATTGTAAGGTTCCACTATCTATTCTTGAAGATCACTCTTGGAAACTTGTTGTTCCCTTCGAGAAGAGAGAACAAATAATTATCAACAACCATAGTGCGCCCGACTCTATACACCCAGGAACCTTCAAGACGTATAAAAAGATTTCCTTGAAGTACTACTGGCCCGGCTTTTATAAACAAGTTCGCAATTATATTTCTAAATGTGAAACATGTAAAGCTTACAAACATAGTACGGCATCACCTGCCGGCCTAACGGGCAACCCAAACGCGCTGATAGACCCCTTCAGTCATTATCTATGGACCTTGTTGGACCTTTTCCCCGAAGCTATGCTGGACATATGCATATACTCAGCGTAGTGGATATCTTCACTAAATTTTGTTGGATATTCCCTTTAAAAGAGCATACGCTGCTGCCATTGTCAAACTTCTGGAAAAACACATCTTCATACCTTACGGAACAGCCAGAACTGTAATAGTCAACAACGGAAAACAATTTATAGCACATGAATTCAAAGACTTCCTTGCTAAATATGGGATTAAGGATATCTATTACAATACCTTGTATACCCCCCAAAATAACACCGTTGAACGGTACAATCAAACTATTAACACAGCTCTGGCTATTTTGGTTGATAAAGACCAACGTACATGGTGTAAAAATTTAGATAAAATCCAAGCCGCCATGAATAACACTGTTAACCTAACCACTGGCTACACCCCTTTCTTTTTAAAACACGGCATGGAACAGATTGTCCATGGAACAGGTTGTTCCAGGTTCATTACATTGTGACACGAATTTCCCTACATCAACCACCTCCACAAATAATCCTACCGCCGACTATGCCCATCGTTTGGAGGAATTGTCTGCCATTTACAGTGAAGTTACTGATGCTCTAATACTGGCCCACCAAAAGAGTGCGGACAGGTATAACTTACGTAGGAAACACGTCACCTTTATTGTATGTCTGGAGGAGGAATAATACCCTTTCACAAGGAGCTCTGTTCTTCTCTGCCAAATTGGCACCCCGTTTTGTCAAAGCCAAGGTTGTAAGAAAAATATCGTACTTAGTTTACTCCCTGTCCGACTCCTCTGGCAAGCATGTCGGTAATTACCATATTAAGGACATCGTAAAGTCGGGAAGTGAAGAGTTAGCCGAGACTGCTCCCATTGTTGCAGGAATCATAAACTGATTCACTGTGTATCTCCACAACCCTTTTGGTAAGCCCACAAAGTCTTACCTTAGTTGGCGTGTAAAGTGTCAATTACACGTCCAGCCCTTCACAAATAAAGCAAGCCTCTTTATTTATTTTGTTTTTAAATAAATGTATATTCATATTAGGTACATCCAAATGTTGCGTTTGTACCAACTTTCTTTCTCTCTCGGCAATTTGCCTTCGTTTTTTTCCTTTTTTTCGTTTATTTTCTCACCTCTTCTGAGGCTGATCACTTTAGAACAGAGACACCCTTCGAGTCACGATGTTTGGGAAGTCATGAACCCAAATCGTCGCCTCTCAACCCTAACACTATACAATGTTCATGCCTGTCTTGCTTAGTCTCGTCATGTCATGTAAATTGTAATTTTTTGTTTTTGTTTACTGGCCCTTGCATTGGCTGCCTCGATGTAAATTTTTCTTTATAGTTTAAAAAAAAAAAAAAACAATTAACAATTGCTTTTCGGCATACCGTTCTAGAAGTCAGATTTTGTAAATTCCAAAGGATAAAATTCCGACTCAGAACCAGTCAACCTTCTTTTACAATCACCATATTTTACCTACCGTGGTAAAGTCATGCCTTTTCTTTCCCTTGATTTTCAGCTTACGTTGAGTACGTAAAACCCAATAGTGGTCTCAAGTATGAAAATCGGAAATACTTACTTTCACAGTTGCTTTTCATGTACGTATAAGTTTTTCATTTTTTTCTTAATTTAAAAAAAAAAATTGATGGCGTCCTTTCACCCGTGCTCATGTTTTCCCCCAAAATTGGATATTGACACGTCCATTTTGGAAATTGTATTTATAAAAAACCTAAAGTTAGTCCATTATAAGTCATATGCAAATCCTTTGGCTCGTTTCAACTAAAGTATGTAAAACCGAATCATCCGGTCTTTGGTTGTTATAACGAAACTGTTAAAAATTGAGATGCTACCGGCATCTATGGGTTGCTTGAGCAAACTCCCATGTTTTAATATTTCAAACAAATGGTGCGAAACTTGGCTAGTCGCTGAGTTTTTGGTAGATCGGTAGCAACCTGTTTTAACTACGAACAAGAGAAGCCATTTTGGTAGACACTTCCAAACGTCAAATGTGTAGTTTTTAATTCTATAAATGTGTGCGGTTTTTACACTATAAAAATGCTAACATCTCATTATTATTGCTTCTTCCTAACGCAAGTTTAAACAGTAAAACAACTGCCAGTGTTTGGCCCGGTGTATTATCACCGTTAAAATATACATTTATAACATGTCACAGTGAATAAAAAATGAAGTTTTTTGCAAAAGGAATTATTTAATTTTAAAGGACCCTTACAATTTTAACATGGGCCTTACGATCCGGATTGCAATCAGAGGACTGCAATAATATAAAAACAAGAACCAGCTACCAATTAATACAGATGACCAAAATTACAATTACCGGAATTACAAAGATGAACAAAGGAAGACTGGATTCACATCGGAAATGAGATAAGTTTTTAGTGCCTTCCCACCCGTACCCATATCCTTTTAACATCCATTCAGAACTCATACATAGTTTTTTAACAAGATTAATCCCATATATATCGTATCTAAAAAAATAAAATCACTACCCACGTAAAGATTTTATGCAACTCATGATTCTCAATTAATGATTGAACAATAGGTTATCAATTAATAATTGCCAGAAATATTGTCGTTGTTGTCTTTCAGGCAGGTAGCTTCTCAAATAAATAGTCGGAACACATTTTATCAGGGATTAAGCTACGAAAAGGTATTTGTACCCAATATGGATAAGATCAAATCTTTAATAGCCAAGAGAGGCGTGATTAAGGGGAAATTGACACGTTTCGCGGATTCTATAAACTCCTTGTCCGCGAATGAAATTAAACTGAGGTACGACCTAATTAAGCCATTGTTAGATCAATTCGAATCTATACAGGACAAAATTGAAATTTTATCGGATGAGGAACTGGAAAATTCTATTCAGCGCGAGACGTTCGAAAATCAATATTTTTCAGTTTTAGCGACTGCCAAGGGGGCGATTGATTCAATCGACCAGGGTAGGGTCGAGATCAAACTTCCAACTCTCCAATTGAGAGAATTCGATGGAAATCAAAAAGATTGGGTAAATTTCGTTGAAACCTTTAAAACTTTGGTTCATAATAACGGTTCCTTGAGCAACGTCCAAAAGTTCTTTTACTTGCAATCTACGCTGAAAGGGAACGCATTGAAAATAATTGCTAATCTAGAAGTTTCGAAATTAAACTACCTATCGGCTTGGGAATTGTTGCACGACAGATTTGCGAATCTCAGGGCTACCGTACATAAACATATCCAAACTCTATTTCAATTAAAAGATATGAAACATAAAGAGCCTGTAGCATTAAGGTATTTAATTGATGAAACCAATGTCAATTTAAAGGCGTTACAAAACATCGGAGTCAAAGTAGATCAATGGGATCCTTTGATTATTTACATAATTTCAAATAAATTGGATATAGCTACCCGGAAAAATTGGGAACAATATACATTGCAAGGTGAATTACCTACATTAAAGGAATTCATAAAATGTTTATCTGCTAGGGCGCAAGTATTGGAGCTCATGAATGCTTCAGAGAAAAAATCTTCTATACTACATAAAATGCAAATAGGCAACAATAATAACAAAAAAGATTTATCGGTATTCTTGGCAATAAAGGCAAACAACTGCATTTATTGTAATGATAAAGGTCATCAAATTTATTTTTGCGAAAAATTTATAAAATTAAAATTACAGGATAGGATTGATGCTACGAAAACCATCCGGGCGTGTTTTAAATGTTTGAGGTTGGGTCATCAAGCACAGAGTTGCAAGACAAACCTGACCTGCAAAATTTGTGGCAAGTATAGCCACAATACTCTACTACACAAGGAGGTACCTCCGCCGGATACCTCAAATGTGGATGCTAATAACGAGGTTATAGTATCGAATTTTTCTGCATCGGAGAAGGAAAAAAAAATAATATTATTATCAACCGCCTACATAGGAATTGTGGGGGCCAACAATAAATTTTTTAAGGCTCGCGCCCTGATTGACTCTGGCGCGCAGAGTAATTTTATGAGAGCTGAATTTGCTAATAAATTAAATTTACCATGTGAATGGATAAACAAACCTGTGTCTGGGATCCATAATAATATCACACACATAAAAAGGAGAATTTCAGTGGAGATGACTTCGCTTAATACTGATTATAAACGCGAAATATGATGTCTGATTCTACAGGAAATTACAACCAATTTACCACAAGTGACAATGGCGAAAAAAGAGTTCAAACTGCCACCAGGACTGGAGCTGGCAGACTCGAACTTCAATATAGCTGCACCCATCGACATCCTGTTGGGCGCGGAGAGCTTCTGGGAAATGCTAAACAACGATAGATTGAAACTCGAGTCAGGACCAACGCTTCAACGTACGCAACTGGGATGGATTGTGACCGGTCCGATCAACGTGTACCCCAAACAAAGGCCTGTATCAGATTTTTGCAGATTATCTATAAATAAGTTGAGTCATCAAATAGAAAAATTTTGGAAATTGGAAGAGATTAATTCCACTAAAATTCAAACTCAAGTAGAAAAGGCTTACGAAGCCAGTTTTATTAGTACTCATACTAGAGAAGATGACGGTAGATATGTAGTAAGTTTACTGCGTCGGGCATGCATTGATCAGTTGGGAAACTCATTGATCACTGCCGAAAAGAGATTTAAAAATATAGAAAGAAAATTTGTGTCACATCCCGAGTTAAAGACACAATATTTAAAATTCATGCGTGAATATGAAGAACTGGGACACATGGAGGTGTGTGACCAGTCAAAAGGGGATCGTGACTCCTATTTTTTACCGCATCACGCTGCAGTGAAAGAATCCAGCACTACTACTAATGTGAGGGTCGTTTTTGACGGCTCCGCCAAAACCTCAAATGGAATTTCCCTCAATGAAGCCTTGATGACAGGACCTGTTATACAAAAGGATCTATATAACCAACTATTGCATTTCAGGAAACATCAAATAGTCATGACTGCCGACATCGAGAAGATGTACCGCCAGATTAACATGTGTGAGGATGACCTGGACCTACAGAAGATAGTATGGCGCGAGTCGCCACAGGATGTGCTCAAGCATTATCGTCTGAAGACTGTGACTTATGGACTGGCACCTACCTCCTTCTTGGCCACAAGATGCTTGAAGCAAATTGGTATGGATAATAATTTAATTTTTCCTAGAGCTAGTCAGGTCATAGAAAATGACTTCTATATGGGTGACTTGTTAACGGGAGCAGATGAGCTGGAATCCTGTAAGAATTTAAAAGAAGAATTAATCAGCATCTTGTCATCTGAGAGCAAACGAGAGATATTGTCTTAAATCGCATCAACCTTCGATCCATTGGGACTCCTAGGGCCGATAATAGTCATAGCCAAATTGATATTGCAAAGGCTGTGGCAGTTCAAAGCAGCGTGGGATGATCAATTACCTAATGAAATATTAGCACCCTGGAGGACCTACCTGCAAGATTTAATTCAGCTAAATGTGTTGAAAATACCAAGAAAAATTATTTGCAAGCAAGCAAAAGAGCTACAGCTGCACGGTTTTTGCGATTCGTCTGAGAGGGCTTTCGGAGCCTGTATTTATATGGTGTCAATGGACTACAGCGGTAAGTGGCATTCACATTTAATAACATCCAAATCAAGGGTAGCACCATTGAAGTGTATTTCACTGCCTAAGTTGGAGCTGTGTAGTGCTGTACTACTGGCGAAATTAATGAAAACTATAAAACAAGCACTAAATATAATGAAGATCAACACATATTATTGGTGTGACTCTACGATAGCGCTGTGTTGGCTGAAAGGTCAACCTACTCATTGGAGCACTTTCGTGGCTAATCGAGTAGCTGAAATACAAGAACTGAGTGATCCAGATCAATGGAGACACGTATCATCATCCGACAATGCAGCGGATATACTTTCAAGAGGAACTACTGCAGATAAATTGATAAATTCTACAATATGGTGGAATGGACCAAGTTGGTTGACTGACGGAGTCAACGATTGGCCTATATCGAACATTTCCTGTTCAAACCCTCCGGAGCTCAAGAGTAAAAATATTCTATTATCTACTGATATTCAAGAATGGGAAATATTTGGAAAATTTTCCTCATTTATCAAATTGAAAAGGGTTACAGCATATGTGCTGCGGTTTGTGAATAACTGCAGAAAAATTAAAAGTAAAATTTCAGGTAATTTAAGTGTAGCTGAACTAGAAGCAAGTTTGAATTGTCTCCTGAAATCAGCTCAGGCACATGCCTTTGAAGACATTAAAAAACCATGGAAATGTCAACAAAAATAGTAACTTAAAATCTCTTCATCCTTTTTTATGTGATGGTCTTATATATGTGGGCGGTAGACTAAATTTAGCTACACACCTATCATACCAACAAAGACATCCAATTATATTGCCAGCTAAACATAAGCTAACCGAATTGATTATACGTCACTATCATTATGTAAACTTACACGCAGGACCTCAAGCCCTATTAGCTGAAATAAGATTAAGGTTTTGGCCCATTTTTGGGAAAAATACTGTTAAAAAGATATTACATAAGTGTATTGTGTGTTTTAGGTGTCATCCTCGTACTAGTAACCAAATCATGGGCAGCTTACCGAGCGAAAGAATCACACCGAGCCGACCGTTTGCTATCACGGGAGTCGATTTTGCCGGACCGATTCCAACCAAAAGTAGGCCACTGAGGAAAGCTCCACTCGTAAAATCGTATTTATGTATTTTTGTCTGTTTTTCCACAAAGGCGGTTCACTTGGAATTAGTTTCAGATTTATCTAGCAATGCTTTCTTGAACAGTTTAAAGAGATTTATATCCCGTAGGGGAGAACCTGATAAGATCTTTTCCGACAACGCTAGCAACTTTCGGGGAGCCTGTAACAGGCTCAAGGAGCTGTATAACAGTTTGAGAGAAAACAACGACAAAATTCAAAATTATTTAGCCAACAGAGGTATTGAGTGGAGGTTCATAACCCCTCGAGCCCCTAGTCAGGAAGGGCTGTGGGAAGCTGCAGTCAAGTCAGCAAAGTTTCATTTGTATAGAGTCACTAATAATTCTGCTTTAACCTTTGAACTTTTGTATACCTTAATTTGTCAGATTGAGGCCTGTCTAAATTCCCGTCCATTGACTTCCTTGTCTGATGACATCCACGATTACCAACCTCTCACCCCAAACTATTTCCTCATAGGCACTAAATCCTCTATCATTCCGGAGATAGATGTCCGAGCCATACCAGACAACAGGCTAACCATATATCAGAGAATCCTTGCGCTAACGTTATCCTTTTGGTCTAGATGGAAGCGAGAGTACTTGATGGAACTACAAAAAAGGACTAAATGGCAAACCAGTAATCAACGGGCTCTGCAAAAGGATGATCTGGTTATTCTGAAGGAAGATAATTTACCTCCACCATTATGGAAAATGGCGCGAGTCATATGTACACATCCCGGCGCGGATGGTGTAGTGCGAGTGGTTACCCTGAAAACCCTTCAAGGAATCTTTGTCAGGCCTATCACAAAGATATGTCTAATGCCTCTGGATCCGGAAGCTGAACCTGTGACGGACGCCCCGGACCCTTCCGTCAGTCCGGACGGCCATGATGAAACTTTTTTAGGGTGAAAATATTAAAAAAAAGACCCTTTAAAGGTACCAAACTCAGGAACAACATGACGACCTATAAATTGATGATTGATTATGCACCCAGCACTGTGGTGCTTATATCGTGGATTCCACCTGGAGAAGATCCTAACCAATGGACTTGAAGAAAAAAAAGACAATTGTGTTGTGTTGTGTTTATTATAATATTATTTTGTGTTGGGTTGTGTTCTATTATAATATTATTTTGTGTTGAGTTATTATTTAAATATGTGAAAAAAAAATTTTTTTTGGTTAATTTAAGTTTATGTAATTAGTTTAGGTTAATCACCTTAAAATCCAACTTGTGAATGTATATTTTAAATAATAGTATAATAATCAGTGTAGGATCAGGTCAGATTTGAAAAATAAGTTTTTGGCTGCTAATTTATAATAGGTTAAATTATTTGTTAGTATTTGTACGGTATTTAGAGTCAGGAATTGTGTTTTTTGCCTTGGTTGTCTCCTGTTTTTGTTATGTTTTCTTGAAGGGTTCATAAATCAATAAAGGCGATTTAGGAACCCCGGGGCGGGAGACTATGTTAAAAATTGAGATGCTACCGGCATCTATGGGTTGCTTGAGCAAACTCCCATGTTTTAATATTTCAAACAAATGGTGCGAAACTTGGCTAGTCGCTGAGTTTTCGGTATATCGGTAGCAACCTGTTTTAACTACAAACAAGAGAAGCCGTTTTGGAAGACACTTCCAAACGTCAAATGTGTAGTTTTTAATTCTATAAATGTGTGCGGTTTTTACACTATAAAAATGCTGACATCTCATTATTATTGCTTCTTCCTAATGCAAGTTTAAACAGTAAAACAACTGCCAGTGTTTGGCCCGGTGTATTATCACCGTTAAAATATACATTTATAACATGTCACATTGAATAAAAAGTGAAGTTTTTTGCAAAAGGAATTATTTTATTTAAAAGGACCCTTACAATTTTAACAGAAACCATTGATTTGTTTCTTCTCTACTGTTACGTCACGTATGTTTTGTATTACACGTTTCTACCCCACGGGACAGGTTAATAAAACCTCACGGTCATCCTGATTCTCGAACTCAAATAATTGTAATTTTTAACGTAAATCAGCATTGTCTTGTTCGATCATCGTTTTACAATTATTACCTCTTGTTTTCGTCACCGAAACTTGTCACTATAGATAGTATGTAAAACCACCGTAGGTCTGTCCCATTTTATTGCTTGGTGTAAGCAGAACTATACTCTGCCATCACTTTATACCTAGTGACATATGAAGTAACATTAAATTGTCTATCTTTTCTGTTGTTCTATCGTACGCCTTCCGGGCTACGGGGTTAGTTAATCTAGCGAATCCTTATATACAATATTAAAACAAATATTGTTAACATTTATTTTGTTGTACTTAAACACCTTTTGTTGTACCTGTTACACGATAGGACAGATCCTTAAAATACCAGCAATGATACGAGAAGTTCGGTATAATTACTTTATACTCTTAACTAAATGTCAAGGTGTTGGTCATGTGTCATTAATTTGTCATGAGAACCGCCCTTTTTGATCGTGTGTCATTAATTTGTCATGAGAACCACTTTTGTGTATAATTGTGTACTTGTATAACCTGTACACCACACGTGAAGACGTTACAATACTCACCATGAATCGTGCGAACGAAATTATTTCAAGCCTCTGTGTGCGTACTACGCAATGTAGTCCACAACCCTTTTTTATTCAACGCCAATGCCCGTGGACTTCCTATTTTTCCCCTTGTTTCCAAAAGGAAAGAAGCCCAGGAATATCTATATCTCAAAAGGACTAGTTTTCAGCATCACTGTCAACTATAGGGCATAGTGCCGCAGGAGTTAATCGATGGGCACAATACCACCAAACTCGTCGTCTGGGAAAATAATAAGAAAAATCCCAGGTTTGTGAAATTGGAGCAAGGGTCTATCTATTCTCACAATCAAGTAGGAGTTTTTAAACGACCCCCTAATCGTTTGCCAAATACACGCGAAAGATTAGCATTTGGTATAATGTGTATTCATTCTCCTCTCATTGTTTTAATATTATCAGGTAACATGCTGGTGGATTATGTTTCATCCTCACATAGAGTTCGAATTGAAAATTAGTCCAGTCCCTAGCATGTTTCGTCACTCAACTCCTTTCCGTCTCTTTCCTTTCTCCCCACCCTCATGTTCTCAAATATATGTTATGAAGTGGAAAATCTGTTGTTGACCATAGTTCGAATCGGTAACTGATCGGTTACCAACATGCTTTCTTCCTCACTCTCTTCGTACGTCTCATCATCTTTATCCTGGTTTCAATGAAACACATTCATGAATAGTGGACCCGTATGGCATGCACTTGGCGTACCATCTGTCTCTTTGACAACCTTTATCCATGAATCAGTTTCTCTGCTTTACCGTGACTCGTTCACGACTCTTTGTCTTGTTCTTTGAAATTCTACGAAAATATTACCACCTTAAGTTAACATAGGCCATGGAAGGCCGGTTGTTTTTCAACCAAGGTATTTTGTTACCCGGCAAAGCCAGGTTATCCTAGTAAAGGATAATGTTCAGGAATGTAACCTTAAACTAGTTAGGAATCTCTCTCTCTCTCTCTCTCTCTTCGTTTTCTCTGGGTCTGTGGTCAAAACCTTGTTTGTTTTATTCTCTGGACCCATTTTGTTTCTCTCCAAACCTTTTCTTCATTGGTCTCTAGGGCAGGTAAACTTCAAGAATTTTGCTTTAATAATAATTTCTCCCGGATTTAAAAAGAAGCCCACAAGGATGTCTTCACCGGCAGCCAACAGCCAAGTTGGGCTTCACTTCCTGGCAGCCCTCGCTGTGGTTACGGAGGTCCCCTTGCTGCTATTTTCTACATAGTTGTTCCTGAAAGCACGGACCATACCGTACATATGTATGTTGTCTTGTTGTGCCGCTGCGAGCCGAGTTGTCCCACTATATATAACGACACTCTGGACTACATTTTGGGCACGCTAGCCCCTGGGTTTGTTCCTGCTCTCGCTACCAAGCCAGTTTGGCCGTCTCTTGCTCTGTCATGCAATGACGCGTACCATGTCATGTGTAAACTATTATTACCTTGACTCTCCAGTATTCGCTGAACGCATACCTTTACAAGTTATTCCAAGCTACATTATGCTTCGATAAATATTATATACGATCCGTGCTCACATAATGGCACATTAGTATTCGTACTGGCATATCTGCAGATCCTGGATTCTTCTCTTCAACGACCTCTGTAACCATAGCCTCCGCAATGCAACCACAGTCTCCACTTCGCAACCTTCGACGTCTACGATGAAATAAAGTGTTTTCTCCAAGGCCCTAGTATACTCCTGAGTGTTATCTCAATTGGGCCAGATTACAGTGATAATGTAATCCTTTTAGAGTCTGTGAAATCACGTCTCTTCGTAATTCTTCGAAACTCTCCGCATCTCGTCGAAATCATAAACAAATCTACGCACCGCAAACTTAGCTTCCGGACCAATGAAACCTTAGAGTCACACACGGTTTTTCCTCTTTTTCTCAATTGCATAACCTTGTCTTTTGTTTTCTCAATTTCATAACCTTGTTGTATAGTTCTTCCAATTGCATGACTCTGTATGGTGTTTCACCCGTCTATGTTTTAACTACTTGGTCCTTATATTCTATTTTCCTCCCCTCCCTACCCTTGCAAACATTGTTACCTAGCCTATGGCATAAGCTAGTTTTATGTTTTAGTCAGTTTTCTCTCTGGTCAACAAATCTCTCGCAAATTCCCGTTGGTAGCTTAGAGGATTCCTGCCCTACTGCTCCATTGCCACGTCGCTTTTTTTCCGAGCGTGGGGGGAAGTGTTACGATACACCCTACAAGCATTATGTCGCCACAGTCCCGTGGAGCGGCGAAGTGTATTACGTCGTTTCCCCTTGCAAGGATTGACATGCCTCCCCTCCCCGCAACGGCCCCGCGGAAGGCTAGCAGCAAGCCGCTCTATGAGTAAATTATTGCTTCCCCCCTTACAAGGATTGACATACCGCACCCCTCCCCTGCGGGCCTGCTAGGAACGCGTTCCCCCGCCGCCAGATCCCAACCGGCCGCTGACTCGATAGATCGCGCCCCTCACAGTGCGCTCGGTATAATTCCCACGCGAGTCGATCTCTACCGAAATATACAGGCTCGTGGACCATGGCCCGCTCCACACGCCATCACCGTCACCTAGACTGGACCCTGGACTGCTTCCCTCCCCGGCTCCCTGCCGCAGACAACAAGCTGTGGGTTGATTCCACGATTTCCCTCTTACTAAATGTGTCCCCTTGCCATACACGGTTGATACGATCACACCCCAGAGAGATTTGAGAGACCCCTTCGTAGGAGACACCTAACTAGGGCCTGTTGTTGATTTGTGATTACTAATTATGTTGTTGCTAGATGTTGTAATTGTGTACACCAGTCAATACAGATATGTTTTCACCTAGCTACCTCTTTCATTTGACGGAATCACGTGGGCGAGTTTTGGCATTCACCTATGTAACCTTTACCCCCCCCCATAGCTACCTACAACCCTGACGAAGAGAGCTTTCCCGCCTGCCGACGGCATTGAGCTAGCTGAGAGCAAAAGGTAGGTGGTTTCCTTCCACCCGGGACTACTACAGTTCTTAAGAGCTGTATATACCCTGTCAATATCCTCTGAGATGTTAGTTGCGGTGAAATCTGACACATTCTTCGGGATATTGAAGAGAATGACATTGTTTGCTCGCATCTTTCACTCTTCGATTTCTGTCAGTAAATCACACATATTAGATGGTGGAATTTGGGAGTTAACTTCTGATGACAATGTTTGAGGTATGTTTTTAAAGGCTGATAATTCGCCTTCAAGGATCCCCATTCGTACCGCCATCAATCCAGTGGTTCCCAAAAGTTCTGAAGTTATCGGCGTAATTTTCCCCATTTGCTCCTTAGTAAATTTATTAACTGGGTCATGGATAATTTTTATTAGTGAGCTTAAAAGGTCATTTGCCTTGATCATGTAAATCATGGAGTTTTCGTGCAGATCCATGATTGTTTGATAATTGAGCTAAGGTTGTTACTTCGAGATAATATTTAACAGAGAAAATAATAAATTTGAAATTTCTCAATAATTCCAATAGCTAGTAGCGACTCAGGTAGCACTTGTTTACTTTTCCAATGATTTGTTACTTTTAATGGTTTATTTATTAATTTTTCAGGAGCCAAAAAAAAAGAAACAGAAACAGACTGCTGTCACTTTTAGTTGTAATAAATACCTTTTTTTTCGGTGACTTGACTAGAATACTAGCAATATGGTTCAATTTGTGCACTTTTCCGAAGATTTCTGTCACTTTTAACACTTCTTTATTAATTTTACGGGAGCAAAACAAAAACATACACCTGTCACTTTGAGGTATTATTGTTGTATGAAGACACAAATGCTGTAATTCCTTCGATGCAACTGGATGGAGTAACATTAGCCAACTGTGATTCATTTAAGTATCTGGGCTCACTAATCCACAGAGACGGAGGATGTGCAGCGGATGTCATCCATAGAATAGGTGTAGGATGGACTAAATTCAGATCCGTAACACGAATATTGTGTGACTCCAAAATGCCTATAAAACTTAAAGGAAAGATATACCAAACTATCGTAAGACCCGCAATAATGTATGGCTCCGAATGCTAGACTATGTACAACTCCTACTCTAGGCAACTCAAAACAGCAGAAATGCGAATGCTTAGATGGTCGGTAGGAGTATCACTAAAAGATAAGATCAAAAGTTCACGCATTCGTGGTAGCCTGGGTGTCACAGACATAAATAGTAAGCTGGAGGAACGACAGTTGAGATGGTATGGACACATAAGACGGAAACCATCAGACCACACAGTGAGATAGGCAATGTCTATGGAGCTTCATCGACAGTCATCCAGAGGAAGACCGAAGAACTCCTGGGTGACTCAATGCTCTAAAATTCTTCATAGAAACGGCCTGGATGAAGGCGATACCCGGAACAGAAGAAATTATAACCTGAGAACGAGAAGAGCCGACCCCAACAGCCTACCTAGGCAATGAGTTGGGACAGCGCAATGAAGAAGAAGAAGAAGATGAGGATGATGCTAAATATTATGATGAATCTATTTCAAAAGTTATGCAAGATGATAAATACTTAATCATCTCAACGAAAGATCAAACTCAAGTCGTTATTTCAAATATAACAAATTTCAACTCATTAATTCAAAAAATTAATCAAAATGAATTTATGCTCAATAGAAACATTGAAAAATTCTCTTCTAAGTTTGAACTCGACTCCAATCTTCCATATAATTTTGAAATTCGCTCATTTAAATAAAATTAATATACCTTTTCTTTCTTCGTAATTTTAAATGATGGCCTAGAACTTCCTTGAAGGGTGAAAGCCAGAAAAAATTGAATTTGAACATTAAAGAAATTAATTCTAATGTCGAAAAAGTAAACCACTTAACTAACGCTTTAGAGAGAAGATCCTTTATATCTTGTCAAATTAGAATACCTCAAGAATTAACAAAAACTTTTAATGTTAAAATAGATAATATTATAAATACTGTTATTTAGTAAAAACAATGTTATACACCCAACTGTGTTGACACCAACACAGTTTGTAGGAGAACTACTCGTATCATTAAGTTCAAGCTACCTTACACAAGGAAGAGAACATCCACTCCCACCAAATAATATTGAAAACATTCATTCATTATTAGACATTTCTACGCTCACTTCATTTTTCATTAACCGATACTTACGCGAGTTTACCAAATAATTGTAATTTTAAAAATATGTATCTATTAAAATATTGACATTTGGCAAAAGATTTTAAATAATAAATGGATCTTTGTGCAAAGTAATCATACTAGATTGCCGATAGATTGCAGAATTTATAACTTCAAGAAATAAGCATAATAGAGACAGGCTTTCAGTGACAAGTCACACTATCAAAGCTATGAAGCTTACACTAGAATGCTACAATTCATTGCTACCGACAGGGCTGGATCTAGGGGGGGGGGCGAACCTTCTTAAGAGAGTTTGAGACTTTTAGGGGGGTTGTAGAAAACCCAGAGAAAATTAGGGGGCATTGAGATGGCACAGTGAGGGTGTGGCCAGCTAAAAGAAATATGATCTAAAAAGACAAAAAAACATGCTAACCACGTACTTATAAAGCAAAGAAAACTTTAATATTGGTTAAATTATATTATTGTATGAATCGTAGGTACTCATTTTTATTACGTGTGCGAAAATTTATTTATTTCGGTAGTTCAGGAAGTGGGTGAAAATTGAACGTAAAGATTTCATTACATTCAAAATGAAAATTAAATTGGATGTTATGAATTTTTTTATTATGTAATATCTTACGTGTGTTATTATTATTAAGAGTTGACACTGTATCATGAATACAAGAAGGAAGGAAGTAGCAAGTAGTAAAAAAAAGTAACTCAAGATGGATCCAAAAAGTTTTATTAATAAATCTACAGAAGCGGTTCAACAACTACAAAATTGCATCAATGACAGTGCAACTAAATTAAGCAAAGAACAAATTACTAAATTAACCCCGAAAACAATTACAATTTTGGGGGTCATAAGCGAAATGGCAGCAAAAATTGCCGAAATTTCCGGGGAAAATAAAATATTAAAAGAAATCACGGGAAACAATAAACAATGTCAAAATTTGGGAAAAAAAATATTATCTCTCCGAAAGAAGAACAGACGACGGAGAAAACCGAAGAGGACATTAAAAAAAATATTAACCCAATTGAAACCGGAGTGATGGGAATAAAAAATGCAAAAGACGGGAAAACTGTTGTTACATGCAGAAACAGTCAGCACATTGAAAAACTACAGGAAGACATAAAAACAAAGTTCTGCGAAAAATATACAACGAAGATCCCGGATAAAAGATTCCCATCAATAAAAGTCGTTGGAATAACACACAAAATGGATGAAAGAGAAATCGTTCAGAACATAAAAATTCAGAACGAGTTTCCAGAAGAACCACAAAAAATGGAAGTATCCGCAATAAAAAACAAAAAATCAAAAACAGGAGAAGAATACATAATTTATTTGGAAGTAGATTCACAAACACATGGAACAATGTTACAAATGCAAAAAATAAATAATGGATGGGAAAGGGTCCGAGTATTTGACGCATTTAACATTAAACGGTGCTACAAATGCTACGGGTTTAATCATGAAGGAAGTGAATGCAAAAAAGACTCCTTTGTATGCCCTAAATGTACAGGAGGGCATAGAAGTGAAGCATGTACTTCTATTAGAGGCACAGAAAGATGCATAAATTGTATCAATACCAAAAGCAAATTAAAGATAAACATAGAGTCAAATCATCCTGCGTGGAGCTTTGAATGTCCGGTATATAAAAGAAAATTAGAATTGGAAAAGAAAAAGGTCAATTTTTTATAAAAAGCAACCAACTGCAAGGAATTCTATGTTTAAATATTCAAAATTTGAAATCGAATAGTGAGGAGGTCCAGATACTGATGGAACATAATAAACCCACAATGGTAATGTTAAGCGAGACTCACGTAACATGCGACATTGAAGACAGCGAAATTACTTTTCAGGGATATACTACAGTACGTTGTGATTCCTATAGTAGACATACAGGGGGAGAAGTGATAATTATTAGAAAAGACATACTATATGAAGTAATTTCCAACACACAGTACGAAAAGAACTGCTGGATACTTGCAATAAGGATAACTTCGGGATATAAGAAAGGAGTTTATGGAGTAATTTACCACTCTCCAAATGCAAGTACCAAAGACTTTCTATCATTTATAGAGAACTGGTGCACCATAAATCTCCAAGAAGAAGAAGATAATATCTTAACTGGTGACTTCAATATAAATTTCAAAAACTTTAAGGATACATATACTAAAAGACTAAAACAAATTATTCAAACTTTGTGAATGAAACAACTTGTTAAAAGTGAGACACGAATAACAGATAAATCCAGTACGTTAATTGACCTTGTCATATCAAATACATTGGATTTGAACGTAAAAGTTCTTGATGAACCAAAAATAACCGATCATAACCTTATCCACATTATAGATAACATTAAAAGAAATAAGACGAAAACCAGCAAAATAATAAAATACAGAAACTATAAAAAATATAACAATGAAAGATTAATTAAACTTCTGGGTGGCATGGATGAACTTCATCAAATGGAATACAATGAAAAGTCTAAATCATTAATAAATAATCTACAAGAAGTAATTACAGGAAAAATATTACAGGAAATCAAATAAAAATAAGATATTACAAAAAAGAAAAGTCCCAATAAACTACTTTTAAGTAGTTTGTCAATTGATAAGTTAAGACCAATCCAAGCTACTAAAATAAGAGGAACAAATAAATGGTATAATATAGAACTACAAACAATACAAAATGAAAGAGATAGATTGTACAAAATTGCAAAAATCTCAAGAAACTCTGAAGACTGGAAAGCATTCAAAAATATGAGAAATAAATACACAAAACAATTGAAAATTTGTAAGAACGATTACTTCAAAAACAAAATTATCTCTGAAAAGGAGACACTAAAAAAATGTGGAAAACCATAAAAGGATTACTACAAACCGAAGATAAAGAGATGAAATACGACATTGAATTCCCACATCAGATACAGGGTACCATACAGAACTGCTTCAACGAATATTTCGGAAACAGCATAATAGAATTGCATCAGAGTATACCAATGCTGAACAAAGACATCTACGTGAGAAATGTTCGGCTAAACCGAGAAAAACTTGTGTTTAAAGAGATTGATGAAACATATCTTTTACAGATTCTTAACAGCACCAAATCAAAAGCGAGTCCAGATGGAATAAGTTTTACCATTTTGAAAGATGCAATGCCAGTGATAGGACATCATCTACTGAATATAATAAATGAATCATTAAGAAGTGGAAAATTTCCAAACACATGGAAAACATCTACTGTGATCCCGATTCCGAAAGTTGTTAATATCAGAAAATGTGAAGAATTTAGACCAATAAATATGTTACCAAAATACAAACAGGTACTAGAAATTGTAATAAAAAAACAACTTGTTGAGTATTTGAAAAAACATAACATATTATGTGAGGAGCAATCAGGATTCCGGAACAACAACTCTTGCGAAGTGGCGATAAACATAGTGATTGATACATGGAAGAAAGAAACAGACAAATAAAAATCACCATTGCAGCATTCTTAGATTTCAAAAGAGCATTTGAAACGATAGAAGGGAAAATACTATTGGAAAAACTAGAAGACATAGGTTTTTCTGACGTAGCTCTGAATCTATTCAAATAATATCTCCAGGAAAGGAAACAGGTAACGAAAGTTGAAAGCTCAGAATCAGAACCGATAGAAAACAACTAGTATTAGGTCCAATTCTATTTATAATTTACATAAATGATATTATCAAAACTATTAAACATTGCAAAATTAGACTATTTGCAGACGATACCTTAATCTATATTTCGTGTGTAGATTACATAGAAGCAATTAACAAAATAAACGAAGACCTACAAAATATAGCAAAATGGCTGAAATTAAATAAGTTGAAACGGAACGTAAACAAAACAAAATATATGGAAATAGGCAATAAAACATATAACACAGGGTTAAATTTGACAATTAATGGTGAAAAAATTGGAAAAGTAAATTAAATCAAATACCTGGGTGTAATACTCGACTCAAAACTGACTTTCATAGCAAACTTTGAATATGTGCTAAAAAAGGTATCAAAAAAGGTAAATTTTCTTAGAAGACTAAGGCGTAAATTAAATAGAAGCACTACGTAGCTTATTTATAAAACTATCGTTGCTCCACACTTGGACTACTGCTCTACGATGTTATATTTGGCCAATGAAGGAAATTTGAAAAAACTAGAAGTTATACAAAACAAAGCTATGAGATGTATACTGGGGAAAGGCAAATACGCAAGAATTAATCAAATGAGAGAGGAGCTAAATTGGATTCCAATAAAAAAGAGACTACTATTTAATGTGTTAATTTTTGTGTATAAAATTATGAAAAACCAAATGCCAAAATACTTTAAGGATGAAATTGTTTTTAATAGAGACATTCATAATTACGAAACAAGAAATATAAACAGAGTTCGATTGCCACAAGTGAAGAAATCAAAATCACAGAACTGCCTAATGTACAGAGGACTAAAGATGTATGATGAAATGCCTGAAAGTATGAAGAATGAAGAAAGAATGAATGTATTTAAAAAGAAATGTTATGATTACTGTAAAAATATTTAAATTTATCAAATGAAATGTTACATTGTGCTTATTAGTTTATATTCATGTAGTATAAACTAACTCAATAAATAAAAAAATAAAAAACCCGATACTTAAAATACAAAATAATTTAATATATTTTTTATCGAATTATTGAATCCGTGACCTCCCCCCCCCCCCATCTTTCTCCCACCCATCCACCCCTTTCAAACGCTGGCGAGAGGGGGCGCCACCGTTAAGTTTCTGCCCGGTTTGAAAATGTCGTAGATCCGGTGCTGGCTACCGACGACTTAATCACAAATGCATACGTAGTACAACAACATGAATTTAATATCGTAAATGGCGATTGCTGTATCTGAATAGCCTTTTATAGATTATACAAAAAGTTAGAAAATGCTTCTTTAGAAATAATACTGAAAAAGATTACTGTATTGAAATATTTAATCAATGTTATAATCCGAGACAAATGCACCAGATGCATCCCTTTGTCTAGGATTGTAAGCGGGATTATTTTCCTCGCGGATTTCACTAAACAACATATCTCATGCAGACCCATTACGACTCCTATAGTTGTAAAACGTTGTAGCGAAAGGTTATTACAAAGACTAAGGGAAAAAACTTTCACTTGAAAATTTGATGCATCAAAGAAAAATTATCTAATTCTACTTTTCAACAAATAACATAAATTCATTAAAAATATAATTTTATCACAAAGAATTATTGCTATATTATTAAATAAAGCAAAAATATCCGATAAATCTTCTGAGAAAGATACAAAACTATTTCCATCACTACTGTTGGAAATTAAAGCAATAGTTGAAATAGTTCTGAATTAAGACATGAACAAATCATTCAAACAAATAATTTCTTATTAGAACATAAGCAACAAAAAAACGTATGATAGATAATCAAGAATGTATAAGTAATATTGTTTAATGTTTTAATAATTGTAAATTATATTGAACAGATGAACATCAAATTAAATTTAATTAATCGAACAAACTACGTAGCTCAGCATCGACTTACGAGACCTTACCAATGTATTGTAATTTTCCTAGTATTACATTTTTCCATCTTTGTTTTTGTTTTGACGTTGTTTTTGATTTTGTCTTCTATTTTGTTTTTGATTTTGCTTTGATTCTGTTGTGCTTAACTTAGATGTTCTTTGTAATAAATAAATAAAAATAACGTGTAAAAGCCCAGCCGGGCGGGAAATTCATTATAAATAAATATTTTACTATAGATTCTCATCTAGGTACTTACTTCAGATATCTTTACTATCAGACTGAAGAGAGATAGCTTTTAAATGTATTATTTTATTAAAAAAAAAATATTTTTTTTAAACCAAAACTATTATTAAATATTTAACTGACAGCCCTGAAACAGTTAGCTAATTAGCAATACATGTTTAATAATTTCAAACAAATATAACTTTGAAGTTAACCATAAACTCAATGCAAATTTACTCTATTTAGTGCTTATAAATACTGTTGACAACTTTTTGACAAGTCCCCCTTCTTTAGGTACATCATTTTTATTCTAAATAATCCTATCTTAATTTTATGTTCTCTGTTATTATAACATTGGTATTATTTTTTTGTATAGTAACAGTAGTTTAGTAACACATAATAGTATCCTTTGCCTAAATATTTGCTACTTTGTTAAATGTTCATTTCTACTTTGTTATTATTGATAATCTCCTGTGTACCACTGTATACTTATAATATCATGTACTCACTTCAATGTAAAAGCCATGCTATGGCGTTTAAATAAATAAATAAATATGTTAGTATTCCAGTGTGACGAAGTCTGGTAATAAACCTATCCTTTGATTGATTCAACTACGATTATCGTCATAAGATAATACCACCATCGAGCAATATGATAAAAAATGGTGATTAATTAAAGAAGAATAACATGAAAAACGAGAAACTATTATATTCTCCTTACAATTCTTTCCTCGTTCATTTGCTCTACATACCCAAACCATCTGAGCGTCCCTTTCTTAATCTTACTCATTACGCTTACATTATTTGGCTTGCATTCTTTGTGAATATCCACGTTTCTCACACGATCGCACATGGTTTTACCTCAGGTACGCCTCAGGGATCTTATTTCTACAATTTATGTTATATTAGCATTCAGATACTTTCATCCTTCCTCTGCCAGTTCTATTCCTCACTGCCATACATCAGGTAGGTAACAGCACTTAATTATGGACGGCTAGTTTGGACAGTTTTTGTTGGCGTTCAGTCCTCCATTAATGGAGTGACCTACATTTACCCTACTTTCAATATCTCTATCAGCCTTCCAAAATGTCACACATGTGGGAAGACGTTTTATGATAAACTTTTCTATTAAACATTGTTATTTTATTGTGACTTTAAAAATCAATATTTTTTGATCTACCGAAGACGTCTAAGATCTAAAATAAAACTTAACTAAGATAATTATTTTCAGAGTAAAAATTTATAACTCCCACAGAAAGTTAAAAAAATTACAACACATACTTAAAAATTAGAAAAAGTGTTAATAGTCATGAAATATTATTAAAATCTAAATAAAAAAAATGTAAATCATAAAATTTTATTTTCATGTTAATTCTTACGTTTATAATAATTATTTTTTGTTATACAACTGGGTTCCTTTTTTGATTATCTTGTGTTTATTTATAAAAGCTTTTAATATATGAATGCAATGATTTCCTATTCTAAGACGATTTTTATACTTAACTAGCTGACCCGGCAAACGTTGTTCTGCCATATAAATTATCTCCAGTGAATATTTTGGTTGTTAAATAAAAAACGATTGTATTGTAATAATTCAATAACGAATGTAATGAATGTATTGTAAATATTCATTTCAATTTACCTGCACGTTCAACACGCTCTTCTGTCCTGTTCAGGGTGGATCAATGCAAGACAAACTGTAAGCAGAATTCTTGCCTGAGCAGACTATGCAATAGTTATAATAGCGTATTATCCAATGTGAACATTTTCAATTGCGAACTTACCAAATATAAGAGGTCCATAAAAGAATATTTCTCTGATGGTTCTTGAAGAATGTTATGTTTTATTGTTTATATTTCTGTTATGATTTGATTTATTTGTACAACCTCTCTCCATGGCTACCAATGTATTGATAGATTTTTGTTTTATAATATTATATTAAATAAAAAAAGGTTTTAAGTATATGTAATATTAACATACCCGCTAGACAAACTCGTAGTAAAGATACTTTTAAATGCAACAATAAACTCAACACTAATTACTCTATATACTCACCAATTCCAAGAATCCATAACCTTGCGAATAAATACTGCGAATCTATAGATATATTTAGTATTGACAGTTTTGAATGTTTCAAAAATCAACTAATCTCGATTCTATCTGCTAATAATTAACTTTTATTATTTTTTTTTATTTTTCTCATAAAATATTTTCTCATCTAAACCTCACCAGTAAAATGTATACTTACTTTATAATATTTTTGCAGTTCTATTTACACTTTGTTCTATGTCAGGTCTTATTATTATTGTTAATAATATGTATAAATATTTAAAGCTGAATTGTTTTAGTTTTTTGTAAGTACAACTTGTACTATTTCATTTCATTTCTTTTTTATGTTGTAATATTCTTTACCTAACGAGTCGATTGCATTCATATTTATTCTGTTTTATTGTTTATGTAATACATGTAATTAATATTGTTAATTATATATTTGCTTCTTTTCTTGTAAAAGCCCACTGGGGCGTTAATAAAATATAAAATTATATAAAATATATATATATTTTATATAATTTTTGGATTCATATTCCTTTTTTTATAAAATTAATTTACATATTCTTATTATGCTGTCTCATTAGAAGTAAAGTCACAAGGAGGAAATCAATAATTGGTTTTATTTTGGCTATTTAAGACTATGTATAAACTGAAATAAAAGTAAGCTGTTGATTTCCCAAAAATTTAAAAATTATTTCATTCTGTTTGAAATACGAACGACGCGACGCGCAACCGTCGCGACGGTTAAATTTGTTCATACAAAAATTCTAAAATCGCGATTAAAAAATGGGAGGGTGGGGGTACGAGGGTAAAAATTTTGGGCTTTAGGTATTTTTCGAATAATTAAAAACAAAAAAAAAATGGCAAAAAATAGGATTTTTTTCTCGATGGGGATACCCTCAATCACCTAGCATTATGAAATATATTTTATGACCTATTCTCATACCTACCAAATATATTTAAAAAAAATCATTAAAGTCGGTCTAGGCGTTTCGGAGGAATGCGCCCACAAACACTGTGACACGAGATTTTTATATTTATAGATTTATGAATGATAATTGTTTCTCCGTTTGAAAGTAATTAGTTTTTAAATAATGAAGTTTTTTAAATAATGAGTTTTTAAAAAATGATGCTTACCTATCACAAAAATCACTGCACAATCACTGCACTTCACTTAATTGTGTAAATTAAAAATACCGAATGCCTTGACGTCCACTCGTTCTGCATTCAATGATTAATTTGATATTTTCTGATGCAGTGATGAACCGAGGGGTGGAAGGTGCTGTAAGGGGTAAAAAGTGGATGGGAAATGGCTATCTTGGGTGGCTCGTGACTTGCTCGTTCAAGAGTATTTTAAAAAATGGGATTTCTGAAAATCTCGTTTTAATCTTCGAATTTCAATAATTATTGTCTTGGGAATTACTTTGGCCTTTTATCCCTTCGGGCTAATTTGCTCGCTTTTAACACCTCATATAGGTGTTAAAGAAATCGTTGTGTCTCCCCTACTGTCATCGTCAGAAATATGATGTCTTGTGTTAGAAATAGAAAACAACACACTTTATATTCAAATCTAAAGGCTAACCACAGAAAAATTAAAATGTACACCTATATGAAGTCAAAGTAGCCGATGTCAACACAACTGCAAATAATTGCCCTCCAATACCGCAAGGTCGAAAAATAAAGTGAAATATGTTTCAGGGATAACAAAGCCGTGTTTTGGAGGATAAAAAAACAAAGATTTTTGTTGAGAATTTAAATTAGAAAACAACTGTACAAAAGTAAATTATTTGTAATGGTTCGATAAAAACTAACAATTTATAATTTTTCTTTGAATAATAGGAAAAAAATATAAATATCAATTTTAATTTGTCGAACTCCATTTTAAATAAAATGGGGAAGAAGAAATTTTTCCACAACTTTAATAGTTTATTTTTCTACATTTTACAGTAGTTAGCGTAGGTACCTAATTAATGTTACTACATATAATATTTATGTACTTTTATTGACGTATTCATATTATTTATTGACAAAGACAATAATTAGATATTATGAACTAAGGGGGGGGGGGCGGAGGGGGCGGCCCGCCCCGGGCCCCCGGTCCTGGAGGGCCCCCAAAAGCCTCCATGTTCCCTTGATCAAATCTTAAATAAGGCTTTAAGACACCAGGACACTGTAAAAAAAAGTTATAATTTTTTTATTCCATTTTTTGAAAGATGCACTTGTTAAGAATTCTCTCACCAATTTTTTAAAAGAAATTCGAAAAATGGACGGAGATACAGCATTTTATATGAAACCATTTGAAACAGTTTGTATGTTGAATTATCCATCAGCAAAACTTTGAATGCGTTTTTCTCGAAGCTTTTTACATTTTTCAACCTGGCTGACAACATATTAAACAAACTCTACATCCGATTTTCATTCACCAATTCTTAAACTGTTCGAAAATCCAGTGTCTATGGCACCATGTAGGGGAATTTCGATATAAAAAAAAAGATAAAATGGCGGACCAGCGAATTTTATTTTTCATTTTTTGGTAGTAAATTTTCATCGTTCATAAAAATAAGAAAACTGAAGGGGGCCCTTTATAAAACAATCCCTACGTGGTGTCATAGTCAGAGCCAGATTAAAAATGTCGGGGCCCCTAGCCAATGCACGTCTCGGGGCCCCTTTATGCCCCCCTAGGCAGTGGCTTACACTGCTTGGTGGACAATACGGCCCTGCCAGGGCCGGTTTAAACATGTCGGGGCCCCTAGGCAGTTGCCTACACTTGTTATGGATAGTAAGGCCCTGGCTGTAGTGACTGGATTTTCGAAGTCAGTGGCCTACACTGCCTTATGGACAATACGACCTGCTAGGGCTGGCTTAAACATGTCATGGCCCCTAGGCAACGCACGCCTCGGGGCCCCTTTACCCTGGGGGCCCCTACCCGATGCGATGCATCTAGGCAGTTGCCTACGAGTCTAATGGATAGTACGGCCCTGGCTATAGTGACTGGATTTTTGAAGGCAGTTGCTCTGCTGCCTTAAAGCCTTGTTTAGGATTTGATCAAGTGAACACGGAGGCGATTGGAAGCCCCCCCCCCCAGGACCAGAGGCCCGTGTGAACTGAATAAAAATCCTGTAAAATTACATCAACTCTTTAAAATAGGGGGGGGGGGGGGGCTCATTCAGCTTTACCGCCCCGGGCCTCTCCCGGGCCACTGGTGACTGGACAACTCAGAATGAAACCAACTCAGAAGTACCTCAGAAAGGTCAATAAGAATAATGATTAAAAAATTGGTTAAATATATAGGTAAAGTTAGGTTAGGGTTACCGGCTAATCTAAAATTATTTTGTCATAGATTTTAATAAACTTTCTAAGTTGGTTTCATTCTAAGTTGGCATGGAACCATTATCAACATGTGAACCTGTACTCAGTGGCGTAGCGAGGAGGGTGCGGGGGGGGGGCGGACCGCCCCGGGTTCCACCTGAGGGGGTGACGCTCGAAAGTGGGGAAAAAACTTACGAGAGTGCAAAATTGCGGCAAAAAATATTTAATGCTTGACTCTTATTATCTCTATGGCTCGTTTGGTCGGGGATTCCCGAAAAAATGTTCTATTTTTTTTATTTTTGTTCCTAGCTCGAAGAATTGCTCGGTTGGGGATTTCCTCGAAATATTCCTTGTGTCATTCTAATTTCGTAATGTCATTGTTATCGTAAACTTAAACTCGTGAAGTGAATTGTTATCTATTGACTGACGTGAATTAGTGAAAAAGTTGTTATTCTGTTAGCGTTTTTATTAGCGCTGAAAGATCATTTAAAAAAAAAACAAGGTAAGTGGATTTGATAGTTCATTTTTCTAATAGACGCAAAACTTGAATACAATTATACCAGAATCGATCGATAACTGATCGAAGAAAAATGATCAATCATCTGTATGTTTTTTTTTCTGTATTATATTGCTTTGGCACATGAATAAATACTTACGGAATAATAAGTACTTTGGAGGTTTTCAGAAAACGTTTTTTATGATTTCGAAATATGTGTTTTGAATTTGTTGACGAAGCGCTATTTCCACCGATTACCAAGTCAATTGCCGACAGTATTTACACCAAACGATTAGCTGCTTACACTGGGATAGTTTCGCAAGCTAAGGTAATTCGTCTACCAAATGTAAGAGCACCATCAGATTTCGATCAGTTATCGATTCTTTGAATAAGAGGTCACCTTCGCATTATTAGCGATGTAAATCATAATACCTAAATTATTTTATCCAAAATCTAGTTTGAGTTACTAAAAATAAATGATCCCGTATATTTTGAATAATTTTTATTATATGTACAAGTATAATCTGTAAACTAGTAATCCTTAAATCAGATTTTTGTTTTAGTCCTAATTTTGAAAAATAAAAAGTTTTTGACTGGCGACGTTACGTGAGTATGGCGTCTTGACGGTGTGTTTATTCGTTGACCTGGCCTATACTAATCTCACATTTTTCCAGATTTATCGATTCAGATCAGTTATCGATTCTTTGGATAAGGGGTTACCTTCGCATTACTAGCGATGTAAATCATAATACCTAAATTATTTTATCCAAAATCTAGTTTGAGTTACTTAAAATAAAGGATACCGTATATTTTGAATAATTTTTATTATACGTACAAGTATAATCGATAAACTAGTAATCCTTAAATCAGATTTTTGCCTTAGTCCTAATTTTGAAAAATAAAAAGTTTTTGACTGGCGACGTTACGTGAGTAATTGACGGTGTGTTTATTCGTTGACCTGGCCTATACTAATCTCACATTTTTCCAGATTTAAGTTGAGTCTGTGTGAGAATCCAAAAGCTTGCATAAAAGTTTCACACGGAACAAGCAAATGGTTTTCTTTTGAATTTTGGAGCACACGGTGTGTAACTCAAATATTAAGCACATCTCATAATCATCATATCACATCATCTTCAATTTAAGATTGAACCTGTTTTCAGTAAATCGTTTTGTTTAAAACTACACCCATAACATGAAAATGGTTTTCCTTCGATATTTGCAGCACATAGTCTTAAAACTTTCATATCTTGCAACTCAGCGAATATCGAGTAGAACTCGAAATTGGTTTCCTTCAAAATGGGTCCGCAGATGAACATATTTACAAATGAAATTTCGAAGGAAACCATTTTCGAGTTCCACGTGCAAGATTTGAAAGTTGACGAATATATGCTACAAAGATCGGAGTAAAACCATTTTCGTGTACTGCGTGCATTAATAATTAAAGTGGGGCTCACACCTTCACTACCCCACAATTGAAATTTTATCGTTACACTCTGAGCACAAAACTGGTTTTAACTTAAGAATGGGTTGTTAAAATTATATTTTCACGCCAGCAAATGATTTTGAAGAACACTCGGAACTTTAGAACGGTAGTTTAGAACTAGAACAAAACTGGTTTTAAAATTCTGTGCGCGTTTCTCCAGGTTCAAAACTGCATCTAGAACTCAAAAATGGATTTCCTCAGATTTTTGCACCACATAGTATGTAACTTGAATTTTTTAATTGCACTTGGAAAATGAGAATGGTTTCATTACAAATGCGTAGGTACATGCATCCGCGTATGGATATTTTTTGGAAATTCTGAATACAAGACTTGTTTTAGCTTAAAAATTAATCTGGTAAGAGTCCACCGGCTTAAATTAAAATTGAACCTTATTCATTATTTCAAAACTGGTTTAAATTTAAGAGTGAATCTAAGTATATATAAGAGTGAAGCTGAGGCCTTACACCTTTACTATTGAAATTTTATCGTTACACCCAGAACACAAAACTGGTTTTAACTTAAATATGGGTTGTTAAAATGATGTTTTCATGCCAGCAAATGATTCCCTTCAGAATTTTGCAGGATATTAGAATTGAAGACTCCACTCAGAACTCTGTTATTTGTAGCCCTATGGCTCGGTCGGTCGGGATTTCCAAAAAATGTTGTTGTTTTATTTTCGTTCCTAGCTCTTACTATTGCTTTGAGGGGGATTCCCCTGAAATATTCCTCGCTTATCACCTGTGTCATTCTCATTTCTTTCGTACATTGTGATTGACGGGAACTCATGAAGGAAATTATTATCATTGATTGTTGAAAAAGTTGTTATTTGGTTAGTGTTTTTAAAAGTGTTTCAATTTTGAGGACTGCGAAATTTTTGTTTATACATTTGACTAGCTAGTAGTTTATATTTAAGTAGCTAGTAGTTTATAGTTTATATTTAAGTAGCTAGTAGTGTATAGTTTATATTTAAGTAGCTAGTAGTTTATAGTTTATATTTAAGTAGCTAGTAGTTTATAGTTTATTTTTAAGTAGCTAGTAGTTTATAGTTTATATTTAAGTAGCGAGTAGTTTATAGTTTATATTTAAGTAGCTAGTAGTTTATAGTTTATAATTAAGGAGATCGAAATTTGCGTTTTGAATATCTCATTTCGAATTTTGGAGGGGGGGGGGGGTGTGACACCAAGTTTTCCACCCCGGGTGCCCCCATGCTAGCTACACCACTGCCTGTACTGAATTTCATGAACTACATTCCTGAATTGTGTGTGTTAACAAATCGTATCTCACTCAAAACTACATATTTGTGATGGGTATAAAACCTTGTCTTGTTCGACATGGTTTTCCAAATTACCATGTAAGTAGAAATTTCTCTAAAAATCACGGATGTGGCACCACTGACCCTGGTATCTCCTACAATGTAAGTGCAAACGTGCGTTCTGGACACGACTTTCCCGCACTGTCAGTGAGGATCACGTAAAATTTTCAATTGATTCTCAGAGCGGGATTCCGAATAACTTATCTACATGCAACTCTTTTAGGTACATAACTGTTTTATCTTTTGTGAAAAGAGTTTAATCGTGAACTGTATTTCAACAGAGAATAACAATAAAAAGGTGAAAAAAATAACCTTAGCAATCCCAAATACAAACTGTAAATAATAAGCCACTGGCGTTGTCGCCACTAGTTGTAACAGTTTTGATTTGATACTCTTAAGTAAGTACCGATGGATAAGTATGGTTGCCACTTATAACTTCGAATTGATTTTTACTTCCTATTTGAAAAGCCAGGCATCACAAATAATAATAATAAATCTTTATTTTACAAAAATTGCATGATTTATAACTAAAAAACGTACATATTCAATATTAATGTTTACAATGGTTTATATATGTAAGTTACATAAGAACAAAAGGATAATAACGGAAAATAATATAAATATGAACAGTAGGTACTTTAAGAATAGGAAAATAGTTATAAATTAAGGTTCCTCGTAATCAGCCTCACTAGGCAATAATTTGAGTAATAATTTGAGGCAATAATTTAAGTAAATTCATATTACTTATTAACATACTCGTACCTACACTTATATTATATAATCACACAGTAGATTGGTTGCATTAACAATAATTTTGATAATAACAATCAGTACCTTGGTTTAATTTCGAATTTGGTTGAGTGCGCCGGTAATGGCCCTTTCATTATTTTTGATCCAAATTTTTATGTTATTTTTGAAAAAAAATTGTGAATCACATTTTTTTACTCTATCTGGAAGAATGTTGTAAAGTCTTGTAACAAGGTTTCTAAAATTTCGTTGACCAAAAGTAGTATGCGTTATGGGAATATGTATTAAGTCTCTGTTATTGTTTCGTTTACAGAGAGTATTTAATTAAGTTCTAGTCTGTAATTAGAGGTAGTCTAGGATTATTTTTATAATAGTTTTATGTGCCTTTATGATTGGGTCTAATGCAGATGCAGTGCCATCTCCCCATACTACGATGCAATACTTAGATTGACAGACTGCAAAATAAATCATTTTCAGGTGTTGTAAATTGAGAAAGTTTCGTGTTGTTCTGAAGAAGTGCACTGTTTTTCTTATTTTGTTTGCAATTATTTGAGTGTGAAGATTCCATTTGATATATGGATCAATGGTGAGGCCGAGGTACCTACTTTATCTATGTAGCGCGCTCAATATAGGGGCACTGGCAACATTCATTGGAATTTAAACATGTGTGTAATCTAATACAGGCATCATCGTGAGGTTGTCAGTGTGAGCTTATTTGTATCCATCCACTTTTTTATAATGCTTATATCCGTTTCAACTTTTTCTTAGACGGCTGGCCAAGTGTCAGCTTCAAACAGAAAAACAGTGTCATCGGCAAAACTAACAATTTTCCCTTGAATATTAATATAGCATAATTCATTAATATAGCATAATTCGTTAAAAGGAACAATGACGGTCCTAACATGCTATCCTGTGTTATTCCATAGTTATTTGAGTACTGGTCGCTAAGTGTATTATTTATTTTAACATGTTGCTTTCGTTTTTTAAGGTAGCTTGAAAAAAAAGTTAGTTCGTTGCCTGTAATTTGTACAAGTTTGATTATTAATTTACTGTGTGATATTGTATCAAAGGCTTTAAAAAGGTCTAAAAAGTTTGAAATATTTTGTTTGAAATGTTTTGAAATGTTTGAAATGTTTTGCTTTTATCGAGGTTTTTAACAATGAAATCAGTTACGGTGGCAATAGCGTCAGAGGTACTTTTGTTTTACGTCCCTTATTGAAGTTTTTTTCACTGAAAGATTTGAATTTACTGCAAAACAAGTGACGTCAAGATATTCTGAATGAATTTGCAACGATTTATTTATATATAGGGTGTCCCGTAGCAGATTTAGAAGTTTAAATTCAAATATTTGTAAAACCGTTGCACGGGTAAGAGGGAAGGGGGTATGGTTCTGCGCGGCATACGTGCGGATTGTTTATAGTCCAGGCAACGAATACCAAAAAAGACCGAAAAGCGGAAATAATTCAGTTGTAGGATAAGGTGTCCTTAATAACATACTAAAAGTATCGTGGGGTGGGAGTGGAGCTAAGGGTAGGGCGGGGGTCTCTAAAGGTTCATTTTTTCAGTTTTTCGTTAATAACTCGAAAACTACTACCTTTAACGAAAAAACGTCTGTAAATTAAATTATCTACATAATATTCTTTAAAAAAAAGGTTCTTTAAATTTTTTTGTTAGGATCAACAGGAGATATGAAGGGGCGGAAATGTCAATTTTTAAAAAAAAGGTTTTATTGTTAAAAATGAAAGTTTTATTTAAACAATAAAAATTAAATTTTTATTGTTAAAATGGAAATGGAAGAGCATGGAAGAACTTATTCCACAAATAGTTGAAGAGTTTCCTTGGTGTCAGCTTTGACTAAATTTCAGAAGCATCTGGAATCCCTTAAGGATAATGGGTCTACCACTGCTTTGTGGGTTCAGTAGATACTTCCATATAGTTACCCTGATGAAGAAATTCATTGATCCTGAGTGTGGCAGTGTTTGGGACGGCTACTTGGCGTGTGTACAGCAGATTCTTCCATGCAAGTGGGCACTTCCAGTATGCAAAATGTGCCCATCTCTATGTGCAAGATATGATACAACTGAAAGCTAGCAATCTGGAGGCGTACAAGGAGTTTGCAGAAAATTGTTACTTCACTGTTAATCGCACAGGTATACCTTGGGTAAGTATTTGATCGGATTTGTCATAGAACAAACACTTATGCGCTCCATGAAGAGTTCAGGTGGCCTGACGCGAGAAAGAGGAATGACTGATTCTGTACTCGCCAAGTGGGTTCGTGGATCACCCGGGGGCACCGCCATCTGCACGTCTTTGACGGAGTTTGCTGATGTAGTTTTCGCAACTCGAGAGCAGCGCGTTGATTTCCGGGTATCACAGCAAACGAGAGATTAACGAGATCGAGATTCACGAATGGTTCAATGACCATCCCCCTATTCCAAAGTTGGGTTCGCTAATGTGCTGACAGCGGGCATCCTGGGAAATTCCAAAATAAGCCATGGATATTGGAATAAATTGGGGCTCAATGACTGGAAAGGCCACGGTGGAACATTTTCCTGCTGGGGGATGTGGGCCTATAAAATACCGTGGTACGCCATCTTGCAATAACATCAGCAACATTTCCAGTAAGTCCTACTCCTTGGCATCCTAGAGTGGTCTTTATGATCCCGCGAGTCCCGGGTAATATGACCACTGACCCTAACATCGTGGTCGTGTGGAAGTGTGAGTTTCCGGTGCCATAAAACCGGATCAACTCAGTAAGGAAAGGTAACCCCTACAGAAAAATCCCTGGGGAAGGCAATGGGAAACCACTCCAGTACCTTTTCCCAGCATATCACTATGGAGAGAAACCAACCAATGGCCCCGAGTCCCAGGCGGCCCTCAAATGGGCCAGGGGTGCGAAGAATCTCTCGGCTCAAAATAGTGAATTCAAAAATAAGATTAGGAACATTGAATGTTAGAGGTTTATACAGCGGTAATTTGGATAAAACGATACAGGAAATGGATAGATTAAAAGAAAATATTCTTGGAATTAGTGAACTGAGATAAACTGGCAGCGGCATACACCAACATGAGAAGGGAAATCTATACTACTCAAGAAGTGACCCACAGGACAGAAACCGTCGAAACGGAGTTGCTATGTAAAATGAAGAAGAGAAGTATGTAAAATTTGTTAAGAATTTCGTACCCATCTTGGACAGAATAATATTATTACAATTACACTGTCAACCCATCAACATTAATATTATTCAAGTGTACGCACCAACAGCGGAAGTGAGATATGATGGTGATGTGGAATCTTTTTATGACTCACTAGCTAGTACATTGCAAAGTTTGAAAGGAGGAGAAGTCAATTTTGTCATTGGAGACTTAAATGCCAAAATTGGCGAAGGCCGCCGCTCTCATATATTTGGTGAATATTTAGGCATAAGCAATCAAAGAGGTGATAGAGTATATGAATTCTGCCAGGATAAAAATATGGTTGTATACCTGGTTTAAGCTCCCGAAAAGAAGGCTTTATACGTGGAGATCACCTCAGGATGAAACAATCTATGATATTGTCAGGAACCAAATTGACTATATGTTAGTAGACCATAGATTCAGGAACTTTTTAAAGAGAGTCACCACGTACCCTGGTGCGGACATTGGTTCTGACCATGTTTTGCTAACTGCCGATATTGTTTTACGCTTAAAACAAATAAAAAAAAGCCCAAAAACAAAATTAAAATGGATATCTTGAAACTCCACGAAGAAGTGGTCAGAAATAGGGTATCTCAGACTTTGAACAATAATATTAGGCTACTCCCTTGTGATCCATAGATAGAAATACAAGCACAATGGGATAACCTTAAGTCAGTTATATGTGAAACCTGTGATACAAATTTGAAAGCTGATAAGCAAATTAGAAAAAAGAATTGGATGACTGACCACATTTTGAACTTAATGGATGAGAGACGTAAACACAAACATAATGAGACACAATATAAAAACTTACAAAGAACGATTAGACGTGAAATTAAAAAAGCCAAAGAAGAATGGATAAAATCACAGTATGAAGAACTAGAGTCGTACAGTCGTAGTCACAATGCATTCAAACTTCACAGAAAATTGATGAAAATTACGGGCATTTCTAGAAAAATTACTCCATCAAGTTTAGTTGACGATTCCAATAAATTAATATTGGATATTTGAAAAAGATATTTTACAAACATGGGAAAAGTATATTCATGATACATTCAAAGATATAAGACCTTACATTAATATTCCTAATGATCAATTGCATCAACCATCGATTTTAAAATGCGATAAACACTTCCAGACAATAGAAAAGCGTGCGGACCAGACGATATTCCAGTTGAGGTGTTGAAGCTTTAATGATGAAAATGTTGACTACCTGTTGAGGTTATTTAACTCTATATATGACACAGAGAATAGACCCGATGATTAGCTGAAATCCACCTTCGTGACATTGCCTAAAAAACAATACCCTAAGAAGAGCAGTGACTATCGATTTACAAGCCTGATGAGTTATTTCCTTAAATTATTCCTTAAAATAATACATGCCAGGTTACGCAATAAGTGCGAGCAGTACTTGGATGACACTCAGTTTGGCTTCAGAAATGCATTTGGAACGCGTGAAGCATTATTGTTTAACGGCGTACTATTGCAAAAGTGTCGTGACCAAAAGAAAGGAAGTATTTGCCTGTTTTATTGACTACAAAAAGGCATTTGACAGGGTAAAACATGCTGACCTAATGAAAATGCTTGCGGATTGTAACGTTGACACCAAAGGCCAGAATTTCATTAAAAACCTTTATTGGTTCCAAACAGCAGAAAAAAGGCATGGGAATGAGAGATCTAATTTAATTGCTATTCAGCTAGAGTTCGACAAGGCCTGTCGCCACTATTGTTTAATCTCTATTCCAACTACGTCTTTAAAAGAGCCCTAAGTAATACTGAGAAGGGTCTGAAGATCAGCGGAGTTGTCATTAATAACGTAAAATACGCAGATGATACTGTATTACTAGCTGACTGTATCGATGATCTCCAAGACTTAAATCTCGTTAATAATGCTGGTGAGCAACTGGACCTAACAATCAACGTCAATAAAACTAAATGGATGACATTTGGACGACTAGATCACTCTGAATCAGTAATACAGTTAAATGGTTGCAATGTCGAAACGGTGGAAAGATTTAGATACCTCGGCAGTATTCTCACGGAGACTCTTGACCCAGATGTAGAGGTTAGATGCAAAATTGAAGCAGCAAGAACCGTGTTCATTAAAATGAAATCTCTCTTCTGCAATGACAATATCAGTTAAAAACTAAGGCGGAGAATGCTAAAATGTTATGTGTGGTCGGTCTTGCTCTATGGATATGAAACATGGACCTTGAAAGTAAATACCATGAACAGGTTAGAGGCTTTTGAAATATGGCTTCACCGGAGAATGCTCAAGGTCCCATGGACCGACATGATCACCGACACAGAAATTCTCAGGCGGGCTAGAGCGTATAAAGAACTGTTTACATTAATAAAAATCAGGAAAATTTAATATCTGGGTCATATACTTCGAGGGGAGAAGTATCACTTGCTCCATTTAATATTGAAAGGCAAGATAGAGAAGAAGAAGAAAATCATTAAAAAATGTATTCGGACACTTATTTATGACGAAAATTTCTCTATTTCGTCCGTCTATTTACGGTTTTACAAATTAATAAATTTAAGTTCTTTACATTCTTATTTTGCTTAGACATTATTGAAAAATGATAAATAATTATGATCAAAAAATAATTACAAAAAGTACATAATTTTAATAGTTTTATCATCACGCCTTTCAGCATTTTTGGATGTAGGTATAAATTAAAGCAAATTTGTAATGAAATAAAATCGATATTGAGTTATAATTTTAAAAAGTTGGTACGAAGAATAATTATTTTTTCTCATTGGAACCGCCCTGTAGAATCGTAAGAACATCTTTCGGCGAAATGTTCATTTTCAAAATGTGCTTATCAAAATGATGTTGATAATCCATCGCATTGTAACAAATTTTATAATTTCGTACGTCTAAATTCATAATAGGTATATTGCAATAATATACGAGTAAGTTACACTACTTTGCTATTATTTAGAAATTATAAGTAATGCTGCGATGACCTATGTCATCAAATATGAACGTCTGACTTTTTAAATAATTTTTTAATTATCATGAATTTTAATAGTATCTATAAATCACATAAACATAATTTCTCTGATGAAACACTAAACATAATTATTTAAGTTATCTAATCAGGTTTCTGTAACCTTTTTCTTCAATAAATGATTTCTTTTATTCATGTTGGATTTCACTTGCACTAACTCCTTTCTCAAACACAAGCACCAGATCATATTATGGACGCACATAATATGTGGCACATATTGTATATTGCAAAAAAGCTGTAGTTTATGCAGAATTTATTTCAATGTAACAAAAAAATACAACATACAAATAAAGAATTTTTGTCTTTTAAGCTATTTATTTATATACCTTGGTTGCGCCAGTTTGGATTTAAATCATTTGCTCTTGTGACATTGCCCGCCGCTACATGTATTTGGACTGCCCGCTGTGAAAGCAATGTGATTGCCGTGTATTAATTGTATTAGTTTGACCCGCACCACGGAACGCGAGTAATAAGGAGTATTAATGTTAATTGCCGATATTGTGCATTCTTACTTTTGTGAAACTGCCCGCCGCAGTACCATCAAGTACCTATCGTTTCGTTCCCCGCTACGTAGAAGTGTTATATTACGCTCGATACGTGAATATATTAGAAATGTTGTATTGTGAACTGATTAACTGTTATAATAAGTTTGAGAAGTTATAAGAGACAAAACCAGTGGCCTGAAATTGACGATAAAAAGTGCAGTGGTAAGTTTTTGGCATTCCAATTTACCATTCCTTCATTGCAGTTACTCAGTGAATTGTTATTTATTTGGCACACGAACACGCACCCGCTTACGAACGGATTGTCGCAGCCATTTTGGCCCGCCCAACCATTGGTCCTATTCCGAGGCCAGATACCTTTAAATTTGTTCGTATTTGTTGTGATAAGCATTAAAATAAATACACATTGTAGTGTACGGGAATACAGAGGTAAAATAAATGCACATCTGGTCGCAAGGATATTTATAGGATATTTAAGTAATAAATTAACATTTTTAAACCTTGCTTTGGAAAGCGAGAAAAAAAGTATACACGTGTTTATTACGTTAGATAATAAAAGGACATTATTCGTTATGTATGTTAAACCTAACAACGGGTCGCCGAACCTGCTCTGGATAGCGGCGACTCACCGTAGTCTCAGTTGGGGCTTGGGGCGGATCCTCGGGGCTGACGGGTTGAGGCGGGGGCAGCGTTACTACAGTGGTCTCCGTTTCCGAACCCACCCCCCCCCCTCCCCCTGGTCACCGTTTCCGGAAGCAGACGAGAACACCAGTGAACTCCTCGGTCTTATTTGGTCGATGTGCCTGTTGTATGTTGCCCCATCTAGCCCTGATACTCTTAAATTCCTAGTTCCTACCTTATCCAGCACTTGCCCCCCTGCCCATGTCCTGCCTGGACCGAAATCACGGAACCAAACTTTATCACCCGCGGCTACTGCTCGGTTGACCCCACCTGCCGCTTGGACTTGTCGCTCTTGACCCGCCTCTACTATAGCTGCCCTATCCGGCCTCATTGCATCTAAACGGGTACGTAGTGCTCTGCCCTGTAATACTCGTGCCGGTGTCTCCCCCGTAGTGCAATATTCTGTGTTGTGATAGATTAACGAAAATCGTTGTAATGCTATATTTACGTCTACTTTATCCCGTAAAGCCTTTTTAATGACGTTTTTACAAATTTTAACAGCGTTTTCCGCCGCACCGTTAGACGCCGGATGGTAAGGTGCTGAAAATACGTGGTTTATACCGTTCCCCCGTATAAAGCTTTCAAATTTCTCACTAGTAAAGGGAGGACCATTGTCTGGAACGATTTGACGCGGTAGCCCAAAACGTGCCCATATTTCCCGTAATTTACCAATTGTGACTTCTGCCGTAGTCCGTGTCATGTGACAAATTTCTATCCACTTCGAAGTGGCATCGACAGAAACTAAGTACGTGCGTCACGCAATTTGCAGGAAATCGAGATGAAGCATCTGCCAAGGGCTTTCCGGCCATCGCCATAGACGCGGAACCGATGCCGGCGGGGCCGCCGCTTCAGCTGCACATACCTCGCACTCCTTGCATTTCGTCTCTATAGCTTCATCCAAACCTGGCCACCAAACATAGCTCCGCGTGAAACTCTTCGTCTTGACTATGCCCATGTGGCTTTCATGTCATGTAACTCCGTCAAAACATTTGACCTGCAGACTTCTGGCACAACTAACCTCTGCCCCCACATTACACATCCTAGTTCTTCATATAATAATTCTATTCTTCTAATGAAAAACGGTTTTAACTGATTTACTTCAACGTGTTCCGGCCAACCGTATTTAATGTACCCAATGATCCTGCCTAAAATGTTATCGCGCTGTGTTTCCTTTTTTAATACGGCGTGATCCAATAACAAACTAGCCTCGGCAAAATGCAAATATGTTTGCTCGACTTGTTCCTGTTCTATCACCCCGCTGTTTTTAACCGGTAATCGTGATAGTCCATCGGCTCCGTTATCCGCCGAACGTACGCATTCAATATCGTAATCATAAGCGGACAATATTATGGCCCATCGTTGTAAACGACTAGCTGCCATTTGTGGAATTCCCGTTTTTGGCCCAAAGATTGATTCTAAAGGTTTATGATCTGTGCGTAATAAAAAATGACGTCCATATAAATATTGGTGAAATTTTTTAACCGCAAAAATAATTGCTAACGCTTCCTTGTGAATTAATGAATAATTAATTTCGGCGCTATTCAAGGTTAGTGAGGCGTATGCCACCGGGCGTTCCATTTCCCCCTCTGCCCCGCGTTGAGAGATAATCCCCCCCAGTCCCCGCGAAGATGCGTCACATGTTAAAATTAATTGCCGCTCAGGATCGTAATGCGTCAAAACCTCAGTGCTTGCCAATAATGATTTTACTTTTTCAAACGCCTTTCTACACTTTGCACATTGTCCCATTGCCATTTACACTCCTTTTTAAGCAGTCTACATAAGGGCATTAAAAATAAACTTAATTTTTTTGCAAGTTTTGCGTAAAAATTGACCATGCCTAAAAATTATCTCAATTCTGAGACATTTATCGGTTAAGCAATGTTTACAATCGCCTCCATTCTTTCTTGGGAAGTACTGATTCAAGTTTTATCAATAATAAACCCTAAATATACCCGATACCCGTTCTGCAAAAAAAACACATTTATTTTGTAATAAATTAAAAAATACACTTTGTAAAGCACCACTTTTTATAAAAAAAAAAAGTTGTTAAAAAAAAAAATTAAAAAGTGGTGCTTTACAAAGTGTATTTTTTAATTTATTATATAATGTCACACCACAAAGTATTTGCTTCCTTCGATAACATTTATTTTGTTTCACGCGCAACCCTTTTTTCTGTGAAACATCTAGAACCGAATATAATGACTCATTATGCTCCTGAGGAGTTTTTACAGTTATCAAAATATCGTCTATAAAAACGGAAACGTTCGGTATCCCTTTAAACAAATTTTCCATATATCTCTGAAAATCCCTGGGCTAGATGCTAAACCGTACACCAATCTATTATACTTAAACAACCCGAGATGAGTGTTAGTTACCGTAAAATTTTTTGATTCTTCATCTAATTCAATCTGATTGTAGGCGGTCGATAATTCAATTTTCGAGAAATAAACCTGCTAATAACTCGTCAGTCTTGGGTAAAGAATGCTTATCGACCAATAAGACCGGGTTCAAAGTAATTTTGAAATCAGCACAAACCCTTAAAGAGCAATCCTTCTTACAAACGGGTACCAGGGGGGTAGCCCATTCTGATGTCTCCACCGGTTTAATTACGCCCGCTGCCCCAGCATCGCCTTAAGTTCTGGGCGGTCACGTAGCGCGAACGGGAGCGGTCGTGCGCGACAGAAGACTGGCTTCGCGCCCGGCTGTACATGTAATTTCGCACGCCCGCCGGTGAAGCGCCCCAAGCCTCCTCTGAAAACATCTTTATACCTAGAAAAATCAAAAATATTTTTTTGATTATTCTTAATTAAATAATTGTCATATTCTAAGAGTGTAAAATTTCCCATCTCACCCATCAGAGCCACTTTAAAAAAAATTTGCAATCCTAAACATTACACATTTTTAATTTGGTAGGCGGGTATGGGTACCGCCACCCTGGGAACCATTTATTGGATGACCAACACCTCTGCCACAGGTCACCCCAAGTGGTTCGCTACGTTTGGTGACTTAGCAGGGGTGCCCGTGTTCTTGGGGTAATGTTTGTCCAGGTCTTGATGGCGGGTGCATCGGCCCACCTTCCGCGTGGCGGGCCGGATTGGGAGATGCTGGTTGAGGGAGACCCTTTACAACCGGTTACCGCTGTCCGGGCCGCTCGGTAGTACAGGGGCCCGACCCTCAGGCTCACGACTGAGGGTGGGCTGCCCCATCAACGAGTGTAAAAACCCCGCCGCTGCTGTTGTGCCGGTTCGTGACCGGAGGGGACCCAGCAGTAGCGTTTGGGGCGCTTTGGGCGACCTCTCCAGCCGGACTCTCCCTGCCCATCGCCTTGCACCGCAGTGGGTTGGTTGGATACATACGTCCGTCACTCCTGGAAACTCTGAACCCCAGCATCCTACCCACCCCTTATACCTTTTCCCTCCCAGACCCTCCTTCCTCTCATATATAAAAAAAAAACAACAATTAAAATCATGAACTTGCAACCTAAAATAATTAACGTCATTACAGCGGCAAGACGTAGGCGTCCCCGGTGCGGGCCAAAACTGTTGGTGAATTACACCAACATTCGCGGCCTGCACATCAATTTAAACTTTGTCCACCACCACCTTTTTTCTCAACGCCCAAACCTACTTTTCCTGTCTGAAACTCAGATAGCTGAGCCTGTAGACACCTCCTATCTGGACTGCCCGGGCTTCACCCTCGCAGGCAAGTTCAGACCTAAAGAAGGTGTCTGTCTCTATAGTCGAGCTGACGTCAACTGTGTGCGACTGTTGAATCTGGAAAACTCCAGATTCGACGTAATGTGGGTACGCGTCAATTTTGCCAGTACGGTAAGATTCTACGCGTGTTTATACCGCTCACCGAACCTTAGCGAATCAGACACATCAGAGCTCTTCAAAAAAAACCCAAAACGCTCTAACTAATTACACTTAAGCGACACTATTGATGACCTCTTGCCCCGCTACCCTACGGCAGAGTTTGTGGTCCTGGGGACTTCAATGTTCATAACGAACCTTGGTTGAAGTTCTCAGGATCAACAGACTCGGCTGGACGCCAAGCGGAATCCTTTGCCCTTTGCTACGGATTGGAGCAAATGGTTCAGGAGCCTACAAGGGTTCCTGATGTCCAGACTCACCGTTCCAATCTGTTAGACCTATTTTTAACTACTGTGCCACACGGTTACAGGACTAAAGTCACAGCGCCTTTAGGATCGTCCAACCACTGCCTGGTGACGACATCAATCCCTGTAAACTTCAGACCACAAACGAGAGGCTGAAGAGAAAAGTGTGGCACTATAGGTCAGCAGATTGGTTCGGTCTGCGGGCACATTTTAATGCTTTTCCGTGGTCAGTTGTTTGTTTTCGGACTTCGGATCCCTCAAGATGTGCCCAGGAAATTGGTGAAGTCATCACATCCGCGATGGATGGCTTCATCCAATCTACTGTTAAGGAAACTGGTGTAGGCTCAAAGCCGTGGTTCAATCGACAATGCGCTGAAGCGGTGCGACGAAAAAACGCGGCTTACCGAGCCTACAACACATCTAGAACATCCGAAGACAGAACAGCTTACAACAAAATGGCAAAGGAAACCAAGAGAATCATAAATAGTTCAAAATTCGAGCACGACCAGTAGATCAGCAGAAAGCTGACAGCATGCCCGCATGGCAGCAGGCAATTCTGGTCGCTTGCGGGCTCAATAGGTCGCAATTTCTGCAAATCCAGTCTGCCACCTCTTACCAGACCTGACGGATCACTAGCAAACACCGCCACCGAAAAGGCTAACATACTAGGTAAAATGTTTGCGGATAACTCAACCCTCGATAGCCAAGGTGCAGTCCCGGCGTCGGTTCCTCACTGCGGTTTTCGTATGAAAAAGCTGAGGATCCGGCATCGGAAAGTACTCCATGTTTTACGAGGGCTTGATGTTAATAAAGCTAGTGGGCCTGACAGAATACCTGCCCTGGTACTGCAGAGGTGCGCTGCAGAAATAGCTCCAATTTTGACGAAGCTTTTTAAAATGTCCCTGGAGACTGGCTCTGTGCCCTCTGGTTGGAAAAAAACGGTTATCCATCCTATTCCAAAGAAGGGTGACCGCTCCAACCCGGCCAAATCAGTTCTGTCTAAGGTGATGGAACGTGTGATCAACGAGAAACTGCTCACATACCTCGAGAAGAACAAAATTATTAATGACCGTCAATACGGATTCCGGCGGAACGATTCCGGTGACGCATGTTTGGGGGCGATGCCTGGAACGTTTCGGTGAGACCCAAACGGTTGCACTGGACATCTCCAAGGCCTTTGACTGGGTTTGGCACCGAGGACTTGTCAACAAACTGCATTCTTACGGACTTCCCGCATCCTTGTGTACGTGGATTGCCGACTTCTTGAGGGAGAGGTCGATTCAGACGGTAGTCGATGGTTTCACCTCTTCCTCACACTCGATAAATGCTGGCGTCCCGCAGGGATCGGTTCTGTCTCCGACTTCGTTTTTGTTGCATATCAACGACTTTTGTCATGTGCACCAATTCACTGTTGCAATCTTTAGAGCACAGGCGTCGGGTGGGAATGCTATCCTTGTTCTACCGGTATTACAATGGAAGATGCTCCGAGGAACTAGCATCATTGATCCCTTCGGCACCGGTGCATAGTCGGGAAACACGCCAAACGCGTGCCCAACATTTGTACACGGTTGACATTTGTCACATGAGAACGGGTCGTTTCTTCGACTCGTTCTTGTGTTCAACAGCTCGGCTGTGGAATGATTTGCCGGCCTCTGTGTTTCCTCCTTCCTACAACATGAGTCTCTTCAAGACCAATGTTCATTCCTTCCTCTCCTCAAAAAGACCCTCCACACAGCATCCCAGATGACATAGGCCCTGAGGGAAATTATTTTTCTCAGGGCCTCCTGTGTGGAGTTAATGTAAAAAAAAGACAATTTTACGTTAAGACAATTCTCATACACTTAAGGGAAAATGATTTAACACTCAAAACTCAACAAAATATTTACACCCGCTATTCATCACACCAAAAATGCAAAATTCCTCCAACAAAAACAGCTTTCGCCCAACGACAGTTCTCTTACATCGACCCTAAAATGTTCAACTTACTGAGGATTGATATTAAGACATCGAAAACTGATGATCTTTATGCCATTAATATACAGAACTGGTTATTTACTCAGGGAAGGAAATATTATAAAGAATGCTTTACATCTTAAAAACTGTTCTTATTTTTTCATATTTCTCGAGTAAAAAATCTTATCTCTAAATTAATTTTCAACCAAAACTTTATATTACGCTGATGCTTTTTTTCATATTTTTTGACATTGTTCGTCCATTTCATATGCTGCTTAGGAATACTTGCTTTTGTTTTTTGGGGTCTAAGACTATCATTGTTCATCTGTATAGATGATTTACATATTTATTCTTATTTTTTATTTCTATTATCCTTAAAATATTATTATTTGTTACTTTTATTTTTATTTGTTTTTCTATTTTATTTTTATTTATACAAGATTCACCTAGTTTAACTCCTTTCCTGTATGTGAGCATGTACCTAATACTAGTATGAATTGTGAACACAAAACTGGTTTAAATTTAATCTGTGGGGCAAATTAAAACTACGCTCAGATCAAATGTTTTTTTTTTATTCTGGCATCACATGCATAGTCTGCAACAAAAATTTTATTACTGCACCTCGAATAAGATAATATTTTCCTTCGAAATGTTTCAGCAGATGAATCCACAACTTTTCCATGGCTTCTCTTTGATTCTGGCAGCACATACATCTGCAACTTTAATTTTATGACTGCACTTCAAATAAGAGAATGTTTGCCTTCGAAATATTACAACAGAAATTTTACATTATGAACTGAATTAAATTAAAACTGTGTGCGGCGAATTAAAACTACACACAGATGAAAATGATTTTTCTTTATTCTGTCAGCACATCAGAGTCTGCAACTAGAATTTTATACGTCGAATAAGAGAATGTTTTCCTTTGAAATATGTCAGCAGATGAATCCAGAACTGGGATTTTACATTCTTATCACATAACTGGTTTTGAATTAAGAGTGAATCAATTCACCACCCTCATTTTGAATTATTTATTAATAAACTTCGTATCGCCTTCAAGTTACAACTCGGACTGACTGACTCATAAATAAACCAAACCACACACTAGAAACTAGATCGATAACTTCGGGCTTTTGAAAGGGGCAATTTACAACAATATTTCACCATGAATATGCAATAATTTTATGATTTTTTTTTCTATGAGGACTTGTGGCGTCACACACCACAGATAAAGATAGAGTATACAACAACCAAAATGCGCGACCATCGACAATATAAGTTACAAATAAATTTTAAACAGAAATTTAGGGTCAACTAAAACAAGAACTGTGAATAGATCTATTTACATCGGCAATTTTTTCTCGATATCGACTCAAAAAGCACTCGCGATCGACCGTTTGAGCATCTCTGGGCTAGAGCTTGCAATTCAAATGAAAGTTGTCATAAATGTAATAACAAATTTCATCATACGATGTTACATCTTGAGGAACGCCCATAGATATGAACACCAGACCGCTGATCAAACAATTGATCCAAAGGAAGGCAGCTCGAATCCTGATGTGGCTTTATGTACGTTTTCAACTGTTCGACCTTATAAGCGCAAAACACATTGTAAAGTTTTGTTGGCTACCGCAGAAGTAGGTATTATGGACTCGCAAGGTAATGAACATATTATTAGATGTTTATTAGAGAGTGCATCTCAAAGAAATTTCATTACTCGTAACTGTTGCAGAAAATTGGGTTTCTTTGAATATCAACGCCCGTCTTGTTCCACAGTTAATGGAATTTGAGGGTCTTCAAAACCCATTAGAGGTTCGATTAATACCAAAATTTATTCTCGTTTTAAGCGGGCAATAAATTACAATGTAACTTCGTTGATAGTGGACAAGGTGACAGAATATTTACCTACCGCCAAAGTGGACGTACCTTCATTGTCATACTTGAATAACTTACCATTGGCAGACGGATTGTTTGGAGAACCAGGATAAATTGATACGTTGATAGGAGCTCAGCTCTTCCCGCATCTCCTGTTGTCAAAAAGGGTTCAGGACCCTTCGCATAGGCATAATCTGTTTGCTTTAGAAACAGTTTTAGGAAACGTTATTTTGGGATCAGCACCAACCCGGGTTGAGAAAAATGCTACCGTATCTTGTTGTGCTGTGATGAACGAATCAGAAGATATTCGTCTCGAAAGATTTTGGAAATTAGAAAAGGTAAATGCACCGTCTCTTAAAGGTCCTGAAGATCGTAAATGTGTAAATGAAAGGTATTTTGGAGCCTTACCATTTAAGCGAGATGCTTCAGCACTTGGGGATTTGTTTGCAATAGCAAATAAACATTTATGCCTCGAACGCAAATTGGAAGACTCTCCTAAATTGAAAGACGCTTACACTAGTAATAATACTATTAGTGAATATTTGGAAAAGGATTATTTGTCTCCTATCGCACCAAATAAGGAGGATCAAACGCCATCTTTTATAATACCGCACCATGAAGTTAGAATGCACGCACGAGAGCGTAAGATCACCACGATACCCCCCTCCCCCGCTATGGGCAAATCCAAGGAAGCCAAACTGGAAGAGGCCTTCCCTCGGCCGCCTCCCATTTCCGACTCGCTGCCGGAAACGCACCAATCTTTGCACTCACCGCCCGAGAGTGACCACCGCAACAACAACATTAGCACGATTCATTCCACGCATGATAATACGCAACTAAAACCTTTTGATCACCCGAGTTAACCACGCCAGATCGCTCTCACCGCCAAACAGAGGACAATACAGTAATTTCACTACAACCTGCCCTTCACCTTGTCTGACATATCAAATAAACTATACGATTTGATGGACAACACCTGCATCCGGTTAGGAACATTACTAGAATGACATACAATAATTCCTATATGGAAATGACATACCAAATGAGCCTGACTATAATAATTAGAAGAAGACTAATCAAAAATACAAATAAACGTACGCCCTAATGTACTTGCATCCAGCATCCAGGCACCATGCTTTCTCTTCCCACAATAACGGACCAAAGTTATGAACCATCACCTACATTCCACATGTCCACGTGCAAGAGACCAACAACCTTATTATTAAGATGACCTAAAATGATGTCAACAAATAACAACTAAACGGAAGTACGTGCCCACTGCACCCGGCCCTACTCAGTACCATGGACTATAAAAAGGGCTACACCAGCTTCTACAAATCAATCGATCTTGTTGATTGAAAGCAAGCAGTCCGCTTGGCTTATTTTGTTCAACCTGATCATTCCTTTTGAAAACTGTATTACTTTTATTGTTTGTAATTTGTAATTCTAAATAAAGGATAAAATATCCAAAGTTCTATTTTTTTAAATCAAAGTGAACTCATAAAAGTTAACTGGCGCCCAGTACGTGGGTCAATTTCGAGGAAGCTGTTAAACCTAGCCATTTGCCAGGACTCCCTAAGTATTTTAATACTTCAACGCGAAGGACCACAAAAACAAAACAAATTGTTAACTGAGATGAAGATCGTTGCAACAATACTTATGTAAGTACGTTTTCAAAAGTTCGTCTATCCCATCCATACGATAGATTCCTTCCTTACCTCATAAGTAAAGGTCAGAGATAAAATCCAAGTAAAATACTTTTTAAATTTTTTCAATTTGTATTTTCAAAAAAAAAAAAAATTAAAATGGCACAGCCAACTGAAAGACCCGCTCCTCAGTATTCGGAGTCAATTCTAGAATATAATGGTTCTATCAATTTATTTATTAAATCGGCCAGGGGATACATCGTTAGGAACGGCAATACTCCAAGCAATGTAGAGAGAATAATCTCGAGATTGCGTGGTAAAGCACTCCACGTAGTCCTAATGAAAGAACATGATAATAACATAGAGACTATCCTAGACACCCTTAAAACAGAATGTGGTGATAACAAATCGGTTACGTTACTCCAAACGGAACTTATAAATTTTAATCGCGGTAATAAAGACTTCGGAACCTTGATCCACGAAATGAATCAGATATTATTTTCAATTAAGATTAAAATATCGGACCAATATGGACCAGCTAGTGCACAAGTCCTTATGGAACCGTATAAAGATACGGCACGCAACACACTTTTGAACTTCCTTCCCACCCATATTAAATGTGCTAATTTAACAAAAAACTACGACACATTATGCGTCGAGGTACGCATGTTGGAAGCACACGGAGAGCTCCACCAACATAGACAACCACATAAACAAGTCCCAAATTTCGCCCAAATAAATCCAAGTAGATTCAATTCACCTCAGTTCGGACAAAACAATCATTTTAACCGAACATTTGCAATCCACAACAACATCAGAATACGTATAGGCCGAATAACAACCATTTTAATCCGAATAATAATTTTAATAACAATAATAATAATAATTTCAAACCATGGCATAATAATAGATAGCATAGCACTCAGATAGCATAAGCAATAGATTTAAAACTAATGGCTTAATAGCCATCCCTATGCTTAGAACGACCACGGCTCAGCACCACTATTTGTATTTAGGTGTAAGATGGTACAATATATTATTATCCAATAAAAAAATTAATATAACAGATACACTGAAATATGAATTATTCAAAAAACAAATTAAGTCCCTTAAATTGGATAATGACATATTGTACCCTTAATGTTTACCCTTTATGTAATTAATTAATTTACCTTTACTTAAACAGCAATATTTAATATTTAAAAAAATTGTATTGATTTTGTCTAAATTGTCTAAATTGTGTACCTACCTAAGATATTTATTTCATTAGTTTCTTTGAAAATTGTTTACATAATGAACATTATTATAATTTTTTTGCATGTAAAATACTCCTCCCATAAACACGAACTCCTAGAGCTCAACTTATGGAGTAGTAGAATAAAACATGAATTATTTTGTAATCTTGCATATATTATCATTGTAATGTATAAACAAAAATCTTGAAATAAATAAATAAAAAAAAAAAAAAAAAAAAAAAAATAACAATTTTATGCAAGGTAAACCGGGACAAAACTCTTGGGCCCGTAATAATCACGCAACGCATCACAATAATAACTTTAAGTATCAGGGCAGCGCTCAACGTCGCAATGAGGACGTAAGCATGCGAACAGCGCCTATGCAAAGACCATCCACGGGCCCGGTCATAGACTTGGGTAATGGACGGACGGCACAGGAACTTTTCCATAGCGACCAGGAAGGACAGGATTTTTGGGAGAACAACGAAACCCCTCAAGAAACCTAGTCCATTTAAAACATATAAATAATGGCCTCCCATATGTAGAAGCGCCATTAAATATTAAAATATTTATTGATACAGGTAGCTCTAAGTCTTTTATGAGTAAAAATTTATATGATAGATTATTTTTTTATTGTGAATATATAGATGAAGAATTTTCAGTGCAAACGGTACATACAACGACCACCCATAGAGGAACGGTTGTAACTCCCTTTTGGAAAAAGGTGTTTGGAGAAATCAATAATAAAATGAGATTTTACATTTTTAACTTTTCAAAAAAATATGATGTTTTAATGGGCATAGATATGTTAAAATTAATGAACGCTACATTGATATAGAATAATTGCAAAAATAATGTATTAAGAACGCCAACAAAGCAAGTTCAACTTTTCCATGTAATGGACATAACCGAACTTGACGAGATATTAGAAAAAAATTAAGATTTGTTTTCGGAAGAATTGGTAGCAAATTGTACACCAAATGTGAAGCATACGATTAAATTGTTAAAAGAAGAACCCGTTTATCAGCGCGCGTATAGGCTGCCATACGAACAGAGGTTAGAGGTTGAAAAACAAGTTGCTCAACTTCTCAAAGATGGTATAATAAGGCCAAGCGACTCGCCTTGGGCAAGTCCGGTACACATCGTTGAGAAAAAATTAGACCAATCAGGAATTAAAAAATGGAGGATGGTCATTGATTACCGCAAACTCAATGAACAAACACGGAGTGATAAATTCCCCCTCCCAAATATAGACGATATATTCTCACAATTACATGGTAACAAATATTTTTCAACTTTGGACTTAACATCTGGGTATCACCAAATCGAAATGGCTGAAGAGGATATAGAAAAGACGGCATTTACAATCCTTAACCAACATTACGAGTTCGTGCGAATGCCCTTCGGGTTAAAAAATGCTCCGGCCAGTTTTCAGCGTATGATGAATAACATCTTACGTAAATATTTAGGTAAAATATGTTTAGTATACTTAGATGACGTAATTGTGTATGCCAATGACAAAAAAGAACACCTTAGGCGTCTAGACATCGTTTTTAATGCCCTACGGGAAGCTAACTTAAAAATAAATATTAATAAATGCGAGTTCGTTAAAGAAGAGATAAAATTTTTAGGTCACATACTTAACGGTGATGGCTTACAACCTGACCCCGCCAAACTTGACGCGATAAGAAAATTCCCTTTACCCAAAACTGTTAAAGACATTAAATCATTTTTAGGACTCATTGGTTATTATCGCAAATTTGCTCCAAATTTAAGCAGAGTGACGAAACTACTCACAGAATGTACCCGTAAAAACGCTAAGATAAATAATCAAGAGGAAAAATTTCTCAACGCCTTTAGATTATGCAAAGAACTGTTGATGAATGCCCCTATATTAAAATATCCCGACTTTAATGACGAATTTACTGTGACTACGGATGCAAGCAATATTGCTCTAAGAGCTGTGTTAAGTCAGAAATCACAACCAATTTCTTATATTTCCAGGACATTATCAAAAACCGAAACCAATTACAATACCACGGAGAAAGAATTGCTTGGTATACTATGGTCCCTCCAGCAATTCCGACCGTATATTTATGGTAGACATTTCATTATAGAAACAGATCACCAACCATTGATCTGGTTAACCAAATTAAAGGAACCTAATGCAAAATTAACTAGATGGAGACTTAAACTCCAAGAATACGATTACACGATAAAACATAAACAAGGCTGCACAAACCATGTGGCTGACGCATTATCTAGAGTAGAGATTCATCATAGCGAGGACAACGAAGAGCTAGACTCATTGCGAGTAGAAGCTACTTCGGATGCCCAGAGTGTCGCTGACACTATGCATAGCAATGTGGACGATAACGAAGGTGGTATCCCAATTCGCCACGAGCATCCACCACCACGTATGAATAGAATTTTTATCGAACTAAGTGATGTTGAGAAACATAGCTTGAGAACTAAGGAAAAAGGCACAGACCTTGTTTGGTGCATTCCCTTAGAAAATGCACAAGCGGTATTTTTAAAATTAATTAAAGAATGTTTAGATAAAGATAAATACGCAGTAATTATAAATAATGATAGATTATATGAGAATTTAAGCGAATGTTACAGAAAAAATATTGACAAGAATTCGTTGAAATTAATACGTTTTACAAATGTTAAGATTGAACCCATAAATTTAGAAGAACAAAAAGAAATAATTCGTTCAACGCACGTCGAGAACCAACGTCATATGGGTCTTGACGCCCTACTCAGTAAAATAAAGCGAACGCATTACTTTAATAATATGCGGACGAAAATAAAAGATTTTTTAAAAACATGTATAATATGTCAAAACTCAAAATACGAGAGGCATCCCACGTCAGCCCCATTAGAGGCTACTGTTACTCCTAATTATCCAATGGAGATATGGCAGATTGATACTTATCATTTTGGACGTCAAAAATTCTTAACCATTGTGGATCGATTCTCAAAATGGGCATCTTGTACACTAATCACAGTCGATAACAATGTCGCAATATGTGAAATACTAGTTAAAATATTTTCATTGATCGGAATTCCGAAAGAAATACACTTAGATCGCGAAACCACGTTCACATCTACTACGACACGCGAATTATTAGAAACTTATAATATTAAAACGCATGTGACTACTACCGGTCACTCACAATCCAAAGGCGACATAGAACGGTTCCACTCGACCCTGACAGAAATATTAAGACTAATACGTACAGCAATACCTAACATCACATCCGAACTGCAAATTAATTTGGCCTTAAATGCTTATAATAATAATATACATGGTGTAACTAAACATACACCAAACGAAGTACATTTTTCTCATGGTAATCGACTACCGCAAGCTAACGGTGTGATTACCCAAAGTTACGTGGCCGACCACGTCAATCAATGTAAAGAGCTCAATAAGATAATCCACGATTTGCAACATAAAACAAAAAATAAAACACGTGAACGCGTAAACAAAACACGTACACAACAAGAAATGTCCGTGGGACAGCAAATATTAATAAAGGTTACCGCACGGGGTAAACATAAAAATAAATTTAAAGAACCTTTTACTATCACTAAAATATTACCACATAATGTAATCGAATATAAAAGTCTGAGAGGCCTAACAACAATTCACAAAGACAGTGTTAAATTGTTTCAGGCTGACAGCCGTGACCCAAGCGTTACGAATCCGCCAACTGACAGACAATGAACACTTCATCGTGGCACCCCTTGGAGATGCACGCGCTATTGAGGGTCAATGGCACGTCGTCCATACGTTAGAATTATCATCGTTAGTTGAGCAATCACAACAACTAGAATTTAATTACGATAAATTTATAAAAAATAATAATGTAACTTTACCTAATGTAGGCTTAGAACGTTTAAAATATTTGATCGACCATAATAAGGCAATGATTGATAATTTAATAGTTACTAGAAATAAGCGAGGTCTTACAAATGGTATCGGGTCGGTAATTAAGTTTATAACAGGAAATTTAGATGATAACGATATGGATAAGATAATGCAACAGATGGAAAATAATCAAAATTTGAATAAACAACGAATTTCATTAACTTCAAGAACGTTAGAAGACTATTATACTAAGCTTAAGAACATTTCACATAATCAATTAGTTATTTGGTCCCAAATGAGCCACGACCACTATGAAGACCAAACTGATTTGTTAATAACACATTTAATTTATCAAACGGAAACGATAACCGAATTAATAACTAGAATTACTGAAGCCATTACGTTTGCTGCTCATGGGATGTATCACCCTAGCATTATTAAGCCGAAAGTATTCATGGACTCAATATCACAAATAAATGCAGAACAATTATTTTCTAGAGACTTTGATATTATTCAGCGGTTGTTACAAGTTAAACTTATAAAATCCAAACAGACCTTGCATTTTATCCTGTCCCTACCAATAGTAGAGAAAACAGTATACATGTACAATGAAATAATTCCTATAATATCCAAAATCGAAACCGAATGCTTCCAACCCCACCTCCTATCCAGACGAATATTAAGAGACGGAAAACAGATGTATCTTGTAAGCAAATGCCAAATAATCACGGATCAACTCAGCATATGCAACAAGGAAATAAACACAATTGACGATTGCACTACCCTGGTATTAGAAAATCACAGCGAACAAAATTGCAGCCTCCATAAAATAATCTGCCCAGAAGAATACACTCATATCATTGGAGATAATATGATGTATGTATTTCGTGACAAACCCACACCACTACAAGCACATTGCCCACAACATCAACAGAGTATATGTTTACCTACTGTATATGTTTTTGTTTTTTGATATTAACTTTCGTACGTATGCAACTTTTAAACTGTACTTTTACTGTACTTATGATGTACTTTTTGTTTTTGTAGTTATAAATCTTCATTTTTTTTTGTTCAATAAAGATATAAAAAAAAAAAAAAGAGTATTGTTATATCTAAATCAGTACTCGTAACAAATGATGAATGCAGTATCCAAGGAAAGACATTCAGCATGGGAAGAACTATCAACAAAGAAACAGTAGTCATTACGTACTCCAGAGAAGAACTACAAGTATTGCAACTACCAACATTGAATGTAAATGAAATCGAAAAGCCACATCAAGATTTCAGTATTACTACTAATACAACAGGAATTCATGGAAATCTACACCTCACACTAACCAGCTGTTTGGTAATAGCTGCTATCTCCTATATCCTATGGAGACGATACAAACTCTTCGCAGCACGAAGGAGTTTCCATTTTAGGGGGGGAGAGTTAACCACGCCAGATCGCTCTCACCGCCAAACAGAGGACAATACAGTAATTCCACTACAACCTGCCCTTCACCTTGTCTGACATATCAAATAAACTATACGATTTGATGGACAACACCTGCATCCGGTTAGGAACATTACTAGAATGACATACAATAATTCCTATATGGAAATGACATACCAAATGAGCCTGACTATAATAATTAGAAGAAGACTAATCAAAAATACAAATAAACGTACGCCCTAATGTACTTGCATCCAGCATCCAGGCACCACGCTTTCTCTTCCCACAATAACGGACCAAAGTTATGAACCATCACCTACATTCCACATGTCCACGTGCAAGAGACCAACAACCTTATTATTAAGATGACCTAAAATGATGTCAACAAATAACAACTAAACGGAAGTACGTGTCCACTGCACCCGGCCCTACTCAGTACCATGGACTATAAAAAGGGCTACACCAGCTTCTACAAATCAATCGATCTTGTTCATTGAAAGCAAGCAGTCCGCTTGGCTTATTTTGTTCAACCTGATCATTCCTTTTGAAAACTGTATTACTTTTATTGTTTGTAATTTGTAATTCTAAATAAAGGATAAAATATCCAAAGTTCTATTTTTTTAAATCAAAGTGAACTCATAAAAGTTAACTCCCGCTATGGATCCATGGTTCGCCATGGATAAAATTGAGGCCCGAGCAGTGGCATATTACCGCTTATGACGTCACCATGGTGACGCAACCGCCCGAACTGAAGTTTACGTTATTGGTAGTGACTTCTAGTTTAGAGGAGTATGAAATAATCAACTTGTCAAAACGCTTTTCTTCGTGGAATAAATTATTACGTTGTTTGTTTGATGTATTTAGATTTCTTAAAGTGCCGTATCGACGACTCATAAGTGGATTGGACTTTGAGTTTGTAGAACTCAGAGTATTTCGCGAAGTACAATTGGCTTTTTTCCGTGAGTTTATGTATATTAAACAAGGAAAAACGTGTATAAATCTGTATTTCAATGCTTCAGGCCGTTCTTGCACGACGGACTTATGAGATTGGGGGTTCGATTAGTTAATTTGGATTTCGATTATGATCAAAAACACCCCATAATCCTTCCACGAAAGGATCACACATTGAATTTATTTGTTGATTATTATCATAAAGTTCATTGCCACTCGGGTCCCGCATTATTAATGTCTATTTTGAGGCAGAAATATTGAATTTAATCGGCCTGTAGTTTAATCAGAAATCGAGAAATGTAATTCATGTTTTCGGCTACACCCTAAAACAATCGCACCTTTAATGGCCGACCATAAGGATTGTCGTGTCACTCCATCTGTAAAGCCATTTACGCACGTCGGCATAGACTTTGCTGGGTCTTTAAAGGTAACAATGTCACGTGGACGTGGAATTCGTTCTCAAAAGGCATATATTTGCTTATTTGTGTGTTTAACAACGAGAACAATACACCTTGAACTAGCGTCAAGTCTAAGTACCGAATGTTTCCTGAATGCATTTAAATGCTTTCTTTCCCGCAGTGGTCCCGTGTCAAATTTATATTCGGCCAATGGAACTAACTTTGTACGAGCTAAACGCAAGTTGAATGAATTGCACGAATTTTCAACATCTTCACATTTTGGTGAAGAATTCGCAAGTGTTTTGGCCAATAAGAGAATAAATTGGCATCTAAATGCGCCAATCGCACCACATTTTGGTGGAAATCGGAAGGCAAATATCAAAAGTATGAAGACTCATCTTTTGCGCGTAATAGGAGACAGATTTTGTCTTTCGAGGAGACAACTACAGTGCTCGCGCAGGTAGAGAACATTCTAAATACAAGGCCATTATGTAGGACGCTCTCTTCAGACCCATCTGAAATTCTCGCGTTAACCCCCGCTCGTTTCTTAACGACTACCCCGCTGAAACACCTGCCAGCCAAGACCATCGAGGTGGATAATTTGAACCTTCTATCGCGTCATGACCTGCTAGATAAATTGATTCAATCGTTCTGGAAACGTTGGAGGTTGGATTACTTGCATTCCTTGCAAGTACGTCCCAAATGGAATACTCCCGCTTACCCTGTCAAAGTCGGTTTAGTAGTAATTGTGGGGACCTAAAACGCTCCTCCGTTGCATAGGCCTCTAGGAGAAATTGTCGAAGTTTTCCCCGCAAAGGACGAAGTAATTCGTGATGCTCGCGTTAAAAAAGGCGTCGGGAACATATATTCGGCCTGTAGTGAGGCTTTACCCTTTGCCAACTCAATAATGAGTTATTATTTGATAGATTTAGTTAAAACATAGCTTAGGAAATTTAGGATAAGTATTTGGTTATGTTTATTTGTTTGCAATAATGCTATCACAGTGCGGTTCAGAAAGGGCGAGGGGGATGGTTGCGCCAGTTTGGATTTAAATCATTTGTTGTCTATGATAGTAACTGAGTAACTGCTTGTTCCCTTTCCAATTCCTACCTATAAATTGCCAAAAACAAACAGCTTTGTTTGCTTTACTTGCACCTAAGTAGTGTGTTACACAAAAACTCTAACCGCCTGTGACTACGCAAAATTCATTATTGCTTTTGTGACATTGCCCGCAGCTACATGTATTTTGATCCGCCGTCGTTATATGTATGCTTTGCTCTTGTGACATTGCCCGCCGCTACATGTATTTGGACTGCCCGCTGTGAAAGCAAACGTGATTGCCGTGTATTAATTGTATTAATTTGACCCGCACCACGGAACACGATTAATAAGGAGTATTAATGTCAATTGCCGATATTGTGCATTCTTGTTTTTGTGAAACTGCCCGCCGCAGTACCATCAAGTACATATCGTTTCGTTAACCGCTACTTAGAAGTGTTATATTACACTCGATACGTGAATATATTGGAAATGTTGTATTGTGTAATATCGGTTGCGATATGTTGATATCAGCTCTACAGGCTGAGTCTGTTCTAAGGTCCAGCGGACTTACATTGGAAGTGTAGACGAATATTGGTAGGTAGTATTCAAAGAAGAGAGAGTAACGGAATATTGTACTAGTATTTATTGTGGAGCTGCCTAACACAAAAGAGGACGGATCTAGCACGCATTGCCTTATATAGATTCGCGCAAGCATGCTATCTCGCTTGCACTCATACAATTCACACAGGCATTACACCCCCACACTTAAACAATAATTACATGATATATATATATATATTTGCCTAGCTTACACAATTTTAAATTTCTACATATTTCATTATTTTATTATTATTATATATATATAATTTTTTTCTAACATGTAATTATTTAACAGTTTTTTTTTCTTATTTTACTTTGGGTAGCGTGGGCGTGGTTGAGGTCTGGAACGCAGTCTCCCCTCCCATGGTGGCTGCGATCTGCAAAGAACAGGGGAATTAGTCATGGTCCTGTCCACATCTGAGAGTGGACCAAAGTCCAACAAATTATCAGGATAATAGTCACTCTCCCCCCACCTAACCTTTCTATCAGAAAGCTGATCGTGGTGTCTTTTCCAAACCTGGCCTGTTGAATGTATCTTAACCATATAGGTTCTAATCCCTAATCTTTTGATAATTGTACCCAAAATGCAATTATTATTTTTATTTCTAAAATCTTTGGTCAAAACTTTTGATCCTAATTCAAAGAATTTTTTTTAATTTCTTCCCCTGTAATATTTTTTTAGATCTATATGAATCCGGTTCCAAACTAAATTATTCACTGGCCAACTCGCCAATTGCACCTTGGAAGGAGTAGGTAAACATACTGCACACCTAGTACACTGTTTTACCTCTTTCTCAATATCAGTATTTATACCTAACCAGAAAAAATAATTTCTAGCCAAACTTTTCGATTTCACTATACCTAGGTGCGAACGGTGAATAAATTTCAAAACTGATTCTTTTAATTCCATTGGTACTACCAGTTTACTATCATAGAACAAACATGCATCATGAGTTGATAACTTATCTCTAATATGCCAAAATTTTAATAAATCAGAATTTAAGTTTTTTTTCAGGCCACCCTGTATTCAAATAATTGACAATTTTTGATAAAACTAAATCCTTTTCCGAACTCCGTTTAAATATTTCCGGATTTATTTCCGTTTCAACAGAAATATTATTTAACCGTTCTATTTCCAAACTATCGATATCCGTATCGTTAATTATATCCAAGAAATAATGGTTATCTTTGTATTCCTCGATATTATTATTACTCCGTTGCATCGGTAATCTTGACAAGAAATCTGCTTTATTGTCGTCCGACTTGATGTACTCTATAGTATAATTAAATGATTGCAAAATTAACGCGTAACGCTGTAATCTGTTCGCTACAAGAATAGGTACCTGCTTATTTGTATCTAGAATATGTACAAGCGGTTTATTGTCGCATGACAGAATGAACTTATTTCCATACAAGTATTGAAAGAATCTTTTCAAACCAAATATGATTGCACACGCTTCTTTATCCAAAATTGAATATTTCCGTTCGGTTTCCGATAAAGTCCTACTTGCAAATGCTATTGGGCGTTCTATCCCGTTGTCATACTTGTGACAAAGCATTGCTGAAATTCCAATATCAGAGGCGTCCGTAATGAGTTTCAAAGGGATACTGGGATTGAAGTGAACTAGAATTTTTCTGACATCAATTGTTTTTTTACAAAATTAAAAGCATCACTACATTCTTCCGACCACGAAAATACGGTTCCCTTTTTTAATAAATTCTAAAGGTTCCGTAAAAACATTCTATAATATGAGATTACTCCCAACAAACTTCTCAATTCTGACACATTCCTCGGAACTGCCAAATTCTTAATTGCTTCAATTTTACTTTCTAGCGGCATTATACCTTCCTGAGAGATTTTAAAACCTAAGTATTCAATTTCCGGTAAATAAAAATAACATTTTTGGTCATTTACGGTCAGACCATGATCATTTTAATTACCGCGTCACATACCGAATTTAATTCTTCTTTCGAATTACCAAATAATAATATATCATCTAAAAACACACGCACATTTTTTAAACCACAGACGATAGTTGCTATGACTTGCATAAAAATCGCCGGATTCGTTGTTAGTCCAAAAAGCAACACTTTATACGCAAATAGACCTATGTGAGTTGAAAAAACACATAGTTTTTTTGAACTTTCATTCAAAGCAATCTGAGAAAAAGCATTTTTTAAATCAATTTTCGCGAAATGTTTCGCGCCATTTAACGAAGAAATTAAATCTTCTACTCTAGGTAACGGAAATTTTAAAGGTGCCAACATTGGATTCAAAGTGTTTTTGAAATCTGTACATATCCTAATCGTACCATCTTTTTTTTTAACAATAACAATTGGACTTGCCATTTCACTAATTTCAACTTTCTCAATTATGTCGTCATTCACCATTTTTAACAATTCATTTTCCACTTGCACCCGCAAACAATACGGAATGGGTCTCGGGTTAACGAACTTTGGTTTAAAATCCCACCTAACCTCAATATTAGCTTCGTAATTTTTCAATCTACCCGGTTTATCCGAAAATACATTAGGATATTTTAATTTTAACATCCCGCGAATATTATTATCCGTAACAATATTGTTCACCAGATTAATTCCGTGTAATGTAATATCGAAACACTTGAGAAAATTTCTACCCACAATACATGAACTACTATTATTGATTATTATAAATTCAGTTGGCACGTACTTATTTTTAAATTCTACGTTACATATAATTTTACCCAAAACTTTTAATGATTTATTATCATACCCGAATAATTTTATATCGCACACTAGTAATTTCTTTTCACTAAAATACCTACTAAACATTTCGTTTGGAATCGCATTTATGCTAGCTCCCGTATCGACCATAACCTTCAAAATAATATTATCTACGCATAAATTTAAAAACAAAGGATCATTATTATTACCTTGCGACACGGTATAAACAGTATTACTTTCGCGCTTCATACTAGGAGAGCGTGAATATTTACAACTTGATTTATTTTTACAAGTCGAGCTAGTGTACTCTACCTTCTTACAAATATTACATAGTAACTTCTTGTGCCAACAATCTTTTTGCAAATGATTATTCCTACCGCAAATAAAATATGACATAAATTATTTATTTTATGGGGTGATTTACTACGCACTTTACAATCCTTATAACGGCTTACCTGCCAAGATTTATCGAAATTATGAACTGCATTTAAATTCGACTTTGCATTCTCCATACCTAATACTTGTTCCCACGTGGAAGCTAAATTTACGCATTCTAGAAATGACTTGTTTAAACCTTCCATAAAGAGTTTGTGTTTCATTTTATCATTGAACACACCAATAATAAATATGTCTTTCAAACACGATTCTAATCTTGCTTCAAAGTTACATGACAAACTAATATTTTTAAGCTTCGCGGCAAAGTCTTTAATAGATTCATTAGCCGATTGTTTACATTTATAGAACATTTCCCGTGATTCAAAAATATTCTGAATAGGCTTACAATGGGAATCTAGAAATTTACACAAATCCTCAAATGAGGTTTCCGACACTTTTTTTGGAATACACAAATCGCTTAGCAATGAAAAGGTATCTTCGGTGAGATTATTTAAGAGGAACGCTCTTTTACGTTCAGGTGACAAAATTTTCTAATCATATAATATGAGAGCTTGGTCCAATCTCTCCTTGAACAGGGACCACACTCCTCTCTTGTGACAGAATGCCCCCAGACTCTTGCAAATCTCATCCATCGGGAATAAGAGCTGAAACAAATTTTGATTAAAAAAACTTATCTCAGCGCTTCCGGGTGAATCCGCACCAGAACCTCGCCGCTCCAAAGCGTCTCCCCACACAGCTTCCGGATCTCCGTCACCAGCCGTCTCTTTCGACCGCTGATTGCCCGTGTCCGTCTCCCTGCAGATACAGAATCCAGCCCTTTGTCCGGTCCCGCTTGAACAGCTGCAGCGACAAAATCTGAGCCCTTGCCCCAGATTCCGGCTTAATTCTTCCGTAGATGGTCTGCTGTCACCGTTTTCTTCTTACTGCATGCAATGCTAGCATGCCAACGCCAAATTTGCTCCCTCAATACTGCAATAAGGATGCAGGCTCTAATGCACGGCCTTGTGATGGCGTCTTCTTGGGTGCGTTCTCCATGCAACAATTTTTTTAATGTCGCAACAATCTCCTCTCTTCAGTTTTCGTCTTCAGGTTCTTAGCCAGTTATGGAGTCGGCTACTTTCGGCTGGGCCAGTTGTAATATCGGTTGCGATATGTTGATATCAGCTCTACAGGCTGAGTCTGTTCTAAGATCCAGCTGACTTACATTGGAAGTGTAGACGAATATTGGTAGGTAGTATTCAAAGAAGAGAGAGTAACGAAATACTGTACTAGTATTTATTGTGGAGCTGCCTAACACAAAAGAGGACGGATCTAGCACGCATTGCCTTATATAGATTCGCACAAGCATGCTATCTCGCTTGCACTCATACAATTCACACAGACATTACATATTGTGAACTGATTAACTGTTATAATAAGTTTTAGAAGTTATAAGAGACAAAACAAGTGGCATGAAATTGACGATAGAAAGTGTAGTGGTAAGTTTTTGGCATTCCAATTTTCCATTCCTTCCAGTGAATTGTTATTTATTTGGCACACGCACACGCACCCGCTTACGAACGGATTGAGTTTGAAATTTTCGCAGCCATTTTGGCCCGCCCAACCATACCTGTTTTAGGAGACCGTTGCGCATGCAGAAATAAATCATATGAGGATAAATTTTGTGGATAAAAATATAAATTATTTCGATCGAATTCCCGATCATGTAATTTCAAATACTCGCATGTCACATAAAGATTAATGACTGAAGTTTACGAGCAAGCTGGCATTTTCAAAACCGTAAATAGCGCAAGGTCCTTTTACAAAGCTTTTAAGATAATTCCTAAAGATCCGGGTTACCTACCTTTGTCTGTAAACTATCAATGATACGAGCCTTCACAGCCAAAACTATTATCTTACCTTGATTTACATAAAGTTCTCGTGGCTACCACCTTTAATATTCATATATTTTTATGTAATAAACGTACAGGATGTTAAGAGAAGTATTTGACTTACTTTATAACCAGTGATTCCTGACATTATTTGAAGTAAAAAATACGAATGATATCTTGGTTTTCGGAGACATTTTTGATTTTTTTCCAACTTAAAACATTAGAAAAATCAGTGGTACGTATTGGACAGTTAAGAGTCGGGGATTGGAAGGTTACTCGGCTGAGTAACCCGATAAGAAAAAAATTTCTTCTTCATTTTTTACTCCATTCACATATATTTTCTTTATTGGTAATTTATTTGTACAAAATATAAATACATATAATTTATATCAGAGTAACAATATATGTTTATAATATATAAGACATAGAACATTTCATTTTCATAAATTTGTATCAATATTTTTTATTTAAAGATGCACTCCCATAAAAAGGTTTGCTTGTGTGTATGGGAGAGTGGCGTTTTTTTTATTTTTGTATTAAGTAGATTTTTTTATTAGGTAGTTTATGAATAAAAAAAAATTTTTCAGTTTTCAGTATATTTTTTAATTGTGTTATGAATTCTTTATAGTTTGTGATCTTATATTTTCTGGTAATTTACTAACGAATTTTGTCTCTACTTATTTGTAGTTCGTTGACCAAAAGATTTTTTAACTAATCGGAATCGGTAACTTGTGTTTTGCCTGAGATTTGCAGTGTTTCTGAATAGCACAGCTTTGTTTAAAATACCTTCTTTATACACTTGTAAAGTTGTGTGAAAAGTATTTAATTTTTTTACTTAAATTCTTTAAATATAAATTCAGAAGGATATGGTATTTTGTATCCAAATTTGGGAAGGTATTGAATTTAACAATGCGAATAAGTTGATAACTTTCTGGAAACTGTTGTAACAAGTTTACTAACCTTTTCTCATTTGTTGACGTTAACGAGTATTGTGCTTCCTATTTCACAGGGGACTCATTGCAATTCAACAATCATACGTTGGCACTCGTGCGCGGTGAATTTAAACGGTTTCGCGACATGTTCAGCGGTGAGTTGGGTGTCCTTTACTTTTGAGATGATTTTAAGGCTGACGGAGCAGTATTATTTTACAAATGTAACTTAGTGGCGTGAACGATTTAAAAAAAATAAATTATTGACCTATCTGAGGTATTTATTTATTTATTTATTTATTTATTTATTGTTTCTTTACACTGTAGGTAAAAATGTTTACAATACAATTTGTTACCTCACTAGGACAAGCCTGTGTTGAGGTTAACAATAATTATACAAGTTAACAAAATAACACAAAATTATACAGATTTTGAAAGAACAATATTGTTGTATTTCTTACAGATTGAGATTAGATTATGGGTACCTACTGGTACCTACTAAACTGATGGCGCTAGGTACTACATTAATGTAGACTTTTAGGGTGACCACAGTTTTGAGATCTGATTTAAAATAAAATAAAATAAAGTTTTTTTTTTTTTTGTTTTAAGGATTAAGTTGTGAATAATAAATATATGTATATAATTTAACATGCTGTAGATTTGGCAAGAGGAAGATGAACAAAAACGGTTCAAACAAAAATAATATTATTTTAGCTTATTATTATAAACATACTCATTTAGCTAATAATTTAGAAAGGACAAAGTAGAGAAAATCAATTGGCAATCCTCGACTAACACAAATAATTTAAGATCCTTCTTAAAAGTGTACAAGGAATTAGATGACTTTATATGTTCTGGAAGGCTATTAAATATGAGTGGAGCTTGATAAAAATAATTTCTTTGACCAAAAGAAGATTTAGTTTGAATTGCCATAAAGTTCAGACCAGAGCCAATTCTCGTAGTACGAATTTGCTGTGTTCTTTCTGCAAAATTAATATTATTAAAAAATCTACAAAGCGTTTGTGTAATATATAACTGTTTTACGTTCATTACATTACATTCCTTAAAAAGTAAATGAGTTGGATATTTAATTTTTTTCTTAAACATAACTTTAAGAATCATTTTTTGGGCAATATTAAGTGGTTCTATATAAGTCTTTGGTTTGCGGATTTTATTTGTAGTGTTATGTATATGTTGCTTCCAATTTAGGTGTGTTGGGATTATCCTAAATATTTTATAATGTTTACTTGTTCAAGGCGTGGGCAGTTACGATTCCAGTTCAGATATAAGTTTTTAAATAAATGAAGACAATATAAGCGAAACTCAATCGAAAATCTGGAAACAGAAAAATCAGAAAAACATATTGACACCTCTGGGACTTGACACCGTGGCGCAGTGGTTAGCGCGTTTGCCCGGAAAGCAAGAGGTCCTGGGGTCGAGTCCCAGAGGTGTCAATATGTTTTTCTGATTTTTATGTTTCCAGATTTTCGATTGAGTTTCGCTTATATTGTCTTCATTTATTTAAATATTACAATTTGAGGTTTTACTCATAAAGTTAAAATAAAAAATAAAATATAAGTTTTTACTTTAGAGTATTTTTAATTGTGGGTGTAGGTTTGATTTTGGGATATTGGTGAGACTGAACAGAAAGTTTTTTTTGTGCATTACAGATTAATATAATCCTATTACGATACACATAAGATACACATAACTTTAAACAAGAAAGAAGAAAAAATAAAATTACATAAATACATATTTTAGAGTTCTTGCGTTTTTTTTTCTTACATTAACTCCACACCCTGAGGAAAATTATTTTCCTCAGAGCCTATGTCATCTGGGATGCTGTGTGGAGAGTCTTTTTGAGGGGAGGAAGGAATGAACATTGGTCTTGAAGAGACCCATGTTGTATGAATGAGGAAACACAGAGGCCGGCAAATCATTCCGCAGCCGAACTGTTGACCACAAGAACGAGTCGAAGAAACGACCCGTTATCATGTGACAAATGTCAACCGTGTTCAAATGTTGGGCACGCGTTTGGCGTGTTTCCCGACTATGCACCGGTGCCGAAGGGATCAATGATGCTAGTTCCTCGGAGCATCTTCCATTGTAATACCGGGAGAACAAGGATAGCATTCCCACCCGACGCCTGTGTTCTAAAGATTGCAATCCGTCTGTTAAGATGGGAGAATCTATCAAACGGACCGCACGTTTCTGCACAGAGTCGAGGGTAATTTTCAGGTATTTTGGAGCTCCAGACCAGAGGTGGCTGCCAAATTCAACCGTGGGGCGCACTTGTGATTTGTACAGGGTTAGCAGTTGTGTACTATTAAAGTATCTGCGGGCCCTGTACAGTACGCCCAGTTTTTGGGAGGCTAACTTTACTCTGGCTTCGATGGAGCCCCCATACCTAAGCTGGTCACTTAGGTTTACACCAATCATTTCAATGGAGGGCCTAAAATTACTTCAAGACTAATGTTGAAAATGTAAAGGGACCTAGAGATATCATTTAGCAGCACCATACCTCTTGTAATGCTGTGCTGTACCAGAACGTCTGTTCTGCCATATGGGATACAGAGCAAGTCGTGGTGGCGACCCTGGCAGTAGTTGTTCGGTACGAACAATTTATAGCATTCTAAGAGGTCAATCCTAGGCGGTCAATGTAATAATTTATAATAATTTTGAAAGATGTTACTGTTAGGGTCCCATTCCTTCTAGATTGGAGACTTTCGAAGCGCGTTTCAGATAGCAAATCCAGATGATGCATAAATCGCGGGTATTCACCATGCAATCTCATATAAAGATTTCATAAAGGTTCCAATAAATCTATGTATTTTTTGTGATACGGGGCCCAAACAGCAAAAGCGTATTCTAATTTTGATCGTTAAATGCAGTTGAACATCGATGTCATTGCTTCGGGCTTGGAAAATTGTTTACTTATTCTTATCACAAATCCAAGAAAATTGTAACACGATGATGCCAACCCTACCATATGATCTGAAAAAGTAAGTTTCGGATCAAATGTGACCCCGAGGTCCGTGATGGATTTTACTGATGACACTGTTTCATTATTTAAATTATAATCAAATTTAATCGGGTTTTTGGAACGCGTAAACGTCATAGTGACACATTTTTTTACATTAGAGAAAAGTTGATTCTCATCTGCCTATGCAGATATTGCGTCTAAATCAAGTTGTAACTTAAAACAATCTTGAATGTTGCGTATCGTCCTGAGCAGTTTTAGATCGTCAGCAAAAAGCAAGCAAGTGGTACTCTGGATGCATTCTTGAATATCATCGATTAATATCAAGAATAGTAGAGGTCCAAGTGTGACCCCTGAGGTATTCCTAAAAATGCAGGGAATTCTCTGGACTCTTGGCCACCGATGCATATATACCGTGTTCTGTTTTTTTAAATACGTGACAATAAACTGTATTAGAGGTTGGTCAAAGCCTATTTTATGGATCTTTCGTAAAAGTACGTCATGATCTACACTGTCAAAGGCTTTTACAAAGTCAGTGTAAATAACGTCTGTTTGATATTGCGCATCTAATCCTCTTGCTACTTTATGTGAGAATTCAAGGAGATTGGATACAGTAGTTTTTTGACAAAAAACCGTGCTGATTTCCCCCAAGAATTTTTATTAAAAGAAAGAAGTTTTATTTTATTTCCTAGTTTCTAAGATTGTGGAAAGGTGGAAGTAACAATACTGAGGTTGATTATATGGCACAAAGGTTTACACAAATAATCCCCTAACGTGATGATTACATGAGGTGGAATTCCATTCGGTCCCGTGGCCTTGTCGGGCTTTTGGTTTTGAATACATATTTTTACTTCCTCATGTTTAAATTTTCCAAGGGAAATTGAATCTATAAATTTAGGCACCTCTTGCCGAAGACTCCGCATTTAAGTTGGGATACGTTTGGTTATAAACCGATTTTAAGTAGTCCGCTAATTTCTCTGACACTAGTTGGGGACACTGGATGATTTTATCTGCGTCCATGAGTGCGATAGAAGTACCCCCACTTGATTTTTGTGACCTGATGTATTGCCAAAAGTTTTTGACATCGTTTTCAATCCCATTTTCAACATTAGATAAGTAAAGTCTCTTTTTTAGAGAAATTTCCTTTTTTAGTTCAGATCTCTGTACATTAAGAGTTATTGCAGCACCCTTCTAATTAATTTACTACATCTGTATTACATACCAGGTGGTTCGCTACGTTTGGTGATTTAGCAGGGGTGCCCGGGTTCATGGGGTGAGATTTGTTTAGGTCTTGGTGGCGGATGACCAGGACACACTGAACCTCAGATTCCTACCCACTCCTTAAACCCTTTTACTTCCCAGAACTCAGATTCCTACACACTGCTTAAACCCTTTTCCTCTCCGTTCCATCCTTAAAAAACCCTCCACACAGCATCCCTAAAGGTGAAATAAGCCCTGAGGGAAATTATTTTCCTCAGGGCCTCCTGTGTGGAGCTCATGTAAAAAATAGGTAAATTTAAAAAGTACAATGCACTGCTGGTAATTTTTTTGGTTCTTACTACTGCCCTTTTAACCCCCGACACAAAAAAGAGGGGTGTTATAAGTTAGACGTGTCTGTGTGTCTGTCTATGGCATCGCAGCTCCTAAACGAATGGACAGATTATGATGCGGTTTTTTTTTGTTTGAAAGCTGACGTGGTCGAAATGGTTCTTAGTTACAATCATGAAAATATGTTCAAGCGTTTCAAGGTCATCAGCTCTTTATTGTGTCGGGGGTTACATAAAATTTTGAAAATTTTCTTATGTACTTGCTTCTTATTACCTGGCTTCGATCGCTTCTCTCCATAGAACCTATTAAACAATAATTAAAATTATATAACAATCAAAATTAGCGTCATACATTAAGTTAACTGTTTATTTTTAAATTTAGTTGGAGGATGAATCAAAATGTTTGAGTGTTTATGAGTCAAAAACTTTAAATTAAAGGTTTAGATAAAACCTCTTGTAAGGGCATGTTTTAGAAAGCATGTTACGAATACCAATATAATTTTTTTTATGTAAAGTTTTTTAAATAAAAATATTCACATTACTTCAAAAATATTTTTTATTTATTTCATAAAAACAAACTTATAATGAAAATCGAAATTCTCTTAATTTTATTACCAATGCCCCAATTGATTTCGGAGTAAATGGTAAAATTAAAAATTGCACCACTACCTACGTACTTATTACTTATATATAAGTAAATTCATAATAATAATAATAATTACACACAGAACACCACAGAACCACAGAACTAAAAATAAACTGTATTTTTATAAATTAAATAATAATATTATTAAATGTTAAAAAATACTCGTATATTCGAGTTTTAAAAATTAAACTTGAATAAATATCAATATTACTTTTCCCGGCTCCGGCTCTGGCGAGAGTGCCTTGTTTGATGACCTTTCCATATTATTTATTGCATAGATTAATAAGTTTTTCATTTGCATGTTATTTGTAGCAATTTGCGTACAATTTTTAAGTGCGTAACATAATATTACAACTTCATATACCAAAGATGATTCTTTTGTACTCAGCTATTAATCAAAAAGCTATTAGTCAATCAAATCTTTCATTTGTTAACCACAAGGGTAACAGAAATCTCTAATAAGGGCTTAAAATGTTGGTATTTATAACTAGACTAACTGTTATATTTTGCCTATGTTAGAAGTCAACTTGAGTACCATTCTCCCGTCTGGAACCCACATTATGATATACATGTACAAACTGTTGAAAGAATACAGTTCACTTACGTTTTCTAAATTTTAAAATGGGTTTACCAGCAATTATGTTGAACTACAACATTATTTTAAATGGTATGAATATGCTCAAATTGTCAGACAAAAGAATTTTTACTTTTGTGGTTTTTCTATAGAAAATTCAAAATGCTTTAATTGAGAGTCGGTATTTCTTGAATTGATAAGCTTCCGGATTTCATTACGTAATACAGGATTTATTTTCAGTGCAGAAATTCTGTGACTAACTACCATATGTATCGCTCTTTGCCCAGAATACTAAAGGAGGGAAACAATTATACCAAGGCAGTGGACAACTTCAATTTTTCTTTAAACAAATATAAAATATGGCTAATGAGGCAGTTCAGTTATGTACAAAAAATACTGTCTATTTCTTACTATTAACATGTAAAAGTGCGTTTTTTACTCATATTTTCTGTCACAAAACATAATATACGTTAGGTGAATTACTATCACGTATTTCAAATTAATTACAGAAATAAACGGCTAATATGCTATAACATATTGTTCTCTTCCCGCCGTTAAAATTAATCGATGTTTGTTGATCGTCTATTAGAAGTAGGTACAGGGTATTTCCTAGGCTGTGTTGCAAGCGGTGTTTAGATTTTCTTACAAGCCAGTCAAGGTGACTCCTAGGCTGCGAGGGACCTTCGAGTCCGGTGAGGCGGAAATTGGTACCGCACCTCCAACTTCAGAGTCCGCTGCAAATTCGTTATGATTGTCCATCTGGCGAATCCAACCAACTCGCAATTAAAATGGTACGTCTCGGTTGTCTAAGTCTAGAAAATAGCAGCTTAAGGATCAAAAGTACTAATAAGAACAGCATTTTACGCCGTACGGAGATCGACAACTTTGTGAAGTCTTTGGATGCAAAATCACTCGGCGCTAATTATTCCCTTGAATAACCAAAGGTAGAAAAACTTCAACCTTTTGAATTTAATTTTACTGCGAAAACGTATAGTTAGGTTGTACACAATGTATACATACAATGCATTAATAAAGTGTGTACAGTATATATAATGTATTAATAAATTATATACAATGATTTTTTCTAATATGTTTTTGGGGTGTTATGCCGTGTTGCGCTACGGGCTACTTTCGAAACGTTGACTAAAGAAGGAGGTAGCGCAACATGGCATAATACCCCAAAAACAAGTAACGAAATTACTTTTGGCCATTAATATCTAAAAATGTTGTATACATACAGTGTATTAATAAATGTACGAGTTATATATACAACATTTATTTTCTGCAATTTTATATTGAGTTTTTTTTTACAGATCATATTCCTTTTTTTTATTACTGAGGAAAAAATCACTCGTCATCATTTGTCATCTTTGGAGATGCTGTGTGAAGGATTTTTTAGAGAAAGGAAGAAGAGGAAGTTCTGAGAAGAAAAAAGGTGTGAGTGTGGATGGTATGAATCTGGGGTTCAATGTGTCTAGGAGTGACGGACATGTAAATCAATCCCTCCCACAGCGGTCCCACTGGACAGATCTAGGTTAGGTCTCCCTCAACCAATCTCCCCCAATCCGGTCCGCCACGCAGTAGGTGGGCAGACGCTTTGGCCGCCAAAACCTAGACAAACCTGTACATGTACTTCACCCCATGTACCCGGGCACCCCCGTTAAGTCACCAAACATAGCGAACCACCTGGGGTGACCTATGGCAGGCGTGTTAGTTATCGAATAAATACTTTTTGTGGTGGTGGCGGTGGTACCCATAACCGCCTTCCAAATCGACCTCCAAAAAGTTTAACTAAACTAAAGACTAAGACAGTATAAAACTGTAATTGTGTCATCGACATTATTTTAGTCGGTGAAGGCAGGTCCATAAATTTAATATTTTGTTGTATTTTACTAAACCTTGCGGCAAAAACATAATATCTATTTATTTTAGTCGGTGAAGGGAGGTCCATAAATTTAATATTTTGTTGTATTTTACTAAACCTTAATATCTATTTATTTTTTCATATTTTGATAAATTTATGGAACTCCGACTAATATATTTTTTTTATTCAATGCCATTATAACGACAGTTTGATGATGGCTACATGCTAAAATACCTGAGAAATATACTTAGGACGGGTTGTTTAAAAATATTATATTTGAAGTTAATTTTCACGTGTAAGTTCTGTTATTTTATCATTATAGGCCAGTTGCGTCATATAATTTAAATATTCACAAAACTTGAATAGAACCTACACAGAACATGAAAATAAAGTTTAAATATTTGATGAATTGTTCAAATTTTTTCAAACAGCCCATACTTAATAAAAAATTAAATAATTTGATTATAAGTACAACAGGCTATTTTGGAACCGGTTCCTACGCCATTGCCCATCTCGGTTACTTTGTACCGGTGACTAGCAATCACTGAATGACAGTGGATTCGAGGAACAGTTTTTTGGAACCAGTTCTTATTGTAGCTCGCCTGATTACGGAGGCAGTTAAATTCTACAACCATTTTGAAGTGTACCTTCTACCGTAACACCAGTTCGTACTGTAGTGTAGCTGACAACACGGTATCGCTTCCAAGTAAATAAGCACACATTTCACCACCAACAATTACACATCTGCCGGATCTGTCCGATCTGCCCTAATGATGGACACTGCAACGCTGTCCGAAACATTGGCTAAAGAAGGAGGTAGTCGGTAGCGCAACACGGCATAACACCACAAAAACAAATAACGAAAATTTGGTTATTATTGAAAGCACTGCGATCGTTTGGCATCACCAAGATGGCTCACAGGAAAATAAGTGTATGTCCTAAAAATCACAATAGCTCATGGGCATTAAGAGCAAATTTCAAAGAAAAAGTTAATAGCTTCGTGTTGCCATAGAATGAAAGAAAAATAGTGTCATTTGAATTTTTTTTTATTATATTGCCGCGCTGTGCATGAGTGCACGATACACAAAAAAAAACACACGTCTACATACATAGATCTAAAGATGTGATATAATTTTGACTGCTTCATCTAGCTATGTCTACCGGTATATTATTAAAGAAAGATTTCAATTATATATCGCCAACTTTCTTAAAAGAATCTTCTAAAGTTCTTTCGTCGATGTTTCCTAAAAAGGAAACAATCATTTTATAGGTAACTATAGACCAATCGCATTATTAAACTCGCTATCAAAGATTTTCGAAAAACTCTTAAAAAACCAAATCATAAATACCTGGAAGAAAACAAATTAATTTCTGATATACAATATGGATTTAGAAAAAAAAGAGGCACAAAAGAAGCTTTGGCATGTACCATATATTACATATACAGCAACTTAAATCAAGGATACAAATGCATAGCGATATATCTAGATTTAGCTAAAACCTTTGATTCAATCTGCCACAATACGCTTTTAAAAAATTAGAAAACATGGGTATAAAAGACAAGGAACTCCAACTACTAAAAAGTTATATGAGTAATAGAACACAATTAGTCAAAATTAACAACCATATTAGCATTACATACGATTACATACGGAGTTCCACAAGGAAGCATACTACGGCCCGTTCTTTTCACTATTTACATAAGTGAACTTTGCAGCACGGAAATAAACGGTGAAATAGTTAGTTATGCTGACGAAAAAATTTTACTCTATAAATCTAAGGATTGGAATAATGTATTTAACATAGCAAATTTAGAAATCACGCGAGTGAAAACATGGCTAGACTCAAACATACTTACACTAAACATATCGAAAACAAAATTTACAACGTACAGTATAAACAGCACGGGACAACCAAAAAACAACACAAACACCATAAAAATACACGAATGTTTAAATAACAACATCTGCAATTGCCCTTCTCTAGAAAAAAACAGAACAAATAAAGTATCTAGGAATCGTAATTGACCATAACCTAAGATGGACACATCATATCAAACAAATCACAAATAAACTCCTCAAAACAATACTTTTTGTTCGTTTTCCTAAACATAAGGAACATATTATATAAAATAAAACAAATGAAAACAATATATTTTGCACTTTGTCAATCAATAATAGAATATGGAATAATTCTCAGCTCAGCTATCGATCACTTAGAAATCGCGCAGTAAAAAAAGATCTTAAAGGTTATACTTAAAAAACATGGACTAACTGATACGGGCCAAATATTCAACAGTTGTGACGTATTAGATATACGCCAATTATACGTTAAAACTCTACTAAACTACATTTTCGTCCAAAAAAAACAAATTTCAACAATCTCAAAATATCACTAACAGACCAGTAAGACAATCGTACAAAAATAACATAAAAACTCCGACAGTGAATACAAGCTTTGTACAAAGGCGCTATAAATATCTGCTTTAAAAGCATTTAACAGTCTTACCCTTGAAAATAAAATAGAAGAAAACAAAAATAAATTCATACTCAAAATTAAAATTTGGATTAAAGAAAAAAATTACAATATTACCAAAATCTCATTACATAACAAGAATAAAACACATACACGTAACACACAAAAACAAATATAAAACACATCATTAAAAAAATACATTTTACCTAAATTATAATTTTTTATTTTTAGTTTAATTTTAACTTTTTTTATGCAGCATTATTTTTATATTATTTTTAATGTATCACGTATAAATTTTTGTTTTAAAAAAAGGAGGTCTCGGCACAGGTGAGCTACCCAGTGAGGCCGACATTGCTGAATTGTACTTAAAAATGTTAGAAATTATGTCAAATAAATAAATAAAATAAATAGGTCGCTTTTATCTTTTTATCATTCATAAAAATAATCCACGGAATGCTGATGAAAACCAACTCTAATCACGTCAATAATGGAGTACAGAATATAAGATTTTAATAGGCGTTTGATCTAAAAATTTGCAAAATTTTCACAAACAGTCAATAAAAAATATTTATTATTATTTTGATATGAAAAAATGTGTGGGTTCAAGCAGTTAGTTTAGTTAAAAATAATTTGAATTAAATGAAATTTATTACGGCAGTAAAAGATCAAAATCTTGGTAAATACTGAAATGAATCCTTTTCGATAATTTCCTAAGTAACAGTAAAAATTAAATGAAACAAGTAGTTATTAACTAATATAAGGTCAGATAAACTTTTGTCCTTTTCCATTCGAGAATTCGTATTTTGCAATTAATATTTAGCAGGAGACTGACATTAAACTGACTCACAACACCTTCGATATACTCGTACTTACACAAAATGGATGTACGAGATTTTATCATTAGTTCCATACAGGAGCTGACGCTGTGTGGAAGATATTTATAAGGAAAGGAGGGAGAGGAATTTCTGGAAAGGAATGGGGTATGAGGGGTTGCTAGAATTCTGGGGGTTGGTGTGTCCAGGAAGGAGAGGAAATTCTGGGAAGGAAAAGGTACAAGGTGTGGGTAGGAATCTGGGGGTTAACGTGTCTAGGAGTGACGGACGTGTAGATCCATCCCTCCCACCGCGGTGCTAGGCGATGGGTCGAGAGAGTCCGGCTGAAGGGGTCTAAGGATCTCCTTCAACCAGCATCTCCTGATCTGGCCCGCCACGCATCTGCCGCTAAGAACTGGACAAAGCTCACCTCGTGAATTGTAATAAAATTTGCGCCAAACGTAGCAAACTACAGGGGTGACCTATGGTAGAGGTGATGGTTATCCAATGAATGGTTTCCGAGGCGGCGGTATCAATATCTGCCTCCCAAATAAAACAAATTTTACTTTATTGTGAAAACATCAAAATAATTTAAAAATTGTACGTAGGCAGGTAATCACTTAAGAAATATAATAATTAATAAAGTTGCCATAAGTCATTTTTTCCACCTCCAGATTGAATGTCGCTTATACTGTATTATTTTAATTAAAAATTAATATTCACACAACATGGAGAAGGTTAACCGAATTACCTATAACAACCTCTGACAGACAAGTCGAAATCATAATGTAAGCCATTCCTAGGCATTGTAATATTTTATTCAGTTAATCCAAATCTCTCAGAGATCTACGTATCTACCTACTTATCTCAAGATACCATCTACGTATTCTGTGTAATGAATGTTGATGTCAGTGCATGAATGCCTACATAGCCATATAAACAGTTCATAAGTACCTATAATACGCAGTTATCTTTTGGTACAATAGGTCAATTACGTCATACCTACATTTAATACATTGATGTACGTATGTGTTCAATGCTAAAGATCTAGATTTCAACCTGACATTTAACATTTCTAACAATATATTACTCCAATATTGTAGAATAAAAAAACATATTCCCACCATACAACTTATAATAAAATTAAAAACGCTTTTGGATTTTTGTGAAAACGTGTTTTTTTTTTTTATTATTTCTGGCTTTCACCCTTCAAGGGTGTTCTAGGCCATCATTTATAATTACAGAGAAAGGAAAGGTGAATTTATATATTAATTTTATTTAAATGTGCAAATTTCATAATTTTATGGAAGATGGGAGTAGAGGTTAGACTTAGAAGAGATGAGATGTTGAATGGAAGAGAGGCAATTTTTGATAACGCTTGATAGAAGAGAGGATATTTATTTAGAGAGGGATAATCAAAAAATATGTGATCTAAAGTTCCCACATCTAGATTTTTATAAGAATTCAATTAATTTATTGAGTTGTTTGGGTTCTATTGTAAATTATCAAATAAGATCTGGATTAAAAAAAATATATCTTGGTTTAGCACCAAAATGTTCTAATAATCGGTAACATCATCTTATCGATATTTTAATTTAAGTTGTTTCCTGGAGACGCATATTTTTAGAGCAGAATTTGCGTGGGACTTAAAATATTATTAAAAATACCAATAAAAATTATTCACACCGAACACGAGATATTTAAAAATAATCACATGTCTAATAAATCAAATAAATTTTTGGCCCAACATCATTAAAAATATATATTTTAACTTCGACGTAATATTGAAATGAATTACACAATTTAATATTATTATAAGGTGTGAAGCCTTGCGTGCCTTCCGTGTTTTTTTTTATTGGAGACAATTCATACAAAGAGGCTTTTGAAATTAAAAAATGCCGCGAACTACATTATTTCTACTTACAAAGGCTCATTGTTTACTTAACGTGTGTTGTAAATGTTTTATTGTGTTTATAAAACAATAAGGTCAGCGGAGTATTTTAGCGACTTGTTTTTTTTATTGCATTTGAGAAACATTCAACGCATTACGGGGATATTTTAACAATATCGCAACCTGAAAAAGATAACACTTCAATGTTGGAAGCCCTGAGGAAAATGGTTTCCCTCAGGGCCTATGTCATCTTAGAGGATGCTGTGTGGAGGGTTTTTTTAAGGAAAGGAAAGAGAGGAGTTCTGAGAAAGCAGAAAATATTACAGAAAATAAGACAAAATAACTTTGCATAAATTTTACAGAGATACTTTACATTACAAGTCATTATGGTCAGTGGCTGAGTTGACATCGCCTTTGGTTCCCACTCAGGCATCATGAATTCAATTTCTCGGATGGCTGTGTTCTCCATAACGACACAAGTAACATATTCCGCTTACTGTGGTGGTAGTAGGAGATTTTCAAATATTGGCAGGTTATTCGCAACGCGGGAATGTATGTCATTCTTTAAAAAACAAAATAAAAAATATATATATATTTAAAAGGGATGGTTCACCGCTCTGTAGGGAAGCCATTTACCCAGCGTGAGTGTAGACTATGCACCCTAACACATAAGTTTAGAATGACGTATATGATTTTCAATAAAAAAATTTAAAAAATAGTTGTCTTTTTCTTTCAGTTTGGTTAAGAAAAATACCTTTATTTATTGTGCAGCCAAACAACTTCTTATTCCTTAGCCTATTGGCGTTAAGTTTTGGTAAGGTCCTCCCACAAATATTTTTACATATATCAAACTTTGCCAGCTCTCACCCTCCCGATACCGGAAATTCTATTGAAGTTATCAGCCTGACTAATATATCAATTACCACTTGTTTTTTCTGTTATTTTTCCAAACCAAAACTCTATCCGACAATATTTGATTTCTACTAAAGGTCTGGCTAGAGTGCTAGAGGATACCGTAATAAGAAAGGCACTACTCTAACTAGTCTAACTAATAAATATGAAAGGATATGAAAATCAGTCGGGTGAGATGAAAACAGAACTTGCCATCATCATTAAGAAGCGGAAAAAACAGGTTTGTGCCAGATGTTAAGTGCCCCACCGAATAAAGATTTTAAGTCATCGCAATTGATTTTTTGTAAATTGGTTTTTACCGAACAACATAATATAAATAAAAGTAGGGTAGAAGTAAACAGAATTTGAAACTGTTAAATTGAATTATTCATTTAATTTTTGTATTAGGTGCTACGAAAACCGATTGCCTACTAAACGTAATATAAATACACAAATAAATCACACTACTAATATACTAATGTAATTAAATTACTTTATACTATCGATTGTTCTGAACAACAAAGCTACCAGTTGCATTGCGAAATGTAAAACAAAAATTTAACAACCTACACGTGAAGTGTTCTTGTTAGATTTGTATCCGAACAAGCCATATTTATAATGGTCCACGATGAAAGACAGGCTGTGGGAAGACAGTAGGATTAACTTTTTAAAAGTAACCTTGGATGATCCATAAACACACATCGATCTTTCAAAAAATATCCATCATTTTTTTTTTCAATCTTATGTATTAAATAGCAAATTAAGCGATTAGGTCATTTTACGCCCAGAGTGTAATGTAGTCCATATAATGGAAATATGAAGGCATCAGCTAATGATTTTTTATCGTAAACATTCTATTCAATATACCTAATTATTATGAAGGCGTTTTTAAGTGCGCAAATAGGAAGTAGGTACACTTCTACATTTATATTTTTCCATGTGTTCTTGAATTCAGTTCAAACGACTAATATAATTAAAATGATGTGTCATACAAATTACATATTTTGTTAAACTCGAATGTTTTAATAGTGTTTTAAAGAATTTATTTGGGCGACTAAAATTTAAAAAGAAAGTTGCCAACGTGGAAACTTAATTATTCTGGTATTTTTTGAAACCAGAGATGTTCAATGGTGACGTCTTTTTCTCATATTTACTGGAAACAAATATTTTTTAGGGTATATATAATACGTACATCACTTATTTTTAAATATATTTTTATTCCTGATTAGATTATAAATAGAACCAGCTAAATTGCCAAAGCAGTTTTATCCCTAAGGCATAGGAATATAACGAAGAAATACAATACTATTTATAGAAAATAGAAGTGGAATATTTATTAGTAAGTATAAGTAGAATTAGAATAACTATTCAAGAACCCATTGACAATAATATATTCTTCTATGAGAATGTCTCTTAGTGGCAAGCGGGCGGGTTGTTGGACGGGCGGCATGGACTTGATTTGTACACAAATCTACAGTTTTATTTCGAGATAGATGAAATTTTGTACACTTGACCTTCAATTTAAATAAATAAGTTTTCGAAAAACCACCCTTTTCCGCTTTTCCCATCCCGTAATCCACCATATGGATAATTTTGCACAATCGAACTTCAAATTAAAAGGATCTTTACCGTATCCATCTAAATTCGACAAGCTCTGTGTAAAGCATAATGTCATAATTTGGGAGGCGGGAATGGGTACCGCCGCCCCGGGAACCTTTATTGGATAACCAACACCTCTGCCATAGGTCGCCCAAAGTGGTTCGCTACGTTTGGTGATTTAGCAGGGGTGCCCGGGTTCATGGGATGAGGTGTGTTTAGGTCTGATGACCAGGACACACTGAACCCCAGATTCCTACCCACCCCTTAAACCCCTTTCCTTCCCAGAACTCTCCCCTCCTTCCTTTCCCTAAAAAACCCTGCACACAGCATCCCCAAAGATGACATAGGCCCTCAGAGAAATTATTTTCCTCAGGGCCTCCTGTGTGGAGCTCATGTAAAAAAAAAAAAAAAGCCCGAGCAACGCCGGGGAAATAAAACTTGCTTCGAAAGATTCCAAATATTTCCTTTCAAAACTCAATACTCAAAGAAAAAATGCACAATTTTACAGCTAAAAACCAAAAGTTCAAAGCTCATGGCTCAAAAGTCTATGCTCAAAGCTTAAAGTTCAAGACAAAACGTCAACCAATGCCATTGTCGTGGTTCATCTCTCCACTCAACAAGCGTTTAATGCAGATGATGCGGCGACCACCCTGACGAATGATCCGTTAATTTTCATTTAATTATTTTCATTTTTCTTTAATTCATTATTTATTCATTACCTACCCGTTATTTTTTAATTTTCTTTTTTTATTTGTGGCGGCCACTTGTGCCGCTTTAATTGCGCCGCCACTGAACTCTGACCGAACACGCTGGAAACTACGAAATACCTACCTACAGTCAGTTTCTACGGCCGCGCCGCCTCGTAAATAATAATTCCGCCACTTACGCGAAAGGCCTAGAACGTGTAGCTGTACCATACAAGTGCCCGCAGAAGGTTAGAGCGATTTCTCAGCTTTGCGTGAATTCACCCAGCCTTGCCTACCGTGAGAGTAATTACTCGCCGCGAGTATATAAGCAAGCGCTCGCTCGCTGAGTACCAGTTCAGTCTTCATTCATGGTTCGACATTTACACATCGGGCAGTGATACAACTAAGTGCAGTGTAGTAACTCTTCCTGCCCTCGCGGGGCAACAGCCCGCGCAGTCAACCGCAAGTGAACAACATTTGTCCAGTGTGACACCAGGAACGTTTCTACCACCTTCGAGGCCTCCATCTCCAACTACCATCTCGACATGAGATGTCAAGCAACCAGCAACCGGCAACGAGCCAGCAACCGGCAACGAGCCAGCAACTGTCAACAAGCCAGCAACCACAACCAGCAACCAGCAACCGGCAACGAGCCAGCAACCGGCAACAAGCCAGCAACCACAACCAGCAACCGGTAACGAGCCAGCAACCGGTTACAAGCCAGCAACCACAACCAGCAACCACAACCGGCAACGAGCCAGCAACCAGCATCCTCATCGCCTCTCAAAGTTCCTTCCTGCGTCACGTGTGTGTGTCGACACAAAGGCCACACAGCCGCCATACCTCGTCAACACGACGACGGTCGACCGCCTGGACCAAGGTCACTTCTACACCGCCATGGTGTAGAGCAACACGCCGGCTTCCTGAAGACCTGTGATCTTCACCGCCGTAGTCTCCTGACCTTCTTCACTCATCATCACGCAGCAGCAACACTATCGGCACCACTGTCACTCCGCTCCGCTTCGACCTCGCTACGTAGCAACAATAAAGACTGACTCACATCGACTGACGCCTTTCATTTCACGCCCGCTCCCTCATATTTAAATAAATTTTTCGAGTTTAAATAATTGTACCTACCTATATAATTTTTCTCATGTAGGTACTATGGTGGTGACCGGACAACTCAGAAGCACCTCAGAAAGAGTGATGATAAAAAAATAGAAAAAATTTGTTTAAATAGGTTAAGTAAGGTTAGGGTTACCGGCTATTTTAAAATTATTTTTTCATAGCCTTTAATGACCATTCTAAGGTGTTTCTGAGTTTGTTTCATTCTGGGTTGGCATGGAATCACTATGGCATAGTGGGATTGCACCGTTCATTTAGCAGAAAAGTATATTGAATTTTGAATTGGATGGTAGAAAAAATTGGGGACGCCCGAGGAAGACATGGCACGATCAAGTGAATCAAATAAATATTAAATATGGTCAAATGAACCGTACGTGATGAACGAAGGAAGGGGTGGAAGCAGAATATGTGAGGTGGAAGTGAATAGTAAAAGAAGTTGATATCGCCGAGGAAGACACGAAACAAATCCTTATCTGTGGTAAATTGATTCGTATGTGTCAGGTGATTTAAGGGAAATTGATAAGATTGAGAAACTGGGTGCTTAGATCTTTGGACACAGAGAACGGATGAACGAAAGGAAAAGTGTTGAAGAAAGAATTGTAAGAAATGAGATTGTGAGTGTTATGCATTGTGAGATTACATGACATGGGAGCGAATGTTAAAAGAATTCGGGGACGCCCGAGGAAGTCGTGGCACGAAGAAGTAAATGAAATACCTGAAAAAATTAATTTTTTCAATTATTGAGACATTTTTTCAATTATTGAGACAATTTGAGAGATTTTCAAAAAACATACCGTGCACTTTTCCAATCTCTTTAAACAGATTATAGCCCGGGTGACTCCAGGTGGTTCAGCTAGTACTCAAATTAAGCAATTAAAATACAAATATTATGAAGCAGGCATTCAAACTTGAAATATTTATTTGAACCAAAAAAACATATTTATTTTAGAAAGGCAAAATTGTAGATGGAGACGAGGGTATATTTAGAAATTTCAAAATTAAAAGTATGAAAGGGGATGAGGTTTATAAATATTTAGGATATCCGCAATCCAATAGATTAGATCACACTAGTATTAAAAATGATATTAGGATTAAATTTCAAACTAGGATCAGAAAAATTTTAAAATGCAATCTATCTGCTAAAAATTTAGTAAAAGCAATAAATACTTGGGCAATACCTTTATTAACGTACTCATTTGGCATAATTAAATGGTCCAATACAGATTTAGATAGTTTAGAACGATTAATTAGAACTACGTTAACAAAGTTTAATTGCCATCATCCAAATTCAGCTATAGAACGAATTAATTTACCTAGAAATTTAGGAGGTAGAGGTGTAGTCAAAATAACATCTTTGAAACACAATCAGGTAGAAATGCTTAGAACTTTTTTCCATGGGAAAGCTAATAGCTCAGAAATGCACAAAATAATTTGCAAGGCAGATAGAAACATTACACCTTTAAATTTATATGACGAGAATGCCAACATTCTTATAAATACTAACCAGGAATTATTAGATTCCTGGTCAAATAAAATTATTCATGCAAAACACTACAATTATCTCAACCAAACGTATGTTGACAAACTTTCGTCAAACAAATGGTTGAGTACTGGAGAGTTGAGCGCAGAAATAGAAGGATTTATGCTTGCCATTCAAGATAGAGTCATTAATACTAAAAATTATAGGAAGCATATTATCAACGATATAAATCAAATTGATGATTTATGTAGAAAATGTTTGGCTTTTCCGGAAACTATAGAACATATTATATCGGGATGTTCTATATTAGCGCCGTCCGAGTATACATTTAGGCACAATCAGGTTTTAAAAATAATCCACCAAAGTTTGGTAATTAAACATAACTTGATTGACTGCCGTAATATAGTACCATATTATGAATATGAACCAAATTCATTTTTAGAAAATGAATTATATAAAATATATTCTGATAAAACTATACTAACAGACAGAACAATTAGTCATAATAGACCTGATATAGTTTTACATGACAAAATTAAAAAAATAACTTATATCATTGATGTAGCTATTCCAAATTCCTGTAATATTCAAAAAACTGTTTCTGAAAAAATTAGAAAATACACAGATTTAGGAAATGAGATTAAAAGAATTTGGCATTCTCGGACTATAAAAATATTACCATTTGTTATTTCGGCTACTGGCATTATACCTAGGTCTCTTATTCAAAATTTAGGCGTATTAGATTTGTCAAAGAATTTATATATAAAAATGCAAAAATCGGTAATTTTAAATACATGTAGGATTACAAAAGATTTTTTAAATATTTATATTGAGGGATCAGTAGGATTTATAGGTTCAATTAGGAATTCCACCAAGCCGAACCCTCTGATATGAAAATATCTGGAGTCGGTGAATTATTTTCCCATCTGGTCTCTGGTAGGTTGACATGTTGTTCTTGTATTGTTTTGTAATTATAATACTTATATAGTGCAATTGCATAACGTGGATTGACCAGATGATCATTTGGGAAGTGTGTGAAAGGGTTTAGTTTTTCCTGTGGGGAAAATTAAACCCGGACATTTAAATCTGGTGCCTAAAAGAAAACAAAAAAATATCCTAAAACTATCGGCTTTTGTTACATAAATCAATCTAATTGCCCTTAAAATCAAAATTATTATTGTAATGTGATATAATATTTTCAACTGGTATTTTTAAATACTAAGCCCTAGCCAATAGCAGGAACTAAATTAACGCTAATGGTACTAAAAGCGTCCGCATTGCCGAATAACCATTAATTAGATAAATATTCATCTATGTGCTTTTACCTACGAATTAGTTCTTATGAAACACGATCTGTCAATCTCACGTTTTATTTATTTATTTAATATCAACGGTATATATATTTTTTTTAATTCCTTTATTTTTCCCATATTTTACAATTTATATTTACAAATTTTGAAAATTATAACAATAATGTGGGAACCCACTAAGGCGCAGCCTGTGCGTGGGAAATATAGTTAAAATAAGTTTTATTTAGTACCTAGAAAAAAACAAACAGTGGTATATAAAGCAAAAACAAAATTTGTTGTAACAGTTTGAACAAAAAGTGTATACAATAGTGTACGGTTAATTACGTGTATAGTGTAATAAATGCTATACATTGTAGTAATAGGTGTAAAGTTTGTGAGAAAGTGATATAAAACTAAATAAATAGAGTTTTTAGAAACATAAAGTGATATAAAACTAAATAAATAGAGTTCTTACATCTGTATGGTTTAGCCATAATTTTAACTCTTTTATGTAATGCGGAAATTTAGTTGCAACTTGAATATTTTTTGGTAAACTATTGAAGGTACGAGGTCCAATAAAGCTGCTGTGAGTTTGCATTTGTTTTGTGTGTGTTTGGGGGGTATAGAATACATTATTATTTCTAATGTTTGTTCTGCTTACATTTTTTTCGAATTTGTTTATGTTTTTAAAGATATATTTCATAGTTTGCAGTATAAATAGTTTACGGAGACTGAAAACTTTAGATTCTTTGTATAAAGCATCTGTCGAAAATGTTTTAATTCTACTATACATAACTTTGAGAATATAATTTTGAGTTGTTTGTAAAGGTTTTATAAAAGCATCAAGTGCACCACCCCATCCTATTATTCCATACATGAGTGAAGATTGCACCAGAGAAAAATTAATCCTTTTTTAATTTGTCAATATTCAATACTTCAAGTCTGTAAAATATGTACGTAATCTCAATTTAGAAACGGTATTATTAATTTGTGATTGCCAATTTAAATTTTTACCAATACATATACCCAAATATTTGATCTTTTCAGCTTTTCCAATTTCAGAGCAAGATGAGCGTATTACTTGATTACAGTTAGCATTATGAATTCTAATTTTAAGGTTATTGGGGGGTTTGTTTTTACTTTTTTTATAAAAAGGTAGGTAAAATGTTTTATTGTAGTTTAGGAAGAGTCTATTACTATTTAGCCATGATGAGACATGTGCAATATATTTTGATGCATTTAAATAAGTTTCAAGCCAGGATTTTCCGTTTACAATTATTACTGTATCATCAGCTTAAGATACGATATTACCAGGGATTACAACATTACATAAATCATTTATATATATTAAAAACAGAATTGGGCCAAGAAGAGTACCCTGTGGTACTCCATTTTTTATCCTCGTTTCAGTACTATAAAAATTCCCTATTTTTGTTTTTTGTTTTCTGTCTTTGAGATAGTTAATGAGAATGTTTAGTGTATCTTTTTTGAAACCTATTTGATTAATTTTTATTAAAGTATATTGTGATTTACCGTATCAAAAGCTTTTCTTAAATCTAAAAATATAGCTTAACTTTTTTTTTTATCAACAGATGTGTACAATTTTTTTGTCAAATCAAATATTGCATCTTCAGTGCTTAGTTTACTTCTGAAGCCATATTGATTTTGGGACAGAATTTAGTTTTGTTATAGGTAATTCATTACTCTATTTTTGATACATTTTTCAAATATTTTTGAGAGGTTTGAAACTAAGGAGATAGGTCTGTAATTGTCTAATATGTGCGTTTCTCCTGATTTGTGAATTGGAATGATGGTGGAGATTTTAAATTGTTCTGGAAAATGTCCCTCTTTTAGTGATATATTAAAGATATGTAGCAATGGAATTAAAATATTGTATTTTATTTATTTTTTTAGTATGTTACCCGTTAAACCATCAATTCCTGTAGAATTTGTTGATTTTAGACTACCAATGTGTTTTACAATTTCGTTTTTCGTGATAGGTGAAAAATATTCTAAGGAGTTAGTTGAATCGTAAGTTGAGACTAAATGCAAATAATAATAATAATAATAATAATGGTCTTTATTCCAGAATGTGGGGAGGTGGGTGCAATCCCACACATCCTATATAGAGTAAGTACATACATGAAACACAAGTAAGTACATAAAAAAATATATATAGATAAAAAAATAAAATAAAAAGTAGTAGGCATCATTAGCTAGTAGATATGCGCGGTTCTATAAATCTTCGGAATACAATTCTCTCCGGCCAAAGTTCTTCTGCCAAGAATTTCTTTATTTCGATCGCTTTAACAGTGAGTTTAAAGGTGTTAAAAGGCGTAGGACGAAAAGGCTTGATTTTTTCAATCTTGGTACATTCCAGATCTTTTTCTGTTAGGTAGTTATTGATGTTTTCCTCTGTAGTTTCCACAGTAAACCTCGAAATGTACACCGTTGTGAGTATCTCAGCTGACTTTAATGTTGTTGATGTTGCTTTACCTCTCAAGTTTCGGTTAATTTTCCGTGTTACTAATGTGAAACCGCTTTCGTCAGTCGCGGATGGCCGGTGTTGGTACCGCGGGCCGTGTTCGCGCGTTCCCTGTTTATTTGCTGTGTTTTCGGCCTAAGTTCGAAGTCCGAACTCGGTCGTTCACGGCGATTACTGCTCCTTCGCTCTGTGCGTTCTTGTGTAGTTTTCGTGTGTGCGGTAGTTCCATTACTGTATGCGTTCTTAGATGCAGTCGATAAGTAGGTTGCTTCTGTCGGTATTTGTTTACTTTTAAGTTGTCGATTACCTACAGTTTTGCCACTATTTTGTTGCGAGTTCTCAGCTAAATCGCTTTGTATGTTTGGAGCATGCAGTTTTGTAATTTGTTCTCTTAGCAAAGCCAGTTCTTGTTTTAAATCATCATTTCTTGTGACCGATGAATCTTTTAATTCCGTTTTGATGAGAGTTATTTCTGTTTTCATGGAATTAAGTTCCTTTAGAAGTTAAGATGCGTCCACACTATCGAAGTTGACTGGAGGCAATTTGTGCAGCTGTCTGGCAACGAATATAGGCAGTTGGTCAGGGTCCGTCTCCTTCAACGCCCTCAGGATGTCCTGGAGATCTCGGCTAATCCTGCCATCTCCTTTCCGCAGAGTGCGTTTCTCCGGAAGCTTATCGAACAGGATAGTTTTTGCATCTTTTACATCCTCCTCCGAGAAGGTGGAAATACATAATTGGATGATGGCGATCTCATCGAGAGTATCTGCCTTATTTTGCATAAACGTGAGACACTCGTTTATGATGACGTTACATGAGTTACATGACACAGCTTAACAATACGTCCTTCCGTCACGGCGTTTGCGGAACGACTGACAATACTGACAAAGATGAGTCTACGGGTGTTACTATCAAATTTACTAGAAGATTCAAGTACTTGATCTACTACATTTGTGAAGAAGTTGTTAAAGTTTTCTGCAATGGCCGATTTGTCAGTTATAATATTATTTATTTTAATCTCTTTCACATCAGTTGATGCCATTTTTTTTGTTCATTATTTCATTAATAATATTCATTATAATATTTCATTAATAATATATACATATATATACCATAAACATAGATTACATGTCACAAAATCATAGTTAAATGAGAAAAAATAAAAAAAGAGAATTTATTTATAGAAAATGAATTTTATGAAATATATGATGATAAAACTATACTAACAGACAGAACAAATAGTCATAATAGACCCGATATAGTTTTAACACGACAAAATTTAAAAAAATTGCTTATATCAATGACGTCGCTATTCCAAATTCCTGTAATATTCAAAAATCTGTTTCTGAAAAACTAAGAAAATATACAGATTTAGGAAATGAGATTGAAAGAATTTGGCATTCTCAGACTATTAAAATATTAGATACAGCAAAAATGCATTGATTCAAATTATGAAAGAAAAAGACATGTATCAATTTCTCACTGAAACCTGTAATAAATAGGCTTAAATATATTTTTCCATTCCCAAAATTAAACACTTCCTTTGCACAAAATTATTATACTTACAATCAATCTATACTTATACTTACTTTTCAATCGACTATCGGCAGAAACTAGAAACTTTAATGATAAAATCCAATAAACAAACACTGCGAAAAAAAAAATTTAAAAACAATCTTGCCAAAAAAAATGTTTCCACTTAATTTAATCTTAAGAATAACTCATACCTCAATTAGTTTCCTAAAGTGATATTACCTTCTTCAAATAAGTTAAATTTTGTTTTACAATTAACTACTAATTACAGTATTTTTAGATAGTTATACAAGTAGTATAATAGTTTGCTAGTAGAATAAATATCCATGATGAAACACTGTACCCTTCCCGCTACAAGCTTCCATGGAAGAGTAGTATTAAAATATTTAAACATAAAACAAACTTTAAAAAAAACGATAATTTTAACTTACCTTTTAGAGAATAATAATGAGATAAATAATAATAGTTTTTAATTATTGACTATTCAATTGTTAAAGAAAGTGGTTCAAATGATTGAGGAAGTATAAACAACTATATTTTGACATTACAAAGGTACACATTAGATGTAGATTGTAGTTTTGTAGATCCATAACGGCAAATGGCAAATAACAAACCCAGCTTATGTCAATGAAATGACAAGAGTTAAGACACTGAGGCAACGTTGTATTATGTAGGCAAAAGATTATATCGTAAGTAGGCATTGTAAGCTACATTTAAAAACAAGAGTAAAATTTCACGCCGTGATAGTGATCGTTACTCGTTGAAGCCATTGTGACTGCTTTAGCGCATATAAATTGGCCTGGGCAGCAGTGGTGTGTTCAATGTTGATCTGAGAAGTCAATATTTTAATATGTTGACTAGCTGAAGTCCCCGGCATCGCCCGGTCTTTACGAAGAGTTTTTCTAAATCAGATGTAGGCAATCATATAATCTTTTTGTATTTCTTGGGAATTAACTATGTAACAATCTCGATACATTTTGTTAAGAAAAGTTTTATTTTCTATGTACATTTGTTAGTTATTTTATTTGTTGCTACCGGTTTTGACACATCCGTTTCATCCACTAGCAAACTTATAACTAACTTAAAAATTCTATGCAAGTACAAAAATATAAAATATTATATTAACTAACAAAAATATATTATTAGCGGCTTTTTCTGAGATTCAACACTATTTTTTTCTTCTTATAAACCTTTTTTTTCTTCATGAAAACTGTTAGGTAAATGTTCCACAAGCCGCCGCTCTTTTATTATGCACAAATTTTAATTACTTTAAGAAACAACTAAAAACGTGACAAAAGATGCATTAAAATTTATTTTTTATTCAAAACGATCCCTTTACCGCCATTTTCTTTTTGGTATGGATTTGACATTTGCTCTTTTGCTAGTTTTGTTTCAATCTAAATACCTACGCATGAATTACTTTACCCAAACCTAATAACCTATTTTGTGCACGTAAATAGTTGTTTCTAGTAGTAATTGTTGAAATAAAGTGTAACTTCCATAATATGTGCTTTAAAGTACGGCAGCTTATTAAACATTTAATAAATATCGTACAAACGATTAAACGGTTTTTTATTACATTTTTCGAACTGATTTTCGTATTTATTGTTCAAATATTGAACCACCTACCAATCAGCGGACGAAAATGAGAGTGAATTCAACAAAGAAATCTTAGTTTCAACTACATACCTAAGTTAGCTACAGGGTTATACTAACATTAGGTTTGAAATCGTTTTTGTTTACTCTCAGTAATTTCAAGTAAAATCGTGTTAACTGTCAGTAATTTCAAGTAGGTAATTAATTGTTTGCTGTCAGTAATTTCAAGAAAATTTTCTAATAGCTCTACTCTCTAATTAGTAGTTCCAGAGAGAGACATCTGTGGAATGGCATCGACGATCGTTCTTTTCCTTCTCTCATGTCTTGTATAAAAAATAAAAAATATGAAGATAGAACGTCAAGTACATCCTCTCTGTGGGACTAGTATACTAATAAAAATATATCAATAATGAAGAAGATAACACTAATGATCTAACTAAACAAACATATGAATGAGAACAAGACACAGAAAAGAAAAATGAAAAAATAATGGTCGCAACTGGTCTAACCGAGACGGGCGCCTGTTAGTTAGTTAAAGTTAACTTTTAAATTTACATTTTGCATTTGCCTTTCGAAACCCGTTAGTAAACTTGATAAATTACGAAATCGGACAAAAAATCGAACAAAAGAAATACACATATCAAATGTATAATTTGTGATTAATAAAATAATTTTCTGGATACAGGTAGACATGATTACTTACTTCATCGCTTGTCTAAATTATTGACGGCCGGCGTAGTGCAGCGGTAAGACGCTTGACTAGCATTCCGAAGGTCGCGGGATCGAATCCCGGCGTGGCAAAAAATGTTATTTGATTAATTTGTGTATTTCACAATTTATTCATTTAAAATAATATATAGTATATTTGCGGCACGTTCCAGAGTGGAAGATACTCTCAGTATCGCCCTGGTTTGGACCACCATTCAGAATTGAAACGTTGCTTGAAATGGCTTCTGCCGTATTTGGTGACCAGATCTGAATAGCCAGGTACTTCCCCACATTCCTCTTCCCTGTCTCCTTCCCCTCCCCACTTCAGCCTCACAACATACCCCAATTGGGGATGCCATAGTCCCACTGGCTCCAGACGGGAGCAGTTGGGACTCTTGTGCGGTATTCGTGTAAAAAAAAAATTCTTCAGGCAATCAGTTCAAATTTTGAAAATGACAGATAAATTCAAGGCAAATTTGAGTTCATTGAATGTGATAAATGTCACGCAGGCTTAACTTACATTTCACGCACAGACAACCGAAATGGGTACATTTGATGATTGAGAGAGTTTCGTAATGTTGAAGGGATTGAGAAGTGAGATGGATAAAGAGATATAGGAACAAGGAAAGAAAAAGTTTCTAGCTATCAGTCCTGATAACTAGGTAATGTTACGACTATTTCAAGTATTTGATATCTGCGTTTGAATTTTGTATCTGACATTCGTCTGGTTATAAACCTGCTACCACAGGACTAGAGCCTGGTAACTAACCGATTTGTCGCGGAGGTTATTGCAATTATCCTTTGGTAAATACATTTTTATTTTATTGTACTTATTGACTGAGTGTAGCGAAGCGCTGGCGCTGTTGTAACTTGACCATTTTGTATTTCATCTAACTCCAAATTTGTTGCGTGTTCCGGTTCCAATTCAACATGGCCGTGCTGGACACAATTTTTTATACCAACAGAGTTTGCACGAGCGTGGGTCCATCGCTGGGTAAAATCGGAGTAATCGTAATAATTATGGTACCTACCGACCTGAAAAAGTTTGCAAAAAGATTTGTGATTGTAATTGTGACGTTTCTTTCAACGAATTGTATAATTTATCATTTGAAATAAAATAACGTTAAATAAAATGAAGTAGATAGGTTTGTACCTACTTACAAATTTAATGATTTCAGAAGAAATTTTGGTTTAAATTTATTAAATTAGAGAAAATTTTAAACATGCCTTTTTGGACGTGAGGAATGTTTACAGAACTTCTGGTTTACGGCTTACACTATGAGACAAAAGTCTTACCGTGCTTTATTTTGTAACCACCGTGTACTTGAAACTCATGAAAATCAAAGACAAAACTTATTATGTACCGATTGCGCAATGAAAAGACAGAGGCGGCGCGGAATGGACTGGAATTGCCTGGCCCTGTTTAAATCACTATGATTTATCGATTTCAGAATTTTTAATAGATGAGTAGTTTTATGTAGGTACGTGACCATAAAAAGTATAACTATGCTCATTTGTCGATCCAATCAACTGCTTATTTATGGGTTTGATAGTTTGGGAGTAAGTTTAACCATTAACTATTTTACGTTTAACTCTCAACCCATCGCCTTGCAACGCAGCGGGAGGGACGGATTCAATCATCCGACATTCCTGGACACACCAACCCCCAGATTCTTCCCTTTTCTTGCCTATCTTTCCTTAAAAAGCCTTCCACGTGGCATCCAAAAAGATCACATAGGCACCAAGGGAGATTATGTGGAGCTAATATGAAAAATGATATATCACATATCAATTAAATTATATTTATTTGCTCTCGCCAGGAGTAAAACCTGCGACTTTTAAATTCGCAGTCGAGGATCATAACTGTTTGGCTACGGAGGATCTTTAGACATGGCTAGACTCCACAATCTACGACCTTGAAATAGAAGATGATCGTTATAATATAACTAGACGCGATAGGGACCCATCGAGTTCTCTTAAAAAATCAGGTGGTGGAGTTCTAATAGCCATAAAGAAAAAAATTTGGCTTGGCACACAGCTCAAAATCTGCAGAAGATTTATGGATTAAATTTAAATTACATGAAACATCCAAGCAACCCATCAACTTATGTTTGGCGTATTTGCGTCCAGATATACCAATCGAAAATCTCACAGATTTTTTTCGTAAAGTGACAAATTATAATAACTTATCGTCAGAGGATATAACAATAATAATGGGTGATTTTAACGTGCCATCTATTCAATACTCACCAAATGTCATTGTATCTAACTCACACCAGACCAGTCTTACATAATAGCCTAAAATCAATATCTCTACTAGACATTCAAAACTTTACTGGTCTTTTAGATTTAGTGTTTTCCAACCATAACCTCAACATTCAAATTGCTTCACATGTGCTATCCAAAGTTGACTCCTATCATCCTCACATTGAATTCGATTTTTTAATGTCCAAATACAGACCCCTACCCCCACCAATCCGGATCACATCATATATAACTTCAAAAAAACGGATTACATTAAATTAAATGAAATGTTATCACTTAAAAACTGGGACGAACCTAACACCCTGAATTTTAATGACTCCGAACTACATTTTTATAACTTGTTATGGCTATCATTTGAAAAACATACTCCAAGCTTAAGAATCAGGAATAAGTCTGCAATTTGGTTCAGCAGTACTTTGATCCACCAACTCAGAGAAAAGGAAAAGTTTAGAAAGAAAAGGAAAAATACATAAATCAATGTGACTATGTATGACAGTTTTTTCCATCTTGAGGGCCAGAGTAAAAATATCCAAACGTACCTGCCTAAAAGCCCATGTAGATTCAATAGAAAATTCTCTCCCTAACAGTATAAAAATTTTTCAATCCTCATTAATTCGAAAAGAATTTCTATTTCTCTCCCCAAAATCATGCATCTCAGTGAAGATACATGTGAACTCTTATCTACTTACTTCTCTTCTGTTTTTAGTTCTCCATCTAATTCTAAAAGTGACTCTAAGCTTTCTTCCCCATTCTATAATTATCCACTGTCTCATATCAAAATAATTTTAGACGAGGTCAAAGCGAAATTGAACACTCTTGATACCATTAAGGGTTCCGGCCCAGATGGAATTCCTCTACTATTTATTCGAAATTGTGCAGATCAACTTGTAGTACCATTACACAAAATATTCATCAAAAGTCTGAACGGTGGGGTATTTCCGAATCTGTGGAAGGTTGCCCACGTCATTCCGATCCCGCAAATCTGGCAGTAAAAATGATGTAACTAACTACCGTCCTACAAGCCTTTTTATCTTGTTTTGGAAAAATATTCGAGTCCATTGTATATAAAACCATTTTTAACCATGTAACACATATTCCTACATAGTTCTTTCCAACATGGCTTTGTTTTTTACTTGACTTTCTATGTAAATCGATGAATAAAAGAACACAAGTAGATACCGTGTACACCGATTTCAGTCAGGCCTTCGATAAAGTTAGTCACCCTAGCTTAACGAATAAACTGGATAAAATCGACATTCGCAGAAATCTGCTTTGTTGGTTAAAATAATATTTATCACATAGAAGTCAATTAGTTACTGTTAACGGTTTTAACTCTCCCCCATATCAGTTACGTCGAGCGTACCACAAGGATCTCACCTTAGACCCTTGCTTTTCTTAATCTTTATTAACAACCTTACGTATAAACTCGTATTTTTTCTCTATATGCTGATGACCTCAAATTATATAAAGCAATTAAATCTATGGAAAATTGTGAACTCTTACAACAAGACTTTAACACAATATCTACCTGGTATGTTGACAATGAAATGGAACTGAATATAGCTAAGTGCAAAGTTATAAATTTCACCAAGAACACCAACAAAATTCTATATTCATATAGCGTATGTGTTCACAATCTGGAAACAGTTGAATCGATAAAATATTTAGGAATTATATTCGACAACAAACTAACGTTTAACTAACACATTGAATATATTGTGAGTAAATCAAAATAAATTACTTGGTTTTATTGTAAAATCAACCAAACTGTTTAAGAATTCTAATAGACTTATTCAATTCGTTAATCCGTAGTGTTCTTGAGTACGGGTCAACAGCCTGGAATCCACATTATATTACACAGGTATCTAGACTCGAATCAGTCCAAAGAAAATTTACACGGATTTTGTCTTACCGATCAGGGGTCTAACATCTTCTAGACGGGTACGAACAAAGACTTACACATTTCAAATTAGAGAGTCTAGTTAGAAGACGAAACATAAATGACCTCTTAATGCTTTATCAAATTGTGAATAATCGAGTAGATAGTAACTTAGTCAATCAAATCAAGTTATACGCCAGGCCTAAATCCACCAGAAACCCAAAAACCATTAACATATTTTGTACCGAAATTTTTACCAATAATACTGGATATTTTAATCCTATGTCTAGAATGTCTCGATCATACAAACACATACTCTCAAAGATATTTTTGCAATAATATAACTTGTTTCGAGAAATGTCTCCACGATTTGTGCACCTTAAAAAAAATATGTTTTTTAATAAAAACTTCATAAATATTTTCTACTTATTATGTATTTCAAATTTTTTATTTAAGTTTTAAGTTATGTATAAAAATACTTACATTATTTTTCGAGTGTTTGCTTCTGTGAATTTGCAAATGTGATTACTGCAGACAGATTAGTCTAGGGATATTTATATTTGTATTTTAATTTGTTTTATATTACCCACTAGAATATTCTAATAATATCCCGTTTGTGTCCCAAATAAAAAATAAAAATAATAAAATTAAAAACACATCAATAACGACAAAATTAGTTAAAAATTAATCAAAAAATAAGTGAAACAATTCAACTTTGTTTGAACCACTTATATAATGAGTAAATTAAAAACAGCTACATAAAATTTTTAAACTGACTCACCAAATCAACGACTACTCAAACTTCTCAGAAACAAGAAAGAAATGTAAAACACTATCGAAACTGTGCTATAAAGCACACATCACCTCCGTTGAGAAAACTGCGCTAGGAACAAAGAATCTTTGGAATTTTGTTAAAAAATTAAACAATGAAAGTACAGACTACCCCCCCACAATGCATTATGATGGCAAAATAGCCAATAGTACCTTTGATATTGTTAATTTGTTTGCGGATCATTTCCAAAGTGTATACGAAGGTGAAATACCAGATAACAACGTACCATCATACACATATCAAAACACAATACATCTACATAATTGCCTCATAACACAGGAATCATGCTTAAATAAAATCATTTCACTTGACCCTAACAAATCTGCAGGCCCAGATAACATCCCACCAATATTTTTCAAACAATGCGCATCTGCAATATCAGGTCCACTCACCGCACTATTTAACCACCTACTTTCTTCTGGACATTTTCCAACCCGTTGGAAATCTAGTTATATTACCCCGATTTTCAAAAAAGGTGACGACACAGACATTAAAAACTACCGTCCTATATGCATACAATCAGCACTCCCGAAAATCTTTGAATCCCTTGTTCTCGATTTAATTTATCCATCAATATTAAAAGTAATTGATAAAAACCAACACGGATTCGTTTCTGGTAGGTCAACTGCCACTAACCTGTTACTTTACCATAACTATATTACAGAATCTTTTACAAAAAAAAAAACAAGTTGACAGTATCTACACAGATTTTTCAAAAGCTTTCGACAAAGTGTCACATAAATTATTACTTAGTAAACTGTATGCCTTAGGACTGAGAGGCAAGTTGTTAAACTGGTTCTCAAGTTATTTGTCTAACAGAATCTTATTTGTTAAAATTAAACATTCTAAATCTAAGTTGTTACATGCAACTAGTGGTCTACCACAAGGGAGTCATCTCGGCCCCATCCTTTTCTTAATATTCATAAATGATATCATAAGTTGTTTCGACGATGTAGAAGTTCTGCTTTTTGCCGATGACATCAAATTATACAAAGAAATATCTAATATAGGTGACTGCCTAATCCTACAGTCAAACATCGTCAAATTACAAAATTGGTGTGTCACAAACAACTTATTCCTCAATATCGATAAATGTAAGACACTAACATTTTGTCGAACAAAGACCCCACTATCTTTCAAATACACAATAGATAATAAAATCTTAGAAAAAGTCAAAGAAATTAGGGATCTTGGAGTTGTGTTTGATTCGCAATTAAATTTTATAAATCACATACAACAAATAACTAACAAAGGCATGAAAACACTAGGATTTATAATCAGAACAATCAAAGACTTCGATTCGTTGGAAGTTATAAAAATCGTATATTTGTCACTCGTACGCAGCTTGCTGGAATACAATTCCACAGTTTGGTCCCCATATTATCAAATTCATATAAGAAATATCGAAAGAGTGCAGCACAAATTTTTAAGATTTATTAACTTCAAGTTACACATACCTATTCAACACATTAACTACACATCTTTACTAAATACACTTAAATTGCATTCCTTAGAAAACAGAAGAAAAATAAACGACCTAACTTTTTTGTTTAAAATTATTCACTCCGAATTAGATTGTTGCGAACTCCTGCATCTCATTGACTTTAAGGTACCAACTCGAGCGACAAGGCAAAACACATTATTCTGCAACAATAATTCTCTAACCAACTACCACACACACGCATCAATTTCTCGACTACACACACTAGGGAACAAATATACCTCAAATATCGATGTATTTAATACAAGTTTACCGTTATTCAAGAAATATCTGAACAATATTTTTATGTAGAATATGTTGATATCTAAGGAGCATCACGTAGGGTCTATTGCGTATATTTGTGTATTTCTATCTCTCTGTAAAAACTTGTTAACGTTTTCTTTTTATGTATCTTGCATTTTGTCATGTATTATTTATGACATTTAATCAGTCACCTGTAAATTTTGTATTTACTAACATACCAACTAATTTATTTTCTATGCCATTCACAACTAAGATACTTTCTCTTTTATTGTAATGCACTATCTTTCCTTAAATTTATCTGTATACCTACCCTTCATATGATGTTTACTTGTTATGTTTTTATAGTTTATCTTTTTTATTAAAAAAAAAAAACGGTCTCTGTATCATAAACTTGTCGTGTAAAAGCCCATCAGGGCGTTGAAAATTAATAAATAAATAAATAAATAAAATCCGACCGGTTTCAGAACAAACGTTCCTTCTTCAGGGCAAGCGTATACTAATTTGACAGTTTCGAAATATGGATGGGAATAATGTTTTTTATGGTAGGGGTTTTATTTTTCAGTTCAATGTTGCAAAAATCTCCCTTCTAATATTAAACCGGCTTTTTATACAAGAAATAATATCGGTAATTTTTTGAGAAATACTAAAGATAAAGACCATAAATTGACTAATTCCGGAATATATAAACTCAGATGCAATGATTGTCCCTCATTTTATCTTGGAAAAACAAGTCGTAATTTTGAAATCAGAATCAAAGAACATTTAAGGTGTCTTAATAATAATAATTTTTCTGGATTCGCTAACCATATCATTGAAAATAACCATAGTTTTGAAAAAAATACAGGGATAAATATTCTTCATATTAATCATAAAGGAAAACCTCTAGATAACTTAGAATCCTTGGAAATTAAAAAATCCCTTAAAAATATTGAATCAATTATCAACAAACAAAAAATATTGTCTTATAGCCCAATCATGGATTTGTTCCCCTACCCACCCACTCTACATTAATAACCAGCAACGGCTCCACCCCTACCATAATAAAACATTGTTCCCATCTATATTTCGAAACTGTCAAATTAGTATACGCTTGCCCTGAAGAAGGAACGTTTGTTCTGAAACCGGTCGGATTTACTCATTATATAAGTGGTTCAAACAAAGTTGAATTGTTTCATTTATCTATAATGGATAACCACAAAGTGATAGCTTCATTCAAAAATATATAATCAAAAAATGTTTCTTTATTTATTTTTAACTTTATGAGTTAAATATCAAATTATAATATTTAAATAAACGAAGACAATATTAGCGAAACTGAATCTAAAATCTCTACCAGAGCAGAGCACTTGCCGTGTAAGCAAAGAGTCCTGGGTTCGAGTCCTAGAGGGGCCAATATCTTTTTCTGATTTTTCTGTCTCCAGATTTTCGATTGAGTTTCACTAATATTGTCTTCATTTAATTTTTTTAAATGTTTCTTCGCTTTAAAACATTACTATTTGTCCTTTGATTGTAAAATTATCAGCTATTGTAGTCTGGTTTCAAAAATAACAATAGGATAGTTTAACATTTTTGACCCTGCTCGAATTTCAAACCATTCATGTCCTTTTAATTATTTTCTGTGAATTATTAACGGTTGGAGATTTTAAAGAAAACCTTCACTTCCGAGTCATTGTGATTCGATTTCGTGACTCATGTGTGCTTTAAATTGAAAATGACTAATTGCATTTCGTTTAAGTGTAATTTCAAATTGCCACAACAAGACGGGACGCCATTGAAAATAATGCAAATTATGAATGGTATTTTGTGGACTACGCGGAGTTAAGATACCATAGTTACCGTTAATTAATAAGTACCCGTGAATTTTTCACAAAATGAAGATCGCAGTTGTAAGTATAAAATTTTCGGTGAGACGGGTTGCGAAATAAAACGCGTCAGTCGATGTAATGAGTCAGTCTTTATTGTTGAGCTACGTAGCGGGGGTCGAAGCGGAGCGGAGTGACGGTGGTGCCGTTAGTGTTGCTGTTGCGTGATGAGTGAGAAAAAGGTCAGGAAACTACGGTGGTGAAGATCACAGGTCTTCAGGGAGCCGGCATGTTGCTCTACACCATGGCGGTGTAGAAGTGACCTTGGTCCAGGCGGTCGACCGTCGTCGTGTTGACGAGGTATGGCGGCTGTGTGGCCTTTGAGTCGACACACACACGTGACGCAAGAAGGAACCTTGAGAGGCGATGAGGATGATCTCTGGCAGCGGAACGCGGTGGGTTCGTGGTGCCAGAGAACGGATTGAGTCCCAAGCAGAAAGCGCGGCGGGCTTTATGTGCTGCGGACGAAAACATCTCATGTCGAGGCGCGAACGGGCCGGACAGCGGATGGTGGTTGGAGAATGAATCCTCAAAGGTAATGATAATGTTCCTGGGGTCACACTGGACAAACGTTATTCACTTGTTGCTGGCTGCGCGGGCGGTTGCCCAGCGAGGGCAGGTAAAGAGTTACTGCACTGCACTATTTGTATCACTTCCCGGTGTGTATTGTGTCAACCAATGAATGGAGGGACTGACTGAGTCTAAGACTGAAACAGCGAGCGGATCGGCTGCTTATATACTCGCGCGATCGGCAGAGTAGCTGGCTAGCGCGCCAGGTAATGTTGGGTGAATTCACGCAAAGCTGAGAAATCGCTCGAACCTTCTGTGGGCATTTGTATTGCTCAGCCACGCGTTCGAGGTCTTTCGCGTAGGAGGCGGAATTATTCACCGCTGTAGGTAGACATGTACCAGCCGGCGCGCGGTACCTGGCTGTAGGTATTTCGTAGTGTGAATCTAGCGCGTTCGGTGGAGTCCAGGGGTGGAGCAATGAATTCGGCAGAAGTGTCCGCCACACGATTTTAAAAGTACTAATGCTAAATAACTACAGAACTAAACAAACAGCACGGTCTTCCCTTGCTTTATTCACATTCATACACTGGCGCATATCGCTTACATACACTTCTGTTATTATTGACTATTGACTTGGCCCAAGTATGGTATTTGATTCACTAAGCGTGCCGCGTCTTCCAGCGTTCCTGATTTATTTTCCCATTCGCCTCATATATTCTCCTTTCATTCATTTTTTCGTTCAAATGCTCTGCGTGCCTAAACCACCTGAGCGCGCCTTTCTTAATCTTACTTATTACGCGTACATAGTTTTTACCACACATACGCACCAGGGATCTTATTTTTACAGTATTCAATTTGAATGCTGTTTTTACTATTTTAGATTGCTGATTGATGACTCTCGACTAGCAATCTGAAGGTCTCGGATAATATTTAGTAGGTATATTTGCGGCACGTTCCAGAGTGGAAAATACTCAGTACCTATCGCCAGATGTAAGACCACCATCCAGAATTGAAACGTGGCTTGAAATGGCTTTAGCCGTATTTGGTGACCAGATTTGAATAGCCAGGTAGTTTCCCACCTTCCTCTTCTCCTGTCTACTACCCCTCTCTACCTTCTTCAGCTCACTGGCTCCAGACGGGAGCAGTTGCGACTCTTGTGCGGTATTCACACAAAAACCTAACATTTTGACAAAAATTCTTTTTGAGAAATAAATTAATTTTACACTGTTTGTGTTGACTAATTTTAATTGAGGATTATTTTAATCACCAGAGGAATTAATTTCGCCTTATAGAGGCTCTTCGCGGTTATTGAGCAATTTTTTGCCGTTATTAAATTCAAAACCATTGTTTTTAATGTGTTTACTGCTGTGCCTCTCCATTTTCATGGGAACGTGGCCCCACATTCAAATCTGAGATGATTTTGTGAGAACTAAGGTTAAAATATCAGTTAATTAATTAAAAGATTCTAAAAATTAAAATTAACAACAATTTTTTACATGTCGTTTTTTCTTAACCAAATCTTATTATTTGTGTATTCTTGGTACACATTGTGCATTTACGTGGTGATTAGTACCTGGTGGGTTGAGAGTTGATACCTGCAATTTGTACACTATTACAGGTAATTGGTAATTGAAATAAAAATATGCCTCAACAAATACACTGTAATATGACATAAGAAATGAGAAAGTACGAAATAATAGCTAAGCTGATAATTATGCAGGTAGCCATTTATTATGCATCAGATTGTGAAATAACCGATTAATTACTAGGTGCCCTACGATTCTTGTCTCTCCACCGATTAAATAAGTTGTCGAAGAATCTTTACAAGAAAATTATACATCATGGATGATGACGCACTAAACAACTACCTGTAAAAGCAAAAAACCCTTGAATTTTTAAAATTAATATTACCTGTGTAATTCACGTATTTGCAGCACAACAAATTTGCTGACAATTTTTATAAATTGAACATCGAGCATCTTACCGTAGGTCTGTTTTCCCTATCGATGTATGCATCATCGATAAAGTCTAGTACCCCTGTACTACGTGATGATAAAGTCGATCATCGATAAAGTCTAGTACCCCTGTACTACGTGGTGATAAAGTCGATCATCGATAAAGTCTAGTATCTCTGTACTACGTGGTGATAAAGTCGATCCCCTGTACTAGACTTAATCGATGGTGCACGGCAAACCACGGTTCTTTGTGCAAGCGTTTTCAGTAATCAACTCCACTCACCCAGTCTTATGAAAAGTAGCAAGTAGCCGAACGAACTTTAACTCGACAGCATCAATGTTACCAATCCAGCTATTTCAGAGCTAGATGTTTGGCTTTTTTTAACACAGAACTCATTCACCGCGTATGTAACATCAACGTAAAGATTTGTCTAATTGATCGGTTATCACAGAATTTCTCTAGCCACATCCACCCACATTATAAGGCTCTCTCTGATGCTTTTGTTATCCTGATTCCTTGAAAACTTGGCTCTGCTTATTTGAAAGTCTGTCGACCCCTGCCCCAGGAGATGAGATCTAAAACTAAAACAATAACTAATACGTTTTAATACAAGCTACAAAATGTATTTTTAATGTTGTTTGTAATATCTTCCCACCGAAAATAGTGCTTGAATATTTTTGTTTGTTATTTCGAGTGATTATTATCATGATTCCACATATTTATACAATTAACGTATTTAGCCTTCACACTTCTAATTGTTTTTATATCGTAAATGTAAATAATTATGATAAAGTTTTCGTTCTCCGTTTACTACGCACAGATTATGTAAACATCTGACACCTCGATTCAACTTCATCACAACAAGAAACAACTATTTAAGTCGGGTGAGATGGTAAAAGTTGCATTAAAGTAACATTTTTTTCAATAATGTTAAAAAATTTTGCGGTTATCGAAATTCGGCAACTATACCTGTTTTATTATTATTACATGACTTTTGCCGGAAGGTTCCGGATCAATAATACGCACAAATTATTTAAATAACCCAGACAAATAATAACATTTTTGTTATCGTTTCCCTCGACGAAAATAGTTGTTTCTTTGCTAATTAAGTTGAAACGTAGTATTATTTCATTAATTTTGACATATTTAAAAGTAAGCGAAGTACAAAGATTTTACCATGATGTAAAGTTTTCTGGCTTTCACCCTTCAGTGATGTTCTAAATAGACGTGGGCAGAATGATTCCCAGGAGTGAATGGATTCAATCTGATTCCCCCGGCCTTTTGAATTAATTCTTTCTATTCATTCCTTTAATTCAATTAATTCCCAAAAAAAAAAAACTAATAATAATAATAATAATTAAAAACTAGAATGAATGGGGAGAGACTTCGAAACACCGCACAGGAGACCGGGAGGCTACGAAGCACCGCACAAAGAGGAGACTGATAGGATACCAAGCACCGCACAAAGAGGAGGCCGATTATTCTATCTCATTATCTCGCTGGCTGAAGCCTATAGATTAATGTGTTTGTCTCTTTTTAGTGTCGCTTTTTCGTTTCATTTCAAATCACAATAAGTGGGAAGGATACGAAGTACCGCACAAAGAGGGGACCGATTATTCTATCTCATTATTTCGCAGGCTAAATCCTATAGATGTATGTGTTTGTCTTTTTTTAGTATCGTTATTTTTCGTATGTAAAATGAATTTATAGCTAGCAATTAAATCTTTAAATTAAACAGTTTTTTGTTTCACCCCTATAGTTTTACTTATATTATTTATTAAACTTATTATTTATTTAATTTATGACAGCTGACAACAGATGATTGTCCTTATTATATATGCAAATTTACATATTATATCTACCCAAGATCTACGTCTAAAAGTAGGTAGGTACTTGTATTCCAATATCTTTCATACGTGCCAAAAAAACGATAACAAGTGCACTATTTTTGCTTCTCACTTTTCTAGCCGGTGCCGCGATGTTCGGATTCAATGTCGAAAGTTTTCGGCTAACTATGTAATGAAATTGAAGGCTTAGCCCGCCGAGGAATTAGTGAACCGCACGGACGGATTGAGGGCCGAGGAAAGAATTAGTAACTTTTGACTAGTGTCTTGTGTCTTACCCCGCAGTGACTTGATCAACTCGCGAGCTGCGTTTCGGATTGACCCGAGCCGAGATTGACGTGGAACGATGTAAGACGATGACATCTGACGTCAATTCTGGGTCTGAGATTAACTAGAGACAATAACGTCACAAGTGAAAAAGACTTTAGTTTTAATTCCTGAATAAAGCGCTTCGGACAATTTCCGATAGCGACAGTCTAGCTACGAGTACCTGGGACGCGGACGGGACGGGACGCGCGGGGACCTTAGGACCATCTCAGGACTATTGACTACGACAAATGATTAATTCCTTGCGTTAAAGGGACGCTCAGACAATTCGGCTGAATCGCGGCCGCGTTTTGATCTACGGATTTTTAGAATGGCGGCCGGCGGTAGCGGGATACGAGTCGTTCACAATACCGTCGACAACTTCGCGGCGCGCCGCTTGTTGAATAATATTTAAATACCTATGAAACATTATAATATTTAAATCGTTGACGGAACACATTATTCATTGAAATAATTTAACAGTAAAATAAATGGAAATGAAAAATTTATGTTGCCGTTAAAAATCGTACGATATAAGGCCAAAGGTAAGGAATGAAGAATCAATTCCTTTTGAAATTGAGAATCAGTTCAAGTGTGTCACAAGATTGAATTTATTCATTTAATTCGGTCATTCAATTTTGCCCACGTCTAGTTCTAAACAGTGTAGTTAGTATGAAAAGTTAGGGTTAGGCAAAAAAAATTAATAATTACCCTGTAAATCAGCGGTAAATGATAGCTCCTGGATGACCAGAGGGGAAAAGAATCCCAAAGAACAAAACACCGCACTTTTTTACCAAAAAAGAAAATAGATTTGATTTTCTATGAAGGAACGAAACGAAATGACTGAAGACAGCTAAATGTTACTGTCGCGAATCGCAACGCAAGTTACAATATCATGTGCATATTATGTTAACGATTTTGCAATAAACAAATAAGAACCTACTTACATTTTACATCTTAAAAAATATATGTTACTCAAGTTAGTAGACAAAATGTAGGGGAATATGCAAAAATATAGGACTCAAGGCGGTGAACAAAATGTAGGGGACTACGCAAAATTGTACCTTTTTCATTTTATTTTTTTTATTTTTTTTATTTTTTTTTATTGTAATATAAAAAATATGAGTTACATATTATATACACATATATTTTACAAAATATTAAATTAAAGGTCTTTTCTGGTCATGTATACCTTATCAGAAAAGAGGGGCTCTTGTGCCTGATAAGGGAGCCACGATTCTTACTTGCGTTGTAAGTTATAATCTGTTTTGTATAAAATATTTATTTATATAAAACCCTAGAACGCTTTTACATGATTGGTAATACAATTAATTCAAGACAGATAATTTTGAAACTTAAGAAATAATAAAAATGAAATTAAATAAAAAATGTTACGTGTAACTATTAGAATAAAAACGCTACATGTTTAATTACGCGTGTATCCCAAACATACCAAACATATTTCCAATTTAGGAGGCGGGTGTGGGTACCGCCGCCCCGGGAACCATTTATTGGATAACCAACACGTCTGCCATAGGTCACCCTAGTGGCTCGCTACGTTTGGTGACTTAGCAGAGATGCCCGGGTTCATCGGGTGTGGTTTGTCCGAGTCTTGGTAGCGGGACGGATCGGGACAGACTGGTTGAGGAAGGCCTTTCGACCTTTCCAGCCGGAGTCTCTCAACCCATCGCCTTGTACCGCAGTTGGAGGGATGGATTCATATGTCCGTCACTTCTGGACACACTGACCCCCAGATTCCTACCCACCCCTCATACCCTTTTTCCTTTCCAGAACTTCCTATCCTTCCCTTTCTTAAAAAGACCATCCACACAGCATCCCCTAAGATGACATAGGCCCTGAGGGAAATTATATTCCTCAGGGCCTCCTGTGTGGAGATAATGTACAGAAAAAAAAATAGGTATATATTATAGTCTGTGGTCCTTGATGATATGTGTTATATCGTAACGCAAGTTACAATTTTATGTAAAGATTAGGTAAAACGCCTTTGCCATAAACAAATACATACCCATATAACATCTTTTATTTAAATGTATATATATACATAACTCAAGGTAGTGGACAAAATGCAGGAGAATATTCACAAATATTACGTGTAACTAACAGATTAAGGACGAAAGATGTTATATTATGTTTTCAAACATATTCTATATTATACATTATGTTGTGATTGATGATATGTGAAATATTTCCCTGTACTCCTGCGTAGTGTAATGCGTAAAATTAGAATTTTTGAGTTCGACATATCTCTAATAATATTTTTGTTCGGCAATGATCCTAACATATTTTTTAAATACTTTCAGATTCACAAATCACGATTCACAATCATTTTTCACGGGTTTACGCTAGCTAATAATTAATTAAAAAATGGTTCTGCCTTATCTATTTTGTGAAGAAAAAAACTATTGAAGCAGTACACATACCCCTTTCTCCGTGAATTGCCTCCACAGATCAAACCTTAAATTAATAATACTGTAATTTTTCTCCGGCAAAATTTTCGACCTCAAAAATATTTCTATCCATCCAGTTAAGCCAGCCTTGGTTTGCTTCTCTTTTAAACATCTTCTTTCGTTAAGAAATAGACGATTTGTATCAATATTTAGCTTGTATTTTCGCAAATGTCTACAATTTGAACAATCCGCCTTTCCTACTTACCGGTTACCTACCCCTTCTCAGAACCGAACGGGGGCGGCAAGCGTGAAGAAAAATTTTACTTTTCCGTCCAATATTCCGTACAAACGTACCTAGTTTAGGCGAGCAGTTTTGTTACAATTATTTATTACGTTATTTGAGCGCTGTACTTAGGAAATGCGAGATAAATTGTTAGGATATCGTCATGAGATTTTTTATGAAAGTTTAATCTGTTTATTTCTAATGAACACAATGAGATATGTGACGGAAGAGGTGAGAATCAATCTCACAACACTATTTACTAATTATTTTAAGAATTCATTGCAATGGTTTCCTCTCAAGCATTTATCTTTGGTAAACAATCGGTGTAATCATCGTGGATTATCTTTGAACGTAGGTACCTAACCACAATTAAGAAGTAATTAGGTACTTTACCTCTAAAATAAACCCTTTTTAGAAAATCATTTCATCTTATTTTGGTGTACTTAAATCCTTTTTTACAATTAAAAGAAGTTAATAGTTGATTCTAATGAAAGCCAGCTTCCGATAAGAGACGGCACGAGAAGGAGAAGAAGACGATTCCTTAAAGAACATCGTTAGGTGTAATATTATGTGTAGTGATCTTAATTCAAGGAAAAAGCCTTTAGAAAAATTCCCACACTCTAAAGTGATTTATAATATCAAATCATTTCATATAAATTATTTAGCGGGCTCTGTAATTACGTTCGCATATCAATTAAGGCTGTCTGCCGAAGTTAAGATACTAAATGAAATTTGCTAACACGTAAAAAAAATGGCAAACCTCTTCTATTCTCCGTAGTACGTACTTTTACAGCACTGCAATTTCCCAATAATCACACTCACCTGTGCTGGATCTGACAATGTGGCTCATTTATCACACTTTCAGATTGCATCCAATTACCCGATCGAGCCCCTAATTATTACGATACATTGATAAAAGTAATATCTAAGAATCTTGCCTGAAATGTTTTGTTTAAATGTTTAGTTATTTGTAACACGGGATATTTTACCTACTGTATTGTAGGTACTTTACAGTGTCGGGGGCAACTTTGACCCGGGCCAAATGTGTCTCATTGAGGAGCAAGTGACTGCAGCCGACATGAGAACACTGAGACCGAAATAATGGGTTTGGTTACGCAAGATAATGAACCGGATCCCACGCGCGCGCCCCGAGTTCCCACCAGATGTGTCCCAATGCACCATTGTCGCTCGGGTCCCGGAGCCGAAGGCCTACCGCAGGGTCTAGTAGGGGGCCCAGCCTATATAGGGACCCCGGGGCGACTTCTGGCTCAGTTTTCATTTTGATCTCTTTTCATGTAGGCCTTGCTAAAGATGAGTGTTCACAGTGAGGTGGGTATTACATGAAGCGCTCTGTTTTTACCATTGTTGTTGTTTGGTCGTGTTCCGCTCTAATGTCAACAGTGATTATGAAACTAAGTTATGTGATGTGATCTTTCTTTAAAGATTGAAGATTTTGGTTTTTGTAATCAGTGTTTATTAGTAATGTTTTAATTGATTTTAAAATAGTGACACAATACAGTTAATTAAAAAAAAAAATTCTTTAACGGGGTGTGATTTTATTGTTTTTACAAAAGTTTTTTGAAGTTTTTTGTAATTTTTAAAATAAAACTATGGAACTCTCTTCTTCGATCACAAATTTACGTTAATTTATCTATTTTAGTATACATTTTTGTTCAATGTAGTAATGTTTTTTTTGCTTATTCCAGAAATCAACATGGTTGATTTTCCTCGTGATGTGTTCGCCTTTATTGGGGGTCGCATCAGAGGAGACACAGATGGAGCAAACAACAGTAAACATAACAAATAGTGCAGAATCAATGACGAATTCAACCAAAGATTTATTTGCGTCCGAAACAGCCGATCCAAAGAAAGTAGACATAGTGAAACAAATACGACGACTTAACGAGGACGGTTCTTATACAGTTGGATATGAAGCGGACGATGGGACGTTTAAGATCGAGAGCAGAGACGTACTCGGAAACATCAAGGGGACGTTTGGCTACGTCGATCCAAACGGCGAAATTAAACGGGTTTCATATTCCACAAGCAATATGTCACAATCTTCTTTGCTGTCGTCCATCGCCCCACCACTCATCAGATTAAACAGGACATCTTCTTCAACAACACGTCGCCCTCAACCAACCCTCATATATCCCAAAACCAGCAGTATCCCAACCAAGCAGACCGTCATACAAGCTATCCCGAGGCGCAGACCAGTTATCTCCTCTGGCGGGGGCCCTGCGGTCACTACAACAGAATCCTATAGAGTTGTTGCAGGAAACATACAAAGCACGGATGCGTCTGAATCTATTACTACCAGTCGGCAATCAAACTTAAAAACATTCCCGATATTTACTCAAAGACAAGTTTCGGTTTCAACCGAACCAAATGAGGAATCAAATCTAAAAGAATTCAAAGAAATTGAGAAACTGCCTGTGACATCAAATTCCACGCAATCAACTTCAACTTTACCTACTTATGTCAGGCCATCATTAGTGTTTGAAAAAATTCCAGAAATAACGAAAGAAGCTAAACCTGTAAGAGGAAACACATTCCGAAGGCAATTGAGTTCTAACAATTATGAAAACAGACAAATGTACGCTTTTCAACAATCTGCGGGAGATGACACAACTGACGTTTACGGTGGTTCGATTTCTCTTGGAACTCCGAGACCACTGTTTACCACAACAAACAGACCGAGATTAGTACCAATTCAGATCTCGTCAAGGCAGAAGCTCAATGAAAAGTTGACTACAAATAGTCCGCAGGTGCACGAAGAACAACAAGAAACTACCTTAGAAGCTACAACAAATAAAATTGAGGATGAAAATTACGTGACAACTAACCCCATTCCTGTTTACCAATTCCCCCAACCACAACAAGACCAGAGGGTAATTGAGCGACCTTATCTGAGGCCTCATCACCAACAGGTGCCGATCGCTCAGTTCAGAACCAGAGACTTTTTAAGAGATAACCCAGGAGCAGCGGTTCCAATCGGCAACCAAAGAGTCTTGTTCAGGTACAACCCCAATATTCCGACCGATGAAAATGGACAATTTGTAAGGCAGCACGTACAACCCCAAATTCAACCGAATATTGTTCAGTTGGGCCCTCGTGCTCAACATCAAAACATTGAGAATCCGGTTGAAGTAAGCCAAGATAACAAAGATAATCTGATTGCAATTCCAATATTTAATGGAAACGTGCCCAACATGAGGTATCCCATGTACAATGCATTCAATGATGGGCGAGAGGAGAACGTGATCCCTCAGCGACCTCCCCCGCTACCTATACCACAGCAATTGAATGAAATAAGACCGATTTCTACACCCGTTAGTACCAGAGATTTGAAGATACTTTTACACCACCTCCTCATAAAGCAAAATCGTCTGCAAGCTCTCATTGATATTCGGGAAGACTTGAACAACCACGGTCAATACAATCCCCAATATCAACAGGGACAACAACAACAGCAACTATTTAACCCAGAATATCAACAACAGAAAGCTCTGTACAGGCCTCGATCAGCATATCCCCAGGAACAAAGATACCCAAGACCTTACGGAGCGTTCCCTCAGCAGGGTGCTTATAATCAATTCCAGGGACCTTATTCCAACCAACAGAACCAATATCCGAACAGAAATAATGATTACCGTTCCCAAGATGAAACTTACAGAAATGAAATTTCAAACTTCGATCCCTCAGTTCCATACGAAAGTCAAAGATTTGTTCCGAGAAGACAGAGATTCTATAATCCCAGGCCGTACGAACAAAGATTCGAAGACACTCCAAATGGAATCGAGAGTAGCGACCAAGTAGAGTATCTACCACCAGATGTGCGGGAAGCTCTGTTGCTGAAGATGTTAATGTTGGCAATACACCCAGACTTCAGCCAAATGCAACAAGAACCGCAATCAATGATGACCACACCGGTCCCAGAGTACAGGAAGAAAGTAAGAAATGTCCAAATACTAGGCGAGGAAACACAAACCAAAGAAGCAACAAAGAGGGAAAAGCGAATGATGTAAAAATGAAAATGAGATTTATTAATATGTTTAAAAAATGTATTTTGCTTTTATCGCAAAACTAATTATTGCCACTGTACAAACTGGTACCTACCTTTATATATGTAGAATACTGTGAATAAATTATTAGGTAAGTAAGGAAACGTGCATTTTTACTATTCCCATGTTAATATTTCTTAGAATCTATTGAAAGATATATCTGTTACAAACAGATATGGAATTATATAAGACACCTATATTTATTTTTCTACTCCGTCATTCCGTGGATTATACATTCATATTATCACATTATTGTACTATTATTCTTTAACATTTCATATTATATTCATTAATTATTTAATTGAACATATTTATTATACTCAAAAACAGGAAAATAGTGTATTTATCACGCCACCCACCTCCATATTCATACCCAAAGGCTATTCAGATAAAACATATTTAAACAAATACCAAATTTTATCATGCCCATTTAAATCAACAAAGATGATTTGTAGATATTAAGCGTATTATGTTATTTTATTTATTTCGATTCATAAGTAACAAGCCATGTCATGTGTTTGTGCCGTTTGCATAATTTAGATAAGCCAATCATTTTTTCGATAATGAAATGCTGTGTCATTTGTCATAATAACGTTGTGAACTCTTGTATTTTTTTGCATTGATACATCTCGTCGAATAGATATAACACAATAGTACTTTTTTAATTGTCAATTTCCATGAGAAGTGTAAAATGCACTCCATTGAATTGCACGAAAAATGTTATGAGGGGAAATTGAAAGTATTTTTTGTCAAATCCGCAGCAGAAATCTCAATACTCTTAATACATCCGTGGGAAACGTTATATCTTATATCTTTTTGCCATGATCTAGTTTTGTTTGTTGCTCACGAGAGGTAGTTTCTTCCAAAGGTTCTCATTAACTTGCACAATGCTAACGAAGTGGCTCCCCTCTTCTTGTCATAATGCATAATAGTTAGTGTGCTGAGAAAAATGTGGTTCGCCAGCTAATCCACCTAATGCATGTCTCCATTGTGAATTATTTCGTCATATGATTTCATTGTTCCCGCCCAAGGAGACTTTCAGTTTTTCCACCAGGCTTATTATTATTTTTCTATTAAAGTGGTTACGCCAGGAAGGTGACAATAAATATTAAATTATCTGATAATGTATAGAGAGCATGCCGAAAGGAAATTAGATTTTTAATGACTTGCCTTTTTTAACAATTTTTATTGACGTATGCTTCTTAATCGTGAATGTACTTTACAACCCTCATCTAAATTATAGTAAAGTGAAACCCATTCGTTCAAAAATAAACAACTGGATATAGTTATGAAGGTTTCAAAATTATTTTAGTTTTCGGGTTGATGTAGGTAACTTTTTTTCGTCCACGTTTTAGTTTGTGATGTGGCTAAAGGTATCGCTGCCCCGAGAACCAACATCTCTGTCACCCCGAGTGATTCGCTACTTTTGGTGATTTAACAGGGGTGCCGGGATTCATCGGGTGAGGTTTGTCCCGATCTTGGCGGCGGATGCATATGCCCACCAACTGCGTGGCAGGCCGGATCGGAAGAGACTGGTTGTGGGAGACCTTTAGACCTCTCCTGCAGGACTCTTTTTTGCACTGCAGTGGGACGGATAGATTCATGCGTCTATGTCCATGGACACACCGACCTCTAGATTTCTACCCTCATACCTTTTTCATACCCAGAACTTCCTATCTTTCCTTTCCTAAAAAAACCCTCCACACAGCATCCCCAAAGATGACACGTGCCCTGAGGGAAATTATTTTCCACAGGGCCCCCTGTGTGAAGCAAATGTAAAAAGTCGTATTTAATAAGAGGGAATGAACAATTCTTATAAATTGTCTTTTAACTAACTATCCTGAACCAATTGAAATTTTGAAATAATCCTTTCAAGAAAGAATTACTTTTATTTTTAGTTGAATTTGTAAAAAAATCTGGTTTTGATCTTAGAAATATTTCATTTTTAACAAAGGTTAAGTGAATGTATACTTCTGTCATAAGTAGGTACATAACTATAAAAATGGTTGACCGTTGTTCTAAACGTAACAAAATTGATCTTTGTAAGGCCCTGGGATCAAAATATTAATGAAATGCCTTAAACTTAATACAAATGCATAGTAAATATGACTACTTACACACTCGCTCACAATAAAACCATAATTATATTAAAGTATAAACCGTCCCACTGAAATGGGTAAAACGAGAAATATCATGGAGGTGTAATATTTATTGTGCAGTTCATACAGCGTGAGAACATTTTGCTTATTATTGCCATATTTTTTTGTTTTCCACAGCCACTACTGTGTTACGTGTTGATAGGCATCGTAAAATAACCGTCCATTGTTGGTTAAAATGTCATATAATCCATTTTAAACAAGCTCTCTTCAAACCCAAAAAAGAATTGTATATTTTTAAATTATTTTATTACCACGTTTATATACAATACATCAAGGAACAATCACTTAACGCAAAAGGATCACAAATCTAAATTATAATTTATTGGTCTTATCTACGTAGGTGACTTTAATAGAAGCCAAAAGATACGTCGTGAACGGGATTTCCTCCGCTCTTAAGAGAGTACTGTTCTGTCAGCTGATCGAAGAATCCGCTGGTGCCTGCGTTCTTTGATGGTCTGGGGTTGTACGAGGTTCTCGGTTCTTCAGGGATGATGGCTTGGGTTTGAGTAAACCTGCTGGGTTGAGGTCTGACAGGGTCTTGTCTGAAGTACTGTGGGGGTTCGGGAGCGCTCTCGAATTGAGGAGCCGCGGGGGCTTGTCTGAACTCAGGTTGAGACAGTTGGATGTTCTGACGGAATTGGGGATTGGGGATGAAGTTGGGGGCTGGGCGTTCGGTTTGGGTGTACTTGACCTGGGGGGCGGGCTTGGGTTGGTATTGGGGTTGCGGACGGGGGGCGGGCCTGGGGGCGGGCTGCCTCTGAACGGGAGCGGGCTGCTCGTAATCGTAGTCCTCTGGCTGAGACTCGACGACAGGCTGAGCTCCAGCGAAGAATTGAGGCTAGAAAAAAAATGAGCTTGTTACGTGACGAGTAGGTTTGAAAATTTAATACACGAGAATAATATTTGAATAATAATGTTCTTTGTGCAATCGCCAATAACCCAAAGTGCTAATAATATATCACAACTTCTATGCACGCCGTAAGATGGCTCTGTGCGCAAAAGTCAGCAGAATTTATTTTATTATAGGTACTCAATACCATTAAGTTCAACTGTCCTTTGTATATTATTAATTTTTTTCTTCAAACCGCAAATATACTTTGTGGTGTCAGATTTGATTTTAAAATAATAACTTTGTAAACACCACTATATTATTAATAATATCGACATGTTTCAAAAACAACGTTTTCTTCGTCAGAATATAAAAATAAAAATATTAAAATAAAACATATAAAAATAACAAAAGACAAACAAGTATGGACAAATAAGAACATAGACAAAAATATTAAAAAGGTGAGGTGATTAATTACTTAAAAATATCACAAAAAAAAAAACAATTATATAAAATTAAATATAAAAATTAATTTAGGATGTGTAAAAATCGCATTTACATAATAAAATACTTTTAAAACAAACAAAAAAAACAGGAAGTCTAAATATCAAAATAAATTATTATAATTGTAAGTGTTAATACGAACATTCATATAAGAGTTGGCCATTTAAAAAAAATATTTGGTTATTTACAAGTTTTAATTGACTACATTTATCTACATTTTCTAAGTTATCTAATTGTATACCCGTTGGGTTAGTGTGTAAAAATTTTAAACCTTCATTAATATTAAAAGAATGACTTGTTTCTAAAATATGGTTGGCAAATTCTGAATAATAATTATTATTTAAACATCTTAGATGTTCCTTAACTCTAACATTAAAATTTATAGAAGTCTTCCCTATACAAAAAGGGACAATCGTTACAAGTTATCAAGTTAATTATAAACCCCAGATTGAAATAATAAATAAATTAATTGTTTTTGTGTGTAATTCGTTTTTTTTTTAAATTAATGTAAATCATATTCATTAACTTTTTTTTAAGTTCTGTGAGTATTTTAGTTTTTTATTATTGTAACGACTGTTTCGGCCTTCAAAGCTTTTCAAACTTTAGGGGTAAGGCCACGTTCATAGAGTCAAATAAATAACGTCTCCACGTGGCCTAACCACTGTTTGAAAATGCTCTTGAACGCCTAAATAGCTGTCACAATAATTTTAAGAACACTAAAATATTTGATTTATTATTTTTTTTAAATGACGTTTGTTTGGCGTCTATTAATAAAAAACACCATAAAAATGGTGAAATGTTGTAAGATAAATTAAAGAAAATCTTTTTGAATTCATGTTCTATTTTTCTACTTATATTTTAATTTGATTATAAAAGGGTATTTTGTTGGTTTTATTCGCTAAATCCTTTATACCTCAGGTTCGTGGTTTTTACTAAACCTTGCTTACTATTTTATTTCGTGCATTCAATTATCTGTAGAAAGACCATTTACAAAGTGAAATGTTAGGTAAAGATTGACGATTTTCACATTGCGGAGAGGTACAAATCATTACGCTAGTTTCCTGGGCCACTGTTTTAGAACTAAACATACGAGTACCAATCATTTAAATATTGTTTTATATCGGTTAGTTTTCACATCTACAATTGAGATAAAAGGATGTTCACTAGCGTTGAGTACCTCATACAAGAGGCACCTCAAATGTCCCATGCAAACACGTAAAATGTCCCCCCACCTCACAACATGTATTTGTACCAACTCTTTTTCTTTGTATTACTACAAATATGAAGGAGGGACAAATATGAGGTGTGAGGTGGTTTGTTTTGTTGGACTACATTCATGTCACGTATGGGACAAATATGAGGTGAGGTGTGAGGTGGTTGATGTATTAAACTACATGTCATGTCACGCATAGTTTGGGACAAATGTATGAGGTGGTGAGGCGTGAAGTGTTTGTATATTCTATGACATTTTTGTATTAGAACCGTGAGGTGATGATGGGATAAGCCATTCATATATTGTGAGTACCGCAGAAGCGTCCCAACTGCTCCAATTTTTTTTTTTTTTTTAATATTTTTTATTGTAAATTATTGTTATGTGTATTCACATAACAATAATTGAGCACAAGAGTCCCAACTTTTTTATTGTAAATTATGTATTGATATGTGAATACCGCACAACAGTACCAACTGCTCAAAAAAATTTTTAATATTTTTTTATTGTAAATTATTGTTATGTGAATCCCGCACAAGAGTTCCAGCTGCTCAAAAAAAAATTTAATATTTTTTTATTGTAAATTATTGTTATGTGAATCCCGCACAAGAGTTCCAACTGCTCCAAAAAAAAAAATTTTTTTTTTTGGAATTATTGTTATGTGAATACCGCACAAGAGTTCCAACTGTGTTACAACGACTTAACATTTTTATTCAAAATACTTAACTCTAAATTTGACTGTTGCGAACTACTGCAACTCATAAACTTACGAATACCGACAGTAACTACACGACAAAATATACTATTCTACTGTAGCATTCATAAGCGGAACTACATTGCCGACTCTCCGATACAACGATTTCACACTATGGGAAATCAGTACTTAGGTGATATTGACATACATTTAACATAAACTTGGCAAAATTTGTTGATCTTGTAAAAAACTTATTCCAAAACTATTCCTAAACCTATCTGTTTTTCTGAAAACCTATGAAATCGCTGTATTTTTATGACTTGTGTGCTTTTTTATCAAATTTTATTTTTATTATTTCTGTATATGTTAAATAATCTTTCATGAATTATTTGTACTACCAAAATGTAAAAGCCCATTGGGCGTTAAATAAATAAATAAATAACTGCTCCCAAGGGAGGGAAGATGAGGCAGTGTTGAGATGAGGTGGAGGGGGTTGCTGAGGAGTGGGAGGGATAAGAGAGGGGGTGCAGGGGGGGGATCAGAGGGGGGTGCAGGGATGGGATCAGAGGTGGTGAAAGGGCGGGAAGGGGTTGAGAGGGGGGAGGAGGGTAGGCCTTTTTTATATCCATTTTTCGTATTACAAAAATAACAGACACGGGAGGCGGGTATGGATACCGCCACCCCGGTATTTATTAGAAAACCAGCACCTCTGAACCAAGAAAATCTGAACCAGAATATTTTGTAACACCTCATTTCGATATTTGAGTACCTCATACAAACTCATCCTGATATCGTGTCCTACCCAACATTAATGTTCATTATTCAGAAATGAAACATTACTAAATTTGGCTTTAGCTCCGATGTGTGGATAAACCTGGATGGCCAATTACTTCGGAAAGGAAAGGTCTCTACTCCTGCTTTCCTCCTCCATTATCTATCTGTTTCATAACTTTCCTTAAATAGGGATGTTAAAGACAGGGAGGTTCTGGGCAGAAGGCAGCGGGCAACGGGCAGCGATCCTACTGACTGGTAACATCACATTGCATCATCATGTAGATATAAATAAAGAGAATGTAATTTTACCCTGGTTGGGACAGGGGCGGTGTAGGTAGGCCTGTGAGCCAGGGCGGGGGCGGTGTAGGCGGGGCGGGGTGCTGGGGCAGGGGCCCTCTGGGGCGCTGGGGCGGGGGCTTGGGGGCGCCTCTCAGCTACTTGCTGGAATAGGAAATAATAATATTGACTTTATAAAAATTACTCTAGTTCGTTTAAATTGTTAGTTTTAGTTTTACATGTTACTTACAAGTAAATGAGTATTTAAAAATAAATCAGTTTAATATTTTGTAAGCGGTTATTTATGTATCACTCTTTTATTATTTTACATAGTTTTACTAAAAAAAATCTGGAAAAATCATTAAAAATATTGAAGTTTGACTTTCAAACTAACGCACTGTGCCCCAAGAAACACTCATTTCCTTTTATAGTGTAATTTAACGGAAGAATTTGACCAACATGATTAATGAGAAAATTATTGTAATAGTACGTAATTTGATTTAAAATAATAACCTTCTAGATTTCGGTAAAATTTTTAGATCAACCGTTCATTATTAAACAACTATACATTCGAATTGCAAGACAAGGAGGAATTGATCCAGCATTATGTAGCCCTGTTGTCAAAAATAAGAAAAACCTGTACATCTTTAACACATTTGAATATTAAATCTATAACTAGCAGGTAAAAATAGTATGAAAACATTAATAGTTCTATTTGAATATTATAGATGGCAGCACTTCCGTTTGTATCTGGTACGTGGAGTACATTTAATTAGATTTTTAAAATAGTTGTCACAAACTCCGCTAGGTGGAAAAATGGAGGCGCTACATATTTCACGTGTTTAGTTTTATTAGGCTAGTTTTATTTTATTACGTTGGTTTTGAATGCAAATACCCTAATAATTTAATTCTGGGGTTTAATGCTAAAGATTCCAATGTCGAATGTTTAAATCGCTAGGGAATGAAGATTTTTTTTTCGATTTATTGGCGCAAAAAACCTTTAAACAACATTTTGACTATACATTGGAGAGCTCACAATTTCACCAATCTCATAATCATTCAATTAACGGACGTTTTAGAGTACCTACTTTTGGTACCTAAATCAAATTACCTATTACATTGCAAATTATACGGTGTAGAATATATCATAAACTGTATACCATATGGAAAATATACGATTACAACTGTGGTTGAGGTTAAGATGGTCGACTACTTAGGCTGGATACGAAAATAAAATTTACTTCATTTATTTTATTAAATTTGCGTTATTTAATATTTAATTAATCTACATATGTGTTAGGTTAGCGCGATGATGGCACCACCTTACATGGGTTAAATTGAAGCTGAATGTTCACTCTATATGAGCTATGCCTGTGGATCTCGATATTTTACATTTACTGCAGCAAATAGCAAAGGTAATTTCAAAAAGGTACTTACGATAGTTAGTTTGGCGATCTTGCCCGGTTTGGAGATCCCTTGTGGTCGATTGGCTATTGTCTGGATGAACCACAGGCAGTTGCAAGTCAGTTTTATAACGGCCGGTAATTTCACTTTGCGAGTCTGTTAGCTTGTCTCGATAAAAACGGTAAGATGTTGACAGAAGCGTTACGATGAGAAGACTAAATACACTTTTTCGTCTCCTTGACAACGGCTGTTAACGGACAGTTATCAGCCAGTGTAGTCACTCAAGTCCGAATTTCACCAATAGGTTTGAATTCTGGTCTTTGTATGTGAAACAGAACAAACCCATCGAGATCCAATTAAGCGTTATCAAACAATATGTCTAAACATGAATATTACTTTATTTTTCATTATTATTTCTTATACCATTCATCCGATCAGTGGCTCAGAACAGTTTTTCCCACAGGACTCTTTGGTGGTTTTCACGTTTAAACATAAAGTATTAGAGGGTTGTATTTTTCCAGTCATTTTTAAACTTTCAGGGTAGTGTAGGGGTGCAGGGTGTAAGGGTGTAGTAGTTTACCTTGAAGACGGGCCTGGGAGCCTGTTGAATCTGCTGCCTCTGTTGGGGCTGGTTGAGTTCCTGTCCGGACTCTTCGGGCTCGGAGCCGGTGTATAGCGGAGGGACGGTGATCCCCTCCCCAGAGGGTTGGAAGCCGAACTTGTTGGCTCCGTACTCAACAACGTGAAGCTGAAATTTTATGCAATAAAAAGTTAGCAAATTATGTTAGAATCGAAGATCTTAAGAAATTATAGTAAAGACGGCGTCATAAAGTAAAATATTGGTATTACAATTAAAAAAACAACACTGCAAAGGCGTACATTTTTGTGAAAATAGTTATATTGAAAACTTTAACGTTTTGAAAATATTGAAAAAAGAATATGGCGGTTTTTTTTTAGAGTTAAATTAATTTTCAAAGTTCCAAATATAATGAAAAATTGCATTAAAGGCTGAAAACAGTTGACATAAAAATTCCAGTCTTAGGAAATGTTTAAATTTTCTTCACGTTAAGTTCACCTTTCTGCACCAAAAATAAAATGTGTAGTTAAAATTATGAATTGATTTATCGACCAATTTTCTAACCATAAATTTTAAACAAATGAAGTAATATTACGAAAGTTCACTATGTAGAAGAATTTAATGCCATCTATGGAAACGTTCTAAAAGTTTTTAAGCACAATGGAAGCAATTGAATAATATTTCATTATCGTCGTAAATCTTTGTTGAAGCCTGACTCTTAATGATTCTCCGTGATGCAATTCTATAAATATATGCTTTTTCACAGCCTTACTACCAACTAGTTGATTACTAGCTTTACTACTAAATAATATACGACAAGCTTCTTTCGAGTTTAAATGTAATGTCATCTAAATAATTGTTCACATTACATATTTGCAAATAGGAAATAAACCAATAATTTGGAAGGCTGGTGCGCACTGCCGTCCGGAAACCATTTATCGGATAGTCAATACCCATGTCACATTGGTCAACCCAAGTGTTGGGGTGAGGTTTGTCTTAGCGGAACATGCTTTTACCCACCTATTGCGTAGCGGGCCGGATTGGGAGAGTCTGTCCAAAAGAACCTTTTTACCTCTCCAGCCGTAAACATCACGAGCCATCGCCTTGTAAAGCAGCGAGAGGGATGGATTCATAAGTCCGTCACTCTTGGACACATTGACTCCCAGATTTCTACCTACCCCTCACATATTTTGTTTCAGCGCTTCCTCTCCTCCCTTTCCTTAAAAAGATCCTCCACATACTATCCCCTCATGGGCTTAAAGATGACGTAGGCTCCGAGGGAAATTGTTTTGTTAAATAAGGTTAGATGCTGAACGTGAATAATTTTTAGCTCAATGAAAATGTTGTCAGTTAACAACATGATTTCCATCATGAGTTATCAGAATTTTTATATATCATTCCATACGTAATGTTAATGTAGAGGTATATTAACTCTCCATAATTTCAAAACCTGTCTAACCACTAGCCCGCATTTTGCCACAATATGGTACCATATTGTGGCAAAATGCGGGATAGATTTGCTGCCAGTTTTAGGCAAATTTTACCGAGATGCAAATATTTTTTTTTTGTAATATTTTAAAATACTCCCGCGGTATAAACTTGACATTTTATAGAAGCAAAAAGAGACTACTTCTATTTATATTCAATAGATATCCGTATCCTCTAGTTTCTTACAAATTATTCGTCTCTCCATAAAATCGTAATATGCAAAAATGTTTAAAGCGGTCAACTGTCAAAATGTCTCCGTGTAAAATGCCGCTTTTTATGTTTTTTTTTGTGTGGATTTTTCTAACATATTTGTATTATATAATATTATCATAATTGTACTAGACGTTTGTACATAAACTAAATATAATAGGGAGCTGGCCACAATGACACGCCAATGGAGTTTGGTACGCCAGTGGATTTTGGAATGCCACTGGTCTTTTAAATGAATTTACTACTTTGACAAAAAATGCTTCTAGGTATAATGGCAAAACTGATTTGAGTACTGGATTAAAATAAATATTTTTCACTTTGGAGACTGTGGGAGACTGGGGTTTTTAGGATTTTAGGTTACTGGGATACTGGGAGAGGTAAACTGAATCTAAGACTGATTAAAACACTTGAAAAGAGGTTTGAACTTGGAGACTGTTGGTATCTTGAGTAGGTATTGTTTCTTCTTGGCTGATAGTTTTGAACTGACTTCCTACCGGTTTGACTTCTATTTTTATAGGACAAACTCAGGTCGGACTTTTGGGGGACAGAACCTCCTTAATTTTTCTAAGGTACTTGTTTTAGGTAATTTCCCTGGTCGCTACGATTGGAAGTCAGCTGTGTTAAAATTATGTGTGATAGTTTTTGCCAAGATTTTACCAACTCAGGATCCCAAAGCTTCACATCATTTTTATTGTGTTTACAAGAAAAGGTACAAGTATACATATGTGATATAAGGTACAATTTTAAACAGTAAATATTTTTCTTAAAGTGCAACAATCACTGATAGACGTCAGTTTTTGGGTTGTTTTTGTAGTACATACTCATTTTTAGGTGATGATGTTTATTTCTTGATCCAAATTATTCCCAATTTCTCGAAATTGAGCTCCAAATTTTTCGGAAGATGAATTCGCTGTCGTAAATATTTACGATTCAGATTTTTCCTTTGTTCAGAATTGACCAATAGTGGCTCGGCTGGTCGCATGGTGGGGGTGACGTAAATAGTCAGCCATTTCCTTGGCGTTGATCATTGCTGTCTGGAGTCCCTTGTGAAAGCATTAGGTGGTTATTCAGATGTGTTTTCCAGTCCAATGAGGCTGCTGCATGTATTCATTATCAATTTCATTTATGTTTTCAATTGATTAGTTAGTTAAAGGACATAATAGCGTTGTAGACAAGTCATTTGGAAGGGGCACCACATGCACATAATTCCGCTAGCCAATAGCAGCTCTCAGATTGTCGTGCTGGCGGCATGGTACTCTGTGGGAGCGTAAATTCCATTCTTGAATTTCCATGGTTGTCAAAAGCTTTCGCGCACTCGTTAGATGCACACGGATTCCTACGACACGTTCCATACACTCCCCTCAGTGCAGTCTCGACTGTGCTCAGCTACTTCGTCGGGCGTGTCCTTTTCCGATGTCTGAGTTTTGAGTCGGGTGTCTTCGCAGAGTGTACAGTTTCATCAGTTGCTGGCGTGGCAGGCAGAATGACGGCGATTTTGACTGCCGGCCTTACGTATATCCCAGTGCTGGTTTGGATCCGGGCAGTTCTGACTTGTCCATCAGCTGCAGGTATTGCTTCGATGATACGGCCACGTGGCCAACTGTTTCGAGGCAGTGCTGGGTCCATGATGATCACTAGGTCATCCTTCTTAATTGGTGTAGTTGGATGGTGCCATTTTTGCCGGACAGCCATGGTAGGTAGGTATTCCCGCAGCCATCGCCTCCAGAAGGTGTCTGCAAGTTGTTGTCCGATGCGCCACTGGCGGCGTAGGCATGTTTCCTCTTCTTTTTTGTCGTAGAAGGATAATTGAGGGCGCTTCCCGGCTGACCCTAGCAAAAAGTGGTTGGGTGTTAGAGGTTCTTCATCACGTGGGTCAACTGAAATGTGGGTGAGTGGACGATTATTTACCACAAACTCAGCTTCTGCAAGTGCGGTGCGTAGCGTTTCTTCTTTTGGTGCTCTTTCCTTTAGTGTAGCGCTTAGGGCTTTCTTTACTGATCGTACTAATCTTTCCCAAGCTCCCCCCATGTGCGGACTTAGTGGTGGTATGAAGTGCCACTCGATGCCCTGGGTAGCTATTGCGTCAATCATTCTGGCGTCTTGACTTATTGACAGCAGGGCGTCCCTCATCTCGGTGTCAGCTCCGTGAAAGTTTGTCCCGTTGTCCGAGTACATGGCTGCTGGTTGTCCTCTGCGGGCGGTCATTCTTTGTAGGGCCATGATGGCCGAGTCAGCAGTCAGTGAAGCGGCTAGTTCTAGGTGAATGGCGCGTGTCGAGAGGCAGGTGAAGATGGCTCCATATCGTTTTTCTCGATGCCTACCGACCGTGATAGCCATAGGGCCGAAATAGTCAAGCCCACAGTGTGTGAATGGGCGGACGTGATGCATCAGGCGGGGTGGTGGTAATGCGCCCATCAGAGGTGGAGTCGGTTTGCTGCGTCGTATGAAGCAAGTGGGGCAGGCGTGCGTTATCTTCCTGCTTGTTGTGCGTAGTCGTATTATGAAGAAATGATTGCGTATTTCTGCTACTGTTTTCTCAGTACTAGGATGATCCGCCTCTTTGTGGTAGTGACTGATAAGAAGTCGAGTGTAGGGTTCGTCGCCGTCCAGTATTATGGGAGTTCGGGCCACACTCTTTGTTCTTTCCAAGGCTTGTAGTCGGGTCCCCATTCGTAGTAGGTCATCTGGTCCAAAGAATGGGTTCAGGGAGTTGAGGCGGCTGCCAGCAGGCAGTTTTTGACCTTGTCGGATGATGTGTAGATCAGTTGTGAAAGCGTCTTCCTGGGACCTTTTGATCCATCTGTGTTCTGCTGCTTTTATCTCATCGGCTAGTAGTGGGCCTTCTACTGGTTTATTGGGCCCCATCTTGCATCGTCTGATAAATCGGAGGATCCAAGCTGTGGAGCGAATCAGCCGGTGCCATGAGGAGAACCGCTCTACTGATGGGAGTGCTTCGCCCCTGGTGGACACAAGGCCAACGTAGTGAGGTTTGACTTCTAGTGTCAGGTCGTCAGGCCTGTGGGCGGGTGCCCGTTCTTTTGGCCACGCACCCTCCGGGGAAGTGAGAAAGGCTGGGCCAGTAAACCATCTTCCTTCTGGTGTTAAGTCTGGTACCTCTAAGTCTCGTGTTCCTATGTCAGCGGGATTGAGTTTTGTGGGTACCCATTTCCAGTCGGGTATGTTGGTTAGTTCGTCTATTTCCCCCAATCGGTTTGCCACAAAGGTTGAGTAGGCGCGTGGGTCGGTGCGTAACCAGCATAGTACAGTTGTGGAGTCTGTCCAGAAGCAGGTGCGGGATATCAGGGCTTTGCTTTCTTTTTGGATCGTCTGGGCTAGTCTCGCTGCTATGAGGGCGGCTTGAAGCTCGAGGCGTGGAATGGAGAGAGGCTTCAGTGGCGCTACCTTGCATTTACTTGCAAGGAATGTTACTCGTAAGGATCCATCTATTTTTTCGGTGAAGTAGGCCACGGCACAGCAAGCTTGCTCGGATGCATCGCAGAAAAGGTGTAGTGTTACGTTGTTTAGTTTGTTGTAGAGGCAACGTCTCGGGATTGAGATGCTGTTCGTGTGCAACAGATTTAGCCAGTCTGTCCATCTCTGGGCGTGTTCAGGGGCAATGGGTTCATCCCAGCCGACGCTTGAGCGCCACACTGCTTGCAGTAGCATCTTAGATCTGATGGTAAGGCAGGCAACGAAGCCGACTGGGTCGAAGATCTTCATTACTATAGATAATAGTTGCCGCTTGGTAGGTTGTGTGGCCGTGTCGTGGGAGATTGCCTCACGAAATGAGTACAGGAAGCGGTCTGTGGTGGGGTCCCAGATTAAACCAAGCACTCGCTCTGTTTCCGGACCTCCGCTGCTGATTTGTATCGTGGAGCTGGCACGGTCTTCTATAGGTACGCTAGCTAGGGCCGCCGGGCTGTTGGACGCCCAATTTGTCAAGTGGAACCCTCCTTTCGCGAGCAGGGCACTTACACTTTGGGCGAGTGCAGCAGCTTCATTGGGTGTGTCTGCTGCATCTAGGTAATCGTCCATGTAGAACTTGGTGCGTACGGCTTTTGCGGCGGCCGGGTACTCGTGCTCGTATGTTTCAGCCACTTTATTTCGGACGAATTGGGCACTGCTTGGGGAACAGGTGGCTCCGAACATCATCGATGACATTTGATAGGTGTCTGGTTCGTGATGGGGTGATGTCCTCCACAGGAATAGCTGGGACGACTGATCTTCTCGCCTTATTTTTATTTGCAGGAACATTTCTTTGATGTCTGCAGCAATAGCGATGTTTCCTTCCCGGAAGCGTATTATATTCCCCAGGAGGGAGGACAGCAGGTCAGGACCAGTAAGCAGCTGGTCGTTGAGGGAGGTTCCTCGGCATCGGCTTGCGGCATCGAACACCACTCTGATTTTTCCTGGCTTATTTGGGTTGATTACTGCAAAGTGGGGCAGGTACCATTTGCGAGGTGTGGTGGTGGAAGCTTCATGGCTTGATAACTTCTTGGCATAGCCTTTGTTGATAAGTTGATTTATTTTGTCGTTGTAGGCCACTGCTAGATTTTTGTCTTTTTCTAGCTTTTTCTCCAGGGACAGAAGTCGTTTCAGCGCACACTGCCGATTGTCAGGTAACGTGGCTTCTGGTTTGCGCCATAGTAGACCGGTTTCCCACCTTCCTACAGGAAGAGGACGGGTAGTTGCATTCATAAGTGCAATTGCCTGTTGTTCGCTTGCATTGACTCTGGTGGCTGATGTTACTCCGAGGGAGTCGATGGCGAAGTTGGTTTTTACTAGCTCCCTCAACTGTATGTCTGCGGCCGTTTCTGGTTGTAGTGCCAAAGTGGTGGTCGTGTTATTATCTCTGGGGTTGACTCCCCCATGAGCGATCCATCCTAGTGCGGTGCGTGATGCTATTCGCGTAGTATCATTGCATTCACGAACTTCCCTTGACACGATCAGGTGAGCGTTATCTTGGCCTATTAGCAGCTTCGGGACGACCGACCTTCCTTGGGTCTGTTGCTCCGGCAGGTTGAGGTTGCTTATTGTGCTGGCAGATATGTGGAATGTATTACTGTTGCCTGCACCTCGTATTCTTAGTCTCACTCGTTGGGAGAGATTGTCGGAGGTGCACATTCCTTTCGCGCCGTGGATTCGCAGTCCGTGAACTGGGCCGTTTGCTCCGACTTGTATTGCGGTGTCAGCGTCGACAAGTGTTACTGTGGATCCTTCATCCAGGAGAGCGAACACTGACACTTCTTCTTTGTTTGGAGCGCTTAATATGACTGGCGCAATTTTTAATAGTACTCTCTGTCCGGAGTCCTGGCGTCACAAATTGACATTTTCCACGGCGCTTTTTCGTACGAACTCGGGATTATGTAGCAGGGGGTGGTGTGGGGATCTGCAATCTCCTACTTTGCACCATTGGTTTATTTTGCAGCTTCGTGAGTGGTGTTTTTCTAAGCACTTGCGGCATAATCTTCCCGTGCGTACAGTTTCCCATCGGAGTTCAACATCTTTGGCTGCGAATTCTTTGCATTCGCGGGTTTTATGATCGCCGCCACATTGGGCGCAGCTTTCATCAGCAGTTTTTCTTTTTCGGCTTGGTCCAGGGTAAGTATGTTCCTCGTTTACTTTGCGTTTTATGGGGGCAATCTTTTCTTTTGGGCCATCCCTGATTTCTTCTTGATGTCCGGCATGTATTTGCTCATGGCTCGGTAGAAGTCGCATGCGATCACTCTCTTCTTCCTCCTGGTACCCGGCATGTATTTGTTCACGGCGTGGTCGAGATCGTATGTGGTCCACCATCCCACTGTTTGGAATTGCGTTTGACACCTCTTTCAGAAAGGCAGCGAGCTGGGTTATGGTGGCCGGAGCGTGTTGTTTGCGGATCTCGATTAGCCATGCCAGACGCAGGGAACTTGGCATTTTGTCAGTGACGTCATTCATTAATGCAGGATTGGTGAGATAACCTTCGGTTTTCAGGATCCGGAGAGATGCCACCAGGTTTTGTACCGTTCCGGAGAAATCTGCCAGGTCCTCGAGTGATACCTCGGTCGTGAGGTAAGGTAGTTTTTTAACCTTGTCTAGCATAAATTTTGCTATGGAGTTAGCGCTGCCGTATCGCTGCTCGAGGACGCTGATGATCTCTGGGACTTGCGCAGGATCCATTAGTAGGGGACCCACGGTATCTCGTGCCTTGCCTTTGAGGGCGCGCTGCAGCCGAATGAGATTTTCGCTTGGAGTCATTTGGCAGGTGGCGGTGGATTGAGCGTACTGCGCCTTCCAGGTGGGCCACTCCAGGGGGTCTCCGGAGAAGGTAGGCAAATCTTTTGCTGTGGATTGCCTGGCAATGAGGGCAGCCATTCTTGAATCATCTTCCAATGTGCGGGGGCTATCTTGCGTTCTGGAAGAGCGAAGGGCCTCTGCCATCACAGAGGCGATCTGGGCCAGTGGGTCGTTGCCATGCTGCAACCATTCTCGGGTGTGCCGTGCTGTCTGATTGGCTGTGTGCGGTGGTGTAAATAATGGGGAATCCTGGCCGGAGGAGGCTGGCTGATGCTGGTACCCTGCTGTGTTGTAAAGTGGGCGCTCGGGTCCGATATGGCTGTATTCGGCCGTAGGGATGTTCTTCGCAGGGCCCGTCAGTAGTGTGTACTCTTGGGTGGCGGCGGCGGCGTATCCGGTTGGATCGGTTACAGCAAATTCATTGGTAGGCTGACCGGCTGGTGTGTCCATTTGAGTAGTTGCATATCTCGTTGCAAACTCTTCGGCCGGCTTGTGAACTTGAGTGGCATATCTCGTTGCAAACTCATTAGTAGAAGGGCCGGTTGGTGCATGCACTTGAGTAGTTGCATATCTCGTTGCAAACTCTTCGGCTGGCTTGTGTACTTGAGTGGCATATCTCGTTGCGAACTCATTAGTAGAAGAGCCGGTTGGTGCGTGCACTTGAGTTGTTGCATATCTCGTTGCAAACTCTCCGGTAGACGGGCCGTCTGACGTGTGTACTCGAGTGGCATATCTCGTTGCGAACTCGTTCGTAGACGGGCCGGTTGGTGCCTGGGTTTGAATTACTGCCTGACCGAGGTTGGCTCGCAGGGTCGGGCTGGTTGGTGCGGGCTCCTGGGTAGGTTGGCTGACTGCTTGGCGTGTTGCAGCGTTCAGGGCTGCGAGCAGATTGGTTGTCTGCTTGGCGTGACGTCTGTCCCGGATGCGCATCTCTCGGCGCAGCAATCGCAGGGAGTCTTCAGTTGATTCAGAAGTTGTTTCGCTGCTTTTACTGTTGGATCCGTGGAGGCTCTTGGCGACACATTCTGGAGCAGGTTGGTCAAGAGTGATGAGGTCAGGGTTCCTGGCAGGGTTCGCACCAGATAGATCGTGGCGGGTTCCGCTGGATGGCGTCTCATCGATGTCTACGGTGCGTGGGCCCGGGGTCCGACGGGGTGCCACTGGCATGTTTCGGCTTGTTCCCGGGGCGTTAGGTTTAGACAGCGATGTTTCGGAAGATGTCGGGGTCTTACGGCCACTGCGAAGAGACGGCATTTCCACTGGGTAAGACTGAAGGCGTGTTATGTGTGGATCCGGCTCGAAGGACCAAATGTACTAGACGTTTGTACATAAACTAAATATAATAGGGAGCTGGCCACAATGACACGCCAATGGAGTTTGGTACGCCAGTGGATTTTGGAATGCCACTGGTCTTTTAAATGAATTTACTACTTTGACAAAAAAATGCTTCTAGGTATAATGGCAAAACTGATTTGAGTACTGGATTAAAATAAATATTTTTCACTTTGGAGACTGTGGGAGACTGGGGTTTTTAGGATTTTAGGTTACTGGGATACTGGGAGAGGTAAACTGAATCTAAGACTGATTAAAACACTTGAAAAGAGGTTTGAACTTGGAGACTGTTGGTATCTTGAGTAGGTATTGTTTCTTCTTGGCTGATAGTTTTGAACTGACTTCCTACCGGTTTGACTTCTATTTTTATAGGACAAACTCAGGTCGGACTTTTGGGGGACAGAACCTCCTTAATTTTTCTAAGGTACTTGTTTTAGGTAATTTCCCTGGTCGCTACGATTGGAAGTCAGCTGTGTTAAAATTATGTGTGATAGTTTTTGCCAAGATTTTACCAACTCAGGATCCCAAAGCTTCACATCATTTTTATTGTGTTTACAAGAAAAGGTACAAGTATACATATGTGATATAAGGTACAATTTTAAACAGTAAATATTTTTCTTAAAGTGCAACAATCACTGATAGACGTCAGTTTTTGGGTTGTTTTTGTAGTACATACTCATTTTTAGGTGATGATGTTTATTTCTTGATCCAAATTATTCCCAATTTCTCGAAATTGAGCTCCAAATTTTTCGGAAGATGAATTCGCTGTCGTAAATATTTACGATTCAGATTTTTCCTTTGTTCAGAATTGACCAATAGTGGCTCGGCTGGTCGCATGGTGGGGGTGACGTAAATAGTCAGCCATTTCCTTGGCGTTGATCATTGCTGTCTGGAGTCCCTTGTGAAAGCATTAGGTGGTTATTCAGATGTGTTTTCCAGTCCAATGAGGCTGCTGCATGTATTCATTATCAATTTCATTTATGTTTTCAATTGATTAGTTAGTTAAAGGACATAATAGCGTTGTAGACAAGTCATTTGGAAGGGGCACCACATGCACATAATTCCGCTAGCCAATAGCAGCTCTCAGATTGTCGTGCTGGCGGCATGGTACTCTGTGGGAGCGTAAATTCCATTCTTGAATTTCCATGGTTGTCAAAAGCTTTCGCGCACTCGTTAGATGCACACGGATTCCTACGACACGTTCCATACAATAATAATAATAATAATAATATTTGGATGATTTATATAGCGCCGTTTTTTTGAAAAATCACCTCAAGGGCGCTGTACAAACTTATAATACATTTCTCAAATCTAAAAAACTACAAGCTAGGCAAACAATTATAAACAACTTATGGCTAAAAATTGCATACATCGGTTCATTGATCACCGATACGAAAATATGTGATCAATATTTTGACCAATGAACGCGATGCTGCCTAATATTTAATGAAAACAGGACCATACTTACCTGGGAGGTCGCTTGAAATTAACACTGTATATTGTCCATTTAAAGAAATTTAGATAGAGTTCGCACGCAGAGAACATTATTGTCTGATCATTATTGTATTATCTATCGTTAGTAGAAAACTTTCGATTTTGACTCGCGTTCCCCTAACATCGCTCAATGCAGTAGAGTCTGTTATGGCCTGCATCACATTTGTGAAGCCCAGAATTGGCGTAGCCCTATTCTGAGATGAGTTGAATTTGGTCGGGATAGGGTGAGAAGGGAACGGTCGGGTTTGTATTTTGGAATATTAATAAAATGTAATCACCTCCATTGGGTGCAACTAGCAAAATGACAATCACACCACACAGAAACCCGGTCGCCGAATTTTTTTAATGAATATCAATACGAATTTTTATAAACTTTTGCAGTCACTGTCGCTCTTACTCCCTCTAATACTGAGGGTAAAGGACAACTGTTTTTCAGGCTAAAAGTTAAATCATCCAAACCAAGGTTTTGTATTCCCGATTTTTCTCCTTCAAAAACTGGACCAATTTTAAAGATTTTTTTACTAATTTTTTTAGAATAAAGGACTCTATGTCTGGACGTTTTGTTTTTTTTTTAATAAATTTTCTACTTTGTATATTGAATGTTTGTTGATGACGTTCAACCCATGAAATTTTAACGATTTTCGGAGGTTCTTAACTCCTGTAAGAAGTAACTTATCAAAAAAGAAAACTTAAACGTACAAACGTAAAAGCAAACGTACCGACAGGCCAGGGGTTGATAACTACATTTGGTAGGCGGACACGGGTACCGAGCCCCGAGAACCATTTATTGGATAAAGTTTGGCAAGGTTTGTCTTGATCTTAGTGGCGGATGCGTCTGCATACATACTGCGTGGCGGGCCGGATCGGGAGAGACTGGACGAGGGAGATCTTTTGACCCCTCTGGCCGGACTCTCTTGATCCATCGCCTCGCACCGCAGTGGAAGAATGGATTCATACGTCCGTTACTCCTGGACACATTGACCCCCAGCTTCCTACATCCTGCTTTTACCTTTATCTTTCCCAGAACTTCCTCTCCTTCCTTTCTCTAAGAAGACCCTCCACACACCATCCCCAAAGATGATATAGACCCCGAGGGATTATACATTTATATTGTCAAAACGCCACCCGGTTCCCTTTTAATGTTGAAACTAGTAACTTCTAAGTGTAAACAATTTTTTTTTAATAATATTCCGTGGTATTATATTAAATAAACACAAAACAATGGAAATGACATTTCTTTGTTTCCGTTCAAATTTTAATCAACGATTCGCATCGTGTAGTTTGCATACAACGAAATTTAGCACAAGGCTAATTAATTAATTTTAAACAATGTACATGATCTCAGCTATCTTAAAAGAGATGGCAATATGTCATATTTTCTGTAAACTTAAAAATAATAAAAGTGTCATGCTCAATGTTAAATTCACCATTTCGTAATCATCGTAATGGATTTATGAATAAGCGAAGGTTTAGTATCATAAATGGGTATAGACGTTGATCTAATGCATGCGATCCATAAACTTAATTCAGAATATACACGTTGTCCGGAAATTCATCGGGTTAGGGGGCATACATTAATTACGTGAGCAGTTTTTCTTCCAATCTAGACCACCCCCTTTGTGAGATAAATCTGGGCCACTTCGTATATTCTTTTCAAGTAACGTGGGATTTTGCTAGACCCCCCACCCCCCCCTTTTTGAGCTCACGTAATTAATGTATGCCCCCTTATCCGATAAACTGGTGAATCTACATCATATAGAGTTATAGAGAAAATACATCTGAGATTTTTTTTACTATTTTAAAATATATTTTTCTTTCAATTTAACCCATAAAATGCTAACTTCAGATTCTAGTTACGCAAAAACGAAAGCCTAAGGATAAACTTAAAATAATTCACGATCTGGTTGTTCACAGATGGCGATAAATTAATTAATTAAGGAAAAATCCTTTTTGCAGGTTAAGCTGTAAAATATTAAGAATAATTGTTTGTTTGCGCCCGTAAATACGTAATACGAATGTGAATAAATAGTTTTGTTCGTATAAAAACCCAATTCTTTAAAGAAAGGCATACAAATACAATATTTTACCGGTGATTATATCCAATACTGTATTTATATACAAGTTTTTCTTGGAAGAACTGAGTTTTTCACTGAACAAAATTATTTATTCATATTTAAATTACATATTTACGGGCGCAAACCAACATCTTGTGGTATACGTTCTTAAAATACTTCAATTAATTAATAATTCATTTTCTTAAAATAATTAAATTGCCGCCATCTGTGAACGAACAGATTACGAATTATTTTAAGTTTTCCCACAAACCAAAAAAATTACACCACAAATCGACTGCGTGTAATGTAAAATCGTCAGCTTCCCGCTTGTACTTTGTACTACGAGTTTCCGGACACAGTGTATAATATAAATGCACCTACACAGATAAAAAAACACAATATAAATGTTTTGTTGTCATGATCAACTTTCACTCATCTACACGATTGAAAAAAAAAGATGAATGAGGTCATTTTAATAGCCAATCGACTCCATTAATTGCATACTCTAATGAGTGCAAGTAAATACAATAACTAATATCATAAATCTTTTATTTCATATTGACAAATTATGAAATATTTTTTAAAACGTAAGACGGCGATTGTGAAAATCATTCGTACATCACAGCAATTCAGTATTAATAATTCCGATGCATGTATTTAATAAAATGATTTAGATGACATTTGTGCATCGTTCGGTTACGTGTAATAAGTGATTAATTGTCAACAATGAAAATCTCAAAAAATGTCATATCTGATAATTTTCTGATATGAGTAAATGGTATTTACAAGGTTTATTACAAAATAATTGAAAGCTCTACAAAAACGGTATGTATAAAAACACTGGTTCAGTGTTTAATGGACATCACATATTATATTCAGACAAATGTATCTAACCTCAACTATGTATTCTTCTTGCATATATTAACCCCCCCTCTTCTTGCATATAGTCCCCCGTTCGGATCTCCGGGTGGGGACTGCTCGAGATGCTAGAAACACAAAGTCAATAGCGAAACAAAAGTCAAATACAAAGAACCAAATAGCGAGATGGGCAACGTGGAATGTCCGCACATTACTGCAAAACAGCAAACTGGATAATCTGAAAGCTGAGATGCAAAATGTAAATTTGAATGCCCTAGGTATAGCAGAGATGAGATGGCCCAATTGCGGAGACTTCTGGAGTGGCAACTACAGAATTATCCACACAGGATGCATAAAGGATAAACCTGGCCAAGGGGGAGTAGGCGTTGTGCTGTGCAAGGAGTGGGGAAGACGGGTTAAGGGATACGTGCAATATAGCGGAAGAATTATTCTAGTCAAAATAGAAACTAAGCCTGTAGACACTGTAATTATCCAAGTATATATGCCAACATCTAGTCATAGCGAAGAAGAAGTGGAGGAGGTATACAGTTCGCTAGATAAACTTATATTAGAGATAAAAGCAGGTGAAAATCTGATTCTCCTAGGAGATTGGAATGCTGTTGTAGGAGAAGGACGTGAAGGAACTTGCATTGGGCCCTTTGGGTTGGGTGCAAGAAACGACAGAGGAAACAGATTGACAGAATTCTGCGAAAAACACAAACTAGTGATAGCAAACACTTGTTTCCAACATCACCCAAGACAGCGATACACCTGGAAATCCCCTGGAGACAGACAAAGACTGCAAATAGACTATATAATGGTTAGACATAGATTTAAAAACCAAATAAAAGACTGTAGAAGCTATTCCGGTCCAGATATAGATAGTGACCATAATATGGTAATGGCCAAAAGTCTTCTAAAACTGAAAAAATTAAAAAAGAGAAAAAATCTCAAATGGGATACAAAAGTATTAAAGATGAAAGAGATTAGCGACAGTTTTAGGGAAAAGACGCAAGAGTGCAACCTAATGGAAGAGGAAAACGTGAATGCGATCTGGAAAGTGATAAAGACGAAGATTATAACTACGGCAGAGGAAACTATAGGCAAGGAAAAACCCCAAGCACGGAAGGAATGGATAACCGATGAGATCTTAAATATGATAAAGGATAGAAGAGAGCTCAAAAATGATAAAAGAGCTGAATCACAAGAGAAATACAAAGTGCTGAGAAACCAAATAAATAGAGAATCAAGAATAGCCAAAGAAACATTCTACCAGAATAAATGCGATGAGATAAATGACGACCTCAAGAGAGGAAATGTAGAAAGAGCTCACGCTGCGGTGAAAGACTTCTTTGGGATGAGAGTTGGAAAGGGTAATGCAATAGAAGGAGAAGACGGCAAAATACTTTTCGAAAATCACCAAATAGGAGAGAGATGGAAAAGATATCTCGAAATGCTGTACAATGCAAAGGGAAATAATGACAACGAAACATTGATAGAAAGAGAAAATGAGGTAGACGCAGATGATTTGGGAGATCCAATCACTAGAGAAGAGTTTGACCTCGCACTGAAAAATCTCAAAAACGGGAAAGCACCCGGAATCGATGACGTTCCGGCTGAACTAATTAAGCCAGCAGGAAAAGGAACTATAGATGCCCTGTTTAAAATGATACAGACAATGTATAAGACTGGAAAGATACCAGAGGATTTCGAGAAATGCCTAATTGTCGCATTACCAAAGAAGGTGGGCACGACGAAATGTGAACAACACAGAACTCTTAGCCTTATATCCCATGCCTCAAAAATATTGACTAATATCATTCTAAAAAGAATCGAACCAAAAGTAGAGAACATCCTTTCCGGAGACCAGTTTGGCTTTAGAAGAGGTGTAGGAACCAGAGAAGCAATATTGTCGCTACGAATACTACTAGAAAAAAGATTAAAAAGAAACCAAAACACATTCATCGCATTCATAGACCTGGAGAAGGCTTTCGACAAAGTAGAATGGAAAAGACTCTTCGAGATTCTGAAGAGAATTGACATCAAATATAGAGATAGACGAATAATCCAGGCGCTATACAAGAATGAGGCCGCTATAATTAGATGTGACAATGATACAAAAGAAGCCAGTATAAGACAAGGGGTGAGACAGGGATGCTCTCTGTCACCTGTTCTTTTTAACGCATATGTACAAAGTGCGATTGATGACTTGAGGGAGAGAATGAGTCACAGAAAAGGTGTAAAGATACACGGGCAAAAGGTGGATATGATAAGGTTTGCTGACGATATTGCTTTGGTTGCTGAAAGCGAAGAAGAACTGCAAGAGGCCTTAACAACCATGCAAAGCATTCTTCAAAATAACTACAACATGAGGATAAATAAAGACAAAACAAAGCTGCTGACTGTAGGCCGAACGCAACATCAGATGAGAGTAGAGATGTCAGGAGTTCCACTAAAGAACACCAAGGAGTTTGTGTACCTCGGGAGCAAAATAACATGGGACGGTCGGTCTAAGAGCGAGGTCGACAGCCGTATACACCAGGCTAGGCTTGCATTCAATAAAAGGTCGAAAATAATAGAATCGAATAATATAGACCTGAAACTGAGAATACTCCTCATCAAGACCTATGTATGGAGTATCTTGATGTACGGCTGCGAAACATGGTGCTTATCCGAAAGAGATAAACGGAGACTAGAGGCTTTTGAGATGTGGTCCTATAGAAGACTACTAGGAATTTCCTGGAGAGACCACATCACAAATGAGGAGGTTCTCCAAAAAATCGAAGGAGGAAGGCACCTGCTCAGGACCTTGTCCGAAAGGCGCGCAAGATGGATCGGCCATGCAATAAGACAAGAAGGCCTCTTGCATGCCATAATGGAGGGTATGACCGAGGGGACAAACGCTAGGGGACGCCCACGCCGAGAGTACCTGGAGGACCTGCTGGTGGACGTGCGCTGCTTATCATATGCAGAATTCAAAAGAGCCGCACAAGACAGGGAAGAGTGGAAAAAACGAATAGATGAAATTGCTGCAAACCAATCCCAGGATTGAAACCAGAGAGAGAGATATTAACCGTCTCAGAACAGACATTATGTAGTGAGGTGGGTAACGTTCATGAACGTGAAAAGACTTAAACAATATTTTTTTTAAATAAAATTATTTTTCCCCAACGAGATATAGCGATGCGGAAGTTTCGCCTAAAATATCAACAAAAATACTTATTTTTAAATTTCGCTTCTGTGTTTGTCCTGCGTAACGCTGGAGTCTGGAACTCGGATTTGCTTCAAATTTAAGTGTTATTTTAAAAATATGGATTGATTGTATGAAGAATTCAGACAAGTGATAAAATATCAAAAATGTTATGACTTTTTTTTAACAGAATGTTAGGACTTAAAATAATTATCATTTTCAGTTCTTGGAACTCGTGTATGAAGAATTCAGATAGGCGATAAAGTACATTAACCACTCGGACTCAAAAGCTTGTTTTTACGAAATATAACAATATAACCAGACATATTTATGACGTATGAGCGTACCTTACCTGACTTATTTTAATAAATTATTTAATTGTTTTTGTTGATCATTCTGCAGCAGTAATCCTTGTTGAAGTGTTCAGCTTCACAAATTCCACAATTTATTTATAGTGACAAACAGTGAACTCAATTACATACCAAGAAATTTGCAATTATTAATAAAAATACATGAATAGCACCAGTTGAGACGAAGCCTTGTGAAAGAATGATATTTATTGCAATATTGAAGTCACTGAAAAATGTCACAAAAAAATCCCAAAAGAAAGGTGGTTCAGAAGTGTAGACATTCTTCCCAAATGTGTGATCATTGGTAGGTTAAGAGGCAGGTCTTGGTCTTAGAAAGATAAAAATCCTATGACATAATTCTAATATTCCGTGATCGTTCACGGGTCTTGGCTAGTAAATTATAATTATAATCTTACCTTTCCAGTCTCATCGGTGTATCCGTACTTCCCCCTAACTTCTCCGTTGGCCTCCTTGGTTTCAATCTTGAAGGAACCATCGGCGGCTTCGAATCCGAAGGTATAAGATCCGTCGTCGTTTCGCCTGGAATAGAACATTTACAACATTATTATTTACAATAATTACAAAATTGCCTTCTCATTTACCTTCGTGGAACCAGTTTTCATACTAAATATGTCAACGCTCGAGTAAGCCACAAACCCAACCTGAATTAAATCTTGTTTTATCAAGTACTTACTGAGTATCGGTTGTCAGTGGTTGTATATTAATTTCTTAATAATTGCATTATGGAATGTGCTTCCATATTGTCAATACTTTTTTCAAGTATTTCGAATTTTCTATTATTGAAAAATGTGCAATAAAGATATGGATTTCCAATTTCGTTAATATTATTTCAAAAAATATTGTTGCAGTTTGCGCAGATAACCAACCTACGAAATATATCCAGGGTAATATTAGGTTTTAAACAAGCCGGGTTTGTTTAAAATTTAAAATTCAAGTTGTGTGAAAGTTCTACCCAAGTTTTGTTATTATTTCATGGTGGACCGGTTGTTTCACAGTTCTTCAATAAACGAACTTAAATGGTACTCTCACAGAACTTGAAAATTTACTTTGAAATATTAAGAATTGTTCAAATTCTGTAAAAAAACCTTTTTCAGTCTTGAATTTTCATTGTTTATTGATGACCAATTTATTAAATAAATGTTTTGTTTGAATAGCGGACGCATACTTATTTTATATTACAAAGGTAGTAAAAGTCTGAAAAAATTGATTCAGAAACCCTCAGCGCCAAACTAATATCACCATTAATAAAAAAATCTAGAAAAATCAGCTTAGTCATATACTTGAGATACTAGTAGAATGCCTTTTGTCATTCTGCATAAGTCACTGGTAGGTTAGTCAGAAAGATATGAAAAACAAATGCAAAGACTGAGAGGAAATAAATAATCTGCAATACTTCAAGGTAATAAAAAAGTAAAAACAATGAGTCCTGAACACATATTCGAAAGGGGGATGAAAAATATGTTATATTTATTTAAGTACATGTTACATGATTAATACATTTACTTGAGAAGATACATTAGGTCACCATACCAGGCAGCTGCCTGTATCATGGTGACCAAAATATATATACAGAGTTTTTATGCTTGTGCAATAATTTCACTGCAGCATTTCATTTCAAAGTGTTTGTTCGCGACGCCGCACATCAAAGTATTTTTTTCAATTCATCACATCTAGATAGACTCGCATTTCTTTACTATAGATTTTATGTGGTGATAAAAAGTTATTAAAACTTCAAGCAATACCTGCTCTGAGAACCGAACATAGTTGTTGGCATTACAAAGGATATTTCGAAACAATAATGTGTACTGAAAGCCGTACAGAATGTCCAAACCGATACCCGAGGTCACACAGATTAAGAGAATTAGTATCATATTCTGGTCCATTACATCATCAGAATTATAAATATATGTTTTAGGACTCACCTTAAAAAGCATTCTACGACTTAATGTATTATTTATTTATAATTATTGTACATAAATCAACAATTATTTTTTAAACAATCTCGTACCCAAGAAACACCCCACTTGTTAAATTGTTTGCAATAATTACGAAATTCCAATATAATTTGAGAAATCACGAATTAATGAATGAATGAACATGAAACCGGAAGATTCAATTCCTGATAATTAAAATTATAAGAAACGCTTCAATAAGTATATTGTTAAATTGCCGGTGAATTCTTTCCTTTTCCCAACTTTATGAACAATTATTTTAATTGATATTCAGATAGGTATCGGATGTATTCACTTTTCAACAGTCTGTAAAATGTGATATTATATTAAAAAATAATTGTAAAACATCATATTTCAGGTAGGTTTTTGTAACCTGTATGTCCTACAATAAAGACAAACCACATGTGTACCGTCAATTCGTATTCAGGAATGGAAAGCAAGGAGACAATAGGTTCAGTTACAGGAAAATTAAGTTTGAACTCTCGCAGCTAATGAAAAAGAGTATCTTACATGTTGATTTGCTTCAAGATTGGGACAGGGGTGGTGGGTTTTTCGAAAGCGACATCATCATCAGTAAGGCTGAATCCTCTGGAAGACCTCCTCTCCTCGTACTCCTGGCCTGAGGCAATCAGGGAAAAGCTCACAACACCCTGTAACATTTAAAACAATCTCTTTTTAATCACACCCTTACAAGTTTTTACAGAAACATTGTTTAAAAATTGATAAAGTCTTTTGGACAAATATACTCGTATTTCTTGATAATATTTCTCAATTTACTTTGGCGCTATTTATTTGGAATTCAAAAGAGTACGTAAGCATTTAAAACCCAAAGCACGAAGACTCTCGCTGTCTTTAAGTTTCGTAGGAACAAAAAATTAACATCTTCGACGGTATGTTTTAAGTAAACATAATGAAAGTGAACTTTGTATTCAAATTATAAAAGTCACTACTAGATTCACGCGACTCTTCATATTAATTTTATTCATTAAAATTAAAATCAAGAGGATGTTTTGTTTATTTTTTTCATCTGGCAACATTATTTATAATTTTGAAAAGCACCTAGTGAACTTAGATATCCTTAAATACTGTAGCATTATGAAATCAGGTTTTGCTTAAAATATGGGCTATTAAAACTAGAATGTCCTCCAACACTTTAACAGTCATTGAATTTATTCACAGACAAATCACTTAAATAAAGTAAACAATGGTTTATGTTGAAGATCACTGTAAAAATGTTCACTTAATTTATATCTCTTCACACATTATTATGTGAATAAAAAAAATGTTTTAAAAAACATTACGAAATTCACTCTTTAAAAAATAGATCAATGAAAGTTGCACCACATTAAGAAACAAAAAAAACACTTTTAAGCTTATCAATATAAAAGGTAGATGCCGCCTGAACACCGCAGCGGGAGTATAAATCAACACTAATAGTTTATAGCTCAAGTTAATCTGCAAGGCGGCAAGTGGAGCCACGTTGTTCTTTCATAAAAGTTTAAGTATGGAAATAAGAATATTTGAACTAACCAGTAATATAAAACCAAACATGGTGGACGCGGGAACTATTATCAATCCAACTGGCCGCGTTCTTCGCGTTTTATACTGACCAACTTTGTTACAATAATCTTATTATCCCTTTCACTTTGACGTATAACATTTGCAGTAAGGACTTGATGCCGAGTACAGCTGAGAAATTTAAATAAAAATCGGGGCGAATTTGCATTAGGCTTTTTTTGCACTTGTACACGAGCATTCTTTTAATTGCGAAATTTTGGACATTTTGGGGAAAGTTGAAAGACGAAAAACATCTTTTTGCAGAACAATAGTGAATGAGTGAAAATATATCAAGTACACGTGAAATGTTTGAGTTCCTGAAAGATATAATATAATATAACAATAAAAGGTACACAAAATAATTTACTATCATATATTTTTATAAGTACCAGCAAGGTAACCATAGTTTAGTTTATATTACTTTGACGGTTGCTTTCTTTAATATCTTGAGTTATGCACATTTTTTTACTTATTAAATTGAAACGTTTTCGTATTCGTACTTATGCATTTAATTCCTTAAGAATTTAAAATAAAATTGCCTGATATTATAATGTTCGTGTTACATTGGTAATATTGCTGAAATCTCGGTTAGTTTATGTAAACCTAAAAATGTGGGAATAATTTGTAAGTTTACCATAGAGTTTAGAGTAGAGTTTAATAAAAAAACACCTTTGAATGTAAAAGACAAAAGCGTTTTATAAAAAAAAAGGTTGTTAACTCCCCAGGTTAATTTATTCCATTTTGGGAACAGCTCATACAGGTCTCAAGGAAATATATATGTCTCCCTTACAGTCATGGTGAAAAATATGATCTAAACGGTGTTGGAAAGAGTAAACACCACACTTCACATTCAAATCTAAAAGTTAACCACTGAAAAATTAAAATGGGCACCTCAAAAAACCTAAGTTTCCGACCGCAAATTGAAAATAATTGTCAAGCTTCGAGATTTTTTCATGATTTATTTTTACATGATACGACAAAAAAAGGAGTGTGAAACATTTATACTATATTTTATACTGTATTTATCTAATTAAGCGGGTGCTTTTATTATCAGTAATTTTGGTTAGAATAAAAGTAAGATGAGTCATTTTAAAACTTTTATGTTTGCATTTGAATTTTTTTTATTTAAAAATATATTTTTTTTTATTACTAACTAGCAGACTCAGCCACACGTTGCTGTGGCTAACGAAATACAACGCCATCTACTGACAACGCCATTACCCAACCTTTATAACCAATGCCATCTGTTAATTTGCATCAAATCTACACCCCTCGCCTGCCAGCCCGCTGCCCGCTGCCCGCTTGCCAGCCCGTTCCCTTTATATATTATTATATTTCAACCAATTTACACAAAACCTTGACAAATTATATACTTAGTTTAAAAGATCTAATCGTACTGACAGCGGGAGCGCTTTTACTTTATACTATGTAAGGATAATTACATTTGAAAGCCTATTTTATCACCTTTCAAAAACAGTTTTTAGTTTTTGGATCCGGTCAGAAATATTCAAATTATTTGTATTTTATGCGAAGCGGGAATAGTTTGACCGTCCAACAGAATATGCTCGAAGCCTGAGGGGTAAAAAGAATTATGTAAAATGTGAGGTTTTAAACATGAAGTTATATTTGTGAGTGGTTGGCCGATCAACGGTCTCATTCTATAAATTCTTTGACTACCCCAATCTCTAGTGGATAGAAAAACGGTTAATAATAATAACGGTTAAATAACGTACCTACTGATATAAAGTTAGTTGGATTAAATAGTATCCTTTTTAAAGATTGTTGGGGCGTCCACGTGTGCCGTGAATCCTAATGAATTTAAGGTACAATTTTAATTATGGATTACCGGAGATAAATTGAACAAAGGAGAATATGAATTCGAAAATTCTAGGTCAAACATTCAATAAGATGCCGATATTTTTTATTTCTGTACCAGGATATTGATAGACTTGTTGGATACGTCATCGACCTTTATTGCCACCGGAAAACGACAGGTAAATGCATTGCAATTGTAATTGTATTTGATACGGTTGGTAGCCGTGTTGCTAAATGTTAGGTATTTCTATCCATATGAACATAAAATCCAATTTGGGAGGCGGTTATGGGTAGCGCCGTCCCGGTATTTATTGATAATGTACCCAACCCATCACCTCTGCCATAGCTCGCCCCGAGTGGTTCGCTACGTTTGGTGGCTTAGTGGCTTAGGTTCTCGGGGTGAGATTCGTTCGGATCTTGGCGGCGGATGCGTCAGCCCACCAACTGCGAGTCAAGCCTGATTGAGTGAGATTGGTTTAAGTATTTTTTTAATAATTTAGGAGGCGGAGATGGGAACCATTTATTGGATAACCAACACCCCTACTGTAGGTCACCCAAAGTGGTTCGTTGCGTTTAGTGACTTAAAGGGGTGCCCGGCCCGGGTTCAAGGGGTGAAGTGAAGTATTGGCGGCGTATGCGTCTGCCCACTTACTGCGTGGCAGGCTGAACCGGGAGAGACTGGTTGAGGGAGATCTTTCGACCTCTCCAGCTGGACTCTCTCGGTTCATCACCTTGCACCGCAGTGGGAGGAATGGATTCATGGGTCTGTCACTACTAGACATTTTTTTAAATATGAATATCTAACAAGAGTCCCAGCTGCTCCCGTCTGGAGCCAGTGACACAATGGCATCCCCAATTGGGATATGTTGTGAGAATGAAGGTAGTGGTGAAGGGAAGGAGAAGCGGAATAGAAGGAAAGTTAGTAGGAAGGATATTTTTTGAAACCTGCCTATTTTTTAGGATATTGTGGTTTTTGCGTACGTTTATTGAGTAGGGTCTACATAATTTTAGTAGGTACAATGGAATTGATGAACTTAAGTAGTAATAATATTGTAAAAAATAAAATAAACTCATTGAAATATTAAGAATAGTAAGTAAGTAATACGTACATTTTCTTAGAACGAAAATACCCAAATTTCATTACAGTGTGCGAAAAAATTTTTATAAGTATACTTGGGTACCTGAACCTGAATTTGATCTGAATATTTTCAATGAATTCTGCAAATAATCTTATTATTATTTTGATTTAGAATTTCTGAAATTCATAATAATTTACCTAAACCCTACATAATAATGTAACATTTCTGATAAATTGTTTGATTTGTCTCGATTTGCTCCAATTCCCTACCATAACCATTTAATTCGTATCGGTAACAAAAATAAAGACACTATATTATGCATTTGTAAATATCATATTACCGTTTCTCGGAATCTAATTCAAGTGCGTGTACTAATCCCTAAAGGAAACCATCTCCTTTGTAGGGGCGTGTAAATAGCCCCTGACACTAAGGGATGACTACCCTATGTAAAATTAACGAAAATTGAATTCTTCCCTATGTGACACAAAAAAACAGTCGACCCAGCAATCTCAAAAACCAAAGTGAAAACAAACAAACACTCACTCAGAGAATGCAGCTCAGCCCCGATGTCCACACAAAAAAACACTTCTTTTCAATAAAAAATGTCAAGGCGATATCGCATAATCTTGACAGATGTTTCGCACAGCAAGGAAGTTTCAACTATGAAAAATTTGCATAATAATAATGCGTGCCAAAAATCCAATCTTAGGTACAACAATAATTCACTCACTGGATGAATTATTCTTATGACTGACCAGGAGAGACATCTCTTGGCCTTTTACTGACACTCCCGTCAGAAGTAATTGCTTGATTCACAAAGGTAAGGAAACGCATGAATACACTGCATCTCAAGTCACATAGGTTCAATTCAATACAATTCAAAACCCATAGATGGCGCCCTTATGGACTTATAGCATAAATTATCAATTTAAAGAACTTAATGCCCAAATATATTTATGGCGCGTATCCATATTCCCCGCCTTGGAAGTTCGTAGAGCTTACAAAAGAAAGAATATAAAAATACAAATGAAACAAGAAATGAAATAGAAATAAAGTGACTATTCACCGGTAATATTCAGGAATGACACGCATTGGAAATTCGCAGAATCTCACAAAATAAAGAAAAATAACTAAAAATACAATGTAATAAAGTTCAATTGACCAAGATAACGGATATTAAGTAATGCCATGTCTGGGTCAGAGATCATTGAAACAATGACTAAAATAAAAAAAAAAAAAATAAATAAAAATAAACAAAAATAGATAAAATATAAAATTATTGCGTTGGAATGGGATATAATTTGACAACCGGACGTTTAAAAGAACCAAATCTTGTCTTTACCGTCGCAACGCGAACAATTTTATCCATTCCGGGATGGATTTCAGTTATCACGCCTAAAGGCCAATTTAACGGAGGGGAATCTTCTTGTCCCACTAGTACGACAGTTCCGATATCAATCGGATGATCAGAAGTAGTCCACTTCTGCCTGACTTGCAAGGTGTGCAGATACTCTGAACGCCACTTCTTCCAGAAGGACTGAACCATGCTGTCTAATAATTGCTTACGCTGAGTCAAATTGATTTTACCGTCTGCCAGGACAGAAGCAGGCAAGTACTGCAATGGTGTCGACATTAAAAAATGCGCAGGCGTAAGGACTTCTGGATAAGGGTCAGAAGACATAACTGTAAGTGGACGCGAATTCATTATGCACTCAATTTGAACTAGCACAGTCTGTAACTCCTCATAGGTGAGAAGCTGAGTTCCAATCACACGGTACAAGTGTGTCTTCATGCTCTTTATGTTCGACTCCCACATACCCCCAAAATGAGGCGCACGTGGTGGAATCATTTTCCACTCTATACGACGCTTAGCGAGTTCGCGCTTTAATGAGGGCTCATATTCAGATTCAACCAAAAACTTGTAGAGGTCATCTAATTGTGCCTTCGCACCCACAAAATTAGTACCATTATCTGAATACAAGCATGTTACCGGGCCACGCCGAGAAATAAAACGGCTGAAAGCAGCCAGGAAAGCATTTGAAGTTAAGTCAGAGACCAACTCAATATGAATAGCCTTGGTCACAAGGCATACGAATAGACAAATATATGCCTTTTGAGAATGTTGTCCTCTCCGACGAGTCAGCGTAATACGGAGTGGACCTGCGTAATCCACACCGGTATGTACGAAGGCCTTTGCTTCTGCAACACGATATGACGGTAAATCTGCCATCTTCGGTGTAGGATGCGATGGATTTAAGCGGAAGCAACAATTGCATTTCCGCACCATCGCCCTAATAACAGTCCTAGCATCTAATATCCAATAGCGTTGACGTAAGATAGACATAAGAAGTCCTGGGCCTGTATGACAGTTCACGACATGAAAGTGAGCGATGATCAGATCGACAACACAGTCATGTTTGGGAAGCAAAACCGGATGTTTAACCTCAAAAGGTAAATCCGATTTAGAAAGCCGCCCCCCAATACGTAACAGATTATCTCCATCAAGAAATAGAGATAAACTCTGAAGTCTTTTGGAATGAAATTTGCCTTCCTGGAGTGCAGCAATATCTCCTGCAAAATGAATACTCTGCACAGCACGAATCACAGCCTTTTCAGCAGTCATAAGATTATTGACCGTTCCAGAGGAAAGTGATATCTTTTTTATGAATCGGAGGACATAAACAACAATCCTTAGTAGTTTATCCCAAGTGGATATACGCTGAGCCAGTTCACTCAGGACCGATTTTTCACCCTGAAATGTTGCAATGAGCACATTAGCCTTGTGTTCAGGCATTTCACCAGTATTGGTAGGGTGAAACGGTTTTAATGGCCATTCCAAAGGTGGGCTGCGAATCCATGATGGGCCGTTCCACCATAAATCATGTGAAACGAGTTGGGAAGGAAGCATGCCACGAGAAAGGCAGTCGCTCGGGTTTTCACTACTAGCAACATGGTAAAAGTTCTCTGGAGACAAATTTTCTTGGCACTGAGCTACGCGATTACTAACAAACACCGACCAGCGATGCGGTGAAGAATGTATCCAAGAGAGCGCAACGGTAGAATCGGAAAACGCATATGTTCCTGCAATAGGAAGACGCTCAGAATAATTATCTTGAACCGTCCGTATTAATTTGGACATCAATACTGCGGCACAGAGCTCCAAACGAGCGAGGGTCGTCACTTTGGTGGGAGAAACCTTTGATTTTGCGCACAACAATCTCACTGTAATTTTTCCAAACAGATCAGTGGTGTGCAAATAAATCACACAGCCATAACCATTCATGCTTGCATCGCAGAAAGCAACAACGAGCACCGTACTGTCTTTCAGGACACCAACATGGCGAGGGATTTTTATCATTGAAATTAGCGGAAATTCCTGTGTAAGCGCCGAAAACCGACGAATAACGCTATCAGGGGGTGTATCATCCCAACCAATGTTGCACAGCCATAGCTCTTTGATAAGTAATTTAGCGTACAGAATGACAGGGGCGACCAAGCCGAGGACATCAAATAAACGGGCGACTATGGAGAGTATGCTCCGCTTTGTGCACTTCTCCTGAACATAAGATGTCGTAAAGAAGAAGCTGTCATCAGCTGGTTCCCACGAAAGGCCCAACACCTTAGAGGTATTGTTAGAACCAACAGTGAAGTCCACTGGGCTGCGGTGAGAATCCGGGAGGTTCTCAAGTACAACTTGAGAATTACTAGTCCATTTTACTAAATCAAAGGCACCGGACTTAAACAACGAGATTAATTCTCGAGAAAGACGTATGGCGCTGGGCTCATCTGCAATAGAATAGACCAGGTCGTCCATATACAGCTTGGACTCTGCCACTTTGGCAGCATCCGGGTAATGTGGTCTCATATCTTGGGCCAACTGGCGAACCGTCCGCATTGCTAAGTATGGACTTGCCGTCAAGCCGAAAGGAACTCGATTGAACTGAAAAGTTCGTATGAGACCATTATTTGAGAATCGAAATAAGATCCTCAGGTATCTGCGATGCTTGCTAGGAACTTCAATCTGTAAGTACATTTGCTTTATATCCGCAGTCATAGCGATGGGAAAAAGACGAAAGTCAAGCAAAAGCAGAAACAAATCGGCTTGCAAATTGGGACCAGTATGAATAATGTCATTCAGTGACAGCCCTGTGTGTGTTTTAGCACTCGCATCGAGCACAATACGAGGCATTGGTTTGTCTGGACGAGTGACAGCATGATGTGGGATGTAATATCCATCTTCTGTTATATCAGACTCTGAGACTTCTGATAGGTAATTATTTTCAATATATTCACTGATAACCTTGTTATAATTCTCCTGCAAAGCAGGAGAATGTTTAAATTTTCGCTCCAATGCCAAAAATCGGCGTTGGGCAGCAGTACGAGAATTACCCAATTGTCTTGGATCTTTACAGAAAGGTAAAGCAACAGAATATCTACCATCATCAGTGCGAGAAATTGATGAAGTAAAGAGATTCTCACATTCTGTCTCCTCCGGACTTAGAAATTTTATATTAGGTATCTCTTCTAACAGCCAAAATTTTTGCACTAAATCATTAAGTGCGAGTGCCGAGAATGATGTGTTTGTGTTGAGCACATTATTGGGGTAATCACCCATCAACACGAAACCGAAAGCGGTCGATAACGCGGGGGGTGCACTAGTACCCGATTCAACCCTGTTCCCTAAATAAATATATGGGAACAGTTGTGCACCGATGACGACATCCACGCATCCAGGAATATTCCATGTTAAGTCTGCGAGAGGTATGCCCTCTAAGTACCTCATATCACCCTTGGCTATATAGTGATTAGGTAATTGATCGGTGATACTGTCAACGACAAGCGCATGTATATTATATTTATTCTCTGGGTATACGCGAGACTCAATATCCAAATACACGTAACCGAAAATTGGTCGAGACGTTGATCCAATTCCTTTGACAAACGAATTACTCAAAGGAATTATTGGTAAATTCAGAGTCTTACAACAATCGACCGTAATCAAATTATTTTGAGAGCCATTATCAATTAGGCACCGAACAATAACTTTATTTCCGTTTTTAAGCTTCGCGTATACTTGTGCGGTCGAAAGTAAAATAGAAGAGTTCGGTGTTACTTTGGCACAAAGCGAACACGAAGGATTGACATTCGCGGTCCCCTCCACTTGCTTATCACCAATGCCAGTTCCATTGATGCTGGATGACACTGGAGGGGGGACTGACGGTTCTTCACTGGTAGGTACTTGCGACGTATGTACATGAGTATTGGTTTTCATATTATTCACACTGCCGAAATGTAAGAATGTATGATGACGTTTATTGCACAAATCACAAACTAACCCCGATTTGCATGACTTGATTGTATGTGAACCACTAAGGCAATTTACACAGGCATTTTTCGATTTTATAAATTCAAATCGAGCCTGTGGGGAACTCATACATTTAAACTTTGAGCAAACGTTGATTAAATGATCAGTTTTGTTACACAGAATACATCCTTTCGGCGGAGCTGGGAAGCGCGGAATATTCGCATTACTCGCGACGAACGATTTAGTATTATTTGATCGGGAGGACGAAATGGGATGCGTTTTATTTACGACACCATGCGAGTTACTCGTTCGTTCTAAAATCTTTACTTGATCTTGTACAAACGAAACTAACTCATTATAAGAAGGAATTTCTTTATTACGAACTGTCAGCTCAAAGTTCTGAGCCGTCTGTGAATCAATTTTTCTTACCGCGCAGTGAAACAAAATAAAATCAGTTAAATCTTCAAAACCTAACTGCTTTAATGCCGACACTGACGAAGAATATCTTTCAATGAAAGAATTGAGACTGGCAGATGTATTCGTGCAGTTTTTCGCATCGAGAATATTATTTAAATAATGTGTTCCTAGTGTACGTTTATCTTGATATTTTTTAACTAAACTCTCCCAAATGATCTGATATGTATCACCCGAAGGCACAATGCCTGCGGTTATGTTCAAAGCCCCATGTGTGAGTTTTCCGACTAAGTACTGCACACGCTGCGAGTCAGTTAGCTGTCTATTATTATGGATATTGGCTTTAAATGACTCAAAAAATTTCGACCAACTTTCATTCTTACCATCGAAGGTTGGAAGATCTATTGCAGGAAGATTAATCATACACGGCTCCCGCGACTTATTTTGTGACGTCAGTGACTCTCTTACAGAAGTTTTCATATTCGATCTAGTTCGTTTGACCTTCAAAAAAAGATCATCAAAAGCATTTAAAGCTTGAAAATCTGGTTTAAATTCTGGATTTAAAGTTAACTGACGATCATTGATGCTATCTATAATATTTTCAAATTGACTTCGCATTTGATCAATCATCTCTGACTGAGCCATAAACACTTCGTTATTTCTTGACTCAAAATTAGATATATTATTTGTTGCATTATACAGATCGTTCATACGAACAAAAAGATTTTCCTTTTTTGCGGTTAAAAGAATAAGCGATCTGTCTTGAGCCTCATCAAAACCCTCCTCCGTAATTCTTGGCATTTTTTTATATATGCGAAAAGATTACCACAAAATTTTACAATAATGTTACAATGTTAATAATTAATTAATAATAATGTTGCGAATAATTATCCAAAATTACGACAATTCTGCGAACAATGTTAACAATTAATTAATAATAATAATGTTGCGAATAATTATCCAAAATTACGATAATTCTGCGAACATCCAAATATGTCATCCAAAAGCAAAAAACAAGACCAGCTATAGTTCTCAAAAAAATGAGAGGTACTTCAAATTTACCAAAAAAAATACGTAAATTCAAACATCCATGTAATTAAGCTATAATCTCGAATTGAATGTCTGAATGAATTAATAATCCAGGCTACGAAGGACCAATAAATATGTAGGGGCGTGTAAATAGCCCCTGACACTAAGGGATGACTACCCTATGTAAAATTAACGAAAATTGAATTCTTCCCTATGTGACACAAAAAAACAGTCGACCCAGCAATCTCAAAAACCAAAGTGAAAACAAACAAACACTCACTCAGAGAATGCAGCTCAGCCCCGATGTCCACACAAAAAAACACTTCTTTTCAATAAAAAATGTCAAGGCGATATCGCATAATCTTGACAGATGTTTCGCACAGCAAGGAAGTTTCAACTATGAAAAATTTGCATAATAATAATGCGTGCCAAAAATCCAATCTTAGGTACAACAATAATTCACTCACTGGATGAATTATTCTTATGACTGACCAGGAGAGACATCTCTTGGCCTTTTACTGACACTCCCGTCAGAAGTAATTGCTTGATTCACAAAGGTAAGGAAACGCATGAATACACTGCATCTCAAGTCACATAGGTTCAATTCAATACAATTCAAAACCCATAGATGGCGCCCTTATGGACTTATAGCATAAATTATCAATTTAAAGAACTTAATGCCCAAATATATTTATGGCGCGTATCCATCCTTCGTAAATCAAAACTAATCGACTGTTACAATTAAATATATTATCGTGAACGCATATTATTTTCGACGACATCAAATAATCAGCTGAGCTCAATTTTCGCTTGGATATGGGGGTATTCTATAAGGTAAGATTTTTGTGAAATATCCTCTCTTACGTTCCGATCAAAATTATTCCACTACTATTGCAGACGCGTGAAAAATCATTATTGCAGGGATATTACGATTGTATAAGATTTGTGAAGCTTTTTAAAAAAAAAGATAAACATTCCCGGGTTACGAATAACCCAATAATATTTGAAAATCTCTTACTACCACCACAGTATGCTGAAAATACGTAAGTGAAGAAACGACGTACGTAAGTGAAGAAAGCATGTACGTGTATTGGAAGGAACTACGGTCGAATTCGCCCTAGCAGGCCTGGACATTTTATCTTTCTGCGGGGTTTATTTTAATTAATTCTGATAAACGTATTACTAAATTTTGAGAAGTTGCTAAGCGAATCCCTCCTAAAGTTATTAATTCATCGTCTACAAAAATAAAATATGGTGCTTACAGCTAAATTTAGATACATTTAAACAACGTTTTACAAAAATTTATAACCGTTTTAGGTAAAATAATTTAATGGTAAGGTACAGTTTTTATTAATCTAAAGTTTAAATAACTTACATCCGTGGTCGGTTTACGGTCGGTTTAACAGAAAAAAGTATTATAGATACGAATTCATCGGTAATAAAAAGTGAGCCTTTAGCAACCCCCCTCCCCCACGTACTGTGCCGCCTTAAGTACAAAAAAATCGACACTATGTATAAGTTTGTTTGATATTCATATCAACTTATTATTTAGATGAAGTTATACGTGAAATCCTATTTAGATACTATTTAGATTAATCTTTACGACGAATCGACTTACAGTATGAACATCAAAAAATGCTACCGATAAATCGAAGCTTTTACTAGCCTTTCTAATAAAATTATTATTTACGTAACAAAAAATATCAGCAATATAACCAAAAAATATAACCACCAAAAAATATATTTGTTCGTGACTTAACTATGAAGTAATAAAAGAAACAATTTAAAAAAAAATACCCCTTTATAACTAAGACTATTTTTGAGGTTTTCCATGCTCTAACTTTTTTCGTTCTTATAAAATTATGCACAAAATAAATAAAAACCACTTTTCCGCTTACTTGCCTTGTGCAATTAACACGCTCGATTTTTAAATTTTGCAGGCATGAGATTCGAAATATTTCTTGCGTTTATGTTCTTCTTAAGGGTATTTTTGAAGTCGACTTTACGTTTGAAATTGGTAAATAAAGCACAAAAAATTAAAATTTTACTGTAAATATCATTTCGGGGGGGCAACTGTCAGCGGATCAACTGTTGGCTCACCGTAAATATCTAGTCTTGATTTACGAAGCCATAATGTAAGGTATCAAATCCTTTGAAATGGAAGACTTTCTCTGGAATGATTTCGTTACTAGATTATCAAACTCAGATTCCCTAAACCTTATTTTTCTTTCCCCTTAGCTTCGCAATATTCCTTATTTCCGTTTAACACTGTCCTTCTTATCAGAGCAAGATCCAGCAAGGCATCACATCTATCTATGTATCTATCTTCTATTTATATAAATAAAAATGAATCGCCGAAATGTATGTACGCGCATAACTTCCGAACGACCACACCAAATTGGATAAATTTTTTTTTGTGTTCGGTATTGTCAGGACAAGGTTTGTATATTAATGTACCGGGACTCGGGAGGGGAACTCGGGAGGAGGAGGTGAACTCGAAAGGGGGTTCGCGGAACAGGTGAAGGCGAAGTGGGAACACGTGAGGGGAAGGGGCCGCGGGAGAGAAAAGGGGACGGAATGAATAGGAAAGGCCACGCAGGGAGAAACAATTTCTTTATTAAATGGCATAGCAACGCATGTCGGGAACCAGCTAGTAAATAATAAAATTTCGCATATCTTAATTCTGCGGTCTGTAGTTACCGGATTGTGTTTCCTTCATAACTCGCTCCAGTTTTTATCATTAGGTACTGGATCCGGTAATGAAACTAAGACAGTATTTTTATAAATTCATGTCGTTTCCAAGAGATAAATTATATCGAATAGGTGTCCACTGTCCACTGTCCACTGTGTATTGTTCGAGCAATGAGAGTGTCTGGGGCTCAAGGTCGCCCGGGACCTCTTGTGTAGTTGGGACCTCAATATTTAATGAAAGTGCTCCAATCGTGTAATCAACCCGTCTGTACGGTGGATAAAAATACGATTTACGATAACACTTGTGACTTTTAATTAAAAATTAGATAAAAATAGGGATTACTCCTTTTTTATTGCCATTTTTATTATTATTAGTTTATACAATATTTTATTTATATTTTGTTATGTTACTATCACGATACGGGCATTGAGCGCTTTTATTACCGTGACGATTCACGATTACGGTACCGTGATTGCACAAAAAAGCATAAAACGTACGTTCTTTATCCTAATAATGCTGCAGCTCTTTCAAACACATAAAATAATGGTGAGACAAAAGATGAGACACACACAGTGTTCGTGTGTCTGTTTCCTCCAAAGTACAACTTTTTTCCTTTGGAGGAAACAGATATATCTTTTTGCGGCTCAACTACGGAGACAGGAATTGCATTTCATTTTCTATGATAATAATAGTAGGTATGTTTCCTTTGGGATGGAGGGTGCAGTCATACGTTCGCCGTTTGTCTGATTTTCGACTGTTGTTTCCACTGGAGCGCTTTTTGCTGAATTTCAGCACCACCTACAAAACCTAAGATCGCTTGGCTGCTGAATTTCAGCAAATTTTCCCTAGATGCATTAAATTTTTTTTTGAAATATTTTTAAATAAGTCCGCGGTTCAATTTTGACGTTTTTTTCATAGGCGGAAAGATACTACTTCTATTAAAATTCAACATATGGCAGTGTACTCTACCTTTAAAGAAATTTGGTCATTCGAAAATAACATGTTTTGTAAATTTCTCTGGAAAGTTCATCTGTCAAAATGCCTCAGTGTTTTAGTAGATTTTTCTAACATATTTGTATATCAGTACTTGAATTAATAATGCATTTAACGTGTTTAAACGTGTTTCAAAAATAAAAATTCGGTGATATTTGAAAACCAAAAGTTTTGTGTTTATGTTTTTGATATTTTTTTGCGGTCGGACTGTTTTTGACAATGCGATATTTTCAATAAATAAACCAATAATCGAGTTAATTGGTATTGTGGATTTAAGATAATCGTTGTACTTGATTGATGTATTGCAGCTATTTTTGGTGAGTCCTTTATGAATTCCATTTTCGTCTATGAAAATGTCGACATTCCTCGACTAAATTCTTTGTCAAAAGTTTATTGAGAGGGAACATTAAACAGTTCACAACATATCAAAATTCAGTTTTCTTATAAACCTATGTAGATTGTGATTATAAATTAGACCGCTTAAAAGAAACTTATAGAAAATATTTAAGGGCCCGCAACCCGGATTTGTATCGATTTATTATATACGGTAGGTTTTAAAGCTCTTAAAAAATATATGTTATTCTTGAAGATAATATCTAGACTTTGCTCGCGCCGACACGCAAATTATATAAAATTCCCTCGATATAAAAAAATCGCAAAGTATTCTCCAAAAATTATTATTAACACGTTTGTTACAGTTTTTTTACAAGTTATATGTATGAAAAAATTCACAGTGTTTCTTTAAATGCTGAACAAGATAATTTTTAAGAGTCGTGTTTTATTTAACATTTTCGCAATTTTCGCATCGATTTTGTCGCTGCAAATGTTAGCGCTCTCCTCTAACATTCGTAATTTCGTATCTCTCATCTTCTTCTTTTCGGGCCCGGTTGCAGAGCCTTAATGTGTAGGCAAAATTAAAATTCCTATGTGAGTTTATAGAGAGAAAATCCTGAGAATTGTTCGGTTTGAAACGATTTAATAATTTTTTTCTATAAATCCTGGGAAAATGTAATAATCAACCAAAAATAGGTGAATTCATTGACTATATAGAACTATGATCAGTTTGTATGTCTCCATATTAAAATGCGGAGGTATGATTTTCTTTTTAATATTCGAAACGGTCACCAAAATATCACGAGCAATCCGAGGAAAAAAATAAAAAACGCGCCGTCGCACAGTGGTTGGAAATGCTCCTTATCTTATCATAAATCTGTAACTTCTTTGTTTCTTAATATAATAAAATAAAATTTGGTGTGCTGATTAAAGACAAAATAACTTTTAGATTACATATTTTTATTTGGTGAATCGTTATAAACATTCTTAATAAATTCAGTCTGAAAAACAAAAATATTTTTTTTACTTATAAAAAATTCTCCTTTAGTAATAATAATTATTATTAATAATTTTTTGGAATAAAATATGTAAAATAAACATGTATTCTGTATCCCTTATTATTCTGTATCCCTTGTATCCCTTATTATTTGTCATCCAGCTCCAGCGTCTTTTTCGTAACGGGCATTCGTATGCTAGAAATGAATGGATCTGATGAATAGAGCAAAGAATGCAGAACATCGTCGTTTGTTGCAGACCTTGAGCACTTTCTAGCATGGTGTAACCTATACATCTTATAGTCCTTATTTCTTGATTCTTGAGCATCTTCAGATAATTGTCCAAGTGGTAAAATTGAATGGTACCTAATAATATTCTCTCCATGCAATAATATTTTATGCACCGAAGCTGGCATGTAATACCAGTTGTACTGGCTAATATACAATTCTGCGGTTTTAATCGTATACTCTCCAAATTTCTCTGCATTTATGACTCTTCCGCATGCCATGGTATGTAAAATTATAGAAAATCTTCGAATTATCTCTTCGTTTACTCCAGTTATATCAGCAGTACAAACAGGATTAGCGAAAAATCTTCTAGCTATGTTTCCGACATTACTATTTCCAGTACTTGTCTTGGTTTATCTGTAATCAAACCGAGCTCATTGCGAAATCGTTCTTGAATATACGTTTTTTTATATGCCTTTTCTCTCTTATTTTCTTTATTTGTGGCGGATCACTTCATAAATGACAAATTGTATGAAATATGAAGTATTAATTCCATAAAGCGAATCCAAGCATGTATCTTAGATAAACCAAATCTGTAAGTTTCCTCTCGGTCAACTCTTTGCCTTACATGTTCAAGATTATTCATTTCTGTGGGCTTTGCAAGACATACAATGCATGTAGAAGAAGATGTCTGTTAAAACTTGGGCAACCTTCCCGTCAATCATCGTAATAAATAGTTGGTGTTTGACCGAAAATTCTTTCCCATCCAATCGAATATTAGACTCCACTAGCTCACGAATTTGAGATTCTATATCGTCAACAACACGCCTGGTTGTCTCTGGAGTTTCTTTGGCAAATTCAATAGATATGGGCCTACAAAATCTTGTGGAAGAACTTCGCAGGTTTTCCCAATACACAGCTTTCGTGTCTTCATTTATAAGCCTTAGTGGAACCAGTGATGAAATGAATAAATTCGTATCTGAAATTAGCGTACTTTCACCTGAAAGAATCTGTTTCTACTCACTCTGCCCAGAAGATCCGTCACATCCCCACTTAGTATACAAAATTAATTTTCGGTCATCGCTTGATTCGGCAGATTTGCTCATCAGTATTCTGGTGGCAGTGTGATCCAAAAGTGCCTGTAATTTAATTCGAGCACTTGTGTCTGTCACCATTATGGCGGATTGATCTGGATAACACATTTTTTTGCATCTAATATTGTTTCATTAGCAGGAAACACTGCACTGTTTTTGGTTTCCAAATTTAACTTTAAACATCCATACTGGTGCTTGGATAAATTTAAATCGATGTATAGCGCTAAAGCTTCTTCCTTCGTAAAAGGAACACTAATATTGTCTCCATCCTTCATTGTCTGAAGAACTTTTTTTTCGTTTCAACTTAAGTTGATTAAAGCCGCTCTAGAATTGCGGCTTCTAAATTTAGACCGATGGATCTCAATCCCTGCATGTAAGAAAATTTTAACTGATCAATTCCTAATGCACGTAACAATTTTAAGATGCTTTTCGTTTCTTCGAAATCTCTAAAGACTCTTCAAACGTTTTGTACGGTCTACCTCTTGGCGTTGATGAGGTTGCTTGATCTTTATCCTTGAAGAGGCGGACACTAGGCGTTGATGAGGTTGTTTGATCTTCATCCAAATTGACAGAGAGTTCGCGGTCCAGCCAAATTTCATTTTTCTTAAAAAAAAGTTTTTTCCTTTTCGACAGATTCCATCGCTTGATAAATTGTGGTAGAATGTATTTTTTAATCTGTCGAATAATACGTGTGAGATTTGAATCATATAGGTCAAATCGATCCTTAAGATATTTTTCAGCTGTTGAAAGGTGCTTTCCATGTTCTATGAAAGCTACGCACAAATCACGTATTTTCAGTTTAAAGTTTAAACTCACTCATTTTTAACGAAAATGGAGTGTAATCGAACAAATACAAAATCAAACTGTGGTTAAACTCTTACAGACGATACCTTTATATTATTTCTATGGAGGTATTTATCAGGAAAAACTAATTACTTTTATTTTTTATTACCTATGCCCTTTATAATTTCCGAGCAAAATATTGGATAGAATTAATGGTTGTTCATTACTCTTTAATGGTTGCATTATTTAAATTTGCTTAAAACCCGAAGTAAGGTATTTCCAAATTATATCTCAGGATTTACTTTTTCCCAGAATAATTATGTATTTTTGTGTTCTCTGACGATTTACCTCTGCTTAAACATATCTCTAGGAGTGGAGACAAAATTATATTATTTCATTGAAGAAGAAGAAGAAGATAACAATAATAATCTAAACGAAAATATGAACGAGAAGAAGACACAGAAAACAGAAAAACGACAATGGTCGCAAATGGGACTCGAACCCAGACCTCTCGTCTAACCGGTTATATTTTATAATTGTGTTCTCAGATCTACAGGTCTAAGCCCTGCTACTATTTGAAAGTTTACCCGAACTTTGTCAAAATCTGGTTTCGGTATTATTTGCTTAAAGGGAGCTTATAAATAAGTACTATTTAAAAATAAAATATTAAAAATATATATTACCAAAGCTTAAAAGACATCCTTTGCAATGATATATAATAAAATATATATAAATTAGTTCAAATGCTTGAAATTTGTACTACAAAATATTCCACATTTTGATTAAATTAAATATCTCAGCCTGAGCCCGTACTTTGACATTATTTTAAGCATACAAAAGTACAAAAAAAAAAATTCCAACGAACAAAAATTTATCAATCATTTATCTTTTAAAACCGCTATAGGTATATCTGAAAAAAAATACACCCTTTTTTATTTATGAGATGGCGTTGTTCCGGGCCATTCCATAGTGCGTCGCTCCAGTGGTTAAGAACAAAGGCAAAACCATCAGCACATTGGCGTTCGATGTTTTTGAATTCTTGGAATTCACTCATACCTTAATATCATCCTTGTAACTCCCATACTTTCAAAATTACGTCACATACTATTGTAGGGGTCTACGGAGACGTCAAGGTGCGGTGTGTGAGAGAGATGCAAGAAAATGATTGCTTTTTTTACTTTGGACGTATACTGCGTATCTCATCTTTGAAAGAGCTGCAGCATTATTGTGATAAGGAACTTATGTTCCAATGCCAATTTTTTTTATATTTAGAAACAATAATGTTCTAATAAGAACGTCGAAAAAATTACTTTATCTAGATTTTAGAACAATTTTGTTTTTTGCAAAAGAATAAAAAAAGCAAAAAAAGAAACATTTAAAATGCATGGGAAGAACCGGAAATATTGTGCGCAAACAGTGACAGGCAAAAGTTTAAAGATATTTGGTTCTAATTATTCGAAGGGTTAAACCAGTTTTCAGAATGTAAAATTCCATTTGAGGATTCATCTGCTGTCACAATTCAAAACAAATCATTATCTAATTCGAAGTTCAGTTATAAAATTCTAGTTGCACACTCTGTATGTGCTGCCAGAATCATAGAAAAACCATATTCATGTTCTGAGTGTACTTTTAATTCCAATTTTGTGTTGAGAATGTAAATTTATTGGATTCATCTGTTGACAAATTTCGAAGGAAAACATCCTCTTATTAAGTAATAATATTCTATTTGCAGACTACGTATGTGCTGCCAGAATCAAAGAAAAACCATTTTCATGTTCCGAGTGTAATTTTAATTCGAAAGGTAGAGATTTAATTTTAAACTAATACAGAATGTCAAATTCCAGTTGGATTCATCTGCTGACACATTTCAAAAGAAAACATTCTGTTATTCGATGTGCAGTTATAAAATTTCAGTTGCAGACTAATTATTTAATGCCAGAATCAAAGAAAAACTATTTTCGTATTCTGAGTGTAGTTTTAATTCACCGCATACAAACGGGTTCAGAATACAACGATACATTAACGAGTTGCAAATGCATCGTGAATCAAGTGAAGCTTTACATTTGAGTTACATAATGCTGTAAAATTCTGAGAAATTATTTGTTGCGTGTGTTACTATTATTTGGGGACTCTAACGCAATATCAATCACTCAACTAAGGAGTAGAATTTATAAACATGATATTCGTTGAAAGAATACTCGTCAAATGTGATTATTAAAAAAATCCAGCTCGTACATAATATAAATACGTCGTTATAAAAAAAAAACAGGATTTCCATAGACAACCCCCCCCCCCCCTCACTGCCGCTTAAAGTACCCTAATAAGGGGGCGGCGAAATTTTCCTCCGCCCCGATGTTCTGTTTAGTTTTAACTCATCGCATACAGATTTAATTAAAACCAGTTTTGTGTTCAGAATATAAGTGCCGGCAGAATTAAAGAAAAAGCCATTTTCCGTTTTAATTCACCACATACGGATTTAATTAAAACCAGTTTTGAGTTCAGAATGTAAGTGCCACTAGAATCAAAGAAAAACCATTTTTATGTTCTGAGTGTAGTTTCGATACACTGCACATTTAGTTTTATTTAAACCAGTTTTGTGTAATCAATATAACAATAAATTACCGATTCATCGTGGACCGAGTGAAGCTTTGCATTTGAGTTGCATTCCATATGTGATGAAGATGCGAAATTCGGGGAGCGGCAAAATTTTCCTCCGCCCTGGGCGGCCGAAACCCACGCTACGCCACTACTTAGGGGGCGCCGTGGAAATCTCGCCCAGGGCGCTGGTAGTGCTAAAACCGGCCCTGATTTTAGTTACACTACTTTTAGATCTGAATGAGTTAAATATATTCAGATCTAAAATTCGAGACATGATCTAAAGCCTGGACAACCTAGTAGGTACTTAAACTAACATTAAATAAATGTGAGCAATTTTTAAAGTGTGCTTTATATTTTATTACAATATCGTTATTCTTCATTACGTTAACATAAAATTTTAAAGATGTAATAATAATATACCCATATGCAATTCTAATTTTCAGATCAGTGAAATGAAAAAATATATTTTTTCACTTTTATGCCTTTTTAATTTTTGATAAAAATGTAGGTTACACAGCTTTAGATTAACACCATGATTATATTTCTAGTGTTGCCATATGGACGACACTGGCGCCCTCCTATGTTTTCTACTCTTATTTGTTAGACTGTACACTTTTTATTCATATTTGTTGATACCATCACGATACGGGCATTCGCCTAGTCTGGTGGAACTATTTTTAATAAATTAATTAATTAATTCAGCCAACATTCGCTTATTGGTTCTGCTATCAGCATTTGCCCGAAATTCAACAAATGATTTAAAAACAATTATTATTGAAGAATAGCATAAAATTAAACACGTAATGTAATATGTATAATATCTATTTTAATTAGTTTTAATTGCACTTTAAATATTCATCTTAAAAAGTATAAAATATGCACAAAAGATTACATCATTTTAACGAGATACTTTCTTACCCCTTTAATAAATTGCCATTTAGCATCCAATCGAAATTCTATTTCTTCATTTGCGCATTAAAAATACCATAATTCACTAAAACATTATTATAAGCAATAATTATCAGCCTGAAACACTCATCCACATTGAAAACATCTTCCGAGAAAAAATATACATGACGCCAACGGGACTTGAACCCGTGCCCGTCTCCCAATTGAGCTATGGCGGCTTATCTTATACCCGCCAAATGATTCAATATATACTAGTGTTTCATTCAACAATTACTGCTTATTATTATTTTATTTTTTTCCGTTGGCGTCATGTATTTTTTCTCGGAAGATTTTTTCAATGTGGGTGAGTGTTTCAGGCTGATAATTATTGCTTATAATAATTGTTACCCTTTGTGCTATGCATAAAAATCTTGTCTTAAACGTTAGTTTAACAATTAAAAATAATAATCACTAAAACATTGTTTAATTATTTGCCAAAAAAACTGGCGGATGCTGTCTGCAATTTTTTTTTTTAGTTTTAGTTTTATTTAAACTTTTCATATAACGACGCGTAGCACACATTAGTCAGATTAAAAGCCACAAATAATAATGTAATCAATGATAAATCACATTCCGTTTCTTCCTATAGACTCATTCATTGCAGGTTATAAAATTAACGGGAGTGGTAAATTATTCAACTCAAGGATTACGGATGTTTTCGATGATCACGGTTCTTAAGAAACATTATTTAATTCACTTAGAGATACCGTTTTTTCCACCCACTCAGTTCTCCATAACCCATACGTTAATTGTGCCTCGTGTGCAGTGAATTTATTTTTTTTAATAATTGCTGTAATTAATATGTGACGTCTATTGTTTTCTAAACCACTACTTTATCTTTTAATTTGAAAGCTAGGTGTCACAGTACACTTTATTTCTTTACACTAATTGTGAATACAATATATCCAATTCAATTTAAATTTGTAATTTACAATTTTAGAGGCGTCCTGGGAACCTTTTATTGCATAACTAACACCTCTGACATTGCTCTCCACAAGTAACATATTATAACATAGTCAGAACTTTTATGCAAACAATTTAAAGTCAGAAAATTAAGTGCATTATACTTCTACCATGCAACATTACAAAATTTATAAAGATAATATTCAAAATAAAGTTACACCCTTCAAGATAACAGAAATATCAGACAAACGTCAATACTCGCTACTTAAAAATGTTAAAAAAAATATAGGACAAGTTTAATTATAAATATCTCTCAGTAAATTTTTTAATTCATTACCAGAAAAAATAGAAACATGAATAATAATATAAAATAATTCAAAACTGACCCTAAAAATTGTAAAGAAAACTTGAACTGAATCACGTCAAATAAAACCAATATAATAATACCCCCCCCCCATACTCACAAGCCCTGCTTATTTATGGGGTTACATCAAATACATCTATTATGTAATTAATTACTGTATAAAATTTATTTGTAATTTATGTATCTTTTTATGACAAATAAAAATTTAAAAAGTGGTTCGCTACGTTTGGTGACTTTGCAGGGGTAGGTACTCGTGTTTATGGGGTGAGGCAGTTGTACCTTCCCACCTACTGCGTGACGGGTCGGATCTGGAGACACTAGTTGAGGGATATTGCCTTGCAACGCAGTGTAAGGATTCATACGTCCGTCACTCCTGGACACACTGACCTCCAAATTCCTACCCTGCCCTCACTCCATTTTCCTTCCCAGAACTTCCTCTTTTTCCTTTCCTCAAAAGACTCTCCACACGGCGTTCTCAATGACAGTACAGGCCCTGAGGGGAATTATTTTCCTCATAGCCTCCTATGTGGAGCTCATGTAAAAAAATCACAACGATTTCTGACTTCAATAATTAATTGATTCCAATTTTTTTTGTTTTTAATTTAATTTTGATTCCCAGAGTATTATTAAAGAAATAAGTGCCTACTCAAGAAAAAAAACCTGTACCTCCTGTTGAAGATAAGATACATTAATTATATTCAGTCATTGGTTTGCATATTTATGTGATGAGTTCCTACTCAAAAGAGAGCAGTGACAGTAGTTTGTAATTTTCCGAAACCAAAAGATACTGATTATGTTTTTATGAAAGAAATGTTTTAGATTTCTTTAAAAGAACATCATCTTATTGAGAAACAAAGCTGAGAAAAAATAGCTTTAAGTCCATTTTAAAAGTGGTATAAAAAATATATATTTTGACTGTGAAAATAAGAGCCCTTAAAATTCTTTGAGTACAAGAATCAACTTCCAAGTTTGATATTGTCGCATAATCTTACGATAAAAGTAATAACTGCATTTGATAACGCTGGCGACAATTTGCATGTTCTCACCCACATGATAAACGGGAAGAGGAATGGTAAGATAAGGGTATAATATAAATTGCGAGAGTGTGTATAAAGTTTTATCGGTTCGCAGGAACATTTTATTTATTTATTACAAATGATATGGAGAAGAAACAACAATGTTTCAATTACAAGACTGTCCTCTACAAGGTGGCAAAAAAGTCCAACTGATGCGGTGGATAACTTTATTTGTAAATAAAAATAAATATTATTATTCTGCGTTCTTGAGGAGTAGTGTAACGATCCACGATTTGTCAATAGGTACCTACCTATTCTGCTTTTGTTTAATTCCCTTCGTCAAAGTCGTGATGACGTAAGACACCATTTGCAAAAATGAGAGCATCTTCCGATAGGGTGATGAGTTTTGCGCCACCATTTTATAACATTTTTATATTTCATAAAAAAGTGAGCTGTGACATTGTGAAATTTGTGCAGGATTATCTGTGAAGAATTTCTAGTTCGACTGTTCAACAAACATTTCAGGGTGAGCTACAGAGCTTTGAAATATTTAAATAAATTGTCAAAGTTATTTCAACGCTAGCTAGAATAAAAATAGGAGCAAAAGAAATTGCTAATGTAAAATTTCACTAAAATTCGTTTTCAATCAATTTAACCACCTGTTTTACGTAACCTTTAACTTTTGCTTTTTCTATCCGAAAACCGATAGTTACTCTAGAGTTACTCCGCCATTTTGACATTTTTGACAGTGTCTGTTGGAGGTAAGGTGCAAAACTGCACAAAATTGATTATTAATCATGATGAATATTGTACAAGATGATGATAGTGGCGATGAAATCCTCATCCGATATGTCTTGCAGCGAAAACCAAAAACATATCGATCCCGTGTTTTAATATGGTTATTTGGGATGATCCCGAATTTTTGGCGTGGTAACGCGTGTCGAAAGATCTAGTAAAATTTGTGAAACATCAAATTCAAGGGAATGTTAACATACTAACATTACTACTGGAAGGTAAATTAAGTTGTTCTCGTGTAATATTTTTAAATAATCACAAAAATATTTTTATAGGAACAAAGCTGTCAGATTCAACAATGACACAAAAAAAAATACGGTGGAATATTTGATATTGGTTGTGGTTTTAAAATTTAATTTTCGGTGTGACAGCACCAAAAAAAAATGCGCATAAAAAATAATAATTTTTTCACATGGTTTCGAGGAATATTCCGTTTTTCAGACTGGCCACAGTCAGTCAGTCAGTTTCAGTCCTGTTTAACATCTTCGTTACTTTAATTCACAGTTAAAATTTAAATTTAGTTACGATTTGACTGTCTATTGAAACAGACGGCCCTTAAATGTTCTGAAAAAAAAGAGTGAGCTTCGGCGTCAAAAAAATTAAGAGCTTTTTTAAGAATTTAATCAATACAACCCTACACTGTCAGAAAAATAATTTCTATCATGAGATAAGGAGCTTTACAATACGATAAGACCCCAAAATTTTTAGTAAAAATATGTTTCAATAGGTGGTTGGTTACTTGCATGGATTTCATAACGACTTGGAAAAAATCATGTGGATAGATTTTTTTACTAAGATTACGAAAATGTTAGTAATTTTTTTATAAATGTATAGCTTTTTTTTAAATAAATAAATTCATTATTTAGGCTCGTGACGTCACTACATGAAAATTTCCCGTCTCCGAAAATGTTCTTTTTTTAAATGATTTTCGGCTATGTAATTATCGTTTTATCGCACCCATAAAATTATGTCCCGTCTTTCCGGTTTATAAAAAATGTTCTGATTTTTCGGATTGAAATTTTCAAAAAATCGTCAGGGTTTCAAAAATACGATTAAAAAAAATACAGAATGTCTTAGAATCTAAACCGGAAAAAAATTAAAAAATGTGATGCAAGTGGCCTATTGTTCAATAAGTAAAAACGACTGTCAAAAATATTGAGGTAAAACTAGTTACGATATAAATAAGATACCGTGGGGTGTGGGTCTCACTTATAAAAATAACCTATTATTTTCAATGACATTTTTAATATTAACATGTAGTATTGGTTATGGGCAAGTTTTTCAGTACTTGTCTGCACCACGGTCACCCGTCACTAGTCTGCCTATATACATATATAGTTCAGGTTTTGATAAGGAGAACAAGAAAATAGAGTACAATGAGTAATCAATATAATATGAAGGACAAGGATCAATCAAACTTTAACTACGTAGTATAACAATATTTCTAATTTTAGTACCTACTTCAAGAGAAGAATTCAATGAGCTTATTTGGCAAAGTGCTTGGGGAATTTAATTTATTTATTTCCTATCACAGCACGTTTAAGTAATACTTTTTAAATTGGTTTATTAGGAAAGGAAATAGTTATAACTACATATTTTATTAAAATAATTATTACACGTTATATGGTTGCATGAACCTGCAAAGTTTCCGCATAAAATTCATACAGGGTGGGGCAGAGAGGAGTTACTAATTTAAAAAAATCACTGGTGGCCCCGAGCAGAGGGGCGGGGCGGGTACCGTTAGGTTGGGGAAATGATGCCATTTATGTTGGTGACTATGCCGTGGTCAGGTAAGTACAGGGGCTTTGTTGTGGATACGTTCTTTAAAAAATGAAAAAAGCGTTGTGGCTACGCATGGAGCTTTCCGGGTCCGGTTCGAGTTAAATCGTAATGACAGTTTTTCTGGCCCTAAAACCATTCGGAAATGGATCAGTAATGTAAGGTGGACAGGAACTGCACATTCTAAAATACAAGTTGGGCGACCTAAAAGTGTGCAAACACCTGAAAACATCGCGGTAGTAAGAGCGTCAATTGAAGAGTCTCCAACCCGAGCAGCGTGGAAACATGCCGCTGCGCTTGGAATATCGTCCAGAATTATAAGACAAATCTTACATTCAGACCTTCACCTATACCCCTACAAGATGATGCGTACACGAGAATTGAGCCTACAAGATTTTGTGAAACGTAGAGATGCTTGCATTGCAATCGTAACTGCTGTTTTGTGCACTAGCGACGAAGGATTAACCATTTCCGTTGTTGATTTATTCATCTCACTATTGTGAGATGTTGGAGAACGTTAGGCGTCTCAAAATGAAAGAGTATGGCTAGGAACACGATGAAGCTGTGGTCCGTGCTGTCCATCGTTCATGCGAAATTTTGCAAAAGCTCTTTCCAGGTCACCTGATTTCTTTGTGGGGGGAAATTCCATGGCTCCCTCGCTCTCCCGATTTGACCCCGAGTGACTTTTTTTCTGTGGGATACGTCAAAGCTGAGGTAAACAAAATTCGACCTCGAACCGCTGAAGCTCTGAACGACGCGATTGAGGACGTCATCGCTGGAATTCCGCAAGATATGCTGGGAAGAGTGGCCGAAAACTTCTTTGAAAGGCTCAATATGTGTATTGTTCACCAAGGCCGCCACGCCAAACGATATCATTTAAAAAAACATCATGAAAAAAAACGGCATCATTTTCCCGACCTGACGGCACCCGCCCCGCTCCACTGCTCGGTCTGGGGAGCCTTCAGTGATTTTTTGAAATCAGTAACTCCTCTCTGCCCCACCCTGTATTATGTACAGAGAAATATAGATAATTAAATAAAACATAAAGTGGAGTTGGTATAAAAAGATTTTTTTTTTAAGAAAAAAAAACAGATTGGAGTGTATAGGATTGATAGTGTGAATTTAAACTATATACCTGTATAAAAATAATGCATTTTCACTTCAAAGAATGATGTTCAAGATAACAAGAGAAAAGATATTATTGAATTTGTGCACGTCCTTCTGAGAAATTAAAGGCATGTGTAGTTAGTTTTTGAGTGTAGGGTATGGAATAGTTGGTTTGATCGTGTATTTCATATTGTACAGTGGAAAATAATGTCTAGAAGTGGTTGTCCGTGGTTTTAGGTGGCGATTTATTCATTTTAGGTAAGTGTTATATTATCAAAATATTAATTGCTGGTTGAAATATGGATCATTGAACACAAATTTGCTTTGAATTTAAGCTTCATTGTCAAAATTGGAACTGATTGTGCGAAGAATTAAGATAAGCTATAAAATAAATACCTATCTTATGCAGTATAATATTTTTTATTGAAATCTGATTGATTGATTTTTCACGGGTCTGCGCTGGCCTACATATATAACAACTTATATATTACTTATTATTTATTGAAAATAGGAGTTTGTTAATTTATCTTTGTCAATTAATATCTTTTTAACAGTACCTAATATTTTTCAATAAATCCCTAATTAGGGATTCAATAATCTCAATATTTCTGGGCAGTTGGGATATTTGTGCGGAATTCACGTAAAATAAAAAAAGGTCTACTTCAACATCAAAATCACAAAACCAAAGAAATTATAACAATTTACGGTGTGCGCGAATCACACCCGCAGCCCCCTGATAAATATATTGCTTTGGCAATAGCTCGTTGAAGTAATTCTACATTATTCATATTTACATAATATGTATGTACTTACTTTTTCCAAATTTTCCACTTGCAAAACTTGACCTCATAAAACGGATAACTTGCATAGCTGGTAGAGTACGACCAAAATAATAGCATTATTTGTATTGGTTAGAAATAATGGTAATTATTGCATATATTATATACACATATAATAGGTGACCACAATCTGCATGGTCAATTTCTCTCCTGGCAACAAAATCCTTGAGAGTGCCTTACTTTACGTAAACTAGTTTATCCGGTTTAAACTATATATGTGGGAGGAAGTTGTAAAAAGTGTCCAAGTATAAATAAAGTGGTCGGTAGCCCGGTGGCTTTCGAATGTACCGACTGCAATTATCGCAATAGCGCTTTTCCTTGTCGGACTTTGATGTCTGATGTTTGCATAGTGGACATATCTCAGTATCGCCTTTCAGAATGGAAACGTTGCTTGAAATGGCTTTAACCATGTTTGATGACCAGATATGAATAGCCACGGACTACTCCATCTTCCTCTGCCACATCTTCTTCTCCTCCCGTCTACCTTCAGCCTCACAACATACCTACTCAATGTGGGGATACCATAGTCTCACGAGCTTTAGACGGTTGGGTGCAGTTGGGACTGTTGTACGGTATTTACATTCACAAAACAAAGAGGTAGGCATTTTCCCTTAGCGAGGGTTTCATTAAGGTACTTTGATATATTTTATATATTTCCTTATTGTAGTTTTGTCTGTTTTAGAGTTCCTGCTTTCCGCATCCAGAGAAACAATAGCATCCCGAATTGAGGTATTTGAGTGGGTGATAAGAAGTTCGTGACTATTCAGATCTGGTCAACAAACACCGTTAATTCTTTTTTAGCAACATAAGTCATTCACCAGGGCGATACTGGGAGTTTCTACCATTGGAAGTTGGGAGGCAGCTGAAAATACAAATCTAGTCTCGTAACACGATTAACGCCATTTCTATTCGAGAAGTGGACTTACTTCGCGGTGATGCTGATAGAATCTACATCTCTGAAATTTCTCAGACAAATTAGTAATAGAAATGAGAGAAAATACATTCAAAGTGAAATGTAGCCGTGATTCACGAAGCGATAACTGTGGGCACAGAAACATTACAAACTTGCCAAGAGATAATTTATTATTACTGTTGAGGAAAATTAATTGGTTCCTGTGCTTCTATGTATGTTTCTATCTAGGTGACAGTTTTATAGATATATCATTATCATCACAATTTGGGAGGCGGGAATGGGTACCGCCGCCCCGGGAACCTTTATTGGATAACCAACACCTCTGCCATAGGTCACCCCAAGTGATTCGCAACGTTTGGTGAATTAGCAGCGGTGCCCGGGTTCATGGGGTGAGGTTTGTCTAGGTTGACCAGGACATATTGAACCCCAGATTCCTACCCAACCCTTAAACTCTTTTCCTTCACAGAACTCTCCTCTCCTTCCTTTCCTTAAAAAACCCTCCACACAGCATCCCCAAAGATGACATAGGCCCTGAGGGAAATTATTTTCCTCAGGGCCTCCTGTGTGGGGCTCATGTAAAAAAAAAAAAATCACTGACACTCAACAATGCTTTCCGCTCCTAGGAAATGCATTCACCATTGCTTTTAAGCTTTTGAGGTTTTACTTAAGGATGATGAATAATTAATTGTGCTTATCTTAAGAATAAGGAATTCCTAATAAATAATTATTCTTAACCATAAAATTAACGTCTTTTTCGCTATCATCCGATGGAACTGGAATCATAGTTTACTAAAAACGTCAATTTTAAGATTAAGGATACTTCCTTATCCTTAGAATAGCCTTTTAAGATTAAGGAAATTTTTCTCTTCTCGTTGTCTCCTTTGCCCAAAAATAAGTCGTTGGCCTTCACACCGTCCAACCGCCCATGCTTTTTTACATTAATTCCACAGAGCAGGCCCCGTGGAAAACTTTTCTCTCGGGGCCTATATCTTCTTTGGGGATGTAGTTGGTGGGTCTTTTTAATGAAGGGAAGAAGTGGAAATTATGAGAAGGATAAGTTATGAGGAGTAGATAGGAATCTAGGAGTGACGAATGAATTCATATCTTCCACTGCGGTGCAAGGTCGAGAGTCCAGCTGGAGGGGTCAGAGTGTAACCACGAAGTTGGTGGGCAGACACATCCTCTGCTAAGACCTGGAAAAACCTCACTCTATGTACCCGAGTACCCCTGCTAAGTCACCAAACACTGCGAAGTACTTGGGGTGACCTATTGCATAAGTGTTGGTTATTGTATGCACAGGGTGTAATAGTACGTACCCAAAAGATTTTAACTAACGATTCCTTGATTTAGAGTAAAAAACCTAGATTTGTTATTTTGCTTTCCGATGATATTTGTTTCTATTAAAAACAAAATATAGTTTTCAATCACACGTCGCCACTGCTCTCACTACTATACATCGCGATCCGATGTATATTAGTGTATAGTAATATCTCACTACTACTTATCAATTGACTCGCTAGGTTAAAAGCGCACTACTCTCCTGACTACGCAGTTGCGATGTGTGATGGAAAAATCTATATTTTTTGTTGTCAAGAAAAAATATATACAATCGAACAGCAAAATGACATCTACATTTATTACTCCAAATATGCTCAGAAATCGCTGGTTAAAATCCTTAGGGTACGTGCTGTTACACCTTTATAGCGGAGCGGCGCGGCGGTACTAATACCCGCATCCCAAATTCAGTGTTCCAAAGTTTCAAAGATTTTTGTATTTTAAAATGTCTAATCTATATTAAAAATGGTGACCCGACAATTGGTCCGGCGACATTTAGTCCGGCGACAGTGGGTCCGGCGACATTTGGTACGGCCGACAGTTCGTCCGGCTGGCATTTGCTCCGGCGACAATTGGTCCGGCGACAATTGGTCCGGCCGAAAGTTTAAAAGATGTTTTCTTCAAGTAAGTATGCAAAGAGATTACACGGCCGTACAGCCAAAGTAGATATACTTATATCTGAAGGCATCTTGAGTGAAAATCCGTTATAAAATAATTTTTATTCGTCGTATTCATTCAGAATTGTAACGTTACTTGAAATGGCTTTAGCCGTGTTTGATGACTTTATCTGAATAGCCAGGTACATTTTCCACATCTCCTTCCCCTCCCCACTACCTTCAGCATCACACCATACCAAAATTGGGGATGCCATAGCCTCACTGGCTCGAGACGGTTGGGAGCAGTTGGGACTCTTGTGTTACTTTACATACTTCCTTGAAGAAAACATCTTCTAAACTGTCGCCGGACCAAATGTCAGCCGGACGAACTGTCGGCTGGACCAAATGTCGCCGGACCAACTGTCGCCGGACCAAATGACGCCGGACCGATTGTCATGGAACCGTTAAAAAAAATTGACATTTTTTTAAATTTTAATTTTTGAAAGATGCACTTGTTAAGAATGCTCGCACCAATTTTTTTAAATAAATTCGAAAATTTGACGGAGATACAACATTTTATGTGAAACCGTTTGAAACAGTCTGTATGTTGAATTTCCTTCAGCAAAACTTTGAATGCGCTTTTCTCGAAATTTTTAACACGTTTTTCAACCTGGTTGACCACATATTAAACAAACTTCACATCCAATTTGCATGCACCAATTTAACTGTTCGAAAATCCAGTGTCTATGGCACCATGTAGAGGAATATCGATATCTAAAAGTGGCGGACCTACGAATTTTATTTTCGGTTTATTATAGAAAATTTTCACCGTTCATAAAAATAAAAATATAGAAGGGGTCCCTTAATAAAGTGTCATAGTCAGGGCCGGATTAAACATGTCGGGGCCCCTTGGCAATGCGTGAACCCTGTGTGAACTGAATAAAAATCTTGTAAAATTACATCAACTTTTTAAACTAGGGGGGGGGGGGGGGGCTCATTCAACTTTACCGCCCGGGCCTCTGACAGGCTTAGTATAGCATCCTTAGTTGGGATATGCTAGTAGGCTGAAGAGAGTGGGGAAGGGAGGACGAGAATGGAAAGAGAGGAATTTTGGCAAGTACCTGAATATTCAGATCTAGTCAAGCCAAGACTGATTGTGATGAAGCGATGAATGTGATGAATGACTGAAGTGATCTTTCCCCAGGAGGAAACTGAGAGTATTCAGAGTATTTAGCCTACAGTTCTTTTTCTCCTCTTCCATTTTTCGTCTACCTTACAACATTTCCTATTATCGGGTATGCCATGGTGTCACTAGCTTCGGGCAGTTCGTGCGATCAAAATTTGCTTCACCTTAAAAAAATATCCATTCAAATCATTTACCTGCCTTTCTTTACGCAATATATTTAATTGTTCTTACACATTGTAATTAAGATTATGAACTACGTAAAAAAATATTAACTATATAACATAGGTACGCCAAGGAAACGAAAAATCAATAGAAGTATGATTCGGTCGTGTACTTGAAGTAAGCTTAAATTTTCCCTATTTTTAATGCAATCGATCACTGTGTAATTGTTAACATTCTCTCTTGAACAGAAATCAATGCCATGTATCTATCTGAGTCGGAGCTCGTAAGTCGAAAAATGTAAAATGAAAAGAACCATTTCTCTCAAATTTTTCAAGTTTTTCTTCAAATCAGTCTAGATCACAATTATTCTAAAGACTAGTCGTCCGGGATTTACATAAAGTTTTTCGAAATCTAATGTAGACAGTGACGTTTCTCTTGTTTTGAAGTTCAAGTGAGCAAAATTTCAATGGTCTCGGAATAAAACTGTACAAATGTATTCAAATCAAATCCTCACTGCCCACCACTGACTCTCTTCTTTATATAAATCGGTATTTTTCTTATTTTAACTTTTTTATTTCAATTTAGGAGGTGGGTGTGGGTACCGCGGCTTTTATTGGATAACCAAAACTTCTACGTTTGGTGACTTAGCAGGGGTGCTCGGGTTGGTAATGGCAGGCTGAATCGGGAGGGACTGGTTGAGCGAGACCATTTGGCCTTTCCTACAGGATTCTCTCTTCGGATTCATACGTCCGTCCCTCCTGGACCCACTGACCCCCCAGACTCCTACCCACACCTCATGCCTTTTTCCTTTCCAGAACATCCTTTCTTTTAAAATACACTTTTTATGTGAATACCGCACAAGAGTCCCAATTGCTCCCGTTAGAAGCCAGTGAGACTATGGCATCCCCAATTGGGGTATGTTGTGAGACTAAAGGTAGTGGGGAGTGGAAGGAGATAGGGAAGAGGAAGGTGGGGAAGTACCTGGCTATTCAGATCTGGTCACCTGTCACAATGGCTAATGTCATTTCAAGCAACGTTTCAATTCTGAATGGTGGTCTTACACCAGGGCGATACTGAGAGTATCTTCCACTCTGTACTGTATGTTATTTTAAATGAATAAATTGTAAAATAACACAAATTAATCAAATAAAATTTATTTGCAGGCCTGGATTCGATCCCGCGACCTTCGGTGTGTGAGTCAAGAGGCTTGCCGCTGGACTACGCCGGCCGAACAGTATCCCCAAAGATGACATAGGGTCTGAAGGAAATTATTTTCTAAGCTATTGGGTAAAATCTCAAATGGTAATATATTTTCAGTAATCACTGAAGACAATTTTAGCGACTCTGTGGAGGTGGGAGGGAGTGGGGATAGGGAAGGTGGAGGAGGCGGAGTGGAAACCCCCCTAATACTATGCGAGCTAAGCCGGGGCAAAGCTAGTATATATTTTTTTTTCTTCATTCATTGATTTGTTTGTTACATGAATTGAGGATTTTTCGACCACCACGAGAATTGCTTGTTTGTGCCTTTATGCCTTCCTAAACCATTCATCCGACTGCGATTGCCTTCCGAATGCCCGCGATGGTTTCTATATATAATAATAGTGAGCTCTGGCATTAAGAAATTATTTCCTTTACTACTCATCCGATTGCGACGAAACTTTGGTGAGTTGTTATGTGCATGTCCGCGAAGGTTTCTGTATACACTGATGAGCTCTGTCGTTTTGAAATTTGTATAAAAATTTTGCAATAGGTGGCGCGCGATTTATTTGAAAAATGAATGTATTTCACGTAGTTTGGGGGCAAGGAGGGTAGGCGTAAGAGGGAGGGGGAGGGGAATACTGGAATGGTGGAGGGGAGTGAAGGGGGGAGGTGATTCACAGGAGGGGGGTCGAAGGGGGAGAAGGCGAGAAAGTGGAAAACCGTGGAGGGGGGGTTCGCGGGGAAGGGAACGGGGACGAATTGGAAAGGACTCGCCAGGAAAAACAATATCTGGCAGTGGCATTACAACGCATGCTTGCTTTTTAATAAATTTAAATGATTTAATGAATGATTAGTGTGAAAAGCGAGAAAAAGTGTTGTTCGAACCCTTTTTTTAACCGAATTTAGGAGGCGGCTATGGGTACCGCTACCCCGAGATCCATTTATTGGATAACTAACACCCATAGGTCATAGGTCACCCCAAGTGGTTCACTACGTTTGGTGACTTAGCAGGGGTGCCCGAGTTCACGGGTGAGGTTTGTCTGGAACTTGGTGGCGGATAATTTTGTCCATCTATTGCGCAGCGGGCCGGATCGGGAGAGGCTGGATGAGGGAGACTTTTTGACCTTTCCAGTCGGAGTCTCTCGACCCATCGCCTTGCATCGCAGTGGAAAGGATGGATTCATAAGTTCGTCACTCCTGAACACATTGACCCCCAGATTCCTACTCAACCATCATACCTTTTTTCCTTCCCAAAAAGACCCTCCACACAGAACCCCTAAAGATAACATAGGCCCTGAGGGGAATTATTTTCCTCAGGGCCTCCTGTGTGGAGCTGATGTAAAAAAAAAGTTAATTTTCCAGATATGTTTCAATTGCAAACAGCTTTTTTCCTCGAGGTCATCAAGTTCAGTTAATATTCCAATATAATTTTTTTAAATAATTTATTCATCCATTGATCGGCACAAACTTCAGATATACTCGTATGACTGATGTAAGGTATCTGTGATGCGGAAGAGACCCTCTCTCCATCGACTCGGCGGACATTATAGGACACGTCACGTCTAGCTGGCGCGGGCGGGGTAACAATACCAACGCGGAGGTATCTGTTGACTAGTGACTAGTTCTGTATAGACAGGTATAACGGCTTGATATCGCCGGGTACCGGAATGTGCAAGGCCTTTCCTGACAGCCCAACCCAAGGCGCACAATGGACAAGATAACTTCAGCATTTAGCCAAAATGCATTTAATCTTGATAATAATCTATCCATCTGTGTTTACATGAAGAAGAGTAAACTGGGGCGGGCGGCATCGATTGGATTTGTATACAAATCTACAGATTTATTCAGAGATTATTAAAATTATGCACACTTAATCTTCAATACAAGAGGCAGATTACTGTATACATAAGAAGACCCCCATCACATTGTTCCACCATTTAAAGCAGAATTTGTCTACTTGTTGATGAAATTTTGTCACACTTCACGTTCGAACTGTGAGGAAAATTACTTAATTGTCTAGATCTGACTTGAACAAACTCTGTATAAAGCTTCGGCCAGTCTCTATATGATGATCGTCTTTGGACGGCTTTGCTTTTTTATACAAATTTAGAGTTTTATTTGGAGATTGATGAAATTTACACTCTCGACCTTGAAAAATCATCCCACCTTTTACCACACTTTTAAGCAGAATAAAGCCCGAAATAACCTGGGAGCTTCAGTAAGTTAATTATAAAAGTCATTTGATTATTATTTTGGCAGTTATTTTACTCTGGCTCGCGTGTCTTTTTTTCGTCGAGAAGCTGCTGGAAAAGCCTACCTATGTATCAACTATCGAATAATGAATAATGAGATATTTCTATTTGCTTTCCAACTTTTGGGCAAGTCATTTCTGGAAGAATTTATAAACTCAATAATACAAAACCCATTATGGAACCACGCATAGTTAAAAATTTCGAAAATCAAATAAAATAATCAAAAGAAGGTCTACCTTCGACATGATTTGAGATTTTCACTGGCAAAAGTATTATCCAGATTTATTTTGGAGTATGGCGTATTCCGGGTCTCCTTTTTTCCTCCGGAGAGCCTCACAGTGTCCATCATCAGGGCAGATTTGTAGATCATGGTGAAGTGTATGTTGATATATATAAAAGCGATTCCTTGTTTCGCGAACTAAATAAGATGAAAGCGCGATACGTAGTAATCATAATAATTCAGAAATAAATCACCGAAAACGTTTACATTTCCCCTTTTTTTGTCATTTCATTAAACAATTACTGGACATGTTTTTAAGAAAACCATTACGCCTGTTGCTAATGTAGCGCATTCTGCATTGCTGTTATCTTTTTATATTATATATTTTTTTACATTAGCTCCACACAGAAGGCACCGAGGAAAATAATTCCCCTCAGCGCCTATGTCATCTTTGAGAATGCTGTATGGAGGGTCTTTTTAGGAAAGAAAGGAGAGGAGATTCTGAGAAGGAAAAGGATATTAGGGGTGGGTAGGAATCTGGGGGTTAGTGTATCCAGGAGTGATGGATGTATGAATCCATCCCTCTCACTGCGGTACAAGGCGATGTTCCGAAAGAGTACGGCTGGAGAAGTCAAAAAGATTCCTTCAACCATTCTCTCCTGATCTGGTCTGCCATGCAGCTGGTGGGCAGATGCATCCACCGCCAAGACCTAGACAAAACTCACCCCATGAACCCGGGAGCCCTGCTAAGTCACCAAACGTAGCCAACCACTTGAAGTGACCTATGGCAGAGGTGTTGGTTATCCAATAAATGATTCCCGGGCGGCGGTACCCATACCCACCTCCCAAATTAAAAAATAATTTAATACAATAATTGAATTACATTAAAAAAAAGTTTTGTTAATTAAATCAAATATTTTTTAATTCATTTTTATTTCTCATTTTTCTGTAAGAGTTTTCTTTCTGATGGTTCAATATTACGAATACAATAATTGATTTCGAGAGTTAGATACTTTTAAAACCTGTATAATTTTTGACAACTGATTATTTCTACTTGTCTCACAGTGCGCGCCTCCGCCCATTGGATAACGAAGCTGACTGCATGCGTAATATTTAGACCACCTTATTGGCGGCAGCTTTTTAAATCTAGATCACGGGCCTATTCTCGACTTCATTAACCAACTTGTAAATAGTTGTGAAAAAATATGAGCGTCAAAAAAAAATTACTTTAAACTTAACTTAGTAGGTAGTAGTTAGTAGCCAAATAGTTAAAATAGTACAAAATATGCCTACCTGAATGCTGAAAGGTTGCGAATTTTAAGATCGTGATTTAAAATATTTTATTCTTCTAATATTAATAAGGTATGAATGACAGAAAAAGAATACTTAAAACTGGCAAAATATACCTGTTTTTTCAAGTTATTATTTTTTTATTCACAAAAAATCACATGTACAGAAATAACGCCATTAGTAAAAATCATTAAAATTTCTAAGTTGCGGCTCTGGGTACTTCAAAGTACCTAATTACAGAAAATGATTGATTTTTTTCTTGTCATTATATATTTAAGGATAAATAACGAGTTTTTAATCAGAAATGAAAATACGGAGTTTCCATTATTATACAAGTAAACTTATATTATTCTATTGTTAAAATTATATAACGTGGGCTGTGGTCTGTTTTTAAAATCAATTCAAGTTAAATTATTTACAAAAGAAGTGTAAAAATCAAGTGTTTAAAAATAATTTCACTGTTCTTACATGCAATACGTAGTAAAAGAGATACATTCGTCCTGTCGGTATACCTCCAATTAGCAATAAGAATCTTTAATTAGTATGATTTACTTAGATTAAATGACTAGATTCATAAAGCGAAATTCTCAAATTGTGGTAGATTCTCTTTCCAATCACACATTTTCTCGCACGGAAAACACAACGCACCGTAACGAAGTTTTTCGTGAAGAAGAATAACGTATCATTTACGTAATAAAAAGTGTGCATTAGATGAAACTCGGAAGGAGAACACGTAATGAAATGTTGATAAGAACAGTCCAGTCCATAAATATAGCTCAAATTGTTTCAAGCTACTGTTTTTTTACGATTTTAAGTTGATTTAAATAAGTGAATAAGGCTCACCGTTGCTTCATAACTCCCAACGAAAGCGATAGGATACGACACCTCTGTAATATAAATGGCCGTACCCACGACAGCACACAGCACCATTACTATTTGAGCACCAGATACCGGGTAGTGTGTACTGTGTGTGTGACAACTTTCGATACTAATTTACCTACTCACCGCTTAATGTTTCTGTTGTCCTAATAATTCGGATAAGGCAGAGGAAATTCACGTCACTTTGATTTAGTGGCGCCAGTTTGTAATTTTCCGTTGTGTTGGCGCCAGTAACAATATATCATAATCAAGTCATATAAATTGCATTTGTCAATATCTCTTGCCACTTTCGAACGAGTTTTATAAAATTTTGTTAGTGGTAAGGGATATTGATTTATATAAGTAATTGCAGATATTTATAATTTCAATTATTACCAATAAAACTTGAAAGTAACTTTTTGTGTCAAAACTGCAAGAGTCACGATTGCTTCCGATTTGTCAGAAGCAGACGGGACTCATTGTGACTTTGGCATCTCCAATTGAGGTATGTTGTGAGGCTGTAAGGTGTGAGGAAAGGAAGGAGATAGGAAAGGAGAAGCTAGGGAAGTACAAATCTACTCCCTTTGTAGAAGGGCGACCAGACTATGGAGTTATAATCTATTAGACTTCTAACAAGGGATATGTACAACAGTTTTATGATTTGTAACGATTGAAAGTTTATAATTGTTCTTAAAATAAATCCTAAAGTTTTCATACCCTTATTTACAATTTTTTAAATGTAAATCTCTTCCATTATTATGCCAAGGTCTTGCATTTCCGTTATTCTTTCTTAACTCTTTCTTAACTTATTTCAGTTCATTTTTTTTCTGCAAAAGGTCAAAGTTTTTAATTTTTCAGCATTTTAATATAAATTGTTTTGTGAGCACCGTTATATATAGAAACATTCGCGGGTGATAAAAACTCACCAAAGTTATGTTATAAATGGTATAGGAAATAATTTCATAACTCTAGAGCTTACCATTATACATATGTATATAGAAACCTTCGCGGGCATGAGCACGACAAATCACCCAAGTTTCATCGCAATCGGATGAATGGTTTATGTACCGCATATGGGACAAACACAGAAGCATTTATTTTCATATATTAAGATTTGCCACAAATGGCGCCTTGTTATCTACAAAGTAATTTCAAAAACCAGATAAATACATGTATTCACATTTCTACTAGCAAATTGAACCAACCACAAAAAATCAATATTCGTCATAAAAGCAGACACACTCAATTTTGATTAAATCTAATGATTAATCTAAATATTTTTTTAAACCGCGATACAAAAAAATATTACCCCAACTTTTGTATTAATTCTACCCGTCATTCGATCAGAAAAACATTGATCAATTTTTTGAGCGGTCAAATGAGTTAGCTATCTCAAAAGAGTAATGACTGATTATGTTAGCAATTCCTGCAGCAGTCTCACCTCTTAGTATTATGTTGTCATCCTTTCCCAAGGGGCCAAGCCAGACATTTAAATGAACAACATAATCATAGTGGTTTGGGAAATAACACTAAATGATTGCCTGCGGCGCTATTTCCCTACATTCTTCTATTGGTGGATGCATTGTTACCCATTATTTCAATCTAAATTCGTTCGAGACAACATAACCCTAACCGCCTGAGGCTCTTTTCGCTTTTAGACTATTTTACAAGTGTTTGCTTAGCAAACGATTGGTAATGTTTTTTTCCCTATCTTATATTTATTAATCGAGTACGATTAACTTGGTAGAATTTTCCCGAAATTAATATAAGTGAAAATTCTACCAAAGAAATTGCGATATAAATGCAAATTTGTTTTATACCACTTTATTATAAGATTAGTTTCAATAAAGTGGTTTTACAAACGTGTTTATATTGTAATGATGGTAAGCCGCTTCAATTTTCGGGAACCATTTATTAGATAACCAACACCCCTGCCACAGGTTACCCGGGTTCATGGAGTAAGGTTTGTGTGGATGTTGGCGGCGGATGGTTCCACCTACTGCGTGGCAGATCGGATCGAGAAATACAGGTTGAGGGAGACCTTTTGATCTCTCCAACCAGACTTTCTCGGGTGGAAACGTCTATCACTCCTGGACACATTGACCCCAGATTCCTACCCATCCCTCATACCTTTCCTTCCCAGAACTTTCTCTCAGTCCTTTTCAACAAAAGACCCTCCACACAGCATCCCTAAAAATGACATAGGTCCTAAGGGATTTTTTTCTAATGCCTCCTGTGTGGAGCTAATGTAAAAAGCCACGAAGTGAATGTTTTTTAGCATACGTGATTAAAAAACACCTGGCATTCAACAATTCTTGTAAACTTAAGATGCCACCGACTCCACCGACCAAAAAAATACATGAAAAATGAAAAATAAATCTCATGAAAAGCATTTTCTCCTTCTTTTATTTTTATCCCAATCTGGCACCAAATAGCAATAGAAATGGTTATTGACTTTTGGTTCTAGGTTCTAGCCCATTTAACACATGCTGTACTAGACGTTTGTACATAAACTAAATATAATAGGGAGCTGGCCACAATGACACGCCAATGGAGTTTGGTACGCCAGTGGATTTTGGAATGCCACTGGTCTTTTAAATGAATTTACTACTTTGACAAAAAATGCTTCTAGGTATAATGGCAAAACTGATTTGAGTACTGGATTAAAATAAATATTTTTCACTTTGGAGACTGTGGGAGACTGGGGTTTTTAGGATTTTAGGTTACTGGGATACTGGGAGAGGTAAACTGAATCTAAGACTGATTAAAACACTTGAAAAGAGGTTTGAACTTGGAGACTGTTGGTATCTTGAGTAGGTATTGTTTCTTCTTGGCTGATAGTTTTGAACTGACTTCCTACCGGTTTGACTTCTATTTTTATAGGGCAAACTCAGGTCGGATTTTTGGGGGACAGAACCTCCTTAATTTTTCTAAGGTACTTGTTTTAGGTAATTTCCCTGGTCGCTACGATTGGAAGTCAGCTGTGTTAAAATTATGTGTGATAGTTATTGCCAAGATTTTACCAACTCAGGATCCCAAAGCTTCACATCATTTTTATTGTGTTTACAAGAAAAGGTACAAGTATACATATGTGATATAAGGTACAATTTTAAACAGTAAATATTTTTCTTAAAGTGCAACAATCACTAATAGACGTCAGTTTTTGGGTTGTTTTTGTAGTACATACTCATTTTTAGGTGATGATGTTTATTTCTTGATCCAAATTATTCCCAATTTCTCGAAATTGAGCTCCAAATTTTTCGGAAGATGAATTCGCTTTCGTAAATATTTACGATTCAGATTTTTTCTTTGTTCAGAATTGACCAATAGTGGCTCGGCTGGTCGCATGGTGGGGGTGACGTAAATAGTCAGCCATTTCCTTGGCGTTGATCATTGCTGTCTGGAGTCCCTTGTGGAAGCATTAGGTGGTTATTCAGATGTGTTTTCCAGTCCAATGAGGCTGCTGCATGTATTCATTATCAATTTCATTTATGTTTTCAATTGATTAGTTAGTTAAAGGACATAATAGCGTTGTAGACAAGTCATTTGGAAGGGGCACCACATGCACATAATTCCGCTAGCCAATAGCAGCTCTCAGATTGTCGTGCTGGCGGCATGGTACTCTGTGGGAGCGTAAATTCCATTCTTGAATTTCCATGGTTGTCAAAAGCTTTCGCGCACTCGTTAGATGCACACGGATTCCTACGACACGTTCCATACACTCCCCTCAGTGCAGTCTCGACTGTGCTCAGCTACTTCGTCGGGCGTGTCCTTTTCCGATGTCTGAGTTTTGAGTCAGGTGTCTTCGCAGAGTGTACAGTTTCATCAGTTGCTGGCGTGGCAGGCAGAATGACGGCGATTTTGACTGCCGGCCTTACGTATATCCCAGTGCTGGTTTGGATCCGGGCAGTTCTGACTTGTCCATCAGCTGCAGGTATTGCTTCGATGATACGGCCACGTGGCCAACTGTTTCGAGGCAGTGCTGGGTCCATGATGATCACTAGGTCATCCTTCTTAATTGGTGTAGTTGGATGGTGCCACTTTTGCCGGACAGCCATGGTAGGTAGGTATTCCCGCAGCCATCGCCTCCAGAAGGTGTCTGCAAGTTGTTGTCCGATGCGCCACTGGCGGCGTAGGCATGTTTCCTCTTCTTTTTTGTCGTAGAAGGATAATTGAGGGCGCTTCCCGGCTGACCCTAGCAAAAAGTGGTTGGGTGTTAGAGGTTCTTCATCACGTGGGTCAACTGAAATGTGGGTGAGTGGACGATTATTTACCACAAACTCAGCTTCTGCAAGTGCGGTGAGTAGCGTTTCTTCTTTTGGTGCTCTTTCCTTTAGTGTAGCGCTTAGGGCTTTCTTTACTGATCGTACTAATCTTTCCCAAGCTCCCCCCATGTGCGGACTTAGTGGTGGTATGAAGTGCCACTCGATGCCCTGGGTAGCTATTGCGTCAATCATTCTGGCGTCTTGACTTATTGACAGCAGGGCGTCCCTCATCTCGGTGTCAGCTCCGTGAAAGTTTGTCCCGTTGTCCGAGTACATGGCTGCTGGTTGTCCTCTGCGGGCGGTCATTCTTTGTAGGGCCATGATGGCCGAGTCAGCAGTCAGTGAAGCGGCTAGTTCTAGGTGAATGGCGCGTGTCGAGAGGCAGGTGAAGATGGCTCCATATCGTTTTTCTCGATGCCTACCGACCGTGATAGCCATAGGGCCGAAATAGTCAAGCCCACAGTGTGTGAATGGGCGGACGTGATGCATCAGGCGGGATGGTGGTAATGCGCCCATCAGAGGTGGAGTCGGTTTGCTGCGTCGTATGAAGCAAGTGGGGCAGGCGTGCGTTATCTTCCTGCTTGTTGTGCGTAGTCGTATTATGAAGAAATGATTGCGTATTTCTGCTACTGTTTTCTCAGTACTAGGATGATCCGCCTTTTTGTGGTAGTGACTGATAAGAAGTCGAGTGTAGGGTTCGTCGCCGTCCAGTATTATGGGAGTTCGGGCCAGACTCTTTGTTCTTTCCAAGGCTTGTAGTCGGGTCCCCATTCGTAGTAGGTCATCTGGTCCAAAGAATGGGTTCAGGGAGTTGAGGCGGCTGCCAGCAGGCAGTTTTTGACCTTGTCGGATGATGTGTAGATCAGTTGTGAAAGCGTCTTCCTGGGACCTTTTGATCCATCTGTGTTCTGCTGCTTTTATCTCATCGGCTAGTAGTGGGCCTTCTACTGGTTTATTGGGCCCCATCTTGCATCGTCTGATAAATCGGAGGATCCAAGCGGTGGAGCGAATCAGCCGGTGCCATGAGGAGAACCGCTCTACTGATGGGAGTGCTTCGCCCCTGGTGGACACAAGGCCAACGTAGTGAGGTTTGACTTCTAGTGTCAGGTCGTCAGGCCTGTGGGCGGGTGCCCGTTCTTTTGGCCACGCACCCTCCGGGGAAGTGAGAAAGGCTGGGCCAGTAAACCATCTTCCTTCTGGTGTTAAGTCTGGCACCTCTAAGTCTCGTGTTCCTATGTCAGCGGGATTGAGTTTTGTGGGTACCCATTTCCAGTCGGGTATGTTGGTTAGTTCGTCTATTTCCCCCAATCGGTTTGCCACAAAGGTTGAGTAGGCGCGTGGGTCCGTGCGTAACCAGCATAGTACAGTTGTGGAGTCTGTCCAGAAGCAGGTGCGGGATATCAGGGCTTTGCTTTCTTTTTGGATCGTCTGGGCTAGTCTCGCTGCTATGAGGGCGGCTTGAAGCTCGAGGCGTGGAATGGAGAGAGGCTTCAGTGGCGCTACCTTGCATTTACTTGCAAGGAATGTTACTCGTAAGGATCCACCTATTTTTTCGGTGAAGTAGGCCACGGCACAGCAAGCTTGCTCCGATGCATCGCAGAAAAGGTGTAGTGTTACGTTGTTTAATTTGTTGTAGAGGCAACGTCTCGGGATTGAGATGCTGTTCGTGTGCAACAGATTTAGCCAGTCTGTCCATCTCTGGGCGTGTTCAGGGGCAATGGGTTCATCCCAGCCGACGCTTGAGCGCCACACTGCTTGCAGTAGCATCTTAGATCTGATGGTAAGGCAGGCAACGAAGCCGACTGGGTCGAAGATCTTCATTACTATAGATAATAGTTGCCGCTTGGTAGGTTGTGTGGCCGTGTCGTGGGAGATTGCCTCACGAAATGAGTACAGGAAGCGGTCTGTGGTGGGGTCCCAGATTAAACCAAGCACTCGCTCTGTTTCCGGACCTCCGCTGCTGATTTGTATCGTGGAGCTGGCACGGTCTTCTATAGGTACGCTAGCTAGGGCCGCCGGGCTGTTGGACGCCCAATTTGTCAAGTGGAACCCTCCTTTCGCGAGCAGGGCACTTACACTTTGGGCGAGTGCAGCAGCTTCATTGGGTGTGTCTGCTGCATCTAGGTAATCGTCCATGTAGAACTTGGTGCGTACGGCTTTTGCGGCGGCCGGGTACTCGTGCTCGTATGTTTCAGCCACTTTATTTCGGACGAATTGGGCACTGCTTGGGGAACAGGTGGCTCCGAACATCATCGATGACATTTGATAGGTGTCTGGTTCGTGATGGGGTGATGTCCTCCACAGGAATAGCTGGGACGACTGATCTTCTCGCCTTATTTTTATTTGCAGGAACATTTCTTTGATGTCTGCAGCAATAGCGATGTTTCCTTCCCGGAAGCGTATTATATTCCCCAGGAGGGAGGACAGCAGGTCAGGACCAGTAAGCAGCTGGTCGTTGAGGGAGGTTCCTCGGCATCGGCTTGCGGCATCGAACACCACTCTGATTTTTCCTGGCTTATTTGGGTTGATTACTGCAAAGTGGGGCAGGTACCATTTGCGAGGTGTGGTGGTGGAAGCTTCATGGCTTGATAACTTCTTGGCATAGCCTTTGTTGATAAGTTGATTTATTTTGTCGTTGTAGGCCACTGCTAGATTTTTGTCTTTTTCTAGCTTTTTCTCCAGGGACAGAAGTCGTTTCAGCACACACTGCCGATTGTCAGGTAACGTGGCTTCTGGTTTGCGCCATAGTAGACCGGTTTCCCACCTTCCTACAGGAAGAGGACGGGTAGTTGCATTCATAAGTGCAATTGCCTGTTGTTCGCTTGCATTGACTCTGGTGGCTGATGTTACTCCGAGGGAGTCGATGGCGAAGTTGGTTTTTACTAGCTCCCTCAACTGTATGTCTGCGGCCGTTTCTGGTTGTAGTGCCAAAGTGGTGGTCGTGTTATTATCTCTGGGGTTGACTCCCCCATGAGCGATCCATCCTAGTGCGGTGCGTGATGCTATTCGCGTAGTATCATTGCATTCACGAACTTCCCTTGACACGATCAGGTGAGCGTTATCTTGGCCTATTAGCAGCTTCGGGACGACCGACCTTCCTTGGGTCTGTTGCTCCGGCAGGTTGAGGTTGCTTATTGTGCTGGCAGATATGTGGAATGTATTACTGTTGCCTGCACCTCGTATTCTTAGTCTCACTCGTTGGGAGAGATTGTCGGAGGTGCACATTCCTTTCGCGCCGTGGATTCGCAGTCCGTGAACTGGGCCGTTTGCTCCGACTTGTATTGCGGTGTCAGCGTCGACAAGTGTTACTGTGGATCCTTCATCCAGGAGAGCGAACACTGACACTTCTTCTTTGTTTGGAGCGCTTAATATGACTGGCGCAATTTTTAATAGTACTCTCTGTCCGGAGTCCTGGCGTCACAAGTTGACATTTTCCACGGCGCTTTTTCGTACGAACTCGGGATTATGTAGCAGGGGGTGGTGTGGGGATCTGCAATCTCCTACTTTGCACCATTGGTTTATTTTGCAGCTTCGTGAGTGGTGTTTTTCTAAGCACTTGCGGCATAATCTTCCCGTGCGTACAGTTTCCCATCGGAGTTCAACATCTTTGGCTGCGAATTCTTTGCATTCGCGGGTTTTATGATCGCCGCCACATTGGGCGCAGCTTTCATCAGCAGTTTTTCTTTTTCGGCTTGGTCCAGGGTAAGTATGTTCCTCGTTTACTTTGCGTTTTATGGGGGCAATCTTTTCTTTTGGGCCATCCCTGATTTCTTCTTGATGTCCGGCATGTATTTGCTCATGGCTCGGTAGAAGTCGCATGCGATCACTCTCTTCTTCCTCCTGGTACCCGGCATGTATTTGTTCACGGCGTGGTCGAGATCGTATGTGGTCCACCATCCCACTGTTTGGAATTGCGTTTGACACCTCTTTCAGAAAGGCAGCGAGCTGGGTTATGGTGGCCGGAGCGTGTTGTTTGCGGATCTCGATTAGCCATGCCAGACGCAGGGAACTTGGCATTTTGTCAGTGACGTCATTCATTAATGCAGGATTGGTGAGATAACCTTCGGTTTTCAGGATCCGGAGAGATGCCACCAGGTTTTGTACCGTCCCGGAGAAATCTGCCAGATCCTCGAGTGATACCTCGGTCGTGAGGTAAGGTAGTTTTTTAACCTTGTCTAGCATAAATTTTGCTATGGAGTTAGCGCTGCCGTATCGCTGCTCGAGGACGCTGATGATCTCTGGGACTTGCGCAGGATCCATTAGTAGGGGACCCACGGTATCTCGTGCCTTGCCTTTGAGGGCGCGCTGCAGCCGAATGAGATTTTCGCTCGGAGTCATTTGGCAGGTGGCGGTGGATTGAGCGTACTGTGCCTTCCAGGTGGGCCACTCAAGGGGGTCTCCGGAGAAGGTAGGCAAATCTTTTGCTGTGGATTGCCTGGCAATGAGGGCAGCCATTCTTGAATCATCTTCTAATGTGCGGGGGCTATCTTGCGTTCTAGAAGAGCGAAGGGCCTCTGCCATCACGGAGGCGATCTGGGCCAGTGGGTCGTTGCCATGCTGCAACCATTCTCGGGTGTGCCGTGCTGTCTGATTGGCTGTGTGCGGTGGTGTAAATAATGGGGAATCCTGGCCGGAGGAGGCTGGCTGATGCTGGTACCCTGCTGTGTTGTAAAGTGGGCGCTCGGGTCCGATATGGCTGTATTCGGCCGTAGGGATGTTCTTCGCAGGGCCCGTCAGTAGTGTGTACTCTTGGGTGGCGGCGGCGGCGTATCCGGTTGGATCGGTTACAGCAAATTCATTGGTAGGCTGACCGGCTGGTGTGTCCATTTGAGTAGTTGCATATCTCGTTGCAAACTCTTCGGCCGGCTTGTGAACTTGAGTGGCATATCTCGTTGCAAACTCATTAGTAGAAGGGCCGGTTGGTGCATGCACTTGAGTAGTTGCATATCTCGTTGCAAACTCTTCGGCTGGCTTGTGTACTTGAGTGGCATATCTCGTTGCGAACTCATTAGTAGAAGAGCCGGTTGGTGCGTGTACTTGAGTTGTTGCATATCTCGTTGCAAACTCTCCGGTAGACGGGCCGTCTGACGTGTGTACTCGAGTGGCATATCTCGTTGCGAACTCGTTCGTAGACGGGCCGGTTGGTGCCTGGGTTTGAATTACTGCCTGACCGAGGTTGGCTCGCAGGGTCGGGCTGGTTGGTGCGGGCTCCTGGGTAGGTTGGCTGACTGCTTGGCGTGTTGCAGCGTTCAGGGCTGCGAGCAGATTGGCTGTCTGCTTGGCGTGACGTCTGTCCCGGATGCGCATCTCTCAGCGCAGCAATCGCAGGGAGTCTTCAGTTGATTCAGAAGTTGTTTCGCTGCTTTTACTGTTGGATCCGTGGAGGCTCTTGGCGACACATTCTGGAGCAGGTTGGTCAAGAGTGATGAGGTCAGGGTTCCTGGCAGGGTTCGCACCAGATAGATCGTGGCGGGTTCCGCTGGATGGCGTCTCATCGATGTCTACGGTGCGTGGGCCCGGGGTCCGACGGGGTGCCACTGGCATGTTTCGGCTTGTTCCCGGGGCGTTAGGTTTAGACAGCGATGTTTCGGAAGATGTCGGGGTCTTACGGCCACTGCGAAGAGACGGCATTTCCACTGGGTAAGACTGAAGGCGTGTTATGTGTAGATCCGGCTCGAAGGACCAAATGTACTAGACGTTTGTACATAAACTAAATATAATAGGGAGCTGGCCACAATGACACGCCAATGGAGTTTGGTACGCCAGTGGATTTTGGAATGCCACTGGTCTTTTAAATGAATTTACTACTTTGACAAAAAATGCTTCTAGGTATAATGGCAAAACTGATTTGAGTACTGGATTAAAATAAATATTTTTCACTTTGGAGACTGTGGGAGACTGGGGTTTTTAGGATTTTAGGTTACTGGGATACTGGGAGAGGTAAACTGAATCTAAGACTGATTAAAACACTTGAAAAGAGGTTTGAACTTGGAGACTGTTGGTATCTTGAGTAGGTATTGTTTCTTCTTGGCTGATAGTTTTGAACTGACTTCCTACCGGTTTGACTTCTATTTTTATAGGGCAAACTCAGGTCGGATTTTTGGGGGACAGAACCTCCTTAATTTTTCTAAGGTACTTGTTTTAGGTAATTTCCCTGGTCGCTACGATTGGAAGTCAGCTGTGTTAAAATTATGTGTGATAGTTATTGCCAAGATTTTACCAACTCAGGATCCCAAAGCTTCACATCATTTTTATTGTGTTTACAAGAAAAGGTACAAGTATACATATGTGATATAAGGTACAATTTTAAACAGTAAATATTTTTCTTAAAGTGCAACAATCACTAATAGACGTCAGTTTTTGGGTTGTTTTTGTAGTACATACTCATTTTTAGGTGATGATGTTTATTTCTTGATCCAAATTATTCCCAATTTCTCGAAATTGAGCTCCAAATTTTTCGGAAGATGAATTCGCTTTCGTAAATATTTACGATTCAGATTTTTTCTTTGTTCAGAATTGACCAATAGTGGCTCGGCTGGTCGCATGGTGGGGGTGACGTAAATAGTCAGCCATTTCCTTGGCGTTGATCATTGCTGTCTGGAGTCCCTTGTGGAAGCATTAGGTGGTTATTCAGATGTGTTTTCCAGTCCAATGAGGCTGCTGCATGTATTCATTATCAATTTCATTTATGTTTTCAATTGATTAGTTAGTTAAAGGACATAATAGCGTTGTAGACAAGTCATTTGGAAGGGGCACCACATGCACATAATTCCGCTAGCCAATAGCAGCTCTCAGATTGTCGTGCTGGCGGCATGGTACTCTGTGGGAGCGTAAATTCCATTCTTGAATTTCCATGGTTGTCAAAAGCTTTCGCGCACTCGTTAGATGCACACGGATTCCTACGACACGTTCCATACACATGCCTAACTAAAATGAACTGCAACTTACTGAAAATTCAGGGAGAGCTCCCAGAGAATTGATTTACGAAAAATGCCCACATCGTATTAGATATTATTTATTTATTTATTTATTTACGCCTCTTTAGGCTTTTACATACATATATATAACACTATTAACGAAATTATACTAGTAAATAGTGCAGGAAACTACTGTTTAAAACACTTGCACAAAAATAAATACAAAGTAAAATATTAGGTATTGAATTTGAACCACACAGTATGTAGGTACAAAATACAAAAAATCCGAAATAGTTTTTTTTCTTTCAGCCAACAAAATACTGTCAATGTGTTAGTCAATTTTAATAGCTTTAGCAAAATATTCCCCTATTTGATGAAAAAAACTTCAATAAGGTATGCTTATATAATAAAATTGATGTACTAAATATATCAACAACATCGGAGTATTTGTTTCCAAGCTGTTGAATCCGTCGCATAGGAGTATAATATTGACTTGTTGACTTAGAATTGCTACAATAATATGGTAGGTACTGTCTTGTGACTGACCTGCCTGGAGTATGAAAAGAAATTACATATAATAAATCAGGGGTATCAAACATTGAATTTATGATTTTATACAAACAGGTTAAATCGGAAATGATTCTACGATCAGATAATTTGATTAAATTTAATGAACAAAGTACGTTATCGTAATTTAGGCATTCACTAGGAATGCCCATTTTAAAATTCACATATCTTAAAAATTTATTTTGGATTCTTTCAATCGCATGTGAATGAACCTCATAATTTGGGGACCAAACCGTGGAATTGTATTCTAAATGACTCCTTACGAGTGACATATATAATGTTTTTACAGTATTGACATTGTTGAAATCACTAGATACCCTTAAAATAAATCCCAACATTTTCAAAGCTTTATTGGTTATTATTTCTATATGCTTGATAAAGTTGAGTTTCGTGTCAAACCAAATACCTAAGTCATTGATTTCCGAGACAGATACTAACGACATATTGTTAATGGAATAATCGAAAAATATTGGATTCTTTATTCGATAAAACCTCATAATTTGACATTTGCTTATGTTAAGTTGCAAGCGGTTATCATGACACCATATAATAAATCTCAACAAGTTATTTGACAATATATGGCAATCATTAATGTTTCTGATTGCTCTAAATAATTTCAGGTCGTCTGCAAACATTAATACTTGAACATCATTGAAAATATATAACACATCATTAACAAATAATAAAAACAGGATTGGACCTAAATGCTCTCTAGTATGTTAAAACCACAAAAAGATATTATAAAAATCAGCTATTGATTCTTGGTACAATGTTTTAATTTTAAAATAAATGCCGAAAAAACAACACGTGATAAAAACTTTTTTTTTAACTAGTTGATTTTACACGTCTATTTTCAATTAAGTCCGGCTAGTAGCCAATTGCAGAGAAATGTGTATAAACGCGCGTGTGCGTGCTCGAGTGCTACCAAAAGTTGATGTTCCAAAAATGAAAACCATGTTTCAGGGATGAAAATACCATGTTTTGAAGAATAAAAAAAAATATTTTTGCAACTTTTTTACTGAGAATACAAAAAATAAAATAAGAGTAAAGAATCGATAATGATTTATTAAAATCAATCATTTTATAATTTTCCTTTGAATAACAGGAAAAAAATATTTTAAAAAAACACCGTACGAATAAAAATATTTTTTCTTATGAAACCGTTTTAACTTTAAAAAAGAGTTTAACCGTCATTTGTAGTACCTGCATATATTATTAAAATATAAATAAATTTTTTATTTAATTTAAAAAATAAGTTTTTTCAGTCCACTAATATATTTTTTCTTCATTCTACGGTAATTAGTGTAGGTATCTTATTAAAGTTACCTAAAATATTACTTATTGCCAAAGTTCACTTAGATAAAGAGACATTCAAGAACTACATTCCTGATTTCAGGATTTCCCCTACGACCAATGCTATAAAAGAGTGTCCCGCTAAAAAGTACAAACTTTTGGTGACCGGTAAAAAAACCGTGACTTGTTCAACATGTTTTTTTTTAACTAAGGAGGTAGAGAGGACCTAAAAAACTGTGAAAATATAGTAAAAACCCCTTTTTGTCTTCCGTATACAAATCGATCAATTTACAAAAAAGCTTCTCTTGTGACATCTTTCTACGTTCAACTTCTAAGCGGCCTGCCTTGTTTTTTGTGTGTAGACGTATATAATTATGGTCTACTGTATACCATGAACTATTTACTTACTATCTTTTCTATGACCTCTACCGATTCAATATGAATAATTTAGCCATATCTTCACGTCTATTGTTTATAATGTTGTTCTTTGTTCATAGGTTAGAAGTTACAAATTGTTGTAGAGGTAGGTACTCTTAGTTCTTAAGTCTCAAGTTGTTAGATAAGTTGATGTTTAATAAGAAATTAGGGAACGTACCCATACTACATGACACGTTTGGGGGGGGGGGTCTTCAAAATATCACGCTTGGTACAAATGAGCGGCGGCGGGCTTAGGTTTTTGGTCACCGGGGGGGGGGGGTTAAAAATTGCAAAAAGTTGGTCACGTAGTATGGGTACGTTCCCTTATCATTATATCATTGTTTCTTGGGGTTAGTTGAAGATTGAAAAAGCAATCTGTGGTGTCTTTTTCACAATAGCATTGCGGGTCAACAGTCTATTTCAGAATAATGATTCATCCATGAATGTTGAGCAGAGTTCGTCGAATTTACGCTAAAACAGTGGACGTGTTTACCGTCGCATTCTGTATTTCAATAGGATTACAAGTATGTTAACTGCCGATCATTCAGTCGCTTTATTTAACCATTCCATTCGCATTGAAAACAATCAAATAGTAGGCAGTGCAAGCAACAGTCAGTTAGCGGCAATGTCCTTTGCGCAATTGTAATGGCGACCACGCCGCAGGAATGTTGATCTTGTTTCACTCTCGTGTCCTCGAACGTAGGCAGTTTCTTTTTTATCCTCGTTTCCTTTGACATTTGTCAATAATTAATTATGTATACATGCTGCGTTCCTACTTGTAATGTACGGCAGTTACTGGCCTTACATACGTACATAATGATGTATACTTATCGAGAAATGTTAATAACCATTTCCAATTATATTCATTTGAATAATGAATGAGAAAGAAATCGATTAGACATACCCAAAATGAAATGTCTGCAGTTATGTGATTAATTATAATAATAATTAATACATATTTTACTATGATACCTGAACAAGAGCCCCTTTGTCTGTACTGTGTGGAAACAGAAGAACCACCCAGGTAGATGTTGTAGGATGGGATTTGTTATTAAGAGGTCCAGATTAAATGAGGGTTGAAAACTTGATGATGGTAGCTGTTAGCTCTAAGTTATTGGTGATTATAAGACAAACAGTCTTTTAGCCAATCCTTTATCTCAAATACTTGTTGCCACCAACACAATTAGACTTCAGTGTAATAATTGACAAGTCTAATTACTTGTTGTCTTCGTTTTATATAATTAAAAGCTTTATTGGTAGATGCTCGAAGATATTATCGGATCTATTTTTCATGACATGGTCTTATCGCTCTAGTTGTTTATAGCACACTTGGCAATGCCACTGGCCAAGGTTAAAAATGTTAACAATCAACTATCATATATTTTTTGTTCCAAGTCTTGACAATGCAAAAAAACAGAAAAAAATATTTGCATCTCTCGTATTAAGAACACTTCCTATCTCTACCGAATAATAATATAGGTAGTTAAACAGATTTTATGTATTGGAATGTGTAAAAAATGTTAATATTGTTTCTTATGTAACTTTATGTTTTTGATGCGATAATGGGTGTAATCCAATTTCGTTAATGTTCGCATCTAAATGAGGATTGTTCGTTACGTAAATGTTTACAATTTTATCATTTCCATTCAGAGCACAATGCCTGCGTTTATCACCTTGTAAATCTGGGATTAAACATGCATTATTCCTCCGAAAGTGTGCTGAAAGTTAACAGTGAATACCAATTTATTTCTTACGTAATTTAGGCATTAAGTTAAACAGAGCATGTAAATCTTACACTAAATTCAATTAAATACAGATGTTTCGCGTAAACTCATTAACCATTTCCGCACTCATTGGTACATAGGTATTTAATATTGATTTATTATCATCGTCAATAGTAATTTAATAAGCATACATCATAATTTCACTTCGATTTAGTCTATCAGAATTGTGTCTCCGAATGTAGAAATATTGGATTGACAAATTCTTGTGATTGAATAAGATTACAGGAAATAAATGAAAATACTAATAGCAAATCATTTTTATTGATTTTGTGGTTTTTTCGTGCACGGGTGGAATAATTAAAAATATTTGCTAAATTTTCGCACACCGGCAGTTTATTTATTTACACAAAGAAAACCGCTATTTTCGTACAGACAAGAGTGTATACAACAATTTATAAATCATGACTCGGTTATTAAAGCTATTATAAAACTATTCAATGATCTTTAATAATCAACTCCAGGCAGCGATCTTTTTAAAAATACTCAATAGAATACCTTAAATTAATCATATTTATTTACATGGCAATTAAGTCGCACGAGGACTTCATCTTCCGTAGTTGATGCTGTAAGAACCTGAACCGAGGTCGAGGTTCTTGACTGAAGGGTGCAGGTTGAAGGAAGCGAACTGAGGTTGTTGGGGAGCCTGGTACCTTTGTTGGTAAGCAGGCTGCTGTTGGAAGACAGAGTATGTCTGCTGAGCAGGCTGGTAGTCCAGGTTTTGTGAAGGCTGCTGGTAAGTGTTGAAGCTCGGGGTGTTGGAACGGAACTGGAAGGTTTGGGGACGCTGGTAGGTTTGGGGTTGCTGGTAGGTTTGGGGTTGTTGATAGGTCTGGGGTTGTTGGTAGGTCTGGGGTTGTTGGTACTCTACTTGCTGTGGCTGTTGGTAGTTGTTTGTTGCATATTGAGGTTGAGTGAACTTGAACTGCTGGCGCTGGAAGGTGGGTTGCTGCACTTGCTGTTGCCTCTGGGGCTGCCTCTGGATGGGCTCTTCCTCCTGGTAGCTGACGAGGGGTTGAGTCACGGTGGAAGTGAAGGCGGGGCGGCGGGAAACCTTCTGGACTGGGCGGCTGTTGATGTAGTCCTTGGTGTCATAGATGCTGGGGTCTTCTCTGTATTGACCGTCATCTTCCTCTCCCTCGGCCAGGGGCTGGAGGTTTACTTCTCTGGTTGCAGATGGGGGAGGAACATTGATTCCATTACCTGGATAGAATAAACAATACATTGTTAGAAACATCTGACACACACTCTGCTGTGTAATTAGTGGACTCCGTAATACTCTTAAGTTTATTTTTATACCGTTTGCCGTTTGACAAATATATATTTCCTTCGGAAATCTTTACTATATCCACGATTATTTTGTCACGCATCATTTCTTTCTAGTAAATTGAAAGAATTTCAGTCCTTCTCTATTATAAATCTTCTGACCATAACCCAATTAAGTTTATTCAATAACTTCCAATCGAGAGAATGGATATAAATTTAATGCACAAATCAAAAACACATTTATTTGTCATTATTATCATCACTGAGTAAATGCCAAATGTTATTATTTAATATATGTATACGTGTAGTTATGGAGCTGATCTGTTTTACAAATACCGGCTTATTTTTTGTGGGGCGATTGCTTCTGGCTTCAAGGTTGTAGACTGTCACTTGGTGGTCAAGTTATGACACACCTGCTCTCATTCGCGGAATGTGGCAGTTACGAAAAGAAAAACTAATATCAAACGATCTAAAACGCCATTCGCATGCATAATATCAAAATATGAAATCATAACATATTACAATAATCACTGAAGCACTCACACACGTGTAATTATGTAACCTAGAGATACCATGAATATAATTGATGTAACACTTTCGAATTAATCCATTTAATATGTAAATCGGTGACCAAATTCGTTTTCAAATATTCTGCAATGTCTTGATATATGTAACGCCAAACTGTTTGGTGCAGTTAGCTTACGCTACTTTCCTACATCATGATACCTGCCCACATATTTATATGTTGCGAAGTGAAAATACAGGTGTTTAATAAAGCTGATCTTAGCAAATGACCACTTTTTTTACGAACTCACATAAATAAACCAGTTTTTTTAAGTAAAACTGTAACGATGTTGATATATTTTTACAAATTTGGACTGAAACCTAGATTTAGATTTATGTTATAATATTTTAAAGAAAAGAGAAAAACGCTTTCGTTTCTAGGCATCGGTATTTCATCACTGAATTATTGCTTTTTCATTGGCCTCTCAATGAATTCAATAAGTTAGTGCGGTGGAGCTTTGAGGAGTTCTAACTAAAACATGAATTTCACTTTAAGGCCAAAAGTACACCACATAAATAACGTATCCTGCCGAAAATAAAATCAGAGTTTATAAATTATTGTATATTTTGGGTTCATGTATAATAAATTATCATGTAAGGTCGTGTTTTAATGTAGGAAGAAAATTGTGTTTTTTTAATGTTTTTTCGTGATTAAATACAATAAAAATATTCGATATGTGAATTTATTAGCATATTGCGTATCTAGGTGCTAGGTGCTAGGTGTGTCCGCCGGAAAACTGAAATTATTGGTTGTAGAAAGCATATTTCGAAATAACGCTTGGAACTGAAACAAAGTTGTCTTGTCATATCCAGCCCACGCATAATAATCAAAGATTACGAAGCCTTCACTTAGAAGGTTGTCGATGACGTTAATATTATTTATAATAATAGCACTTGTATGATTTATATAAAGGAAATTCATAAAAATACCGGAAATCTTGATTGATGCTTTAAATAGGCAAAATATTTTCATAAACGATATTAATATTATGTGATTTGTTTAATGTTAGGACAACACGGAACTATGTTACGTCAGATGTGCAGGGTGTGATTTCTAGATGATATACCTCACCTATACTTTTATTGACACGTATATTAATTTAATTATTTTCCATCCTTCCTTTTCGCAGGGGTTCGTTATTACGCGCAACGCTCACAAGTTACAATCTGCAAATGAAACCACTATAAAAGTGTAACAATATTTAAAGTTAAAATAGTCTTTGTTTTATTCTTGTGGAATTTTTGTATTTTTTGTATGGATTACAAACGGAGAACTTTAAACCAGAAACCAGGTGTACTGATACGGTTTTCTGTCAGACCTAGGTATGTCTTATGTGAATTCATACAGTCATGGTAAAATATTTAAAAAAAGGGGTACCTATTTTTTTATGCTAATCTGACCGAAAGATTGAAAGGCCTAAGTCGTCACAAAATTCGATTATTTGCCAGCATTAATAAAAATATATGGCTATAAACAATAGTCCATCACAAACGAAACAAATTGCATCTTTGTTCTGTGAAAAATGTAGTGCGGGTGTTTGCTTCAAGGTAAGGCATATGGTATGGTGTGCCTATTATCCTTGCATATTAAATAAAAGGTTGGGAGTTCAAAACCAAGTCCATACCTATTGGGTACTTGGGGTCATTCAGGGACTTTAATCACAAAAGAGTTAAACATTTGAAATAATAGAGAAACAGCTGAAATTAAGAAATGAAGTAAGTAGGTAATTATATTAGCAATTTCCACAGATAAGCTTAGTTTTATTCAGAGATTTATATCATCGTAAGTTGTACACATTACACATTGTTCATAAAATAAACGATGTTCGTGTTATTCTTTCTTAATTTTCACACAATTACTTTCCACATTTCCCACGGAAAGTTAATAATTATTATTGCGGAGACCATTAATTTAAGGTGACTTGTAGAAATCACTTAAATGCCACACACCATTCATAAAACAAGATTATTATTTCAAGATCTCACCTTGCAATTAGTAATACACAAGCCAAGACGTCGATTTATTGATCCGCCTTTATCTAATAAATGATTTTTTAATCCGATTGAAATTTCATCCTTGATATTAAAATTATACATTCTTTGATCCGCGTTTTCTCTTTCTCTCCTTTTCATCAACTTTCATACAAAATAATAATTCTAACATTTTCGCAATCACATCTTCCTTATCGCTAAAAACAATTGTGATTACCCCTCAAATTCAACAATACATTCACTTGGTGTAAATTTAAAATACAACATCTTTAAATATTGAATAAAATCTAAGGACAAAGGACCTAACAAACCTAACAGACCTGCAAAATGTGTGTATTTCCTCGAATTAAATAGGTACACATGCATTATTTCGATTTAGTTTCAGTTGGAATTCCAGGTGAATAGACACTCTAGAATTCTATATCCACCCAACTCCCACTGAATTGTTCAACCCACTCGAAGGTGCAAACTAGCCTAGTACAAGTTGACCTGGGGTTATCGACATATAACCCTTCCAGAAAAGGGCTTAGCTTGGATTAGGTTACAATATATTCACAATATTTCTACAAAGGGGGGTTAGAAAATAGGATATCAATAAAAACCGTAAAACACGCATTGGCGCCAATCTTTCTGTATAACGGCCAGATTATCAAACCATCTATAAAATTGCTATATTAGGTTAGGTTAAGTTAGAATTCCAATCCTATAAGGAAACGTGGCTCAGAAATTACAGCATACATCACAACTAAGTAGGTATAAGTTAACCTGAAGGTATCCATTCCTAAACCATCTTCAAAAGAGACAAGTTTAGGTTAAGTTATGTAAAATTTCAAAATCTGATATAAAATAAATAGCCTTGGTTGTGATAAATTGCCAAAACTTCTACTATATTAGATTAGGTGCATTTTTCAAATATTCAGGGAATTAAAAAATCTAACCGTAGTGACGCAAGGAGAAATTTTACTGAAATATTGGAAAAGAGATCGAAATTACGATTGTTTCTAAGATGTGTCTAGTGAATTGCAACTTCGTCAAATATCAATATACCTTGTGGTCTGAATCCAGACTTGCTTCCCGCTCCGTACTCAACTTCCCTCAGTTTCCCTTCATCATCAACGTAGCCGTACTTTCCCTGGACTTCACCGTCGGGGAACTTGGTCTCGATCTTGTAGGAACCGTCCCCGGCCTCGTAACCAAAACTGTAGGAGCCATCGTCATTCTGCTTGCTGATCTGCTTCAGAATAGGGATGGGCTCGGGCCTCTGCTGCTTCTGTGACTGCTGGCCGTGAACAGCGCAAAGGCAGATTGCCAGCGCAAGGGTCAACTGAAACCAAACAAACCAAATACTTGATACTTGTTTTTCTTTTTGTATTTATATTTTTTTTTTTTTTTTAAATACATACGTATACAGATTCATAGTAAAACATTTGGTTCTTAAGGCTAATAACAATATGTAAATTTCTTTTTAATGAAACTTCACAATTCAAAAGAGAAAATATTTCTCGTGCTTGAATTTTGGAGTGTAAAATGCATAGTTACACAGAGTATGTTATTACAAGTACTTATATTAATAAAATATATATTCATGAAGACAAGTGGACATAATAACTGAAAGTATTGTCAGAGTAGGTACATATAATAAAGTTGTAACAATTTGGTGCCTGCAAATAATGCGTATGTACTTGCTTTCAATTTGATATGGTGATGAAATATTTTTAGAGATTATGTTCTAGTTTATTTTTTTTTGTTGTTATTATTGTGATGGTGAATTTAAAACTTATAATTAGTGTCGGGTTGGTCTATTAGTGTTTTTATTTGGGATTTAAAAACTTTATAATTTTTTTCAGACTTGATTTTATATGGGAGAGCATTGAAAAATTTTATACCTTGATAAGCATAATGGTGTTGGGAAGCACTCGTTTTAAATTTTATATCTGTTTCCATTGACACCTAAATAAAAGAGCTAAAATTAAAAGCTTATTCAAAACCACAACTTGGACTTTTCTTACTTTAGCACCACACTGAAGGCCTATGCTATCTTTGGGGACGCTATGTGGATGGTCTTTTCAGAAATGAAAGGAGAACCCGCCTCCCAATTTGTGAAAACTGTGCACTATTTAAGTCTACATCATAAGCGTTTAAAACTAACAGCAAGATTATTACGAGTAAGATGAAAGAGAGATATTATTATATAAAAACGAACGATAGAAAGAGGGCTTATAATAATCAATAGGCGTAAAAGACTCTTGTGAAAATATTTAATAAACACAGAAAAAATCTCTAATATCATCTCTTTTTTTTTTTTTTTTTTTTTTTTTTTTTTTTTTTTTTTTTTTTTTTTTATTAAGGAGAAAATACAGATACAGACGTCAATTGACAAGAATATACAAAACAATTAATAGAGAATTCGCCTGCATCCAAACTATTTCTCACGAATTAACAATCTCATTTAAAGAAACACTTTGAATTTTTTATACCTATTTGTTAACAGAACCAGATGTATTTTTCATAATTTTCGGATCATACTTTGCGATTTTTTGTCGTGGGAATTTCATAAGCGTACCTAATTAGTATTTTTTAACATATGAACAGAGATTATATAAAAAATTATTTTAAGAATTTAGAAACGTAACGCGTGTAAGTAGTTGTTGGTAGACATTAGGAATTCGGGGCCTTAAGCCAACCACGTAGAATTTAAAAAAAATATATATAAATATAATCTCGTTTCACCAAATAAATTTAAAAAACTATTTCTATGTAGGTATTTGCATTTGGTAACAGAAATTTCCACTCAATTTATGAAATACCCTTTTCTTTCAGCTTTATTATATAAATTCTATAGGTTATTTGAGTTCTAATGATTCTAGTTCCAATTGATTTTATTGTTATTTAAGGGTAGATTTAATGAACAACTTAAAAAGAAAAATAATAATAACCATACATTATCAACTGGATATTTAGTTATCTGTCCTGACAAAGGCCCGTAGTGCTGTAACTGCCGTAGGCTTTACTACTCTGAGTCTTTTCAAACCATTTAAATAAAGCAACTTCATTTAAATATGTACATTAATTACGACCTCAGCGCTCTAAAGAGCAAGAGAACTTAAAAGTTTGTAGGTAAGTACTACCTTAATTATGTAAAGTAATTTTGAATATTGCATACAATCTATCCACCAATACCGTCATAACATAATACTCTCCCCAAAACAAGTTTTTCTTCCGTTTTCCGAATGCTACCCGATAATTATTAGTATTACTGGCTTTATGATTGTATAACCAAGGTTAAATGCCCATTTTGCCCGATGTTATTTTAAAAAAATAACAGAAAAATATTATAATGGTAATATTATGCATGCATTTATCACCTAAACATGTACTTAAGTGGGTATGTGATTGATCTTGACATCTGACGAACAAAAGATTTTCAATGACGTTAATGAGCGAGCTAAAATTCCCTAGTCCAATGTTTTAGGCATGGTTTTGTACCTTGTAAAAACTTTTCAATTAAATGGCTTCATGGGAAAGATAGAAACAGTGAAATAATCTATTAAATTTGTTCCCACGCAAACATTATAAAATTTTGTAAAAAAGTCTAACACAATTTTCAGGTTGAAAATTACCTACAACAAATTACATACAAAGACATTAATGGGCGTAGATAGTTAATATGTAAGTAGGTAAATACCCAATCAGAAAGCGTAATATTGTACTTAAGTTTTTAGTTACCTTAATTACATAATGCTGTTAAGCATCTCAAGGTTGAGTTGAAATATATAATGACTATTTCTCTGAGAAATTGATCCCAATGAAAGGACGCTGGTGTAAATTCCTTTCTAGATTATGTCACTTCAACCAAGCTTATTTATGAATATATCATTCCACAAGCAATTGCGGAAATTTTATCTAAATCAGTTACCGTTTAAATATTACCAGGTGTGTTATTTACCATAATGTGATTGCGCCATGAATAAAGGAATGTCTTACATTAGTTTTATATAGAAAGTATACCATTGTTGCTCTCATTAAGATTGAAATGTAAATGCCAAACAAAGTAAATTTATTGTTGTTTGATTATTAGGAATATCGATATTGTGGTTCTGAGTACACAAAATAGAAATCTAATAGTAACAACAATCTAATAGTAACAACGCCCAATAAAACGAATCGGTGTATACGTTTGACTTTGAATCGAGCGGTTACGGATTTGATTTCAGATATTTTCAATTTGTTAATCAATTCATTCACAAGATATAAGTAATTATGTAAAAGCATTGGTTTGATGAACCTTACAATGTTTGCTTTTTTGTAATAAATACTATATCATAGCTGGTTAGATAAAGCATTGTACACAGTTCAAATTTAATTTATTTAAATTATAATTGCCTTGTATTGTAGGTGTAATACACCCTTCTAATATCAAATGAAGCTATTCGTTTATTCAGTTTATTGAATAGACTGCGTAGCGTCTAACCATCCATTTTTCTTATAAAACGTGAATTCTGTTATTTAATGACCTCAATCACATTTTTTATGCCAGATTCACAATTTGAAAACCGATCAAAGTTATTTCTATCTGAATTAATTTTGTAAAACAGATATTTGTTATTCATTTATATTTAGGCACTTATTCATTACCTATACAAAGCGCCGCAATTTTTATGACGCCAATCGGTGTTTAGATTCATTTCATCGTAACATTTAAAAAAAATCTGTTTCATCATAGCAGATAATATATCAATCACCGAAACGTTTTCCTCTTTTATTACATTCAAAATGATGTCATTTAAATAATATGTTATTCAACAAACTTTATCAATTTGGAGCAAATTTTCGAAAACCTGTTTGTGAAGCAATATTTTTGTTTATTTGTACGCTTTTTTGGAGCCGTCAAAAATGTCGAAAAAATTACATCGTTTTTTCAATAGTTTTTTTATGGCATAACAAGGGAAAACTTCAATAATATTAGGGAAAAAAAAACTTTCAGCAATGTTAAAATATTTAAGGGTTGACAAAGGTTTTACACTATTCTTTTATATATATTATTATTTTTAACTATACTTCTCATTCTCATACGTCATACGCCTCACATGTTTGGTAATGATATATTATAGTGAAAACAAGTTCATTGTTCCGAGTAGTTAAGTCACGTAATAGAAGAAACGGTATTACTCGCAGAGCTTTCAAAAGCTTTTTGCAAAATAATTGGTACAAAAAATTTCATTTCCTTATTGCAAGCATAAGTCGTTTTCACAACAAATTGAAACTCGTCTAATACACAATACAGGGGGCGTTGCCGATCACATTCCAAATTTAAAACCTTTAAAAACATTTATTTTTAAATGAATCCATTAATTTGTTTTAGTTATATAAGTAGGTAGGTACTAACAAAGAAACACATTTAAAATTCGAATTTAAAAATAATCAAAATCTTACCTGTATCGTCTTCATTTCCGTAAACAATTTTCTTAAAAACGCGGGTTTTTTTTTTTGATTTTTCGTATTTCGAACTAGATACTCGTAGGTAACAACGCACGGGAAGTAGTCGCCTCGACAGTTGGGTTTTACGTCGAGCTCGGGCGGTCTAGTGCGGCGGTCCGTGCGAGCCTTATATTTATAAGGTGGTAGGTGAGTACTACCTCTGACTGTAGCCCGTAGTGGTCGCACTTATTGGCGGCAGGGGTCGGAAAGATGATCATAGCGAGCCTGAATCGGTAACGGATGAAATGTAATATAAAAATAACAAAATATTAATGACTTATCTACGTTATGGATATTATTCCTAATATTTGATATAAGGCTCCACAGCAAACATTCAAAAAGATATTTATGTCAATACGAATGCTAGGGGAGCGGGCTAATATAAAAACCGATTTTATTTAATATGCTTAAGAGACTGTAGTGAAAATATTCAATTTAAAAATCAAGAAACATTGTGAATTTTTGAAACATTGTAAAAAATATTTAAGAAACATTGTGATTTTTTCAGACCAATGACATGATAACAGAACCAGATGTGCTTTTATAATTTTCCGAGCACACTTTGCGATTTTCTTCTGTCGAGGGAATTTCATTGAATTACTTTTTAAAATCGGCTAATACATAGAAGTTATCTTCAAAAGTACCTAACCTATATTCAGGGTGTACGGGGGTAAAGTGCATGAACTTAGGGAGGTGATTCTACATGATATTATATGTAAAAATGATAAATAACTGTTTTAGAAATTCCAACTTTAGGGGTTGTTTTGTGGTAAAAAGATAAAAATATACCGGCGTGTGCCGCCAGCTTTATTATTTTCGGTTGTTACGGTGACAACCATGCAATGTTGCCACAATCGTGCCCGGCGGGCGCTCAGCAAGTAAGATCGTACCTCACACTAAGGAATTTTAGTAAGTACGTCTTTTTGTATGGGAAAAAAATGTCGGAGTTTCGGAAAAAGTTGTTAATCTTTTTCACTCCTACCATCATGTAGAATCACCTCCCGAAATTAATGCACTTTACCCCCCGACACCCTGTACATATATATATATATATATATATATATATATATATATATATATATATATATATATATATATATATATATATATATATATATGTATAAATTTAGATTCCATATGTTTGGGTCCGCAAATCTCGGAAAGTAATCGATGGATTGACTCAAAATTTTTACAGAATATCGATTTTAGCACAAGATAAATTCTATATATAATGGTAAGCTCTGGCGTTATGAAATTTGTGCAACAAAATTTACTGCAGGTGGTGCGCGAGTACATTGAAAGTGTGTGTATTTCATATATTGTAGCGGCAGGGAGGGGAGGCAGGAAGGGGAGGCTAACGAAGGAGGTGAGGATCGCGGGAAGGGTGACGACGGAGGGGGAAGGTGGAATGGGAACGCAGTAGGGGAAGGGAACGAGGGAGGGGAACGGGGATGCATGGGAATGGACGTGCAGGGAGAAACAAGTATTTCTTTGAATGGCATTGCAACGTAGGCCGGGTTCTAGCTTAACGTGGTCTTAGGTCAAAATGTGATATGTGCAAACGACCGATATCTCAGGAAAACACTTTGAAACTTTTATGTTACACCGTAGGTATTTTGGTATGCATTTGGTAGGCGGGTATGGGTACCGCCGCCCTAGGAACCACTTATTTGATAACCTACACCCCCGTCGCCCCAAGTGGTTCGCTACGTTTGGTGACTTAGCTGGGGTGCCCCGGTTCATGGGGTAAGGTTTGTCTAGAGCTTGGCGACACACGCGTTTGCCCACCTACTGCGTGGCGGGCCGGATCGGGAAAGACTGGTTGATGGAGATATTTTACGTACACGACCCATCGCATTGTATCGCAGTGGGAGGGATGGATTCATACGTCCGAACCTAATCTAACCCAACCTAACCTACCCCTCATACCATTTCCTTCCCAGAACTTTCTCTCCTTCTACCCCTTAAAAAACCCTTCACAAATCATCCCCAAAGATGACATAGGCCCTGAGGGGAATTATTTTCCTCAGGGGCTCTTGTGTGGAACTAATGTTAAAATAAAAAAATAAGTTTTTAAATTGGAACTGAGTAATTTTTACTGGCTTGCTTAGTTTGGTAAACCATTTGTGTATACCTAAATAGAGTTATCAAGTTCATTAAAAAAAAAGAACACAAAACTGAATGACATTAGGCAAAATTCGCATTTTTGCACTCATCATAATAATTATGCTGACTAAATTAAAACATGGCCTTTATTATCATTCTATATGTATTTGTATTCTTGTTTCTCGTGTACCAGTTCATAAATCAATCATTGTTACATTACACTCCTGATGTGTAATGCTTCAAAATATAATCTAGCTGACTTTTCATTTCTTTTCGGGTTGGCCACTCCAACTTGCAGGTGATTAGAATTCCTCGCGAGCGCCAGCCCTGCCCTGCTAAGGCACGCGCCACAGCCGACCAACTGAACCTATCACTTATTCAATGCAGTTCACTTATAGCTTACATTGAACACCTGAACTTAGGACAACAGGACAACAAAACAGTGCAAAAACCAAGTCTTAAATAATATTTGCTGCGCGCAACAGTCGGAAAGATAAGATTCAATAATCGAATTATTCTCTGGCTAAATCACTGGTACAATTTTGCATTAAAAATTACTGCTAAATCTGTTCTCCACCACAGCGATCGGTAAGGATTGATAGGATAACTTTCGGTAACTTCTCATCATTCCCTAGCATGATTGCAGATCTCCAACTAATAAGTAACAGTTCACAATGACTGAGTGTTCTTAAGAGGGTATTCTAGACTAAAGGCCGAATTTCGGGCGTTTTTTGGTCGATAAAAAAAACATTAATATTTTAACCATATATTTTTATACTATATTTATTTAAATTTTAAGAATTCACTAAAAAAAATCAAAAACAAATATATATATATTTCACGAAGTTACCCGCTTTTGAAGTTGAGGGGGGGGGGGGAGAGCGTATCCATCTTATCACGATTTCAACCCTTCTGGTCATCAAAAAATATAAAAAAACGTAGATTCTTTATCAGTACAAATTTCATTATGATAGGAACCAAGAAAAATGTGAAAAAAAAAATTCTCGCAAAATGGCGGCTGCAAAAAAAATATTTTTCAGTTATTTTTTAACTTTTCCGAATTTCTAAAAATGGAAAAAATATATTTTTGTTGTTGTTTTTTTTTATGAATACAATGAAAGTTATTTATTTATTATCTCACATAAGAATAATGCGGATTTTAGTTTTTAAAAATATCTCCACTCAAATGCCGTCCTTCTAGCCGCAAACATTTTTACAATCTTTCCTTCATGTTGGCGAAAACTCACTTGCAAAGTTCTGGACTGATAGCTGCAATCTCTCGTCGGATATTTTCTTGTAGGGCCTCTATTGTTGATGGCGAATAGGGTTCATGATTTCTCGAGCTTTTCAATTTCTCGGGTCTCGAGAATTCTCGAGGCTTCTCGGGTTGCCGAGAAATTTACATTTACGTACGTTTTCTCATATTATTTGGTTCCAATAACGTCCACAAATTCAGTGGTTTTCCTCTCAAATAAAAGTATCAAATTAATTATGAATAAGCTGATTAACTTCTTTTTTTAAATACAGAAATAATATTATTCAGACTCATAATTATAATGACAGCACCATTTTTGGCTGATTATTTAGAACTTATAAACAAAAGTAGCTTCTATTAAACTAAACAAAAAAATCAACACGAAAGAAAACGTTAATATCTTAACTTCTAATTAAATTACAATCACAGCACCATTTTTGGCTGGTTATTTAGAAAAAAATCAACTTAAAACATGTAAACAAAAATAGCTTCTATAAAACAAAAAAAAATAACATGAAAGAAAACGTTAAATTCAGGTAGAAAATAAATTTATTTATTTATTTATTGTTCTTATACGCCCGTAGGGGCTTTTACATACTACTATAGAGTTTCTACTATAGAGGGATACATAAAAAAAATTCAAGATAATTTTCAAGTAAATCAGTCAATTCACACTTGACATTTTATGACAAACGTTTTGAAAATCGTATAAACCGGTAAAACTGCCACGACACTGAAATGGCTATAACTTTTTAAATTATTCGAATTTAGAAAAATCCTTTTTAAGGGAATACTCTTGAATATCGAAATATAAAAAAAGGTCTAGACTAGAATACCCCCTTAATATATTCGATGTCAAGTGTTGTTTCCACGTTAGCGATCTGCAGTTGTCATAGGAAACGATGAGAAATTACCGAAAGTTATCCTGTCAACCCTTCTCGAGCGACCGTGCTAAATCCCTGAAAATATAAAATATTTTTATAACTTGCTCGGTAAAACCTTCTTATAATAAATGCTACAACATTAAAGACGTTTTACAGAATCAAAAGATAAACGTTTCAGCCGGCGAAACGAAACGATTCTGTTTACCAATAAAGTATTCAATGCCTTTGACTTCACTGATTGGTCACAAAGGTAACAAGCTATTTCTGTTGTTGTTTTGACTGTATCGGATCAAATTCCGTCGTACTGAGGTGATATTAATGTTTATAAATATATCTCTAAGATAGCCTTTACGTTACTCAGTAGCTGCATCTTACATCGTTCGAGACAATGTGTCAATTCAGAACGTATTTGATATTAATTTACGAAAAGATTCTTTACGTTACGTCTTTGAAACACTTTTTGATACTGTGTTGATTGATTCATGTGGTAATAAAACCGTGTTGCACTCCCACCTCCTGCTTAAATCAACTTTTCCGACATCCTTGCAGTGTCCATTATCAGGGCAGATGATTGGATACCCTTGTAGTTTGAGATGCAATTTATGATATTTGGCAACAAAACGCAGCCATGTGTTTGCGAACTCCTTTGAAGTCACTTTGATAATATATCCTTCCTTTTGTATGTTATGATGTACTTATTTATTTGTAGACAAGTTAGAAATATGAAACCTATTTATTTAGCTACTTACGTTACAATCAAATAATGTCAACTTTTGAAATAGACTTTTTTATTTTATTTATATATTACAATACATTATAAAATTACATTACGAAATGTCTGTCCAACTGGGAAGGATACCCATTTCAGGATAGCCAAATTGTATATTTAGTCCATAATATTCTTAACCCATTACCTCCATCAAAGGAATGGTTTCGTTCAAGATATCACAGGAATTTGCTTCTATCAAGACAACTTTTGAGATCATTAAAAATTGTATTCTGAACGAAGGGATGGTTTCTTTATGTCTTTGAAAGTATCGCAAAGATGTGTTTTTTTTTTCAAGGTAATTTTGGAGAACATTAATAATTGCATTCAGAGTGAATTAACGGTTTCTTTAGTGAGATCACAAGTAGGAGATTCTTTCCAGGCCATTTTAGAGAACATTTAAAATTGCATAATTAGAATTTACGCATTTATAAACCAATATTTGACATATGAATTCCCAATGTATTTATGACTATTACTTAGGGCCAATTGTTTCACAGAATTTGAAAATTTCGTAAAATTTTAAAGTTAATTTTCAATTTCAGTGAAAATTCTATTCAAGTTCTAATAATATTTCAGTTACGTGGAACAAATGGCCGATAATCTTATAATAACAGAGCTTGAATAGAACCTTCACACAACTTGAAAATTAACTCTGAAATTTGATGAATAGTTCAAATTCTGTGCAACAACTGACCTTAAGAACGAGCAAATAAGTACTCGTAGTCTACAAGATAAGAAGATTCAATTCAATCTATCAGCAAAACCTTCTCCAATGATTTGTAGATAAATGAGTAGGATGTAGGTACTTGTAGCGGTAACATACCTTCAGTAGAGGTCAGTAAACTTTATTTGCGTACTTATTTATATTACAAGAACTGTATTTAAACCAGAAAACGGTTACAACTGATGTGAAATAATAATTAGTGTAGGAAAACTTACGAAAGAGCGAATAAAGATAGAATCTTTAAAAAGGAAAGTGTTTCTTGGAAACTTCCAGACGTTTCCTCAAGTTGCATACACTGAAACGCAATATTACAATAAATTTTATATGCAGTTCAAGGCCGTCTCAAATGAATGAAAGTACAGCAGAGCCTGTCATTCATTAATCTTCATAAATTATACAAGTCTATCGCGAATGTTTATTAAATAATATGCTCATTTCGAATCATGTTTTTAGAGGATTTTATTATTTAACTAGTGCTAGTGATGCACTCACGCGTGTTTTTGAACGGATCAAATCAGTGTACATATTGGACCACTTTTTTCAAGTGTTTTAATATTTAAACTCGTTTATGTCGTCAAAACTTGATCCTGAAGAAATCTCGAAGTCAACTTACTGACCAAATGTGAGAAAATGTAGTCAAATGTGAGAACAGTTTATAACTGTACAAATCGTTTTTTTTTCATAGATTCCGGTGCGATATAAGCAGTCCAGTAGTCCGAAATATAAGTTTTCCGTAATAAATATTTTGGGTCACAATACATACATACATAATTTATACAAGTTAATAGGTTGGGTGTTCTTTGGACTCTGAGAACGATTTGGTCTTAATAAATTTATTTCATACATGTATTTATCTTTAGGCAGCGCCGGATCTGCCATACGTTCAAAAACGTGCAAAAAACATGGCGCCAGCTCCGAAGGGGCGCCGTGAGAAAATAAATATTGTATTAAAAAAATTTTATAATATTCCCTGAATCGTTTAAAAATTACCCATAGTACGAAATAATTATTACGCTCTAGCAACACTTTCCAAAGAAACAGAATGCGAACGCATCAGGTTGGTATCAACGGCTTACGAATTTATAGTCAGTTACAGAATTTTTTTACATATTCCATATATTTAGTTTAAACGTAAGATCTATTTTTCCATATATCTTTTACCGTCTTTTACGATGAATGGGTGCGATCCAAATTCAATAACCAATCACAGCGCCGTACTTTTGTTCTAGAGAATCAAACAAACCGACTTCGCCTTTCAAAATGCTGACAATTTTAGTTAGCGTACGCTCGCTATTGTTTTATTTTGTACGATTGTTTTATTTAAGTCTCTAGGAGAAGGTAGTTCAGGACCATTTTCTTATGAAATCTTCAGTAAATTCCATTAACAAAAACATCGCACGGTTTGCAGGGTTTGCAGGTTGCAACTTGTTGACAGTTTCATCGTTGAATAATTTGACATATTATTTGAAGTTCGTTAAATGTATAATTAATTTCTATTAGATTTGTTATTTTACGGTGTCAGTGTTAGCGTCTTTCGTAAGCCGTTGATACCATCCGTCAGTGTTTAGTGTTTGTATGGTGTTTGTTCGCTCAACACAGAACACAGGGGAAATGGAAATGCAAGGTACAAATTTGAGGTTATATTCTTATTAGATTTTTAAATTTATAACTAAATTTCTATTGGTTGTTAGAGGTTATAAAAGTACTGTGGATTACAATAAATAGAATAATAATTTAAAAAAAAACTTTCAGGCTTGCAGAATCTAAAACATAAAATTAAAGAGCAGAATGACATAAAAAAGCTCGTTTCCATTGGGAATTTTTTTATTCCAATTTCTCCAGCACCGATAAAAAATGATGTCCCGCGCAATGACGTTACAATGGTCCCGAGCACATCTAAACAGATATCTTTCGCACAAATTCCTACGGTCGAATTATTAGAAGATAAAAATAACGTTACTGATATCAGTTTAAATTTAATTCTGTTTTCAGAGCTTGAATTGAAAGATCCCGGATGCTGGCCAAAGTTATCTCAAAATTCCATTAGTTTATTAGTTCAGGAAGGTTCTGTACAAATGAAAGATTTTGATTTTCCTATTACGAACAAGCGTAAATTTAATACTAAGTATTATCACAAGAAACTGCCTTCAGAAAGTATAGGGCTCCTGGCGATTCTCTCTTAACCCGGCGTCAATGACGTTAAAATAATTACACGGTCAATGACGCCGGGTAACCCTGACCCGAATTTTATCGATGGATTGTACCAAAACTGAAAGGGTTATCTTGATTTTGAAAATTATTTACTATTTATAAGTTCTTTGCTCATTAAAAAATTTAAATAATACCATTATATTTTATAAATCAACTTTTTATTACCTTAGTAAGAAACACATGCAAAATCAACTATGAAAAAATAACTGTAAAATTTCATTTCAACTATAGGAAATATGTAAACGTTTTAACTTGACGAACGTGTATCTCCTTCCGCAAGCGGCGTCGCGCTGAGCACGCCGGCGGTGCGGGTAGAAGGGGGTTGTATCTCCAGCTACTGAAGCGCACAAGTCGAACGGTTGATGGGAAAAAAAATATGGCCCTTTTAAATCGCCTCGGGTCATTATGACCCAGCGTCACCGACGCCGGGTTAAAAAAAAAACGAGTCTGAGAGCTACCGCCAGGTCACGAATTTTTAATCAAAATAAAAATGAAGGGGGGGGGGGCGCCATCGGTACCTACTGCACAGGGCGCCAGATTTCGTAGATCCGGCCCTGTCTTTAGGGAACGTACCCATACTACGTGATCCGTTCAAGGGGGGGGGGGGTCTTCAAAATACCACGCTAGGTCAAAATGAGCGGCGGGCGACTTAGGTTTTTAGTCACCGGGAGGGGAGGGGGAAATTGCAAAAAGTGGGTCACGTAGTATGGGTACGTTCTCTATAGTACTCGTATATAAAAAATAATGTCTGTAATGGGCGGCCGGGCGGGCGAAGTAGCGTATGGTGTAGCTTTGTTTTTTATACAACTCTTTTAACAGTTTTATTGATGAAACTTTTTACACTTGACCTTCAAAACAACACGAAAACCACTCCTATCGTTCTTTCCCATCAATTTAATTAGAAAAAAAGCTGAATTTTGATACTTCTTGATGACTTTTTTGACGAAAGAAGTTCAAAATAAGAAGAATATTACTGACTACGTCTGATTTCAAAAAAACTCTGTGTAAAGCCCGGGCAACGCTGGAACTTCAGCTAGTATGTTTATAACAGCGTTTGTTTGAAAAATACGAATTGGGAGATCTTTTTATGAAATGTGTGTAATTCTCAATATACGAGTATATATGGTAGTTTCCGTCTGTTCAATTAGTTTATTTTGAAAAATCACTTCTTTGTTAGTATGTCCATGTAAGTTGTCTATTTATTATTATTGTGAATTAATCTTCACCTAAAATAAATTTCTTCGTTGTATGAACCATGTACAGATTTTTTTACCAACAAAGTCATTGCATGTTTTCTTTTTTAGGTGTTGCTAATTTCCGAAAACTTTTCATTCAATCGGAAACTTAATAATACCCAATTATCGCCACAAGAGTAATTATCATTCGAGGACTGCTTATTTATTATGAAATTCCATGTTTTATTGTTAACATTGATGTAGATACTGACTGTTCATGATCACCGCAATTGCAAAATGAAAATATTCACGTTGTTAGCAAGATGGCTAATTGCATATTATTTATACTTGGACTAATTTGGTCATAATAATTGTTATAATTTTAAAATATGTATTCCATCGATCAACTCATTTTCAAATTGATTGCAAGCATTCTTAGTGTATATTATTATTATTTATATATTCTGAAGGATCAATAAAATTGTTATAGTGTGCAGGTACAGAATTTCATGTTCGCTTCTAACATTCTTCAAAACATTTATGCGCTCTATGACATTTGGTCTTTGATTATATTTGTTTTACTTTTTCGGGAAGTTGTTTTAAATAACCACTGGCTAGCGGAGCGACAGCGCAATTTAAAACTTTTTTCTCGGACTGTTCCAAATTTTTTGGTAATCATTTTAATATTTTCCGCCTACATTAAAAAAAATCATTACTCCGAATTTTTATACATAAACTTAATAAATGATTATAGTTCTATACGGGGTGTTACGGGACGTACTTGACTTACTTTAACCAGTGATTCCTGACATTTTTTGGAGTAAAAAATGTAAATGAAATTTTGGTCTCCGGTGACATTTTTGAAGTTTTTTTTTTTTTTTCTACAAAAAATAAAAAAATGGTAGTTGTTGAACAGTTGGAGGCGGGGTAAGGGGTTCATCGGACACCCGGCTGAGCGACCAGTGACGACATGTAGAAGAAATTTTTTTTTGTTTGATTTTGAAGAAAAAGATTTCGAAAAAAAAAAAAGTCGTCAAAAAAAGTCACCGGAGACCAAAATTTCATTTACATTTTTTACTCCAAATAACGTCAGGAATCACTGGTTAAAGTAAATCAAGTACGTCCCTTAACAACCTGTAAAGCCAATCAATTCACCCATCTTTTGTCGATTATCACATATTCGTAGGATTTATAAACAAAATGTTATAAAATCGTAAACTTCTACTTAATTACTTACAAATAAGGGAAAATTTGCCAAAATTGGCAGCAAAGCAATCCGAGGTATTTTAAATAGTGCCATATTGTGGCAAAAAGCGCTCCAGTGGATAAGGGGGCATACATTAATTACGTGATCAGTTTTCCTTCCAATCTAGCCCCCCCCCCCCCCCCCCACACCCCCCACCCTTTTGTGAAATAAATTTGGGCCACTTCGTATATTCTTTTCAAGTAACATGAGGTTTTATTCGACCCCCCCCCCTCCTTTTGAGCTCACGTAATTAATGTATGCCTCCTAATAGTATCTACAGTATCTATAAATAGTAGGTAAAAAAAATTAAATGGCGTTTTTAGAAATTCCAACGTTCTAAAAGTTTTCGGGTAAAAAAGATTTCTGTTTCTATGGAAAAAATAATATTCTTCTATGGAAAAAAAAAGAATTTATAAAAAGTTATTTATCCTTTTTACTTCTACCATCATGTGAATCACCTCCGAAGTGTGTGCACTTAATCCCCGGACACCGTTATATATTTTTATGTTGTTTATTTCTGTGGTTTTGCATTTTTAATGATATTACTGTACAAAAATATCTCTGCAGTAAAAAGAGTTCGTCATACTTTACCCGACTCCGGAGAAAAGTTGTCAAGTGTGTGGGTACATACTCGTCTGATACAAAATGTAATCACTCGTTTTTCCAAAATCTTTGTTCCTTATGTACCAGCTAAAAAAGTAAAATATTAAAAACGATAATATTTTAGCGATAATTGTGAAAATGTTTAATAAAACACGACTCGTTTAAAATAGAGCAAAAATCTCGTGGGGATTGTCTAAAATAACATTTAAAGAAACAGTGAATTTTTTCGTACATATAACTTGTAAAATAACTGAAAAAAAGTGTTTATAATAATTTTCGCAGCATACTTTTAGATTTTTTTCTATCGAGGGTATTTTATGTAATCGCCGTTTCGGCATGGCGAGTCTATAGATATTATCTTCAAGAACCACACATGTATTTTAAAGCTTTAAAACTTTCAGCATAAGGAAAATATGTAATAAATCGGTAGAAATGCGGGAAACCGGACCTTAAGCATCCAGCGAGTACCCGGCACGCGTTGCAATACCACTCAAAGAAAGAAAATATTTGGGTTTTAATTAGGTTTATTAAAGTTCTTTTAGATACACAATATTTTTTTAGTTTTTCCTTCTGGTGCTTACACGAATATATCAGAAGGTTTTCTGACGTGTGAGCAGGCCGCAGCTGTCCGTGCGAGAAGCATGGTTTTACCAAATTTACCACCCTGCTTTTCCATACCGCTACTATGTCTCCGTTTCCGCCCTAATTCCCCTCTCGCGACTTCTTCCCTTTCCGCGTTCCTCTTCCACCTTCCTCGCCTTCCCCTTATGAAATACACTCATTTTATAAACAATTCCCGCGCCATCCATTGCATTTTTTTTTAAATCGTAACGCCAAAGCTCACCATTATTGTATAGAAACCTTCTTGGGTGTGCGCACAATAAATCACCAAATGATATAGGAAATCATAATGGACCAACAAATACACATTCATTTTTATATAATAAATTGAAAATTTAATTCCAAAATAGTTTTGCGTCTTGTTTTTTTTTTTGACAGTAATGAATATTTCAAAGCCGTACATCTCATAATTGAAATAATGTTAAGAGCTAAAAAAAATAGTGGCGCTGACAAATCACATCTATTGGGGGTTTTATTTTCAGCGAAATCATTATTTTTTTCACTTTTCCTGGGAAACTGGTTCTAATCATTGAAAAGAGAATAAATTTTACCCAGTCATTGGTTCTTGTAGGCTTTACACCACGTTTTAATATTCATTTAATGAATTTATTTTATTGGAAGATGTGTTCATCTATTCATGTGCCATAAATCTTACTTAGTATATTAATCTTTTTTTAAAACCCAATAAACAATTTGTAACATTCTGCACACAAAATGTATTGATTACGAAACAGAAACACGCGTTACAAATAGATGTGATTTGCAAATACATAACTGCGAAAATAATCAACGAGCGAAATGTTTGTACCATATTTAAAAAACCAAATCTTGGGCAAATCCGAGAAGTTTACCATCAAATTGGTGGATTATAAAAAACTTTTTTTTTTAATTACAACAGTGTGTACACGATTATTAAATTAACAAGATGTCTTAAAACTCTCAAATGAACTTAAATTACTTACTTATTTTTTTCATTTTACTAAGAATTTTAATCTAAACGTTTATACAACTAGATTTCATAATCCATATATAAGTAGATACCTGCCGTATTTACTCGCCGTGTTTGATAATAGCGTTATCACGCAGGCAATCAGTCTACGTTATTTAATAGGTAGTTGGGCACTGGGCAGTACAGTTTTTACTTTCACACAACCTTCGAATTCGTCCGAGCCAAAGATATTCAAATACAGAAGAGATATGCTATGGTGTCCGCGCAACTGTCGCCGGACTACGCGCTAATTAGCGTAGTTTTAATACAAAAATAATTTGTTCATTTCGTTGATTTTTTGAAAATGTGCATTAATATTGGTTAACAATATATTTTGAATAAGGAAAGAATTCGTTCATTTAGTTTAACGTTCGTTTGATTTATTCGTTAATTATTTGTTCTTTTAGTTTATTTGTTAATTGGTAAACAATATGGGCGACACCCGGAAGCGCAGACCCACATAGTAAAAACAGCAGATAGCACATCTACTCATATTTCAATATCTTTGGTCCGAGCCGATGACACAGCCACGAAGCAATATCCTGTCGCACATCGCATTGTTGGCGTCAATAATTACCTGAATCGCTTCCTGTCTTAAAATAATCGGATCTTATTCCACCGCCAGCGTGAGAATAGTTATTTTGGTCAACTAATATGAACCGAGATAGGTATTTTTAAATGACAACAACTCCGAAAAGAGATTATAAAAATTTTCCTTCCTTCATATTTGAAATTTATTGAAGTGAAACTTCTATAGCCCCGTTGTGATTTGGAATCCTGATGAAACGGAAATGACGCATACAGCACCTGTGTAGCATCAAACTCGTATCAAGGCACCTATTGGTTGAGGTATAAAACGGAAATGGCGCTGGTCTGCGATCTTTGGCCTGCTCACTGCGCTTTAATTATGACCACATTTTTTAAGGCTCCTTGGTTCTTCGTTGGTTGAGATTGTACCGCGTGTTAACTTTACTAGATTTTTTTTTAAATACATATTTTTAAGAGTATTTCTACGCCAATTAAGTCGCGGCACACCCGATTTCTACCGATTTATTACATATGTACCTACCTTAAACACGGCTGTTACAGCCTTACTAAAAAAAAACTTTTCACGGCCGATAACCTGTGTTATTGCAGTAACATAAATAAAACACGTTTTATTACCAATAAGCTTTCTTATGTGGTCACGCTGTTAAAATACATTGAAGATCTGACAACGTTGTATATGGTTATAATTTACTAGGAAAGAATGTTGTTTTAATTCTTCTCCGCTAGGGGCATTATTGGCGCGCTTGTGCATTAATTCTCAACGGCCCGCGATGAAAAGACAGCCCGGTGTGTTTGTAGCGGGATGTCAAAAAATTTTGTTAGTACCTAAATGTTGTGATTTTACTTTATAATTTCTATTGTAGTGACGAATTTACTATTCTATTCACATAATTGATATATTTACCATGTTATTTGGGTGGTTTACATCAGTTTAATCAAGTTATTGTACAAACGGCGTACTTTCAAAGTTGAACTGTGAGAATATTGTTTTCTAGGTTACTTAAAAGATAAAATTTACATTTTAAGACCTTTATTTTAAGAGAATTTCTTAAAAGTAATATTTTTTATAATATTAATATCTAATACATGTGTTCGTAAACCCATCAAAAGACAGTAACGTCTTTAGAGATGCAAGAAATCTGTTTGAAATGTCGTTATTATTTCTAAGTTTTTTTTTTGGCAATAAAAAAAACTTTGAAATTTTATATTATTTTTTTATTGTATGCACGAGGAAAAAGTGAGGTGATAGTTTCCTTCCAAATTTATTACATAAAAGGACTGTATTTTTGAAATTTTGGTTTTTTTTTAATTTCTCTACATTTTGGTCAAAAATATTGGGTAAGAAATTTTTTTCCTAGTTTGGATCTTAAAATATGGCAGTTTTTGAAAACTAAAGTGTATTTTAAATACACAAATCTGAAAGGTAATTTTATCTAGTTTTCATAAATGGTATTTGTTTTTACGACACCTTCATAAATAAGAAATATATAGAACATTCAAAATACTTTGAAAAAATTCCAAATTTCGTTCAGACATCATTAATAAACTAGACTATATACCCTCTCAGCCTGTGTAAACCATGTGTATTTTTTTCCATGAACAATTTTTTTATTAGTAATGTTTTCACATCCGCCGGCGTTTGTCAATTGAATAAAATTTTCACTGGGTTTTTTAGTAAGGCTGTTGAAGTTTTGCTCTTAAAAAAAGTTATTTTTCAAGATAATATCTAGATGTGTTCCACGCCGAAACGCAAACATATGAAACTCCCTCGATAGAAAAAAAAATCGCAAAGTATGCTCCAAAAATTAATATAAACACGTTAATTTCACTTTTATTAGAAGTTATATGTATAAAAAAAATCACAGTGTTTCTTTAAATGCTATTTTAGATGTTCCCACGAGATTTGTACACTTTTTTATTATTAATTATTGAAATATTTATATCCAAAAAGTTTATACTCGAATTTTGCCCTATCTCTAGAGTAAATTTTATTTTTTTATGGAGTTTGTTTATTTAAGAAATTAAGAAAAATATTAAGTTGTCTCAATGTACCTGTCCAAACACAGAACACATCAACCACATATTTCTTCCAACAATGTACGTATTTTAATACAGCATATATTAATAATTTGTAAACACTCCACAGACAATTTTTCATTTCCAACCCTTCAAAAATTTGGCTTTTTTTTCGGATGGTCAAAATATTTTCACTTTACAATAAAATGCAAATATTTGGAATATTTCTGAACACATTCAAAAACCAAAAACTATTTTAGAAAGGTGATGAAATACGCTTTCAAATTATAGAATTCGAAAAATATATATTTTTTTTAAATTATAAAATTTTTGCATACAAACATAAAAAAGTTTTCAAAATGGCTCACCTTATGTTTTTTCTAACTCAAGTTACTGATAATAAAAAAAAATGAAAACACATGCATAATTTATTAGACAAATGTATAACAAACATATATTGTAACCTCAATTTTTTGTCGCTCTATGAAATTTTTTTTTTTTAATTTCAGAAGTTTCAAATTCTTTTTTCAATTTGCGATTCAAAACTTTGTGTACATAAAAGTGTATATTTTACTTTTTTGATGGCTATTTTTTAGATTGGAATATAAAGCATGATGTTTTTCCTTTCTAACACCGATTAGAACATATTTCTAACTATGATAGTAAGGGAGTTACGGCGTCTTATGTGAGACCTATGTGCGTTGGGACAAATCTGGTCTCCTGTGATTAAACGGGCTAGTCGTGTTTTAGTCTTTAATATTTTACTACCTAAATTGGCCCACTTGTCAGCATTCTATTTAAAGAATCTTTCTCTGTATTAAGCCATCGAAAATATGGATTATGTCCGGAAACCTGGAATGCACGAAAACATGGCGTATTTCTTAAATTATTTTACTTTTTTTCATAAAAGATATTGAGAGAAACAGTGTTTAAATGAAAAACCGTGCAAGTTTCATGACGCCAGAGTTCAAGGTTGGACAGTTTTTAGACCACTAAAACGCAGCGATATGGCAGCATGGCGGGTGAAAAATATGCCAAAAAAATACAACAGAGAGTTTTGTGAACAGTTTTTACACCTCACGTTCAAAAAAGTATGATTCCAATTTTCTCTTCATCATCATTACATAGTATAAAATGAAGTTGCTCAAAATGTATGTGCGCATAGATCTTTTAAACTACGCAACGGATTTTCATGCGGTTTTCACCAAAAGGTAGAGTGATTCAAGAGGAAGGTTTATATGTATAATACATGCTTATTATAGTAGAGAAAAGCCGAGAAATTCAAATATTCAATTCAGGCAGCGGGCAGCTGGCAAGCGGGTGATGTGGATTTTATAAAGGTTAGGTAATGGCGCTGTGTTTCGTTAGCCACAGCAACGTGTGGCCGGGTCTGCTAGTATTTAATAAATCAAAACCAAAATTTCCCTTGAAATCATGTGATTTTTGATAATACGATTACTTTATATTCCTATCTACTTAATTATAAACTACATAAGTGTACGTTATTTAACATAAAAAAAAATAACGAATTATGTAATTTGTCCAAATTGATAATTCTTTTTCCAAACTTTCTTCGTGCAGGAAGGTAATTATTGTAGGTATATTGATTATGCCGATTTGTAACAAACAAATTTACACACCGATGAATACCAAATGATCGAGTTAAAACAGGAATGTCGAGAAAAAAAAAAAAAAAAATATATATTGATATCGATATCAAATTCACACCTCAACGCTCGCGGTATTTGAATTCACACCCTTCTTTCACTTTGAATGCACGGTCATGATTTCTTTTATAAACCTAACAAAAATATATTGGACCTTGTGAACACTGACATTTAAGTTCGTACGTCTAAAGTAACAACTCAATATTCCTAGTACCTGATGGCCTCCGTGGTTGAGTGGTTACGATCCTCGGATGCAAATCCGGAGATACCAGATTCAAATCCCGGGAGCGCGAGTAATTTTTATTTTATTGCTTTGTGTTTCACAATTTAATTAAAAATGGTTTGCAATGGTTTCAGCCGTCTTTGGTGACCAGATCTGAAAAGTCATTTCCTTCCCCTCCTCACTACCTTCAGCCTCACAACCTACCTTAATTCGGGATGCCATAGTCTCACTAGCTCCAGACGGCTGGGTCCAGCTGAGATTCTTGTAAAGTAGCTAATCACATAAAAATAAAATTAAACCTACATCCTCAAGAAAAAGGACTCCTTTCCATTTGTGAAAAAAAAATGTTTTTGGATTTCAGTAGAGGTCTATTATGTGTAACTGTGTTCAAATGTGTTTTTTTTTCTAGATCGGGTAACTGTGTTAATCACCCAGATTCCATATGATTCAACTCAGCATATAACATTATAAAATGTCTGTAAGGAACGCCTTTTTCATAAAAGCGGACGAATTGATTACGGCATCTATGGGTTTGAAAACCTGTTGTTAATAAATTGATTCCCTCCTACATTTTTTCTTGCTCGCGAAAATACCAACTTATAATCGCAGAACTTGTATAGAACTTACACAGAACGTGAAAATTAACATAAAATATTTGATGAATTGTTAATTTTTTTTTAAACAACCCATCCTTAGAGATATTGAATTCAATCTGATTCCGTTTACTCCAGTCAACAATTCTATCAATGTCCAATTGGAGTCGAATGCAGTCCTCTAAAGTTTGTATTTCCAAGAAAAGTTTTAGGTCACGAGAAGAAGTGACCTAGAATGCAGAATAATTTCCGTTATATCACTAATAAAAATCGAAAAATAAATTAAATATACCTACACAGCACATAAGGCAAGAAATTTTTTAGTAATAATAAACTCCGGTGAAAAATATTATGGCTTTAAAAAAATATGTTCATATAGTTCAATAAACGCTGATTCTGAATATATAAGTTTTATTTAATAATATTAAACGCAGAGTTTTTAAAAGATTATTAAAAAGTCCATTTTTAATCGGTTCGTAAAAACACACCGTCAAGTTGGCATTATTGAAATGTTTAGTGGTGACGTCACTGTTCCTCGTGTCGTGACTTCACCGTAAAGTCATTATATGGGAATGTAGGTATGACATAAGCCATCGTATTAATTTATTCGTTTTTTTACATACTGTTTATAGAGATTTATTAGTTTATCAGTTTATCTCTATTATTGAAAATATTCAAAAACTACTGCAAAAAAAAATTGTAATGCTACTTCTAGGGAGAATACTTCGAACAACCAAATTCAAAATGGTGGCAGTTGATCAGCTGATTTTCCGATCCTATAGTAACTTTTCAGGAGTGATGACGTCACACGATTCACCATACATACGGTAGTTTTCGGGGATCTTGAAAAATTAAAACTTTGACAATTTTTTTAATTATTAAAACTAACTCTAAAAATAAAAATAAAAATGCATTTATTTAAGTTAAAAGGTCATTCATTCATTGAAAAAATTGGACTGGAGTTCTCTATTGTAATTGGAGCAAATTATTTAATTACCTATATATCGTCATTTAAAGAGAAAAATAATAAACTACTGTAGCGCGCCGTTTTTACGCTTGCAACTACACCATCTCTTTCTCCCGTACAGCGCCATCCTGCTCACCCAAAACTAGGCGAACCAGGCTGCGCAGACGCCTTCTGCGCATTTCCTACTCTCGAGTCGCTACATAAACCACGCCCCGCAACAAGGAATGGCCTATATAAAGAGCTGCGAGCCCTAAATTAAACCAGTTCGTCTGTAGCTCGCTCTTGACTAGTACGCTCTCTTAGTTGCGCTTCGTCCTTTGGCACGACCCTCTAAGGAGTATTCTACTACCATAAGTAAAGCACCAACCAGACCCCGACTGCTGCCTTAGTTGCGCTTCGTCCTATGGTACGACCCTCTAAGCAGAACCACAGTCAGTTTTGTTTTTCCCAAAAACTAAACAGCAAGGTTCCCTCCGATCCCTTGCTCAGTTAATTATTATTATTGTGAATTGATACATTGTGACTATTTTTTACTATATGTGATCTGTGAACTTACTTTAAATAAATAACATTTTACCAACAATTGTGTTATAAATTGTGTATGTTACAACAATTGTGTATGTTAATCCAAGGTATTATAGAAGAAGCAGATTCACCGTGGGCCGCACCTGTGGTTATGGTGCCCAAAAAAGACGGAAACAAGCGCATCGGCATTGATTTTCGCCTCCTCAATGCAATAACGGTACCAGACGTGTACCCCCTGCCCAGAATGGATGACCTGCTACACTCAGCAAAGCAGTCAAACTTTATGTCTACAGTAGACCTACGATCTGGCTACTGGCAGATCAAGATACTGGAGAAAGGCCGTGACAAGACGGCCTTTATAACCACACTTGGACTCTCCCGCTTCTTGAAGATGCCATTTGGACTTCGCAATGCGCGCGGGACGTTCCAGCGCATGATTGACCGACTTAAGATCGAGCTAGATGAAGTCAATATCCTAGCATACCTGGAAGATATAATCATACTTTCGCCCACCTTCGATAAACACCTCGCCGACCTACAACAAGTGTTCACCAAACTACGAGAATTTAATCTCACTGCAAATCGAGTTAAATGTCACTTCTGCTGTCCAAGCATAAAATATCTAGGACACGTAATAACCCCCGGAGGAATCAGCACCAATCCGGAGAAGATAGAGGCGATCTCTAAAATGAAGGAGCCAAACAATGTCAAACAGCTACTGACATTTCTTCAGACATGCTCCTGGTATAGGCGATTTTTACCCGAGTTCGCTAAAACCGCCAAGCCACTCAGCGACTTGATAAAGAAAGACACCACCTGGGAATGGAAATCCCCACAGCAGAAAGCTTTCAACACCCTGAAAGCACTACTCACTAGCGCCCCCATACTACGACAAGCCGACGGAAGCAAGCGTTTTGAAGCCAACAATCCAAGCGAAGACCTTAGTTACTGGACAACTAAGGGCTACCTGATGCAAAACGGTGTATTGTACGGATATGCACCCGATATCGAAGAAGAGGACGCTCAACTAGTCGTCCCCGAGCATGAGCAACACCAAATACTCATGGCCTATCACGATGCCCCTACCGCTGGGCATTGCGGAGTAGAACGCACGATTCGACGAATTGCCAGACGATACTTTTGGAAGAATATGCGGACCTACATACAGAAATACGTCAAGAACTGTCTGGAGTGCCAAAGGTACAAGCCATCAAACCCGCCGGCCTCCTACAGACTTCAGTAATGAACCAGAGGTTGAAATGAAACAGTAGCCTTCGACCTCTTCGGACCACTCCCAACTTCCGAGGATGGGAAGAATTGGATCTTCATCATTGAAGACGTGGCCACACGCTGGATAGAGCTATTTCCCCTCAAAGACGCGACTGCCGAGACCTGTGCCCGCGTCCTGATTGATGAAGTATGCCTACGCTATGGGACCCCACGCCGACTGATAGGCGACAACGGTACCCAGTTCGTGAGTGCCGTGATGCAGCAGATGGCTTACTGCCTGGACATCAAGCACACCTTCACACCAGCCTACCACCCAGAGGCCAATCCTGTCGAGAGGAAAAATCGAGACCTCAAACCACAACAAGCCATCCTGGTTGGCACAGAACACCGAAAATGGGCCGAAAGCCTACCATCAATACGCTTCGCCATGAATACCGCGTTCTGCCAAAGCACCGGATACTCCGCTGCCTATCTCACTTGGACGTGAGCTAAGGTCAGCCGATGACGTCGGAAGAGACTTGAGAAGCATTATCTTATCGGAAAACTTCATCCCCGAGATAACGCCGCATCTGCTACAACTAGCCGATACCCTACGTCTTGTCAGGACCCACAATGATGAGAAACAAGACAAACAAAAGAATTACGTGGATAACAAGAGGCAAGGAGACCCCCATTACCAGCCCGGGGATCACGTCTTTGTCCATTCCCACGCTCTTAGCAAAGCCGCAAGAGGCTTCAGCGTAAAATTAGGACCACAACGCGATGGCCCCTACCTGAACCTGAAGCAACATGGACCAACGAGCTACGAGGTAGCTTCAATGGACGCACCAGATGTCTCGCTAGGCACCTACCACACCTCAGCACTGACTCCATACCACGGGCACTTGACACCGCTGTTATTCCTCTGCGCAAACGAGGTCGACCAAAGAAGAATAAGTAGCCGCCACGCTACTACAGATCTGGATCTTCGACGGGACGTTCCTCGATCCAGAGGGGGAGGATGTAGCGCGCCGTTTTTACGCTTGCCACTACACCATCTCTTTCCCCCGTACAGCGCCATCCTGCTCACCCAAAACTAGGCGACCCAGGCTGCGCAGACGCCTTCAGCGCATTTCCTACTCTCGAGTCGCTACATAAACCACGCCCCGCAACAAGGAATGGCCTATATAAAGAGCTGCGAGCCCTAAATTAAACCAGTTCGTCTGTAGCTCGCTCTTGACTAGTACGCTCTCTTAGTTGCGCTTCGTCCTTTGGCACGACCCTCTAAGGAGTATTCTACTACCATAAGTAAAGCACCAACCAGACCCCGACTGCTGCCTTAGTTGCGCTTCGTCCTATGGTACGACCCTCTAAGCAGAACCACAGTCAGTTTTGTTTTTCCCAAAAACTAAACAGCAAGGTTCCCTCCGATCCCTTGCTCAGTTAATTGTTATTATTGTGAATTGATACATTGTGACTATTTTTTACTATCTGTGAACTTACTTTAAATAAATAACATTTTACCAATAATTGTGTTATACTACTTTTAATATAACTTTTTGAATAATTTGAAAGAAATTATTATTCAGTTGGTTGGATATTTTGGCCTCAAATCCAAAATGAAGTTTTGTATGAAAAAGGCCGCGCAGCTCTTCCTCTTTACAGTGGCGTATCGTGGGGGGCGGGGCGGGCCGCACTTTTAAGGGGGGCGGCAAATTTTCACAATAAATAATAATATTATCTTAGAAAAATTTAACCCATTTCAAATCATTATTTGAAAACGTTCTACGATACTTTCGTTTAAGAATCCCACTCTTTTTTTATTATTTATTAAAAATATCAATAATAATATTTTTTTAAGCCGCAAATTTCGCAATTCGTAGGAAAACCGTACGCATATTATGAGAGTAATACTAAACAAAGCTGATAACATAGGTTTAGATTCACTCTTAATTAAAACCTGAATTATGTTCAGTTGTGTATTCATCTGCTGATACATTTTGAAAGACACCATTATTTTATTCAAAGTGTAGTTATAAAATTCTAGTTGCAGACTATGTATGTGCTGCCAGAATCAAAGAGAAACCATTTTCATATTCTGAGTGTAGTTTTAATTCGCCAAATACAGATTTAATTTAACCCGTCTAATCACAGGAGATGCAAATTGTTCCACACATTTAATTTTAAAATAAAATTGTAAAATTATGTCCCAGACATTTCATTTTAAAATAAATTTGTGATTGCGATAAAAAGACAAGTTACAGTTTTATTACATTTTTTTACGAAAAATAATCTGTATTTCAAATATAAAGTTTATTCTATTTTAGGTACTTTAATTCGAATATTCGCAGGCGTGTATTTTGGAGCCAATTCACATTTCCAAAATCAAAATTTTATTATTTAGAAACAATTACATTCTAATAAGCACGTCGGAAAAATTACTTTATCTAGATTTTGAACAATTTTGTTTTTTACAAAAGGATAAAAAAATAAAATAAAAGGGAACATTTAAAATGCATGGGAAAAACCAAAAAACCGAAAATTTTGTGCGCAAATATTGACAGGCAAAATTTATATATTTTTTTTTATTATTCGAAGGGTTAAATCAGTTTTTCTTTGAATTGTGTCAGCAGATGAACCTCAGTTATAAAATTAAATGAATGAAGTTCAGTTATAAAATTCTAGTTGCAGACTGTATGTGCTGCCAGAATCAAATAAAAATCATTTTCATGCTCAGTGTACTTTCAATTCGCCGCATACAGACTTAATTCAAATCAATTTTATGTTGGGAAATTTCCAGTTGTGGATTTATCTGTTGACACATTTCAAAGAAAAACATCCTCTAATTTGAAGTTCAGTTACTTATTTTATTCTATTTGCAGACTGTGTATGTATGTGCTGCCAGAATCAAAGAAAAACCACTTTCATGTTCTGAATGTAGTTTTAATTCGCCAGGTACAGATTTAATTTAAACCAGTACAAATTGTAAAATTCCAGTTGAATTCATCTGCTGACACGTTTTGAAGGAAAACATTTAGTTAGGCGGTGGCAGGGGGTGGCGAAATTTTTCTCCGGCCCGGTGTTCTGAGTGTAGTTTTAATTCACCACATACAGATTTAATTAAAACCAGTTTTGTGTTCAGAATGTAAGTGCCGCTAGAATCAAAGAAAAAACATTTTTTATGTTCAGAGTGTAGCTTTGGTACACCGCATATTTAGTTTAAGTTAAACCAGTTTTATGTTATCATTATAACAATAAATTGTCGATTTATCGTGTACCGAGTGAAGCTTTGCGTTTGAGTTGCATTCCATACGTATGCCTGATGAAGATGCGAAACTCTATCACAAGCATACCATTATCGATTCTGAGAGCAGTTATATTGGAAGCGTACTCGGCACATGGGATTATAAAAATCGGCCTAAAAAAATAGAGTAGGATATCTACCCCCCCCCCCCCCCCCCCCCTCCCCCCACCCCGCACCCCCCCTCCCCGCCAGTCAGCGCTTGGAAACCTATGAAAGAAGTTAGCGAGGAGCAGGCGGCAAAGTTTTCCTCCGCCCCGGGCGGCCGAAACCCACGTTATTTTTTCAGTAATCGGTTTCTAAGCTTTTCAACTCCTGGCTCCTGGCAACATTGATAACCACACAAGGCAGACCTTAACCCGTAATGAAAACGAGTTTTAATACAAGTAATAGAACGGATCAAGACTTCCGATGAAATGCTGTCTTAAAAATGTTATTGCCGGAAGCTGTGAGTGGCAATACACCGAGTCAGTGAACACAGCGAACAGCCCTGAGAAAAAAAGACGCTTGAAGCAGATAAATTTTGTCGTCTTTTAAAATGCAAAAAATGTATTGATGGGAGTGTAACGTGCTCCTTCGATATTTTTTTCTGGATTTTGTGAGGAATTTTATTAGCTATTTTTCAAACTACGCACTGGCGGAAATACCTCATAACCTATGTCATCTTTGAGGATGCTGTATGGAGAAAGTTTATTATTTTTTTTTTATGAATATCTCACAAGAGTCCCAGCTGCTCCCGTCTGGAGCCAGTGAGACTGTGGCATCCCCAATTGGGGTATGTTGTGAGGCTGTAGGTTGCGGTGAGGGAAAGGGGGTGGGGAAGAGGAAGATGGAGAAGAACCTGGCTATTCAGATCTGGTCACCAAACATGGCTAAAGCCATTTCAAGCAACGTTTCAATTCTGAATGCTGGTCTTACACCAGGCGATACTGAGAATATTCAAGAACGTGCCGCAAATATAGTATATGTTATTTTTAATGAATTAATCGGGAAATAAAACAAATTAATCAAATAAAATCTATTTGTGCATGCCAAGATTCAATCCCGCAACCTTCGGATTGCGAGTCAAGAACCTTACCCCTTGACTATGGAGGCCGTCAAAGAGCGTATCAAAGATGTTGCAAAATGTGTGATAATTTCTTATATTTAAGTATACATCGTACAAGGGACCCAACTACCCGGACACAAAACGAATACGGCATCTCGGTTTGAGAGATGTTGTGCGGTTGTAAAGAAGGAGATGGGGAAGAGAAAGGTCGGGAAGTTCCTGGAATTTCAGATCTGGTCATCAAACACGAATAACGCTATTTTGCAACAATTAGATACTAGGAGCATCTGCTACGCCTTTGTTCAATCAGTTTACAGATGCAAGTTTAATATTTAATTAGCATTTACAGGCCATTTAGTTGAGCCTGAATCGGCCGCGGCGGCTCAGCAACGCATCTGTTGGAGCGGCCTGTTTCAACTGCGTCTACAAGACCGATTACATTATGTTTAATTTATTTATCAATATGATATGAAGTCAAATATGCAAGGCCATCAAAGTCAATCAATCAACTTCACACATTCATACTGGGAGCGCCCATTTTAAATTAATAAAATTATTAGATTGGGGCGGAAACGCACCCGCAACCTCCCAAAGTCAAATGCGTAGAACGTTGCACTATGGAGGCCGTTATCATTTATGCGTACATAATTATTCTAAGAAGACATTTACCTAATGTAAAAAGTAAAGAAAAAATAATTTTTAGAGTTGTGGGAGAATTTCTCCATCTTATCATATCGCGGATCGTTTGATAAACAGACTGAAAAAACGTTTTTGAAACGTTTTTTTTATTTGTGTTGTGTATTTATTAGTTTATAAAAGGACAAAGCCCTAAAAATGGTCAGGGGGGTTAGATGGGAGTTGAACTCAAATCAGCGAAGAATGAATCAAATGAGGAGTAGCTCACAAAACTAGTCTGATCCCCATAGAAATTGTTCAAAAACTCATAATAAAAATTATACTAAAAAAAACCTCAGACTTCCCCACTGAACGCACATTCAAAGAATTTGAAGTTCCATCATTTAAAAAATTATTTCTGAAAAATTCAATCGTACAAATTATAAAAGAAAAGGATAAATACTCATTCATAAATGAAAATCATACTAGACTTAAACATGTATTTGTACGCCCCAAACTAAACACTTCTTTTGCCCAACACCATTATACACACCAAGAAAAATACTTGTTTAATAACCTACCAGTAGAAATCAGAAGCAAGTACAATTTTGTTGAACAAAAAGTATTTAGTATTTTGTAGTAGTTTTGTTAAGTCGTTTTGTTAACAAAAAGTATTTTTGAGAAATCATCAACGGGAAGACCGCTTACCCTTTTTCCACATGAAAGTCACACTAAAAATTATACCTACTCGTTTTACTTCTTATTGAATACATGGATGTTTGTGTCCTTTAGTTTAAGGGTTTTGATTGCAATGTGATTGTGTTAACTGTGCCTATTCATGTGAAACACGTGACTGTATTAATTTTACATATGTGAAATGTAAACTCTTCTTCCATCCACAAGAACATGCTTTTAAGGGCCTTTAACCAGCCAGCGGTTGAGAATCCAAATTTCGTCGAAAGATGTTCTTACGATCGTACATGGCGGTTCCAATGAGAAAGATTAATTATTCTTCGTACCAGCTTTTTAAAATTATAACTCAATATCGATTTTATTTCATTCAAAATTAGATTTAATTTATACCTACGTCCAAAAATGCTGAAAGGCGTGATGATAAAAGTGTTAAAATTATGTATCTACTTTTTGTAATTATTTTTTGATCATAAGTTTTTATAATTTTTCAATAATATCTAAGCAAAATAAGAATGTAAAAAAAAATCTTAAATATATTTGTAATTAACACATCGAAAATACTTCAGTAAATAAATAGACAAACTAAAGTATTTTCTAATTATTATTTTTTAATTTATAAACTAACGTTTAGACAAGTTTTTTATGCATAGCACAAAGGGTAACAATTATTACAAGCAATAATTGTCAGCCTGAAACACTCATTTACATTGAAAAATCTTCCGAGAAAAGATACTTGACCCCAACGGGACTTACACGGGTTCAAGTCCCGTTGGGGTCAAGTATCTTTTCTCGGAAGATTTTTCAATGTAAATGAGTGTTTCAGGCTGACAATTATTGCTTGTAATAATTGTTAAAGTATTTTCGTCACAAAACACGTGCGCGGATCTTTTTTTTAATGATTTTATTTAAACTAAAATTAAAATGCTGAAACATAGCTTTCCAATATAATTTATTAATTTATTTTACTGCATGATTTGAAATGTGTATTGTAGATATAATACAAAATTTATTTTGAAAATTTAACAAATCTGCAAACGACACGGTAAAACCTGATTATACTAAAAATAAACATTTTTCTCAAAATTTAAAACATACCTTTGCTAGACAGAAGAACGATCTTTCGAAATCAATTTATAATTTTTTGTGGATACGTCAATACGTCTAAAATTTGTTTTTAAAAATGACATATTTCCCGTTTTCTCTGGTTATTTTCTCTTAATGGAAGACCAGTAATATTATAATATACAATTTTTAAGATAAATAAATAAATTTAATTTAAAAATATATTGTTGTACTTTTAAATGGAAAAAAAACTCTACTAAATGTAATCTGTAATTTTTATTTATTATTTTATTGTATGTAGGAAACAAACAAATAAATTCAATACATAAATTATAAAATGGTAAAATTAATATGTGATGATCCAATTATGCTCCATTATTTATTATCTGGGTATAAACAATTATACGTAGGTAAGGTACATGCTGCAATGTAAACAAAAACCAAAGAAAAATTTAACATTGATGTGTAATAAAGACATGAAAACCGTAAAACTGAATAAGTTGGTACTCATGTCTATGATTTTAGATTCAGCAGTAATGATAGTTCAGCAGTTTGACCTTATAATATGTTTTTAAGGTAAGTTGAAAATGTTTGCATCTCAGAGGGTGAATTTGCAATGTGGCATACCGAAAAAATTATTCAATCTGGCGTGGTGTTCAGTACAGCAGATACGTTGAATCAATAAGACAGATCACAGTTTTGTCTACTTTATTAAGGTGTAATAGTTGCACTGACTCAGAACAGTTCCAGTTGTGCGGTATCACAACTTAAATAATGCTTTATTACTTGCGGTAGGTACTCTTCAAAATGTATTTAAGGGAATGCATTTTCAAACCTCCTAAAAACCACTAAATACAGATCAACTAATGCTAAAAAATTTGGACTTATTCTAAGAAAGTATTGTTTTTACGTTTGTTTTCTTAACAAGGGTAAAAGAGAACAAAGAACAGATTAATTTAATTTGCTAATTAGCCTGCCAAAAATAGTACACAACTGCTAACCCTGTACAAATCTCAAGTGCGCCCCACAGTTGAATTTGGCAGCCACCTCTGGTATGGAGCTCCAAAATACCTGATAATACCCTCGACTCCGTGCAGAAACGAGCGGTCTGTTTGATAGACTCTCTCATCTTAACAAACGGTTTGTAATCTTTAGAGCACAGGCATCGGGTGGTGGGAATGCTATCCTTGTTCTATCGGTATTTCAATGGAAGATGCTCCGAGGAACTGGAGTCATTGATCCCCTCGGCACCGGTGCTTAGACGGGAGACACGCCAAACGCGCGCCCAACTTCTCATATCGTGGATCTGTGATTGTATGCACACGGTTGACATTTGTCACATGAAAACGGATCGCTTCTTCGACTCGTTCTTGAGTTCAACAGCTCGGCTGTTAAACGATTTGCCGGCCTCTGTGTTTCCTCCTTCCCACAACATGTGTCTCTTCAAGGCCAAAGTTTATTCCTTTCTCTCCTCAAAAAGACCCTCCACACAGCATCTCAGACGACATAGACCCCGAGGGAAATTATTTTCCTTAGGGCCTCCTGTGTGGAGTTAATGTAAAAAAACTAAGCATTTGTGGGTAGGTACTATGGTTCAACCACTGAGAGCTCTGTTGTAACTTCTCTGTCCGATAAACACCTCGTTTAAGGGAGAGAGGGAAAGGTTACAACGGAGCAATCAGCGTTGTGCCCTTATAGAGATTAATCTACAATGTGCCCCCATGAATGTAAATATATTTAACGTACATGAATGGCTCTCCTTAAATTCCACCATTCCTCTTTACATGTTGTTTAAAAGCCAATGACCAATGTGACGGTCAATGTTCCCAAGGAAAACTGCTATATAGACCGTTTTTTCGATATCAAGTCATAAAAACTGATAAAATTGTACCATGTTTATACCGCTGCAACGCTCTAAAAACTTGTATATACCTGCGATATCTTCATATTTTTATACGTAGGTACGTGGCACAATAATAAAAATGAAATCTGTATGCTATATACCTATGTATTATTACAATTTGATGTTATTACAATGCTTAAAAACTAAACAACATGTTTAACACCACCTTTAAAAGTTCATGTAGACAAAAATTTTATAAAAAACTGGCTCGTTCTATTAAAGTTGGGTTCTTTGTTAAATTGATTTCATCAAAAAAAAATTAACCCGTAAAAACATTTTCAAATGTCTTTTAAAATGTAAAGAACATTGCTTTAACTAAAGATTGATCCTTCCTACCTAGGAACGAGAGTCGACAAGTCTACGAACCGAGCCAAATTCCGATTGTATAAGACCAACATTTATTTATTGCATGGATTAACTGCTGTAATGTCGTTAAATTTCGTGTGCATGATTCATACCAAAAATTGATATAATGCATTGTCGTCGACATTGAGTCTATCTGCCGAGCTTCAGCTCGATCGAATATCGGAAAGTGGGTTGATTTCCACTTCCAAGTTTCCACATTATTCATATATCTGGAAAACAAAGTTGAAATTCAAATAGATTCAATATTTAAAAGTACTAATTCATAGAGTATGGTACGAGGTACTCGTAGGCTAACTCCTAACAAACCTGTATGTAATCATAACAAAATGATCGCCCTCGCAAATTCCTTTCCCTCCAAAATGTGAGTTAACGGGGGGAAAACTCGTTTTCCCGCATGATTAGCTTTCGCCCATTCATTTAAATAATGATGCGTGATTCACGTAATCACATTTGCTTAGCCTACAATGGGCCACTTGCATCACATTTTTTAAAAAAAATTTCCGGTTTTTTTTTAATTTAAATCCGAAAAATCAGACCATTTTTTATAAACCGGAAAGACATAACATAATTTTATAGGTGCGAAAAAACGATAATTACATAGCCGAAAATCATTTTTAAAAAAAAAAGAACGTTGTCCACACGAATAACACAGGAAAATAACGAGGCATACCAAAAATATAAAATCTCATAATTTTTTTTTCCTTGATCCACCTTATTGATCATAAATCATTATAATGTTTAACGTCTATATTACTAAATCAAATGTAATATACTTGTACTTGTAAATTATAATAATAATAAGAATATTATAAATTTTGATTTTGTTAAAATCCGCACCATTATCATTATACCTCTAAAACACGTACGGACAACGTATATTGTACGGGGTTCTCGTCATAACATCTGTCAAAAAATCAAACCAAATGATACGTTCGCAGAGAACAAACAATAAAGCTGGGAACATACTAGGCCCACGCCACGCTACGCGACGTGGGTAGACGTCATAATTTCTATATCTGGACTACTTACCATCCATACATTTTCTATGGAAACGGGTGCTTTAGAATCACACTAGCCCCACGCAACGCAAACCGACGCCCCCCACGCGACGCGGATCTGCCGCAGCCAGATCGGCGTGGGCCATGTGGAAGGTGGAGGGGGTATGGTCACGCCTACTACGAGATGATTTTACATCTTTTTGGTGTTATCTAAGCATCTGACGTTATGTTTCGCAATATCTGTGGTTGTTTTTTTGACAGATATTATTCAAAAATGGATGACGAACAGTTCGTTGAAACTGTTAGACGGCACGAAGTTATTTATAAAATCAAATTACAGGATTATATAGATTCTGCATACGCAGTGCAGCTTGGGAGGAAATTTCAGCCATTCATGGCATGACTTTCAATATTATACCCCTATAATTAATGACAATCAAACCTTAGACACACTGCCAGTCTTTCTCTGATCCGAATGGACTTTCGAAGACGTGTGTTTTCTTTTTTTTATGTCATATTCAATTATGCTGTGAAGCTCTTTAAATATCACTTTACTCATACGTAAGTACTTGAAGAATCGTCCGTCATCAGATTCTAGTTCCTTTACTGTTAATAAGAAGTGAAGGTGATGGGATATGACATATAAAAAGTGAGAGTGACATTAACAAATACATTTAGAAAAATAAATAAAATAAAAGTTCCTTTTGACTCGGAACAGTTATTTTATCAGTTATTAAATCAACATCATGGAAGATTCGACACCATTTCAAACTCACAAATTTATCAAATGCTATAACTTGGATAACTGGATAAACGATAAAAACATCAAAATGAGGTTTGTGGCTATTCATCTAAATATAAGATCATTGAAAAAGAATTTTAATTCATTTATTGCACAAATAAATGACGTTCTGCAGTATATAGATGTAATTGTTCTAACGGAAATAAATATTAGAAGCGAAATGATACCTATGTTCAATATACCTAACTTCATACCGATTGCAAATACTCGAGAGAAAAGAAGAGGAGGGGGATTAATCATGTACTTAAAAAACCATCATACTTTTAAGAAAACAAACATTTCTTTTAAAAGCTGCGAGACAATATCTTGAGAAATCACCACCGTTTATCAAGATATCATAAATATACTTGCGGTATATCGTCCGCCGAACAGCAACAAGAATATATATTTAAAGGAACTAAAACAAATATTACAATTGACTTCAACTGATTCAAACTACTTGTATTGTGGTGACATTAACTTGAATTTGTTGGATACAAAAAATAGTGTAATTACAGAATATCAAAATCTACTCAGTGAAAATGGTTTACAAAATGTAATATTAGATGTGACCCGGGATGAAATTTTAAACGGAAAAAATGTTTTTTTTTTTATTTTTTATTATTTAATAAATGTTTACATGATAGGTACATTGTTGGTATTTTTTTACTACCACACTAGGCTATTGCCCGTGTTGTGGTAGTCATACATGACATATTATTTTATATAAACAGATAAAAAAAATTTGAGAAGAGGAAAGAAAAAATAACATATTTAGGGATAAATAAAACTAAAAACAGATAAAAATAAAGATATAACAACTAAAAGTAAGCTAAGAAATAAAGAATAAAAAGATAATTTTAAGAAGATTGAAATAAACTCTGGTAAGTATTATTATTCTTGAGATAAAAATAGAAATAAAAATTGGTAAGTATTCTTCTGCACGAGAGTACATGTTTGTATTCGCTTTTGATATTCTTTCTCTGAAAGAAGTTGGAAAGAGTGTTAGAGAAAGTAAATTTTTTTGTTTGTAATTTTTTTTAATGTAATGTTAAGTTAAATTAATTAATTAATTAAATTTGTATTAATTTTTAATATATTTTTTTATATTAATATATTTGTTTTTATTGTAATATTAAGCTCTCATGTGTTGTTTGAAGAAATCTCTTCCCTTTTCAAATATCCAATGTTTGATACGGGCTTTAAAGAGAGATTTAGAATTATTCTGTGATTTTATATCGGCACTCAGAGCATTATACATTTTGGGAGCGATAAACCAGAATTGTCGTTGGGCGAATGAGGTTTTTGTTTTAGGGACCACGCAACCCAGGTTTGATGAAAAACGTGTGTGTGCTTGATGTTGTGGAGCCACCAGTAGATTTTTTTGGCATATGTAACAAATGCTTATCTTTGTAAATATCTGTCGAATGTCTAAGACCTTGATTTTAGCAAAGAGTTCGTTTGAGGGATGGGTAGGTTGGCATTTAAATATGATTCTCAAAATTAGTTTTTGAACTGTAATAATTGGATTGATAATGGATTCAGCACAACCACCCCATCCCACAATACCATATGTTGCTATGGATTTGAAAAGGGCAAAGTATACGGTTCTTAGGGTCTGTAAATCTAAGATGGGCCTAAGGGAGCAGAATATATGGCAGAGTTTACGGAGTTTTTTTACTGTGTCACTTATGTGAGCTTCCCAACGCAGTTGGTTGTCTATGATTATCCCCAGATATTTGACTTCCTTTGATGATTTAAGAACAGAACAAGTGCAATTAGTATTAGGTGTGATTTCTGGAGTGTGTAAGTTGAGTGAACATGAGTGAATGATTGGTTTAGGGCAGTTGTTAGGTATATTATTTTGACGTATGGAAAAAGTCATATATTGTGTTTTGTCGATGTTAAGTGTGAGGAGGTTAGTGTCTAGCCAATGCTTTACTTTTATTAGGCCATTATTAGTTTTGTTAATAACGGATTGCCACGTTTCATCTTCGAATATTAAGACCGTGTCATCGGCAAATGATAATATCTTACCTCCAATATTCATGGCACATAGTGAGTTAATGTATATAAGAAATAAAATTGGTCCTAGTATACTGCCTTGGGGTATACCATAGGACGCTGATAATTTATTACTTATATTTCTTTAATTACTTTTATTCATGTATTGACCATATTGCAATTCGTAACCGTAATAACACTGTATTTTCATGTATTGTGACTAACAAAATATCTGACCATTATATAACAGGAGTTGCCATAGGGAAAGAGGTACTTACAAAGGATTTAAATAAAAAAAGTAAAATTATTGATAATAAATTAGTATATTCTAAATTAAAACTAGTAAATTGGGGAAAATTATTACAAACTGAATGTCCATCAGAACTGTACTATAATTTAAAAAATATTTTTGATAATATCGATGCGTCCTCGAAAAAATAAAAATTATTTGAAAGTAATCTTAGGCACAGCAATCCATGGGTTACGGAAGAAATTAAGAACATGATTAAAAAAAGATTAGCCCAAATAACCCGGTGTTTCGTTTAGAATATACGCGACATAGAAACAAAACAAACCAACATATTAATATTACCAAAAACACATTCCATAAAAACTTAATAAATAGCTTAAACGGCAACCCGAGGAAAATCTGGGACGAAATAAATAATCTAATAGGAAAACCTAAACAAAACCTAGATAAAATAATCCTTCAACATATGGGAAGTCAAGGAGACACAAAAATTTTAAGTGATAAATTTGCTACAACATTCGTAAATGAAATAAAAGACATAAGACATAATTGTACTAAAAAATTCCTAGATCGTAACACGTATACAACTCCTGCTATTATGTCAATGAGATTTAGACCTGTATCACAAAAAGATGTTAAAAAAATAATTAATGATATGGATGTTAAAAAATCAGAAGGCAATGACCTACAGTACGGATTTCAAAAAGAAAAAAGAACTACACAATTACTTTCTAAATTCACTGATCATATAAATTGCCAATTAAATGAAAAATATTATATTGGTATAATTTTTATAGATTTTAAAAAGGCCTTTGACACATTGGACCATGAAACATTATTAAGGGCAATGGAGGAATGTGGTATTAGAGGTCCTTTAAATAATTTGTTTAAAAATTATCTGTTTAATAGAAAAATGAAAGTTAAAATTGACGGAATTTTAAGTGATGAAATGTTGGCAAGGACTGGAGTAGCTACGGGCTCGATATCGGGACCTACGTGTTATATAATGCAAGTAAACAGTTTACCAAACGTAATAAAACGTTGTAAATGCTACATGTTTGCAGACGATACTTGCATTATATGTGCTGACAAAAATCCACAAAAAATTGAGGAAATTTTACAAGAAGACTTAAACAACATAATTAAATGGTCACACGACAATGGCACTATTATAAACGCAAAAAAAAAACAAATATATGCTTATTCACTCACCATATACAAATTGTCAGGATAAGGAATTGCATATAAAAAGTCATTCATATGATTGTTTACACACAAAAAACCAATCCCAACAGTGTAATTGCCCAAATATAGAAAAAGTGTACCAATATACATACCTCGGTCTTACAATAGATGTCAATTTTAACTGGTCAAATCATATTGAAAATGTATGTAATAGATTAAGATCCATATTAGGGAAATTTTACCACCTAAAAAACTTTGTTGATAAATATATAATATACTGTAAATACAACGCATTAGCAGAATCAATTAAAGATACGGAATAAATAGTTACGGATTAACGTACAAAACGTACTTAAATAAAATAGAACAATTACAAATCCGTTTCCTAAAATTGATATCAGGCAAAAAAAAGTTCAATTATGTGAAGGCGATTATAAAAAAATGTTCTCCTTGTGTAATGTCCTCTCTATACACAGTAAGGTAGATTATCAATTAACGCTAGATGAATTCTGGAATACAGAATTCAAAAAACCTATAAACCACAACTACCCTACTAGGCATAGAGAAGCACAAATGTTTATTATTAATAAATCTCAAAATGTATACGGTGATAGAACAAAGAGGCATAGAATTCCGAAAATATTTAACGCATTACCTGAAAATATTAAAAATGAGACATCTTATTCAAATATCAAAAAAAAAATTAAATCATTCTATCTCCGTAGAACACGAAAGCAAATAATATTGTATGCAAATACCCAGATCGAATATTGATCAAATACCTGGAAATTACTATCACACACTGTATTCATAAACATTATAATAATTAGTAGTTTATAATAATTAGTATTTTAGATTTAACACAGTTGTTACAATGTAAAACTTAAAAGTATAATAGTATTAATTAAATAGGACAAATGAGAGATTTCTTACAATCAAACTGATTGATCAGTTATGTAAGATTTTAAAGATTAATATTGTAAAATTTAAAAAAAAAACTGAATAAATATACTTAAAAAAAAAAAAAACTAAATTATGGAACTCTCCAAACATTTGTCTTTGTTAATGTTGTGGACCCAAATACTTCTCACTTTTTTTTCTTTTTACGAGAATATTGATTTAATAATAATAATCGTAGCAAATTATCTTCAAATTAGCTTTCAAGACATGGCAAAGCTGTCATCTGCTGAGAAGAGAATCACATAAACATAACCTAAAAAATAAATGTCAAATGTGTCGAATCAAACGCGCCTGCCCACAACCAGAGACCCCTTGTCACATGGTCACAGCTACGCGTAGATGCGTCGGCCAGTGTGAACATGGACAGGAACGTTGCGTCGCGTCGCGTAGCGTGGCGTGGGCTTAGTATGTTCCCAGCTTAAATCTAGTGAACGTTAAATGTCAAATTCAAAAATTCACCTAAAATCAAAGTGATGTCATATAAAAAAAATAAATCAGTGTGGAATTTTATAAAAGTGATAGGAACATTTTTGGCGACGGGACATTTGCATGTAGGGACGTCACAAGCCCAAATAATGGATTTATTTATTTAAAAATAAATAAAAAACTGTGCATTTCTAAAAACTTTTACTAACATTTTCGTAATCTTAGTAAAAAAATCTATCCACACGCTTTTTTCCAAGTCGTTATGAAGTCCATGCAAGTGGCCTATTATCTGTAGCATTGACTAACGTAATCATTAGGACAAAACATAATCGTATGTTGTATAAAATAAATGGTTGTTGAATTTCACGTCATGTGTCACATGCATAGTATTTTAGTGGTCAAATCATGCCTTATTTTAGGTAACAGATTCCGGATATTGTGATGGTTTTGGGTACCTACACCTAATTGAACCACTTTTATAGTTACTAATCTTTCTTTGGAATTTTTCTGTATATGGCTCACAGTTCACAGCAAAGCTAAAACAAAGAAACAGAAAGGATTTTTCAAAGACCTATCCAGTCAAATGAAGTCATGCATTTTCATTTTCTACGAAGTTGGTTGTTTGTGGTGAGCGGGCGGCATAGCGGACGGGCGGCAAAGCGGGCGGGCGGCGTGGATTTGATTGGTTTATACATCTACAGTTTTATTCCGAGATTGATGAAATTTTACACCTTTGATCTTAAAAACAATGAAAAGGTGACCGTCTACATGAAATTTCGAAAAACCATCCCCATCCCCGTTTCCTATCCCATTGAGCAGTATTTTGATAGGTGTTGATGAAATTTTGCATAATTGACGAAAATAGGAGGAAAATTACTGTCTACATAAGATTTCGAAACACTCTGCATAAAGTCCGAGCAACCAACGCTGGGGACATCGGCAATAAATTAGGTCCTTACGTATGAAATTGGCGTTTTGCCGTACTGGCAACTTTGATCTCAAATATCTTCTCTTTGGTTAGGAATTCCAAATTCAAATTTGTACAGCTATTTACTTATGTTTTTGTGCTTCGAAAATTATAATTCATTTGTTTTTTCCTTAATTTTTTTTTTCTTTGCGTCACTTAGTTTACAAAATGGAAAACTTGAAATATCGCGTTAATTACGAGTACGAATTTCCACTGTAGCACCAGTGCTGCAGAAACGGCTCGAAGGATTAATGATGTGTTTGGCGACCGTGCCGCAAAAGAAAACACAGTGCGTTTTTGGTTCCAACGTTTTCGTTCTGGAAATTTCGACCTGCAGAACAAGCCCCGTGGACGGCCGGAGACCAAAGTTGATAATGAAGAATTGAAGGCTATTTTGGAAGCGGATCCATCGCAAACCACGTCCGAGTTAGCTGCAGGCTGCGGTGTTAGTGATAAAACTGTTTTAATCCACTTGAAGCAAATTGGGAAGGTGAAAAAGCTTGAAAGGTGGGTAACTCACGAATTGAATGAAGCAAATCAACAAACGAGCGTTGACCGCTAGACCACACACTGCACAACAGGCGGCTACCAAGTTAGAGGAGCTTCAATTGGAATGTCTCAGACATCCACCGTACTCTCCGGACCTTGCCCCAACAGATTACCATTTTTTTCGAAATTTGGATAACTTCTTGCAAGGGAAAAAATTCAACTCCGGTGGGGCAGTCCAAACCGCCTTCAAAGATTTTATTGATTCTCGTCCGAATGGTTTTTTTAGTAAGGGGATCGATGAACTACCTATGAGATGGCAAAAGTGCATAGATAGCAATGGTACATACTTTTATTAAATAATTATATTATATTTTAAAAAAATCGACTTTATGTTCCTCCCATACAAAACGCCAATTTCATATGTAAGGACCGAATATTATCTTTTAGTGTTTATATATATGGGTATATAAAGAAGTGTCCCGATGAGACTTTGATTTTCATATAAACCTTGAGTTTTATTTGAAGATTAATGAAACTTTGCTTGCAAACCAAGAGGATGGTCATTGTTTATGAGAAAATTCCAAAAACCACCCCATCTAATTTTTCCACCCCTCAAAGCAGAATGAAGTCCGGGCAACACCGTGGGTGGGTGGTTGTGGTTCAGCGTGAATTTCAATTTAGAACACTCAACTGACGAAATAGTTAAGTCTGGGATCTGAGACTTGTTATATTATGTAAAAGCCATCTAAAAGGATATTATTAAAAAAAATATTTGAAAAATCTTACTAACAGTCATAATTTAGTTATTATTAGCTAACAGTTATAGGTAGTAAAAGATCTAGTCGTCTAATTAAGAAACGAGACTTATATCAATTTCCCCAATTTTCTATTTCAATCATAGTTTGGCGACATGGAGAGGACTTATTTATTTAATCATAGTTACACTTACTTATTTATATGATTTTATTTATCCCAACCCTACACACTTTTTTGTGTAAATGTAATCACTAGACAGATTTCAGACAAAAACCTTCAATTTAGAAAAAAAAATTAAATCCAATGCATCGTATAAATTCACGAGTCTTTATAGATAAACGATATTTAACCCGAATTCCTCCCGAAAACGTCAAACCATCAATACTCATAGCGCGTGCAAAAGATATAAGTAATATCCTGCTTGTGTCATTATGAAACGTAACCTTAACGAAGCTTTCAATAATAATTATTGAGGTCTGTGGCTGCTAGAATTACAAAGTTGTTATGATTTTGCAATGACACGCACTACCGACATGACACCGAGACATCGTATCGTAATAACATAGATATAATATGACGGCGCAGTTCGTAATAATATCATCGAACGTATTAAGTATTGGTATTGAGTACGAACGTAATGCGAGGAAATAGTTATTATTTGAATGCGGTCAGGTGCCGCCATCGCCCGGGGCAAGGTCTCATCTCAAAGTCGGAAACTGTGCCTGAATAATGTCCCATTCAGAGATTCTAGACTATGAATCAGTTTCATAAGAATATTTCACTTGGCGCCGCAAGCGATATAAAACCGGACTAGTATTTCACATTCTTGATAACCATCTGTGGATTTTTAGTACAAGGGATGCATCAAAATTATATCCTCCCGTTACGATCGGTGGTACATATTCTTATATCGGCCAACATTTTTTTTTAATTTTTAGAGTGAAAACTTCTTTAGCACCGTTGTGATTTGAAACTCGATGAAACGGAAGCGAGCGACGCTAAAAAGAGGCAAACACATACATCTATAATTTATAGAATTTAAATAAATATGTATTTAATTCAGGGGTGGGTACTCGGTTCCAATATAATACGATAATTCCATTGTCCCACGCAAGTCTCCTTTGGTCTCGTGGTAGAAAGCGCCTGATGAATCTTAGCGGCCAGACGTTCAGCCGTATTCTTCTAAGTCCAAAAAAATATTTTTATTTTTGTAAAATCAACTTCCATTCTTCAAACCACTCCAAAATGAATAGGCAAAGAAAACACAAAAGAAAGCGACATCTAGCGACTCCAAAGAAGAAAACAAAAATACTGAGATGACCAAATGTATAGGAAAAGGTGCACAGGAATTCGACAGCAAAAATGTGGAAAAAAATCATCCTTCACATTGATAAATAAGTGCTTCGTTTCGTAGTCTCCCCACTCTTATCTATTTTAGTTTTTCTGAAGGTTTTACTTCCACCGCATGTGAATTGAACATTCTGATTTTCGTTTTAATCTTCTTTCTCAAGCTACGTCATGTAGAGTGAACGAACGAAGAAAGTAGTGTTAGAAGAATTTATGACGTAAATGTTAATGGTAGAAGAAGTCGGGGACGCCCGAAGAAGACATGGCACGATCAAGTGTATCAGATACTGAGACCATGTCAAGAGTCAGAATAATAGAAGAGTATGTATGAGACGATGTATGAATGTGAGTGAGGCAAAGAGTGTGTGCCAAGACCAAGTTGTTTAGCGGTCCGTCCTCTCTACCCCTGCGGAGAAACAGCTTGATGGTTAGTTAGTTAGTGATTTGAAACTCGATGAAACGGAAACGAGCGACCCTAAAAAGAGACAAACACATACATCTACTGGATTTAGCCTGCGATAGAATGAGATTGCAATAAAATATTTATTGGGGAACTCAATTTTCAAAGCAATTGATTAGTGTTCGACCGAAACAGGACTTTCCACCGAAACCGAATATTCGATGTCTGTAACCGAAACTTTTTTAGACATGTTAAAAATCGATTGTTTACTATTATTTGGCTTATTTTTTACACTTATTCAGACAGTTAACACGTGTTAAATTAAATAAATAAAATAAAAACAGTAATTTAAGTACGTGAAAAAAAAACTATATTACATCTATAAAACAAACAAAATTTATAAAAAATTATATAACATCTATAAAACAAACAAAATTTATAAAAAATAACGAAACACGTTAACTACTTCTTGGAACTTCTCTTTCGGCTGACTTCGGGTGGGTTCGTGGCTCGTATGTCACCCGTCATCATTAGCAAAATGCTCAATTAATGACGTCCTTCCTTTAAGTCAGCCCTGGCCAACTCAAAAAAAAACCCGGGCCCCATTGACGACCTAAAATTTTCCCAAGGGCCGCACATACAGATATTACACAAAAATAATATCATTTTTTTAATTCCAACGAATTTCATACTGTATCTACTCTACATAAATGTCTTAATTATGTAACATGTACTTTACAAATAAATACTTATTTCCTTTTTGTAAGTATTAATAATTTGAATGCAAAGGTAATCTGAAAATCGGGTTAATTATGAAAAAAGCAATACCATAGCGGATATGAAAAGAAAGCACATATTAAACCTAAAAAAAATGTATTTTTATAGTTATTAACACTTTAAACAATCAAAATTATTAATTAATTATTAATTACAAATCAAACAATATTAAAAAAATATTTTAAATAAAATCAATTATCATGACCACTTTTTTCAGTGCGAGATTTGAGTATCTTTTCACTTATTCTAAATCTATTTCAATAGTTGAAGTTGCACACCTTAACTCGTTTTTCAGATTTACATCTGTTATTGACGCCCTACTTTTATTTTTATTAGATTTCATTTGGGAAAAAAGGCTTCACAAACGTATGTAGATCCAAAGGCACTAATATTTATTTGTGGCGACGCTGCAAGCAGACTACGAGTTCTCGAGCGAGAAGTTAGAATATAAGCATTTGGTGTAATTATAGAAACTTTATTGGTTTTAATAACTTAAATATGATTTTAAAGACATTCTAAGGTACCCGATACTTGTTAAAATACTAAAATGTTCGTCATACATGAATGCGGGCCGCACGTAAGAGCGCCGCGGGCCGCGGGTTGGCCAGGGCTGCTTTAAGTGTTGATTATTGACAAATATTTTTTCCAAGAAGTAGTTAACATGTTTGTTAATTTTGATTTGTTTTATAGCAGTAATAAAAAAAAATATATATTTATTTTATTTACTTCAATTATTGTTTTTATTTCGTTTAACACGTATAAAAAGAATTTTGTGATTGTAAACGCAATAAAAATCAAAATACTCAATTAATGAGGTTCATCCTTTATAATGGAAGTGTTGATTATTAACAAAAAATTTGTTCCAAGAAGTAGTTAACACGTTTTGTTATTTTTTATAAATTTTGTTTGTTTTATGGAAGTAATATAAAATCAATATTATTTTTTCTCATACTTCAATTATTGTTTTTCTATTTATTTAATTTAACAAACTATCTAACATACCTATTTAACATACTTGTGTTAACTATCTGAATAAGTGTAAAAAATAAACCAAATAACAGTAAACAATCGATTTTTAACATGTCTAAAAAAAGTTTCGGTTACAGACACCGAATATTCGGTTTCGGTGGAAAGTCCTGTTTCGGTCGAACACTAATCAATTGCTTTGAAAATTGAGTTCCCCCAATAAATATTTTATTGCAATCTCATTCTATCGCAGGCTAAATCCAGTAGATGTATGTGTTTGTCTCTTTTTAGGGTCGCTCGTTTCCGTTTCATCGAGTTTCAAATCACTAACTAACTAACCATCAAGCTGTTTCTCCGCAGGGGTAGGTGGAGAGGACGGACCGCTAAACAACTCGGTCTTGGCACACACTCTTTGCCTCACTCACATTCATACATCGTCTCATACATACTCTTCTATTATTCTGACTCTTGACATGGTCTCAGTATCTGATTCACTTGATCGTGCCATGTCTTCTTTGGGCGTCCCCGACTTCTTCTACCATTAACATTTAGGTCATATATTCTTCTAACACTACTTTCTTCGTTCGTTCACTCTACATGCCCAAACTGTCTGAGAGTCCTTTTCTTAATCTTACTCATAACGCTTACAATCAGATTTGCATTATTAGCTCACACGCTCATACATGGTTTTACCAGACATACGTCCAGGGATTTCATTTCAACAGCATTCAGTCTGCTTTCATCCTTCCTCTGTCAGTTCCATGCCTCACTGCCATACATCAGGGTAGGTACCCGCACTCCATTGTGGACTGCTATCTTCGCTTCTTTAGCATTTTTTTATTAGCGCCAACGGCATTCAGTCTTCCATTAATGAAGTTACCTGCATTTACCCTTACCTATTTCAATATCACTATCAGCCTTCTCATCTCTCTTAATCAAAACGCGCAACGGTGCTAAAGAAATATTCACTTCAAAAATACATTTTGTGTCTACTTTTATCAAAACAAATCTTCATTTTCATACATCTTACATTTCTTTATAATGGGTTTTCTAAACTGCAAAGACCTGTCTCAATTTATAGATTTCAGCCATCGATAGTGTACAGTTGTATAGTGTACAGTGTACAGTGTACCCATAAACAAAGTATTTGTTATTTGAATTTAAACATGTTGTTTTTGTTTCTAGTTTAAAACCAATTATGGATTACAAATAAGCAGTGAAAATCATTATTAACAAGTTTACCTCATTTAGGCCAAAGATGTCGCCAGTAATTGCAGATGTCGCTGTTATGTGATATTTTTTGTCTTCCTCCCTTCTCAACGGACAAATGAATTTAACTATAAAAAGCCCATGCCGGGTAAAAATTAATACTTCTTAACTAAACTTGCATTTAAAAACATAAATTATTGATTTGTCTATTGGGTAGGGAATAAGTTGTGTCGGTAATTTGTAAATTCAAAAACCTAATAATAAAAAACAATGGATTTAATTTCTCAAAGGGTGCCTTATTCAAAAAAACAACTCGACCACTTCTTCTTCTGTGAAGACAGAACTTTTTTACACATGTCTTTCGATAGTTTTATTAATTTATTCTTGAATTTAATAATTAATGCCTCCCATGTAATTTATTGGCAGATTAAATTGGTTAAAATTTGCGTGTGGTGTTTAGGAAAACTAGATCAGACTAATGAATGGTTCGTAGTATTTCCGGATTCATATAAGTTGTGTGAGTAATTTTGTCAGATTCTTATGAAATTCTAGTATTATGATCGTGTCACCTATAATATTTTGAATCACCCACACAGCGTAATGCGAGGTATCCGTTTGGATTTACAGCATATATTTTGATAAGTAAACTGTCACATTATAGGCACAGAATAAAGAATAAGGGCGTGTTTTCTTGATGCAATTATAGGCCCAATAATTTTTGCCTGTATTTCCGTACAAAACTGTAATTATGAAAATCATATGGTATGGTGATGTACAGTTTTAGGCAAGTCTAAGAGAGACAGACCGCGAGCTAAATGGTCTAGAACCAAAAGGTAGTAAGTCAGTGGAATGTTTGTTTCCTTTCAAATTTATACGGACAGCACTTTCAGTGTTATATTCTTTATTCTGTTTTTAAGGGTCGGCCTCGGGTGGCTACATAGGTACCTACACATTATAGCTGAAAATAATTTACCTACAACTTTTCCTACTCACTGTGGGAGATCGTGGGTTATTGATATATTTTCTTCTACATCAGTCATGCCTAAGATTCTAACATTAAGCCACGCCAATGCACAGTTTTTTTTTTCAATTATTTCTGGCTTTCACCCTTCAGGGGAATTTTGGGCCATCATTTAAAAGTACGGAGAAAGGGAAGGTGAATGTATATATTAATTTTATTTAAATGTGCAAATTTTAGAATTATATGGAAGATTGGAGTTGAGTTACTTTGACTTAGAGATGAGATATTGCATGGAGGGGAGGCAATTTTAGATAACGCTTGATAGAAGAGAGGATATTTATTTAAAGAGGGACAACCAAAAAATATGTGATCTAAAGTTCCCACATCTAGACCACAGATTGTACAATATGGGGGTCAAATAGTGAATTTTAAAAAGGTCAGAAGGAACGGAACAATGTCCGCTTCTCATTCGAACAATAGAGGAAATTTCTTTTTTGGAAAAATATTTAAATAGTCAGGAGGGAGGTTCAAAGTGCGATCGCGGGTGCAACCAATTTGGCCCACCCTTTCCAGATCATAAGAAAAAAACACAAAAGTCTGTTAATTAATTGTGAAAGATTTATTATGTCATGCCTTGATATTTCGTAAGGTGTTAAACTAATCAACCAAAAAAATATATAGAAAACAAAAACAAGCAATGAATTATTAGCTTTCCAAGCTATGGCTGGTGCAACATCAAACTATCGCGGGTGCAAATCGTCTAATTTAAGTGTATATAAACATCAATAAACGCTGATAGAGGAACGAAATAAGAAATCAAACAATGCTTATTACTAATCAGTATACTTCTTGGACATTTATATTAATTATTTCTTTTCGGTTACGTCAAAATTCGCCGAAAATTCTATGAACATATTACATCCATCATTCCTTTTTTCTGCGCTTCCAACTTCGCGAAAAGTCTTCAATTTGCACGTCTGCTATGTCATTCACGATTTTTATAATGATTTAATAAATATATTTTTGAATGTAGCTATTACTTTGTGGTTATCCATTATAGAAAAATGAAACAATAGAACTTTGTATAAACCACTTATATAATGTGCAAATCCGACCGGATTCAGAACAAACGTTCCTTCGTCAGGGAAAGCTTATACTAATTTGACAGTTTCGAACAATGTTTTATTATGGTAGGGGTGGAGCGTTGCTAGTTAATATTGTAGATTGGGTGGGTAGGTATTAGTGTAGAGTGGGTGGGTAAAATAATGAATCTATTATCAACAAACAAAAAATATTGTCATATAGCCCAATCATGGATTTGTTCCCCTACCCACTCACTCTACACTAATACCTACCCACCCAATCTACATTATTAACTAACAACGGCTCCACCCCTACCATAATAAAACATTGTTCGAAACTGTCAAATTAGTATAAGCTTTCCCTGACGAAGAAACGTTTGTTCCGAAACCGGTCGGATTTGCACATTATATAAGTGGTTTATACAAAGTTCTATTGTTTCATTTTTTTGATTTAATAAATATTCATATCTTTTGGTACATTGATATTAAATAAAAAAATTTATATAATTCTTTAATTAATATTTATATCTTTTGGTAAGACAGCGGCACAGATAGTTCCAGTTTCATGGCATGCTTCTGCTGGTAATTTTGAGACTTAAAAAGATGTTGGAGATTCGTCATTTAAGGATTAGTCATCTGAATTACTGTAAACATCAGAAATACGTAATTTCGTTTTTTTTTGTAATTTGAAATATAAAAACGAAATTTTTGTTTTTTTCTTATTTTGTAGAATTCCTTTTTCTATTTTGTAACTTGTAAGAGGTTCCAAATTGTTATGGTCCCAAACACTTTCTGTTTCAGTGGTTTTCGGAGATTTCAAAACCAATGTGATTTGATATTGAGATGAGACAGTGAGGTTCGCGCCACGGAATTGCTATCGCCGTCTTCAGACTGAAAGAAATGTTTTGATTGAATGCCTAATTTATTTTTCAGCCCTTCCCATTTATCATCCAACGTGACATCTTTTTTTAAATATAAAGAAGATGTATCAGAGAGATTGCGTGCCAAATCATAGAATTTCTATAAAAAAGTGGAATATAATATTAAAACACATATCTTGATATATAAAACAAAGTCGGGTTAGTTACACTATTTATAACTCGAGATCGGCTGGACCGATTTTGATGATCTTTGATTTGTTGGATTTGTCTCCGCCCCCGGATAACAGAATAACTATTAAAACATCGCAAAAATTCACGAAAAAGAAAGTTATGAAGAAAATTAATTTTTTCATACATTGAAAGAACTGCAGCAATACTGTGATAGGTTTAATACTTAAATGTTCGTGAATTCCAAAAATTCAAATGTCAATGCGCTGTTTGTTTGGCTTTTGTTCTTAATCATATAATGCTGCCCCTCTTTCTTACACACTAAATGTCAATAGTCGAAAATGAGACAAACCTCCAAAGGAAAAATACAATAATAATCAATCTCTGAAATGAAACGCATTTTTTTAAGAAAGGTTTTGGGTGGCATGCCTGCTTTTTGAAAATGCAAGAGCGAGACAATAGATCTCAGTATAAAAGAAGAGGTATGCATCTGCTCGCTCTCTTTCCCTACCGCCAGCTCATTAGATAGCACGTAGCTTATAACCTGTATTGAAACAATAAATGTTCATTTCGTGCATCGTGTTTATTATTAAGGCCAAAGTCTACACTCTAAAGTCTGTAAATAACAGTGGCGCAGCCTACAGAACACGCTAAGACTCCACCTAACAGTGGCTGCTTACGGAATACGTAAAAATAACGTTTAAAAGAATCGACGCGCAAAAGTTTGCACGAGAAAAAAATACGCGGTTGTACAATAGATACGGGTTGTGGGGCCGGACCGTAATTTAATAAACTTCACTTCAAGAAGTGAAGAAGAAGACACTGGAGCCAGCCAGCTTCTCGAAATGGGGAAGCACGGGAGGGTCCAGGAGCGTCAAGCGGCAGCATCTCCGAGGGTCAAAGGATCGGGGGTCCAGGTCGCAAGAGTTGTCTGGAGCAGCCATCAGCAGCACCGGGGGTCAAGAATCAGTGTTACCAGGTGATAGGAGCCGTCTGGAAGGAGCCATCAAGTCACCAAGGATCAAGGAGCGGTTTCCGGAGAGGGTCCAGGTAGCAGACTGCAGAACGAAGAAATCTCGTAGGGGAGTTTTTTTCTGTTTTTCTTTTCTCTCTCTTTTGTGTACCATCTGGGCAGAGGAAACATGGAGTCTCGAGGATTAGAGTCCTTCAGTTTACGTGACGGAAACTGGGAGAACTTCAACGTCCGCCTCGAACAGTATCTCCTCGTGAATGATGATAAATATGCATCGGATGATAAGAAAAGGGCTATTTTCCTTAATGCTTTGCAAGATGATTGTTTTTCTCTATTAGGAAATTTGTGCATTCCTAAAAAAGTAACAGATTTTAACTTAGATGATTTGATATCTAAGCTCAATGAATATTGTTGTATGACGAAATGTTTTTTTGAAGAAAGATCACAGTTTTATAGTGCTAAACAAAGGAATGACGAAACAATTCGCGATTTTGCATTTCGTTTAAAGTCTCTTTCTACTAATTGCAAGTTTAGGAATAGTTTATCAGAGAAATTAAGGGATTTCTTTGTATTGGGGTGTAAACCCGGTAAGGTCAGAGAAAAATTATTTCTTGATAGTGAGTTATATACTTTCGAAAAGTATGTGCAAGTGGCAGAGTGCATTGAACTCGTAGCTTCAACACAATCTCAATCCCGAGTTGATAACACGGTTTTAGCTAATGTCAAACTCAGCGGAGGTGGTGTCTCACCCTATTCGCATGAGAAAAACAGAGACGGATATCGTTTCAATCGTAGCAATCGGGCGCGATCGCCGTCAACAAAAGCAACGAAACGTAAATGTACCGTGTGTGGATACGACAATCACATCGCGGTGGAATGTAGATATAAAAATTATTTATTTAAAACTTGTGGTACTAGGGGTCATCTAGCAAGCGGTTCTCGACACGTAAAAACGTGAATACTTTCTTATCAGATACAAAGTTGGGTGAAGTTAATAGTATTGAACCATATTATATAGAAGTTTCACTAGACGGGATTCATGGTAGATTCTGGAGCATCTTGTAGCGTAATTGCCAAAGATTGTTATTTCAGTAAATTCAGTAGCATTAAGTTAGCGCACGAAAACATTAGATTAGGAGGTTTTGACAATACGCTCATTCAGGTGATAGGTACATTTACTCCGCTGGTAGAGTTTAACGGCCAATGCCACCAGTTGAAAATTATTGTCGTCGCCAACTCGTCTGTGTCTATAGTAGGGCGTGATTTCATGGATCTTTTTAACGTGGGAATAAATGGGGTCGTAAACAGTATAAAACGGAATACTTTAAAGGAGCGATTAGTCAAAAAAATTCCAGAAGTTTTTACGGATAAACTAGGCAAGTTTAATAAGTACGAAGTAAATTTAACGTTAAAAGATTCCGCCAGTCCGATATTTCATAATCACAGAATAATGCCGTTCGCTTTGAAAGAAAAAGTTGAAAGCGAGTTAAATTTTTTTTTTAATTATTATTTATTGGAACATTTATTATAATTGCAATTTTGCAACAAAATATTTTTTTTTACTACCCTTCATTAAAAGCATTTGCTTGTGTATGGAAGGGGAGTGTACATAAATGCTATTACTTATTAGTTAGGTATAAGTTAGTACTTAAATAATTAATTGTACATAAATATATGTGAGCTGCAGTATTTATTTGATAATGGTGTGTTTTTTTTTTAAAAGAAAGAATGTTATGGAGAACTAAGATATTTGTAAGATTAGTTGACAGTAGTTTTTTTCTTAAGAATATTTTTAAAATGTCTCTTGACAGAGAGCAGTATTCAGGTTTTATCATTAATGCTTCTGATTTCTTCTGGTAGACGATTGAAAAAAGTTCTTCCCTGATAAGTATAATGATGCTGTGCAAAAGACGTATTTAGTTTTGGGCATAGAAAAACATGTTTAAGTCGAGTTCTGTTTTCATTTAAAAATGGATATTTATCTTTTTCTTTTATTATTTGAATTACTGAATTTTTAATATATAAATCTTTAAATGTGGGTACTTGAAATTCTTCAAACAGGCGTTCTGTTGGGTAGTCTAAGGATTTTTTAAATATAATTTTAATAATTGTTCTTTGTACAATTTCTATTGGAAGAAGGTTACATTTATACGCGGATCCCCAACTAAAAATAGCGTATTGTAGAGTGGATTGAACTAAGGCATAGTAGATTAAATATAGATTTTTTATCGACAGAAAATTTCTAATTCTTAAAAATATATATATTAATTTTCTGATTTTGTTTACTACTTGACATATTTGTTCCTTCCATTTCAGATTTTTATCGATAATTACGCCGAGATATTTAATTTTATTTGTTGTTTTTAATATTGTACAGTTTGATTTGCAATAATGTTGGTTGTGAATTTTAGTGTTATCGTGTATGACAATGTTAAATTTTTTGGGAGCGTCGTTTGGATGGATTGCAAATGGAATTACAAATGTCTTTTCACTATTTAGTGATAGTAAATTAGTGTCGAAAAAATTCTTAAGCGTATTGATGTCTTCTGTGGCCTGTAATTCTACATTTTCCCAAGTATTTTCACTTATTATTAAAACTGTATCGTCGGCGTATGATGTAATTTGACCATGTAGATGTTAAAAAAAATATCGTTTACATATATGGTAAAAAGGATTGGTCCAAGCACTGTACCTTGGGGGATTCCAAAGCTTGAAATCTCTTGATCACTATTAATACGATTGATTTTTACCACTTGAGGGCGGTTTTTTAAGTAGTTGGTGATCCATTTAATCGCGTTGCCTTTTATGCCAATATCATTTAATTTTTTTAATAGTATCTCATGGGATATGCTATTGAAAGCCTTTCTGAGATCAATAAATATGCCCGCACATTTTTTACCTTTATCTAATGATTCGTTAATGTATGAAGTTACGTTAGCAATTGCATCTTGTGTGCTGAGTGATTTAATAAAACCAAACTGGTTTTTGTGTAGTATTTTATTAATATCTAGGAAATTTACCAATTGTTTTTTTACTATTTTTTCAAAGATCTTTCCTATGTTAGAAATTAGACAAATTGGGCGATAATTCGTTACTTGGTGTGGATCACCAGATTTGTAAATAGGTGAGATTATTGTGTTTTTGTAGTTCATTGGAAATATTCCTTTCGTTAAACTCAAGTTTATTAAATGAGTGATGGGTTTTATTAAGTAAGATTTCATAGATTTTAACATGTGTGCCGTAATAGAATCAAAACCGCGAGACGAACCTCCTTTCATATTTTCTATTATTTTTAAGATTTCACATTCTGTTGTTATTTCAAATGTTGAAAGTATATTACGTTTCTGTAAATTTTTATTTTTATGTTTTTCCGGGTTAGAAGGTTTATGGATATTTTTCGCAAGATTTTTTCCAACATTTGCAAAGAAGGAATTAAATATGTTTGCACATTGTTTAGGCTGTAAATTGGCATCTATAATTTTTTATCATGTTCGATGTACTTAATATTTTGTGTTTTTTTTGTATTGTCTATGGCCAAATTCACAGTTTTCCACATTTGTTTATGGTTATTTTCTGAAGATAATATTTTATTTTTAAAAAACTCTTCCTTACTTTTTTTAATATAAGATGTTAATTTATTTTTATATTTTTTATAAAAAATATATGCTTTTTCATCATGGGGATTTTTAAAGTTGTTTTATAAAGTTTTTCTTTGTTTCTGATAGATATTATAAGTCCTTTGGTAATCCAAGGTTTTAAACATCTTAATTTTGATTTTATGTGTATTATTATTTCAGTTGTCGATTTTTTAATGTGTTGTGACAGGATTTTTTCAAAATTAGTCGAACATATTTCAGTATCATCACTCTTTAAAACATTGTTCCAATCTTCCTTTTTTAGTTTTTCAGAGAGAATAGTCATGTCTATTGTTGATTTTTTGGGTATTAAATTATGTTTTTTTATGTTTAATATTATTATTATACAGAAGTAAGCATGAATGATGATCAGTTATGTTAGTTCTCCAAACAATTGATTTTAGTTTGTGAAGATCTTTAATGTTTACGTTTGTCCAAATGTGATCTAAACAAGATGGAGTATGTTCTTTTATTTCTCTAGTATTTTTATTTATGCAAGATATGAAATTTTGTTCAGTCATACAATTGATGTATTCAGTTTTGTTATTATTTTCTATTTTTTCATTAATGTTCACATTAAAATCACCCACCACGAAGCAGAGTTTATTTTTTAATTTTAATAATATGTATTTGAGGTCATTAATAAACGTAATAATACTCGAGCCATGCGTTCTATAGATAGCTACTAAATGATATATTGATTTGCCGAGTTTGAAATGTACTTCGATGCAGTTTACCAAATGTATTGGCTGATCTATAATGTTAACAATACTAAATTTATTATTTGCAAATATTATTATTCCCGAATTTTTGTTGATATCTACTTTGGTAGAAATATAATTGTACTCAGGTAAGTGATAAGACGGTGACTCAGCGTTCGTAAATGTTTCGGTTAACACTATGAAGTCCGGCTTTTTAATTAAATTATTTATTTTTAGAATTAGTTCATCTAAATTTTTCTGAATGCTACGGATGTTTATGTGCATAATAATTATATCATTGATGTTTTTAGAAATAATTTTGTTACATGAATCAGTACAAATACATTCATATTCTTGAATTTTAATATTTAATTCTAATTCGCTATTTAAGAAATCATCCATTTAATTAATGCATTTTTGGTTGTATTTTGCAATATTATATATAAGTTTTTTTATTCAATGTCGTAGTTTATTCTTTCTTTGGCTAATTTAAACATGTAAGAACGAAACTTACATGTTTCGCTGTTTGTTCGGTGGTCTATTTCATTAATTTTACTGTTGAAGGAGTTTATTTCTTTCTTCTTGTTAGCTGAGTGACAGTTAGCGCATTTGGGCGGCAGTTCCAGGGATTTACATTCGGAGATGGAATGATCTTCTGAACAGTGCTTGCATGTTGGTTTATTCATTTTATTGTAGCATTTTTGTGCTGTGTGTCCGAATCTTTGACAATGGAAACATTGGGTAAGAACGTTACAATCGGTTACATAGATTCTCATGAATCCTAGATGAATTTTTTTTCTATTTATAAGATGTAGTCTCAATTCTGGATTTGTTTGGAGAATTAAGTTTTTGCTGTTAGTTTTTTTGTTCGTAATGATGGCTTTAACTTGTAATAACTGTAATTGTAATAATTTACTTTCAGACGGTATTATAGAACAAATTCAATATAGTGATTTTGCAAGTCCGATTGTACCAGTGATTAAAAAAATGGTAGCATTGGGATATGTGGTGATTACAAATCGACAGTGAATAATCAGCTGTTAGTTGACAAGTAAGGTAAAACACCACATTTCTGACCCTGCTCCAATTTCTGACATATGTAACACAAATTACGATTTTAACAACTGAAGTAACATTCCTACGTATATTTATATTAGCGCATCGAGAATGTTGAACCCCTCTCCCTCTAACCAACGTTTAGTCTAAGGACTATTTGACACCCATTTCTACCAAAATATTATTTAGTATATGATTTTGGTAATTTTATGATATTGCACATTTTTGCACCTTTTTCGGCGAGTAAATCAAATTTTACAAAATGTGAAGACACAGTTCACCAATGTTTTACGTATTGTTTTTTAATGTTTTTCAATGGAGTATTGACCATATTTATACATTTAAAACGGAAAATAATATGTTTCAATAGATTTATGACAGTTTTTGAGCGGTCAGAAATAGGTACCTGTTTCAATAGGGTGACCATATTTTTGACATGTATGTCAGAAAATGATACACCTTCAAAAAATCATGTTCATATTTCTGACCGGTATGTCAGAAATTGATACTCATCATAATTTGGGGGGTTTTAATCCTGACATAAGAAAAACGGCTGTGCGACCTCTCTTATAATAAACTATATTTTGGATTTGATGCCAAAATACCCGACCAAATCGAATAATTAAAAAAATGTTTGCGAAATATCTATTGCCGATAGTGTTATTAATTTATTTGGTATTTTTTAATATAAATTTCAGGCCATTTAAGAAATAGTTTCCTAATGATTTTAGAGGCAAATTTGGCAATGTTTTGTGAGTTTGTGAGTAACAATTTTATTAAATAAATAATTTTACCGAACTAATGCTTTAATAAAATGAAATATAACTCCTGTCATTCTTTTCGTAGATGGGCATAATCTCACCTAACACTGAATATTAGTGAGTTTTGCAAAGCAAATCAAATTATTTTGGTGGCTTTGTACCCAAACGCCACACACATCTTGCAACCGCTGGATGTTGCTGTATTTAGGCCGTTAAAAGTGTCCTTAAAAAAACCTGTCCAGGAATGGTGACTGAAAAATAAGGAAGCAGAAGTAAAAAGGGAAAATTTTGCACTTATTTTAAAAAGCGCGCTAGATAACACGGATATGAAATCGCACCTCAAAAGTGGATTTCGAGTGTGTGGTCTTTTTCCTTTTGATGCAAATGATTACAAAAAAATATGAAAAATATTATTATTCAATGAAAGTGTAAAATCAGTGACTCCAGTAAGCATTGCAGCGGAAGAAGCAATACATTTTGTAAAAAATAATGTATCACCGGTTATATGCCCTCATTCTTTTCCATTCCCTTATTATTCTGCTATTTTGAAAGAATTTCATGAATCGCGCGAGGTTCAGATGGGCCTTGCGGAGTACAAGGCATTATTTGATATTTGGGAAATTATGACCGTAACTGTAGACAATTTTTCGGGGAACTTAGACATTTCGAACATATCATCGGAAATTAATTCTGATAGTATTAAGGGTATAGACCCTCAGTGGATTGCTGATATGAATGACTAAACTATTTTGAATATCCCTTTGAAGACAGTGAAAATAATATGGAAATGTAGAGAAACAAAAAAACATCGAAAATGAATCTTGTCAGCAGGAATACCCTTACTTCATTTAAAAATAGTTTTTTCGGGCGTGTTATCAATCAACCTTCTACTTCTTTCAATGAACGTGCAACAACAAATATACCTATTTTAATTATAATGCTTGTGCCTATTTTAATTTAGATGAATTGTCTGAAGAAGGCAAGATACCGTTAAGTTCCTTGTTGGAGTAAAACAAAGGAAAATAATGTAAGCGATGTTTAAAACCAAATAACAATGTCTTAATTAATGTTCATTCCTGTATAAAAAAAGGATTTTTTTTAAATTTTATGTTTAATAATTAATAAAGTTTCTCCAAAATACCGATTTTTGCTTTAAATGTTGTCCACCTGGCTTTGCACTTTATTTGCATCAAGAATCGAAATATCAACATCTATGTCAGATACTGGATTCATATTGATTTTGGTATGTCAGAAATACGAACAGCCATGTTAATCAATAGGAACATATTGATTTTGGTATGTCAGAAATATGTGTTTTGTTAGCATGTTACATATTAAATGATTTTAAATATTTAACGGTAATAAATTTACCAAAAAGTGAGATTCCGTTATTTGAAATTGAACAATGTTTCCTAAAATTAAAAATTTTGTTTCAGTAATACAAGGTTGATTTTACAAAAAAATATTGAAATTCATGAAAAAAAAAGTGATAGCTTAACGTGTCAAAAATAGGGTGTTTTACCTTACCTGTTGCCTAGGATTGAGGAACTGTTAACTAAAGTAATTGTGGAAAGGTTTTTGCAAAAATTGACCTCAAATTGGCGTATAACCAGTTTGTTTTGAAAAAAGAGTGTAGACGTTTTACAACAATCAATACACATTTAGGGTTATTTCAGTATAAACGGTTAGTTTATGGGTTATCACCCGCGCCTGCTATTTTTGCAAAGGCAATGGCAAATTGTTTGTCAGGGTTACAGAACATGACGTTCTATTTGGATGACATTATCGTGATAGGAGAAGACGAAGATGACTTAGAAAAAAACGTGTGTGTCGTTTTAGAAAGGTTAAAAAGTTGTAATTTAACGGTGAATAGTGAAAAGTGTGAATTCAATTTAAAAGTTATTGAGGTTATAAAATAAGTGAACAAGGGATTCAACCGTGTCAGCGAAATAAGGAAGCCATTTTAAATGCACCGGCACCTAGTGATTTAAATAATTTGAGAAGTTTGTTAGGTATGATTAGTTATTATCGTAATTTTTATTCCAAACACGGCAAATATATTGTCACCATTATACGAATTACTTTAAAAAGATGTTAAGTTTCAATGGGGTACGGAACAAGAAAACAGTTTTGCGATACTTAAAGAAATATCAACTTCTGATAGGATTTTAACGCATTTTGACGAAAATATACCTGTGAAACTTGTCACAGATGGTAGTTTGAATGGGGTCGGAGCGACGTTAATACACGTATTTCAAAATGGCGTAGAAAAAGCAATAGGGTTCGCAAGCAGAACTTTAAATAAAGCGGAAAAGAATTATTCTATTTTAGATATTGAATCAACAGCTATTATTTTTGGAATTAAAAAGTTTTATCAATATTTGTACGGCAAAGAATTTATTTTAGCTGTGGATAATCAGCCGTTAGTCAGAATTATCGGTCAGAATAGACAAATTCCTAAAATCACGGCGTCTAGATTACAACGGTATGCGATTATGTTAAGATCGTTCAATTTTAAGATTGAATATGTAAAGTTGAAAAATAATTGTTCAGACTTTCTGAGCAGGTGTCCAATTGAAAAGGTTAGCTGTGAAGATAATATAGAGTCTGGTTACATTAATTATTTCGAAAATAGCGGGTTTAATTTGTCTTTAGACGTGATAAAAAGTAAGACCGAAAAGGACAATGTGTTAAGTCAAGTAAAAAAAAATCTTATCGAAGGTTGGCCAACATCAGCAAAAAGGGCACAAAATGGTAATTTTAATAGAATTTTTTGGGAAAAAGGGTTAGAATTGTCCTTGATAAATGGATGTATTTTATATCAATATAGAGTTGTTGTTCCTGAGTCTTTAAGACAAGAGGTTTTAAAGATGTTACACAGATCTCATCTAGGGGTTTTTAAGACTAAAGGCATTGCAAAAAGCTTTGTCTGGTGGCCAAAAATTAATCAAGATTTGGAGAAAATAACAGAAAATTGTAGAGATTGTTTAGAAATTAAACCAGAATCACAAAAGAGTTCTTTAGCAGTATGGCCATATGAACCTGAAGTATTATGGTTCATATTGATCATGGTAGCTTATATAACAAAAACTTTTTAGAGGTGGTAGACTCTTCTTCAAAGTGGATCGAGTGTCTGGAAGTAAACAGTCTGTCTTCAAAAGAAAATATCGAAGTACTTCATAGATTATTTTCACAATTTGGTTTTCCAGCAACTTTAGTTAGTGATAATGGTACGTGTTTTTGTTCTGAGAATTTTGAAATTTTTTGTAAGAAAAATGGGATGGAACATATCACTAGTCCAGTTAACAACCCTAGTAGCAACGGACAAGCTGAGAATACGGTAAAGACATGTAAAAATTTTCTTAAAAAAATTTGTAAACATAATAGATTTAGTTCAGATTATAAAGAAAAGTTAGGTAACTTTTTAACAGACTATAGGAATACCGTTCATGCAACAACAGGGTGTGGCCATCTGTATTATTAATGGGAAGGAAAATTAGAACAGTATTTGACTCTCTGATTCCGAGGAAAGTTGAGGATAGAACGAATGGTTCAGGTTCTACTCGACAAAACAAAGTAATGCAAAAGGTTATTCAGAACCAAGTCAATCAGAAAAGACAATATAAGGGTAGAATTAAGTCAGGTTTTAATGTAGGTCAGAAAGTGATGACTAGAGATTTCAGATCGCAGGGTAATAGATTATGGGTCCCTGGGGTTATTGTTGAAAAAAAAAAGGTAGCAAAATATATTTCATAAAAATTAACAAGTCTAATTTGGTGTGGAAAAGACATTTAGACCAGATAAAAAAATTACATGTTTCATGGCAGGAGGGAGATAACCCGGAATTCGGTGCGTCTGACAAGTTGGAACTGTCGACGGACGAATTAGATCTCTCCAGTATGTTACGTAATAGAAGTGTCTCTAATTCTGTTTCTCCATGTTTCAGGTCTAACCCGTGGCAGGGAAGACTTCGTCCTGAGAGTACTTCGCAGTCCAGGAGGAGGAGTGAACGGACGAGAAAGAGAGAAGGAAAACAGAAAGAACGGGGGAAATGTTAGTTAATTTTAAAAAAGTGTTGTGTTAATTTTAAAAATTAAATATATGAAATAATATTGTAATATATGAAATATGTAGAAATAAAAAATAAAATATGTAGCAAGGTATCTCCAATTTTAGTATGGGAGGATGTAAGAAAGGTTTTAGGTGGCATGCCTGCTTTTTGAAAATGCAAGAGAGAGACAATAGACCTCAGTATAAAAGAAGAGGTATGCATCTGCTCGCTCTCTTTCCCTACCGCCAGCTCATTAGATAGCACGTAGCTTATAAACCTGTATTGAAACAATAAATGTTCATCTCGTACATCGTGTTTATTATTAAGACCAAAGTCTACACTCTAAAGTCTGTAAATAACACAGCGGCGTAATGCGGGTTTCGGCCGCCCGGGGCGGAGGAAAATTTTCCCCCGGAGGAAAATAATCCCATATGCCGAGTACTCTTCCAATAAAATAATTCTTATCAATTCTACTACAAATTTATATATAACTGCTGTCAGAAATCGAGAATGGTATGCCTGTGATAGAATTTCTCGTCGTCATCACACATACATATGGAATGCAACTCAAACGCAAAGCTTCACTCGATATACGATGAATCGGCATCTTAGTGTTATATTGATAACACAAAACTGGTTTAAATTAACTAAATATGCGGTGGATCAAAACTACACTCAGAACATGACAATGGTTTTTCTTTGAGTCTATCGGCACTTACATTCTGAACACAAAACTGGTTTTAATTTTAATATGTATGTAGTGATTAAAACTATACCCAGAACCTGAAAATGGTTTTTTCTTTAATTCTGCCGGCACCTACATTCTGAACACTAAACTGGTTTTATTTAAATCTGTATGTGGTGAATTAAAACTACACTCAGAACACTGGAGCGGAGGAAAATTTCGCCTCCCCCTTATTTGGGTACTTCAAGCGGCTGGGGGGGGGGGTTGTATATGGAAATCCTATTTTTTATTACGGCCTATTTTCATACGAGCCGGATTTTTTTGTTTATAAAATCTTAGTTGATTTATTCTGCATTAGAGTCCCCAAATAATAGTTATACACGCGACAGTCAATTTGTCAGATTTTTACAGCATTATGTAACTCAAATATAAAGCTTTTAATCGATGCACGATGAATCTGCAACTCGTTAATTTATCGTTATATTCTGAACACAAAACCAGTTTGTATGCGGTGAATTAAAACTACACTCGGAAAATAAATTTTTATTTTTATTTTATTCTGACATTAAATAAATGGTCTGCAACTCGAATTTTAAACTGCATTTCGAATAACAGAATGTTTTCCTTCGAAATGTGTCAGAAGATGAATCCAACTGGAATTTTACATTCTGAACTGGTTTAAATTAAATCTGTACCTGGCAAATTAAAACTACGCTCAGAACATGAAAATGGTTTTTCTTTGATTCTGGCAGCACACACATAGTCTGCAAATAGAATATTATAACTGAACTTCAAATAAGAGAATGTTTTCCTTCGAAATGTGTCAACTGAAAACTTACATTCTGAACACAAAATTGGTTTAAATTAAGTCTGTGTGCGGCAAATTAAAAGTACACTCAGAACATGAAAATGGTTTTTCTTTGATTCCTGCAGCACATATAGAGTTTGCAACTAGAATTTTATAACTGAACTTCGAATAAGAAAATGTTTTCCTTCGAATTGTGTCAGTAGATGAATCCTCATATGGAATTTTACATTCCGAAAACTGGTTTCACCCTTCGAATAATAAGAAAAAAAATATTTATAAACTTTTGCCTGATAATGATCGCGTCCAAAATTTTCGGTTCTTCCCATGCATTTTAAATGTTCCTTTTATTGTTTTTTATATACCCTTTTGCAAAAAACAAAATTGTTATAGTGAACGTATGTCTTGCAGTATGAAAGAGACATGCGTGTATGAGTGAGACAGCATGCGGAACGTATAAAAGGCGTGAATGTTGTCTACTCGTCCTCTCTTTGCATTTAGGCTTCCTGCGAAGCACCTCTGTACGACCTCGGAATAAACAGTAATAGTCTACCCACTTCTATTTATTGCCATCCCACTGAGATCACCATCAAGAGGAATCTGGATCCACCACAAGGAGTCCAGAGTAATGTATATAACCGGCCACGGTCATTACATTTGGCGCAGCCGATAAAGGACAAAATTTAGGCAGCAGCAATCACATTTGGCGCAGCTGAAAAAGGAACCACGGGCAGCCAAATCATCACATTTGGCGCGGTCGGAAAAAGTACCACGGGCAGCCAAATTATTACATTTGGCGCGGTCTGAAAAAGGAACCACGGGCAGCCAAATCATCACATTTGGCGCGGTCGGAAAAGGAACCACTAGCAGCCAAATTATCACATTTGGGCAGCCGAAAAGGAACCACAGCATCCGAGATGGAAGCTACAATGGTCAACCTGTAATCGGGCAGACAAAGGCCAGATCATCATTGCGGAGCAGGAAGGAAGCAAGAGCAGCAGAAGAAGCATCCTGGAAACATCAAGGCCCTGGAGGAGTATTCGCGTAAGGCGTGGATACAGCAGTTCCGGATCTTCAGGAGAAGAGCTAGGACCTGGTGCAGACCTCACGGAAGGCGCATAGAAGGAAGACTAGGGTTCAGGAGTGAGAGACGGGTCGCGGAAGGGCGAGATCGGGCAGCATCCAGTCATCAGAGTCGTGAGTTGAGTGCTGTTTGTAATTTTTTCTGTTTTTTTTTAATTGATTGCATCTGTGTGGAAATGGAGGGAGGAGAACTGCCCAGGTTTTGTCATTTGAGGGACAAGCTGGAGACATTCGTCCTTCAGTACGAACAGTTCATCCTCGTCAATGATGACAAATTAAATTCGGTAGAGAAAAAGAGAGCGGTTTTAATATCTCATTTACACACAGAGACAATAGATTTATTGATTGATTTGTGTTTTCCTAAAAAAATTACAGATTTTACGGTCGAAAATTTATTGTTATTACTAGAGAATCATGTAGGTATCAAAAGAAATGTGTTCAAGGAGCGCGAAATTTTTTTGCTACGAAACAAAAAAGTACAGAATCTGTTAATGATTTTATAGCACGGTTAAGAAATCTCGTTAGATTTTGCAAATTCGAAGACAGACTTGAATATAATTTAAAAGATGTTTTTGTCACCGGTCTTCGAGTGGGGCGTATTAAGGAGAAATTATATGTAGAGGCTGAAAACTTTTCATTAAAAAAGGTTATAGAATGTGCTATTGCCATGGATTCGTTCGAGGTAATTAATAAGCAAATTAAAACGGAAAGTGTAGATATTGTTTTTAAAAATAGACTGAACAATTTGTCACAAAAACAAAATTCGACGGGTAAACATTTTTCAAGACCTACGGACAAGAATGTTACATCGTTCAGAGCGAAATCAGCAGACCGAACGAAATGTAAACATTGTGGTAGTTATCACGAATCAGTAAATTGTAAATTGAAAGACGTGTTTTGTTATAAATGCAGAGGAAAAGGGCATATTAGTAAAATATGTCGCGGTTTAAATAATAAAAATATTTCTTCAGTGTTTGTTAATACGCAGGAACATAAAAAAATGTTTCGGATAAACTCAGTATATTGTGAACCAATATTGTGCAAAATATTAGTGAATAATGTGGAACTAAACGGGTTATTGGACACAGGAGCGGCAGTTTCGATTTTAACAGACAAAGATTATGTTAAACATTTCAAACAGTTGGATTTAAAATCAAAGGATTTAACCTTAACGGGTTACGCTAACTGTAAGTTGAATTTATTGGGTTGTATCTTATTAACAGTTGATTTTAACGGTTGTAGGGAAATGTTAGAATTTTGTGTAGTAAAACATGGAACAACTACTGTTCTGGGGCGTGATTTCATTAAAAAATTTAATATTGGATTTACGGGGTTACAATCTACTTTATCCCAGGAGGGAAGTGAAAATTATTCTCACAATATGGTTGAAAATAATAGTACTGTAGTAGATAAATTAATTCGAAAATTCCCGGAGGTTTTTTCGGAGAAACTGGGTAGATTCAATAAATATAAAGTGCATTTGAAATTAAAAGAGAATGCGGAACCGAAATTCTGCAATCCGAGAAATATACCGTTTGCTTTAAAAGCAAAGGTTGAATCGGAATTGGGCCGTTTGCAATCGGAAGGTATTTTAGTTCCGGTAAATTATAGTAAGTTTGCATCACCAATCGTTCCCATAGTAAAAAGTAATGGGGAAATAAGGATTTGCGGTGATTATAAGGCAACAATAAATCCACAGCTAGTGGTAGATAAATATCCCATGCCACGGATAGAATGGTTGTTTTCTCAAATGGCGGGTGGAATATTTTTTTCCAAGATTGACTTGCGGCAAGCGTACCTACAATTAGAACTAGATGAGGAAAGTCAAGAATTCACAACTATATCTACTCATTTAGGATTGTTTAAATTCACGAGATTAGTGTTTGGGATTAATAGCGCGCCGGCTATTTTTTGTAAAACGATAGCTTCGTGCTTGCAAGGTTTGAAAAAAACAGCTGTATTTTTAGATGATATTGTGGTAACAGGAGATTCGGAAGAAGAACATAATGAGAATTTAACAGCAGTGTTAAATAGATTAAAAGATTGTGGATTTAGCGTAAATATTCACAAGTGTATTTTTAAGGCGTCATCAGTAACTTTTCTAGGGTTTGAAATTTCAAAAGAAGGAATTAAACCATTGAAAGACAAAACTATCGCTATTAGTAAAGTATCGCAACCTAAAGACATTACTGAATTACGAAGTTTTTGGGGTTAGTGAACTTTTACAGGTCATTTGTACCTAATATGTCTGTACTATTAGATCCGTTACATAATTTATTGAGGAAAAATACACATTTTGATTTTAATCAAAATTGCTTGGAAGCTTTTAATAAAATTAAGTCAATTTTATGTGATGATAGAGTGCTAGCTCATTATGATCCGGATGTAACATTGAAGATTGTGACGGATGCCTCAACAAAAGGGTTGGGGGCGACACTTTTACATTGTTACGATAATAATTTACAGAGACCGATTTCTTTTGTTTCTCGAAAATTAACTGAAGCAGAAAAGAAATATTCAATTTTGGATTTAGAAGCAACAGCTATTGTGTTTGCGTTGAAAAATTTTTTTGAGTATATTTATGGAAGGGAATTCATTTTAGAAATAGATAATGAACCGTTATGTAGAATTTTTGGGGATAAGAAAGGTATCCCAGTATTAGCGTGTAACAGACTTCAACGTTATGGTGTAATTCTTTCGTCGTTCAATTATAAAGTACAGTACGTGAAATCGGCATTGAACTGTTCGGATTATTTGTCTCGCGTTCCTGTCGAGGAACCAGTTCACGTAGAGAATGACTTTGATACTCAAATTCTAAGTTTATTAAAAAATAACAGAAATTTACCTATAGATGTCGAGGAAATTAAATCGGAATCAAGTACAGATAAAATTTTATTGGAAATTAAACATTATCTCAGAACTGGGTGGCCAAATAAAATTAACAAGGATGATTCAAAATGGTTTTACTGGATTAAACGGAATGAATTATCCATAATTGATGATTGTTTTTTCTGGAATCATAGGCTAATAATTCCAGTAATTTTAAGAGAAAAAATTTTAAACTTATTGCATAGATCTCATCTGGGTGTAGCAAAGATGAAAGGTTTAGCCAGAGGTATATTTTGGTGGCCAGGGATAGATGGAAATATTGAACTTTTAGCGAGAGGATGCGAAATTTGTTCAGAGGTTCAACCTTCTCAACCAAAGAGCGAATTGACTCCGTGGCCTATAACTGAAGAAATATGGAGTAGGGTGCATATTGATTATGGGGGCCCAGTTGCAAATAAATATTTTCTTGTGATTATTGACTCAACCTCAAAATGGTTAGACTGTGTAGAGGTAAATTCTCCCAATTCGTATAACACTATTAAAATATTAAAGGGTTTATTTACTTATTTCGGGAGTGTACAGACAATAGTGTCAGATAATGGAGCCGCTTTCATGTCAGCGGACTTCAAAGAGTTTTGTGAGATGAATAACATCAAACATTTAACTACTCCGGTAAATCATCCACAATCAAACGGTTTAGCAGAAAACGCGGTTCGAACGTGTAAAAATTTTTTTTTAAAAATGATGATAAGAAATAAGTTTCAGTCAGGTTATGAGGAAAAATTAGGAAATTTTTTAATTGATTACAGAAATGCACCACACTGTACAACTGGCTTAGAACCTGCAGTTGTAATGTTTGGAAGGAAACTAAGGTCTAACTTAAACAGTTTTGTACCGAGAGGGGGAGTAAGGATAATATAATTAAGAAAGAAACTAAAATTAAAATGTCTAAATGTCAGGAAAATCAGAAATATTATTATAAGAGAAATAATAAAGATTCGAGGGTTTTTTCGATTAATCAAAAAGTAATGGTTAGAGATTTCAGAGACCAAAACAATGATAAATGGGTACCAGGGAAAGTACATAAACAATTAGGGAAAAAACTTTATATAATTGAAGTAAAATTAAATGGTTAACTTATGTATTGGAAAAGGCATTTTGATCAGTTGTCTAAATTGTGTGTATCATGGGAAAAGAAACCCAGCAATCCTTATATCGCGTCTGAGACGAAGAGACTGTCGTATGACGATTACGATGTCTCCAGCTTTGTGCCGGACGACAGACTAATGGGTGTTTCTCCTTCTCCTTCCAGCTCCAGTGATCCAGTGGCTTCCACGTCGGGAAATTGGAAGGACTGACTTCGACCACGGACACACAGATGAGTCAATGAAGACAGGACTCAGCTCTCGACTCAACATGTGACAAATGAATTACTTACATTGTAAATATTGGAATATTGTATGTATTGTAAATAATTATCCGCATCATGTTGTGTAACTGTCTTCAGATTTAAGTGTGGAGGGATGTAGTGAACGTATGTCTTGCAGTATGAAAGAGACATGCGTGTATGAGTGAGACAGCATGCGGAACGTATAAAAGGCGTGAATGTTGTCTACTCGTCCTCTCTTTGCATTTAGGCTTCCTGCGAAGCACCTCTGTACGACCTCGGAATAAACAGTAATAGTCTACCCACTTCTATTTATTGCCATCCCACTGAGATCACCATCAAGAGGAATCTGGATCCACCACAAGGAGTCCAGAGTAATGTATATAACCGGCCACGGTTCTAAAATCTAGATAAAGTAATTTTTCGGACGTGCTTATTAGAACATTATTGTTTCTAAATATTAAAATTTTGATATTGAAAATGTGAATTGGCTCAAAAATACACGCCTGAGAACTTTTCCATTTCCATAGAATAAACTTTAAATTTTTAATATAGATTTCTTTTTTTTTTAAATTGTAATAAAACTGTATCTTAACCTTTTATCGCAATCACAAATTTATTTTTAAATTAACTGTGTGGGGCATAACTTTATAGTTCTATTTTTAAAATAAATGTGTGGGAGAATTTGCGTCTCCTGTGATTAGACGGGTTAAATAAAATCTGTATTTGGCGAATTAAAACTTCACTCAGAATATGAAAATGGTTTCTTTTTGATTCTGGCAGCACATAAATTTTATAACTGCACTTCGAATAAAATAATGGTCTCATTCGAAATGTATCAGCAGATGAACACACAACTGAAATTCATTCGTTAATACATTCATAAATTCTGGTTTTAATTAAGAGTGAACCTGTTTGCGAGTTATCAGCTTTAATTAGAATTACTCTCATAATATGCGTGCGGTTTTCCAACGAATTGCAAAATTTGCAGCTTAAATAATATAATTATAGATATTTTTAAAAAACAATAAAAAAAAGAGTTGGATTCGTAAACGAAAGTATCATAGAACATTTTCAAATAATTATTTGAAATAGTTTAAATTTTATCATTTATTGTGAAAATTTGCCGCCCCCCTTAAAAGTGCCGCCCGGGGTGGGCCGCCCCCGCCCCCTACACGCCATGCCACTAAAATAACACGTAAGCTCCACTCGGGACCTATGTCATCTTAGGGGATGCTGTGTGGAGGGTCTTTTTAAGGATGGGTAGGATAGGAAGTTCTGGGAAGGAAAAAGGCGTGAGGGGTGGGTAGGAATCTGGAGGCCACTGTATCCGGGAGTAAATCCATACCTCTAACTGCGGTACAAGGCCATTAATTCGACCGGAATTGACCTTTTACCTTGACCTTTCCAGCCGGACTCTTTCGAACCATTGGTCGAGAGAATCCGGCTGGAATGGTAAAAGGTCTCCCTCAACCAGTCTATTTCGATCTGGCCCGCTACGCAGCATGTGGGCAGACGCATCCTCCACCAAGACCCGCACAAAAGTCACCCCATAAACCCGGGCACCCCTGCTAAATCACCAAACGTGGCGAACCACTTGGGGTGACCTATGGCAGAGGTGTTCGTTATCCAATAAATGGTTCCCGGGGCGGCGGCACCCGTACCCGCTTCCTTTCAAAAATTCCCGTAAGTAAGTGGAAAAGTAAGAAAATCACAAAAAATATAAATCCGTACTCAACGCCATCTCTGATACTGACAAAAACAAAACACGACAGTTGGGCACCGATAATTGTAATTTTTAGTTCACTGTGTAATTTTTTAACCTAATTTAATTCAACAGTTACTGATTCTGAGGCGGTACGAAGTACGTCGGGTCAGCTAGTTAAATATAAATCACCAGTGATACACCGCGTATATTATTAATAAAGGCATAACAAAACAATAAAATATATGATAAATCACACAATAAAGGTAGTTGTCAAAGAGTTGCACCCGCGATTCTAACAACACAATCGCGGGTACAACCAATTTGATTTGTGGCGACACATCATTATCAACTTCGCCATCAAAAGAAGACACGAGAAACATCTAATATTCGCGCGGCGCCGGCACTTGCCTAGATACCTACTTATGCCGGCCGCGATGTACTTGTACTTTGCTCGCCTGCCGCGGCCGTCTCGATGAATTATAATATCGCCACCGCCTAGAAAGGTCTGGAGTTTATAAGCCGCCTAAATATTCAGTACCGGGTATGTTCGAGTACCTTCTAGTGTACACATTGCCGGCGAATGGAACATTACTCCACCGGTCGCGCTGGTATATATAAAGCGACTAAACTCGGCGCTCGCTCAGTCAGTATCAGACCACCAGTCGGTCAACATCTCAGCATGTAACGATCTCCGCACAAGTGCTCCTGCATGGCATCTCTACACATCCAGGGCAGCTTCCGCGAGGACTCCTTCACGTCTCATCTACAAGGCCCATCGTGTCTTCAGCTCCGCAGAACAGCTACATCCCGCGACTTACAAGGCTTGCGTCACCTTCAGTCCAGGGATCAGATCACCATTTCATGGCACACCGAAGCGCACCGTGCTTAGCTGCCATGGAAACACGCTCCGCCTCGCCAGGACTACCTGCTGGTGGCTCAGCTCACCGAGCCACTCACCGTTCATCTCCGCGACTCAAAGCGTCGAGCAACGGCCTGGAAGATAGGTCATCTCCACCGCCAAGGTGTTGAGCAACTCGCTGACCTTCACCACACCATCTCCATCACCTCCGTGCGCCTGCAGCATTTCATCCACGGCACTCCGCATTACATCATGTTACCACTTCACCGACCCTCGCTACGTAGCTACAATAAAAGACTGACTCACTACACCGACTGATGCCTTTCATTTTTCGTCCCGTCTCTGCCGATACGGCCCACTCCCTCAGATTCAACGATTTTTTTTTTTTACAGTGAATACCGCACAAGAATCTCAACTGCTCCCGTCTGGATCCAGTGAGACTATGGCATCCCCAATTGGGGTATGTTGTGAGACTGAAGGTAGTGGGGAGGGGAAGGAGGTGGGGAAGAGGAAGGTTGGGAAGTACCTGGCTATTCAGATCTGGTCACCAAACACGGCTAAAGCCATTTTCAAGCAACGTTTCAATTCTGAATGGTGGTCTTACACCAGGGCTATACTGATAGTATCTTCCACTCTGGAACATGCCGCAAATATACTATATATTATTTTAAATGAATTAATTGTGAAATAACACAAATTAATCAAATAAAATTTATTTGCCCATGCCGGGTTCGAACCCGCGACCTCCGGATTGTGAGTCAAGAGTCTTACCCACTGGACTACGGAGGTCGTCAACGATTATTTCAATCCAGGTAACATTATCTCTTAAAAACGTTTTATTTAAGTTTGCCTTGGATTTCTTCTTACTTTTACAAAGTTTCAAAACGTTAGCACTTTATTTCTGTGAAAAACACTAACTTTCATATCTTTTGTATCGCGAGTGCAACAAGCTAACAGTGACTTCTTGTAGTCAATGATGCTTAAAAAATAACAATAAGTACTTACCTACATCTTTCGGCACATAAGAATAAATAAATATTGTCACTACAAGTTTAGCGGTAAAATATAACATTAAACTATCGGTAACAGCTGTTTCGCGCCAAAGTTGAGTGTGTGATTTTGCAGTGTATACCAATTCTTCGAATGACAATGTTTTCAAGCGCGCCAAAAATTTCGCTATGAAGAAAAATCCAATTTTTTTATTATTATATATTGACCTTCTTCTTTGCACTGATATCAAAAAAGGTACAAATACTGTGATTTATTAATTAATGTCGAGAATCGTCTACAGCGGAATCGCCCTTTTGTAAGAAAGAAAAAGTTAATGAATGGAAACTATCACGGAAAATTTCAGCCATAACTTGTATTTTTTAAAGTTGTTTCTTATACGTGTTCATACTGTAATTTAATAAATAACGTTCACATTTATAATGTAAAAATACATTTTTAGTTGTTCACGCTTATAATTTATATAATGTAATTAACAATTTTATTTTAATTAAAGGCTTTATTGTATCCAAAGCACATTTTTGTATTTATAATCTAAACCGATCCGTAGTGAAGATTAATGTAAAATAGTGATGTATTGAATTTAATTTTTATATTTGTCGTAGCACGAAAATGAACGCTATATACTATAGCTACTACAGAATATCACGGCTGCACAGTTGAACATGCATTGAATATCATGTAATATCATTGTACGGAAACACCTCTTCCGGCTTGTTTTCTATGATCAAAACTACAACTGTCTCAAGCTCTTTGGTTTCTTGCTATTTCCGAACTATTAAAATAATATTTGAAAAGCACACATTCATCTTGCAGACCGTTTGCAAGCTCCTCCGAGTGGAAACTTTGCAACAACTCTTTGGCTATATTCCTTATTTCTTCTTCATCTTTTCCTTAAGAGGAGTCTTAAGAGGAATGACGACTCGTCATTAACATTGTCATTAGCCATCTTTTGTCTTTTTAGCTCACTTAAAAGCGGTTTGATAACGAATTGGAAGAAATGCATGCACTCGACGATGGTTACTTGATTGCAATAAGACTTCTCCCTCGCGAGATTCATCACAACGATGTTTTCTTTTGATGGGGCGTTTTTGGGAGCTTTAAATTCATTAACGTGAGATATCCTTTTTTCCGGTATCTTCATAATTTCGAAAGAATCTCTTTTATTTACAATTAATAAATTTAATAATTCTTTATTCGTAGTTTATTACCTGAAATGACTTCCAAGGCAATATCAACCCCCTGCAGACTTTTCGAATTTTTTGCATCAAATTTCGAAGAAAATTTTTCGGTTCCGTGAAAGTTCTATTCAAGTTCTGATATTATTTGAGTTCTGTGAAGTAGCTGGCCATAATAGAACTTGAATAAAAATTTGACGGAACTTGAAAATTAACGTCTTAATTTATTGAATTGTACAAATTCTATGAAATATCACGTCCTTAGTGTTTTGGAAATTTTTGCATGTTCTCAGAACAAAACCGAGACATTTTGTTGCTTTAAGTATTGTGATCAACATGTTTCTCAAAGGTAAGTATAGAGTTCAAAAGGACTCCGAGATCACATATATAAATTTTATTTGTTACCAGCGATCCAGAAATGGTGTAATCATGCAGTAGGTATTTTCACACGGTTGCGTGTGAATGTGACTTTGAACCTTTCGAAATATTGATAAAAAGCTTTGTATCTGAGATAGCAATCCGTCAGTCGGTCAAGATCTGCTTGTAAACTCACACAGCAGTCCGGGGCATAAAGTAATGCATAAATCACCTTACAAACACTACCGCGATTCAGTCGCGCTACCGACTGAATCGCGGTAGGGATTGTAATGCATAAATCACCTTACACACACTACCTCGTTTCAGTCGCCCTACGCGCTTCGTTGCTTTATCTGTTTATGTGAGAGTGACGACCATAATTATAGAAGGGTTAGCAGAGAAGATGGACCGCGTTTTTTTTATACTTCAAAAAAAATATTTTTACATTGAAAATTTTTTTGAACAAAAAAAACTTAAGAAAATAATTTTCAATGTTAAAAAAAATTAATAATTTAAAAAAAAACGCAGTCCATCCTCTCTGCTAACCCCTCTATAATTACGGTCGTCACCCTCACAGAAACAGAAAGAGCAACTAAGCGCGTAAGGCGACTGAAACGAGGTAGTGAATGTAAGCTGATTTATGCATTACAATCCCTACTGCGATTCAGTCGGTAGCGCGAGTGAAACGAGGTAGTATTTGTAAGGTGATTTATGCATTACAATCCCTACCGCCTTTCAGTCGGTAGCGCGACTGAAACGCGGTAGGGATTGTAAATACGCGTCCGGGGAGCTTATAGCAAGGTATGTTTTCATATCGTCAGTAAATAGCAATATTTGAGCGTTGTGAAAACGGTTCCATGCCAACTCAGAATTAAGTCAAATCAACACCTCTTTGAAAAGTCATTAACAGCTTTGAAAAAATCATTTTAAAATAGCCCGTAACCCTAACCTAACGTAAACTATTTAACCAAATTTTAATATTTTTTTCATCACTCTTAATGACTTCTCAAGTGAAATTCTAAGTTGTCCGGTCACCGTGAAAACATGTTGTAATATCATTTACAGTATTTACACAGATAGAGAAAATCAAATGGACCCCTGAGGCACACAGGAAGTGATGAGTTTCCAGGTATAGGAAAACCCATCCAATGTGACAGCCATCTGTTCATTACGTATGAAGATACCCAACGGAGGAGACTTCCATAAATACTATGATTTTCAATTTTTTAAAGCAGGACGCTGTGGTTGATCTTGTCAAAAGCTTTGCTAGGTTATTGGTGGGTTTCTTCATTTACCGAGAATGCTAAATGCAATGCTAATTGTAAAAGTAAACGGTCAAATGCATAGAAATTTTTAAATTTCGATCGTTTATTTTTACAATTAGCATTGCATTTAGCAGTCTCGGTAAATGAAGAAACCCACCCTTACTTATAGACTATATCAACTTGGACACATTTATCCATGTAGGCAGACAAGAAATTTGAAAAGATTATGAGATTGGTAGCAACAGAGCGACCTGCAAAGAATCCATGTTGAAATTCATTGATCGATTTCTTTACCACCGGGTTATAGATTACATTTTCGAGCACCTTTTAAAAATGCAAAGCTTCGAACTTCGAACCATAGTTATCTGCTCCACACTTATTTCCCGATTTATGAATTGGTGTGAAGTAGGCTCTTTTCCATTTTTCTGGAAATGTACCTGTCAGTCTTGAGCGACTTTATCAATTGACAGCGAAAGTGACAAGCGATTTGCGCACTCGGTAATAAACAAATAACCATCTGGCTCCGCCCCCTTGCTAGAATCGAGCCTTTTTAAAGATACAAGGTCAGCAACAATAAAATAAAACTGATCCCATCGCACCATTTACACAAACCTGCTCAATCAGGGAGTCATCACAGAAAGTCCCCAGAGGGTCAGCTGGTAGACGGAATGGACATAATCAGCAAATAAATCACAGACTGCCTAGCCGACTGCTGATATTGAGAGTCTCAAAGGTGTCGAGTATTGCTTTCAGTATGTCTCCTGATTTGTGACCATTATTAGAAAGGGAGCATAAAAATCATTCAACGGGTTGTCCGTTTTCTTTTGTAACATCAGGGGTAGAGTCGACACATCGGTGTCATTATGGTAAAAAGCCACAGTAAAATTTTCACTTTTTCCAGTAAACTTCATCGCGAAAATTATAAGAGCTGCAGAATCTTTCAATTCGGTAGGTGTAAAAGGGTAAATTGGAGAAAGGTACCTAAGTACAGACTTCAATTACCTGGACAAGTTTTCCAATACCTACCTACAAATCGCCGGGAAGTGTATGAGTTTGTGTGTGTGTGTGTATGTAGTGTGAACGTGCCTCATTCATTAATATTTGAACCCACACAACGTATTAGCAAACTTCTTTGCGATCAAGATAATATGTAACGAAAGTTACCGACGTGACATCCTTATTTAACTGGAGCAATGAAAACAAAATAAATATAATATATTTGTATGGATCTGTTTATGCAACACGAACGCCTACTTACAATTTACAATAAATTTCGTAACAAGAAGCACGTACCTATCCAAAATTACTTGGATTCAGTAACATTATTTTCTTATAATATCCCCTTTATTGTACTCTTTATCGTTAAAAAAATATATTGTATAAAAAAATTAAATAAAATTTGTTTTCGATTCGTTGAAAATTCCCCAATTTGCTGGGAATTTTAAAGATTTTTCAAGAATTGGGTACTTTGGAGAAGCTTTTTTTGCGATTAATCCGCGGATTCTGGGTATTTCTTAATTATCCATCCATTTTGAACACTTACATTTTCATAATCGTGAGAATGTGGCATAATTTCGTCTTCTTTAACTATTTACAGCCTGAACGAATGAGAAAATCATAAAATGACTAGATAATAAAAAATTTATGATAATTTCAATAAAATATAATCCATTAGTACGAACTACAACAGCGCAACATCACTATACGTTCAAGGGTTAAAAATTATTCAATAAATTACCCCTAGATATACGATGGGAAGAAAACTACGACACATATTAAAAAAAAATTGAAATACTCTAGTACCACCTCATAACTTTAATTATTGTTTAGAAATATGTTTTGCCTTATCGATCCTTTGAATCATTTATTAACTAACATATAATTTTATTACATGTATCGTATTTTCTATAAAATCACTATAAGTTTTTGTAATAATATTTTTAATTTATATACTTAGATGTAAAAGTATTTTATTTATTTATTTATATTCCTTTATTTTTCCCATATTTTACAATTTATATTTACATATTTTGAAAATCATAAACAATAATGTGGGAACCCACTAAGGCGCAGCCTGTGCGTGGGTAATATAGTTAATATAAGTTTTATTTAGTACCTAGAAAAAAAAAACAGGGGTATATAAAGCAAAAACAAAAATTGTTTAAACAGTTTGTACAAAAAGTGTATACAATAGTGTACGGTTAAATACGTGTAAAGTGTAATAAATGATACATTGTAATAATAGGTGTAAAGTTTGTGAGAAAAGTGATATAAAACTAAATAAATAGAGTTTTTAGAAACATAAAGTGAAATAAAACTAAATAAATAAAGTTTTTACATATGTATGGTTTAGCCATAATTTTAACTCTGTTATGAAATGCCTAAGTTTAGTTGCAACTTGAATATGTTTTGGTAAACTATTGAAGGTACGAGGTCCAATAAAGCTACTGTGAGTTTGCATTTGTTTTGTGAGTGTTTGGGGGGTATAGAATACATTATTATTTCTAATGTTGATTCTGTTTACATTTTTTTCGAATTTGTTTATGTTTTTAAAGATATATTTCATAGTTTGCAGTATAAATAGTTTACGGAGACTGAATAGTTTAGATTCTTTGTATAAAGCATCTGTCGAAAATGTTTTAATTCTATTATGCATAACTTTGATAATATAATTTTGAGTTGTTTGTAAAGGTTTTATATATTTAGTTGTGCTCTCCTAAACACAAGCAACTGCTTTATTAGGAGAGCGATTGAAATATTGTTGTTTTATAATGTTGTAAAATTGTAATTATAATAAATGTTTCAGTGAATAAAAAAAATAAAAATAAAAATTTCATTATGGAGGCAAAGAAACTTGTGGGGAATGTAAAAATCTATTGTGGGTATTTTAGAAGTTGTGTATTGGCAACCCTGACAATCGATCCAACTGTCAACTATATTATTATTTGTATACAATATTATTTTAGGTTATACGTAGTGACACTTCGTTTTGCGGTCGGTTTTATCCACATAATGGAGTAAAATCTTACTATACGAGTTGAATGATTGGGATTTAATCGATAGTTATAATATGGTATTGTAATGTATGCAAATTGAATTGACAAATATATCCTCAATTTGATATAAAAATACAAATACCCTGACACCTAAGATGAAGATATCGACTCACATTTTCCAAAACTGTTTTCAAAAATCGAACATCATGGGATGTTTGAATAAGTTATTTTGTCGTGGGATTTTATCTAAAATTTCGTTGGACATGTTGCCTTTTGGAATTATTCCCCTTCTTATGTTTCTCTCTTCTTATTCCTTTTACATTATGATCGGTGTATTCATCGGCACAGCACTGTTTTTATTTTATGTGAGAAGGCGGCTTTGGTTAGTTCGACCAAGGTAAGCATTTATTTACAATACAACCAAGCTAGATATCCCAAACTTTTAGAGTTTTTGAAATCAACCCGACTTTATAATGATAATTTCAATACAACAGAACCAGTGAAAAATTGGCCGCAGTGAAATCAAATTATTATACTTATTACAAAATTAGTACCGATTTCAATTAATTGTTTCTCGTTTCACCACGGTAAATCTCGCAGTAGGTACTGCGCTGGTTTTTTTTTAAATAACCTCAAAAGCGCTTCAAATTATTATTAGTAAAATTAGCCCAATAACTAACAGGTTGAAAAAAACTTAATCCTGACCTTAACCTTCCATCTTTTTTTTAAACAAGCAATTTACCCTAAAAAGAGTGCTTTGTGGAACCTTCCATCTTTAGGAATGGTTGAAACTAGGTTTATCTGTTTATTTAAATAAAGCCAACTGTGGCGGACATCGGGCGGGCGGAGTTGGTTTGGGTTTTTTCAAACCTACTTTTTTATTCCAAGATTGATAAAATTTAGCACACTTGATCTTCAAAACAAGAGGAAAGTCACTGTCTAGGTCTGATTTCGATAAACTCTGCGTAAAGCCCGGGCTACATCGGAAACTGCAGCCAGTTTTACAAAAAAAAGACAAACTGATAAAAATTTACAAATTATTTTTAATTAAACCAATTTAAAAACATGAAAGAATGAAAAGAATTTTGAACCAGTTGAACTGAAGTTTAAAAAAACATATTGTTTTCAATTCAGACAAATGATAATGAAGAAGAAATGTGTGCAACTGGTGATTGCAACTACATAATTTGGGAGGCATATGGGTACTGCCGCCCAGGGAAACATTTATTGGATAACCAACACCTCTGCCATAGGTCAACCCAAGTGGGTTTGCTGACTGAAGTTTGGTGACTTAGAATGGGTGCTCGGGTTGATGTGTGTTTAGGTCTTGGCGGCAGATATACCTGCCCACCAGCTGCGTGGCGGGCCGGATCGGGAGAGGCAGGTTTTGGAAAACCCTTTAACCTCTCCAGCTGGTCTCTCCTGACCCATCGTTTTACAGTGCAGCGGGAGGGATGGATTCACACGTCCTTTACTCCTGGACACACTGACCCTTAGATTACTACCCACCCCTCATACCTTTTTCCTTCTCAGAATTTCCTCTCCTTCCTTTCCTTAAAAAGACCCTGCACTCGTCATTCCCAAATACGACATAGGCCCTGAGGGAAATTATTTTCTTCAAGTGCCTCCTGTGTGGGGTGAATGTAAAAAAATTTCAAACATTACTTATGTCTTGCGTTTTACTACTATTTCATTTCTTGCAACTAAAATAGTGCTAACTTACAATGTATCCTGTGAACTATGTAGGTAACACTTAATAGTAATAAATAGCATTACTATCTAGTATTTATATTTCAGGTCCACATTCTTCCTTGTATGGATTATCTCATCGGTTATTTGGCTTACGCTTGTTTTCAATATTTTCGTGATAATGCTCCTTGAAATTCTACCGGAAGAAAACTTCCTCCTCGTGGCCCTGACCTTTGCAGGGGTGGGGTGCCTCTACCAGGCCAAGATGAAAGCACAGAAAACCTTACTGCCTTTCAACAAGTCTTCCTATATTAATGGAGATCATGAGAAGGAAGAAGATGCTGCCAATCTACTAAAGTAAGTTGAATTCATTATTCATTTTGCTCAATATAAAGTAAATTGAATTGATTGATCATTTTGCTCAATATATGAAGTTGAATTCTTTGGTTATTTTTTCCAACATAAAGTGTGTAAGGGGGCATACATTAATTACGTGAGCAGTTATTCTTCCAATCTCAACCCCCAGTGAGATAAATTTGGGCCATTTCATATATTCTTTTCAAGTAACGTGAGATTTTGCTGGACCCCCCTCGCCCCTTTTATGCTCACGTAATTAATGTGTGCCCCTAGGTTGAATTCATTGGTCATTTTACTCAATATAAGTGTGCAAGTTGAATTCATTAGTCATTTTGCTCAATATAGTAAGTTGAATTCATGGGTCATTTTGCCCAATATAAAGTGTGTAAATTGAATTCGTTGGTCATTTTGCTCAATATAAAGTAGCGATGTGTAGGATCAGCTGGAGTGGGCTCTTAAACTCGGGTTCTTCGCGTGAAGCGGCTCCTACTCCCTTTTTAAATCGACTAATCCCAAAGAACCCGGTACAGTACTTGTAGCCAGAACTCGGCGGGCCGAGCCACAGTCGGGTGGCCGCGGGGTGCGGTGTGGTGGCAGTTCGCACTCAACAAACCCGTGCGCCACGGTCCGAGCCACATGTGCGAGTCGGGAGTCGGTGGCGCATTCGAGTTTTTCTGCGTGCGGGCTCCGGCTCCGAGGTGGAACCCGAGCGTCTCAATTCGATCCATTCGGGAGTAGGTCGCGCATTCGAGTTTGCGAGCTCCGGCTAGGGTGCAATCCAAGCGTCTCGGTTCGAGCCGTTTGCGAGTCGGAAGCAAGTTGCGCGTTCGAATTCTTTTGCGCGTTCGAATTCTTTTGCGCGCTCGGGCCATTCCCGAGTCGGGAGGGGCTCCCGGGACCTGCTCCAAGAACTCAAGTACTTTTAAAAGGAAGCATATCTCGGAGGCCTCTGGAAAAATGCAGAACTTACCCATCTCTAATATAAAGTGCATATAATTTGAATTCAAGGGACACTTTATTTAAAATAAAGAAGACAAATTCAAATTCATGAGCCATTTCATTCAATATAAAGTAACTCTTTTTCATAGGTCATTTTGTACATTTTTTTAAATTACCAACCAAGGCTTGGTGAGTTCAATATCTCGACTAGCTAAGTCCTCGGTAGTAGGAGATTTTCAAATATTGTCGGAATATTCGTAACCTGTGAATGACATAACCAATTCAAGGGTCATTTTGCTTAATATTAAATAAGATTGAAATAATAATAGGCCACCTGCATGGATTTCATAACGACTTGGAAAAAATCGTGTGGATAGATTTTTTTTACCAAGATTACGAAAATGTTAGTAAAAGTTTTTAGAAATGTACAGTTTTTTTTATTTTTAAATAAATAAATCCATTATTTGTGCTCGTTACGTCACTACATGAAAATGTCCCGTCTCCGAAAATGTTCCTATTAATTGTAATAACCGTGGCCGGTTATCCCATTACCTCTGGACTCCTTAGTGATGGATCCAGATTCCTCAGATATGATGATCTCAGTATGGGGTGTATGTCAATAATAGACGTGGGTAGACTATGTGTATTTTAATCCGAGAATACTGTACAAGGTTCTTCTTAGGAAGCTGATAACAAGAGAGGACGAATGGACAACATTCACGCCTTTTATACGTTCCGCATGCTGTCTCACTCATACACGCATTTCTCTTTCATACTGCAAGACATACGTTCACTACATTAATTTTATAAAATTCCACACTGATTTATTTTTTTTATATGGCATCACTTTAATTTCAGGCGAATTTTTGAATTTGACATTTAACATTCACTAGATTTATTGTTTTATTCTCTGCAAACTTATCATTTGGTTTGACTTTTTGACAGATGTTATGAAGAGAACCCCATACATTTTACGCTGTCCGTACGTGTTTTAGAGGTATAATGATAATGGTGCGGATTTTAACAATATATTCTTATTCTTATTATAATTTACAAGTACAAGTACATTACATTTGATTTAGTAATTTAGACATTGAACATTATAATGATTTATGATCAATAAGATGGATCAAGGAAAAAAATATTTATGAGAATTAATATTTTTGGTATGCCTCGTTTTTCTCCTGTACCATTCTTGTGGAAAATGTTCTTTTTTTTTTAAATGATTTTCGGCTATGTAATTATCGTTTTTTTGCACCCATAAAATTTTGTCCCGTCTTTCCGATTTATAAAAAATGGTCTGATGTTTCGGATTGAAATTTTCAAAAAATCGCCAGGGTTTCAAAAATATGATTAAAAAAAAAAATACAGAATGTCTTAGAATATTTGCCTAAAACGGAATTTTTTTTTTTTAAATTGATGCAAGTGGCCTATTTCTTCACTATTCCCAGTTTGAAACTCTTTCCTTCGATACTCACTTTAATTTTTTTTTTCAGGTTACAAAATGAACAACCATATTTTTGCCGTCACTGCCAGGCAAATGTTCCAAACAATAAAAATCACTCTATTTGGTAAGTTTCATGATATTCTCTCTCTCTTAAGTTTTAGCAAAATAATTACTCAAAAATACATGCCAGTAATGGTAGGAGATGAATCGTACATAATGTGACCAGACATCCCGTTTTTACCGTGATAGTCCCGTTTTCAGGCAGCGTGTCCCGGTATCCCCGAACACAGCTTTGGGATGCCAAAATGTCCCGATTTTGAAAAGAAACCATTATGCGCATACACAAACATACTGGTAATCTTGAAATACATAAATATATGAAATAGCTAACCCTAATACGACACGAAAAAACATTAGTATCTTGTCAACTGTATCGTATGAAAGTGTGAGGCTCCTAAAACTAATAAGTTTATAAGATAAGAATTCCAATAATCCACGCGCTTTGTATCTGCAAGACGAGTTGTGATCTAGCCTCCTACCTACATGGTTAAGTAAAATCCATGCTAATTTTAGTCAAAAACATTTTTACTGTAAAATATTGCTTTATTTCGTATAAATTTTCTCTTAATTAAAAAAAAATCTCTTTAAATTTTGAACAAGGGTCTAGAATTCCATCGTCTATGCGATTGGTAGCTGCAAGATAAATTGTAATTTAGCCTCTTTTGTACAGCGCTCTTGAGGCGATTTTTCGTGAAAACAGCGCTGTAGGTATAAGTTGTTCAAATTTATTATTATTATTAAGTACCTACCTTTTTTTTCGGTGTCCCGATTTGGGGGAAATAATAAATGATCACGTTAATCATAATATAATCAAACAAAAATTGATGATGGAATATGAAAATTCTCAAATGGACACGATCAACACAAACAGTAGTTAACAAGAAAATAATTAATATTAGTCTCTGAAATAATGATGCGTATGTACATAGATAATAAATAGTAGGATTAATGTTGGATGAAATTGTATTATAAAAATAAAAATAAATAAATTATCATTACATAGTATAAAATGAAGTCGCTCAAAATGTATGTGCACGTTAATCTTTTAAACTACGCAACGGATTTTCATACGGTTTTCACCAATAGATAGAGTGATTGAAGAGGAATGTTTATATGTATTATACATGTAAATTACATTAGTGAAAAGCCGAGAAATTCAAAGAAAACATATTTTTGTGCGATTTTTGACAGCTGGCAGGCCGTACTATAGTCACTTTTGAAATTTGTTCTACGGAAGAAATTGGAAAATAGATGTCCTAGAGTAAGTAGGTATTTGATTTTCCCTTTTCAAATATCCAGTGTTGCATTGCAAGCATTGTATAATTAGTGGCGATCGCTCAAATTGCATTTTATTACATTGTCATATTTTATTGAAGTCGCTCAAAATGTATGTGCGCATAGATCTTTTAAACTACGAAACAGATTTTCATGCGGTTTTCACCAATAGATAGAGTGATTCAAGGGGATAATACATGCTTATTATAGTAGAGAAAAGCCAAGAAATTCAAATATTCAATTCAGGCAGCGGGCAGCTGGCAAGCGTGTGGTGTGGATTTTATAAAGTTTGGGTAATGGCGTTGTGTTTCGTTAGCCACAGCAACGTGTGGCCGGGTCTGCTAGTGATTTATAAATTAAAGAGTTTGAATTTTTAAAACAGATTAACTTTATTAATCACACAGATTCTAAATGCGAAGTTTATTGACAAGGCTTGAAAGGAGATTAACCACTCGGACCCATAAGCCTGTTTTCACGATAATATAACATTACCAGACATATGTATGACTTATGAGGTGTACCTGACTTATTAAAATAACATATAGGGATTATGAAGTATTGCAGACGACATCCAAAACAGAATGAAGTTTGGTTCTTTAAACCGTCCTTCTATTGAAAATGCGCGGTTCGACGCGCGCACGCTGCAGTGTGGCAATTCAATAAACATTGCCATCATTAAAAAATCGTAGTTTCTACAGGATTATATAAGTGAAATATTATATAGGATTATATAAGTGATTATATAATGAAAGTTAAGCCTATCAATCGGTATTTTGCTGAAATTTTTTTACACAAAATAAAAATTGATAATTTTTAGGCTAGATTGCTGTGTGGGCCCAGAGAATGAGGCTTGGTTCATCTTTGGAAGCTTCTTTGGGATGTTGGCCTTCTTCTATGGCTCCAACTTGACCCTGACCACCATCTGCCACCCCTTCATCTTCTATTATCCATACATCAAGTTTCTGCTGCCGGATGACTGCAGTGATGTGTACTCATCATCAACGTAAGAATAAATCAAGCTCTAATCATTTTATATTTTATAATCATATTTTTTCCTCTCCATGATCTACTACAAAATGTTACTTATAATTTTGTTATCATTGGTAATAAAACTTTGTACATATATACATATATTTACAGGGTGTCCGGGGGTAAAGTGCATTAACCCGGCGTCAATGACGTAAAAATAATTACGCGGTCAATGACGCCGGGTAACCGTGACCCGAATTTTATCGATGGGTTGTATCAAAACTGAAAGGGTTATCTTGATTTTGAAAATTATTTATTTTTTATGGGTTCTTTGCTCATAAAAAAAAAAATAAATAATACCATTACATTTTATAAATCAACTTTTTATTACCTTAGTAAGAAACACATGCAAAATCAACTATGAAAAAATAGCTATAGAATTTCATTTCAACTATAGGAAATATGTACCCGTTTTAACTTGACGCACGTGTATCTCCTTCCGCAAGCGGCGTCGCACTGAGCACGCCGGCGGTGCGGGTAGAAGGGGGTTGTATCTCCAGCTACTGAAGCGCTCGAGTCGAACGGTTGACGGGAAAAAATAATATGGCCGTTTTAAATCGCCTCGGGTCATTATGACCCATCGTCATCGACGCCGGGTTAACTTCGGGAGGTGATTCTACATTATGGTAGGAGTAAAAAAGATTAACAACTTTTTCTGAAATTCCAACATTTTTTTCCCATGCAAAAAGACATACCTACTAAAAAATCCTTAGTGAAAGGTAAAAATTACTTGGTAAAGTTGCTGTTAGCTTACCGGGCGCGATTGTTGCAACGTTGCTTGGTAATAATAATGCTGCCCGCACACGCGAGTCTAATTTTACCTTTTTACCACAAAACTACCCCTAAAAATTGGAATTTCAAAAAAAGTTATTTATCTTTTTTATTTATAATATCATTTAGAATCACCTCCCGAAGTTAATGCACTTTACCCCAACAGGACGTACCCGAGGGATTATAACTAGCGATTCCTGAGCATAATTGGAGTAAAAAATGCAGATGTCATTTTGCTGTCCGATGGCATTTTCTTTCATTTAAAAACATTAAAAATATTTTTCCTTCACACGCCGCACTGACTAGTTAAAAGAGTAGCGCGTTTATAGCCTAACGGACATGTAATTGAAACACATATTTTTTTTGTTTTTAATAGAAAAATAATATCATTAGACACCAAAATGACAAGTACATTTTTTACTCCAAGTATGCTCAGGAATCGCTGGTTAAAATCCCTCAGGTATGTCCTGTTACACCCTGTATATATCGTAATAAAAATCTAGAATGGGCCTTCCAATGATACGTTTGGTGTAACTCTAAATGACCAGCTCAGGTACGGAGGCTTCTTAGAAACCAAAGTTAAGTTGGCCTCTTATTTTACCAGTATTTGAATGGTAGTGCTCCGAAGAACTAGGGTCATAGGTTCCTTCGGCACAGGTGCACAGGCGGGAAACACGCCAAACGCGCGCCCACCTGATATTTGTCACATGAGAACAGGTCGTTTCTACGACTCGTTCTTGAGTTCAATAGCTCGGCTGGTGCAAAGATTTGCCGGCCTCTGTGTTTCCTCCCTAAAACATGGGTCTCTTCAAGACCCAGGTTCACTCCTTCCTTTCCACAGGGCATATGTCTTCTTTGGGGATACTGTTTGGAGGGTCAATTTAGGAAAGGAAGGAGAGGAAGTTCTGGGAAGGAAAAGGGTGTTAGGGGTGGGTAGAAATCTGAGAGTCCGTGTGTCCAGGAGTGGCGGACAGACATATGAATTACGTACGGACACCCCAGCTAAGTCACCAAACGTAGTGAACCACTTGGGGTGACCTATGGCAGAGGTGTTGGTTACCCAATAAATAGTTCCCGGGACGGCGGTACCCACTCCGGCCTCCCAAATTGATTGGAGTTAAAGTAAATTAAGCTAATTTTGCTCTTACTTCAGATGAAATTGATCAAACATTTTCGAACATGTAAATTCTTTCTTGATCAGATTTCATCTGGCATGTCTGGGACAGGAGTCAAAAGGTCTTGACTACACAAGTTTTCTTTAAAATGATATAGATCGCGACCCTAGGGATTTTCTCTCCAGTACGCAGTGGTTGCATTTATGAAGACTCATTTGTTCTTATTATTTATTTTAGTATTTTGAGCTCTATCCACTAAAATGGATGTGGGCCTTTAGATATCTCCTTGAAGTGTACGCTGAAGAATAAGTAATATCACATCTTCTCAGAATATCAATAATTTTAGGAAAGAATTAAGAATGTTCTAACAAATTATATTCCCAATGAAGAATACATTGGAGCGATAAATGCTGAATTTTACAATATATAAAAAGAAAAACAAACATTCTCAGGTTACGAATAACTTGATAACATTTGAAAATCTCCTACTACCACTACACTAAGGACTTTGCCGGGCAGAGAATTGAACTCACGACGCCTGGGTGGGACCCAAACACAATGCCTACTCAGCCACCGACCGGTCAATTAAACAATTTAAAAAGGTTTTTTAGGTAAAGTTTTATTTATATAAAAATACTACAGTTCTCTCGTTTGCATAAATACTACAATGTCTAACTTGCCAACCTACACACATTTTTTTACAATGTTTTCTTTCTATGGAAATTTGCGTATGTTTTTATATTTGTGTTATTTGTTTTCAGCAATGCCGTGTCTTTTGCGAGTGCCATGTACTCGATGATTATTGCTTCCATAATTCTGTGTTATCTTCTAAAAGTAATTTTCATCAAAATTCCAGGTAATCTTTAAAAAATTATTTCTTTCAAATTTTTTTAGAATAAATTGTTATTTTATCCACAACAATCAAACAGTAAATAGGTATTTCAAAGAAAATACAAAAATACATTCCAATAAGCAGCAGACACGATGAATATTATTAAAATATTTATAAAGTTTTTATTTATTGTTAAAAATAACACTTATTTTACTTAACGTATGAGTACAATCTACATATAAAAATCTAGAATTACACAATCTTATTACACAACTTCAGAAAAATAATTCAACAATTTATTTTTATTCAAACAACCTAAATTTTTGTAATTTTTCATTAATATATTATTTTACATCAATAGGCCACTTGCATCCCATTTTTTTTTTCATTTTTTCCGGTTTAACCGGTCAAAGGCCATGCCATTTCGCGGAAATTCGCGGAACTTCGCAAAAAAACACTAAAAAACCACCACTTTGAATTTTGAATTGAATGTTTTGTTGATAAATTTTGAGTTATTGTCATCATTTAAAAAAAAAGAACATTTTCCACACGAATGGCACAGGTGAATAACGAGACATACCAAAAATATTACATCTCATAAATATTTTTTTCTTTGATCCATCTTAGGGAACGTACCCATACTACGTGACACGTTTAGGTGGGGGGGGGGGTCTTCAAAATGTCACACTCCATACAAATGAGCGCCGGGTTGCTTAGGATTTTTGTCACCGGGGGGGGGGGGGGGGGGGTTAAAAATTGCAACAAGTTGGTCACGTAGTATGGGTACATTCCCTTATTGATCATAAATCATTATAATGTTCTTATAATCCAATGTAATATACTTGTACTTGTAAATTATAATAATAAAATAAGAATATTATAAAATTTGATTTTGTTAAAATCAGCACCATTACCATTATACCTCCAAAACACGTATAGACAGCATAAAATGTACGGGGTTCTCTTCATAACATCTGTCAAAAAGTCAAACCAAATGATAAGTTCGCAGAGAACAAACAATAAATCTTGTGAACTATAAATGTCGAATTCAAATTTCGCCTGAAATCAAAGTGTTGCTATATAAAAAAAATAAATCAGTGTGGAATTTTACATAATTAATAGGAACATTTTCGGAGACGGGACATTTTCATGTAGTGACGTCACGAGACCAAATAATGGATTTATTTATTTTAAAAAAAAAAACTGTACATTTCTAAAAAAATTTACTAACATTTTCGTAATCTTGGTAAAAAAATCCATCCACGCGATTTTTTCCAAGTCATTATGAAATCCATGCAAATGGCCTATTTGTGTCACTTGAGCTTAGTTTTTTTTTCATGCAAAGGAACATTGGAAAAAGACTGCATCCACTGCTTCCTACCTCTAAAACATTAATAATTTATTTCAGGATATATCCGGGGTCAATCATCTATGAATCCAACGCACATCGGTCTGCAGATTTTAACATTCAAAATAGCTTAGGTGAAATATGTAATGATATAATTACTAGTTAATAACTTGCCAAGCGTCCAGTGATTAACCGTCATGTTATACATTAACTAAATTTCACTTCTACCAAGCCTGAAGCATTTTTTGAAAGTTATACCGTTAATAAACAACTTACGGTCTATTATCTACAGGTAATGTAAAATTCGTAAATATCTGATCATTACTACAAAACCATAATGTTGGCAGCAGTTCTCCGCTAACTTAAACAGCTCTGTGTGCCAAATTTCAAAATTTAACAAAAGTACCGGACGCGGATGCGGAATTTAGGAACAAACCATTCAGTATTTGGTCTGCAGTCAACATCTTGGTATTAACTCGCTTACAATACTTATTTATAATAAATAATATATGTAGCACTAGCTTAAGAATAATATTATCGCAATATTATCTTCTGAACCAGTGGTTCCTAAACTGGTTGGTCACCGTCCATTTCAAGTATGTTGTGAAAAGTGTTTTGAATATGATTATTTGATATTATGTATAATCTTCATGATATTTGCACATTTGAAGGCCTTGGAATGGAAGTTAAGATTGTAACTGACTTAAAATGATTATAATTTGACAGCACAATAGCTGTTTAGCAAATTAGCTTCACAGTGGCAGGTGACACGACAATTTAATTGTCAGAAATAACTTGTCTGTCTAATGACACCAATTAATAATATAGGTAAGCAATAGGAAGTCTGTATTTAAAATATGGATACATTTAAAATAAATTCACGCAACTAATATAATTTTTTTTTAGGATTATTATTTTTTTATTATGAAAAATCTTTCTAAAAGGTTGTGAAATCTCTTTCACAATTTCAAATAGTTTAGGAATCCCTAATCTTAGCTATTTATTATATTAAACTTGATCTAAGTGTGATTCGTCTTTGGGAAAACAATTTTCATGTAAATATGTGTTCGTAGTAATTATTTCGTAAGTAATTTGAGATTGATAACTACCTTGTTAGTAATACCATAAAGTCGATTCTGCAATTGGGACACATTGGGACCCAAACATTTTGTCCCAAATAAGCGACTGTCCCAAATAAGCAAAGCAAGGGAGCTAAAAAATATTTATACTTTTATGTATATAAATTGCACTTATTCGATACCTCTCGAATGTGTTTTTAAAGTTTTATGTGTTTTTATTGTTTTTTATGTGTTTTTATTTTTTTAATTTTAATTACATAAAAATAATTAAGTACAAGTATCATCGCTGGGCACGTAATACCTCCCTAGTATGAAAAATAAATGAATTTACAGGGTAGTGAAAAAACACAATTTTAAGCAGGAATGTGCAGGGAGACTTTCATTTATTTGTGTTTGTCGTGCACATTAATAATCCTTATTTATATAAATAAAATTATAATTATTTCGAATTCTACTTTAATTTTCCTGCTTCAAAATTGATTTTTTCACCCTCTATTCATGAGCAGGAGTGCTAAGATTAAAAAATACGACATAATAATTGATGTTGTAGAAAGATTTTTCAGTCTAGGGCACAGCCTCCCAAAATAAAAATCTTCATTAAAAAATTGAAATTTTGAAAAAAAAAAATCATTTTTAGCTACAACCAACATCAGTAGTGTTGTATTTTTCAATCTTAGCATTTTAGCTCACTTAAAAGTCACGGACAGCTATTGCTCGTAACCAATCCAGAAAAATTTGGCATCCCCTCTCCTTAACCGCGCATACGCACGCCGCATGCCTGCCCTTCTTAACTAAAATTCGTTTACTGAAACACTATTTGCAACTACTTCAGTGCGTACCAGATAGCCAATATACATTAGTATTAGTTTCTTTAATTGGGTTTTGACTCAAATAACCAGCTGTACCGATAAACCAGTGTCCCAATTAAGCAGAATCGACTGTACAGTCAAAATAAAAGTTAAAGGTTGTTAACACACCAAACTTTGGAAACCACATTTAGTTATGAGTTATGCCGCGATAGGAATACTCAATTCTGCACAAATTCACAAAATAAAACATGACTGTTCTACAATTGAACTATTTCTAATCTCAACTACCTACCTATGTTTATTTGACACGGCCACAGAAAATATTCTCCTATTACCAATATTTTATACCTCACACAATAATTGTCATAATTAAGCTAAAACTGCAAAGCTCTCTTCATCTGCGTTAAAAAATAACTTTTAACCCCTCAGGTCTCGGGCATATTCTGTCAGTAGTTCAGAATATTTCCGCGTTGCAAATAAATGGAATATTTCTGAATGTATCCGAAAACTAAAAACTGTTTTGAAAGGTGATGAAATACGCTTTAAAATTTTATTATTGGAAATAAACATGTACAGCCTTACTAAAAAAAAAATCATGAAAATTTTATTCAATTGATAAACGATATATGAAATTCAATGTGAGCAACATAAAAAACGTAATATTGTTACAAGTAAAGATGCAAAAATACCTTTCAACGGGCGAGCAACAGATATGCCGTTTAACGATTGTTGGCGTTTTGTTATTATTAAGACTGGTAATCTTTTAAATATAAAAATTTACAATACAAATATAAAAAGTTTCAAAAATGGTTCACCTTACGTTTTTTCTGATTAAAATTACTGTAACGAAAAAAATAAAAACACGCATTTTATTAGAAGTATTCTAAACATTATCATCACCTCAGTTTTTTGTTGTTTCATTTAACCTTTTAACCGCTAAAAAAATATACCTAAGCAGTCGCCCCCACGCGGCACTTTCTTTTTCGAATGTCATTTTTACATAGACCCTTTTAGAAAACAAAATCATTGTCTGGATTAATCCTAAAAACATTAATAAAACTTGATAACATCATCCTCCAATATCGAAGTATCAATAAACATTCATTTGAGATCAACTGAAATGAAGATAACGTTATAATTGCGTTAATATAAACACGCCGTGAATATCAACAAACAAAGCAATCTCTAACATGGCCGCTAGCGACGTATGATGTAACATATAGATACCTACTTGCTCGTGTAGTGAAATACGAGACGCGTCAAGAAGGGCCACTGCGCCGATGCTCTATTTTTATTAATTGTTTTTGTGTTTAATTCGTAGAACTCATTTATAGATTGAATTTTTTGTTTTTTTTTTTAAATTTAATTTGATAATGTTATAATGTTTGCAAGACCATTTTCAAACTGTAAACTGAAACAGCTGTAACAAAAATACACACTAAAATACTTGCAGAGCTTGATAATAACATTAACATCTTTAATTTTATCGAATTTTAAAAGATGTTGTAGTTTATAGATACTTCTATAGTTAACATTTTATTGATATTTATGTTGTGAAATTATTTTATATTGTTTTCACTGATAAATTTGCATTAATAAGATAGACATTTTACGGCAGTAAATCGCCGTAAGGGGTCGTCCATTAATCACGTGATGTTTTTTAGCAACTTTTTAACCCCCTCCCCCCCCTGGTGACATGTAGTGAGGTTTTAGACTAACCCCCCCCCCAAAATCACGTGTATTTTGAAATTTTCAGAATATTATCACGAAAAATAAATACACGTGATATCTCATTTTACCTCCCCCCCCCCCCCCCCGTCGTGATATTTCGTGATTTTTTCCGAACCCCCCCCCCCCCCCCCCTCCCCCTTTGGAGCCTCACGTGATTAATGGACGACCCCTAAAACGTTGATTTATGCGGTAGATATCGACCTAATTCGTATTATTATTTTATAAATCTATACGCCGGAATGCCGTATTTTTACGAATTTACTTCGATTATATGGATTTAAAGAGCCGGCTGCGGCGGAAATCGGCCGCAAATTTCTATTTTCGAGGAAATTTACCGTATATTTTCACAGGGCCGGCCTCTGTGGAAACGGCCATAAATGTTTGATTTAAACAGAAATGGTGGATATTTTTACGAATACTATGAACATCTGAATTAGAAAAGACGCCTGCAACGGAAATCTGCCGCGAAATTTCGATTTACGCAGAAATATCGTATTTTCTGTGAATCAAATGGGTATCTAAATTTAGAGGGCCAGCGACGACGTGATTCGGCTGCGAAATTTCGATTTACGCAGAAATATTTTGTATTTTTACGAATTTACTTCTAATTCCCGAATTAGAATGGCCGCCTGCAAAGGAAATCCGGTGCGATATTTCGATTTTCGCGGAAATATGGTATTTTTGTGAATTTATTTCAAATAGATATCTAAATTTGGTGGGGCGGCCGAGATGGGATTCGGTTGCGAAATTTCGATTTACGTGGAAATATATAGTATTTTAACAAATTTACTACTAATATCTAAATTTTAAGAACCGGTCACGGCGGCAATCAACCGCAAAAATTTGGTTTACGCAGAAAATATTCGGTATTTTTGCGAATTTATTACAAATAGGTTTCTGAATTTAGAGGGCCGGCTGGGTTGAGATGGCAAAGTCAAAGGTTCAGCAGAAGAAGTTGTTGGCTGAACTAACGGGATTGAGACATAACTTTCATAACGCCCAACAAAAACAATATCTGTATCGTCATCAGTCATCACTTACTTCAAAAACACTTTCCGAATCTAACATTGCTTCAATATCAATTTCAGATAAGCCACGTGTCGACAATTTGAGTGTTGTTAAAAAAAAAGGTTTTAAAATTCATACGTAAACACACAAAACAAGATGTTTTTAAAATTGAATTAGTCAATTTTTTTAAATAATACAACAATTAAATAATTATGTACACAAAAATAAAGTAGATTTCAAAGTGGATATCGACGCACAAGTATTATTACTAATACGGGACGGGGTCCGCTCGAAAGAGACAATCAGATTCGCGTGCATTTTCAAAACTGTGACTGGCGGCTGGGGCCGCGCTCTCGGTTTTATTCATTTACAATAAACAATGAAGTAATTGATAAATATTCTCAGAGAGGTCGCACCACAAATGAATATTCTTATTTTTAATATAAATTTCGATCGTATACGGCATACATGTGCTTAGAAAACGAAGTCGAAACTTGAAAATGACTGAAGTCAGCCGCCGCGCGGTGTGAGCCACTTGATGAAATGACTTAGGTCAGCCGCCGTGGTGAAAAGATTAAAAATAATGAATAAAAAATTCACAATGTCGGAAACTTTGGTTTCATAAAGGTGTACATTTTAAATCAGAATGTGGTTAACTTTTAGATTTGAATTTAAAGCTTGGTATTTTCTCTTTCTAACATCATTTAGAACATATTTCTCGCTAAGGGAGATAACGATTTCTAAGTGAATATGAGTTGTTCCCAAAAGCAAACAAATTAGCCTGAGGGATTAAGAATTATGTTATTGGCAGCTGGTGATTTTTTTTTGTGGTTGAAAAACATTATTGCTTGTATTGCGCTGAAAAAAAGTGTGAAATAGTATTAATGAACATTGTAATGTTTTATCAATTTTATCCAAAAAAATTGTCCCCACAATTCTTTGGCAAAATAAGAATTTATTGCATGTTAATCCCAATAATTCCATTTCACAAACAAACCATAATGCATAATATTTCAAAAAAAAATTAATCTTAGTTGATAATGCAATATAAAATTTTATGCCTTGTTCTTATTGGGAGTAAAAAAAAAACATTTTTTTCCAGCCAATAACAAGCACTTAAAATGTTTTCAATAACAACACCTTTTATAGACTTTTTATTCCTGTCCGAATACATATTTATAAATGCATAAAAGCAAGACTTTCAACAGAAAGCCTTTTATTTGTAATCTTAATTAGCCACTGGAGCGCTTTTTGCCACAATATGACACGATTTAAAATTCCTCAGATTGCTTTGCTGCCAATTTTGACAAATTGTCCCTTTATTTATAAGTAATTAAGTATAAGTTTACGATTTTATTATATTTTTTTATAAATCCTACGAATATGTGAAAATCGACAAAAGATAGGTGAATTAATTGGTTATATAGAACTATATTCAGTTTTATGTCTCCATATTGAAATTCAAAGGTATGATTTTTTTTAATGTGGGTGGAAAATATTCAAAATGGTCCCCAAAAAATCTCGAGCCATCGAAGAAAAAAGTTTTAAATTGCGCTGTCGCTACAGTGGTTATTAAGCTCTCAATTAAAATATGGTTTTTATTCAGGTTTAACATTTATTTTATGTGAATACTACATTCTGCTGGCTAGATCCAACAATATGTAGGTACATCCTTAATTCCATTACATACCGAATGTTTTTTGACTGGAGGAACGGACAGAGTAAATAATAGATAGGATAGAGGAAGATTGACAGATAAAGTAGATTGAAAGATTGCTTTAAAATGCACACATCAGTAGATGATTGCAATTTTCTAAAGCAGATTTTTCAAACAATTTTACTTATGATAGTACACATTATCAGATATGGAAGGTCTTGCATTTTGACATTTTCAATTTAGTTTTTGTAATTTTATTAATTTATTTAAATTTCCCATTTAACAACTATAAATGTGTAGGTTTATAAATTTTTATGTACCAACTACGTAAAAACAAACTGCCTAAATAAATTATTATTAGAATTGTACTTTTAATTAAATACCTAGATTTTTAATTATGATTTTTTTTAAAGAAAGACAAACATTCCCAGATTACAAATAACCCAACAATGATATGATTTTAGATTTTCACGGCCACAAGTATTTTCACTACCTCCTTTAGCCAACATTTCGGACACTGTAAAGGCCCGTCTCTTGCGAGCTCCGCCATTAACGTTTGGCGTGACAATCCCATTTACATGATAAATATTGACAATTTTTGTTGTGTTTAGAGCTTTCCATGAGCGACGGAAAACATCCCATCCCAGGTGAAGCAGGAATGCAGGCGGGGGAGGAATAATTCATTTTTTCGCAGGAGCCGCGCGAAGCGGTCGTTTTTTGGAGAATACACCGAACGACTTTTTGAGACTTTTTCGCAATGAGCCAGCATAATCACGAAATTAAATATTATTATACCTAAATATAATATGATAATAAATATATTTGATAATAAAATTATAATATAATATCAAATATTAATATAATTATTCTGTTTTTTAACTATGTAAATATTTACGCACTGAAAATTTTTAAAAGGCAGCTTTAGGTACTGCAATAATCGAGATTAGTCGGAAATCTTACCTGATAAGTGTTTTCTTCCTGACATAACATCTTTTCTTCATCAGAACGCATTTTAACATTTATGTACACGTCAAGTTTTTTGGTGTTATGTCAACTACGCGGACCTAATAATTATGATCTTAAATTGTAAATAAATACTGTCGTAAAGGATGATTATTTCTTTCGTGTACTCACTTGTGAACAAAGTCTATTAATTTATAAATCGGTTTCAGAGACACGGGAGAAATCGACCAATTCAAATCGGTATTCTATTTTTGATGCTACGTAATTATTTACGCACTCTAAATTCTTAATAGTAACTTGAGGTCGTGCAATAATCGATATTAGTCGGAAATCTTTTCTGATAAATAAATGTCTATGTTTTCTCCCTGATACATCTCTTTTTCATCAGAATGAATTTTAACATTGATATAAATGCCAAAAACGTCAAGTGTTCATTGCGTACGCATGGACAGGTCCTTACCATGGACCACTAGCCAAATTGTGTGTGACCGCGTGAACTTCGCACCAATCTTTCAAACATGTTTCAACAATAATAATAATAATACTTGGCTATTTTATGTAGCGCCGTTTTTGTGAGAAATCACCTCAAGGGCACTGTGAGCAAACAACCGGAGCGAACAAACGGAAAACAAAAAATGTTGGTAGTGATATTTGAGGGATTGTCACGGCAAACGTTAATGGTGGAGCGCGCAAGAGACCCGACTAAATGCTGTCCGAAACGTTGGCCAAAGAAGGAGGTAGCGCAACACGGCATAACATCCTAAAAATAACTAACGAAAATAACCCAACAATGTTTGAAAATCTCCTACTACCACCACAGTAAGCATAAAATGTTGCTTGTGTCGTGATGGAGGACTTAGCCGGCCACGGAATTGAATACGCGATGCTCGGGTGGGACCCAAACGCAATGCCCACTCAGCCACTGTCACATTATTTACTAATTTTCATAAAATTTATATGATTTGAAAACTTGTTCCATTTTAACGTTGTTTTCATCTTATTTACTTTTCCTACGATTTCTGTAAAAACACAAAATGAATGTCGCCCAAATAGATCACATATATTATAATACTCATTACCGACACTTAAGGTTAATTGCTGGAATGACCTGTGATTATTCCAGAAATAATATTACATTATGTCAAGCAAATCTAGTAAACCAAAGTTTGTAGAAATTACAATTATTATTATATTATGTATTTGATATTAATTAAAAATTCAATAAAGTCGACTAAATCTATCTAGTGCTACTTGTGTTCTTTTTACTTTAGGTGTTTTAGTCTTGTTCTAGTCTTTTCATCTATAAAACTAAAGCATTATTATTTTGACTGCTGTATTTTAATTAAAGCTGTACTTAGGTTTTTTCTAATTTATAACTTTTGCAGGCATTACCTTCCACACATTTAAAACTTACTTTAATTATGTTTCAGTCTCTAAGGGTGTAACTATTTAGCTACCTACTCAATTTGAATTATTTGCCACATATAATGTTCTGTTATCTGCAGAACTGTACTCTGTTCACCAAAAATTAATGATTTCTGAAAAGCAATAAATCACTTGGCTTGCTGAGATTTTTCTTCTGTTTTTCGCAATTTTCTATTGCAAAGACTTTTCAATACTTTGATGACTGAAAATATGTTTATTTTTTCAATCTCCCAGTTTTTCTTTTGTTAAAACTGTCTGAAGAAAAGCCAAAAAATAGGAGAATTGGTTCAGTTTTATGAGAATCTTGGGTGTAAACAATACCAAAACTGTTTGGACATTTTGTTTCCTTTTATGAATTTTTTTTCATCTTTATTCAAAATTATTTATTCAAATTTTTTTCATCTGTATTCAAAATTATTTGTTTAATTTTTTTTCATCGGTATTAAAATTATTTATTTATCAGTGAACAGCTTAATAATGTACAGTGCTACATGTATAAGTTGGCGGTAGCGTAAAAATAAACTAATGCTATATCTTTGTATTTTAATCTGGCAACCACACCTACTACCGTCATGTCATAGATGACAGCGCCCGCCTTTTTCGCCAACTTATATGCATAGTAGCGATGGGTAAGTTCTGCATTTTGCGAGAGGCTTCCGAGGTATGCTTCCTTTTAAAAGTACTCGAGTTCTGGGAGCAGGTCCCGTATCCGAGTTCTTTGGCGTGGATGGGTACCGGGTGCTGTTGCGGCTACCAGGACGCATGGGTTCCTTGGAGCCAGAACCCGCACAAGATCTAGAACCGGTACGAGAATCCGAGTGTTGCGGGTGGCTCGGACGCCGGTGGAGGCATTCGTGTTTTGGCTCCGAGTCTGGCTGCGAATTCCGGGTTTGGGTTCAAATCCTAAACAGGCTTCTCTGGGAGTAGTCGATTTGAAAAAGAAGTAGGAGTAGGATCCGTTTCCCGCGAAGAACCCGAGTGAAAATTAGTTTGTTCAAATATCCAAATGTCTAGGAATAAAATCTGGAATAACCTGCTGCACTTTTAGCCTCCATCTTTGTTTTCTGGCTTCGTGTTCTCTTTCAATAGAGTTTATTTTGGGCAGCATTTCCCAGTGCCCTATAATCTTCCATTGCAGCCGGCTACAAAATAATTTAATTTATTATGCACCAGCAGAGAACGGGGGGTGAAATTTATTGTTCGCTCAATAAGTGAATAATATCAAAAATAAATTAGGAGGGGGGCATTAGCATCAGCCCAGTGAAGAGGGGGCATTCAGTCCAGTGAAGGGGGGGAGCATTCAGCCCAGTGAAGACGGGGGCATTCGGCCAGTGAAGAGGGGGGGATTCGGCCGAGTGAAGAGGGGGGCATTCGACCCAGTGAAGAGGGGGACATTCGGCCCAGTGAAGAGGGGAGCATTTGGCTCAGTGAAAAGGTGGATCATTCGGCCCAGTGAAGAGGGGGACATTCGGCCCAGTGAAGAGGGGGGCATTCAGCCCAGTGAAGAGGAGGGAGTAGGTACCGTAAAAATTGCTTGTCGTAATAAATGGACGAAATATTATGTGAGCACTATTGACTACCTACCTATTTTTAATTGTTTTTCCCTCACCTGTTAAAGTGTTGAATTGCCATCTCCCATTGTCGTTTTCTATGGATTTTCAGTATGACAATATTAGATTTCCATTGAAAAAACAATCTTTCAGACACACGCAAATCAAACCAGTCTTCCGCCACTTGGCTTTTGTTAACCATCACCTTGTGTTCCTGAAATTCACACCGCAACATTAAAATGACTACTCTTTTAACTGCAACGAAGTTCTGATTAAGATAATAGTGGGATTTACCATTTTCAACTGTTGAAATGCCCAGCCCATAAGTTTCAAGTTATTGTGATTATCGGCCCGCTCAATTCTTTGTGCGGCAATGCCTTTTGTAAGATTTTTCCATGTCACAAAATGATTTTTAATACAAGTATGAAGATGATGATCTATGGCTTGTGCTAGATCATCCTTTATTTTCACAATGTATAGCTTCCAAGTTTCCAAACCGTATTTATCCATGAGTTTCCTCTCATAATGCAAGTCTGCCATTACAATTAGAGCTCGCATTTTTTCACGGAATGCCTTATTTCTTATTGCAATCAACTGTTCTTGTCGACGTCTTTCCTTGAATTCATTCATTCTCCTAGTGTTGTCTTCCTGGTCCATAAGTTGTCGAGCCAGCTCCATCTTGAAACATAGATTCATTGATGTTAAATTTTTAAAAATCTTATTGTATCATAGATACCTACAGTCTGTCAAAAAAGAGTAGAAAACATAGGAGGGCGCCACTGTCGTTCAAATGGCAATACTAAAAATATAATTATGGTGTTAATCTAAAGCTGTGTAACCTACATTTTAATTAAAAAGGCACAAAAGTGAAATATATTTTTTTTCAATCCACTGATCTCAAAATAGAATGGCATATAGGTAAATTATTATTATATCTTTACAATTTTATGTTAACATAATGAAGAATAACGATATTGTAATAAAATATAAAGCACACTTTAGAAATTGCTCACATTTATTTAATATTAGCTTAAGTACCTACCAGCGTTGTCCAGGCTTTAGATTTTAGATCGTGTCTCTAATTTTAGATCTGAATATATTTAACTCATTCAGATCTAAAAGTAGTGTAACTAAACTCACGATTAATGATTCTTCTTTCTACCTACTGTTAAATTCAAATTTATGATTAAATGGAAGCCAATCACTTCGTAGAGCACAATTTAATCAAATTATGTCATTAAGTAGGTACCTTAACAACGGTGCTTCCCCGATTTAATTATTTTTTTTAGGAACAAAAAAATGTATTTTTAAATGTGTATACAGTGTTCTGCATTTTTAGTGTGATTGCACTTTAAAAGAATATTTGACAGGTTAATTGGTGTTGCAAGACTACAAATTTTGTAGTTCAATTTTTTATATTTTCTACTCTTATTTGACAGACTCTACTTGAAACGCATTAATTACCTGTTCTTTATTTTTTTCCCTTTCCAAGTCTATCTGTCTTCTTCTTTCTCGTACAATTGCTCGTTTCTCTTCCCTCTCTCTGGCTCTGTCTTCCATTTTTTGTAAGAACTTGGGTACTTTTACGCATGTTATTGTCAATAATTTCCCTTAATTAAAAAACAAGTAAATATTAATAGTGTTCTTTTAACCTCATGATTAAAAATAAGGTTCGTTCTAGGTAAGTAGGTATTAATTTTTTTTTTTATTCTATATGAAAATTGGAGTACCTGTGTATAAACCATCACCACCTCAACCATAGATTAAGGAAATCTCAACCCTGGCCAGGACACTGAACCAAATTGGCCGCCCATTTATATCAGATCCTCATAACGATTTATGTAACAAGCCATTCTGCTTTATGTAACAAATTCTTTTTAAAAATTTAAAGTGGTGCCATAATTTGCCACATCGACGATACAAAAGGTTTGCTCAAAAATTTGAATTGTCATTCAACAAAGAAAGTTCACTTAAAAATGTCTAGAACAAAAATACAGTACACGAAGCATACCATTTTCCACTGCAAATCCCTCTTCCTCGCCAGCAATGCATTTCAATTTTGGTTTTAAGTTCCTGTCACATTTTTGTAATGTTTTTCGAACATCAGCTGCCACTTCACTTGAAATATTGGCTTCTTCTACAATTTTTTTGAACTTGAGCTCCTCTATCATACGCTCTTGCTGCTCCAGCTTAGTCTTTTGCAGTGCTATGATATTTTTCTGACTCTGATACCTGAAATAAAAATAATCAGAAATTTTACCTACCCTATCAAAAAAAAATTCTGCATAAGTATTTTAATTTTAAAAAGAAATACAAACATTCCCGGATAACAAATAACCTGACAATTTTTTAAAATCTCCTAGAACCATCACAGAATGTGGAAAAGTATCTATACAAAAAATAATACTATAGCAAACTCCTTGGCAGAGAGAGGCTGTAAGAAACTTCACTCCAAATCTAGAGTTTGCGGGTGAGTAGGTAGATGTTGAATTTAATTCCAGAGTGGAGTTCTACCAATATTACTGAAAATAGTTAGCGGAATTGTGGTATCCCAGTGATAACACATACAAAATAATTATAACCTAGTGTAGCAGTGAGCTTTTTAAAATAACACACATATATTGAAGTAACTAATACCGCCAAATAATAATAATAAGCCTTTTTATTCTGAACTTCTGTTAGGTATACATATATTAGACATGTTTTTATTTGTTATAATTTATAATATATCCCGAAGCTCAGTTTGCCTCTTGGCATAGGCCTCCTCTTCTCCATTGATATCCAGCCGTGAGTTTTAGGTCATCTTCCCATCTTATGTGTTGACGTCCTCTACTTCTCTTGCCATCTCTGGGATACCAGTCAGTGACATTTTTGCACCATTTCTCTTGTGGATCGCGGATCACGTGCCCTGTCCATCTCCACTTTTGTTGGTCTATTCGGGTAACTATATCGGCATCTTTAGTTTTCTCCTTAATTGTGCTACATCCTCACTCTGTCCTGTTTCCTTATTCCAGTCAAACTTCTTACCGCCAAATATTTGCCATCAAAAACTTCATAAAAAATTTGAATAACATCATATTTACTGACATTTTTGTTTTTCAATTCAAAATTTTGAAGTTAAAAAAAGTCAAAAGTTCCACTAAGGCAGAGGTTCCCAAAGTAGGTGCCGCAGTTCCCTGGGGTGCCACGGAGAGAGATCAGCTCCACAAGATTTTACTACGTAAGAAGAACATCTAATTGACCTCTTGATCGACAACAGCCTAAAAACAAAATTCGAATGTGATGGAGTTTTGGGTATCAGTCGAAAGTGAGTATCCGATTCTAAATGCAAAAACTGTAAGGGTCCTCATTCCCTTTGCGACTTCATATCTGTGCGAAGCTGGATTTTCAGCGGTTGCTGTTATAAAGAGCAAACATCGCTCCAAAATAATGTGTAAAAAGAAATGAGAGAGCAGCAGGCTCACCCGTCTGTGGAAGTGTGTCAGTATGTGGAAGGTTTTTGTAACTATATTTTCATTTTTTTTTGATTTTCACCTATGTTTTCCTACCAATAAACGTAGGTACTTGTTCATTTTAAATACGAGTTGTATTAGTTTCTTACCTGGTTTCTTCTTCATAGTCATACAAATATGAAATATAGCTACCGCAGATAGATATTATGTGACTAGGGTGCCGTGAGAAAATTCTAATTTTCTAAGTGTGCCACGACTTGGAAAAGTTTGGGAACCCCTGCACTAAGGGATATATTATTATATTCCGCTATATTTGATAACCAGAATACAGTATGCCTTGTATACATAGGCTCCAGGAAATGGAATTTTTGCAAGGTATCGCGTAAAACCTTTTAGTTGTTACAGTTTTAGGGTGTCTTCAGGAAACGAGAGAAAAAAAATTTTAGGTATTTAAATTCTTGGCATACCTGTGTTGAAAGCTTTTTGAGTTCCCAAAAGAATATTTATTGTTGTTTGATTTTTTAGAATTATCAGTACAACGTGATGAATCTGATTTGTTGTCCAATGTGTTAGAATTCTTGCTTTGTTTAATTTTATTAATTTCATCTTTTTTCTTAATGATATTATTGAGGAATGCATCAATTTTTTCTTTCTTTGCCTTTTTTTCACTAACGTATTGGCTCTCCTTTGTATGTTTTTGCCATGAATAAAAGTATTTACGCATAAGCTCGTTTTCCTCTTTTTTTGACTTTTTTAGAGTTGTTTCTAAAACCTCAAATGTGACGTACTCAGAGCCCATGAAATCGTTGACACTTTCTATCAGTTCTAATTCATTGGTATTTTGTTCTGCATATGAATTCAATGCAAGAGATTTATTGATTTTTTTATTCACAGAATACTGCAAACCGTCTTTATGTAATGAACAATCATATGGATCTTCACATTTAAGTTGTGTATCACCGTATAAGTTAGACTGAAATGATTGCTGTTTCGAATAATTTAAAAAATTATCCACATCTTTCTCCATGGTTTTACCAGAAATATAAAAACAAATTACTCTTCTAAGTTGGACTCTAAGACATCTTATTGTAAACCCTATCCATTGACACTTTTATCTCAAAACATTACTCACATCAACTCACATTGACATCCAAATTGGTTACCTGGATACACAATAATTGATTGTTTGATCAATAGCATCTTACTAAAAATATTACATTATAAGTACAGTCAAACTTGGTTATAATGAGCACGAGGGGACCGACTAAATTTGCTCCTTATAGCCATTACTCCTTATATCCAAAATAGGTTTTTTGAAAGTCGTATGTACCTACCTACCTGCCTTTACTCTAATATAATCGTAAATGTATAGTATATTCGAAAATGCGAGTAGGTATTATACATGTATTTTAAAAATTTATAAGAAAAATACACTAATTAATAAATTATTGTTTTAATCTACTATTGTTTTAAAGATTTCGTTTTATGCTTCCCAATTTCCTCCACAAAAAGTAACACATCTAACATCACCTGGTTCAAGGTTTAAAAAAAAAACATCACTAAAAATTATTTATCGATTGCATATTGTATCGCATTTAAAATCTCACTTATTATAAATCATTAGCTGGTGGGATTGTTATTGATTTTCAACTAAAATTATAGTTGTCACAACCTAGTGATGCACAACCCGATTCGTGCGGCCCGCGGGCCATTGTTGTATGAGGATGTCCCCCTGGTTATAGAGAAAAAACCCTAAATCCCTAGTTGAGAACAACTTTTATAGAGTTTTTGTCAATTTACACTGCTTGACCTAAATGGAACTAAATTGGAAAACACTTGAAATCCCCAGAAAGCGAAATCTTGAATTTAAAGAGACAGAGCCCCCCCAAAGCTAGTTTGTGCAACACTATCACAAATTTACCCCACGTAGGTACTTGTAACTCGGTACCATCATAAACACTTTTATTGATTTTTAAAATAAAATTGACGATGAGGCACAATGCAAAAGAAGATGTAAAAAGGGAACAAATTTGCAGATTTTATGACAATTTTACATGGTGCCCGATGGGTAACAATGTTTCACATAGCCGACAATCTTACTCAGGTAGTGCCATAAAAATATGAATCTGTCCCTAACGGGATAGGAAATTCCCGCCAGCCGCCGCCGCCGTATGTCCCTCCAAGGTCCTTTGAAAGTTATACCTTACTATGAGAATAATTCCCAATTATTGTTTTTTTTTAAACCCATTTAACCTTTTACAAATTATGTTGACATCTTTTTATGTATATAGAAATTGTGTTGACAAAATTATTTGCACGTTATATCAGTGAATCGTCCTCGTTATAACAGTCAACAATTATATGAAAATAAGTCTGAACTAAAATAGCATTTGGTAATTGCTCATTATAGCCATGATCGTTATAACCAAGTTCGACTGTATATTAAATTATTTGTTCTTATCTTCCTATGTGATATTATTATTATTATTTTCCGGTCAGGCGAATAATAATTAATAACTCAATACATTACAAATTCTGCAAAATACCAACAGAAGACATAAAATTACATAGTAGAAGTAAAGATACTTGATAATGCCTACAATGGGCCGTTTTCTGAGTAATTCCAAAATATCCACGAGATGGCAGCACGGTGTTTAGCGGTCCTCCTGTCATCTAATTTGTGGACCATTGTGGACCAAATCTATGGACTGACGCACTGACGTCACGTCTTTCAATGATTGATCTGTCATTTCGATAGCTATTTGCAATTTGTTTTCCGACAAGTTTAGCCAAACAAAGTTTGCTCGATTTGTAAGTAAAATGCCCAAAAAGTAAGATGCTGCTCTGAGCCACAGACCGTGCTGCTCAACGGCTTCGACGCTAAGCAGGCTCTCAACGACGATGGACTCCTTATCGTAGCGCTGGTTCTGCCCTTCAAACCGTACGTTGAATGTAAGATATGGATTTTATTATACCTCTAATACTTTAACCAGGGATTTAACCGGTAATTTTAAATAAGTGGTACTATGGCACCCTCAATCAGGGTATGTTGTGAGGCTGAACTGAATGGGGGAGGAAAGAATATGGGAAATGTGAAGGCTGGGAAATGCCTGGCTATTCACACCTGGTCACCTAACACAACTATTGCCATTTCAAGCAATGTATCCCTTCTAGATGGTGGTTTTTCACCGGCTGTTTAAGGAAGGGCCTTAAAGAATGGATTTTTAATAAAGATCTTGAAAAGACCACTGTTAAATAAGGGAGAAGAGGGAAATATTCCTAGTATATAGGGAAATATTGCATGAGAACAAGTCCATGCTGCTGTCATCTACTGTGGATGGATGTTCCGCTCTTGTCCGGGGAATTTCTTGCTGGTGAACCGATACCAAAGAGATCTCATCAATTTATTAACATTATCTGCTACGTGTATTGCCTAGATCTGAATAACCAGACAGTTACCAATTTCCTCCAGACTCAAAAGCTGCCGTTTTGTTACTCTTAATTTTTCATTATTTTTGACATTGGTAAAAGCAAAGCTTAAAGCTAGAGGCAAAAATCTAATCGCTTAACACTCAAGCTTAAAGCACAATCTTTAATTTCTCCCAACTATGTCTAGGGTATTGCACTGGTCGTCTTCTCTCGGATTCCTTGTACTATTCAATTATAATTTTCAGACGAATCTGACCACATGGCGAAGGAGCGTCTGCCCATCCGAGGCCACACATTCGAGGAGCATGTGGAATCCTTCATCAGCTACTGTGCCACCACCGTGGGGCTCGGTCATGCAGTGGTCACGCGTGCCCTACCTCTTCGAGGGGGACTTTAACCAGTCCTACTACTGGCTGAACGACTCCATCTTCATCATCAAAAAGGACCCAAATTACCCCGAAACCACGGCTGAATGGGAGTTTTAATAGGTTTACTTATATTACCTCTTATCACCTTTGTATTTTGATATCCCTCATCTGTGAAATAGATTATATTTATATTGAATGTTTTCAAACAAAATATTAGCATATGAAGAATCAATGGTTTATCAAGTAAATTATAAAAATAAATGTTAATTAATGTTGTATAGTATGGGGGTTGGGAGATTTTCTCGATTAGTTACCCCAAAATAAATATGTGTCCAAATACATAGTACGCAATGCATTTATTACCCCTCTGAGACTTGAAATTGAGAAAAAACTGACTTATTTATTCTACACTAGTTGCATATTTAATTTGCTAATCTTATTTTCTTTATTTTAACAGGTTGACTGTTCACAAAGTAGCTCACGCGTTGACCGATGCTACCAGAATTATATAATATTAGGATGTAAAAAAAAAAAAATGCCAAAACAATAAATAATTTATGTTTAATGTTAATTATTTGTTGTACTGATATGTTCTTCTATGTGTATAATGTTTGTAAATATTTTACGACGCATTTATATTATGTCTGTAATCTCGTTCTTTTCATATTGACCTCGAGAAATAAAAGAAAGTGTTTTTATTTATTTATATATTTGTTAAATTATTTTGTGTTATTTAGTACCAATAAACAACAATCTTTTTTAACCATGGCAGTAGCTGTCGACACTCACTCTTTATTTTAATAAAACAAATATAATAATGATCTATTTGTTTTTGGGGTGTTATGCTGTGTTGCGCTACCTCCTTTTTTAGCCAACGCTGTCCAAAACGTTGGCTAAAGAAAGAGGTAGCGCAACACGGCATAACACCCCAAGAACAAATAAGGAAAATAGTTTGGCCGTGAAAATTTCAAAACGTATCATAATAATGATCGTTTATTTCAGAATGTTGTGCAATGCAATACATTCCATAATTTGAAATAGTTCAAACATTGACAAAATAACAATGTGTTCATACATAGAATGGAACAGAAAATATAGTATATAATAATAAATCCAAAAAATATGCAAATATCCGTTCATGGGGGATATTTGACAGGCTCCCATTTTCAGAAGGGCATCAGGGGGGACTCCATCCAGGTAACCATGGCAGTGATGATGGTATTCTTCGACTGGCGTAGACTGCACCATAAGCTTCCCCTGCGGTGAAACAAAGGTTCATTTTAATATAAACAGTTAACTTTTCCTTTTTATTATGTCTGTGCGTCTTTATCTAGAGTCGGTCTATCACACGGAGTATCAAAAGGCAATATGGCTTCCACTGCCACGTCTTCTAGATTCACAGGCAACGCCGCTTCATCTTGTGGTTTTGGTTTTGTAGAATTTATATATATTTTTTCACATAGGTATCAAACGCCTTTCCTGTCTGTTTCTTAATTCTAAATTACCTACTTCTAAGGAACTACACCTTTCAGTAGCTTTTGCCAGTACAGTACATATGAAAATAAAATTAGGCTCAAACTTCCATACTTGCGTGATATAATATACAAAATGGTCTACGTTAAGAAATAATAATTTGATTTTTTTCCTAAAACACTTCTACTGAAAATTAAATTACAATCACGAGATATACAGACATGGGACGAGAAATGCAAAACAAATTAGATTGCCATCAATGAAGAATCTGCTGCCCAGAAATCTCGTGCCAGACAGTTTGATAACCGTGTAATAAAATGATCGCAATAATTGAAAATGTTTAATTTAAAAAAAGGAAATAAGATATTATGTCTACCATAATTATTAATGTTAGTTGTGATTGACTACACTTGTATTTAAAGGTACGTTTGTCAAATAATGTCAACTGCGAAAGAAGGCAAAACATTGTGTATAAAATTTTGTGCATTTTATGTCAAATGTTTCTTTACGTGTTCATTATACTATACAAGCACTCTTTATATTATATTGGGGATTCAATTATAGTAAGATATTAATCGAATGAGTCATGTACTTACTGTTATGGTTAATATTACTGAATACATAATCCGTGTCCCTGAAATGAGCTTGACAGACTACAGAATCAGGAGTCGGTGCCCATTTGGAACGCCGATTGAATGAATCCATTTCGCGTTCAAGTCTTTCAATCTTTGGGAAACTCGTGCCCACCCCTATTTCTACACATTGGAACACTACAACAGGTTGACGGCATTATTATAATATTTAAAAACACTAAATTGCGCCAAACGGCCTAAAAAATGTATGGGATCTGACAGTTAAATAAAATAGTTGGACCGGTAGGACTATAGCGAACCTAGCGGCCAAAATCGTGCGAAAACGGCCCATTACAGTTGTTCTGTTATCTCTGCCGGCTATGGAAACAAAGTAAACAAAAAATTCATTTATCATTTAAAAAAGTCTCGGTCAAACCCGTGGGAAAGTTGGGAAATGAAGATATTTTTTTAGAAAGAACATAATAAGTACCTACGCTATTAAAATATTTTATTTAGGTTTTTTTACACTGGCGACCCTAAACGTCAATGTCAAAAATATTAGTAAATAGCTAAATAGTTTCGAATTTCGTGATTCCACATTGCGTAAACTAACTATTTCTCAGTTTTTATATTTCAAAATGAAAAACAACGTCGTGAGAAACACGAAGCGGAAGGATCTCAGCGGTGTTTCAAAACCAGTATGCACAACATTTTCCCCGATAAGCGAATTGGTACATAATTTCTGTAATAAAAATTTAACCTAATTATTTACCCGTTTCTGAATAAAAATTGCTCTTCTCTTTGACATTATTTATTAAAAGTGAGAACTAAAATATTTTGCCACCTAGCAAACTTTCCAACAAAAGACTACAATAGTGTGTACTAATATGTAATTGTGGGTTTATTTTTTTAGGTTATGTCATAAAGTGGTAGTTATATTACGTTATTTAATTATAAATTGTGTAAAATAAGCCGCCACATTTTTAACCTCAGATTATGTGAATCACACTTCATTTCATCAATTACTACAAGAAACAACTATTTACGTACACAAAATAGGTTCTTAGTTTAGGTAAACTAAGTAATGCATGCGTATTTAGATTAAAACGAAACTTCGCAAATGTCAAATCCATACAAAAAATAAATAGCGGCAATGGAGATGTTTTATATGGGAAATTTTATTAATTTTTGGAGATCGCTGGCAACGGTTAATATGCTCTTTTTAAAAAAAAAACCTTTTGATTCACCTTAATTACATTAAAAGGCAACTATTTGAATTGGGGGAAGTAAAAATATTTCATTCTAAATTTCGATTAGGTAACATTAAAATTAGCTTAACAGACGGATTGCAATCTTTAGAGCACAGGCGTTGGGTGGGAATGCTATCCTTGCTCTACCGGTATTACAATGGAAGATGCTCCGAGGAACTAGCATCATTGATCCTTTCGGCACCGGAGCATAGTCGGGAAACACGCCAAACGCGTGCCCAACATTTGTACACGGTTGACATTTGTCACATGAGAACGGGTCGTTTCTTCGACTCGTTCTTATGTTCAACAGCTCAGCTGTGGAATGATTTGCCGGCCTCTGTGTTTCCTCCTTCCTACAACATAGGTCTTTTCAAGACCAATGTTCATTCCTTCCTCTCCTCAAAAAGACCCTCCACACAGCATCCCAGATGACATAGGCCCTGAGGGAAATTATTTTCCTCAAGGCCTCCTGTGTGGAGTTAATGTAAAAAAAAAAAAAAGCTTTCGTCTTGTGAGCTTGTACGCCATTAGCTATTAGCTCATTCGCTGTCAGTTTGGTAGGTATGTTGGTATTCCTGATACACTTGAATGTATAACGAACGGCTAGAAGATTTTGAAGGTACGGGGCACTTTCTTTTGAATCACAAACCATGTTACACAAACCTAGCGTAGCCGCTAAACTACTTGAAAACTGGGATGTTTTTCTTGCCTTGACGCGACTAGGCGTTATAAAGGGGCACTTTCTTTTGTATCACAAACCTAGAATTCCCATGAAGTCTGCTACGCTTTGCTCTGGCATCTTTTCGTACAGTAACAAGAATACCAACATAACAAAATGACATTTGAAAATAATGTTTGAAAATGGACGCTTTCGTTTCACAGAATGAAAGCTAATTTTAATTTTACGTAATCGAAATTTAGAATGAAATATTTTCCACTTCCCCCAATGCAAATAGTTGTCTTTTAATGTAATTAAGGTGAATCAAAAGATTTTTTAAAAAAAAAGTGCGTATTAACCATTGCCAGCGATCTCAAAAATTTACCGAAATTTTTAACTTTGAATGAAAATCGAATTTTAATGCATATTTTTCTGTTTATCCTTACTGAAACCGATGTTTCTTTTGGTAAGTTTAAAAGTAGTTTACTTTTCAAAATCTATGCCTAAAAGTTTTTCAGCATGTGGCTTCTTATGGATTATTTATCGAAATTATTTTTTAAGGCGGGTACAGATTGCTGTAACGTAACATGCAATGTAACATGAAAGGAACATTTCATAAGTGTGGACGCAGCGCGTGCACGAACTGAGCATGTACCTTCTCGCATCTATTTCCGGCATGCGCGCAGTGAACATAGCTCAGTCTGCCGAGAACAAGTCCTCCATTATTCGCGCGCGTTCTGCCATATAGACACAAACAACCCGTCCACACTAACGCTCCGCGCACACTGCGCGCCCCTTTGTATTCGGCGAAAAAACCGAAGCTTTGTGGATTGCGGCTCGCACGAGTTGAAATGCTCTGTTCGCGCACGGAGTGTGCGCGGTTCGTGCGCGCAAGGTGTCCACGCTATGGAAATTCTGTTACATTGCATGATACATTGCGGCAACGTGGACGGCAAATTCTTTCATTGTGTGTTACGTTACAGCAATCTGTACCCGCCTTAAAAGTTTGATAATTATTCCATTAACCGCCGCACTTTTAGGCACAGATAATGGAAATGACACTTTGTTTTAACAATTACTACTATTTACACGCACAAAATAGGATATTAGGTTCTTAGTTTGGGTAAGCTAACTAATTCATGCGTATTTAGTTGTAACAAAACTCATGCAAATTTCAATACATAAAAAAAAAGAAGACTTGCCATAGTCTCACATACTCGCAAAATAATGTGGCAAGTAAACAACGCTCTTTTGTTTTCAGCGGTTTTCGGTATTTTCTTAATTCAAAAGTTATTCATTTAGGACATTATTAAAAAGATTCGACGCTGGAAAGGAAGAGTGACTAAAACGCCACATCGGGTGAATATGAGTTACTTAAACACACGTTCCCTACTGTAATAAAGTATATAATTCACATTAGTATTTGTTAAGATTTCAGGTACTGAAATATTAATATTTGTGATTGTCACCCTAATGGTTGTGGCAACATTCTTTTGTGTTGGCAATTGCCAGGGCGAGTTCGTATTGCCACGGATTTTAATTCCTTCTTCTCTTGTTACCATCCGTCTTGGGCGGGTCGTTTTTGGCAAAACGTCTGCTGCCAGGTTTTCACTTCATGTGGGTTATAAAACCGCAGAGAGAGATAGCATCATTGGGCTCACCGTACATGAGCTACCCTACGGGTCTTTTTATTGTGTGAATAAAGACCAATTATTCAAGAGCTGAAGTTATTATTGAAGAGTTACTCCAGCCACACTTCCCTTTGGAATCTGGTGTTACCACGCCGGATTGCTCTGTCAGGAGAGCGGAAGTTGAGATCCTGAACAGTATTTCTTCCCTACCCGTTTTAATAATATATTTGTTGTTTAGTCAAATAGGTCATATAGAAAATCACTAACAATGTCGCTTTAGCTGTTTTTCCTTTCGAAAAAAAAAAAAAAATTTGTCGCTTTAGTTAATTATGCTTGCCACGTTTTACTGTTGATTTGGCGAATAAATCATTTTAAATATATTGATCGTCATTATGCTAATGTCGCTTAGATCTACCATTTACCATTGATTTAGTCGGAAGCACCCACCTGTAAATATAGTTCCGGATTCCACGGGCGCGTTAGTCGTCCAAGAACAGTGCGGGTGAACGCACGTCCGTTGCTGCGCGGTTCATTGTTAACAGGTTACGAGTTCGTGCATCGGATATATTTATTCTGTTGTGTAAGCTTTGTCACGAGTGTGGTAAGTAGCAAAATTAAGCTTAATAATGTATAATTAAGTTTAAAATAAAACAATAACTTTGTAAACACCACTTTTATTTTTATACTTTATGCCGACCGGGTTTTGCTACAAGTGTAGCTTCATCAGGGTAGTATAATACTCTACTAACATTAGGTTACATTTGTGTTATAATGTATATTTTAACAAAAAATTGCCTGGGCTGGACTCGTCAAGTGGAGGAGGAAGAGGGAGGCATAGATGGAGAATTGGGAAGGGAAAGAACACGTCCGTTCCCTTCCCAATTCTAATAATTATTATTTGGACTTGTCAGATGATGAAGATGCCTTAGATTTTCAGTGGGATTCCACGTCATGGAGTGGTTCATCAAGCTCCGACTCAGTAGTTGGGAATATTGAAGATGGATCGACTAAAAAGAGACTTTCAGAAAAAAAGAAAACCGATGTAAATGGAAATGTTGGCAAAAATGCGAAAAAAGAAAACACATCAATAAAAAAAGGAAAGGTCCATTTTAATTAAAAGTGGTAAAAAATATGAGCGAAAAGATGGTTCTGAAGTACCAGAAAAAAAATGAAAAATAATACCTGCAAAGACAAACCCTGTGGTAAAGGTTGTAGTGAAATTACAGACGAGAAAGAAAAAGCATATTCAATTTTTTTTGGAGCTTGGACTCAACCAGGAGGTGTGATTGGCTCATTTCGATGGCGCAAAAACAAGAAGTCAAAAGAAAAAGAGTGAAAGAGCTATATGAGAGGCAAGACAATTGCAGCTAATAATACAAAAGCCGACCTATTACAGTCCGCAAGAGATTACATAAAAACTTACCGGCAGTGCCATCTCATTATTGTAGAAGAGATTCTACAAAAGTATACTTAGGGTAAGAATTTAAAAATGTAAGTAATCTCTACAGGTTGTACAAAGAAGACAAGACTTCCAAAGGAAAAGATATTGTTGGCGAAAAAATATTAAAAACATTATTTTCTAAAGAATTTGATATTGGTTTTCACATCCCTAAAAAGGACAAGTGCTTAAAATGCATCAGATTTGAGAATAACACCAACACAGATGAGGAATTAAAAAAACACCACTTATAGAAAAAAGAAGACTGTCTCAACAGATTTAAATATCACCAAAAAATCTACGAAAAGAATAAAAATATACTTTGTACTTCTTTTGATTTACAAAAGGTTTTGAATACTCCTCACGGCGAGTCTATGCTTCTGTATTATTCGCGAAAATATACCGTATTTAACCTTACTTTTTATGAGAGTGGAACACGAGATGGCTTTTGTTTTACATGGGGAGAAGCCGAGGGCAAACGAAGTAGCAACAATACTTACAAAATACATTGTACACATGGATAATCGCAGCAATACAAATACACTTGTTTTGTACAGCGATTCTTGCCCGGGACAAAACAAAAATAAAACAGTTCTTGCTGCATTACATTCCACATTACAAAACTGTAATAATTTGAATACCATTCAAATGAACTATCTACTTCCTGGACACAGTTACATGCCCGTGGATAGCATGCATGCAGTAATAGAAAAAGCGTTAAAAACAACATAATTTGGGCACCGTCCCAATGGGTGACAGTTTTTGAACTCGCACGAAAGAACCCGAAGCCCTATTCGGTGGAAACGGTATCCTACTCAGATTTTATTGGCTGGGACAAGATAAGTGATAGGTATTTCAAAAGTATTGCTCGAAAAATTAACAATAATAATCGCCACATTTAAAAAGAATGTAAACAAAATTTTCGTAAAATATTCCATGGCCGACGACGCTCCAGTGGAAGAATTTGAAATTTTACTAAAAAACAAAACATTTAAACCGGAGCCAATTTACACAGATATGTTACCGATATCCTCAAAGAAATATTCAGATTTAATTAAATTGTGCACAAATAACACCATTCCATCTCGTTATCACAATGAACATAAACAATTCAAAATTAATAACTTTAAAGATATGCTTTTGGAATCAGACATTGAAGACCCAGATCATGATAATTAACAGTCTATCAAAGTGTCTTTATTTATTTTTGTATTATTTGTAATTAATAGCTGCACCTTTCTGGCTTGTTTTAATTTATATTAAAATTGTAGGCCTGCATAGTGTAGGTCATTCATTTTTATTTTTTCATATTTTAATGGCTTTCACCCTTCAAGGGTGGAATATTATACTATGTAGCGTATTGTTTTTTTTTTTTTAAATAAGGCTTCTTAATTTCAAATTTATATTAATTGAAAAGCATAATTTGTAGGCCATTAATCCCTTTTTTCTGGCTTTACCCTTCAAGGGTTAAATATTTTTTAATATATCGTTATTTGCTCATCGTAGCGTATTATAACATGATACTATATTCTTTATTTCAAATTAATATTATGGAAAAGTTAAAATTGTAGAAAGCAACTTTGGTACAAATGTTTTGGCGATCGAAATATAATAAATACCGTGTTTTTTACCAATTTTTTTCTTTTTTTTAACCAATAAAATACCCCAATGACCCCATAGTTTAAATATATATTCGTCATGTCCGTAAGTCTTTATGTCGGTCAAGATATCACTTACGGTGGATCATTAGCCATTATTGCTTGGAATATCTATTACTTTTCTAATGATTCGCTTATTCCTCACTACATTATTGGTACATTTGTCCGTAAGGTATTTTTCCTCTCCTATTAATGTGTAGTACAAAGAGTTTAGTTATTCATACTCGTGTTAAAATAACATAAACATGCACATTAGTCATTTTTCCTGCCTAAATTTTTAGGCACTTTTGACTAAAGCGCCATTATCTTCGGAATTATTAATATTATTAAAAATATATGTATTACAATTGATTAGGTTTGATAAATGCATTTATAATTTTCAAGCGGCAACAAAATCAGATAATCCTTTTCAGAGTTATGATTTTTTTTAACTTTCAAACAGCTCTCTTGAACATTTAGCATAATGGCGCTTTAGCCATTTATCCTTTCCAGCGTCGATATGCTACTTCCACACCGAAGCCAAACTTCCAACTCGAACTTCCAACGCGCAAACTACCCTTCTACACAATCGTTCGAAAGTTTGAAGTTGGAAGTTGTACTCAGTGTGGCTGTACCATAAGACAATCAAAGAATGTGTGTTTTTTCTCTAATAACGCATAAAATTGTCGGACGGGAAACATGAAAATTAATTGTACTGCTTATAATAATCGATAATAATAAGTAATTTGTGTGTACATATATAAATGAAATGTTATTTCTTCACTTTTACTCCTGTTTGCCGTGTAATGGAAACATTTTCTTATCACACAGGAGTAGGGTTACCATATCTCAGGATTTTTCGACTTTTCTCAGGATTGCGGCCGGATTTTGCAAATCTCATGCTCAGGATTTTCAATAAAACACGGCTTACATTTTAAAGATCTCTTTAATTAAAAGTTAAACAAACTAAAAATAATCTTCCTTTGGTAATATAATCCAAGTAGGTACTTAAATCAGTTTTATCGTACTTAATATGTGAAGATACCTTTTTAAGTAAGGTTTTTTCTTTAATTATTGATTAATAAAATGCCTTACATGTTATACTCTTCAAATTATATTGAACTAAAAGTACCCACTGCTGCCACCACCCCCACCCCCCCCCCCCCCCCTCCGCTTTGAGTGCGATGTGCAACGCGTCAACGCGTGAGCTAGATCCGCAGTGTATAAAAACGATAATAATACGTTTGAGAGAAGATTCTCAAACTGTATAAAATCTCAGGACTTTTCTATGTAAATCAGGCCTTTTCTCCGGACTTTTGATTTTTTCATCTGGTAACAGACAGAGGAATTGTTTTATATGGAGAGTTTTGAACTTTGAAAAAAAAAAGATGGAAATTTTATGCATCTTTTACCATCTATCCAAACGTACTTAGTTGTTTCTTGTAGTCATTAGGTTGAAATGTAGGGTAATTCCCAAAATCTGTGCCTATAAAAGTGCAATGGTTAGTAGGAGTATTTATCAATAGTTTTACGGAAATAATACGCCATTATAACTATCACACCTTATCTCAAAAGCGCTGGAGAAGTTTTTATTAATAAAGTGTTGTTTATTTTAGGAAAATGCATTGAACATATTGAATTCTGATGAATCAGCCAAAACGGTAAAGAGAAATTTTTGTAAACCGAGTACGAAGAAAGGCGGAGATATTAAGCACGTGTCCAACCTCCATTACTGCAGCTTAATCAAGAAGGCCATCCTCAGACAGGAATGGCAGCTTGTCATGAAACTGCTAATAGCTTTTATTGATGAGCCGAAAGTAGAGAAATTTACCTCGGGGATTATATTGAAGGTAATCAAATTATTAATAACTCAGGTCTGCGACTTTTTTTTTCTTTGAAATAAGAGGTAATTCCCGTGTATTTTTGGTTGCTGAATTCGGGAAAATTATCAAAAAAATTCCATCTCGTATGGTTTTTCCGCAAAACTCAAAATACTATGGGATTGCCTATCTGGCGCAAAACGGGGTTTATTGCCGAAATATATATTTTTTATTAATTCCAACTTATTATAAGATAATGTTATGTTTCATAGACTGAAACAACACATTTAGTAATTCATGACGATAAAATTAGTCAGCGTTGAATCATATATGTATATCGAGATTTTCCATAGTAAGTATGATGAGAGAATGCCGGAATTCCCAAGGTGCCCACTTCCTTCCATGCCCTTTCATTTATTTATTTCTTTTCCAACTTTCGTAATGTGCGTTTCAAAAATGACTTCAAGAGGTTGTGTACATTCTTCTGAGAGTTTTTGCTATATTTGTGGTGAATTTGTAGTGAAAAAACAACAAAGAAATATTACTGATTTTGTTAAAAAGTGTATTTTGCATATTTTGGTGTGAAGATAGGGGACCAGGACAAATATTGGGCCCCACATGGAGTTTGTTCAGAGTGTGTTGAAGGACTTAGAATGTGGTCAAAAGGTAAAGTTAAACCTTTTCGTTTTGGTGTTCCCATGATCTGGAGAGAGCCTCGAAACCACAGCAATGACTGCTACTTTTGTTCGTGCAATGTGCAAGGGTTTAGTACCAAAAATAAAAACAAATTTGTTACCCAAACATGGATTCGGCACTCCGCCCAGTCCCTCACGGACCTGGCATTCCTACACCACAAGCACCCCAAAGCCTAGACGATTTGCCATAATCAGAAGGTTTTAGTGACGAGTTTCAAGTAGGCGACTCCAGTGGACCTCAACAATTTTCTCAAGCTGAATTAAATGACCTGATTCGAAATTTGGGACTCCCAAAATAATCTGCTGAGTTACTAGGAACTAGGATCCAGACTGCAAGAGAAGAATTTATTGACACCTGGAACTTCTTTTGCTTGGTATAGAAATAGAGAAAAACATTTTGAGCCTTATTTTTGTCAAGATGGTGAGCTAGTTCCGATATTAATGGTTTAATGTCCACGTTCAAAGTTCAACATAAAGCTGAAAATTGGAGACTGTTTATTGATTCCTCGAAAAGAAGTATAAAAGCTGTTTTACTTCACAACGGGAATAAGTACGCATCAATACCCGTTTCGTTGGTCACTCGGTGCATTTGAAGGAAACTTATGGTAACTTAGCATTGGTCTTGGATAAGTTAAAGTACAAGGAATTCGAGTGGACAGTTTGTGGGGATCTTAAAGTAATTTCTATGATACTTGGACAGGAAGGTGGTTACACTAAATTTCCCTGTTTTCTTTGTGAATGGGATAGTCGTGCTAAAGCTAAACACTGGAACCAGAAAGTTTGGCCCAAAAGAACATTGAAGGTCGGAGAGAAAAACGTGCACTTTGAATCTTTGGTTGATCCTAAAAAGGTCTGGCGAGACCTTTCAAGCAAGTTTCGTGGTCTGTCTGAAGCAAAGCTGAAGGAGGGAGTTTTTGTTGGTCCTGACATTCGTAAGCTGATGAAAGATAACAACTTTGAAAATGTGATAAACCATGTTGAGAGGTCAGCATTGAATTCTTTTAAAGATGTTGTTACGAAGTTTCTAGGGAATCAGAAGAACCCGAACTTTGAAAATATTGTAGAAAATATGTTGGGCAATTTTAAAAATCTGGGATGCTCAATGACTTTAAAACTCCATTTTTTGAACTCCCATTTGGATTACTTCCCGGAAAATCTTGGTGCAGTTAGTGAAGAGCAAGGTGAGAGGTTTCACCAAGATATCAAGGAAATGGAGAGAAGGTATCAAGGTCGATGGGATGCAAATATGATGGGCGACTAATGCTGGATGCTGCATAGGGAAAATATAACATCCCACAAAAGAAAAAGCACAATACGAAGCTTCGAAACTAAAAAAAGCAGATTTATAATTGTATATAATGAAAATAAAATATTTTATTACTTAAAATCAATTAAATTTGTATAATTTTATGATATTTTTTTTCTTTTGAACATTTCCTACAGAAGTAGTAGTGTAAGGCGGGTTTTGCCTATATTTTAATTTCCATTTTGCGGAAAATCCTTACGTGTTGGGTCGAGATGGATGGCATTCTCGAATTCAGCATACCGAAATACAACATATAATTCACCCATTACCATTTTTAAAAAAAAATTAAAATTTCAATTTGCAGACCTGTGTAATGACTCAACTTGGAACTATTAAAGTTACTTTCCTGAATACAATTCACAACAGAATAATTTGTAGATACTTATTTTCTGACCATTTATTTGATCTTATTTATTATTTTCCCTGACCATTTCCATAAGCTCTGTTTCCCTGTGAACCCAAATATCCTTTTTTATCGGAAGGTCAAATATTTCGGCTTTGCAATAAAATCCAAATAAATCGAAAATTTCTGAATGCATCCGAAAACTAAAAACAGTTTTTGAAAGGTGATGAAATACGCTTTCAAATTTTATAATTCAAAATAAACATATATAATTTTTGAAATATAAGAATTTTGAATGCAAGCATAATTTTTTTTTTTAAATGCTCACATTATTTTATATTCACAAAGGTGTAAGTACATTTTAATTATTTTGTGGTTAACTTTTATATCTATATAAATAAAAATGAATCGCCGAAATGTATGTACGCGCATAACTTCCGAACGACTGCACCAAATTGGATAATTCTTTTTTGTTGTATTCGTTATTATCAGGACAAGGTTTGTATAGAACTACTGGTGAGCTCTGGCATTAAGAAATGTGTATAAAAAAATTTCAATAGGTGACTCGCGAGCTGTTTCAAACTGAATTCACCGGGACTGAAGTATAGAATGCGGGAGGGGGGAGCGGAACTCGGGTAGTGATTCGCGGGAGGGGGGGGGGGGGGGGAAACTTGGGAGGGTGCGGAGTGGGAACACGAGAGGGGAAAGGGACGCGGGAGAGGAAGGGGAACGGGACGAATGGGAAAGGACACGCAGGGAGAAACAATTTTTTTATTAAATGGCTTAGCAACGCATGCCGGAAACCAGCTAATTTTAAAATAAAATGTGGTATTTTCTCTATCTAACACTTTTAGATAGAGAAAATACCATATTTCTGACCATTGTATATCATATTTCTAACCATTGTAGTAAGGAAGACAACCATTTCTATGAGACCTGTAAGAGTTGTTCCGAAAACCGAACAAATAAGCCTTAGGGTTATTCTTGTATTAAATGTAAAATCCTCTTTTTAACATTTTTATTAAATAATTTTCATCTTTCTTTTTCAGTACACATTAATTTACTTACTGAACGATCCGCTGGCCCAGAAACTAGGTATTTTAAATGAATTCCTTCAACTGGCCCTTTCCTGTCAAACAGCCACAGAAAGATCTGATTTTCTTAAACTATTACGCAATTTACCGCAGATTAATTAATGACAAGCATTAACTATTAAATAAAGTACCCATTAAATTTATACAAATAGTTTTAATTCATCACCAAAAATATCTTAAATTTTCTTAATCTTATATTTACTTAAATTAAATAAATTAGATAAGATACAAAAAGGTGGGGTGTGGGGAGTTGGAAGACCAAAACGTAAGTGTTTGTACTGTGGAAGGAAATACCACATCCACAGATTTAAGGAACAGAAGGAAAAAAGAACACCAGCAGGAGTGGTGATGTTTCCTGGAAGTGGCCAGGATTCACCGGAAGTTTTAACGGCGATGATGACTGTAAGAATAAAAGCGATATCTCAACATTTTGCAATTGCTCTTACCAAAACGTAAGTGTTTGGACTGTGGAAGCAAATATCACATACACAGATTTAAGCAACAGAAGGAAAAAAGGACACCAGCAGGAGTGGTAACGTTTCCTGGAAATGGCCAGGATTCTCCGGAAGTTTTTACGGCGATGATGATGACTGTAAGAATAAAAACGATATCTCCACATTTTGCAATTGCTTTGAAGATGAAAGTAACAAGTGTGGATCAGCCTTCATCTTATGTTGAAGTTGGGCAACCAGTATTTTAAATTCTTTTCTGTCTTCTGCGATACTTCAGTCATTTAATTGGCATGTTGCAGGAGCGGTTATCTAAACCTCCAAAATGCAGTAAACTTTTATTTAAATGTTACCAATTTATAAATTGCGTAAGCCTAAGTTACTTCAATTTAAACATTACTTTACCCATTAATATTTTCATACTTCCCTAGGACCCGTTGTCTTTATATTGCGTAAGCCTAAGTTACTTCAATTTAAACATTACTTTACCCATTAATATTTTCATATTTCCCTAGGACCCGTTGTCTTTATATTGCGTAAGCCTAAGTTACTTCAATTTAAACATTACTTTACCCATTAATATTTTCATACTTCCCTAGGACCCGTTGTCTTTATATTGCGTAAGCCTAAGTTACTTCAATTTAAATATTACTTACCCATTAATATTTTCATATTTCCCCAGGACCTGTTGTCTTTATATTATAATTTAAATATTTTTTAAAAGTGAAGGCTACTGCCATCTAGCGGCGATTTTTGTAGCTTCCTGTTTTGATTACAGATTACAGAGTAGTAACTTAGGGCGACACTGAATTAAATAGTAGACGATAAAGCAGATTTCTATATATGTATCGTACAATGACTGACACTTTGGTTTTTTGTTTGTGTGTGAAATGTATGTTTATAAATAGTCTGATTTTTAGTTAAAAACCCTCTCTTAATTCGTGGATCTCCTGTAAACAGCTAGCATTATCTAGCAAGTGGTCGAGTGACCAAAGTCAGTGTTTTGTCGGGTCGGGAACAAAAAAGTATTGTAACATGTGCTGTGAATAAACGAGAAGAATTCCGCCATTGAAGGAACATGGTTTCATTTGAAGTCCTTCTGCCAAATACCAATTTATAACCGCCACTCCAGTGCAACGCAACCGGCCACAAGTGGATTTCCGTTCGCTGGGCAGCAGTACAATAATACGTTAGTGAGGCAGAGATAGGGGTCGCCTCTAACAACCGATGATTTCATGTAGGCGGAGGGGAGTGGGGAAGTTATACGAAATCGAAATGAACGGTAGCCGATGTGGTCGCACATTGTTTAGTTTGAGACACGCCTCAAAAAACTATTACTTCCAAAGTATAACTGATTATTTGTGATTACCTCTAGTGACAAAGTTTTGTTTGGTTTTGTATTATTTGTGATAATATGCAGCAGTACCTACGGAGTACAGCAATTTGGATTAATTTAGTACGGCAAATTTGAAGTCGACAGTCGAACTTGAATTTGTGAGACTAGTTAACTTTATCATGTTTCCACATTATTATTATTATACGAGTCGTTCAATTTCTACATCCGCTATATCAACTTTCATTGATTTGGAGAAAACCGCAAAAAACTGTCACATCTCTAGCGTAAATAAATAATTGCTTTTCAATTTCTTAAATAATGAAATGGAGTAATATAATTTCTAAAAGTGTTCATTTTTTTATGTATGTCTAGAGTTTCGATAAATAAAATTAATATGGCAGATTTTGAGACTGCCTCGTGATTTACTCACGATATAGCGGCTTTTGAAGCTCAACTGACCTGACGCGCAAGTTTCTAAACCCGCCATCTTGGCAAAATAACTGCTCATGATTGGTTGAATTCCGATATAGCGGGGTTTTGATGGTAACTTTTTGAATGATATAGCGGGTTTTGTTTCTCACTCGCAGTTTTAACATGGTTTATGTTCATGATAAGGGAGGTTTTGAAACTCAATTTTAGGATCTTGTTCCTCGCAAAAATGTGAACAAGACGTCATACTCAGATCATTTTGTCAAAAAATCGGATATGGCTGGTATTGAAATTACAGGACTCGTATATATATATATATATATACATAGTTTGACGTAGGTAATAGTTGCATTGTTTTTTTTCTAGGTGCACCCCCAGGTAGGTAGGTGTGGGTACACATAATACTTACTTTAAAAAATGTTTGTGCCTCCCCACTTTTCAAGTCCGCAAACCGCCACTGGCATGTTGCTATATTCCAACCACTTTCTAAGCTGTAACAGTTATGTTTCGTACTAGTGATTTCAAAAAGAACTCTTTTTATTCTCTCACAATTTTCAAACAGCCGTACATAGATAACTCACTAATATCTGGGGGTCGAAGAAGAAGAAGGAGAACTGTAATGTTGGAAGATGGAATTAAACACTAGATAACACAGCGAAAAATAAAAAAGTATTGAATATGTATACATATGTTTTATTATAAAATGAAAAATGCTAATTTAAAATATTTTCTGTATCAAAAAAAATTACCATGCACATTATTCTTATGGTGATAAAATTACTATTTTAAGTTAGTAAATCTAAATGCTTCCTTAGGACGATTTTTCGTAAGAAATTTGCGCTATATAAATCATCCAAATATTATTATTAAGACCCTGATTTGTTTGTCAGTTTTACGGTAAATAGACCTTCATATAAAAAGTTAATGTTTCTCTTATCATCTTTATATAATTATTGTCTTTTTTGTTTAACTAGAGAACTCAATAAATCATTACTAAAATACGTATTGATAAAGGTGTACAATTTTTTGAAAAGGGTTTACATTGTGCATTGTATCGCAAGCTAATTAAGTAAGGTTCTAATGGCAGTATTAGCATTTTTGGTAATGTAACGTAACAGTAATAATAAAATTGTAACATAAGGTATTTACATAAATCTCACCAATAAAGGGCAAGAGACCTAAATAAATATATTTGAAAAGCTAAAAATTGATACCAAAAACATTTTAACATTGTGTTTCTAAAAGTTATTTTGCAATTCTATTTAGGGGTTGTTTCTTTAATGCTTCCAGCTATTAAAACTTTGGCAATTTCTTCATAAGATTCACGCAGTGCTTCCACAAAGTTTGCCCCGCTATTGTGGTGTGGGTAGCTGGTCACAACAGTTCCAAGTGCATTATCCATCACGGAATATCTAGAAAGCAATCATATTTAATATTTTACATAAACACTAATTATAATTTGGTATAATTCATAATGGTCCTCTCTTCCAATCATCGCGTCAATTGTCTGATGTAAAAAATCATCAACACATGGTCAAAAATTAAATTTAGAAAAAATTATAGCCATACAAATTTAGAAAAAATCATATACAACAAAATAATAGGGTGTTGTATTACGTATGTATGTACACATTACAATATTTCTAGATCATTAGACTCTACTTTCTGAATACTTTGATTTTATATTTTCCAGCTTTTCCAATAGAGAAAGAAACAGAAAACTATAAAACAGTGAAGTGAAAACTATAAACAGTAAGTCGCCGACATTATCTTCATAATTTCCAACCTCAACTGAAATCATTTTACGAATTTTGCACAACCAATAGTTGGTCGTTGGAATTACAATGTCTTTTTATAGGAAAGGGTAGCAAAGGTCATCTACAGATGAGATGGGTTGACTCATTCACTGCCATAGGTCTCGATCAGAACCGTTTGGGTTTAGTTCGTTTACGACCGCAAAATTTAGTGGTAGCGATCCTGTTAACATACTTTGAACAGGAAGGGTGGTTCTACCTTTCTCGCAAGTTTTACTTGAATGCCTGGAAAGGCAATGCTCTCAAATATTTTTACATGAATACTAGCTGGTCCCCGGCATGCGTTGCAAAGCCATTCAAAGAAATAAGTTAATTCTCCCTGCATGTCCTTTCCCGTGCATTTCCGTTCCCTTCCACCTTACCCGCCCTCCCCTTCCCTCGTCTCTTCGCTCTCCGTGAACCCCACCTCCCACGTTCCCCTTCCCCCTGCCCTTCCTCCCTGCCGCTAAAATATATGAAATACACACATTTTAATTTATACAAATTTCATAACGCCAGAGCTTACAATTATATACAGCCTATATGTTATTCTGATGTATGAGCTATATTATTGTAAAGTTTCATTAAAATCCATTCAGTAGTTTTTGCGTGAAAGAGTAACAAACACACATACATCCATACAAACTTTTGCATTTATAATATTTGTTACAGACGTCTTATCAGGAAAATAGAAGACGAGGAGTGTTTGCTAAACTTCTTCGTTTTCTTTTTTCCGTGGCTCTGCGGGCACCCTCCCCCTGCAGCTGGCATTATTGAATGTTAGCGGAAAAGGTCGGGGCTACCTATTTATGCTTAAGCGCCGTACCGTTTCCCCCTCCGCTCTCCGCCTTATGCCGCAGACGGGCCCAATACTTCACAGCTGACCAATCCGAACACAGATAATCGTTTGGGCGGATATGTGTGATAACTGATGATTCGATATTGTTTTATGTTATTTTTAGTTTCAATTACGGGGGTCCGGCCTATAATTTTGCAGAATTAACCTCTAAGGGAGTATGGCCGCACCGTAGGCGTCTGAAATAAAATATGCTCAAGGAGTATGGACGCCCATGGTGTGTCGGTGCTTGTAGAAATCCTCCTATCGAATTTAATCATAAAAAGGACACACTAGTGACATCTCTTAATGATTTTTATTAGTATACCGAAGAAAAATGTAGATTCCTTCTATTTTTAACGGAACCACGGCTTTTTGAAAATACACATGCTAATGTCGCGTCACTTGCGTGGATTGTAAACATTTTATTTACAGTTCGAGAGCGTAAACGGCATTTTTACCGATTTTGTTGCATGTATTTGCATTGTTTTCGTGACATAAACACTTGAATGTTTCTGCGTTGTTATAATTATATTATTTCGTGAAATTAACAAATAATTTTGTACGTTTGTAACATTACTGTGAATTTTTTTCCGTATGATATTCAATAACAGACTTTTTTAGTGTTGGATAATTTTGAGCGTGTTTATATACTTTTCACATGAATGGTTTTGTGTATTGCGGGTCCTATTTTCGTTAATTGACGACAATTTTTTTTCTGTGTGATATTCTATAACAGGACTTTTTTAGTGTTGGATAATTTTGTGTGTTTAGGTTTATACTTTTCAAACTTTTCACATTGAATATGTCGATACCTTTGGATGAAGACGAAATTACGGCCGTATTAACCGAAAGTGATGATGAAGACCTTTTCAATGATATTCAAGATTTACCAATTCATTCTGATAGCTCTTCCGATGATTCAAATATTTCTGACGAAGAAGAAGATGAACCACCATCTTCGAAAAAGCCAAAATTGGATAATCGAAAATGGGTTCAAACTGATTTCGTACCAACTTTGCATGATTTTGACAGCAGGCATTCAGGCATAAGAGGCGATATAAATTTGAATGAGAATGAAAGCGAACTCGACTTCTTTGAATTGTTCTTTACTAATACCATAGTTCAGTCAATTGTAACGGAAATAAATAAATACGCTTCAACATTGGCTCACAATGCAAGTCTAAAATCGAAGATGAATAAATGGGTTGACACTACTGTGTCCGAAATAAAGATATTCTTGGCGACACTTTTGCTTATGGGTCTTGTTGGTAAAAACTCGTTGAAGAAATATTGGTCAAATAATCCAATAATAGAAACGCCATTCTTCAGAGTGTTATTTTCGCAAGATCGATTCCTTCTTTTACTGCGGGCTCTGCATTTTGCCGATAACAATGTTCGGACAAATGATCGATTATATAAATAAGGAATCTTTTGGATCCTTTGAAAAAAATCTACAAGCAGACCTTTTACCCATTTCAAAACATATGTATAGATGAAAGCCTGTTATTGTGGAACGGAAGACTTTCCTTCAAAATATATATACCCGCCAAACGACACCGTTTTGGAATTAAATTATTTGTCTGTTGTGATGTAGAAACTGGTTATGTCTTAGACATCATTGTTTACACTGGATCAGATTCAGATATCATCATGGATCCAAATATTGGAGTTTCTGGGTCAGTTGTAACAACTATGATGAACGACTATCTCGGAAAAGGCCACAGACTCTTTGTAGACAATTGGTATTCAAGCCCAAAATTATTTGATGTTTTATTTCAAAACAAAACAAATGCTTGTGGAACTGCAAGAGCAAGCCGAAAGGAAATGCCCAAGTTCGGAAGCGCTAAAATGCAAAGAGGAGATGTAAAAGCATTTCATTCAAATGATCTTTTGGCAATAAAGTGGCGTGATAAATGGGAGATTATTATGTTGACAAACATACATGAAAATAAAATTATGATCACCGATAAAATTGACTATTCTACCAGGGAAAATAAAATAAAACCAGAAGCTGTGGTAGATTATTCGAAAAACATGGGGGCTGTAGATAAGGTTGATCGTATTCTTGGTTTTGTTGACAGTTCTCGCAAGTCTTTCAAGTGGTATAAGAAAATTTTCTTTCGCCTTTTAGACATAAATGCGCTGAACACCTTCTTTCTACATCGTCAGAGAACAAACAAAAAGCTAAGTTTTAGTGAATTTCGTGAGAATCTCGTAGGTCAGTTGGTAGAGAAATATCATACCGAAAGGCCACCAGCATCTGGAGGAAGAAAAATAACAGATTGTCCTACTCGTCTTACTGAACGACATTTTATCAGCCCAATTCCACAAACAGAGACTCAGGGAAGGAAAACACGAAGGAAGTGCCATGTATGTGGTCACACAGCCGTTCAGCCAAGGAAAAGAACAGAAACAAGATACACGTGTATTCAATGTAATGTGGCTTTGTGCATATTTCCCTGTTTTGAGATATATCACACAAAAAAACAATATTAGATTGTAGTTGTTCAGTGTAAAATGAAAATGTGAATAGTAGTTTTAGATGACATTTTTTAGTTTATTTTGTGTAAAAAAAGTGTAAAAAGTATATCCCAAAAATTTTAAGTGTTCAAAAATTGAAAATCATTTTTTTATGTAAATAAAACAAGTTCAATAGTGAAAACAACATTCTGATGAGGAAGTATGGAAGTACACAATAAAACTAAAATAAAAATTGTTAAGTAAATTTATGTTTTAGGTTGTACATTTTGCATGAACCGATGGTTGACAAAACATGAATCACATATTTTTTATTATCGGATTAACTCGGTTATTTTGATATTTTTATACGTATTTCTTTACCAAAGTTTGATTTTTATAACACATACTATGATTATACTTTATAAAAAAAAAAAATTTTGAAGGTTTTTGCTCTCAGAAACTCACTCCCTTAGAGGTTAATGATAATGAAAGGTAGGCCGAACTACACTTTACATAATTAGATGATAAGTGATAATGTAAATGTTAGTAGTGATATATTTGAAATCCCCTATTAATTGTAGGGCCCACAAATATTTTTGTATTTTTAATTATTGAATTAATAAACATGCTAGAGAGAGATGGTTTTGGTCGGCAGGACGAAAGGGTAGTTCCAGAGGTCGCAACGCCCGTCACGCGAATCGTGGCGGAGGTTATGACCCTCGAAACATCCGATTGAACGAATATTGGTCGCACCGAATCCTGCACACGGTCAAGAAGGATTTTAGAATAAATAGCGGTGCGGCCCCGGTAACCAGGCACTCTATTACTGAATGCGAAAGGCTACTCTTCTCTCGATGGAAATTTACCTACAATTGGACTTCGATTTCACGAGACCCAGCGGCTGCTATGGACTACCGGCGCCCTATTTTACAGTCTGTGTGAGTGGCGGACACGTCACTTACAATATTAGTAAGATTGTATACCAATCTCTTTGTAAGGGTACCAACTATATGTATAAAACATATAAATATCTGTGTATATGTGATACAAAATGAGGTTATCTCCATATCTTTTGTGTGAAAGAATATTGTATCAAAAGGAAACTTACACATTGGCACTGGAGATGTGTAAATTGTTCTTTTTTTGTAATGATTTGTAGCAAAGAGAAAACCAATTTTTTGCAATGTAATAAAATACATACATTTTTTACACATAAAACTTCACTAAATGGCCCAAACTGACTTTAGCTTCTGTTTGTGGAGTCCTAATATGTACAAAGTAGACTATAATTTTGGACAATACTTTTATATACGGGGTGTAGTGAGTAAAAAATGCATTCAAATGTACATGTTATTTTCAAAGATCTATCTGTTTAAAACAAATTCCACTTTCTTGAACAGGTTCCTCGTTTTCACCCACCTGAAGTGTATTAACAGAATGCTAAGATTCGACAAAACTGAAGAAATTTGAGGAAGGCCTTTGTCTCAAGCTGGACGCCAGAAGACTCATGATAAACGAAAAATATTCTTACCCGATTCCGAGACCATCAGACTGAACTGGTCCAAAGCCTCCAGCCATCACGGAAGGAGAGGACAGAGTGCTCGTACTAAGAATTGAATAGTTGAGGTTCTTGTATTCATTATCCGAGAAGATGCCCGGAGTATGTCCCCCCCTTTGCTCGGCCATCTTCTTCAGGGCGAATAGGTGCCGGTCGAATCCCTGCCCCATGGCGGCATCTTTCGTCAGGGCGTTGTGGGTTGCCGAGCATTTGGTCAGTAGACCGTAAAGCTCTGTGACAGAAGGGCGGTTCGCGCTGTGTAAAGCGTCGCAAAATGCCTGAAAATGTAAATGCAACAACGATATAAAAATTAATGTTTCTTTGTTTGTCCATTATGCGTTTCTAAACTATTCTTCTGATTGCGATGAAACTTTGGTGATTTGTTTTGTGCATGCCCACGATTGTTTTTATGTATAATGGTGAGCTCTGGTGTTATAAAATTATTTCTTATACCATTCATCCGATTGTGATGAAACTTTGATGATTTGTTGTTGTTGACGGTGGGGGACGATGGAGGGGCGGAGGGAGGGATTTCAAAGGTGACATAGTAGTGGTAGGGGACATCAGGGGGTAAATTTGGAAAATCCATGCTTCTCACATGAACAGCTGTATGCGGCCTGCCCACGCGTCGGAAAACCTTCTGATTTATTCATGTACGCACCAGACGGAATATCAAAAATACTAATTTCAGTTGTGTCTGTAACTCCGGTTCAATGAACTCTGAAATTCGAATTTGCTTTAAATTTAAGTGTAATTTTCAAAATTGGAGCTAATTGTGTGAAAAATTCAAGCAAATGATATAGAAGGGTCATTGATATTTTGAAAATAAAAAGTACCTAATAAACATATAAAGGTATTTACACAAAACGGGTGTTTCAACCTCCGCCACAATATTTAAAACCAAACCAAAGATTTAATTACCTTAGTATCTACAGTACATGGCCTCATGGTCTCCGTGCGACCATGCTTGAAAGCTGCCGTGCTGCACGATTCATAGGTTCCTACATATTTGCCAGATATCAGATGATAAGCTGCCTGAAATAAAACATAAAACAACATTTAAATTGCTTTTCCCTAATAACTTTCAGTATTATTTTTAATAATTCAGACAAATATATTAGTTACCTGGAAACCAAGCTGCATTATGGAATCAGGACTGAATTTGTATTTCTTACAGACATTTTTACTCAGACCTTCGTATATCAAATAGTTCATACCCAGTGAATCACACCAGTCGTTGTAGGTTCTCTTGGCCATCGCAATATTTTCTTTCAGCTTATCATCCAAATTGAAATCTACAAAAATATATATATATATATATATCTTAACCCGTTTAATCACAGGAGACCATATTTGTTCCAGCTTACAAAAATACCTACAGGGGTGATAAGTAGAACATACCAATAATAATCTTAACAGTAAAACAGAAAATCTGTTTACACGCTACACTAAAAACTAGGAGCCGTTAGCTCTTGTGCAGGTTTTTTTGTATGATATTTCAGTAAATATTTCCCTATCGAGTCCACGCTCAAAACACATTTTAAAAAATTAAAACAAATTGTACTAGGTAGATAATGGTTAGCAATAAGTAATAGGATGGGGTGGTGCGCTTGATGCTTTTATAAAACCTTTACAAACAACTCAAAATTATATTATCAAAGTTATATATAATAGAATTAAAACATTTTCGACAGATGCTTTATACAAAGAATCTAAACTTTTCAGTCTCCGTAAACTATTTATACTGCAAACTATGAAATATATCTTTAAAAACATAAACAAATTCGAAAAAAATGTAAACAGAACCAACATTAGAAATAATAAGGGAACGTACCCATACTACGTGACCAACTTTTTGCAATTTTTAACCCCCCCCCCCCCCCCCCCCCGGTGACCAAAAACCTAAGCAACCCGCCGCTCATTTGTATGGAGCGTGACATTTTGAAGACCCCCCCCCCCCCCCTCCTAAACGTGTCACGTAGTATGGGTACGTTCCCTAATGTATTCTATAGCCCCCAAACACACAAAACAAATGTAAACTCACGGCAGCTTTATTGGACCTCGTACCTTCAATAGTTTACCAAAAAATATTCAAGTTGCAACTAAATTTCCGCATTACATAAAAGAGTTAAAATTATGGCTAAACTATACAGATGTAAGAACTCTATTTATTTAGTTTTATATCACTTTATGTTTCTAAAAACTCTATTTATTTAGTTTTATATCACTTTCTCACAAAATTTACACCTATTATTACAATGTATATCATTTATTACACTATACACGTATTTAACCGTACACTATTGTTTACACTTTTTGTACAAACTGTTAAAACAAATTTTGTTTTTGCTTTATATACCACTGTTTGTTTTTTCTAGGTACTAAATAAAACTTATTTTATATTTTTGAATGTAGCTATTACTTTGTGGTTATCCATTATAGAAAAATGAAACAATACAACTTTGTATAAACCACTTATATGATGTGCAAATCCAACCGGTTTCGGAACAAACGTTCCTTCGTCAGGGAAATAAAAGTATAAGTTTAATAAGTATAAGCAGTATAAGCTTATACAGTATAAGCTTTCCCTGACGAAGGAACGTTTGTTCTGAAACCGGTCGGATTTGCACATCATATAAGTGGTTTATACAAAGTTGTATTGTTTCATTTTTCTAAAACTTATTTTAACTATATTACCCAAGCACAGGCTGCGCCTTAGTGGGTTCCCACATTATTGTTATGCTTTCAAAATATGTAAATATAAATTGTAAAATATGGGAAAAATAAAGGAATTAAAAAAAAAAAAAAAAAATTCAGTAACCTGAATTGAAAAATATTGCGTTTTAATGGTTTTTTTTTAAATTTTAAAAACGCGAAATGTGATTTTTCAAGGACCGCCACGTTAATTACGACGATGAAATACGCATTTTTAAAAGAAAAAATCACTTTCTGTCAGTTAGACAATAATAAATACGAATTGCAATCATCGGAAATGATAAATAATGCGTATTAATCATTATTTTGTTCAGTTTCATAAACACAAAAATCACGCGAGACGTTTGCCGTCGTAATTAACAACATGGCGTGAAATGACATTTCGCATTTTTAAAGATAACAAAATAACCATTGAAATGCAATATTTTTCAATTCCGGTTACTGAATTACTTATTACTAACTGTAATCTACCAAGTGTGTTTTGAGCGTGAACTCGATAGGGAAATATTTACCGATATTTCAAAGTGGTAATTTAATTTCTTTCACGAATTGTGTGTAGTCTTGATATGATATTTTGAATGACAAAACAATATAACAAGACACCAATAGCTTGCAATGTCCTTTCCGTCATGAACTTTGTAATATCAATTTAAATATTAAAACAAGACACTAATAGCTAGCAATGTCATTTCAATCATGAGCTATGGAGCCTTAAAATATCAATTTCAATGTAAAAAAAATTAAACAAAACACCAGATTGTTTCATAATTTTCAATGGTTCAAAAAGGAGAAGGAAAAAAGTACAAAAATTGAACTTTAGCGATTTCGGGTATTAAACAAAAAATAAATATTACCAACCCAATTGTTTAACAATTTCGTGTACTCCTTCTTCATTGGACGGCGTAGAAGGTGAGACAAACGGTTTGGTAATTGTTTCATTGTAAATGTCATTGAAATATCGCAACACTGCAACGCCATCTCCCCAGGAATGTTCAAAGTTCACACCGGCTACTCCATCACCGCTCACTATCAAGCTGAATGACTTGTCAAACCACCTGAAATATATATATTTTCATCTAAAGAAAGACAAACATTCCCGTGTTACGAATAACCTGGCAATATTTAAAAATCTCCTACTACCACCAGAATAAGTCGAAAATGTTTCTTGTATCGTGATGGAGGACTTAGCCAGCCAAGGATTTGAATACACAATGTCTGGGTGAGACTCAACGCGATACCAACTCACCGACTCAGCCACTGACGGTCGATAAATAGTAAACTTAATTGTTAATAACAAATCAACTGCTTAATCTTTGACTAGAACTTAAATAGAACCTGATTATATGGCCATTCACATTTTGTTTTAAATTATTTTATTACAACATTCATTTGGATTCCATGAAAATTCAGAATCAAGCAATTTCAACACCCCTTTGAAAAGCATTTAAAGTTATGAAAAAAATATAAAAAATAGCCTGTAACCAAACCTATTTAACCAATTTTGTATATATATTTTTTTTCAAAAAGTGTATACCTGTACTTAAAGTACTTAAAATAAAATAAACTTAAAATTTTAAATACAGACTCCTTTTCTTAACAAAATTTGTAATTTATTTATTTACGCCCTAGCGGGCTTTTACAAACATAGGCAATAATAGTTAGGCAGATACGTAGTACACAATTATGATTAAATTAATAGTAAAAAATATAATTCATTAAAATTAAAATCATACATTTCATTAAAGTAATTATAAAGACCTCATTTTATAACTAATACGGAATCTGCAAACATGTCTACAACATTCCCAAATTTATTGCCAAAATGATGTAATCTATTTATAGGTGTATGAGCCTCATAGTTTGTTTTAAAATTGTCACAGAAGAAGGTAGCACTTTGCCTCGTATTTCTGGTTGGTACGTAAAATTTTATTTTGGCGAGAATTTCAGGGTTGTCAATGCAATTATTAATGATTTTATTTAATAGTAGTAAGGTCAGAGATGATCCGCCTTTCTGACAGCGTACTTAAGTTGAGTTGTTTCATCAAAAAGACATAGTTAATGTTTTAAATTTGAATATTCAGCTTAAAGTTAATAAATTTTAGAAATTTGTGCTGTACCCTTTCTATATTGTAGGAATGTATTTTATACAATGGGGACCAATGGGCGAATTATACTCTACCTGGCTTCTTACTAACGAAGTGTACAATATTTTCAAACATTCTGGTGTCTTAAAATCACTTGCTGTTCTGCATATAAAACCAAGCATTTTTATAGCTTTATTTGTTATTTCATTTACGTGCAGAGTAAATGTTAACTTTTCATCAAATATAACACCTAAGTCCCTGATCTGAGCAACTGGTGTCAATATTACATTATTTAAAGAGTATTCATAAGTTACATGACTTTGGATTTTATGAAAACGAATAACTTGGCACTTTTGAATATTAAGAAATAGCGAGTTGATCACACACCAATGAAACAATTTATCTAAATTAGATTGTAAAATATGGCAATCCTCTATACTACGTATCATCAGCGAAAAGTAAAACTTGTACATCTTTAAATATACTAACAATGTCGTTTATAAATAATAAAAAAAGAATTGGTCCGAGGTGAGATCCTTGGGGAACCCCACTTGTGGCTTCGAAGATATAAGATTCTACAGAATTTATTTTAACACAACACTTTCTTTTACTAAGATAACTGTTAAACCAGTACAATAAGGTTCCTTTAATGCCCAACATACTTAGTTTATGTTCAAGAATATGACGCCTAACTTTATCAAAAGCTTAGGAAAAATCAGTGTATATAGAATCCACCTGATGCTAAACAAGGGAATCAAGTTATATAATTTTCATAAATGATTAAGTTACTTAAAGTATTTCTACCTGTGATAAAACCGTGCTGATTGAGAACAATTATATTATTGATTTGTTTTTTAAAGACATCTGGGAAAAATGAAAATAATGAAACTGTCCTCACTTTTTATCACTTTCATACAATTTTATTTTAAAATTAAATGTGTGTTATGTGACAAATTGGGACGAAATAAAACCGTCACTTAAGATTGGGTTTGTAAAATGTCTGAATAATATAGCTCGTATAACCCTAAGGCATTGAGAAGCATTATTTCTTTCGCTTTCTAACATAAAAGAAATCACAAAAGTTCGCATGACAGGAAGAGAGATATCTAACTTTTAATAATGCATGGTCGGTCTGAGACAATTTGGGTCTCCTGTTATTATAACAGCATATGATGTTTTGGAACATGTTGGGTCTCCAGTGATGAGACAGGTTAAAGTATCATTTAACTGCATAAAAGATAACTTACACCTCTTACTTGAAGTTGCAGTGTAAATATTATGCTGTGTGCAAGTTCGGAATAGTGAAGAACTTAAATTATGTATTACCACAGAGTAGGTATTATAATTTTTTGTTTGGGACAAATGACAGCAAATCTTATAATTAACTTACTTGCCTATAATAAAAATAGTAAATAATGCCAATTATACTTTTCCCACTGCTGTTAGTAAATGATTTTATAAGGAAAATGTGACAATTTGTGTACAATGTGTGTTTAATTTCAGTTACAAAATATGTTGAAGGGGGTGGTGGAGAGGGAGGAGGTATAGTTAAAACAGCCTTAAAACGGGTTTAAGGCCGGCTTAACTATTCTAACAATAAACTGGCACGTGAGAATCTAATAAGATTGGAAAAGAATACAAATGAGAGTTTACCTCCAACACTCAAATCTCAAAACTGTCCGGGAATAAGCGTCTTTTGCCTGAACAGGGATGATATTTTAGATACATTTAAAAACCTTATTAAACTTTCTCCACAATTTTTAATCTAACATGTAGCTTTATTTATTATATTCATGTATCAGTAGATAAAAACAGAATGGTCATTTGCTGCAAAAGGTTATGTCAATCAATTCAGGGCTAGGATTTGTACTGAACAGTTTAACAGGGTTGAACAGTTCAGTAGGATCAATTATTATTGATCTATTTCGGCATAAAGGTTACCTGTTGCAGCCATCTCCGTGCAAGTAATTCCTGAGCACCTTGATCTTATCATCGCCCAGTTCCTCATCATCCAGCACCAGGTTGAAGATGGCCGAGTCAATCAGCTTCATGATCTTCTCATTTCCGACCTGCTGGGACAGGTTATGCCTCTGAGATGCCCACACGTCTCTGTCCTGGGTAGTGAGGATACCGACGGGATACTCCGCTTCAGGCCTCTGATCTTCCATGATGTACTTCAAGCGAGATACTATCTGACGAGGTTCGATAAGGTTTCCTGTAAAATATTAAGGTGGTTATTTTATTTTCGAAAGAACAGCACAGCACTACCCATAAAATCTATAAAGAATAATAACAAATATTGTAGAATAGTTATAATACCTCCGACTTCTGACATTCCCCATACATTCTGATGGCAGTATGCTACACTAGCTCCTCCTAGCGGCATGAGTTTGGAGGTTATGCAACGCTAGCGGCCAGAGTTGCCAGCCAACACAAGTAAATAAGCCAATATTTTGCAGGACTTGGATGTTTTATATATATTCCAGGATTTTTGAAAATAAGCACACTTTGATAATCATCGGGGTATAGAGTGATACCCTCCTAAGAAGTTTTTTTCGGTTCCTTGTAAAACTTCTTAAGAGAGTTTCATTGTATTTATGTAGCTTACCTAAGAAAAATGATGTGGTAAGAATGGTAAAGGATATAATAATAAAGTGTTGTTACCATCTTGGTCCAAGACATCAAAAGCATAGAAATGACCCCTTCTCTGCACTAAAACGTGCTTGCTCGTGTAATCATTCACTATTCTGTCCATTCCCAATTCTGGAATGCGGCTGGAGCCAAATAAGCCCATGTATTGGCTCATGTCCAACGGGTATGCGTTAAATGCAAAGGCTCCATACCTAGAAGAAAGAATTTACCTCAATCATGAAATTTTACATAAATACAGTCAATTTTGTTTTTACACAGTCCACAAAAAATAATGGAAACATCAGATCTTATTAGAATTCTCCCATTTTCTGCAATGATGTTATACATACATAACATATAGACTCGCCATCTTGTGTTTTCAGTAAATTCTTAATTCAAAAGTTATTCATGTATGAATAAGATTCAAAGAATGTGTGTATGAATGACGTAGATAAAGAACCGCGCGGCGTTTTCGTACTTGCGCCGAATACTACATTCTACATAACGGGTATGAATGATATGCCAAGATACGCTTACTCGCTTACACAAAGACGAATACGGAGTGCTGTATGAGACGACCTACTGTCCTAGATTGTCATTATATAGGGTGGGCCATAAACATTTGCACTTTTGTAATCGTGCTAGAGAGGATTCCAAACGGGGGAGGAGGGCGGGGTCACTTATGCGTGGCTCCTAGCTCCTTGGAAATTTTGTCACAGTGGATCGCTTTTACGGGAGAGCAACTTAATTTCTGAGATTTCTGTACATGAGGGAGTACGGCTATTACCCGTGGCTCTATCCTACCGACTTTCTTTTGGGTATGCTCGGAATAAACCATCTACAGATCAGAAGGGATGTACACCTTGCTACGCATTTCTTCAGATTCATTCGCGGATGGTTTGAAAACTCAGCTATCTTGGAGAGCATTTGTTTTTATGTTCCCGATGGTTATCTTCGCCATCGACAACATAGACTGTTCTATCTTCCGGCCTGCAGGACTAACTTTCCAATGGTCATGCCGGTCGGGAGAGCAATCTTGCTGTTAGACAGAATTAATTTGGATATCGACATATTTAGCGTTAGTGAAGCTGCCTTTAAAAGGCAAACTCTATTAATGCTTGTACAGTTTTTATGCCTACCATTTATGTTTAATGTAATACTGTTACAAATATATTTTAAAAACACATTAAAATGTTAAATTTTGTAATGTTTTTGAAAGAATAAATAAATTGAAAATGAATTGAATTGAAATTGAATTGAAACGCGCTTGCGTAAAACATTTAAAAAAAACAATAATTTTGTTCTTTTCTGTTCAACAATGATTCTATTCTATTTTATGAAACAATGATGCACGCCACCTATTTCATTTGCATCACCAATTACAGAGTATTAATCAGTGCCCAAGTGTTAATTTAATTAAATCATTGTTTAAAAATTTCGAAGAAACCGGCAGGAAAACAAACAGGGCGGCCATGGAGCAAAAGAAGAAAATGGTTAAAGAAATTTTCCCTAACAAACTTATCTCGCGCAGAGGAGATATTTCATGGCCTCCCCGCAGCCCGTATCTAACCCCAGCTGATTTTTTTTTATGGGATATATTTGTGTATATATATTTTATCTTACAAGTCGAGTCTACATAAGGTTGGGATTAGACTCGTAAATTTTTTCCTGTAAATCGCTCTTGTAAGCGATTTATTGCCAAATTACCAATGTAAACGACACCAAAAGTCACTTAACGTAATTTATAGCAACTTATTAATTAATTTATAGCAACAGAACTTATTCTTTCGGAAGTTTTTTGACAGGTCTAATCGCGCCCGCGCAAATTTCTAGCCTTCTTACAGCTTATAAAATCAGTTTGATAAGATAAGAGACTTGCCGAAAGAAATAGTTCCGAAATGCGCCGCTGCGAATGTCAAAAATTAATCAATTGTTTTCGTAGGATTTTTTCCTACAAAATTAGTATTTATTTCCACTTATTTAAGTTTTCTGGAAAATAAGCATCCTTCTATTCAATTATCGGTCCAATCCCTTCCAATCTTAATGTTTCTGTTTTTAACATTTACGTGTTTGAAATTTTGAATTCGAAGTCGGTTGCTGTCAGCGGATGTCAGGTAGCTGTCATTCGGATGAAACGAAATTAATTGTCGCCTTTGACGACACAAAAGTGCGTGGAGAATTTTTTAATTAAAGCCAAAATCTATTTCAATACTTTATGGCCTTTTCGTCTTTATTGACAAAATCGCGTAAATTTGACAGTAGCAGGTCATTGTTGACAGGAAGCCATCTTACCGCAAATAAATTTAGAGATGTAAACGGTCGCATGAGCATTTACACAGGTCGAACTTCCGAACAACTTCCGTGATCATTAATTACCAAAAGTCGGATGCATATGTGAACGCTCCGATCTTATGTAATCCGTAAATTTTAATTACGAGTCTAACCCCAGCCAGCGCCGGATCTGCCATACGTTCAAAAACGTGCAAAAAACTGACGCCAACTCCAAAGGGGCGCCGTGAGAAAATATTGTATTAAAATTTTGTTATAATATTCCCTGAATCGTTTAAAAATTACCCATAGTGCGAAATAATTATTAGGCTCTAGCAACACTTTCCAAAGAAACAGAATGCGCACGCATCGGGTTGGTATCAATGGCTTACGAATTTATAGTCAGTTACAGAATTTTTTTACAAATTCCATATATTTAGTTTAAACGTAAGATCTATTTTTCCATATATCTTTTACCGTCTTTTACGACGAATGGGTGCGATCCAAATTCAATATCAATCAAACAAACCGACGCTGACAATTTTAGTTAGCGTACGCTCGCTATTGTTTTATTTTGTACGATTTAAGTCTCTAGGAGAAGGTAGTTAAAGACCATTTTCTTATGAAATCTTCAGTAAATCCCATTAACAAAAACATCGCACGGTTTGCAGGATTTGCAGGTTGCAACGTGTTGACAGTTTCATCATTGATTTGACATATTATTTGAAGTTCGTTAAATGTATAATTAATTTCTATTAAATTTGTTATTTTACGGTGTCAGTGTAAGCGTCTTTCGTAAGCCATTGATACCATACGTCAGTGTTTAGTGTTTGTATGGTGTTTGTTCGCTCAATTTGGTGTTTGTTCGCTCAACACAGGGAAATGCAAGGTACAAATTTGAGGTTATATTCTTATTAGATTTTTTAATTTATAACTAAATTTCTATTGGTTGTTAGAGGTTATAAAAGTACTGTGGATTACAATGAATAGAATCACCATAATTTTATGTTTACCCAATAGATTCAGAGAGTATAGGGCTCCTGGCGATTCTCTCTTTAAAAAAAACTAATATGAGAGCTACCGCCAGGTCACTTGGAAAAGTTACACCCTTTATATGTCTTGATTTTATGTGATAAATTAGTGTAAAAAAAAAAAATTAAATAAAAAAATTGGGATGAACGAATTTTTAATCAAAATAAAAATGTAGGGGGGGGGGCGCCATTGGTACCTACTGCACAGGGCGCCAGATTTCGTAGATCCGGCCCTGACCCCGGCCTAAGACTATACACCAAGGAGAACATCCATCAAGAAATGGTCAACATCTCCCGAAATTTGTATCTAAAAGTTTTCGAAAATCTAAGGGTCAGATTTGAGGAATGCCAGCGGAGAGATGGCGGTCATTTTTATCATATGGCAATATTTTTGTTCTTATCAATAATAATTTATTTTCTGTATTTCATGGTTATTTCAAAAATGAAATGTTTATGGCCCACCCTATACATAATTGTTGCTACGTTTGCTATCTCACTTTCTCTAATGGTGCTAAAAATCTTCAGGAAACAATCAATAACAGGAAATAATTGCATTTGTTGTAATAATAAATAATTTGCATGTATTTATGAATGAAATGTTATTCCTTGGCTTTATAACAAGTGTTTACCATGTCGTCACTTCATTTGGATAGGGTTCTAACTGACATTTTTTTCAAAAATGACCTTTGAATGCCAAAGCATTTCTTTTGCCTATTTCTATAACCAAAATAATTTTCAGAACCATCTGTGTTGTATTTTCGTAGATATAAGTATGACAAAGTTCTAACTTCAAGCTTTTTCAATAACAATTCATTTCACAAGGTTCTAACATCACTTACACTCTCTATTTTGTTTGTATCTGACAGTTGATCTTAAATACGAGGCACATTATAGTCCGTCATTTCATTTGGATAGGGTTCTAATTTCGTCTTACCATTTTAAATTTCCAAAGACGAATTTTCGAAATCTATGTAAGAATTTTAATTTACATATTTTATTTTATTGTATTTTAATGGAAAATATTTTTATAGGGCTTGGCCCTAGCTAGGAATAGCATTAGGGTAATGTAATTAGAACCTTGTTCAATGAATTATTATGCTCTAGCTGGTTGCACAGGGTTCTATTTGTATGTTTAGGTATGTTCTAAAAGGGTAAGTTTACGTACTCTTTAAATACTTTCATTTAAAACATGTTCAATTAAAATACTTTACACAAGGTTCAACATCAAAATCGGAAATTTGTAAACAGATTATGAGAAATTATCTTTGCAAACTTTGACACCTCATATCTCAGAACAAGGTGAAGCGCAGTTAGAACCCTATCCAAATGAAGTGACGATGTAATGAAATATTTTCTCATCTTTTGGGGCTTTTTTAATGGAATTTACTTACTGGAGTCGGGTGTATTATTAATATTCTCGGGTATTTGCTCTTACCAAGACAGTGAAGACGGCAGTAATCTGGTAACATTGCGAAAAGTATTTGTATCACTTTTCTTGGGATTCAAATGATAAACTTCTGGTTCCAGGATGCCCTGTCTCAGGGACAGCATAAATCTGACCGAAGAAAGCAATAAGTTGGACGATCTCACAAGTTGAGTGTTGAAATCCTTATTGGGATCGTTGTTGAAAACAATGGCAGGATTGTAGTTGATCGGCAGTGGAATTCTATCGGCCCAGTACATGTCGAACCACATTTTAGAAATGTAGCTGGTGTGTTTATTCTTCTTATCATCAGTTCGCAGGTTGCTGTCCAGCTCATGGCCAATTCCACTGCAGAAGCTGTGAACTTGCGATTCAACATGGCGATAAGACTCATCAATCAATAATGGTCGCTGAGCAGCCAGGTATCTCTCGCAAGTTTTCTTCAAGACGGGTATCGGCAAACGAGGGAGCGATCGTTGAAAGTGCATCGTTGGCACTTTGCTCCGTTGCATATATTGATAGTTAACATTTTTCACATTCGATGAACTGCTGGCGTATCTACTAAATTGGATAAGAGAAACGTTTGATTGGAGAGGCTTTATGTTTCTCATCACAGACATAGTGAAACTAAAACAAAAGAAAACACACATCTAGATACTGTATTAGAAATAAAAATTTGAGTCATGTAATTTCTATATCCGCTATATCAACTTTCATTGATTTGGAGAAAACTGAAAAAAACTGCGTATCATCTCTAGCATAAATAAGCAATTGCATTCGAATTTTTTGAATAATGAATTGGAGTAATATATTTTCAAAAAGTGTCAATTTTTTATTTATGTCTAGCGATATTAAGTAATTTCGATAAACAAAATGGATACGGCTGATTTTGATACTCACTTGTGAGTTCACTCATGATATAGAGGCTTTTAAAACTCAACTGACCTGATATGGCGGGTTTAGAAACTCGCGCTTAGATAATTTTGACATACGATTGGCAAAATCTGCTCGTGATTGGTTGAATTCCGATATAGCGGGTTTTGATAGTAACTTCCTGAATGATATAGCGGATTTCGTTTCTCACTCGCAGTTTTAACATGGTTTTTGGTCATGATAAAGAAAGTTTTGAAACTCGTTTTGGTAAATATCGGTTCGGACTGGCCACGCTTATTACGAATAATTTTTAGAAAAAAACTTTAGATTCGCCTTAATTACTATAAAAGGAAACTTTTTGGCTTTGGGGCGGCGGAAAATAATGCATTTTAATTTTCAATTGCATAAAACCAAAATTCACATCGCGAACTGACACAGCGAAAATCCACGGCCGTACATGTCACTGTTATGTTGGTATCCTTGATAAATTAACAAGAGCTAATACGACTGTAGCCGACTTCGTGGGATAAGGCGCGTAATTATGAAATTTGTCTAGCGGGCTTGTTTGTGTAACATGGTTTGTGATACAAAAGAAAGTGCCCCTTTATAACGCCTACTCGCGTCAAGGCAAGAAAAACATCCCAGTTTTCAAGTAGTTTAGCGGCTACGCTAGGTTTGTGTAATATGGTTTGTGATTCGCGGTATTTCATGTAGGTATCCCACGAAGTCGGCTACAGTCGTATTAGCTCTTGTTAATTTATCAAGGATACCAACATAACAGTGACAGGTACGGCCGCGGATTTTCGCTGTGACGGTTCGCGAAGTGAATTTTGGTTTTATGCAATTGAAAATTAAGATGCATTATTTTCCGCCGCCCCAAAGCCAAAAAGTTTCCTTTTATAGTAAAAGGCGAATCTAAAGTTTTTTTCTAAAAATTATTCGTAATAAGCGTGGCCAGTCCGAACCGATAATTACCCTCGATTTTAAGTTCCTCTTGCTCCTCCCAAAAATGTGAACAAGATGTCATACTCAGATCATTTTATCAAAAAATCGGATTGAAATTATAGAACTTATTTGTATTGAATTGCACGTAAATCAACTTACTAATATTTTGAAATAATGATTTATTTCTTATATCCAAGGCAAAATAATAACACCAATAAAATAAATTGACTTCAAAAAATCTCTGCAAATATTTAAAGATATCATTTCATTATCAGAATTCAATCAATATGTGTGATAAGATTAAAACATTACGATGATAGCATACGTAATTACGGCATAAGTTCGGGCTAAAGTCTAGTAATAAAATAATATTGACCACATAACGTAGCACAATTATCAGGGGTATTCTTCATTCATTAAGATTTTAAATTATCTTACCAAGTTTGGCAGTTACCGAACGTGTCAAATAGCGATACAACAGTGAGAAAAGAATAATCAACCTTTTAAAAGTTGCAAAAAAATGTATATTGTTAAAAAATATATATTTAAAAGCATAGCGGTAAAAGTTAAGCCATACCGTAAAAATTGAAAGTGACGACCATAATGACAACTCAAACTAGTTGACAGATAGATCAGTGTTGTCATCCTACTAATATTATAAAGGCGAAAGTTTATATGGATGTATGTTTGTTACTCTTTCACAAAAAAACTACTGAATGGACTCAATTCTTTCACTAATAGAAAGCTACATTTTTTGCGAATACTATAGGCTGTATATATTGGTAAGCCCTGGCGTTATGAATAATCTCTGGCGTCGTGAAATTATTTATCACACGTTTTCTGTCCCTAACAAAATCGATTTATTGCAAACGTCAGAAAAAAAGCAAACCAATTATTGTCGCCGTGGAAACGATGTTTTTTTCTTAACTAGGCATTTGGGCAATTCACCCTAAAAAGAGTGCTTTGTTGGCGGCGTACTTAATAACTATCTCCTAAAATGAATCACCGAAATGTATGTACAAGTCTGTCAAATAAGAAAAGAAAACATAGGAGGGCGCCACTGTTGATCAAATGGCAATACTAAAAATACAACACATGGTGGCAGTGGCGTAGCGGGGGGGGGGGGGGGGGGGGGGAGGCGGCCCGCCCCGGGCGGCACTTTTAAGGGGGGCGGCAAATTTTCACAATAAATAATAATATAATCTTGGAAAAATTAAAACCATTTCAAATCATTATTTAAAAATGTTCAACGTTACTGTCGTTTACGAATCCAACTCTTTTTTTTATTATTTATTAAAAATATCAATAATTATATTTTTTTAAGCTGCAAATTTCGCAATTCGTAGGAAAACCGTACGCATTTTATGAGAGTAATACTAATTAAAGCTGATAACTCGCAACAGATTCTCTCTTAATCAAAACCAGAATTGTGTTCAGAATGTATTAACGAATGAATTTCAGTTTTGTATTCATCTGTTGATATATTTCAAAAGAGACCATTATTTTATTCGAAGTGCAGTTATAAAATTCTATTTGCAGACTGTGTATGTGCTGCCAGAATCAAAGAAAACCATTTTCTTATTCTGCTTGTAATTCGTCAAATACAGATTTAATTAAAACCCGTCTAATCACAGGAGACGCAAATTGTCCCACACATTTAATTTTAAAATAAAATTGTGAAATTATGTCCCACACGTTTTAGTTTAAATACATTTGTGATTGCGATAAAAGGTTAAAATAGAGTTTTATTATATTTTTTGAAGAAAAGGAATCTGTATTTAAAATTTTAAGTTTATTATTTTTTAGGTACTTTAATTAGAATATTCGCGGGCGTGTATTTTTAAGCCAATCCACATTTCCAATATCAAAATTTTAATATTTAGAAACAATAATGTTCTAATAAGCACGTCGGTAAAATAACTATATCTAAATTTTAGAAAAATTTTATTTTTTGCAAAAGGATAAAAAAAAACATTAAAAAGGAACATTTAAAATGCACGGGGAGAACCGGAAATTTTGCAAGGCAAAAGTTTATAGATATTCTTTCTTATTATTCCAAGGAGTAATCAGTTTTCAGAATGTAAAATTCTATTTGAGGATTTATCTGCCGACACAATCCAAAGGAAAACATTATCTTATTCGAAGTTCAGTTATAAAATTCTAGTTGCAGACTCTGTATCCTGTATGTGCTGCCAGAATCAAAGAAAAACCATTATTATGTTCTGAGTGTACTTTTAATTCGCCGCATATAGACTTAATTCAAATCAATTTTGTGTTGAGAATGTAAATTTCCAGTTGTGGATTCATCTGTTGACACATTTCAAAGGAAAACAACCTCTTATTTTTTAGGTTCAGTTATAATATTCTATTTGCAGACTATGTATGTGCTGCCAGAATCAAAGAAAAACCATTTTCATGTTCTGAGTGTAGTTTTAATTCGCCAGGTACAGATTTACTTTAAACCAGCACAGAATGTAAAATTACGGTTGGATTCATCTGCTGACACATTTCGAAGGAAAACATTCTGTTATTCGATGTGCAGTTATAAAATTCTAGATGCAGACTATGTATTTAATGCTGGAATCAAAGACAAACCATTTTCATGTTTTTTTTATTTATTTTATTTATTTATCTATAATAAAATATGTTTACAATGGTTTTATTTGTATGCCTGTCTCACTAGGGTATACCTGTGTCGAGACAGGCGTACAGGTCTATAAATGAATATAGTAATTACAAGGATATTTCAGGTAAAATACATATTATGAATAGAATTAAAACAGAAGGGTGATTGGAAGGGTAATAAATCTTTTAAAGAGAGTTATTTTATAAATGTTGGAGATGGAGTAATGAAATCAATTCTGCCTAGTCTATTTATAGGTTAAACTTGACAGGATTCCATTATTTTCATTTGTTTTATATGGGTTAGGTTTATGTCTGTGTGTGATTTATTTTACAGATATTTGTGATAGTGTGGCGTCCAATACTTATAATCCATTTTTTAATATCTTGTTTGAATTTTGTAAAGGAGTCACTTTGTCTGATCGTAGTTGGTAGTGTATTGTATAGTTTGCAAGCTATGTATTTAGAGTGTCTTTGCCCGAAGGTGGTTTTGAAAAAAGGAGTTTGGAGAAGTTCGTTGTTTGTAGTTTTAATTCATCATGTTCTGAGTGTAGTTTTAATTCATCGCATACAAACTGGTTTTGTGTTCAGAATTGTACAATAAATTAAATAACGAGTTGCAAATTCATCGTGCATCGAGTAAAGTTTAACATTTGAGTTACATAATGCTACAAAATTCTGAGAAATTGATTGTTGCGTGTGTAACTATTATTTTGGGACTCTAACGCAGTATCAATCAATCAACTTTGTAGTAGAATTTATAAATATGATTTTCGTTGAAAGAATACTCACCAAATGTGATTATTAAAAAATCTGGCTCGTATATAAATACGTTGTAATAAAACGCTTGAAGTACCCAAATACGGGGGTGGCGAAATTTTCCTCCGCCCCGATGTTCTGAGTGAAGTTTTAATTCACCACATACAGATTTAATTAAAACCAGTTTTGTGTTCAGAATGCATGTGTGGGAAAACTATTTTTTATTGCAATTTCGATATCTACTTATCTCAAAATTAGAATTGCATATGGGGGTATATTAAACCTTTGCAATTTTTGTTAATGCAATGAAGAATAACGATATTATAAGAAAATAAAAAAGCACTCTTAGAAATTGGGGGAGGAGGGTTGATGGGGGGAGTGGAGTGGGGAGAGGTAAGGTGGAAGAGGCGGAGTGGGAATCCCCTAATACCATGCGAACGAAGCCGCGGGAAAGAGCTAGTCATAAATAAACCAATCCCTAGATCGATATCTTCGGACGTTTTCTAGGGAAAAAAATTGTCATCAACCCACGGATATGGAACTGGGATAAAGATTAATATGCTCGCGACATGGCGAGTTCAAAATAAAATTTTTCAAATAAAACTAAGGCCGGAATAATTTAAACGAGCTACTGATGTTACGAGTTACACAATTATTCTATTAATAGAAAGGGGTAGGTGTAAATTGTTAACCTATCAGTCTTATAACTACTCAATTAATTAGTTCATAAGATTAGAAAGTCAATTTGCTTAAGCCTACGTAATTGACCTTAATTGGGAAAAAAGTAGGATTCACTTTAACGGCAAAACAATTAAAATGTACATTCACTTCCCTTTTTGATGATGATCGTCCTCGTGTCCTCGCGAATGCACTATTTGCCCTGATTGTAGATACCACTGACACTGACGTTATGCAAAACTGAGGCTGATTTCCGAAGGCGGAGTTCAAACGATTAAAGCGGTAGGGTTACGTCACTCGCGGGTATAGTAAAAAGGGTGGAAGGTGGAACTCCCTGGTCGGAAGTTCGCGGAATGTCTTGGAGAGCCTCGGCAGCTTCCCTGGTCGGACTGCGGCGATTGTCTTTGAGGAACTCCCTGGTTGGGAGTTTGTGCTGTTTGGCGGGCGTTCGGAGAGCCTCGGCGGCTTCCTTCGGGGAAAAGCAGACGGAGACCGTCTGAGGAACTCTCTCAGGAATTTTGAGGGAGGAACACACTTCGATGGGTGGAGAGGGACAGCGTCCTGGTCGGACGGCAAACGGTGACTGTCACAGTGGTGGTTCTTGACTCGGTCTCCTTGCTTGAACCCTATCGTAAGACTGTTTTTTTCGTAAAAGGCCTGTATGAGCAGTGTCGTAGCTAGCATGGGTAGCACCCGGGGCGGAAAACATGGTTTCACCCCCCCCCCCTAATTTCGACTTCACAGATGTGTAGAAAATTGGTCCATCCTGGGGGGGGGGGGGGGGGCTAGAGAATTTCAGAAATAGGCTATTTTCGTCAATAAAAAGGCCGTCAGGCACAAAAAGGCCATAGAGCTGCGAAAATATAAATAACACCATATTCAATATTTTTGCGACAATATCCTTCCTAATTTTTTAACGGTCGGGTGTGGTGACACCCCCTGACCCCCTTGCTACGCTACTGTGTATGAGCTAACCTTGTCAAACGCAATGATGCCAAGCGAAAATATAGAATAATCCTTTGTTTATTGTGAAGTCATAATAATAATAGATTTGGACATCTTACATAGCGCTGTTTTTAGAGAGCGTATGGGGTATTGGTTTATTTAGGGTATGGTTTATTTATAAAACTTACACTTTTCAAATTACACCGATCTATTAACTTGAACTCGCCAGAGCTTACCAACTTTATAAAAATACATATTCCGACAAGATCAACAAGACAATCCAATTTATTTCATTTGCCCACATGTAGAACATTAGAAAAAACCCCAACTCTCCTTAAAGGTACTTTTTATATCAATACAGACATTTTTAAAATACCTATCAAGTAATATTAGAAATACCGAATAGAAGTTACGCGTAATGTGGAATGTATCGGGAGCATCTCCTATCCTTATCCTACTTTCCTCTTCTCCTCCTCCTCAAAAATTAATTTTAAGATATAATAAAACTATAACAGAACAGCTTACAAAAAAATGGCAAAGGAAACCAAGAGAATCATAAATAGGTCAAAATTCGAGCACGACCAGCAGATTAGCAGAAAGCTGACTGCATCCCCGCATGGCAGCAGGCAATTCTGGTCGCTTGCGGGCTCAATAGGTCGCAATTTCTGCAAATCCAGTCTGCCACCTCTTACCAAACCTGACGGCTCACTAGCAAACACCGCCACCGAAAAGGCTAACTTACTAGGTAAAATGTTTGCGGATAACTCAACCCTCGATGACCAAGGTGCTGTCCCGACGTCGGTTCCTCACTGCGGTTTTCGTATGAAAAAGCTGAGGATCCGGCATCGGGAAGTACTCCATGTTTTACGAGGGCTTGATGTTAATAAAGCTAGTGCGCCTGACGAAATACCTGCCCTGGTACTGCAGAGGTGCGCTGCAGAAATAGCTCCAATTTTGACGAAGCTTTTTAAAATGTCCCTGAAGACTGGCTCCGTGCCCTCTGGTTGGAAAAAAGCGGGTATCCATCCTATTCCAAAGAAGGGTGACCGCTCCAACCCAGCCAACTACCGTCCCATAGCGATCACATCAGTTCTGTCTAAGGTGATGGAACGTGTGATCAACAAAATGTGACAAACTGCTCACATACCTCGAGAAGAACAAAATTATTAACGACCGTCAATACGGATTCCGGCGGAACCGCTCGTGCGGTAATCTTCTCGCGTATGTGACGCATGTTTGGGGGCGATGCCTGGAACGTTTCGGTGAGACCCAAACAGTTGCACTGGACATCTCCAAGGCCTTTGACCGGGTTTGGCACCGAGGACTTGTCAACAAACTGCATTCTTACGGACTTCCCGCATCCTTGTGTACGTGGATTGCCGACTTCTTGAGGGAGAGGTCGATTCAGACGGTAGTCGATGGTTTCACCTCTTCCTCACACTCGATAAATGCTGGCGTCCCGCAGGGATCGGTTCTGTCTCCGACTTTGTTTTTGTTGCACATCAACGACCTTTTGTCATGTGCACCAATTCACTGTTTTGCGGATGACAGTACAGTTCATGATAGCTTTTTGTTTGACAAGCCCCCAAAGGGCTCACAAACTCCAACAGCTCGTAGGGCTTTGAAGCAAAGAATGGACGGTTACCTCGAGAGTGTTTTCTCTTGGGGTAAAAATAATCTCGTTGAATTTAATGTTTCAAAGACCCAATCTTGTCTGATTACGTCTAAAAGGGATCGAAATGAAAATCTTGTCTCTTTCGACGGAAGCAGTCTTCCGAACAGGCCCTCCATTGATATGCTTGGTGTAACCCTAAGTGACCAGCTCAGGTATGGGGGCTCCATCGAAGCCAGAGTAAAGTTAGTCTCCCAAAAACTGTGCGTACTGTACAGGGCCCGCAGATACTTTAATAGTACACAACTGCTAACCTTGTACAAATCACAAGTACGCCCCACAGTTGAATTTGGCAGCCATCTCTCTCTGGAGCTCCAAAATACCTGAAAAATACCCTCGACTCTGTGCAGAAACGGGCGGTCCGTTTGATAGATTCTCCCATCTTAACAGACGGATTGCAATCTTTAGAGCACAGGCGTCGGGTGGGAATGCTATCCTTGTTCTACCGGTATTACAATGGAAGATGCTCCGAGGAACTAGCATCATTGATCCCTTCGGCACCGGTGCATAGTCGGGAAACACGCCAAACGCGTGCCCAACATTTGTACACGGTTGACATTTGTCACATGAGAACGGGTCGTTTCTTCGACCCGTTCTTGTGTTCAACAGCTCGGCTGTGGAATGATTTGCCGGCCTCTGTGTTTTTTCCTTCCTACAACATGGGTCTCTTCAAGACCAATGTTCATTCCTCCCTCTCCTCAAAAAGACCCTCCACACAGCATCCCAGATGACATAGGCTCTGAGGGAAATTATTTTCCTCAGGGCCTCCTGTGTGGAGTTAATGTAAAAAAAAAAAACTCCATCTCCAAGTAATTTTAACATAGGAGAGATTCTCGGATAGACTCAATTTAACTTTGTACATATATGTATATCCATATTTTATGTATGAAATACGCGTGAAGATAAAATATCATCGCACGCACAATTAAGCTCTCCGTACAATTCCTCCAGACGTGTACACCTAAGCAGTTTTTTCGCTCGAAGCTCAAAGTTATACGCCGTAATCTGCCGTGACCGCTGCCGAGGCGATATGTGAAAAGTTATGCGTCTCCCTCTCCGTTGTAAACAGGAGAAGGGGTAATTTTAATTACGGAGCTTCCTAAATACTATTTGATAGCGTCGTATAAGCGCTCGAGGTTCAACAGATATCCGCTCGCGTTTTTATCTTTGCGTGTGTCACCTACATAAAAGCAGATTGTCTCTTTCAATTTCAAATAAATAAATATATGATTCCAAGATGGCAACACTGATGTTTTTGCGCTAAACCGCCGAATCTGTTGTTTTGCGTTTGCAGGTTAAAATCGTTTATTTGTGGGTTAAATGCTTTACGATAATTTACCGATTTATCATTTGAGAGTTTATAAATATATGTTCCGCATTCAGACGTGTTTCTGAAATATACAATGGACATTATAGCCGTGCCCGATTCGGTAGACGTTCAGGTAAAACCAAATTTCAGTTTTCATTTCTGTCAAAACGACAACATCGAAGTTTTATATTGAGGTTTCCTTGTAATATTGGTAAATACTGTACAATTGTTTATTTTGTTCGTGGCAGGCATTCCAGTTTAAACGTCAGCGGTGTGTTAAAGTATTCGATGCAGCTTTTCCAACCTTACCGACGTCTCTGAACCTGATAGCAGCCGCGAGCCGGCTTGGGCTTTTATTCGTTGGATCCCCAAACAACAGCTTACATGGTATGTATTATTTGGTAAATATCGGTTCGGACTGGCCACGCTTATTACGAATAATTTTTAGAAAAAAACTTGGGAGGAATGCAGAATACGCCAATGTCAGGGAATTTAATAAAAATGCACTTTCTAGATGAGAAAAGTGTGTAGAAACTCATTAAAAAAAGAATTAATGTGCGGAAAGCAAAATTGAGGGAGATACAGCTGATCAAAGTTTTATAAAATTTCACTCGCAAACTGATACTATGACAGCCCGCCCGCCATCGTTATGTTGGTATCACGGACTAGATACAATTGTAGAATTGTAGCCGACTACATGGGATACTTGAGGCGCGTAATTATGAAACTAAACAAAATACTACCTTAAAATCGCTCACTCGTAATCGTCCTCAGAGTCAGATGTCCCATCCTCAAGCGACGGCAGAGTGTTGGGTGGACGTTCCACAGTGGCGTCATATAAACGTCCAGCCATACCTAACCTAACCTTTCTAGCGGGCTTGTGTATGTTAACCCAGCGCCGGATCTGCCCGCCCCCCCCCCCCCCCCCCCATAACCTAACCTAACCTAACCTAACCTTTCTAGCGGGCTTGTGTATGTTATCTTTACATTAAGAAACAGCCTACGTTTTTAAATGGTTTGTCTGGCGGGATTCTACATTTCAGTGCCTATTTACATTATATTATTAATTCTGTTTTTCATAATTACGCGCCTCAAGTATCCCATGTAGTCGGCTACAATTCTACAATTGTATCTAGGCTCTTGTTTGTATCAGGTCCGGGATACCAACATAACGATGGCGGGCGGGCTGTCATAGTATCAGTTTGCGAGTGAAATTTTATAAAACTTTGATCGGCTGTATTTCCCTCAATTTTGCTTTCCGCACATTAATTCTTTTTTTTAATGAGTTTCTACACACTTTTCTCATCTAGAAAGTGCATTTTTATTAAATTCCCTGACATTGGCGTATTCTGCATTTCACCCAAAAACTTTAGATTCGCCTTTTACTATAAAAGGAAACTTTTTGGCTTTGGGGCGGCGGAAAATAATGCATTTTAATTTTCAATTGCATAAAACCAAAATTCACTTCGCGAACCGTCACAGCGAAAATCCGCGGCCGTACTTGTCACTGTTATGTTGGTATCCTTGATAAATTAACAAGAGCTAATACGACTGTAGCCGACTTCGTGGGATAAGGCGCGTAATTATGAAATTTGTCTAGCGGGCTTGTTTGTGTAACATGGTTTGTGATACAAAAGAAAGTGCCCCTTTATAACGCCTACTCGCGTCAAGGCAAGAAAAACATCCCAGTTTTCAAGTAGTTTAGCGGCTACGCTAGGTTTGTGTAACATGGTTTGTGATTCTGGTGTACAATCTCACAAGACGAAAGCTAATTTTAATTTTACGTAATCGAAATTTAGAATGAAATATTTTCCACTTCCCCCAATGCAAATAGTTGCCTTATAATGTAATTAAGGTGAATCAAAAGGTTTTTAAAAAAAATGCATATTAACCGTTGCCAGCGATCTCCAAAAATTACCGGTAATTTTTTGGGATTGGTGTCCATGGCTATTACGAATAATTTTTAGAAAAAAACTTTAGATTCGACTTAATGACTATAAAAGGAAACTTATTGCATCACGGCTGGCGGAAAATAATGCATTTTAATTTTCAACGTCGTTAAATAAAATTTCACTTCGCGAACCGATCTATGACAGCACACCCGCTGCCGCCCGCCATTCTCTCACTGTTATGTTGTTGGTATCCCTGACCTCACACAAACGAGAACTAGATACGATTGTACTTCGTGGGATACATGATGGGCGCGTAATTAGGCTACGTCCGCACAGGCAGGCGGCTGGCTTAGCGCCTAGAGCCTAGTGGCAAAAAACCAACACGTTGGTTTACCTGGATACACGCTAAGCGGCTATAAGGTGACTCGCTAGGCTCTAGGCGCTAAGCAAGCCGCCTGCCTATGCGGACGTAGCCTTATGAAAAAGAGAATTAATAATATCTGGAATGGAGACAGACCATTCAAATCCTGGGATGTTTTTTAAAATAAAGATAATATACACAAGCCCGCTACACAAACCCTGCATAGCCAAACAAACCATTCAAAAACGTAGGCGTTTTTTTAAAGTAAAGATAACATACACAAGCCCGCTACACAAACCCTGCGTAGCCAAACAAACCATTCAAAACGTAGGCTGTTTTTTAAAGTAAAGGTAACATACACAAGCAGTATAAGGCGCGTAATTATGAAAAACAGATTTATAATGTTAACAAACCTCTATTCGTATATATTTATTATTACCATAAAATAACGATTGGCTATAAGTTACGTAAAATAAAAAAAAAACATGCGTACTAAGCCAGCCGCCTGCCTGTGCGGACGTAGCCTAATTACATGCCCATCATGTATCCCACGAAGTCGGCTACAATCGTATCTAGTTCTCGTTTGTGTGAGGTAAGGGATACCAACAACATAACAGTGACAGAATGGCGGGCGGGCTGTCGTAGATCATTTCGCGAAGTGAAATTTTATTTAACGACATTGAAAATTAAAATGCATTATTTTCCGCCAGCCGTGATGCAATAAGTTTCCTTTTATAGTGATTAAGGCGAATCTAAAGTTTTTTTCTAAAAATTATTCGTAATAGCCATGGACACCAATCCCAAAAATTTACCTAAATTACTACAGTAGAATCCGAATATAACGACCCTCAACCCCTTGGAAGCCAAGGGCACGGCCTAATTTGAAAAAAGGCGCGAAAATTTTGCTTTCCGAATTTTGCTTAAATATCCGTATAAATACGAAAATGAACTGATGTTGTTATTTTTACATAAATCTGAATAGACATCCTACGTGAAAAAACACATTTCAAAGGTGATTGATAATAAATAAATACCTTTATATGCATTTGAAAAAGGAACAAAAATGCTAAAACTCACGACTTTTCGGTTTTGACAGCAGTCTGAAGTCACAAATTAATTACAAAAAACTACAGTTGCCACATGAATGAAATCTTTTGCTCTACTTATAGGGATATTTGGCGCAAGCGATTTTGACCTTGTTTTCATACAGTTTCTTTATACATAAGGGTCAAAATGGCATATAAAAGTTTTTATTTTTGAAATTTCATAGGGGACACCGGTGTCCCCATGGCCTCCCAGGGGTTCAAAAGACCGGTGATACTTAGTCGTACCAACCGGACATTGCACAAAACGGCCGGATAATTTAAGCTTGTTTTTATTATGATACATATTAATGTTATTGTAATTATTATTATGAAATATGTAATAGTACAGATAAATAAATTTCTTTTTGGGTAAATAAAACGTTTAGTTAATACAAATTATAACTTTAATATAACTACATTCCACATAACAAACATACATAATGTACTGCAATCCATGCAAGATACAATGTACCTACATTCTAAGCAAGTAAATATGTAGTTACTAACGTAGAAAGTTTGGGTTTTGAGTTTGTTTTTGGAAAATTTTTGTTCGATAGTAAGAACTTCGCACAGATGCGCGCGGGGAGTAGCCGGGCCCGGGGGTAGACGGGCGCGGGGAGTAGGTGAGGCTCGGGGTTGCGAGGTATTGGTGCGTAGGTTTTGTAAACAAAACATTGCGCATCGTTCTAACTGGACGAATTATTTATTTATTTATTTATTTATTTACGGACTTACGTCCAATTTAAAACAAAGTATCACGAAGTATAGAAATGAACAATGTAAGGATTCGGATGGTACATGAAAGCAAAGACAAACAGTGAAAATAGAAGAAAAATAAGTGTCAAGTCACGTCAAGACCTTGCAAAAATTAGGGTGAATATTACATATCTTCATTTGTTTAAAGAGCGACAGAAATCATTTAAGCTAATACCAAAAAAATCAAGGTCTTGACGTGAGTTGACCAGTCTACACATTCTGGACAGTGGTGAGTTATAACCATAGTTAGTCGAGTGCTGATTGAGGAAAAGCAGGTCTTTATTTCTGAGTCTACGAGAAGGTATATTAAATGTGATGAGTTGTAGTAATGTAGGCGAGTCGATTAAACAGTTAATAATTTTGAAGAAACAAATGAGATCAGATTTTATCCGACGGTCTTCTAAAGGAGAAAGGTTTAGAGTTTGTTCAATTTCAGCATACGAGTAATTGCCTCGCTCTAATCCTAGCCTCCAAGCAATTCCCTTTAGGAACCGATGTTGAACGGATTCAATGTGACGAATATGGACAGCATAAAAAGGAGACCATATAATACAAGCATATTCAAGATGGGGGCGAACCAAGGAGCAGTAAAGAGTTCTTAGGGTATTTATGTTTTTGAAGTCAGAAGTGGTTCTAGTGATAAAACCAAGTAGTTTGAGAGATTTATTAACAATCGTATTTATATGTTCCCGGAAAGAAAGCTTGCTATCAAGAGAGACACCAAGATCTTTAATAGATTGAACAGTTGTTAGGCAATTATTATTTAATTTGTATTCGAAAACAATCGGATTTTTAGATCTGTAGAAGGACATAATTTTGCACTTATCGACATTTAGTTCCAAGCAATTAATTTTACACCAGTCATTGAAAGAGTCAATATCTGATTGGAAAAGAAGGCAGTCATGGTAGTTTTTGATTATTTTTAGGATCTTATTGTCATCAGCAAAAAGCCAAAAGCGTGTGTGAGAGAAAATACGAATAATGTCATTTATAAACAAGTTGAAGAGAAGCGGGGCTAAATGTGCTCCTTGCGGTACGCCGGATGTTACTTCAATAATAATAGACTCAATGTTATTTATTTTAACTCTTTGTTTTCTATTGCTTAAATAAGAATTAAAGAAAGATAGCAATGGGTTTCGTATACCTATAGCATATAGCTTGGCCATGAGGATAGCGTGTTTTACTTTGTCAAAAGCTTTAGAAAAGTCGGTATATAGAACATCTACTTGTGATTTATCTTCTAGGCCAATGACTACGGTGTTGGTAAAGGAGAGTAAGTTTGTAGTGGTAGATTTAGCAGATCTAAAGCCATGCTGTTCCTCAATCAGCACATTTTTGAAAATAGGTGTTATTTTTTTTGTGATTATAGATTCAAAGATTTTAGGAATGTGAGATAACATCGATATAGGTCTATAGTTTTCTACGTTCGACCTATTACCCGATTTAAAAATAGGTCGTATATAGGAAACCTTCCAGGAATCCGGAAAAGTGGCAGATGATAATGATAAGTTATATAATAAACAAATTGGCTTAGATACAACAGATTTACATTCTTTCAATAATATTTCAGGTATACCATCAGGACCAGTGCTTGTTTTGCTGGGAAGATTTTTTAAGTAATTGAAAACATCTACAAGTGTGATTTCGCAATTATTAAGGTCAATAGTATTAGCATATTTAAGTGGAGGGATGGTGCATATGTTATCAGTATAGACAGAGGAGAAATGTTCAGCAAAAAGGTTGGCAATATCGAAATCGTTGGTGGCGTGAGTATCATTAAAAAATAAACTTGAAGGGAGATCGTTATCAATACGTTTTTGTTTAATAAATTTCCAAAATTGTTTAGGGTTAAGATTTAATTTTGTCTCAGTGAGTTCAATATAAGATTTATAACACAAGTTAGATTCAATTTTGGATAATTCTCTTAACTGAGAAAATTTTTGATAAAGCGCTAAGTTGTTCGTTAATTTGAATAACTTGTGTGTTTTCTTTTTTCCATAATCAAATGCTTTAGTTTCATACTGAACCAAATAGGAAATTTAGGCTGGGAAAAAGTTCCCCTTGGAACGAACAAATCTATAGCATGAGTTATACATTCGTTGAATTTAAATACAGCATCGTTAATATTGTTGTTTGATAACATACCTGCCCAGTCATATTGGGCAAGGTACCTATTCATGCCAGTATAATCACCTTTGTTAAATTTGTAGTGGAATGTAACTGCTGATTTCAGAGTGTCACTTTTGAAAGGATTAGTGAAGTTAATATCGAGTGGTGGATGATATTTATCTATTGGTAATATTGAGTCAGTAGCTTCACATACACAAACGCTAGGCATATTGGTAAATATTAGATCAAGACAGTAACCTCCACAGTTATTGATCGAGTTTAATTGGTACATATTCAGGAAGGCAAAGGAATTTACTATTATGGAAGCATGAAGGGAAACATTATTAGGAGTTTTCACACCATGACTATCATTAAGCCACACTATTTTAGGAAGATTATAATCACCACAAATAAGTAAGGAATCGGCCTTTATGGAAACACGCTCAACTGCTTCAGTATGTGACTTATAGATTTCTATTGAAGAGGAGGGGGGAATGTATACACAACCAATGACAAGTTTCTTGGAACCAAGTAGAACACAAATAAATAATTGTTCAGATACATTATTAGACGATTCAAGAATGTGGCAAGAGTATTTTTTTTTAATACATATCATTACCCCACCTCCTCTACACTTGTTAGAAGAGGAAGAGCGGTCACAGCGAAAAATAATGTAGTCATGGAGTCCAAGTTCTGTTGAAGCAATATTGTCTGATAGCCATGTTTCAGTAAAACATAAAAAATCATAAGGGCATAAATTTATGGAGCATCTAAAGGAGTTTAGCTTAGTATTGAGACCACGAATATTTTGATAATAGGTGGAAAAGTTAGTATTAATAAGGTGTCGATTCTGATTCAGCCTAAAAAATTGACTCGAGATAATTCGCGTCTCTCAGCGGCTTGGCGGGCAGGACAGTCAGGGGAGCCAGTGTTGTGTGTGGACGGTTTTCTGAAGAACTTGCAGGTAGCACATGCTGGTGGCTTTTCAGGAGTCGGGCAAGCATCTCGATTGTGTCCAGGTTTTCCACAGTGAGAACATGTAGGCATGTCTGCATTACATTTCGACGCCGTATGGCCGTAAAGTTGACAGTGTCCGCATTTTAGACTGTCGATCCAATCCCTTACGGTGTGTATTTGCCAGTCCATAGCCAGTTTAGAGAAGCGAATGAGGGAGTGACGAACAGAAGGAGGAACTCTGAAGACATGAGTGCACGATCCGGTACGAGGTCCTACTTTGTGAGAGAACTGCAATTTATCTTTCAATTCATTAATTTGTAGACCGGTTTCTTCGTGTGTTTGCTGGTGGATTGCCAAGATGATGTTCTCGAGGGGCACAACTTGAGGTAGACCATGGATAGCTATCCGAGGAAGTTTATGTGAAGAAACTGCTGCTTTCAGACCAGCATCGGATAGGGTCGGTGCATTGGCAAGTTTTATGGCCTCTGCATCGGTACTTGGATGCACGACTACACCTCCGTTCCTTATTTCTCGTACCCCCGTGATTGTAATTCCCAAAGATGATGGGTTAGTTGAGGTTTTGAGAGTTTCAAGAGTACTGCTGGAAGGAAGTGACTTGTCATCTTTGGGGAAGATAAGTACGGCTGGTCTCGCAGGAAGTATAGGGGCATTGTTTCTTGTGTTCGGTGGATATTTCGGGAGGACTTGGTTGGACGTAATCGAACTATACGTTCTGTTCCCATTTTCGGGTGTTTGATTAGAAGACATATATTTGTAGGTCTTCAATTCTCCTTCAAGGCTCCCTAACTTTACACCCATTTGACCGACATTACCCAATAGATCGGTGAATTTAGGGGCGAGTTTCGCTATTTGTTCCTTGGTGAATTTGTTAGATGTGTCCATTATGATGATATTTAATAGGTTTAAAATAGAGGTTGCCTTTGCCAGGAATTGTTGGGCTGAGTTTTCTTGTTCCATTATAATATTATGGATTATTATTAGATGTAGGTAGATGTTAGAATGGTAGAATATTCTGTTAACTTTTTGTCTATGGCTTCAAATGTCACTTGACTTCAAACTTCAAATTCAAATGGTTTCAAATTCAAATATCACTTGTCATGTTAATTTCAAGATTTTGTTTTTAAATTCAATCTTAAAATATATCTGTTCTCACTGTAATTATTTATTAATAGGAAAACGATCCACTATTTTAATGTGATACACTTAGTTTAGTGTGAAAAACACAATCTAGATATCGATTTTTGAAACTTTTTGTAGGACAAAAATATTTGGTTACTTATGAGAAACTCCATAGATTATGAACTGATTATCATTAAAATAGGTTGCCTAAAACCGAGTCGTACTAAACGAATACATTTTCCCACTGGCTATGAAACCTAACTTGAGTTTAGATTGTCGTTGCTAAAAATGGTAGGCCATTATATGCAAAGTTATTATTTACGAATTCTACTGTATTTGCATTTACTGTTCACGAAAATAGTGCAATTTAATATTAATTTCATGTCAATTTAATTTCATTATTTTGGAGGCGGGTATGGGTACTGCCGTCCCGGGAACCATTTATTGGATACCAACACCTCTGCCATAGGTCACCTCAAATGGTTCGCTATGTTTGGTGACATATCAGGGGTGCCTGGGTTCATGGAGTGAGGTTTGTCCGGGACTAGGCGGCGGATGCCTTTTTCCACCAGCTGCATGGCAGGCCGGATTGGGAGAGAATGGTTGAGGGAGTCCCTTTAACTTCTCCAGCCGTACTCTCCGTCCGTCACTCCTGAACACATTGACCCCCAGATTCCTACCCATCCTTAATACCCTTTTCTTTCCCAGAACTTCCTCTCCTTCCTTTCCTAAGAAGACCTCCACACAGCACCCCCAAAGATGACATAGGCCCTGAGGGGATTTATTTTCCCCAGAGCCTCCTGTGTGGAGATAATGTAAAAAGAAAAAGTCAATATAAATAAGCGTAAATTTCTTCATATTTGACGTAACATTGTGGAAGATTATCGATGTGAGGTTCGATAGGTAGATACTCTTAGCCAGAGGCGGCTCTAGGGGTCCAGAAGTGGAAGGTCATTTAAAAAAATTATATTACCTATGATACAATGTCATATTAAATATAACAATATTCATTTGTAGGAACCTCACGAGTTTGAGAGTCAAATTCACCCACATACGTCAAATTACGTTTAATATAGTAAATTATTTCATGCGACAAGCGTAAAATATGCGAAATCAACCTACGTTTATCAAACCATCTCTTTCAGACGAATGATACTCTCTCTCCCTCACGGCTCTGACCCAAACCGTCTTCAGAATCCGAAAACTTTTTAAAAAGGGACATAGTGCCATCTCATTTATTGTCTAGTGCGTAAAGAGACAGAAGATATGATACCAGGGCATTTCATAATTTGACCCAGCCAATCGCAGTGCGTGGGAAAGGAAGCTTCCATTTAAGATGTTAGATGTCACTGCTTGCCGCTGCCGGCTTTCTCTCGCGGTACATTTCAAATACATTAGAATAATACCAGTTTTGTTTTGATTTGATTAATATTTCATAATAATATTGTTTTACTGTCATCTTATAATTTTGGGAGGTTTTTGACCAATTGTCCTGAGGGAAGGACCGCCACTGCTCTTAGCCTAAAAAAAATCATATCCAGGGGCTATTAACGCAGGGTATCTAGATCGAAATTAGATTTGAAAATCTGAAAATAATGGATCGTAAAATTAGCAAACAAACCTCCAATCAGAATCACTCTCAAATTATACAAATAAAACACTGGATGATGCATATAAATAATATTATATTATAATGAAATAACCCTGGATTTTTATTATTTGTGTGATTAATAAAAAAGCACCCTGGTTTAATTTTTATTTTTTTTTATTTGAAATTAATATTAAATAGGACTGTATTCCCCAACTGTAAATGTAAACAGCCTTTAAGTTGAATCAAAGATTTAAAAAAAATAAATAAATGCGTATTGAAAACAGTAGTTTTGGTAAGAGATTAAAGAAGGTTGGTAAGTACCGGAGTATTACGATACTGAGGGTATCTACCAGAACGTGCAGCAAATATACTGTATGCTACACTGTAATATTTTTTATACAACCCCTCAGGCCTCAGGCTTATTTTGTCGGAAGGTCAAAATATTTACGCTTTGCAATAAAATTCAAATAAATGGAATATTTCTGAAAGTATCCAAAAGCTAAAAAAATTTTTGAAAGGTGATGAAATACGCTTTTAAATTTTATAATTCGAAATAAACATAATTTTTGAAATACAAAAATTTTTAATGCAAACTTAAAAAAGTTTTATGGTAAGCCCACACTGCGGCCAACGTTCCAACTTCAAACGTTTGGACGATCGTGTGGAGGGGTGTTCGTGCGTTGGAAGTTCGAGTTGGAAGGTTGGAGTTCGCGTTGGCCCGGGATCGCCTTCGAGGCGATCCCGAAGGCCAACTCACACGAACCAGCCTGCCGCAGCTGTCCACACCGTGACGCGTACTATTAAAATGACTATATTATTACGGAGAGTGGTATAACAATTGTTTGAAAACATGTCGTGTATATAATTATATGATTATACGTACATAATAATTGTAGGCAACTGAAAAAGATACAGCGTAGCTACAGCTGTTTCATGTCCGCCATTTTGGAGTACGGAATTCGGGGTTGGAGGGTCGGCCGCAGCGACCACACGATGGGCCAACCTTCCAACTCCGAACTAAGTTCGGAGTTGGAAGGTTGGCTTCCGTCTGGACGTAGCATTAAACATCACTCACCTTATATTTTTTCTAACAAAATTACTGATGAAAAAAAAATTTAAAAAACATACTTACATATTTTATTAGGCTGATACATAGGTTCTCAACATGGGCGATAACACCCCTTGTGGGCGTTTGAGACTTTCAGGGGGGGGGGGGGGGGCAGTAGAAGAAGAAGAAAATTAGGGACGTTGAGATGGCACAGAGGGCCTGGACAGGTAAAAAAAATATGTTCTAAAAAAGATTAAAAAACACGCTGATCACGTACTAATAAAGCAAAGAAAACTTTAATATTGGTTAATTTTTGTTATTGTGAATAATAATTTTTATTGTATGTGTGCGAAAATTCATATATTTCGGTACTTCGGGAAGTGAATGTAAATTGAATGGAAAAATTCCATTACATTCAGATGTACATTAAATTGGATGATATGAAAATTGTATTTTTTATCTTATAATATTATCATCTTACGTGTATTATTATTATTAAGAATCGACACTATATCATGAATAAAAGAAAGAAGGAGGTAGCAACCCGGTGCTTAAAGCCTCAATTACATTGAGCGAGTTTACAAGCTACTAGCCGATAAGTTTAAAAGCGGGTGAATCGATGAATGAGATTGTCACGATGACACACAAAACTGTCTACTCGCTCAGTAGCGACAGTAGCCGTTAGAATAAGGACTCCTGCGAGAACCAATTCTGTCGACATTTTGTAGAAAACTTGAGCCGGCAGCTAGCCCCACACGCTAGCCAGTAGCGATAATTACGACTCCCGCGCGAAATAATTCGGAAAGTTACAAAGTCGCCATCTTGTGGCAAACGCGAGTGAGTATCGAGTAAAGTTGACCCCCTTTCACTTTTTTTCGTAGATTGTCCACAATCTGCTAGTTAGCTAGTAATACGATTACACTGAGCGAGTTTACTAACGGATAGTGAATTTCCCAGATAGTAGCTTGTAAACTTGTTCAATGTAATCGAGGCAATACAAAAGAATTGCTTTTTTGACTTGCTGTAACAAATAATTTAATAAGTTTCTAATTGAATTATTGATTCTGTGACAGTATTTTCAACTTCTTTGGCACTGTTATGATTTAAAACTTGATGAAATGAAAAATAGCGACACCAAAAAGAGACAAACGCATACATCTATAGGATTTAGCCTGCGAGAGAATGAGATAGTATAATAGGTCTCCTCCTTGTGTCTACTTTAGTTACACTCTTGTCTTCTTTAGTTTTCTGAAGGTTTCACTTCTGCCGAGTGTGAATTGCACATTCTGTTTTTCTCTTTCTAACACCGTTTAGATCATATTTCTAACCACGATAGTAAGAGAGACAACAATTTCTACGAGACCTATATGAGTTGTATCGAAAAGTGAACAAATTAACCTGAGGGTTAAATTAAATATGAAGTAATGCACATTTATTAATTAAATAAAATTTATTTGCACACGCCGGGATTCAAATTGATTTCTATGTCATTAACTTCTGTTTTATCTTAACCACTCAATTACAAAGGTCATCTAACATTAATCTTATTTTAATATTACTGCGCAATAACTATTTGGCCCAAAGTGTTCCAGGTGAGAGGTCTCCTGGCCGAGGAGGGGCCGCAAGCTCGGCGGAGAGTGTTCCCTCTGGCCGCATGTCCCGTCAACCTCTCCCTGAACTGCACCCAAGATCTACTGTGCATCGTCACCAACCACAACAACAGTCTGGTGGCCACCATCTATCTATCCAAGAGCTGTGCTTCGGAGGTTTGTTTGAATCAAGCGCCAATGGTAAAATTAGTTAGAACCTAAGCTTTCCTAATAAATTGTACAGCGCCCTTGAGGTGATTTTTCACAAAAACGGCGCTTTATAAATTATTATTATTATTAACAGGGCCACCAACAAATGCCAACAAAGTACTGATAAATCCCTCCCCTTATGTGCACGGCGAGGGATGTGCGTCTGCACACATTCTTTTGCTTGCGGTCTAGCTATTTTTCTTTTATGTGAATACTGCACAAGAATACCAACTGAAAATTACTGGACAATGGTTTATTTTTTTTATTAGGTAGAATTTTTATTTATTTTAATTTTTTAAACTTTATGAGTAAAATCTCAAATTATAATATTTAATTAAATGAAGACAATATTAGTGAAACTCAATCGAAAATCTGAGACAGAAAAACAGAAAAGATATTGGCTCCGCTAGGACTCGAACCCAGGACCCTTAGATAGCAGCCAATAATATGTGCGTTAAGAAAAGAAGATAATTTGGTAGTTCTTAGTCGAAGTATGATACAGTTAAAAGTGACCGAATTTTATATGGGTTCCGTAGCTCAATCGGTAGAGCTCTTGCATGTAAGCAAAGGGTCCTGGGTTCGAGTCCCAGCGGAGCCAATATCTTTTCTGATTTTTCTGTCTCAGATTTTCGATTGAGTTTCGCTAATATTGTCTTCATTTAATTAAATATTAGAATTTTTATTATCTATTTTGATGATTTACAGTTTTCAGTGTGCAATATTATTCTTTCGCATATTCAGGAAAGGAGTGCTTGTTAATGTAAAAAAAAAACCTGTGGAATGAAAACAAATATAAAAATGAAACAATATCAACTAAGGTATAGAAACGAGAAACATTAACAACAATTTTAAAAATTACAAAAGTTTTACGAAGCAATTAAAAAAAAGAGCATACTTGTTTATGAATTCAATAGGTGGACAATGTGTTCAAATGACAATGTCATTTAAAAAAAAATAAAAATTAAAAAGTGTAAAAAAACATGTATGGTTATTTTTTAAATTTATCTTAAAACAATTCTTATGAGTACCTATAGTTTTTGTAAAGACCGGCTAAAAATAACTTAAGTGCATTATTTGATAGTAGTATAACATTTGAATACATTAGAAATTATAAAGTTTGCTATTTTGCAAAGAGTTGGGCTGGGAGAAATTGTTTTTAGGTTTTTCTTGATTTCATAATTTTCCTGTGTTCTGCCACTCTTCAGAATACCATTTTGGCAACTTAGCCACCCATTTGTTGAATGTATAATATCTATTTTCAGAATCTGTCTGTATTCAAAGAGATCCGCCTGAGTCCATCATCAGGCATTCAGCTGTGTGGGTTGCTGTGGAACCCCTGTGTGGCCGATATCCTGGCCGTGTGCACGTCAGACGGCTCCCTCTCGGTTTACCAGTGCAAGCAGACCTCACTGGACGTGCAGGCAAAACTGGCCAATGCCAGGTAATAAAAAGTTAGATTTAAGGGGGCAACTGACGGTGCGTGGGCGGTAAAACGGTGAATTTTTCGTAATTATTTTCAAGCAAACGATGAATGGAATTTTTTTTATTATAACTCATACTCAATATATACATATAGAAGACTGTATACAAATGTTTGTACATGAATCTAAAGTATGATTTGCGGTGTACGCTGCTTTCAAAAGGAAACTCCGACAAAATTGTTGCTTGGTGGTTGACAGCGATTAACCTCTGGGTGGCCACGCCATTTCACGAAAATTCACAAAATTTCACTAAAAAAGCACCACTTTGAATTTTGAATTGAATGTTTTGTCGATTAATTTTGAGCTATCGTATATTCTATTGACTGAAACACGTTCCTAGAACAATAAACTATGTACCAAAATAACATTACTTGCGTTAATTACGTAAATTAATAGGTTTTACGATGTTCTAGTCGAGATATAACGGAATTATAACCGTTATAATTCCGTTATTGTTTTAGTTACATCCGTAAAATAAAAAGTGAAAGGTCGATAGTGAATCATGCTGCACATCTCTATTCAAGTTGTCCATAGAAATACATAAAAAGAACATTCTGTCAGACGCGCAGTCTGACACATAATTTATCCCGCCAAATTTCCTACGGGCGCCCGACATTGTTAATTTCTATTAAATATTTTTATATGAAATGATAAAAAAGTGAGGTGACAAAAGTGTTTATTACACACTTATACAATAGAATAAGTATTGTTGTTTACATAATCTGTGATTTTAGTACCGTTTTCACATAAAAACATCACGTGAGTCATTTTCACATTTTTTTAATGTTTGCATTCTAAATTTTAATATTTACAAATGTTAATATTTATTTGTAATATAATAATTCGAAAGCTTATTTTGTAACCTGTCTAAAACAGTTTTTACTATTCGGCTACGTTCAGAAATGTTTCATTTATAGAGCTTTAATTGTGAAGCGGTAATAATACAAAGTTTTCGTAAAATGTCATTTCGTTTAAGACACCAAAAGCTAATATTCTCGAAAATTCGGAGGGGTTATAGGAACATGAATGTTAAATAGGACCATTTATTATTGTTTCAAGTGTACTTTTGCTAAAGTAAACGTTATTAGTGGGGCCAGTCTAAAAAGTAGAATATTATATGAAAATGCACAACATTATTTTTTGGTGCGGCTACACCGAAAATTAAATTTGAAAACCACAACAACTGTCAAAATATCCCGCTGTACTTAGTTTCACATGATTGTAGGATCTGACAGCTTTGTTCCTATAAAAATATTGATGTGAGTATTTAAAAATAAATAATGACCGTTTATAATATATCTATATATATAAAAATTTAGGTTCCGTATGTTTGCGTTTGCTAATCTCGGAAAGTAATCGATGGATTGACTAAAAATTTTTACAGAACATTGCATTGTAGCAGAAGAGCGTTTATACACTTTTTATTTGGAAGTTCCAAAGGAAAAGGATAATTTTATGCGTTTTAAATTGACTCATAATTTGTCATTGTAAAAAACGGAATGACAGTTTTAGAAAGTGTTGCCATTTTATTAATTTTATTAAAAGTTACAAAAATTTATGATACCTACAATTAGGAATTAAAAGAATTTAATCGGATTTAAAAGTAGAATTATATTTAACAAATTATATTATTATTTTCACTCATTTGTTTTCTCTGTGCGTTTTAAATTTACTCATAATAGAGAACTCCAGTCCAATTTTTTTATTTTTTTTTATGAATAAAGACCTTCAAACTTAAATAACTGCATTTTTATTTTTATTTTTATAGTTAGTTTTAATAGTTAAAATAATTGTCAAAGTTTTAATTTTTAAAGACTCCCAGAAACGCACCGTATCTATGGTGGTCTTCACCCACCGTTAGTTTTTTACTTTTTAAGTTGTCATTTTGAATCAGTGATGTCATGTCGAGGGAAATTTCCCTAGATCTAGGGGAGAAAAATATTTTTTAGGGATAAGGGAAATCAGGACAAAATCTAGGGAAATTTCGAACTCTGGCAAAAATTTTATTACATATGACAATATTACTGGTAATATTTATATATATATATATATACGTATATATATTTTTTGGAATTCCTATGAATCTTAATTATTGTTCATGTACTTACATGCAATGTTATTTTTAACACTGACAACTCAAAATGATATTATGGAACGTACCCATACTACGTGACACGTTCGGGGGGGGGGGGGGGGGGGGGGGGTCTTCAAAATACCACGCTTGGTACAAATGAGCGGCGGGTTGCTTATGATTTTTATTTTGCAAAGTGTTTTTTTTTATTTGGAATTCAGTGGTGAGTGTATTCGTACTTTTAAATTATTACTTCACGTAGCAAAAAGTGTTTTATTTGGAAAATCACGGTATTATTAGTATATTTACCAAGTTCCGATATCTTTCCAATTAATTATCATATTAATTAACATATAACAGGATTAGTGTTACACAATCGGGTGGCTACGTAGGTAATTGCGTAAATGTGAAATTCTAGGGAAATTTCACTTCGAAATCTAGGGAAATAATTTTTTTGGGCAGAACATCCCTGTTTGAATGAAGAATCATGGCCAGCGTTGCCAGAAGGTTACTTTTGTAACCTTTTAGGTGATTTTTTACTCTGAAAGGTTTCTTTCAGGTTACACTACTCAAAAGGTTACTTTTAGGTGATTTTTCAGAACCAACGTCAAACGGAATGCTCTTTTGTTTTTTTTTCGTGTTGGCTAACGGCTTGCTAAATCATGGACTATACACTTATTGCAAAACTTTACTTCTTTCTCTTTCACACTATTGTGAAAGAGGAACACGTTTCGCTCAATATTAGAATTTGGATCAGTCATATGGAATCCCCAATACAAAGTAAATATTGAAAGGTTAGAAAGAATTCAAAAAAAGACATTGAAACACCTAGACTTTAAATCTTTTCGAACATCAGAAAACCTAAAAGACTCATTAAAATTCCATAATTTATCAACTTTAGAAGATAGAAGAAATATATCCGACCAAAAATTTTTATTCAAAATCATTAACAACGTTGTTGACAACAACTGTCTTCTAGAAAACATTAATTTCCACTGTCCAATAAGAAACACAAGATCAAACCAACTATTCCACATCCCACACTCAAAAACAAATTACACACAACATTCATTTCTCTGAAGGACGTGCACAAAATTCAATGATATCTTTTACGACTCTGATATTTTTCATTTGTCCTCAGGCCAATTTATTAAATCAGTAATAGAAAAAATTTAAACAAATTGTTAATTACGAACTCTTCACCCCTGCTGCATGTTATTATTTTTTTTTTTCATTCTCATTATGTTTGTTTTCCTTCTTTTTATTATAATAATAATATTTGGATTATTTATATATCCTATAATATGCTTTATAATTTGTATGTTTTTTTTTTCATTTCTGTTGTATATATATATATATATATATTTTTTTTTCTATCACTTTATGTTTTCTTTAATGTTTTAATCTATGTTTTTATATATATATTATAAATTTTACCGGAAACTTCGCTGGTTAATGCAACCATGTAATATGTTACTTTATTATTAAAATATGTATTACTGTTTGTTACCTCAATAAACTAAAAAAAAAAAAAAAAAAATGTGTAAATTACAAATTAACCATAGCTTCTCGCTCACTCGACAAATCTGATTGATCGCTCAATCTGACTTTTTGCATTTTGAGTACCCGCTATTTACGCCGGCAAGGTTATGCAGGTAGAAAAAATATCAGATTTTTCATACCGGTATATACAAAACAAAAAACTCGCTCTACTCAAAAATAATCCAAATGGCTAATGTCCCACTTTAATACTGAGCTCCTCATGATGATTGGTTTATTTATATCCTCATGTATTCTATCAACTTTTTACCATTCCACTGGAAAAAATACGAAAGGTTATTTTTCACACAAAAAGGTTACTTTTTTTATATATTTTAGGTGACTTTTTACAAGACACGGCTGGCAACACTGATCATGGCGGTCATGGCAGAATGCTTTGTAATGACTTTCAGGTGTGAGGTGTGTTTTTTATTCAAGATTAACTGCTTTTAATATAGAAAAACATTGGTAAAATGTCCACATTTCACCGCTACTGTTATTGTATTTAATCAAAGTGCAATATACAAAACAATAAATCATCTCTTTCATTGCAAATACATGTGACATCGTGTTTTGTGTCAGGCGTTACTTTGTAGATACATTGTTTTATGTATAATACATACAGAAACACTGGTATTTATAATACACTGATCATGACGAGTGTGTAACAACTTGTATAAAAAGCCCTATACTAAAAACAATTTGAAAATACATAACAAAATGTCAAAATAGGACGACTTTAACCTCAAATAGACAAAATTTATTGCAGATTGTCCGCAAATATAGCCCTTTTCGTAAATTGTTGAGGGCCTAAATTATGTTTCAATAAACACAATAACTATTATTTATCTAAATCTCTATAAACAGTATGAAAATAAACCAAACACACGAAATGTTGAATTGCATAGGTACGTGTGCACTTCAAGTCATTTCAAATGTCAACACACTATCACAAGGTGACAGGTTAAGTGTGACGTCACAGTTAACCATTTCAGTAATGCCAACTTAACGCTGTGTTTTGAAAGAGGTTTAAAAATGCACTTTTTAATAATTTTTTAAAAACTCTGCGTTTAATATTATGAAATAAAACTTATATATTCAGAATCAGCGTTTCTTGGTCTATATGAACATATTTTTTTAAAGCCATAATATTTTTCACTGGAGTTCCTTATTGTACTGAATGTCAGTTCGTAACTTTGCAAAACCTACAAAAAATCAGATTAACAAATTGAATTATATATGAAAAATTTTGGTCAAAAAAGTGTAAATGTGACCAGTTGATTGATGTGTAAGTTATTTCAAAGTTGATCAACATTAGTGGGATGCCTCGCTCACTTTCAAACATATGCTGTCGTACTCGACACGCAAAAGCAGATCGTCAGAGAAGATCAAACCGCACTGATCAAGAACGTTTAGACAATAATGAACATGTTCGAGTTAGAATTATTCAGAGGCGAGGAGAAGAACTGGCGAATCGTCGGGAAGAAAGACTTAAAAGCTTACGAGTAGAAGCGCGAAGAAGACGAGCAGCACATTCATCTCAACAACGTCATGAAGAAATAGATCAACGCCGAAGACGAATGCAAGTGCCACTTTTGAATAACCATGCTTCGTACCATCGAATTGCTTTTTCATACGAACCAGATATTCAATACAATACCTCATGTAAATTTGTTGAAATCGGTAAAATGGATAAAGTTTGTCCACACTGCAAAGCGATGAAATTTAAAGGAGAAACTCTAGGAATGTGTTGTGCGAGCGGCAAAGTGAAGCTACCTGAAATTGATCAGCCAATAGCACCACTGATAAATTTGTTGCAAGGAATTACTGATGATTCAAAACATTTCCTCAAAAATATTAAAAAATACAATTCATGTTTTCAGATGACTTCATTTGGCGCTAACGTTATAACAGAAAATTTTATATCAACGTTTAAAATTCAGGGACAAATTTACCATAAAGCTGGCTCTTTGCTTCCTTTTCACAGCAATCAACATAAATTTCTACAAATATATTTCATGGGAGATCAAAATGAACAGTTGAATGCACGCTGTCAAATCTCTAATAAAGTCAAAAGAAATATTGTTGAGTAGTTATTATTTCAAGAAGAAAATTGGACTGATACATTTAATGAGGCTGAAAAAGGGCTTAGTGCACTTCATAATTGGCTTAAAATCAACTCGCTTACCCTTAATATAAGCAAAACAAAATATATAACATTTTCAATGAACTCAAGGGGCCAACCAATAAAATCACTAGAACTAAAATTACATGAATGCCATGGAAATAATATACAATGTTACTGCCCCGTCATCGAAAAAACACAAAACATAAAATATCTCAGATTAATAATTGACGAAAATCTTAGATGGGACCTACACATCAAAGGTATTACGGAAAAACTCACAAGCCTTATATATTTCTTCAAAAATCTAAGAAACGTGTTAAATAAAAAGGATATAAAAAAGGTCTACTATGCGTTATGTCATTCTCGAATTGAATATGGACTCATAGGATGGGGATCTGCTGCAAATACGTACCTACACAGCCTGAATACGATTCAAAAAGGAATTATAAAGACCATATTGAAAGTACCAATTAGAACGCCTTCAATTGAAATTTTCAATAACTTTGACGTACCAAATGTACAACAAATATATGCCAAAAATATATTATTGAAGCTCTTCAAAAATAATGAATCCTCCACTAGACCGTGTATGCATAACACTAGATCGAATAAAAATTATATAAAAAATATTCTAAGTTATAAAACCACATTTGGACAAAGAAACTATACATACTTTGCAACAAAACTCCATAACATCCTTCCCCAAGACATAAAACTAATAAAAAATCCAATTGAATACAAATCAAGAATAAAAATATGGCTTAAAGAGGTCAATGAGAAAACCCTAGCGAAGACGCTAAAAATGACATAGAAGACAAATGAACTATATTTAAATAACTTTACTCCGCCTCGGCACAGGACCCCCTAGTGAGGAGGACTAAGAAATACAATATTTTATAAGTACTTAATTTCACATAACATTTTGTATGTAAAAAAATTTTATATAGTCGCTATAATAAAAAAAAAAAAAAATTAAAAAAAAGTTGAAAAAAATGATAGATAAAAATAATTTAATTAGAATGTTCAAAAATGCAATTGATCTCATGCCATCAGACAGCCATAAAATTATCATTAGTGCTGATCAAACACCAGCAAGTGAGCATGTCAGACGATATAATACGCCAACAATTAATGAGGTGGGAATTGTCATGGTTGGAGAAGAATTTCATCCTCGCGATATTGTTTTGCAACGCAGAAATGATCAACTACAAAGAATTGCTGACACTAATAGGTGCTTATCTATAATAAAGTGATATTGTAAAACATTTTAAGGTCTGAATAAATAAATAATTAAAAAAAAATTACGAATGTTTTTTTTTCTTCCCTTATATTCTACACTACAGCATAGTCACAGCAGATATTCAATTAAGCAATGTGTCTTCTTGGAAAATGCACAGTTGCTAGACAATTTTTGTTAACTCCTATAATAATTAAAATCAGACAAAGCCACAGCGAAGCGTGGTCGGGTTCAGCTAGTACAATACAACACAGAAAAGTTTTCGCTGCAAGACATTGGATAAGGAATTCATCGTCCATGTCATCATCTTCTACAATATTCATCATGATTCATGATTAATAATCAATGTTGAATTGCGCAATTTCGTACCCTCCCAACAGAACTGTCAAATATGTCAAAATGGTGAATTGTCTCTAGCGTAACTATCGGTTTTCAGAAAGTAAAAGCAAATGTTAAAAGTGACTTGAAACAGGCGGTCAAATTGATTGAATAATTTAACTTTAGCAATTTATTTTATGGCTTCTAGAGATGCTTGCTTCATCTTAACCCCTCCGCAACGTAAGCAGATATATGCGTTAAAAATACGACAGCAGTCAAGTACAATAAGCGTGTTTACACGTCAGCGCATGTGTCTCCATAGAAACCGTTATAACTCCGTTATTGTTTTAGTTACATCCGTAAAATAAAAAGTGAAAGGTCAATAGTGAATCATGCTGCACATCTCTATTCAAGTTGTCCATAGAAATACATAAAAAGAACATTCTGTCAGATGCGCAGTCTGACACATAATTTATCCCGCCAAATTTCCGACGAGCGCCCGACATCGTTAATTTCTATTAAATATTTTTATATGAAATGATAAAAAAGTGAGGTGACAAAAGTGTTTATTACACATTTATACAATAGAATAAGTATTGTTGTTTACATAATCTGTGATTTTAGTACCGTTTGCACATAAAAACATCACGTGAGTCATTTTCACATTTTTTTAATGTTTGCATTCTAAATTTTAATATTTACAAATATTAATATTTATTTGTAATATAATAATTCGAAAGCTTATTTTGTAACCTGTCTAAAACAGTGTTTACTATTCGGCTACGTTCAGAAATGTTTCATTTATAGAGCTTTATTTGTGAAGCGGTTATAACTAAAAGTTTTCGTAAAATGTCATTTCGTTTAAGACACCAGACACCAGGGGTTAATATATAAAACAAAGTCGGGTTAGTTACACTATTTATAACTCGAGAACGGCTGAACCGATTTTGATGATCTTTGATTTGTTGGATTTGTCTCCGCCCTGGATGGGATAATAACTATTAAAACATCGCAAAAATTCACGAAAAAGAAAGTTATGACGAAAATTCATTTCCTCATACATTTAATATGGAACGAATTTTCATCTTTTGAAAGAGCTGAAGGAATATTGTGGTAGGTAGGTATAATATTGCAGTTTGTTTGAATTCCAAAACGTCAAATGTCAATGTGCTGATTGTTTTTGTTTTGTTCTTAAACATATAATGCTGCCTCTCTTTCTTACACACTAAATGTCAACAGTCGTAAAGGGGACAAATGGTGAACGTATGTCTGCACAACTCCAGGAAAACAGCCACTTCTTTTCAAAACATTCAAGGCGCATTGTGACGTGGGGTACCTATTGCAATTCGGTGCAGTCAATTAAATACATCTGCAAATTTGTTACAAAAGTCAGCGATATGGCGGTTTTTGGCGTTAAAACCACAAATAAAAAACGATAAAATCACACGCTATCAAGTTTGTGAGCTACAATGAGGCGATTTGGCGTATATTCTCATTCCCCATTCATGAATGACATTCCATTGTTGCATATTTGGCGATGCATCTGGAGAATGATCAACGAGTTTATTTCATTACATCGATTGTTGCCAAACGTGCTGAAACACCTCCAGCAACAACATTGACCTGTTTCTTTTCGATTTGCCAATGCGATTTGTTTGCCCGAACATTGCTCTACTCTGAGATGCCACGTTATTACACTTTGTCGAACGCTTTGTCGAAGAGATTTCTACGTCGGAAGCACGGCGATGTGGTTACTGATCATCGGGTGGTGCGTTCTACTGATGCTCTTGGTCGCATTTACACAGTTCATGTAAAAAGTAACGAATGCTTCTACTTTCGGTTGTTGCTGGTAAATGTTCGTGGGCCGACATCGTTTGAATCACAAGTCAATGGTGTAGTGTGCCCAACAATTCGTGTTACATGTCAGCAGATCAATTTGCTTGAAAACGATACTCGTTGGGACATGACAATCACTGAAGCAATTATTTCTGCATCTCCAGTCTGATACGCACATTATTTGCTATCATTGAACAACTACAAAGATGACATTTTACATCGAATTCGTGTCGGTTTAGGGAATCCTGATCTCGAGGTGAATGAGGATATACATAAACAGGCTTTGTTTTTGATCGAAGACATGTGTCCTCATGTGCGGCAGTTTGTTAGTAAAGTTAGGAATAACAACGCCAGATCGACGCTTCATGAATGCAATGAATGAATATGCTCAAGATGCATTGAACCAATCAGTTTTAACGAATGTACCACTGTTGCACCCCCAACAGAAGGAAGTGCACGATACGTTAATGAAGGCTGTTGATGATGGAAATGGTGGCTTATTTTTCCTCAATGCGCCCGTTGGAACTGGGAAGATATCTAAAGACAACAAAACGAAAAATGTTGGATATCACAAGGTGCTTCAATGAAGGGAATAGACCCAAGTGCAACCCACCCAGTAAATAGTTTTAACAGAGAGTAGTACAATAATGCCACGTGAATCATTTCGATTCGCTTTAATAAAGCAAATGCCTTGCTGCCACGTGAATTACATTTCTTAATTCATTTTGAATATTAATTTTAACTTAAAAAAAAATTAAATTAATTCAGCTAATAAGTTAACACAACAGTTATTGATTCTTAGGCGGTACGAAGTTCGCCGGGTCAGCTAGTGTTAATATAAATGACAGAATACAAATTGAATGGTGGGACTTATCTTTACATACTTATTTAAATATTTCCAGATGCCTATCATGGAGCCCCAAAGGAAAGCAAATAGTGACAGGGAATGCCGACGGGTCGTTGAGCCAATACAAGCCCGATCTCACGCTGGTCAAGAACATCCCTCCTCCACAGTTATTTGGCCCCAATCATATCGAAGCCATTTCTATACATTGGATATCCAATTATCAATTCGGAATTGTCTACAAAGATGCTCAGAATCCTGATAATAGACCAAGTAAAAATATTTTCTTATTTATCAATACAGCTTTACAGTTGTTGTCAAGAATTTTTTATTACTTGAAGCAGCCTAGTTTTCTGCTATTTCTTCTAAAATGTTTTTGCGTGTGAAACAAAAGCATACAAAGATTTGAATCCACAGGTCGCAGGTTCGAACCCCGCCATGCGCAAATATATTTTAATTGATGAATATGGTATTATAATATTATATTAGCGGCACATTCCAGAGTGGCAAATATTTTTAGTATTGCTCTGGCGAAAGATTACCATTTAGATTTGAAACTTTGATTATAATGGCTTTAGCTGTTTTTGGCAACCAAATCTGAATAGATAGGTACTTTCCAATCTTTCCCTCTCCCATCACCATCACCTTGGCTTTTCTGATCTCTTCAGACTCACAGGTATATACGAGGGTGGTCCGATAAGTACTTAGCCTACAAAAGAAAAATGAAAATTTTGGAATATTTTTTTATTTATTTCTCAACGTAATTAGCTCGATACACTTGACCCAGCGATGCTCCAATTTCTTTAACCCGTCTAAATAATACGTTTTCTCGATATCTGCAAAGTAGGCCTCCGTGGCGGCGATGTCCTCCTCATTTGACATATTTCTGCCCGGCGGGTGACTTTTTCAAGTTTGGAAACAAAAAGAAATCGCACGGGGCCAAATCTGGAGAATACGGTGGATGGCGCAACAGTTTGTAGCCCAATTCGACCAATTTAGCTGTGGCGAGGGCGGAGGTATGAGCCGGTGCAAACCCTCGCACTCTTTTCCTTCCCAGAAATTCCTCTCCTTCCTTTCCCTAAAAAGACCCTCCACACAGCAACCCCAAAGATCACATAGGGCCTGAGGGAAATTATTTTCTTCAGGGCCTCCTGTGTGAGTTAATCTAAAAAAAAAAAAACTTTACGTACAAGATAAATGACTTTTAACTTAATATTGTTTTATTATAGGTGTTACAATTGTAAACACTCCCAAGGTTGGCGCTCCTAACTGTTTCAACTATGAAGATATCTGCTACAGTACGGGCGTCGCACGACCCATTCAGTATTACCTTTCTCACTTTCCTACCTGGTAAGACCAAAACCTGACTTTTTCATTTATAACAGATGCAGGGGCGGTTTTAGACTTTTCGTGAACTAGAGTGGTAAGATTGAAAGAAATTGATGCAGCTAAAAATACTACATATATATTTTTTTCAAATAAAATTTGAGGAGGCACAGCCTTGGTATTTATGCTGCATCAACATAATTCAATATTACCACTCTAGCACTCTGAAAAGTCACAGACCACCACTGAACGGATGATATTTTCTTGTAGGGGTATTTTGCTGGCACTATCAGCAAACAGCATGGAAGTTGGTGTGTTGGGAACAGGAGATCAACTCAACTGGCAGCAGTGGATTCAAGTAAACACTTTTTTTTATCTAGTAAAGAAAATACAATGAAACCTTCTTATATAGGGAAAATGGATTAATTTAATTTAATTTCAGTCTTCAAGTGGGTTTCACTGTATTTTTTATTACAAATTTATTCAACTACATACTTATGTTAATTTGAGTTAGTTTTTATTGAAGTGAAACTTCTTTAGCCCCATTAGCGATTTAAAATTGGATGAAACGGAAGTGCATTACAAAAATTTATTATTATTTTTTTTTTTACATTAACTCCACACAGGACGCCCTGAGGAAAATAACTTCCCTCAGGGCCTATGTCATCTTAAAAGATGCTGTGTGGAGGGTAGTTTTGAGGAAAGAAAGGAGTGAACACGGGTCTTGAAGAGACCCATGTTGTAGGAGGGAGGGAGGCCGGCAAATCGTTCCACAGCCGAGCCGTTGAACTCAAGAACGAGTCATAGAAACGACCCGTTCTCAAAAATAAAAATTCATTTTATAATTAAACCAATATTTTATTACAATGGAATTCTGCCAAGTATACAGTTGAAAAAATAAACATTTTAACCCCTCAGGTTAATTTGTTCGCTTTTGAGAACAGCTAATGTAGGTTTCATAGAAGGGAGATATATATATCTCACCATGATAAATCGAGAAATCGTTGTGTCTCCCTTACTATCATGGTGAGATATAGTATCCAAACAGTGTTAGAAAGAGAAAATACCATGCTAGATATTCAAATCTGTTAGTTAACTACACAATAATTACATTTTTCACTTCTGTAAAACCAAAGTTTAGATTTTTACATGAAACAACTAAAAAGTGAGGTGACAATAACGTATATAACACATCTGTCTAATAAAATATGTGTTTTATTTTTTTCCTCATCATTAATTTTAGTTGGAAAATAATGAAAAGTGAGCCATTTTATTTTTATTTATTTATTCTTTTGTACACTCATGGCGCTTTAAGTACATAATGTTTACATTGGGTATATAATCTGTACCATTTTTTACACAAGGTTTAGTAGTACAATAGACTAACTTGTGGTAGCACAGGTATCGAACAAAGTATTGCTTTCATGAGCATATGTATTAAAAATTAAAAATATGAAGAACACCCTGTAAAACTGTTTTTCCACATTCAGATTCGATGGTCATTATATAAACTTGTTGTCCTTTTGTAACTAATAAATAATGAATAGGCGTCAGCAAGACAAAAGGCTATAAAGACAGAAGTGTATATGTTTGTTTTTCAGATGGATGATGCTCGGGCGGAACTACCCTTAACGGAAAGCAAGCAAGAAAACTATCCCATTGGCTTTGCGTATGATGATGCCGCCATACATCAACTGTCTTGGGGTAACTGAATTGTATAATTCATCCCTCTCTATGAATGCATTACATATTACAAATTCCAAAATTCAAATTAAAATTAAAACCATTTATAAAATTATATGAAATTTAAACACTGAAAAAATATCTTTAAATCTCACATTAAAAAAAATTCAGTCAGCACAAAAATCACTCTTCAAAAATATAAAATTGGCTACCTCTTGCATATTAGCTAAAATTCAATTAACCCTTTAAGTCTGTTTGTCCAGTTTTCAGAACAACTCATTTAGGTTTCAAAGAAATATTTGTATCTCCTTTACTACGAGGCGTATCCAGAAAGTAAGTGTACTGAGGCTCTCACAACTGAATTGTTGGTGTTGGTTCTCGGGGCGGCGGTACCCATACCCGCCTCCCAAATTAAAATGAATTTTATTTTTCACATGTTGGCTACTCTTACTTGTAGCCTGACTCTTCCCCTCGGCAACGAGACCGGTTCAAGGTCAGTACGTTGAGAAGTGTCGACGCAACAACACGTTTCGTGAAAAATGTCAATCCAATCTCCCGCTAAGTGCGAAATACGCGGCATCATCCGTTATCTTGTTTGGAAGGGAAAACCTCCGGTTGAGATTTATAATGAGGTGAAAACTGCATATGGTGATAAAACTATGAATCGTACGAGTGTGTACAAGTGGTATCGCGAGTTTAAAAACGGTCGTGGGTCTGTGCATGATGATCAGAGGAGCGAAAGACCTTCAATTGTGAGTGATGAAATTGTGGAAAAAATCGAAAAAATGCTCCGTGACGATCGCAGATTGACTGTGGATGAACTTACTGCGATGTTTCCGCAAATCTCCATCAAAAACCATCACAGAAACCCTCGGATATCGGAAACTGTCCTCGAGGTGGGTCCCAAAACAGCTGACAGACCACAAGTTGAATCGAGTGGAAGCCGGACAAAGGGAGTCAGCCTGCTGCACGACAATGCCAGACCACACACGGCCAACGCCACGAAGGAACTGCTTGCCTCGTTTAAATGGGATGTCCTGAACCACCGCGCGCATTCCCCTGACCTAGCACCTTCAGATTATTATCTCTTTACCTCCCTGAAGCTGCACATGGGTGGAAAAAGGTTTTCAACCGACGAGGAGGTAAAGGAGGAGGTGGAGAAGTGGACGAAGGGGTTGGCGGGAAACTACTTCGAGGAAGGCATCAAAAAGTTGATACCCCGCTTCACCACCTGCATTGAGAGGAATGGCGACTATGTCGAAAAATAGCTTACATATGTACTACGGTAACCATGTAATTTTTAGTTTCAATAAAAAATTTTGTAACCTACAAAAATTCAGTACACTTACTTTCTGGATATGCCTCGTATCATAGTGAGAAATATGATTGTTAGAAAGAGAGAAGACCACGCTTTATGTTCGAACACAAAAACTAACCACAAAAGAAGTAAAATGTACACAAACCCCCATGAAATCAAAGTTTCGAATCACCTTTTGAAATAAATTTATGAAATTTTGGGGAATTTTTTAATTAGTTATTTTTACATGGAACAACAAAAAAGTGAGGTGATTATAATGTTTATGAAACATTTGCCTGATAAAATGTGTATGTTTTTTTTTTCATTATCAGTAATTTTAGTTATGTAAGATAAGCTATTTTTAAAACTTTTTTATATTCGCGTGCAAAATTTTTATATTTCAAAAATTATATGTGTATTTTGATTTATAAAATTTGAAAATGTATTTTATCACCTTTCAAAAACGTTTATAGTTTTCGGATACATTCAGAAATATTCCATTTATTTCGATTTTATTGTAAAGCGGAAATATTTTGACCCCTGAATTAATACGGTTGAGGTCTGAGTGGTTAAAAAATATCATGCAAAGCCAGTTAGACCGGCGATTGCAAAACGAAAACTGCCAATTTTTATTCACATAGTGAGGAAAAAATCTGAAATCTATGTATTTTCAAATATATACACACAGTCTGATATATTAATAGTTGCATTCTGGATGGTTTACATCAGTGGTTAGGGTGTTGCGAGCTATTAAGTGTTTTTGTCTATGGCCAAGTGTGGCTCCAATGTAATTAATTTATTTAAACGTTTTTCAGGTGAAAATGAAACTTTGCCCCACATGCCGATGGTGCATGTTTTGAGCCACACGGGCACTCTGGTGACCTTCTTCGCCATTAACTTTGCCAAAGACAGCCCGCCCCTTTGCAGTCCGCCTCAGGAGTTGACCATCCCGGATCATTGGATGATATTGTAAGTTTTCATCACGCGCAAACTAATAATAAATTGTTTGTTTTACCAAAAAACAAAACTTATTACATACATATTCAGTGTAATAGAAGTCAAAGTTCGGTGTATCACCAGCAGATACATTAGCAGCTCAATCACACTTAACTCGAGTTACCACAAAAGAAGTAAAAGGAACACCTTTATGAAACCAAAGTTTCGGATCACAATTGTAAAAAAAAATTTGAAACATTTTTTATGAATTATTTTTACATGGAACAATGAAAAAGTTAGGTCACAGTAACGTTTATACTACATTTGTCTAATATGTATGTGTTTTTTTAATTTTTTTTATATCAGTAATTTTTGTCAGAAAAAATGTAAAGTTGTAATGCTGAGTAAATGAGTACAACACTTAATAAAACATTATAGCTATAAATAAAAGAATTGTGGCAACAATTAAATTGTATTATTAAATAATAATGCAACTAGAATATTTTTTTTTTACATTAACTCCACACAGGAGGCCCTGAGGAAAATAACTTCCCTTAGGGCCTATGTCATCTTTGAATATGCTGTGTGGAGAGGGTCTTTTTGAGGAAAGGAAGGAGTGAACATGGGTCTTGGAGGGACCCATGTTGTAGGAGGGAGGAAACGCAGAGGCCGGCAAATCGTTCCACAACTGAGCCGTTGAACTCAAGAACGAGTCATAGAAACGACCCGTTCTCATGTGATTAATGTCAACCGTGTACAAATGTTGGGCGCGTGTTTCCCGACTATGCACCGGTGCCGAGGGGATCAATGACGCTAGTTCCTTGGAGCATCTTCCATTGTAATACCGGTAGAACAAGGACAGCATTCCCACCTGATGCCTGTGCTCTAAAGATTGCAGTCCGTCTGTTAAGATGGGAGAATCTATCCCGTTTCTGCACAGAGTCAAGGGTTTTTTTTAGGTATTTTGGAGCTCCAGACCAGAGGTGGCTGCCAAATTCAACCGTGGGGCGCACTTGCGATTTGTACAGGGTTAGCAGTTGAGTACTATTAAAGTACGCCCAGTTTCTGAGAGGCTAATTTAACTCTGGTTTCGATGGAGTCCCCGTACCTGAGCTGGTCACTTAGAGTTACACCAAGCATATCGATGGAGGTCCTGTTTGGAAGATTGCTTCCGTTGAAGGAGACTAGATTTTCATTTCGATCCCTTTTAGACGTTATCAAACATGATTGGGTCTTTGAAACATTAAATTCGACGAGGTTATTCTTACCCCAAGAGAACATACTCTCGAGGTAACCGTCCATTCTTTGCTTCAAAGCTCTCCGAGCTATTGGAGTTTGTGTGCCCTTTGGGGGCTTGTCAAACAAAAAGCTATCATGGACTGTACTGTCATCCGCGTAACAATGAATCGGTGCACATGACAAGAGGTCATTGATGTGCAACAGAAACAAAGTCGGTGACAGAACCGATCGCTGTGGGGAGCCAGCATTTATCGAATGCGAGGAAGACGTGAAACTGTCAGCAACCGCCTGAATCGACCTCTCCCTCAAAAAGTCGGCAATCCACGTACACAAGGATGCGGGAAGTCAGTAAGAAGGCAGTTTGTTGACAAGACCTCGGTGCCAAACCCGGTCAAAGGCCTTGGAAATATCCAGTGCAACCGTTTGGGTCTCACCGAAACGTTCCAGGCACCGCCCCCAAACATGCGTCACATACGCGAGAAGATCACCGCACGAGCGGTTCCGCCGGAATCCGTATTGACGGTCGTTAATAATTTTGTTCTTCTCGAGATATGTGAGCAGTTTGTCGTTGATCACACATTCCATCACCTTAGACAGAAATGATGAGACTCATAACAAAATAATATTGGAGTTTTACCCACCATTAAAACTCTTATTATGTTGCCTTCCTTATCCAGAATATTCCTTAGTGAGTGATGGCATCTCTGTTTCTACCCGATTTCAAATTTCACGCCATTCGGCACGCGAATTTGTCCCTCTGTGAATTCAATCACTGCCACCAACAGCTAGGCGAACACGAGCGTCGACGCGACGCCATTTTCTTCAATTGTAGTCTCACCAGACAGGGGATGAGGAATATTCTGGATAAGGAAGGCAACATAATAAGAGTTTTAATGGTAGGTAAAACTCCAATATTATTTAGTGCCGTTCCTTATCCAGAATATTCCTTAGTGAGAATTGTCTGCTATCGTCTGGTGGCAGTGTTGATGTCAACTGTGATCACCTTCATTTAGAAGTACCAGTTGGAGGTCAGCCCTCACACCGATTGCTTCTCCTTCTGACTCCAGAAATGGAGGAACTTTGGGAGTCTGCCCCCTCAGACGAATGATTGGTCTAAACAGGTTTGTCAAGAATGACTTCAAGTAGAAGTGCCAGTTAGAGTTAGAGGTCTGCCCTCACACCGATTGCTTATCCTTCGGACTCCAGAGATGGAGAAACTTTGGGGGTCTGTCCCCCTCAGGCGAATGATTGGTCTACACAGGTTTGTCAAGAATGACTTCAAGTAGAAGTGCCACTGATAGCGATGTCAAGGATAGCGAAAGACTGGCCTAAAGCAGTTTGTTGAGGGTGACTTCATGTAGAAACGCCGGTTAGAGGTCTGCCTTCACACCGGTCTCTTCTTCTGACTCCAGAAATGGAGGACCTTTGGAGGTCTGCTCCCTTTTCAGGGATGACGAAGTCCCCAGCTCCTTTATTGAATATTGGACTGTTTTATTCCTTTTTTATATTATTATGCTAAGGTATTTTCACTTTGCCAATTAACCTTTTCCAAAATTTTTCTCTATTGGATAAATAACTTTTAAAACCAACGAAGTGAAGCCACTGCTGATCTGGTCCTCTTCGCAGAGGCCTCAATACCAGCATAAGTATTGGTATTAAGTATTGTCTTGACCAATCTGCCAATCAAATTGTTATAGAAGCTGCTTTTGTTGGACCCAAGGGTAAAAACGGATTTGTCAATTTCGGGTGTGTGCCTTGTGGCGAAATTTTTCAATCCCACCGGAGTGGGTCTGCACTGGTGGTCTCAACCAAAATGGAATCCGATAGCCATTGAGGATTTTTAGGTGAAAAAATGGGGGCATTTGCGATACGCCATTGTTCTAAAGAACTTTTCCTCCCTGAAATCGCCTGGGCTGATTGTCAATTTTTTCAGGGGCGACAGTGTGAGGTTTGCCCGTGCACTGTCGGTCTCCAAAAATTCCGTCCTCTGCTGGCAGAGGAACTGATGATGACCAGAATGATGACCGGGGTCTGCCCACCGGTACTGAAATGGAAATTGGGTGGAACCCAGATTTCCTGCGGAAGCACGTTGAGTTTGCATGACTGCCCGTGTTTCGTTTTTCTACCTTGACATATATTCATTAATTTTAGGGTTTGCGAAAACTAAGCCCTGAAGACTTTGTTCGCCCCATTAAGTCTCTGCAACTGGGAGACAAGCTTATTATCCACTGGAGTTTTGCACATCTCCAGGATGCGTTCGCGTCAATGTCTCTCTTTCTCTATCGGACCATCCTTGCAATCTAACATCTGAGTACCAATTTTCCACACTTGCAGCTCCAGTTTAAGTATTTGCGGTGAGAGCCTGTGGTGGTGTCTATTAGTCTCTGCGTAGATATATATGGTTTCCTAGCAAAGATAAGACTTAATACTCTCTGTTTCAAGTCTGGTAGTAGGATTTTCGTCCATTTGGGAGCTACTAGCAGGTAATTTCCTGTGGAGCTGTTCAGATGAGCAAGCACTCGGGGAATTAGATAAAACACTCATGCCAGAGGAAAGTGCCAAGGTCTGCTAAAAACATTATGAAATATTGCCGCTTTGTCTTTCCTGTCTATGGACACATATTTCCACCACATGAGCCGTGTGAGGCAAACAGGTCCACAGTGGGTCCGCCCCATTTGTGAAATATTTGTTCTGTTGCAGGAGGTAGAAGGTGCAACTCCGGAAAACGGATTCCTCGGGACAAGTGGTCCGCAAGGTCATTGTACCGACCCATAAAGGTGTAGTGTGGTGTTCTAGTATAGACTATATTAGAACAGTAGAACTCCTCAAACATCTTTTCTGGTTTTTCAAGGCATTTAGTATAGCAACATCTCTTTCAGGTTTCTGTGCCAATCCTGCTGTCCCCTGGTCCAATTCCCCGTAATCACCATCGACTTGTATCATCGGTCGAGAGGAAATGAGACAGCGGGGACGTGTAGTGGCATAAAGACCTTTACTTTCTGTGCCCATCATGATATGTCTTTTATTTCTATTTGTGTCTGCTGGTTGATCGATGCCTTTTTTCAAATTGACGGTCCAACCGAGGTCTCCTAGTAGGTTCAAAAATGGATTTGTTTTGACCTTCAGAATTTCCCTGTCCTGGTGGGCCAGAAGGAAATCGTCCAGGTATGCATACAATGGCCCTCACATTATGATAGCGTAAGGTCTCCGCAACCCAATTGGTCACCTTGGCAAAGGCTTGTGGAGCACTGCTCAAGCCCTGGGGAAGACATGTCATTTGCAATGACTACTTTGTACAAAATCCTCAGAAAATGATGGTGAGACTCTGCGACTGGGATGTGGACATATGTGTGCAATATTACTTTTTTGTCATCCAGTCTTGTGGTTGGAGAAATTCGGAATTTACCGATACAGCATTAAAGAAAAAGGTTGAGGATAGGTCTGTTGTTACTGTCCCTTTTTGGACCAGGAACATTTGGGAAAGAAAACCGGAGTTGTTGACTGCCGGCTCCAATATATTTAGTTTTTTGGATGATTTCTATTTCCTTTGTCATGCTGGGGTAATCTTTGTCACAAATATTTTTTAAATTAGGGCAGTTGGGCATAATAATAAAAGCTTTGTAAAGAAGAGGATTCTGTATCCCCTATGATTTTCAGAACAACTTTGGGAGCATTTAGAGCTGCTCATTTGTTTTTGTAATTCAGCAATTGCGCCGCCCTAAACTTTGGTGGCCTCAAGTCATGCACTGCTGTAGTAACATCGGTTAGAGGTCTGCCCTCACACCGGTCGCTTGCTACTATCTTTTCCCCCCCTTTAAACTCCAGAGGTGGAGGGATTGGGATACCTTTGGGGTTCTGTCCCCCTCAGGCGAAAGGGTTCTCAGGACGGGATAAATTTTTTGAGATGGAAAGAAATCTCGGCCCTAAAAGTGGTTTTGATACCTTTTTTGTAACCGTCCCCTCTTTTGGTGGACCTATAGCAGTGATGGCCAATTCTGTACTCCTCCCAAATTCTGCAATTGGGTAGAGAGGGCTTCCTTATTGAAGAGATGTGAGGAAGTAGGAAAGATCTGCATCAGTACTTTATTGTCCGATTTTCCACATGTGATCTGCAGCTGGTCATCAGACCATTTTTGTAAGTTATTCTGACCTCCAAACAACTCGTTAACTTTCTCGTACTTTCTGGGGAGACATCTTGTGCCTCGAAACCCCATTCGACTAATTGCTGCAGCTGCACCCTATCATTGAGAGCTGCATGCGTTATATCGGCGAAGAGTGATATGTTGAAAAAACCCAGAATCATATGGCTGCAACCTAAAGTTCACCTCGAGCTCTTTAAAACCCGGATTGGCAAGGTGGCCCTTAATGACCTTGTTTATCTTACATTGGTCCAATATTTTTGATTAAACTGTCAAAGGCGCTTTAACACTTTGAGTCTGTCCCGAGAAGGGACAGGCTTAAGGGTTCTCTAAGAGAAATGGTGGGGCCCGGCATTTGTAAAATACGAGGATTACGCCCGGCTACTATTGAGCAGTCGTTCTCAGTTTCTGCGATAGACATATCCTCGGAGGCTGCATTCTCTGCGAATCTTGACCTCTGTTCTTGCAAAACAAAATCTTGTAGTCTGCCTACTTGTTCTGTTAATTTTTTAATATAACGTGCCATTCCTTTCTCTCGCCTTCTGGAAATAGAGCTGTCGTAACTTAGTGAGCGCTGGCGGTGCCTTCATCTTTTTCGTTTATTGTCACAATTAACGGATTCATCTGAGAAACAGTCGGAACTCAAATTATTTCGTTTCACTTTTCGTCTTTTGTCACGTTTTATACTCGCGAACGCCGGAATCTCAACCGCTTCTAGAGACGACATTATCCGACATTGTGTAAAATTCTTTTGAAGGAACAAAATTTCGTTTTTGTGTATATTGATTTACACTCACGTATAATCGATTTACGATCTCAACCGCTTCGAGATACACAATGTTATCCGACATTGTGTGGGTAATAATTGCGTAAAAGCCTTTTGAAGAAGGAAGAAAATTTCGTTTTTGTTTATATTGATTTACACTCGCGTACGCGAGAATCTCAACCGCTACGAGATGCACAATATTATCTGTCATTACGTAGTTAATAATTTCGTAAAATTCTATTGGAGAAAAAAGAAATTTTATAGTTTTTAGTTTATATTGAAACTAACAACCGTTCGGAATAGAAACTAGACGTCAATTGAAGAAAATGGTGTCGCGTCGACGCTCGCGTTCGCCTAGCTGTTGGTGGCAGTGATTGAATTCACAGAGGGACAAATTCGCGTGCCGAATGGCGCGAAATTTGAATATTTAAGAAGGTAAAGGGAGAAGAATAGCCGAAATCGGGTAGGAACAGAGATGCCATCTCTCACTAAGGAATATTCTGGATAAGGAACGGCACTACATAATAATATCTAATACTAAACTCAGGATCGTGTTTAGCCTTTTAAAAAGAAACTAAATAGTTAGAAAACTAATATAATAAATCGATAGCTCGTCATGTTTTAAAACAAAATCAAATGTTATAAAAAATGATGATCTAACTAACTAACCATCACGCCGTTTCTCCGCAGGGGTAGGCAGAGAGGATGGACCGCCAAACAACTCGGTCTTGGCACAAACTCTTTGCCTCATTCACATTCATAAAAAATGATGATCAAGATGTTAAAATTACTACAAGGGGGGGGGGGGGACTCTCTGGCTCTCTGGCTCTCTGGCTTCCTACTTGGAACTTGTGATGACCGTGGCCGGTTATCATCATTACCTCTGGACTCAGTTGTATGGATCCAGATTCCTTGTGATGGTGATCTCAGTACAGGGTGAGGTTGCCAATAATAAGTCGTGGGTAGACTATTGTGGTTTATTCCGAGATTGGTACAATGGTGCTTCGTAAGAAGCCTGAATGCAAAGAGGACGAATGGACAACATTCACAACCTTTTATATGTTACTCATGCTGTCTCACTCATACACTCATGTCTCTTTTATACCGCAAGACATACGTTCACCGCAGAACTGTTGATGAAAAATTCTCTTGTTTGTAGTATGTTTTGGGCAACAAAAGAAAAACAGGATTCCATTTGTTCAAAGTTATATTTCCTATGAGGAATTCAAATAAAAAAAAAAATTTGTGTTTATTTAGACTTACAAGCATATTTTACCACCAGAACAAGAACAGTTTTTGGATACGTTCAGAAATATTGCATTAATTTGGATTTTATTGCGAAGCGGAAATATTTTGACTCATACAAAATGTGACTGAGGCCCGAGGGGTTACTAAACACTTGGATTGACCAAAGAGAAAAGAATTAGAAAAATGTGTATATGTATTTCAACTAAAATTCTGAAAATTTAGACGTTATCAACAAAAAGAAATTAAAATAAGCCAACAAAACGATTTTCAATTTTTAGCAGATCCGACATTGTTCTTCGTGGCCGTCGATATGGATATCTTTGGATTTCTACAAGCATTTAACTTTTTTTTTTAATTGAAGGAGAAAAAAATATTTTTTCAAACTTGGGAAACGTCTAATTAAGTAATTCTGGTAAGACGCTACAATCTAAAAAAAAAAATGTATCGCCAAATAACCTTGAATAATAAATTACTGTCAGTTAGCATACTTCACAGGAACGGTCTGTACTTTACAGGAACTCGGCAACATTGCTGCTTCCATGAATTGGAGTAAGTATATAAATGTAAGTAGAAATGAAAAAAGAAAATATTTAAAAAGAAGTCTCTATGAAGGACTGCTTTACTACCAGACTTCACCTATTATTTGGATTCAATTTAAAAAATATATATTATGGTGTCTTCTCTTATTTTTAACCTTTATATTAATATTTCAGACTCTGTAGGAAGTGATATGATGGAAATGAAGTTGCCTTAAACCAAAATATCCTATCTGATAGAGATGACATGCAAAATATCATCTTGTCAGAGTTTACTCCTAATAACTTAACCCTAGATTCACAACCTTATCTAAGAGGAACATTATTCGTAAACATTCATCTCACAGACGACTAAATTTAAGTGACGAGTTTTGGGGTACTTGTAAATAAAATATATAAATTTAGTATGGCACTCTTTAATATGTTTAATTAGGTAACAAAAAAAATAATAAATGAGTTAAAATTAAATTTCATCGGTATATTCCACACACGTGAGGCCGCGATGGTCCATGCACATATACTTTTTGCATTGCTTGCATTGGAACCTTGTCATACACCGTTTTTTATAATCACAATAACCACAAACCTTTTTTTGGACCACTTGGACCAGGTGTGGCAATGGTAGGCGTTTCACCTAAAACTTCGGCGATTTTCCTTTTTAGGCATCTCTTCAAAGTTGGCATTTCGTGTCTTTTACGTAACCAAGCTTCGGTCAACTTCTCCGAAACATCCTTCACGAAACATCGTCTGCTTGTTGATCTTCGAAACATGATCTTCGACATTACTCGTTTCTACATCCTTTTGCTGACTGGTAAAATCATCATCACCAGAATCAGATAAACGATTCAAATAGTCCTCAATTTGCCGATCATCCATTCTAAAATAAAATAAAAAGATTTGATATAAAATACACACAATAATACATTTTGAACGATAAAATAAGATGTAACTATAAATAATAACTTATATAGAATAATATCATATACTTACTTTTACTCTGTATAACCAGAACTCATCAAAAACCATGTTTTCAAAATAACTTGCAGTCTCGTCAAAAGTTACACTATTCATAAACATTCGTCTCTCAGACGTTCAAAGGTCTATAACTTGTGCACAAGACGTCACTGCGAGGCAAGCGCACCCGCGTTACTAACGAACAAGCGATCTAGGAAGGTACTTGAGAGGTCATCATTCTATCTCTTTCACTCGAGACACTAGAAACAAATTTACGTTTTGCACGGTCTGTGGGACGAATGGTTATGAATCCAGGGTTGATGTAATTCACAAATAATAAATGTTTTATTTATAATTTTTATTCTTATTATTTGTTACAGTGATACCCAGCCAAAAGCCCAACAGCCCGCACCCACTGCATTACCTGAAACTCCTTCGCACACTCAACAAGACATTTCTTTTTTGCCACAAAATGTAGCCACATCTACGCCCACTGTAAGTATAACCACTCAAACGCCTTTTGTCACATTATGGCACTATGTCCAAAGCCTCGGAATGCTCTGCTGCCAAATATGACAAATATTCCCTAGATTCTTTAAAAAAAATTGAAATATTTTCAAATCTTCCCTTCGGTCTGCAGTCCACGTTTTTTGAAAACTGATTAGCCTACTTCTTTTACTGATTAATAGGTGTTTCTATTCTTCGTTTTTTACAGGCATCTAGTATATATAGTGTTTTCAAAACAAAGATATTTTCAAACGGTCACTGTCAAAATGTTCTTGTATAAAATGTCTTTATTGAACATATTTGTTTAACAGTGTAATAATGATTGAATTATCAATGTATTCAACGTATTTAACCCGTCTGCTTTGTTCAATATATTCGCACCTCATAATCCAGAAGCCTCAGTTACGTGCGAAAATTCTGAAACCGTTACTTTGGGTCGAGATTGTAAAATATCTATGCAAGATAGCAATAAGAATTATTTTGTTCTCTTTCTGGTTAAAAGAAAAAATACATATGTTTGCAGGAGAGGAACAGAGATATACAGCTTTTAAAATGTAAGGTCGCTCGGGACTTTTTGGTCTTACAAAAGTATAAAGCGATTACGTGTTTTGGGATGTATTTATTCCTAAACAAGCAGACGAGTTAAATATCGTGAGACATAAAAATATAATGAATATTTTAAATACAAAATTTTTGTTTGTCGCATTCTTTAGGCGATGTAATTTTAAAAAATTTAATTAATTGATTAATAATGCAATAATTGAGTTAATTGGTATTGTGGTTTAAAGATAATGAATGCATCTGTCTGACGTGTTGCATTTATTTTGTTGAGTGCGATTGATTGAGATTATGATTGTGTAGAGTGGATTGATATGTTTGTGTAAAGAATGACTGGCGAAGGACCTTGATTTTGTGTTACTATCACTGCTTGAAACGATAAAAACACATGTTACATAGAAAGGAAAGGACTCACCGAAAAGGATAAAACAACTGGTATGCTGGCAAATGCACTTGTCTGCTTTCTCTCCCATCCAACAGGCACAAACAGCAATAGGCGTGAGTTTCGTTTATTTGATAGTACACGGCGGAGTTATTTTAATGGCGGTTCACCGATAGCGGAAGCACAATGGCTATGTGTTGCGGCGGGCGTTTATTACAGACTGACTATGGGTAAGATTGACGGATAGGAATAGGGATAGGTAGGAAAGGAATTTGCAACATTATTAATACCAATCCCAAGCAGAGACAGTATGTATGCGTGCTATGTAGGTATGTGTATGGGCGTAACCAGCGATAAAAATTCTGTTTTGGTGCAATAAAATGTCTGCATTTCTTGAACAAAATTTCTGTTGAAAAGTTTTTCACAGCTTATCTAAATTCAGTTTTCTTATAAATATACCAGCTGATCCCGACCACGCTTCGCTGTGGCTTTGTCTGATTTTAATTATTAGAGGAGTTAACAAAAATTGTCTAGCAACTGTGCATTTTCCAAGAAGACGCATTGCTTAATTGAATATCTGCTGTGACTATGCTGTAGTGTAGGGATGTAGTGCTGTAATAAGGGAAGAAAAAAAAAACATTCGTAAATTATTTAAAATTATTTATTTATTCAGACCTTAACCTGTCAAAGGCCCGCAAATTCCAGGAAAAATACGGAAATTTCGTAACAAAACACGATTTTGAATTTTGAATTAAATGTTTTGTTGATTAATTTTGAGCTATCGTATATTTCATTGACTGAAATACGTTCCTAGAACAATAAACTATGCACCAAAACAACATTACTTGCGTTAATTACGTAAATTAATAGGTTTTATGATGTTTTAGTCGAGGAACACGCGTCAAAACTGACAGCTTCAATTTGCGCCAAAAATGACATTTCGATTCCACAGATAAAAATCATTTAAAAATAATCTGGTGTTGTCAGATGAATGAAACTAGTGGCTATATCATCAATGATGTTGGCGCAAGCGATTCTGACCTTGTTTTCATACAAATTCTGTACATAGAAGGGTCAAAATCGCGGTCAAACTTTTTTATTTCGAAATATTTTTTTCGCGCATGCGCAAAAGCTGCGCGCAAGTCCGCGGCTCCGGCCGTTTAGAGGTTAAATGCTTTTACAATATCACTTTATTATAGATTAGCACCTATTAGTGTCAGCAATTCTTTGTAGTTGATCATTTCTGCGTTGAAAAACGATATTGCGAGGATGAAATTCTTCTCCAACCATGACAATTCCCACCTCATTAATTGTTGGTGCATTATATCGTCTGACATGCTCACTTGCTGGTGTTTGATCAGCACTAATGATAATTTTATGGCTGTCTGATGGCACGAGATCAATTGCATTTTTGAACATTCGAATTAAATTATTTTTATCAACTACTCAACAATATTTCTTTTGACTTTATTAGAGATTTGACAGCGTGCATTCAACTGATCATTTTGATCTCCCATGAAATATATTTGTAGAAATTTATGTTGATTGCTGTGAAAAGGAAGCAAAGAGCCAGCTTTATGGTAAATTTGTCCCTGAATTTTAAACGTCGGCATAAAATTTTCTGTTATAACGTTAGCGCCAAATGAAGTCATCTGAAAACATGAATTGTATTTTCTAATATTTTTGAGGAAATGTTTTGAATCATCAGTAATTCCTTGGAACAAATTTATCAGTGGTGCTATTGGCTAATCAATTTCAGATAGCTTCACTTTGCCGCTCGCACAACACATTCCTTGAGTTTCTCCTTTAAATTTCATCGCTTTACAGTGTGGACAAACTTTATCCATTTTACGGATTTGAACAAATTTACATGAGGTATTGTATTGAATATCTGGTTCGTATGAAAAAGCAATTCGATGGTACGAAGCATGGTTATTCAAAAGTTGCACTTGCATTCGTCTTCGGCATTGATCTATTTCTTCTTGACGTTGTTGAGATGAATGTGCTGCTCGTCTTCTTCGCGCTTCTACTCGTAAGCTTTTAAGTCTTTCTTCCCGACGATTCGCCAGTTCTTCTGCTCTCCTCTGAACAATTCTAACTCGAGCATGTTCATTATCGTCTAAACGTTCTTGATCAGTGCAGTTTGATCATCTCCGACGATCTGCGTTTGCGTGTCGAGTACGACAGCCTATGTTTGAACGTGAGCGAGGCATCCCACGAATGGTGATCAACTTTGAAAAACCTTACACATCAATCAACTGGTCACAGTTACACTTTTCGACCCTTTGAAAATTTGTCATATATAATTCGATTTGTTAATCTGATTTTTTTGTAGGTTTTGCAAAGTTACGAACTGACATTCAGTACAATTATGAGTAAATTTAAAACGCACAGAGAAAACAAATGAGTGAGAATAGTAATATAATTTGTTAGATATACATAATTCTACTTTTAAATCCGATTAAATTCTTTTAATTCCTAATTGTAGGTATCATAAATTTTTGTAACTTTTAATAAAATGGCATCACTGTCTAGAACTGTCATTCCGTTTTTTACTACGACAAATTATGAGTCAATTTAAAACGCATAAAATTATCCTTTTCCTTTGGAACTTCCAAATAAAAAGTATGTATAAACGCTCTTCTGCTAAAATGCAAAGTTCTGTAAAAATTTTGAGTCAATCCATCGATTACTTTCCGAGATTAGCGAACGCAAACATACGGAACCTAAATTTTTATATATATAGATTTGCATATGTGATCATCTATTAGACCATTTAAAAAAATATTCATAGAAAATATTTAATGTGGACGCAAAATTGAACTTCCCATGGCTGTTTGTTTATAGCTAGAGAACCAGAGAATATTTCCACTTTATTCGGTTTATATATCTCCGTATTAAACTCATAGATATGATTTTTTTAAATGTGGGCGGAAAATTTTCAAAATGATCAATAATCTTGAGCAATCCGAGAAAAAAAAATGAAATTGCGCTGTCGCTCCATGGCTAATGAACAAAAGTACATTTAGCATGTCAGCATGCAAACTATTGCAATAGTCCGATCTGGTCTAGGTCTATCTGGTCAGACTACAATAGCATTTGCTCCCAACGGAATCTGCTAAGATAAGACAACTTATGGATTATAATTGTCTTGGGTAAATGAAACTGAACTCAACAATATACTTAATTGTACTTTTTTCAGATTCCAAAATCAAGCAGTCCTTTCTCCCAGACTGGCACCAAGCCTGTGGCCAACTTGTTTGGGGGAGGGGGAGGGCAAGACTTGCAGCAAGTTGTGAAGCCATTGGCAGACTCGGAGCACCACCAGAATTCTGGAGAAGTTAAACCGCAACAGAACGCCGCCTCTAAAGTATCCTCGTTTCTGCCAAAGCCAGCACCGCAAGCCCAGCCAGGTTAGATATTTATTAATGATGATCATATGATGGCTGGTACCATTTTCGCCACACAGGAAATGTCGAGGTTTTTTTTTTTTTTTTTTAAGTTTCTTTATTCATTGAAAAAATCTTTTTTTTACAAAAGTTGGGGATTTTTCGACCACCATGCTCGGCACATGCCCGTGTTGTGGTAATCGATTTTTTATACAGTAAATTAACATATGTGCACATGCCCGTGTTGTGGTGGTAGATTTTTTATACAGTAAATTAACATATGCAATATAAAGAATGTGTGAGAGTATTAAAAAAATATACATATGCATAAAAGAATATTATAGAATACAAAATAGTATAAAATAATTTAATTTAAAAAAGTTACGAGTATAAAATCAAAGTGAGTACATATGGTAAGCACATGCGAAAGGATTTTTATATTGAAAATCTACATTATTTTACCCGTCAAAGACCAGCAAATTCCAGGAAAAATACGGAAATTTCGTAACAAAACACGATTTTGAATTTTGAATTGAATGTTTTGTTGATTAATTTTGAGCTATTGTATATTTTATTGACTGAAACACGTTCACAACACAATAAACTATCCACCAAAACAACATTACTTGCATTTATTACGTAAATTAATAGGTTTTACGATGTTTTAGTCGCGGAACACGCATTAGTTGCGACGGTTATATTCGCGGCAAATTCTGACAGGTCAATGTCATAGACGAAATCGTTTTAAAAATATTTTGGGGTTGCAATGTGAATGAAACTTTTAGGCGTCTCATAGAGTAATGTTGGCGCAAGCGATTCTGACACTGTTCTTCATACAAATTCTGTACATAGAAGGGTCAAAATCGCAGACCAAAAGTTTTTTGTCGAAAGCATTATTCAAATATTTGAATTATTTTCTCGCGCATGCGCATACGACGCGTGCGCCGGCGCGTTTCCGGCCTGTCACCGGTTAACACCAATTTTTGTACAATTAAATGTTGGGCTTTATTCTTCAAGTCCGGCGAATTACATTGTACAGCTGTACAGTAGTATGTAGTATATAGTATAGTTGTTCACGTTTCAGTCCGGCGAATACTAAATTATAATTATTGTTACCATGGTTTATTCCTGGGAAGTACATATGGGAGGTCTTCTATGCGAGTAAATATAAATAATAATAAATAAATAAATGTAAGTTTGTTATGTTTTAAAATCTTATCCGCTGGATAATCGTTTATCGTCCTTATCGTTTGTTATGTTTTAAAAACTTATCCGATAAAGTAGGTAGATGGCTTTCACACTTGAACGCCAGGCTTTGGAAACTTGATAAGAATAAATTTAAACTTTCCTGCGGCTCACTTTGTCAGTAACACGCTGAGATAATGCTTTCACCATTCACGAGATATTATCCATCTATTTACAAGGAACTTGTCTCTAGTCAATTTAAAAAAAGTTCTAGAAGAATCTTGCATTGTTATTTATAATATCATAAAAATGGCGTAAGTGTTCGTTTTATGTGTTTTAAGTTACATATTTTATATCAGTGTATTGAATTCTCAATTTAATTGAAGTTATTTTTTAGTTGTGGAAGTAAAAATAAATAAAATTAAAATGATTAAAAAGTTCAGTGTGCCTTGTTTTTAATTGCAAAGTTTGTTGTTTTGAAAATATCAATCTTAGTAATAATTACCTTATGTGTTCTGTGTTTGTGTAGTTATTCAATTAGAGTAATTTATAATAAAGATGCATATATAATTTTTATTTTCTGTAATGATTTTTAAGTATGTATGTTATTTTATGATTGAAAAATGTTGTCAAAATGAAAAAGAATGTACAGGATTTATAACTTTTGGTTTTCTAAGAGAATAGGAATGTATAATGTAATTATTTATGTCTAATTTAAAACCTTGTTTTTAGTTTTATCACATTATGGTAGTACAAAAACATGGAACAAATTATTATGTAATAAGTCACAATTATTTTTGGAAACCGGCATGCTGTTTTATTACATTGTTGAATGTGATGTGGAAAATTTAACTAAATAAAACAAAAATCTAAATTATTCACTTGATGAATTGTAGACAAAGAATGTATACTTCTAGGCCCGTCTGTTTCAAGGGTTGCTAGAGTAAAAGTAAGAGCAAAATAAATTGCTTCAGTTAATTAATCACAAAAATGCATTTTTCAATTAATTTAACCACCCGTTTTATGTCACTTTTAACTTTTGATTTTACTTTCCGAAAACCGATAGGTACTCTAGAGTTACTCCGCCATTTTGACATATTTAACAGTTCTGTTGGAGGTAAGATACGAAATTGCGCACTTCAACAATGATTGTTAATCATGATTAACAGTCACTGTTGAAGCAATCAATGTTTGGGAGATGACGCAAAACAAAATACAGCTGGTTATTTTGACGGTTTTTCTGGTTTTCAAATTTAATTTATGGTGTGGTGTGGGGAATATTCTGCTTTTTAGACAGACCACATTAACAATTATTACTTATTTAACAATTACTTAACCGCTGGGAGGCCGGAGACGCGCCGGCGCGCGCGTCATATGCGCATGCGCGAGAAAATAATTCAAATATTTGAATAATCCATCCGACAAAAAACTTTTGGTCCACGATTTTGGACCTTCTATGTACACAATTTGTATGGAGAACAGTGTCAGAATCGCTTGCGCTGTCATTACTCTCGGAGACGCTACAAGTTTCATTCACCTAGTCACCCTGGAATATTTTTAAAACGATATCTTCTATGACAATCGGCTGTCAGAATTTGCCGCGAATTTAACGGTCGCAATTAATGGGTGTATCGCGAATAAAACGATCATAAAACCTATTAATTTACGTAATAAATGCAAGTAATGTGGTTTTAGTAGATAGCTTATTGTGTTGTGAACGTGTTTCAGTTAATAAAATATACAATAGCTCAAAATTTATCAACAAAACATTCAATTCAAAATTCAAAGTTGTGGTTTTTTAGTGTTTTTTTGCGAAGTTCCGCGAATTTCCGCTAAATGTCACGGCCTTTGACCGGTTAAGCTATGACATTATTATTACTTGAAACAGCTTGTGACAGTTAAAATTTAAATTTAGTTCACAATTTAGCTTTCTGTTGAAACAGATAGCTTATAATATTTTACTAATTTTTTGTGGTAATTGTATTAAATATCAGGTTGACGTGATAAAAATGCATATTCTAATAAAGAAATATATCTGTGATTATAGTAGACCATAGACAACACACAGAAGTAAAAATATTCAATATTGCATCAATTAAGTACTATGTTAGGTAATTTTAAATTAACTAACTAACTAACTATGTTAGGTAATTTTAAAATGCCGTATTTACGCATTTATAAATTTCTTATGAATCTTAAAAATGATATCAATTCATTGGCTTTGTTGCGCTGTAAGCAGTTTATATGTCTCCATATTAAAATTCGGAGGTATGATGTTTTTGAATAAGCGCGGGCGAATGTACACAAATGTAAAAAAACCCAACGAAAATCTCCAGTTCTCAACGGATTTTTTTTGTAAATGTTTTGGTGCTCCAGTGGCTGTTATTATTTTATTTGAGTTGGGATTTATTTTAAAATTTCCTAATCTAAATATTTAAAACAGATTCAGTTTTTCAATAACAAAATAATTTTAAATTTAATTCCTCTGTAGACCTAGGCCTAGCTTGAAGTGTTGTTTTAAGTAATATTTACTTTAACCCCGAGGTTATTTGCGATTATGCACATTTTTCATCTTAAACAAAATGTCACCTAACTGGTCAGCAACGTAAGCAGATATATGCGTTAAAAATACGATAACAGTCAAGTACAATAAGCGTGTTTATACGTCAACGCGTGTGTCTCCATAGAAATCGTTCTAACTCCGTTATTCTTTTAGTGACATCCCTAAAACAAAAAGTAAAAGTTTGATAGTGAATCAAGCTGTACATCCCTATTCAAGTTGTCCATAGAAATGCATAACAAGAATATTCTGTCATTCGCGCAGTCTGACACATAATTTATCCCGCCAAATTTCCTACCGGCGGCTCGACCGCGCTCGACTTCGTTAATTTTTATTAAATATTTTTATATGAAATGATAAAAAAGTGAGGTGAGAGAAGTCTTTATTATACATTTATACAATTGAATAAGTATTGCACTATAATATGCGAGCCTGAGGTGTTTAAATAACCCCAGACCCTCTGGGCTTAATACCCAAGAAATTATGATTATGAAAAAACTTTACATGCGCGAACAAATATATCACAAAGGATGGCACAAAGAGAAACTCCAGGAAAAATAACAGATCCACCAACCTTTTTTTGTAGATCTTGATGCTTGGAGGCCTCCGTAATGTCATCCAATCAATAATTAATTTCAGTCAATGCAATCCTTAGGTGACTTGAAAATTTGCGCAAGAGATGAAATTTGTCAATCAATACACAATTCATAAGTTTTTCACAATGATGAAAATTTTCCAAGAAACAGACAGTGCCAGTTATTTTCTTGTTTTAGATACTATTTTTAAAAACAATCCTTTTAGGTGTATCTGTTAAATCCAAGGAGTGAGTAAGTACCATCTTTGTGATATATATTTATTTAAATTTTCGAACAAACAAAACATATTGCAATGCGTAACCATGCTTCCCGCCTTGGAAGTTCGCGGAACTTTAAAAAAACAAAGTTTAAATTAAACTTATTAAGGATAAAATCACTAAGTTGAAAAATGTTTAAAAATAAAATAAAAATCATGTTGCTAAGTCAACTAAGTGTTAAATAAAGAATATCATGTTGCTAAGTCAACTAAGTGTTAAATAAAGAATGTCATGGTTAAGTCAGAAATAATATCAAAATATTAACATAAAATAATGATATAATTATTGCGTTGGGATGGGATATAATTTAACAACAGGACGTTTAAAAAAATCCATATCTTGTCTTTACCGTCGTAACGCAAATAATTTTATCAGTACCAGGATGAACCATTATCTGAATGAATGGTGCCGTTATCTGAATACAAGAACGACACATGGCCACGACGAGAAATAAAACGGCTGAAAGTGCTGAAAGCATTTGAAGTTAGGTCAAAGACCAACTCAATATGAATGCCCTTGAATACAAGGCACACACAAAAAAAAAAGATATATGCCTTTTGTGAATGTTGTCCTCTCAGACGAGCGAGCGTGAACGGAGGTGACCTGCGTAATCTACACTGGTGTGAACGAAAGCCTTTGCTTCTACAACACGATATGAAGGTAAATCTGCCATCTTCAGTGTTAGATGCGATGGATTTAAGCGGAAGCAGCAATTGCATTTCCGCACTCTTGCCCTAATAACAGTCCTGGCATCTAATATCCAATAGCGCTGCCCTAAGATGGACATAAGAAGTCCAGGGCCTATATAAAAGTACATGACATGGAAATGATCAACGATAAGATCCACAACACAGTCATGTTTAGGAAGTAAAACCGGACGTTTAACCTCAAATGGTAAATCCGATTTAGAAAGCCGCCCCCCAATACACAACAAATAATCCTCACCGAGAAAAATTAATAAATTCCAAAGCATTTTTGAATTGTATATGGACAATTTGTCTTTCTGGAGTGCAGCAAAATCTTCTATAAAATGAACACTCTGCACAGAACGAATCATAACTTTTTTAGAGGAAGGTGATACCTTTTTTACGAATCGGAGGACATAAACTACTTATCCTTTAAAGTTTATCCCATGTGGATATACGCTGAGCCAGTTCACTCAGGACCGATTGTTCACACTGAACTATTGCAGTGAGCACATTAGTTTTGTGCCCAGGCATTTCACCGGTATTTGTGAGATGAAAAGGTTTTATTGGCCATTCCGAAGGTGGGCTGCGAATCCATGATGGGCCGTTCCACCATAGTTCGTGTGAAACGAGCTGGGAAGGAAGCATGCCATGTGAAAGGCACTCACTAGGGTTTTCACTAACAGTGACATGATAAAAATTCTCAGGAGGCAAATTCTCCTGACATTGAGCCACGTGATTACTAACAAACACCGACCATCGATGTGGCGACGAATGTATTCATAATAATAATAATATCTTTATTGAACAAAAATTTTAAGATTTATAACAAACAAGAAAAAAGTACATCTTACAATATTTTAAAAGTAACATTAGTACAAAAGTTAATAACAAAAAAACAATATACATATAAACAGTAGTTACTTAGAGAGTAGAGATTTATAATTATAAATTTAGGTTTCTCGTAACCTGCCTCACTAGGCTAGCCTGTGTTGAAAGCGCAATGCTAGAATCTGAAAACGCGTATGTCCCTGCAATAGTAAAACGCGAACGATAATTATCTTGAACCATCCGTATTAGTTTGGACATCAAGACCGCGGCACACAGCTCCAAACGAGCGAGTGTTGTCACTTTGGTGGGAGAGACCTTTGATTTTGCACAAAACAATCTCACGGTAATATTCCCAGATGGATCAGTTGTGTGTAAATATATCACACAGCCATAACCATTCAGGCTCACGTCGCAGAAAGCGACAATGAGTACTGTACTGTCCTTTAGGACACCAACATGACGCTGGATTTTAATCGTAGAAATTAAAGGAAATTCCTGTATGAGTGACGAGAACCTTTGAATAACGCTCTCAGGGGGGGTATCATCCCAACCAATGTTGCACAGCCATAGCTCTTTAATGAGCAATTTAGCGTACAAAATGATGGGGGCAACCAAGCCGAGGACATCGAATAAGCGGGCGACTATAGAGAGTATATTCCGCTTCGTACACTTCTCCTGAACATACAAAGTCGTAAAGAAGAAGCTGTCATCAACTGGTTCCCGCGAGAGGTCTAACACCTTAGAGGCATTGTTAGAACCAACAGTGAAGTCCACCGCACTGCGGTGATAATCTGGAAGGTTTTCAAGTACAACTTGAGAACTAGTAGTCCATTTGACCAAATCAAAGGCACTGAATAACGAGATTAATTCTCGAGAAAGATGTACGGCGCTGGACTCATCTGAAATAGAATAGACCAGGTTGTCCACATACAACTTGAACTCTGCCACATTGGCAGTATCCGGGAAATGTGGTCTCATATCTTTGGCTAACTGACGAAAGTCAAATAAAAGCAAAAACAAATCAGTTTGCAAATTGAGACCAGTATGCAAGTAGTCATTTAGTGACAGCCCTGTATGTGTCTTAGCGCTAGCGTCCAGCACAATCCTAGGCATAGGATTATCAGGACGAATGGCAGCATGATGGATGTAATATCCATCATCTGCAATTTCAGACCTACTACAGAATACTAAGAACCTCATATCACCTTTGATTATACAGTGATTAGGCAGTTTATTTGTGATACTATCAACGACAAGTGCGTGTATATTACATTTATTATTTGGATACACGCGCGACTCAATGTCTAAATAGACGTAACCGAAGATTGATCGTGAAGCTGAACAAATTTCTTTGACAAAAGAATTACTCAAAGGAATTATTGGCAAATTCAGCGACTTACAACAATCTATCGTAATCAAATTATTCTGCGAGCCATTATAAATTAAACATTGAACAATTATTTTCTTACCATTTTTAAGTTTCTCATATATTTGAGCAGTTGAAAGTAAACTAGTCAAATTAGGCGTTACTTTGGCGGGCAATAAGCATGAAGGGCTAACGTGCAAGGGTTCCTCTAGTTGCATATTGTAATTACCCGTTCCATTGTTACTGGATGACACTAGAGGGGGGGAAGATTTCTCCTCATTGGTTCGTACTTCTGAAGTATGTACGTGAGTGTTTGATTTTAAATTATTCCCACTACCAAAGTGTAGTAAGGTATTATGCAATTTTTTGCACACATCGCACACAAGCGTTGATTTGCAAGAATTTACAGTATGTGATGTACTAAAACAATTTACACATAAATGTTTTGATTTTATAAAGTCAAAACGGGCTCGTGGAGATCTCACCGCCCTGAATCGAGAGCAAGCAGTAATTGCATGATCAGTTTTTTTTACAAAACATACAAGATTTCAGGGGCTTATTCTGAGTCGAGAATGTACGTGCCGAGGCTAGTATCTGATTATGAGTTCATTAGACCGTTAAAAACAGATCCTCAAAGGCATAATATAATAAATAGATCATTAATACGTGAAAAAAGTTTTTCCTTTTTTGCTGTTAACGAGATAAGCATTCGATCATAATGATCATTTGAAATTTCTTCCGTAATCCTCAGCATTTTTAAAGAAATACAACAATTTATCATACAAAAAGTTTAACTTTATAATTATAGGTACCTCGGAAAATTTACCGAAAAATATGTAAACATATATGCTATTAATAGCTGCCTTGGAGTTTTAATGAGATTTGTCAATTGATTACACAAATTCTCGCCAACATCCAAGCATTATTATTAAAACCCGCAATATACAGGCACGTCGATATTTACCAAAAGTACGTAAAACCGAATCACCAAGGAATTCTATAAGAGGAAGGTATTTCAAGAAAATCACCAAGAATTACGTGAATCTGAAACCTTTCTTATAAAATTTATGCTGTAAATATTATCAGGCTTGGGTAGGACAATAATTAAGTGTTATAGAGTATAATGAGATTTGTCAATTAATACACAAATTCCCAATAATACCCAAGAAATATTTTTAGAACCAGCAATACAATATAGGTATTCCGAAATTTACCAAAATTACGTAAACCGAATTTCCAAATTATTATATTACCTTGTTAGAACGCATCCGTAATCGAAGGACCATAATTATGCATTATAATATGAGTTTGAGATGTGTAAATAATCTCAAACCCTCTGAGCCTAAGACTCACAGAAATTATGATTATGAAAAAACTCTACTTGCGCGAACAAATATATCACAAAGATGGCACAAAGAGAAACTCCAGGGAAAATAACAGATCCACCAACCTTGTTTTGTAGATCTTGATGCTTGGAGGCCTCCGTAATGTCATCCAATCAATAATTAATTTCAGTCAATGCAATCCTTAGGTGACTTGAAAATTTGCACAAGAGATGAAATTTGTCAATCAATACACAATTCATAAGTTTTTCACAATGATGAAAATTTTCCAAGAAACAGACAGTGTCCTGTTATTTTCTTGTTTTAGATTCCATTTTTAAAAGCAATCCATTTAGGTGTCTCTGTTAAATCCAAGGAGTGAGTAAGTACCATCTTTGTGATATATATTTATTTAAATTTTCGAACAAATAAAACATATTGCAATGCGTAACCAAGTACTGTTGTTTACATAATCTGTGATTTTAGTACCGTTTTCACATAAAAAACATCATGTGAGTCATTTTTACATTTTTTTAATGTTGACATTTTAAATTTTAATATTTACAAATTTTAATATTTATTTGTAATATAATAATTCTAAAGCTTATTTTGTAACCTTTCTAAAACAGTTTTTACTATTCGGCTACGTTCAGAAATGTTTCATTTATAGAGCTTTAATTGTGAAGCGGTAATAACACAAAGTTTTCGTAAAATATTTCGTTTGAGACATCATAAGCGAATATTCGCGAAAATTCGGAGGGGTTAAACAAAATGTCACTTTAACAAAAACTTTGTGTTATATCTAATTTAAAATTAATTAATTGATTCTAATTTGTTATATCTAATTTTCTTTCCAGAAAAACCCTTCTCTGGTTTTGCTAAACCATCTAATTTCTTCAAACAGCCGCCACCAGCCCAACCTGAAAAAGTACCTGAGGTTCAACAAGTAAGCATTATTAGGACAGATTGTTTCACATAATTTGAACAATTAATTAAATTTGTGTTCTATTCAAGTTCTGTTATTATATGTCTCAGTTCTTTCAAATACGAAAGTTCTATTCAAGTTTTGTTATTATATATTTCGGTTCTTCAAATGTGAAAGTTCTATTCAAGTTCTGTTATTATATATTTTAGTTCTATATTTTAAATCCACACAGGAGGCCCTGAGGAAAATAATTTCCCTCAGGGCCTATGTCATCTGGGATGCTGTGTGGAGGGTCTTTTTGAGGAGAGGAAGGAATGAACATTGGTCTTAGAGACCCATGTTGTAGGAAGGAGGAAACACAGAGGCCGGCAAATCATTCCACAGCCGAGCTGTTGAACATAAGAACGAGTCGAAGAAACGACCCGTTCTCATGTGACTAATGTCAACTGTGTACAAATGTTGGGCACGCGTTTGGCGTGTTTCCCGACTATGCACCGGTGCCGAAGGGATCAATGATGCTAGTTCCTCGGAGCATCTTCCATTGTAATACCGGAACCCATAATGATATAATAACAGAACTTGATTAAAACTTTCACAGATCTTGAAAATTAACTCTGAAGTTTGATGAATTGTTCAAATTCTGTGAAACAACCCTACCTTATTCATTTTTCAGGCTATGAAAATTTGAATTTATATCCATTAATTTATAATTTGTTACAAGAAAATGTAAAAATATTATAAAATGGTATTATGTACACACGATATTTCACTACTATGGCAACTTTAGTGTGTAATAAAAATTGTGAAACTAAACACTGATTTTTAACAAATTATAGTAAATGAGGTTATAATTGACTCCCTAATTTCATGTACACGTTTACCGGCTGGCTGCATATATACTAACATTTAGTCGACCTATATCTATGGTACCCACTATTCAGTATTTTCCAAAAATTCAAATAAAATAAAATTGATTGTAGGGGTTTCACCATTTGGATGAAAACTCCGTGTTTGAATATTCCCTGTTAGGGAAATATTCCCCAAAATGATGGGATACCCATCACTTGCTCCATGTAGTTTTTATGTACGCCTCTTTATTGTTGATACTTTTTTAGGTTCAATCTGTCACGAGTCAGGCGGCCAATGCAATTAAAGCTCACCAGGATGAAGAACAAGCCAAGTCCTATGAGACATTGCTCAATCAAGCTTCCAACGAGACTATCAAGGCTCTGCTGCTCAAGGAAATCAACGAGTTCCAAATGGAGCTATACGACCTGTTGAAAAGATGCAAATCCATTGACACAACGGTAACAACACACATTCATTCATTTTTATATTGATGTTGTATTTACTTCATTCAACTTCGGCACTCGATAGCTAATCCCTAGAATTGTCCTCCACAAAGAATCCCTAAAGATGACATAAGTCCTGATACATATACCTATCCCCATTTGAAGGTGTTCGTAACGCTGCACTGGGAACCTTTTATTGGTTAACCAATCCCTCTGCCATTGGTCCCCCAAGTGGTTCGTTTAGTGGTGTCGTACCAGATGTAGCGAGTTCATCAGGTGAAGTCTGTTCAGGTCTTGGCGGCGGATGCACCTGGCCAATAGTTGCGTGGCGGGCCAGATCGGGTTTTGGGGAAATCCTTTGACCTCTCCAGCTGGTCTCTCTGGACCCATCGTCTACACTGCAGTAGAAGGAATGTAATTGTACATCTGTTACTCCTGGATACACTGACCCCTAGATTCCTACCCACCCCTTATACCTTTTTCTTTCTCATAGGTTGGATACGTTTTTAGATTTTCACAGCCAAAAGTATTTTTGGGGTGTTATGCCATGTTGCGCTACCTCCTTCTTTAGACAACGTTTCGGACAACGTTGCAGTGTCCATCATCAGGGCCGATCCGGTAGATGCCGGATCTGCCCTGATGATGGATCTGGCATAACACCCCAAAAACAAATAACGAAAATACTTTTGGCTGTGAAAATCTAAATAAACTTATCTAGACGGTACATGGCACTCGCACCACTGGTTGTCAGTTATCTAAAAAGTCAATAAGTACTATAATACTACCAATTATCTAAAAATAGTTTCAACCGATGGTTACGGGTGTCAAACTGTTCTTAAACTTGATATGTAAAAATGGATGCTAAAACTAACTATAGAACCTCAAATTCTAAATTCTATAAAAAAATTGTACAAAATAACCTATTCTCTCTTCAAATTGCACTATTCTTAATTCTCTTAATTATTGTAGTTATTTTAAATAATTTAGTACCGATAACATTTATCCAAATCATTAATCGAACTGATCTATTATCTATATTTCCTAAATCTATCTATTTTCATTTACTCAATTTAATTTTAATTCTTTTAATACTTATATTATACACTTTTATCATATATTATATTATACACCTCTATTACACTTTTATTATAAACTTATATTATACAATTTTACTCGATAAAAATAATTTACTTTGTTCAATTAGAAAAGCTTATTCAATCTACATACAATATTTAACTAAAATTGTAAATCATATTGATCATTTAATTATATTTTCTATACTTATCTATATTAACTTACTACACTTAATTTTACTTATTTTAATTCTTAAAATTTTGCAATTATGTGATTCCCCTAAAATTCTCATTTCTCAAATTAACTTTCATGATCTTATTTACACCTATTTATCTAAATTACCTTTTTATACCAAGTATTTTACATTCAAATGTTATTATACTACATGTATTTATTACCCAAATTATTTTAATTATTTTAACATCAAATTTTATTGTTCTAAATGTTTTTACTACCCAAATTATTTTTACTACTTTACCAACAAATCTTATTGTTCAAATTGTTTTTATTACCTAAATTATTTTATTTATTTTAACAACAAATTTTATTGCTCAATTTGTTTTTTTACTCCAAACTATTATAATCGTTTCTTATATTTTAAAAATCGTAATATTTCAATTTTATTTGTCATCTTAGTATTTATTCTCCTAATCGTTTCAGTACCTTCACTTATTTCAACCAACTTCATCCATAAATTTTTAATGTCTTATTATAAGCCTTCCAATCACTCTAAGTATGCAATCCTTTTAAAATTTTCAATTTCTACATTTCTATTTATTCCTATATCTAATGAAATTATTTTTATTTTTATAAAACATATAATCTATCATTTACATTCCCTAAATTTATCTTTGTTCATTGACTCAATTTAATTTTAATTAATTTAATGCTTATATTACACACTTACACAAATACTCACCAACATGGCTGAAAACATGGAACATATAGACTCGGACAACCAACACTACTGTATAAGTACAAACGACATTAATCTATGGACCAATATCACAAAAGAAAAAAATAAAATCAAAATATTGCACCAAAACATCAGATCGATTAATAAAATTTTTGATGAATTCACTATGTACCTAGAACAACTAGATAATAACTTCGATATAATTGTGCTGACAGAATGCTGGTTGAATGAAAAATATATTCCAAAAACAATTGAACACTACAACACACACCACACAAAAAAACACAAAAATCAAAATGATGGCATAGTCGTATACACTAATGATAAAATAAACACATTCATCCAAGAAATACATATCGTAGACTCCAACTGCATACAAATAACATATGAAAAAGAAACGTGTATTCTTGCAATGTGCAGATCTCCATCCAAAAACAATATTACAAATTTCCTAACTGCATTTAATAATACATTAAATGATCTCAACAAATACAAAAATATCATCGTCATTGGAGACCTAAACATAAACACTCTACAAAACGGACACCCACAAAACTTAGAATACCTAACAATATTAGCACAGCATGGACTGGAGCCAACGATAAATGTTCCAACACGAGTCACACACAACACAAAAAGTTGTATAGATCATATAATGATCAAAACAAAACTAAAAACCAAAACCACAGTACTTGAAAGCACTATTACAGATCACTACATGAATATGATAGCAATAGATACCGAAAACACAAAACCTAACCAACATAAAATATTCAAAAAAAAAATAATTGACTACACAAACTTAAAAGAAAAACTCAAAAAAATAGACTGGAGTACAATATACCAAATAGAGAAGGTCGAAGAGGCCTGGGACAAATTTACAACAATTTTAGCGCAAGAAATAAATAATAACACTACTCTAAAACAAGTAAAACTTACGCACAAAGCAAAAAAAATTAAACTATGGATAACGCAGGGAATATTAAACTGTATTCGTAAACGAGACAGAATTCACAAACAAATTAAACATACGCCATATGACATACAACAACTTAATTACTACAAAAGATATAGAAACATCTGCACGAAAATAATTAGAGTAGCTAAGGAGTTGTATTTTAGAGAAAAACTTAAAAAAGAAGAAAACAATAACCCAAAGGAAATATGGAAAATATTAAAAGAAGTTACATACACACAAAAATTCAAACAAGAAAATACAATCGAACATCTAAACATTAACTCAAAAAAAGTAGACGCCAATACAAATAAAGAAACTATAGCAAATCATGTAAATAACTTCTTCGCAAGTATAGGAAAAGTCTTAGCGAACCGTAAAATTCTGAACACAAACACGACAACATAAACAAACAGTTCAAACATCAATACACAACCGACACAACACAGATTTGCAATAAAAACAACTTCGGAAGAGGAAATTGACAAAATAATAAACACATTAAAAAACCGTATTGCTCCTGGATTAGATGAGATAACGACGGATTGCATTAAGATAATAAAAACAGAAATTTTAAAACCCATAACACACTTAATCAATCTAAGTATAACACACTCCTGCTTCCCTAGTACTCTTAAAAAAGGACTGGTGATCCCTATTTACAAATCCGGAGACAAAATGCAAATAACTAACTATAGACCTATCACTTTGTTAAACTCGCTTTCAAAAATTTTCGAAAGAGTAATAAAAAACCAAATTATAATATACCTGGAAGAAAATAAATTAATCTCGGAAAAACAATATGGATTTAGAGAAAAAATAGGCACAAAAGAAGCTTTGGCGTGTACAATAGACTATATACATAGCAATTTAGATCAAGGGTATAAATGCATAGCGATATACCTAGATTTAGCTAAAGCTTTCGATTCAATCTGCCACCAAACGCTTTTTAAAAAATTAGAAAACATAGGCATCAAAGGCAAGGAACTCTAACTATTAAAAAGTTATATGAGTAACAGAACACAGCAAGTAAAAATTAACAACCATATTAGCAAGCCACTGCCAATTACATATGGAGTTCCACAAGGAAGCATACTAGGGCCCGTTCTTTTCACTATTTACATTAATGAACTATGCAGCATGAAAATAGACGGTGAAATAGTTAGTTATGCAGACGACACAGTTTTACTCTTTAAATCTAAGGATTGGAAAAATGCATACAACATAGCGAATTTAGGAATCACGCGAGTGAAATCATGGCTAGACTCAAACATACTTACACTGAACATATCGAAAACAAAATTCACAACGTACAGTATAAATAGCACAGGACAGCCAAAAAATAACACAAACACCATAAAAATACACGAATGTTTAAACACCAACATTTGCGTTTGCCCTCCTCTAGAAAAAAAAGAACAAATAAAGTATCTAGGAATCATAATTGACCATAACCTTAGATGGACACATCACATCCAACAAGTCACAAATAAACTCCTCAAAACGATACACATTTTCCTAAACATAAGAAACATATACAAAATACAACAAATGAAAACAATATATTTTGCTCTATGTCAGTCTATAATAGAATATGGAATAATTGCTTGGGGAGGAGCAACAAACTCAGCTATCGAACACCTGGAAATTGCGCAGAAAACGATCTTAAAGGTAATACTTAAAAAACATAGACTTACTGATACAGACCAAATATTCAACCGTTGTGACGTACTAGACATACGACAATTATATGTTAAATCGCTACTAAATTACATTTTTGACCAAAAAAACAACCTTCAACAAACACAAAATATCACAAACAGACCAGTTAGACAAGCATACAAAGAAAACTTAAAAACTCCCGACGGTAAATACAAGCTTTGGACAAAGACATTACCAATATCACGCTATAAAAGCATTCAACAGTCTAACACTTGAAAATAAAATTGAGGAAAACAAAAATAAATTCCGACACAAAATTACAAAATGGATTAAAGACCAAAATAGACAATACTACCAAAATATCATAGCATAAAATAACAAAACATATAAGTAACACACAAAACCAATATAAAACACAATCACCCACAAACACACAACACGTATTAAAAATATCGTTTTTAACATTATATAATATTATTTATTCTTAATTTTACGTTAATTCTAAATCTCTAATTTTTAAGTTTAATTTATCTTAATCGTATGTTTTTTATTTACTTTTTCCTTTTTTTCACCAATATTATGTATATATATATTTATATGTATTGTGTATAATTTTGTATATGAAATGGAGGCCTCAGCACGGGTAAACCACCCAGTGAGGCCAACATCATTGAATTATGTAAAAAATGTAAATAATATTGCATCAAATAAATAAATAAATAAAAACGTATCCAACCTATACATTGTTTATACAGCCAAAAAGGGTTTATCTTTTGTATAAACTGTTAATAATAATTTCACATTGTATTTCGGAATTTTTCCCAGGTATTATACCATTTTAGAAAGTTGATGTTATTATTTATTTTATGATCGGTATTTAATGTACTTTTTTATATTCCAAACACTTTTTTTAATGTTGAGTCATTTTATTGACAATAAACTTTGGTTACAACTTGTATTGAATCAACACTTTTATAAAGCTTTGGGTACAGCCCGACCCCCACTTAATCTGCTAAAGATAACCTTTTATTAGGACAATATTAATGCCAGAGAGAATGTTTTTAATATAACCAAACTTTTTACACCAAATAATAAAAACGGATATTACCCTATGTCACTAAACAACAACTAAGTGGTAAACACAGAGGTAACCTCTAACTGCAGTGTCGAACATTAAAATGCTAATAGGTAATAGAGAACTCCAGTCCAATTTTTAAATTTGTTTTTTTAATAAATAATGACCTTCTAACTTAAATAACTGCATTTTTCTTTTTATTTTTAGAGTTAGTTTTAATAGTAAAATTTGTCATTTTAATTTTTCAAGATTCCCCGAAAACCACCGTATGTATGGTGAATCGTGTGACGTCATCACTCCTGAAAAGTTACTATAGGATCGGACAATCAGATCAACTGCCGCCATTTTGAATTTCGTTGTTCGAAGTATTCTCCCTAGAAGTAGCATTACTATTTTTTTTGTGCAGTAGTTTTTGAATATTTTCAATAATAGAGATAAACTAATAAGAGATACCTTTATATTCGAAACATTATTTAGGCCTAAATAATGTTTCAATAAACACAACAACTAAATCTCTATAAACAGTATGTAAATAAACAAATAAATTAATACAATGGCTTATGTCATATCTACATTCCCATACCATGACTTTACGGTGACGTCACGACACGACGAATGTGACGTCACCATTAAACATTTCAATAATGCCAACTTGACGGCGTGTTTTTACGACCCGATTATAAATGGACTTTTTTAATAATTTTTTAAAAACTCTGCGTTTAATATTATTTAATAAAACTTAAATATTCAGAATCAGCGTTTATTGGTCTATATTAGGGTTTCCCAACTAGTGGTCCGCAAGAGGCTAGAAGATGGTCCGCGATGGTCCCCCCGTCAATAAGCGAACCAGTGCGCGGGCGGTCCCTGGTCGAGAAGTCTGAACAAAAAAAATCGGGTCAATATTCAGTTTATCATTATTGTACCCTGTGGTCAGTGACCATTATGGTATTCCGTTTCGCCCCACCCCATCCTACCCCGTTCTACCCCCTCCGTTGTGGTAAATATTCTGCTAGAACCCGTCCCTCCCTATCCCATTACGGCACCCGGGCACCGCTTGTGGTCCCTGTTGAAAAAATAAACGTACAAGTGGTCCCGGGTCAGAAGAAGGTTGGGAACCACTGGTCTATAAAATAAACGTACAAGTGGTCCCGGGTCAGAAAAAGGTTGGGAACCACTGGTCTATATGAACATATTTTTTAAAGTCATAATATTTTTCACTGGAGTTTCTTATTAAAACCAATTAAATACAATAACGGAACGTAGATGTCTCTAGTTACATCATTGTTTGAATTCTTAACAGTTGATAAAATCACATTTTTGATTTTTTTGAAATACACCTTAACATTTAAAAATTGCAATATTTTAATTTCAAACATGAAAAAAATTGAAAAAAAACTTACCACAAACATTTTTAATCAAAACGTTGAAAAATTTCAGGCAATTTAAAAAACAGTCCTTTTATCAAAAAAATTTGCAAGAATACTGTCACTTCTGAAACTGAAATTTTTATTCCAAGCTTGCACATCTTAAAACATTTATACCTTGGATATATTTTACCAACAAATGCATTACAAAAAACACCACTTTCTTAAAATTCTTATAAAATTTAGATATTTAAATGAATATTATGTGTGTCGTTGCTTATCCAGAATATATAATGTGAGATATCAGCCTTATTTCCCGCCAGCGTCGGTCATATCCATTGCTTTATCTTGAATTTCCCGCCTTTCTTCTGTAACCCCCTTCAGCTGTCAATTGTCGCCGTGCAGTTGGCATCTTGAGATGCCGTGTTAATTCAATTTTGGCATTATTTCGCCCACGTCCGGTCGTGAAATTTTTCGTTCGTAATTTTTTTAACGAAAAGAATATCTGTTGCTACTCGCAAATGCCGTAATTTTATGAAAAATTAGTGCAAGTGAATAGTGCGAGCATTTTTGATAGTATTAGCGTATTCCTACTACCTACGCTATATAAATCTGCTTCGCTTGTTCTCAAAACGGAATGACACCGATTAGCAATTGCTTCTCGGCCTGTTGGCTAAGATCAAAGTGTAGTATCTGTTCTTTATCAGCTCAATATCTGATAGTTCCCGTAATGCGGGAAAAGTATATGAAACTGATTTTTGGAATGTGACGGGATGTTCGGGGCTTGCTCCATTCCTGTCGCAGGTTGGCCCTGCCGGCATTGCAGTGCCGCCGAGATCGGCCCATTTTATATCCATACTAAACGATAAATTAAGCTGAATGTATTGTCTTAGGAATTACCTGATTTATGGATCAATTGTAGACACATTTAACCATTTTTCCACCTTTGGAATTTATGTAAACGATTTTTGAATGAAATATGACCATCGGCGATGTCATATTAAAATATTCAAATTACAAATACAAAATCATAACATTCATGTTCGTTTGATAATCGTTTGACGCAATTTGATGTAGTTAGACCTATCTATAATTCAGCTTTATTTATAAGAGTTTGGTCCTGCTTTTGACAGTTTCAAGCATGTTTCAAGCTTAGCCAACTCGGGCGAGTGGGCCAATGTCCGCTATGCATCTGCTAAAGGAATATTTGGCTGATCCAGGCTTCAAGGAACTGGAGGTAAACTGCGAGGTGCTGGCATTTGACACCGCCTCACCAATATTTCCGGCCATGGAAAAGATGCTGGCATTGCATGCCTCATTAAAGCAGAGAGTGCTTTCAACAGGCTCTCCAAAAAACTTATCAAATGGAAAAGTAGTTCAGAAGGTTCCCTGTCAGGTCTTTACAGGAACAATGGACAGCTGTAAGATTGGAGTGGAACGGAGGCTCTTCACCAGAATTCCTCCTTCTACCACTCATCCTTTTGGGGAAGTTACACTTTCTACCCAGTTGCAGAAACTAGGTGGTGTAACAAAGTGCTTTAGTCCAGTGCGCCTACCTCGGGGTAGCCACTCGGCGCACAACCGCCCTTCATCTAAGGAGGTTGTTGCCTTTCCCCCAAGCAGACATCAAAGGAAAAGATGGCATTTCCCTTGTTTCCCCGGCGGGCAGACCACGGGCGAAACCCCCAATATTCCTCCCGTATGAGGGGTAAGGGGAGGGAACAGAAGCGTGGCGCGAGGGGGCAGACCTCTCGTGGCCGCTTCAACAGGTGTCGCGCACAACCGCCCTTCAACATCTAAGGAGGTTGTTGCCTTTCCCCCCAGCAAACATCAAAGGAAAATATGGCATTTCCCTCGTTTCCCCGGCGGGCAGACCACGGGCGAAACCCCCAATATTCCTCCTGTACGAGGGGTAAGGGGAGGGAACAGAAGCGTTGCGCGAGGGGGCAGACTTCTCGGTGCCGCTTCAACAGGTGACTATCAACCATTTCGGGCGGGATTATTACACTACAGGATTATTGGAGAGAATGGCAGGCCTTAGATGTCCCAGAGACCATCTTACATATCGACGGCAGAAAGGCTAAATGACGTAACTAACATTTTGTCGATTTTCACTTTTTGATGCCATTTTACTTGAAAAAAAAACTGCGTCGATCTGTATACTCGGAAGTTTATATATTATGAAAATTTGAAAGTTTACTCCCTTAAAATACCTACTGTTTTTCCCGGAAGTCCAACCAAAAATTGATGTAAGTGATGAAAAATCTGACGTTTTCTTAATAAAATGCGGGTTACTCCTTTTAACCCGGGCGTATCCAATGTTTTAGTTTTTATTTACTATGAAAAATTATATGGTTACGTCAAATAGCCTTTCCGTGTTTTAGGAAATATTTTCGCTTACGGTAAACGGCTGACTAAAGTTTTAACTTTTATTTGGTTACATTAATCCTATTCGTTGTGCCATATCGAAAGTTTTTAGTAACATCATTTTGTAAGTTTATAAACTTTATTAAAAGTTGAATACTACCACAGATTTGAAGACTTTTATTTTGTGGAGAACGTTACACTGTTTTAATCAAAAATGCGTCACGCTCAAACATTGTGTTATTGCATCCTGCTTCGGCGTTCAGTGCGCATCTGACCAATTTTTTTTTGTTTTTAACTTGAGCTCCACACAGGAGGCCCTGAGGAAAATAATTTCCCTCAAAGCCTATGTCATCTTTGGGGATGTTGAGTGGAGGGTTTTTTTAGGAAAGGAAGTAGAGGAGAGTTCTGGGAAGGAAAAGGTTTTAAGGGGTGGGTAGGAATCTGGGGTTCAGTATGTCCTGGTCATCCATGAACCCGGGCATCCTGCTAAATCACCAAACGTAGCGAACCACTTGGGGTGACCCATGGCAGAGGTGTTGGTTATCCAATAAAGGTTCCCGGGGCGGCGGTACCCATTCCCGCCATGGGGCGGTACCCAATCCCATGCAGGGTGAACGTGAAGACGTAAATTCGTTGCTGAATATTTGTGCTCATGGTCATTGAGAATGGTCTCATACGATAGGGGTCGATTAGTAAATGAGAAAAAAGCAGGTCTGCCGACCGGCAGCCTGGAAAACGACGGAATCTGCCGAAACCCGTCCGTTCCACAGAGCTTTCGCGTGCCCCGCTAACAACGACTAAATCAAATACATGAATGAAACCAACGAATTACTGTAGTCTAGATCACACTCCATTGAAGAGTTCTTTGATCGGTCGGCCACCAGCCTGGAAGTTTTTGGTGTACAATTTTTTAATTTTATTTTTAATTTTTTCGATGTTTTTTAAAAAATTTTCTTATATATTTTTTATTATTTTTATTTAATTATGTTTTTAAAAACTTCTATTCTATAACTATTTAAAAAAAAATAAGTGATGCATATAAAAAAAAGTAATGATATATAATGATATAATGACAACGTTATTTAAATAGGGCTTAAAAAAAAAAAATGATGTGCATAACTCTATTTCTGAAAAAATGTCAGTTGCGAGCTGTCAACTTATTGCCTTCGATATGAAAAAAACGGTTGTTAAAAGAATATTTCGCCGTACCTCCCATTACAAAAATAATTTTTTTATTTAAATTTGGTTACATCAACTAATTGTAAGTCTGATTCCCTTCAAAGAGGGTTACACCATGGTTTTAGGAGCTACAAATAACACAAAAGAGGTTACGCCCTTTTGCCTTTCCGTAAATTAATCGCACACCGAGCTTCTCATACTAGATATTGTTGGTTACCACCAAACTCATCATTTTTTTAAATAATTACATAGATCTAATTATATTGGTAGAAACATAAACATTATTCTGTTGTTCATTGTAAAAATCAATGAGATAGGGGTTACCATTACTATTTTCTGAATAATTTTTTTTGTTTTTTCGACTTTCTCGAAAGTAGAGGATTTGCTGGTTACGTCAATTAGCCTTTCTGCCGACGATATGATAAGAGGATACCGCATAACATTCATTCGAGAGCCCTCGTTGATAAGTCCAAGCCAAGCTTCCGCAAGGAGGTTCAAAACGAAAGTAATCCCGGAAATGACAATGATGAGAGATGGTACATGGAAAGAGCTGACGACAATGCCACCTTCCTATCAACACTTTTTCTGGTTCAAAAGAGCAACGGCTCAAAACGGTCGATCTTCAATTTAAAACCTATTACAAATTGGATTGCAGAAATCCTGCGTAGACAGGGTATCAGGATCATTGTGTACATAGACGACTTTACGACTTTCTCCTGGCTCATCAGACCAGAGAGATCCTCAGTCAAACTTGAGAAGCTCTTTAATTGTTAGAGCGCTTAGGTTGGTCGGTAAATTTCCAAAAGTGTGTCCGTCAGCCAGCACAGTCAGTGGAATATCTTGGAATTGTGTAGAACCCCCATCTGAAACAGAAGTCCTTAAACAAATACAGACGCCAAGGTCTTTGGAACTCACTTCATAGCTTCGTGACAAAAGGATGATGATATTCTGGGAAAGTTGAATTTTGCTACCTTTGTGGTCTCCAGAGGTCGACTTCATACTCGGCTGATACAATTACAGTTAATACTGAAGCTGACCCCTCAGCAAAAGTCTCCGATAAAGGAGGTCTTGTCAGAAATGAAATGGTGGATGATCAACTTAGATCATGTCTCAACTCTTCATTTTCCCAGCCCAACACATTTTCTGACTACGGATGCGGCAGATCACGGCCGGGGAGCCCTGATCGACTATGTACCTCTGTTGGGTTGTTGGACAGAGAGGGAGGGATATTGCAACATGAAGGAGATGACAGCAATCTTAAATGCCTTAACGTCTCTGACTCAGAATTTGAGAAGTTCAGGACAGGACAACAGGACAGTCGTAGCCTACTTGAGGAATAAGGGGGCCACCAAGTCGATGGGTCTCCTTCATCTGACATTTCAGATTCTTGCTCTTTTGGACAAGCACAGAATCTCTTTACAAGTGCAGTATTTGCCGGGACGCTACAATGGCCTCGCGGATCATCTATCCCGAGGGATGACATTACCAGAATGGCACCTTCTACCCCCAGCGGTAAGAGCTGTTTTTCACAATTGGGGCAGTCCAGTAGTGGATCTATTCGCTCCCTCGAGGGCTCACGTCGTGGATCAGTATGTCTCGATAGATTCCCACTAAAAGAGAGCAATGCTTCACAGCGTGTTCAGCAGGAGTTGGAATTTCCCCTTGGCATGGATCTTTCCTCCCCCCTGCTTAATGCCACGAGCGCTGGCACATCTGAACAAGTCATCAGGGGTGTACCTGGTTGTAGCCCCAAATTGGCCAAAAGTGTTTTGGTTACCAGACCTAAAGAGAAGAGCCCTAGACCGACCTCACATAATACCCATGTTGGTCGACAACTTGATAGACTTATCGACAGGATTTCATCTTGAACAGGTCCAGAAGCTCCAACTACAGGTGTGGAAGATTAGGGGTGGAGTGAAGCTTTGAACGATTGGTCACAGCAAGAAAAAAGCTCTATTGAATGCGGGTTGGCGCAAACCTAAGCTTACAACTTATCACATGGCATGGAAGAGCTGGAAGGAATGGTGCGCTATTAATAATACGTGTCCTAATAACCCTTCGGAATCTCAGCTGACACGGTTTTTTAGCATACCTAAGAGTGAGGAAAGGCTTGGATCCCAATACTATAGCACTTCACAAGTCTGTAGTGTCGGTTTTGTATGACCCCATAGGCGATTTGAGGATAAGTAACCATCCCTTGGTCAAGCGAGTGATGAGAGGTATAGGAAATTCTGCAAATAAGAAGCCTAGAGCATTTACTTGGGATCCAGGACACTTGGTGTCTTAGCTTTGTAAGAATCCTTCAAATGACCTGACTCTTTTCGAAGCATCTCGTAGATGTTCTGTTAATTTACTTCTGGCATCAGGAAGACAAGTACAAGATCTGACCTTACTACATACATCTTCTGATAATCTTGTTGACAATGATGATCACATTGTATTATGGCCAAATTTTTTGGTTCTAAGAAGGACACCTCTACACATAGACAGTCTGGTAGGAAGCTTTACAAAGCAGAGGATCGTAATATAGATCCCATATTCTGGTTGAGAAAGCTTATGTCTTTGGGTGAGAACAGAAGACATGAAGCTGGTGTTGAATGTCTGTTTATTTCCACGTTGGGGCCTGCAAGGCCAGCCTCGAGAACTGCTATTGGTGGATGGATTAAAACAATTTTGAAGGATGCTGGGATTGATGCCTCCCCTGGGAGTTTGAGATCAGCTGCAGCTTCAAGAAGTTGGCTGGAAGAGTGTCCTATAGACACCATTTTGGAAAGAGGAAACTGGAGTTCAGAAAACACATTCAAGAAATATTATAGACAAATCAGAGGTCTCAATGTTGAGGTGCTGAATCCCCCATTCACTCTCAGTCTTTGACCAAGTTATTTCAAGCAATACAGTAATAGTCACAATTTTGGCTTTAGAATTGTCACAAAGCGATAACAAACACTTCTCACATTATATATTCTGGATAAGCAACGACACACATAATGTTGGAGTTTTACCTACCATTAAAACTCTTATTATGTTGTCTTGCTTATCCAGAATATATTTAAGCTCTGCTTGGTGAGTCCAAATTAAATTAACACAGCATCTCATGATGCCAACTGCACGGCGACAATTGACAGCTGAAGGGGGTTACAGAAGAAAGGCGGGAAATTCAAGATAAAGCAATGGATATGACCGACGCTGGCGGAAAATAAGGCTGATATCTCACATTATATATTCTGGATAAGCAAGACAACATAATAAGAGTTTTAATGGTAGGTAAAACTCCAACATTGTATGCCATCGCTATAACTCCACATTTTGACATAAAATGAATGTAGAGTTTACTACATGTATTGTATAATTATTTTACTAAAACTCATGAATGAAAGATAAAACAAATACGAGGATGGATCAGTAAGTACCCGTGTTAGGGATGAAGATGCATGTTTTTCACAATTTTTTTTTTCATCGTTATCTTCTTTTAGGTCGATACACTTTTTCCAACGTTTCCGCCATTTCTTTAACCTGTCACAAGCCGTAAAAAACACGCAAATTCCCTAACAAAGCACGACATTGAATTTTGAATTGAATGTTTTGTGGATTAATTTTGAGTTATTGTGTATTTTATTGACCGAAACACATTCCTTGAACAATAAACTATGTACAAAATTAATGAAATTTTTACCCATCTTATGGGGTAATGTTGGCGCAAGCGATTCTGACCTTGTTCTTCATACAAATTCTGTACATAGAAGGGTCAAAATTGCAGACAAACATATTTATAGACAAACGTATGAGCGTGTCCGGCCGATTACTGGTTAACCCCTCCAAAAAATATGATTTGTCAAACTCTTAAAAAATATGCTTCTGTCTCGGTTACAACCTCCTCGCTTGAGCTGAATTTTTTTTCTTCGAGCCATGTTTTATGTTAGAGAACAGAAAGAAGTCGCAGCAAGCAATTCATAATTCATAACTGAGCAAAAGCAATTCATAACTGAGGGAATACAAGAAGGCGCTGCAAAAAAGCGAAATACCCTTGCACGATGATGTCGTTTCTCACCCGGCATGCCGCTTAAAGTCTCGAAAACCCTTCTGGACGGAAGGAGAAAGACTCCTTCGAACACCTCTCACACCAGAAGATAGGTGGAAGCTTGAGTGGCAATCAGCCAACGTCAAAAACGCCCATCTCGTGCAAGACCCCACTGAGAGACAGCCTGGGTTCTCATTGCCTCGCAAACTCTGGACTGCCATCAATAGGATAAGGTGCTCCCATAGCCGTTGTGCTCATATGATGCATAGATGGGGCCTTAAAGAGTCGGCGACGTGTGAATGCGGTGCGGTGCAGACCACCGAACATGTGGTCAACGAATGCCCGCTCCATTCATTCCCCGGCGGGATTGATGAGGTCCACAGGGCAACGCCTGAGGCCCTAGACTGGCTCGCAGACCTAGATGTCCCCCTCTGACCCCCCACCATACGAAAGAAGAAGAATTCATAATGCATAACATAAAAAAATAAAAAATAAATAAAAAAAACATAGACATAAACACCATTGCAATACTCACTAATATATAAAACCTTTTAATTTCACTATCGGTTTATATGTATCTATCCTATTTATATAGTTTTAGTCTATTGTTTTATTTTAGTGTTTTTGTACTCTATTTTGTTTTGCTCTATTTTCTTTCTTTCAATTCTCATATGTTATTGTTGAGTCTCTTTTTTCTTTAGTTTTTATTTTATATGTATCTTAAGTAAAATAAAAAAATCATATCAAACTGTAAAATGAGGTCCTCAGCACGGGTAAAGCACCCAGTGAGGCCCACATTAGTCAAATATGTAACACACATGTATAAATCAGGTGAATCAAATAAAAAAAAAAATAAAAAAATTCATGCAATTTGGCTGTGAGAATTCCGGATGAATTGCTAGTGCGTTATTGTGGTGAAACAGCACTTTTTTCTTAACCAAATGGGGCTGTGTCTCCTTCAATGAATCAAATTGGTCAAATAATTCCCTATAGTACTACCCCGTGATCGTTCTTACTTTCTGCAAAAAGTCCATGTGGCCATGACTTTTCCGACTGACGAGACCATCTTTGCTTTCTTCGGAGGAGATTCACCCAGAAAAATCCATTGTGACTGTTGTTTGATCTCTGACGTATAATAATGTATCTAGGTTTCATCAACGGTGACGACTCAACGCACAATTTTGAATGCGAATTTCACTTAAAAAGGTCCAAACACAGCTTCGACATTGATAGTCGTATCTGCTTGTTTTCCCCCGTGAGCAATTGCGGCACCCATAGTGCTGACACCTTTTTCACACTTAGCTTATCAAGTAAAATATTTTTTGCCGTTCCATACGATACGCCTACGGCTTCTCCTACTTTGCGCACTTTGTTGGGCGATCAGCGAGAATCACGTTGTGGACCTAGATAATCACGTCTGTCGGGCGGCCTAACCTAACCTATTTTTCCTTGTTTAAGAGGTCGCATTAATTCTGTTTTTTTTTTTTTTTTAAATTTATTTATGTATTCAATTTGTACTATTGTTTATCTGTAGGTGGGAACTGCGAGCGAAATGAAAGAGATAATATCAGTAATGGAACAATATGACAGAGAACCACCAGAAAGCATTTGGTCCAAGCAAGATGTGACGCAGCAAATTACAGCACTAAAGCAAAGCTTAATCAAAATGTGTTCTGTGCTGGTTAAAGCACAAATGCAACCAGAGTAAGTTAAACATATCGATTGTCCAGTTGATTAGTCAGACATCTCTGAAAAATCGAAATTTTTAGTTTAGTATGGGGGCGTACATTAATTACGTGAGCAGTTTTTCTTCCAATTTAGACCCCCCCCCCTTGGTGAGATAAATTTGGGCCACTTCTTTTCAAGTAACGTGAGATTTTGCTGGAACCCCCCCACCCCCCTCTTTTTGAACTCACGTAATTAATGTATGCCCCCTATGCAGTTATATTAAAAGATAGATAAGATACCCTCTATCTAACACAATATTCAGATTACTTCTACACACAAAAACTTGTAGTGAATTAAACAAAATGATGATGTTTTCTGGGTCACTAGTAGGATATTTTCAAATGTCATTCTGATTTATCAGACTGTAATGCCTCCTGATGTTTTTTTATATCATTTTTAGTATATTTATATCATTTTACTTGTTTAGATGGATTAAATCATACATTCGCAATCGTTGTCAAGTTGTCTCAATAAATGGAGTTTTATCCAAAATAATCAACGTAACCTCGGGTGTCCCTCAGGGTTCCCACCTTGGTCCGCTCTTCTTTAATATATACTTAAATGACATAGGCTCATGTTTCCAACACTCTAAATTTTTATTGTTTGCAGATGATATGAAAATTTACAAAACGGTTCGCTCTCTTTCGGACTGTAAAGAGCTACAAAGCGACTTAGATAGGCTCTGCAACTATTGCACAGCTAACTATTTAGACCTCAATGTTTCTAAATGCCACACTATGTCCTTTACTATAAACAAGCACATAATTAACTTTTCATATTCACTCTGCGATGAACCCGTGATCTTAAAAAATGAATGTTAGGACCTTGGAGTCTATTGTTCCCTTATATTTAATACGCACATTGATTCAATCACTGATAGATCTTACAAAATGTTGGGTTTCATACTACGTCTGAGTAAATTAATTAGAAATCCACATACTCTAGTAATGCTTTACTCCTCACTAGTCAGAAGTATACTGGAATTTGCATCGCCTGTCTGGAATCCCAAATACAAAATAAATTTATTAAGTATCTCGGTTATAAATACAACAATAATTACATCTGCACTCTCCAATCCCTGAAATCCAGGCGAACGGTAGCTGACATGACATTTCTCCATAAAATAATACATAACGAAATAGACTGCCCAGAACTTCTATCCCAAATAAATTTTAACATCCCATCTAAAAGAACTCGCCACACCAACCTTTTTTACACAACTAGTATTAATACGAACGCTGCGGCCAACTCTCCCATTTCCCGCATCCTTCAAAGATTCAACTCAATTAAAAAACCACAAATACTGATATATTTTTAGATTCCCTCCCTGTATTTAAGAAAAACATTTTTAACACACTGAATTCGCACACAAAATACACACATCCACACACCCTTGTTTGTCCAATCCCGATTTCGAGGACTTCAACTGGCTACCCGAATTCGAGGTCCTGTCATATTATATAAAGTAGACATGTATTCTACACTTATACGTATACTCAAGTTAATCGTGATCGTTGCTGTCTATTTGGTTTCATCATACACCCGGTAAGCACCTAGAAAACGGTCCTCAAAAAACCAGAATACACACCCGGTAACTGAGGACTTCCCATATCCGAGGCCTGTCCACGTATTCAGGATTACACTTACGTAAAATACATGGATCTCGGAAGGTCCTCGTTTTAGTGGTCTGTAGTTTTTGGAGGTCTTGGGTCCTCGAAATAGTGTGGAACGAATTTCTTACACTTATCTTGGAAGCAGGCGCGGCTCATCCTAACGTTCACTCGTGCGGTGAACAGGCAACAAAATTATACACCTCATCGTATTCCTAAATATTTTATTTAAAATATAAATTTGCACAAAACTTAAAAAAAGGTTCAAAATAAAATTGAATTGCCTATCTAAATATATGAATTTGGTAAGAGATCATTACGGCTGACACCCGACAGGCAGTGCACCCCTCCACCCGCGCGCCCGGTACAACAGCAGATCGGCTAGTAATCGGCGTTCGTAAAACGGAAAGTACTGAAAACTTCCGACGACAGGTCTCCAGCGAAATAGTATTCTTACTTATAGACTAGGAGGCGAGATAGGTAAACCCTACGTCATCGACTACAGACTACACGGATGAAACTACTTTTAAGTGATTATGGGCATTTAGAAAACCTTTAAAAAGCTGGTCTGCCGGTGCGCCTCTTGGCGGGAGCCGTGCAGTCATGGAAATAGTCAGCGATTTTTTTCGAAAAAATTACGTCATCGACTACACGAACGGGAATGGTTTCATATGATAAAGGTCGATTAGAAAATGAGAAAAAAGCAGGTCTGCCAACCGGCAGCCTGGCAAGTTCGCAGGCAGCCGGCGTCAAAGTGGGGTAAAAAATAGATTTTTTTACGTCATCGACTACATGAATAAAACCAATGAATAACTATAGTCTAGATCATTCCATAAAAGAATTTCGCGGTCTGCCTACCAGCAGCCTGGCAAATTTTTGTGAACGATTTAAAAAAAAAAAAAAATTATTTGTTGGTTTATCTTTATTATTATTTTTATTTCATTATGGTTTTAAAAACTTAGATTGCCATATTTTAAAAAAATAAGTGACAATGATAAAAAAAAAATTATTTGAGAGTTCCGAGTGTACCCATCCGTCGGGCGAGCCGTTCGACGCCAAATCACTTACGAAACCTGCTGCGGTGCCCCTCACCGCTGTCGCGTTTCCATATTGTTATACAAATTTATAATAATAATTAATAGTCCTTTTAAGATTGCCTAATAGTCCATGGTAGGTTGAAAGTTCGAAAAACCAATGCACCGTCGCTGTAAGAGCTGCGTTCATCCGTAAAACGAACGGTTCAATAATTTTAATTATAAACGACTTTGTTGTCTAAATTTTTGTGTCAGACTACCAAAAACACCATAATTTTTTTTTAACGATTTTGTATGTTTTATTTGATGATAATGTTACTCTGCGTTTAGTAATTTTTTCCAACTCTTCAAGATCCGCATTAATAAAACCCTTCCTAAAGCTCCTCCTTAACCCGCTTGACAACATCACCCATCCAGGTGGCGATATTCTTCCCTTGTCCTTAATTCAGAAAGAGGCGTTTTTGTGAGGTGTAGGCAGGGCTGGGCAGTATTTGAAATACAAATACGTATTTTGTATTTGTATTTCAATTACTTCCTAAAAATGTATTTTGTAAGTGGTATTTCAATTACCTGATGCTGAGGTATTTTGTAATTTGTATTTCAAATACTTATGGCTTCAAAATACATTTTAAAATACATTTAGCGATCTTAATAATGATAATGAAAAAATAAATTGACATAGATAATACATAGACTAAAAGCGCTAGAATCCAGAGCAAGATATGTTAATATTTATTTGTCGTTTTCATCGTTCGCGGTATTTATTCATGAATACGTGAGTTAATTGAGAATGGATGAAAAAGATTATCTTTAATATTTAATTAAATGAAGACAATATTAGCGAAACTCAATCGAAAATCTGGAGACAGAAAAATTAGAAAAAGATATTGGTTCCACTGGGGCTCAAACCCAGGGCCCTTTGCTTACATAGCAAGTGCTCTATCAACTCAGCTATGGAACCCATATCCAATTCGGTCACTTTTAATTGTATCATAGGTACTTCGACTAAGAATTACCAACATTATCTTCATTTTCTAAACGCACATATTGCGCATTATTGGTTGCTATCTTTATATATGATACTCAATTTGGGAACCTTTATTGGATAACCAACACCTCTGCCATAGGTCACCCCAAGTGGTTCGCTACGTTTGGTGATGGGGTGAGGTTTGTCTAGGTCTTGGAGGCGGATGACCAGGACACACTGAACCCCAGATTCCTACCCACCCATTTAAACCTTTTCCTTCCCAGAACTCTCCTCTCCTTCCTTTCCTTAAAAAACCCTCCACACAAAATCCCCAAAGATGACATAGGCCCTGGTTGAAATTATTTTCCTCAGGGCCTCCTGTGTGGAGCTCATGTAAAAAAAAAATGATTGCAAGATTCAACCCGAACTAAATGCTATCTAGATTTTTAATACGCGACATCGACATTTAATACATACAATTTGGGAGGCGTAATTAGGGTACCACCGACCCAGGAACCTTTATTGGATAACCAACACCTCTCCCATAGATCACCCCAAGTGGTTCGCTACGTTTGGTGATTTAGCAGGGGTTCATGGGGTGAGGTTTGTCTAGGTCTTAGAGGCGGATGATCAGGACACACCGAACCCCAGATTCCTACCCACCCCTTAAACCCTTTTCCCTCCAAGAAATCTCCTCTCCTTCCTTTCCTTAAAAAAAAACCTCCACACAGCATCCCCAAAGATGACATAGGCCCTGAGGGAAATTATTTTCCTCATGGCCTCCTGTGCGGAACTCATATAAAGAAAAAAAAATCTATTGACCTTTTCTGCAAGTCTAGGATGAATATTTTTATTTTTATTCACAAAGTTAAAAAAAAAAAAAAAAAATTTTTTTTTAAGGTAATCACAGTAGAGCGCACTTGAAGTGAAATAATATAAAACTGCGCACAAATGTCATATTACTATTATTATCTAACACCTGGGTCCTATACCTTTAGAAGTGGAGCGGAGGTGAGATGCATCTTCTGAGCAATATGATTGGTCAATTTTTGCAAGTCTCTGTTTCACTCTGCTCAGCTTTGCTTCTATGAAAACGCACTCTTATACCTATAATACACGACACCTTTTTTCAGCCCGATTCCAGCATTGAGACTAGACCATAGACAAAATTTTTCACTTTTCGCGATCGCTATTTTCATCTATATTTTCATATCTATGATTTCAATTGGCATCACAGCAAACAGCACATGAACCATATTGTGGCTGTGATGCCAACTAAAATCGCAGATATGAAAATAGCGATCGTGTAAAGCGAAAAATTTTGTCTTAGGTCTCTATACGGGAATCAGGCTTAAAAAATTTGTCGTGTATTGTAGGCTTTAGATAAGGGCACTTATGTCAATTTATTGCAACCAAAGGTTCTACCAAAACCAAATGTATTTTGTATTTGAAATAAAAAAAAATGGTTAAAATACTGTATTTTGTATTTCAAATACACGACTCGAAAGTATTTTGTATTTCGTATTTTAAATACATGCGAAAACGTATTTTGTAATTTGTATTTCAATTACAGCAAAGCATGTATTTTGCCCAGCCCTGGGTGTAGGTAATAGGGTCATAGAGCGGATTAACGAAGAATGGAGTGAAAGAAGAATATATGACGCGGATTAATCAAATACTTGAGCAGGTGTCCTAATTTAACAGTATTAGAGAACATAGAGAACCGTACAGCGAATTAAACAGTATTAGAGAACATAGTTCACAATACGAACTAAACGCAATATTGAATTTTGTTTCAACTGTCAAAAACTGAATTCCTTGTCGGCACAATTTTAATAGTGCAATACTTATTATATTCACATGCATGTAGGAATTTCGAACGACGGGTCCTCGGTTTAGGGCGTAGGTGAGATTTCTTGACACTCGAGCTTGCAGCGCCTCCTGGTGTTCACATTCCGGTGATCGGCGCCATAAGTATACCAATCCCATCAGCACCTTTTAACACGAAACCGAGGACTTTGAGAGAGTCCTCGGTTTAGGGTCTGTGTGTGATTTCCAGCATTAGCGGCGCCGCCCTGGTGGTCACACACCCGTACTAATGAAACACTAGCGAAATTAAACACAATATTTTTCACCGCGAAAATGAGGACTCTCTCCGATTGGCCCAAAATTTCGACAGTTGGCCAATGAGAATGCATAGATTATAGGTACATATTCAGTTTTTCGCATTTCGAATCCGAGGACGTCCTCGGATTCGTGTGAGTCCTCGGATTCTGGGTCTAAAGGCCTGTGAAGGTCCTCGAATAAAGGTGCATACCAACTCACCCTCACACATACAAACACTCTCACACACCCCTCTCCTTCAATAATTTACTAATTTAATTTAGGTATAATGTATTATTTATCTCACAAAAACATAAGCATATAACAGCGACATGTCATTGGTACCAATTATTGTATTAATTCTATAACTTTGTAACTATTTTCCATTATGTAATAATGTACTGTTTGTTTCTGCAAAATAAAAATAAATATAAAACACATACAAGTGTAAATAATATTTGATTTATAGTGAACATTCAAATGTTCCTTTCTTCATTATCTCAAAACATTGTACAAATTGCAAGTGCGCCCCACGGTTGAATTTGGCAGTCACCTCTGGTCTGGAGCTCCAAAGTACCTAAAAAAAACCCTTGACTCTGTGCAGAAATGGGCGGTCCATTTGATAGATTCTCCCATCTTAACAGATGGACTGCAATCTTTAGAGCATAGGCGTCAGGTGGGAATGCTGTCCTTGTTCTACCGGTATTACAATGGAAGATGCTCCGAGGAACTAGCGTCATTGATCCCCTCGGCACCGGTGCATAGTCAGGAAACATGCCAAACACGTGCCCAACATTTGTACACAGTTGACATTAGTCACATATGAGAACGGGTCGTTTCTATGACTCGTTATTGAGTTCAACGGCTCGGCTGTGGAACGATTTGCCGGCCTCTGTGTTTCCTCCCTCCTACAACATGGGTCTCTTCAAGACCCATGTTCACTCCTTCCTTTCCTCAAAAAGACCCTCCACACAGCATCTCCAAAGATGATATAGGCCCTGAGGGAAATTATTTTCCTCAGGGCCTCCTGTATGGAGTTAATGTAAAAAAAAAAACTATACAGCATATATTATAATATGTAAAAAAAAGGCAAGTGTAAATAATATTTGATTTTTGGGGAGCATTTGAATATTGCTTTCCTCTTTATCTCAAAACTTTGTATTCGGAGATGTCTTACTAATCAACTGGTCGAATGAATTTTTTTTATTACAATTGAAATTGCCGATAGGTCACCAGTGACCGTTCTAATATCGCCTGTGCTGGAATTTTTTGCGATGCAATGTTATATTATTATTGTTTAGGACATTGGAACTCGAGCAATTGGCAGTTTTGGACCCAGTCTCCTCTGGAAAGCTATCGACCATGAAGCAAAACATATATTACATTGAATCTCAGCTGAAGCAAGTCAATAATGTTTTGGATGACCAGTGGGACATGTTCCAAGGAGAATGCAAGAAACGGATGAAGTAAGTAGTAATTATTCTTAGTTGCAACGGCTGCGGGGCCTTTTTCATACAAAACATATTACATTGAATCTCAGCTGAAGCAAGTCAATAATGTTTTGGATGACCAGTGGGACATGTTCCAAGGAGAATGCAAGAAACGGATGAAGTAAGTAGTAATTATTCTTAGTTGCAACGGCTGCGGGGCCTTTTTCATACAAAACATATTACATTGAATCTCAGCTGAAGCAAGTCAATAATGTTTTGGATGACCAGTGGGACATGTTCCAAGGAGAATGCAAGAAACGGATGAAGTAAGTAGTAATTATTCTTAGTTGCAACGGCTGCGGGGCCTTTTTCATACAAAACATATTACATTGAATCTCAGCTGAAGCAAGTCAATAATGTTTTGGATGACCAGTGGGACATGTTCCAAGGAGAATGCAAGAAACGGATGAAGTAAGTAGTAATTATTCTTAGTTGCAACGGCTGCGGGGCCTTTTTCATACAAAACATATTACATTGAATCTCAGCTGAAGCAAGTCAATAATGTTTTGGATGACCAGTGGGACATGTTCCAAGGAGAATGCAAGAAACGGATGAAGTAAGTAGTAATTATTCTTAGTTGCAACGGCTGCGGGGCCTTTTTCATACAAAACATATTACATTGAATCTCAGCTGAAGCAAGTAGGGGAGGGGGAGGGGAGGAGGGATGGTGGAGAAGGTGGAGTGGGAACCCCCCTAATACCATGCGAGCAAAGCCGCAGTAAAAAGCTAGTAAATATATATAATAAGTTGATAGGTTTAATTCCTTTTTATTAATTTCTAAATAAAACACTTGTGTTGCAAAGTTTTTTTTAACTAAGAAACAACATTTATGTTTATTAATATCACTTTGAATGGTTTTTTTTCTAACAATCAAATAATAGAATAACAAAACAAATGACAATCGATGATTGCATTCTAATTGACATTATAGGATTCAAATTTAAAGGGAATATATTTCCTTTACATCTCCCCCCCCGCGGGAAAGAAAATTATTGCAAAATTTTTCATTCATCTTCGATATCCTCTTCATGGTTCATCAATGTAGGTGCTGGAATTAATTTCGAGATGTGGAAAAAATTTGACTCTAATTTTTTTCGACCAGTATTTATCTTGTAAATTGAGTTTGATAATTTTTCTATGATTTTGTAGGGTCCGATTCTCAATTCGTCGAGCTTCTTCCTGTTAAGTTTGTTTCCATTCTCCACAAAAACAGTATCACCAACTTTGAAGTTAATATGTCTCCTGGTTTTATCGTAAATCATCTTGTTGTAATTATGTGACTTTATAGTATTTTCCAGAGCTTTTTTTCTGTCTTGAATCAAATCGATGTCAGTCTTCTTAAGTTTTAACTCATTTGGCAAAATCGTAACATCTGTGCCGTTAAGTAGGTACTGAGGCGCATAACCAGTGACAGTGTGCTCCGTTTCATTATAGTTTTTTACACAATTACGGGCTATAGTTGTCCAAGCCACTTTTAAGTCATTTTCGTTGATTTTGCATCTAATTTTATTGACTAGCGTTTGATTTAATCTTTCATTTAATCCATTTGAGAAAGGCGAGTTTACTGCAGTAAAAATGATTGGAATATTTTTTTCATCCAAAAATTTTTTGAATTCTCTAGAATTAAGACCCGGATATTGGTCTGATAGTATCATGCCAATGTCATTAGTTTCTGTGGAGTTTAAGAGTTTGATGAAATCGTTGGTATTTTGAGTTTTTGACGTCAAAATATATGCAAACCTCGTGAAATGATCTGATAGCAGGTGCAAGTATCTCTTTGTTGACCGTGAACTCCCAAAACCACCTATCGTATCAATAGAACATATTTCAAAAGGTTTTGTTGCGGGACCCAAGTAGGACATCAATCCATATTTATTTTGACCTCTTGATTTGTTCTTTAAACATACTGCACAACTTTCGCAAGTTCTCTTTATATTGTTTGTCATGTTTTCTGATGTGTACCATGAGCTTATCATTTTTTGCATTTGATTAATTCCTATGTGACCTAGGTCTGTGTGAACATTTTTGATAAAATCTATGCTGAATTTTTCTGATAGAATTATTTTTTCTTTTTTTTTTACTTTCTTGTAATAAACATTATTCTTCGATATCAATTTATCTTTTCTGCACTGTATCTTCTCATTTTTGACCTGATCTTTTAAGATATCTTCTAATTTTATTAAGTTGACAACTTTTAATTGCTCATCTTGGTTCTCATCTGGTTCTAAGACTGGGTTTCTGCTTAGACAATCAGCTTCAATATTGTACTTTCCTGGAGAATATTTAATTTGAAAATCATATTGGGATAAGTAATATGTTAAGTCACCCAGCTCTTCATCGGTTCTAGATTTGATATTCACATTTTCCAGCGGTTTGTGATCTGAATAAACTGTAAATGGTTTACCTATCAACCAGTATTGCCAGTATCTCACTGCCTCTTTTATAGCTAAGCATTCTAAGTAAATTGCTTTTTTCTTTTTCTGTGCGCTGTTTAATTTTTTCGAAAAGTAAGCAACATGTTTTTCTTTTCCATCAGATTGTGTCTGTTTTAAAATAGCTCCAACACCCTCTCTAGAGAAGCATCTGTATATATATTAATTGGTAAATCTTGATCAAAAATTTCCAAGATCGGTTGTGAGCATATTAGGTTTTTCATCGTTTCAAAACCATTTTGGCATTTATCAGTCCAAATAAACTTTTGATTTTTCCTTAATAAATTATGCAAAGGATCTAGTATTATTGCACTCTTCGGAATGTACTCATGATAAAAGTTGATTTTTCCTAGAAATTGTCGCACATTCTTTTGTGTTTTTGGAATAGGAAAATTCTTTATTGAAATCAAATTATCCTTTACTGGCAGCAAAAGAGTAACAGCAGGTGGCAGTTTGTGGATTATTTACCCATTCCATTTTTTTAAACGACTTCAAAAAGGAGGAGGTTCTCAATTCGACTGTATTTAAAAAAAAAAAATTATGTTTGTTACCTCAGGACTTTCGACTGGGTGAAGCGATATTGATGATTCTTTTTTTATTTGAAAGTTGGTGCTTCCCGTGTGGCCCCATTTCAAATTGGTCTGGTTCTTACAATGACATCCATGAGAAAACCATATAAGTCTTAAATTTGCGTTAAGTATATGCGCGATGTACAGTATGGTAGAATATGAAATGGACGAATAACTCAATATCACGCCTACCAATTTCGATAATTCTTTTTTTATTGGAAAGGACGTACTTCAAGGGTAGGTTGATGAGAGTTTGGTTGGGTTCTGATAATGGGTTCCATGACAAAGTAACGGAACTCTTCAATTCTTAGGAGCAAATTAACGATACTCGGCTGAATATTTTATAGGCTGATACGTTTTTAGATTTTCACGCCCAAAAGTATTTTCGTTATTTGTTTTTGGGATGTTATGCCATGTTGCGCTACCTCCTTCTTTATCCAATGTTCTGGACAGCGTTGCAGTGTCCATCATCAGGGCAGATTCGGCAGAACCGGTAGATATAGGCTATCCGGATCTTTGAGTCACCTACCGTAACGTCATTATGGTCAAGTAATGTCTGTCTCATACGAGTAGCACGTTACAAACTGGCTGACACCGACTCCAAAAATAACAATCGTACCTACATATTGATTAGTAGAAAAAGTAAGTTGATTATTAAGTTGTAGAAGAATACGAAATTATTTTTTTTACTTTTTAGTGCATTTTTTGAAGTCGTTTTTTTGTTGTTAAATTTTTTGTTCATATATCAAACTAGCTTTCCGATTATTAATAATGTTCAATAATTTCCAACTGCTCTAAAATATTGAGTTACGGCGTTTATTTTATGTTTGTACCGAAGTTGGCTTATTATTATCAAAATGTGAGTAATTTTGTTTGTAACAATTTATTATTATGTTATTAATAAAAAATACGCTTCATAAAAATGAAGTTGAACAGCCTTTAATTTCATATTATATTGGACCTTGGACCTTTGTAAGACTTTGTTTCGAAAACGGACACTTACAGGTTCATGTGTTTCAAAAACGGACAATTGCTGTTTTTAGTATCAAAAGCGAATATAGGCATTTTTAAATTTAAAAATAAAATAGTTAGAGTATTAAATTATAGAATGTATCTATGACTTCTGATTCTTTATGCGCAAGGATTGTGTAGGTAGAAAAAATTTTCAGATATTTCATAACGGCATAATCGAAACAAAAAACTCACTCTATTGAAAAATAATCCAAATGGCTTATGTCCCATTTTTATACTGAGCTCCCCATTTAGTTATATAGGTTTACAAAATCTGGAGATATAGTTTTTTGAAAAAAATAAATAAACTATTTTTTTCGCTCTCCTAACAATTAATATTTTGTCCTTTACAGTATTTCAAATTTCCATGTATATTTCGTGATTTATTAGAGGGCCTCCGTGTTCGAACGGAATATGTAATAAATTTCCGGCAAATTTCAGAGTGGAAGATACTCTCTGTATTGCCTGATGAAAGGCCACCATTCAGAATCAAAGCTTTGCTTGAAATGGGTTTAGTCGTGTTTGGTGACCAGATCTAAATAGCCAACTTCTCAACCTTTCTCTACTCTCTTCCTTCCCTTCCCCACTCTCTTCAGCCACACAACGTACCCAAATTGGGAATGTCTTAGTCCTATTGGCTCCAGACGGTTTGGACCAGTCGGAACTCTCGTAAGAAAAAACAGTAATAAGTACAATAATTGCAATTTCTTTGAATGTTTCCAGGGCATTTCAAGGACTGAATGACGGTGACTCAATGAAATTGCCGACCCTGGACAAGGTGTACCAACCTCTGGTCAGGCAGCACGACATCCTGGCGCGACAGGAGAGCACCATCAGGGCCCTGCAAAAGTTGGCCGAGTCGGTCAAACCACAAATGCTCAGCAGTCAAATTGGCAGGTCTTTGACCAATGCTTACAAAGACAGGTCAGAAAATTTCCATCCAATTCATTTTTTACTCAAATCATTAAATTTCATTCAATTTATAAAATTTCATTCAATTCATTAAATTTAATTCATTTCATTAAATTTCATTCAATGCATTAAAGTTCATTAATTTCATTAAATTTCATTCAATTCATTAAATTTCACGTTACTCTGAAGGAAGTGCACACCTTCTTTGGACTGCATCATCGGCTTGCATATCTGTAAAAAGTTTTTGTTACCATTTGTGGCAGTTGTTGCACTTAGACATGAATAAGTTGGTTGACAATCTTCTGGGACAATTTAAGCAACCATTCTGCAGAAAACTACAGTTGTAGATGTTAGATCAATCTATCTTGATATTAATCTAAATCATGGACTAAAAGAATCTAAAGATTTCCCTCTAACAATGCTTTATGGCATTTTTTGCCATACAATATAATATAAAATAATTTTTAATAAAAGCATATAGAAGGAATTGGTTCACGTACCCACTCACTAAATGGGTTACGTACCAAGTTCAATTCTTGGTCACATCCAAATCTTTTTCTTTTCATACTCATAAGCTTGATAGCTGAAAGACGAGTTGTTATCTAGCCTCCTACATAGTTAAGTAAATTCTAAAGTAAAATCCATGCTAATTTGTACAGCGCTCTTGAGGCGATTTTTCACAAAAACAGCGCTATATAAGTTGTCCAAATTTATTATTATTATACTCATACATAGATAGGGCTGTCTGTTTCAAGCCAGCTGGGGTAAATGAAATTGCTGAAATAAAATTTCACCAAAATACTTTTTTCAATAATTTTATCCGCCTGTTTTACGTCATATTTAACGTTTTCTTTCACATTCCGAAAACTGATAGTTACTCTAGAGCAGTGGTTCCCAACCTTTTTCTGACCCGGGACCACTTTTACATTTATTTTTTCGATAGGGACCACAAGCAGTGCCACCCGACCGAGTTTCAACCCCAAGACCACAATTCTCTAGCCCCCCCAGGATGGACCAATTTTTTTGCTGAAATTTGTGGCATCCGGGGATAGGGTAGGACGGGTTCTAGCAGAATATTTACCTTAACGGAGAGAGCGGAATGGGAAAGGGTGGGACGGGTTCTAGCAGAATATTTACCGTAACGGAGGGAGCGGAATGGGAAAGGGTGGGACGGGTTCTAGCAGAATATTTACCGTAACGGAGGGAGCGGATTACAACTAATGGAACGTTAATTATATTTTTTCTATTTAATATTGTATGTATTAAAACGTTAACGGGTTACCACTTATCTTAGTTACTTATCTTAGTTACTTATCTTAGGGGTCGTCCATTAATCACGTGATGTTTTTTAGCAACTTTTTAACCCCCCCCCCCCGTGGTGATATGTGGTGAGGTTTTAGACTACCCCCCCCCCCCCCCCCCAAAATCACGTGTAATTTTTTAGTATTTTGAAATTTTCGCAATATTATCACGAAAAATAAATACACGTGATATCTCATTACACCCCCCCGGTGTTATTTCGTGATTTTTTCCGACCCCCCCCCCCCCCCCTCCCCCCCTTTCGAGCCCCACGTGGTGGACGACCCCTTATATTAGTTAATTATTTGTGTGAGTATTTTTTAACAAAGCTGTCAGATTCTACAATGACACAAAACAAAATACAGCAGGATATTTTGACAGTTGTTGTAGTTTTCAAATTTAATTTTTATTGTGACCGCACCAAACAATAAAGTGGTGCATTTTTTCCAATAATTTATTCTGCGTTTTAGACTGGCCACACTAATAACTTTTACTTTAGCAAAAGTACACTGAAATGGCGCATGGTCCTATTTAACATTGTTGTTTCTTTAGCTCATGATTTAGCTTTCTGTTGAAACAGACGGCCCATAACATTGTAATATTCATTTGAGTTATTTTTATTTTGAAAATATTATTCTTTCATTTGAATATTCTTTGCTTTACCTTTTTTTCATTTTCAGTCACCCTCTTTCAGCATTGACAAAAAACCTCTTGAAAATGAGTCTACAGCCAATAGATGTCCTCGACGCAAAGCATAAAGCAATTTGTGAAAGAGAAGCTAAACATACTTCCAAGAAACAGAATGCTCTCAGAGAATTGCTGGTGAACCATCACACGGTCAGAATAAAACCTACTAAAGTAGAACAATCCACTAGAATTCAGTCTTTCTTCGATCGTAACTCTTTAAGTTCGTTCGAACCGGAGCCTAAAAAAGAGATTGAAAATATTCCTGTGAACAATATTTTAAAAGAGCCAGTTAAGAGTGCTGTTCCAGAAACAGGTGCTTCAAAACTTTCAACACTCAATTCGAAAATGATGGAGGCCATTCTCAGACCGACTCCTCAATTTTCTGACAACAATCAGCCATTGATAAATCTGAACAAATTTGTTTCAAATATACCCGAAAGAGCTAAGCCGAATACTCCCGCTGTCCCCACCAGCACTGCAGCATCTAAATCTACATATTCTGATAAAATCGTAAATCAATCGCCATTGGTGACTGCTCTTCTGCAAAACAAAAGTAAGTTTTTTTTTTAAATTTTGTTGCTCATGTAATGTCATTCAATTTATTTATTTTAATGTTTGGTCCTTTCCCACGTGCTGCCTGAATAAATTAACTCTGTCAACTAGAGTATGCCAAGCTAATTCTGAGTTTTTTTTTAATATTTGTCAATTTATAGCTTTCCGCTTGCCCTTAAGGGCTTCGTTTATCGGAAACACGTACGTACTTATAAATATTTGAATCCTGAAGTTCTCCATTACATAATAAACACCTACAGAATACCAGGTGATACTTAAAGTAATTCATAATCTTCTCTTTCATAGATGATGCGATTTTAATTATTTTACTGGAAAACGCTTTTTACAAGTTGTTCTTTATTAAGTTGAATTAATTGTTTGCACCTGACAAATACGAATAAATAGTTTTGCCTTTAAAAAACTCTAATATTTCAAGAAAGCTAACAAATACAATATTCGTTAGCCTTTCTTAAAAGATTTGAGTTTGTTTATGGACATAATTATTTATTCATATTTATATTGCATATGTATGGGCGAAATCAATTCATATCTTAAACTGTTAAAGCATACGTGGAGGGACCCAAAAGAAATGAGAATTTCTTTATAACTTTTTTATTTTTCAATATTTTTACCCCAAAATTTGGTCACCTTTAAAGGGTTCACCATTAGAGTGTATGCACTTGTCCAACCTTTTTTTTCCACTGTTCAAAAAAATTTTGAAACCCACTGATTGGAATGTCCTTTATGGCCTCCAGCGATTTTTGTTTCACTTCTTCAACAGTATGAAAACATTTCCCTTTCAAGTTCCTTTTCATCCTAGGAAGCAGAAAGGAGTCACAGGAAGACAGGTCAGTGATTAGGGCGGGTGAACAATTTGGGTCATTCCATGCTTGCTTAACCTCTAATGGGCCGGAGACGTGCCGGCGCGCGCGTCGTATGCGCATGCGCGAGTTAATAATTCGAAAATTTGAATAAAATATTCTACCAAAAACTTTTGGTATGCGATTTTGGCCCTTCTATGTACAGAATTTGTATGAAGAACACGGTCAGAATCGCTTGCGCTAACATAGATGATATAGCCACTAGTTTCAATCGCCTTGCAACCCCAGAATATTTTTAAAACGATTTCGTCTGTAACATTGACCTGTCAGATTTTGCCGCGAATTTAACCGTCGGAATTAATGCGTGTTCCGCGACTAAAACATCGTAAAACCTATTAATTTACGTAATTAATGCAAGTAATGTTGTTTTGGTACATAGTTTATTGTTCTAGGAACGTGTTTCAGTCAATGAAATATACGATAGCTCAAAATTAATCAACAAAACATTCAATTCAAAATTCAAAGTGGTGCTTTTTAGTGAATTTTCGTGAAATATCATGGCCACTCAGAGGTTAAAGACTGTTTCACAGACAACGCGGTGTAAGCAGGTTCATTGTCCTGTTTGAAGAACCAGTCCCCTGTGCGCCAAGGATTCGACCTTTTTCAACCATGCTCTCTTGCAACCTCTTTAGTACCTCCATGTAGAACTGTCAGTTAACTGTTTGGCCTGGAGGAACAAACTCTGTGTGCACAACATCTCTGAAAAAAACCAATGAGCATCGTCTTGATGTTCGATTTCACCTGACTTTTTTTCTGAAGAGGAGAGAGAGCACTCTTCCATTGGCTTGACTGTTGCTTGGTTTCGGGATTGTACCCATAACACCATGACTCATCACTCATCACCAATCATCACCTTGAAAAAAAATTTGGGTCCTCTTCCAGCTGATTTTCAATTCGTGGCAGGCTTGAAGGCGATCCTCAGGCTCTGATCCTCAGAGACGAGACTTTCGCATTTTCGCCAAAAGAAGAAATTTTGATTTACTTAAAATTAAACTTTGGACGAATGCGTAGACCCACACTGACGTGGCTTCGTACACTAACTGAGAAAGAGTTTCTGTACAACAGCCAACCACACAAAACCCGCTCCCCCTCCACTTCTCCCCTCTACCGACCGATTCTCATTTCTTTTGGGTCCCCCTACGTCGCTTATAAAAATCGTTTTGCCCTAAAATAATTAAACTCACCATCTATGAAAGAGAAGATGATTATGAATTCTTTTAACCCCTCCGAATTTTCGAGAATATTAGCTTTTGGTGTCTTAAACGAAATGACATTTTACGAAAACTTTGTATTATTACCGCTTCACAATTAAAGCTCTATAAATGAAACATTTCTGAACGTAGCCGAATAGTAAAAACTGTTTTAGACAGGTTACAAAATAAGCTTTCGAATTATTATATTACAAATAAATATTAACATTTGTAAATATTAAAATTTAGAATGCAAACATTAAAAAAATGTGAAAATGACTCACGTGATGTTTTTATGTGAAAACGGTACTAAAATCACAGATTATGTAAACAACAATACGTATTCTATTGTATAAATGTGTAATAAACACTTTTGTCACCTCACTTTTTTATCATTTCATATAAAAATATTTAATAGAAATTAACAATGTCGGGCGCCCGTAGGAAATTCGGCGGTATAAATTATGTGTCAGACTGCGCGTCTGACAGAATGTTCTTTTTATGTATTTCTATGGACAACTTGAATAGAGATGTGCAGCATGATTCACTATCGACCTTTCACTTTTTATTTTACGGATGTAACTAAAACAATAACGGAGTTATAACGGTTTCTATGGAGACACACGCGCTGACGTGTAAACACGCTTATTGTACTTGACTGCTGTCGTATTTTTAACGCATATATCTGCTTACGTTGCTGACCGGTTAAGTATCACCTTAAGCTGTCCGCCATCGTTCACTAAAACAAACAAAAAGATAATACGGTTATACACACATCTCATAATACGTCTATGGGTCTTAACAACCATTCTCCAACATTTTTCACATTTTAGATTAAAAAATATGACTATATTGTACTGGGTTTAATTTTCCACTGCATTTAAACGATTTTCAACTAATATTCTTTTTTCTCGTGGAATATTGTTGATTACTGCAAAACACAATGGAACATTTTTCACTTTTCTTGTAAATCCTATTTGATGTTTAATATGAAGTACCTGCTAGGGTTGCCGACCAAAAATACCAATATTTCATACTTTGGACAGAAATTTATAAACCATCAATATGGCGGTCATCCCATACAAAAGAAAATTTTCGTTTCACATAATTGTAATTTTAAATGCAGTATTTTCCATTCCTCCCGAATGCAAATAGTTGTCTTTTACAGTAATTAAGTTGAATCAAAGTGTTTTTTTTTTTTTAAATATATGTATTAGGCGTGGCCAGCTGTTCTAAAAATGTACCCCTTTCCTTTCCAACTGGATGATGACCTGACTTGTATATTGATTCGTTGTCAGACTTCTTTAGTTTATTGATGGATTCCTCCTTTTATCCTGATGTCCATGAATCTTGGGTACGCAGCTATTGTTAGTAGATACAGCTTCATTTGACATCATCATGTTTTGAGCAATCTTAAAAGCTCACATTGTGAGAAGTGATTTTATTAAGAAATCTTGAAAATAATAATTTTCTCTTTGTTTTCTTCTAAAGAATTTATATCTTTCCATCATTTTATGTTTCTTAGGCACGAAATTATCTTATTTTTTTTAAATTTGTCCGCATCTTTCCATATATTCAAAATTTCAATTGATTTTCACCCATTGAAAAAAACAACACAAACTTTTTTAATCTGGTGCCGTTTCTTGATTTGTTACTTGTAGAAATAACTCGAATTTTTATAATCCATTTCAACCAATTGTTAGATGTTTCTAATAAAAATCGTTTGCAGACGGGCTTTTAGACTCACCATTTTATTGTCTCTTTGTAATTCTTTGCTTTTTTTTGTACAATATTGTTTTTTACTTGTCTCCTTTTGTTATGTATCTAATTTTGTTATACATATTCAATTTCTGACAACCGCTTCATGTTTAATCTTTTTAATAAAACACTAATTTATTTTAGTATGGTTTATTCACATGTTCACTAGTTGACATTTTTCCAGAAATGACCATGTATTCACAACATTTTTGAATTAATCAAAATTTTATTTTTTAGCTCCGCAACAAAGTGCCAAACCTGAAAATGTGAAAACAAATGTGAGTGCTGTCATTGCTCCGTCAACTGCAGCCAATGTTTCCACTTCTGTTGTCAACAATCAGAAAAGTAGTACTTTTATGGGACAGCCGATATGCTCGCCTACACCAAGATCCACAGGTTATTTCTAATTCTTTCATTACACTATTAGATTTTAAAGTACATACTTGCATATTTTGGTATCTGATCCTTACAACCTTTTTTTGTTTTGTTTGTAGGTTCTATATTTGGGACAGCCACTTCTCCACAAGTTCCATTTGGTTCTTCAACTGGCAATTCCGTTTTCTCATTACCAAAACAAACAACTTCCTCTTCAGCCACTAATGCAACGTCTTCGGAAAGCTCTGCGTTCAAATCTTTTGCCCCACCACCAGCTTCTAAAGAAACATCAATATTTTCGACGCCTAAACCTCAAACCACTACTCCGTCGAGCCAAGGAGGTGTTCGAAATGAAGTTCCATCGCCAACTCAAGAAAGCGAGAAATCTGGAAGTAGCTTGACAATAGGTTCATTAACTATTTCTAAAGTTCCCAGTGCATCAACACCCATTTCTGTTCCAAGTCCCGCTGCAGTTACATTTACCGGAAGTATTAGTTCTGTTTCTGGAAATCCACCTACTACAGGATCTATATTTTCCCCAACCTCTGTTCCTGCCATCAGCACACCTTCTGCAGCTCCCGCTGTGACCACTTCAGCTCCCCCACCCAGTTTTACACTTTCTAACGCTATTCTGACATCATCGGAAGCTGCCGATTCCCTTTTTACCCAAAGCTCTCCATCCACTGCTTCTCTTCCTTTTGGAACACAAAGCACATCAATATTTGGATCCACAGGTTCCAGTAGTGCAAAATCAATATTTGGTGGAACTAGTGTATCTACAACAGCCGCTCCGGCTGTGAGTGTATCAGTTTCTTCACCAAGTGTGGATACTGCTGCGAAACCGGCTCCTCAAGCTAGTGCAGTCACCACCACTCTGGTCATAACCACACCAATAAGCAGTCCACCGGCAGCTTCCAGTATCTTTGGATCTGTTAGCAATTCACCAACCCCGGCTTCTGTATTTAGCCAATCTCCGCCTCCACAGTCTGTATTTGGTGGTACAGGTGCCACACCAGGTTCTGTGTTTGGGACCGCTGCATCCACGACTACAAGTTCAATGTTTGGAGGAACCGTCACCTCAACACCAGGCTTCGGGAGTACTCCTCAGGCTCAACCGTCCGCAGCCAACTCTCTGTTTGCTTCTGCCAATGCAAACATCACACCGGGGGGATCGATGTTTGATGCTCTGAGCGTATCACCAACCTCAAGTCCGTCCAGTATATTTGGAAGTGTTTCGACGGATACAAATGCTTCGTCAATATTTGGCGCAGCGAATGCCGCTGTCCCTTCAACCATCGCCTCGCTGTTTGGTAATGCGAGTATTGCTACCACGAGTGCTCCTTTTGGCAGTCCCTCTAACACGGGAGGTTCTGTGTTTGGAGGAGGAGCTGGTTTTGGATCTCCTTCTGCATTCGGCCAGTCTGGGGGATCTGTGTTCGGTGGCGGAGGTTCAGCTTTCGGCCAGCCTCAGACCAACGCATTTGGAGGTGGCGTTGGATTTGGAGGTTTTGGTTAGTATTAATTTCTTTTTGTTTAATCTTAAAACAAACTATCTTGTCTGAACTTATTGAACTCAATATTATTAAACAAATTGCAATCAATAATGGTTATAATTCCAATGTAATTGAAAAAATTCTTAATAAAAAATACAAGAATAATTTCCTTAGATCATACATCTACCCTGTACAAAAGGATAAAGAAGGGAAAAAATGGAGGAAAATGATGTATTTTAATAATAAAATTTCTAATTCAATAAAAAAGAATGTACCTAATGAAATTATTCCTGTATTTTATGCAAACAATAGACTTAAAAATTACATAGTAAATAATAAAGATAGAGATTCAAAATGAAAAAATCTGGAATTTATAAATTGAAATGTAATGATTGTGATTTCTTTTATATAGGTATAACTTCGAGAAACTTTGAAATAAGGATTAAAGAACATATGAAAGCTTTAAATAATAATAGTTTCTCGGAGTTTGCCAACCATTTAATAGAAACTAGTCATACCTTTAATTTTAACAGTGGGATAGAATTAATACATTGTAATGTCAATGGCATTCAGTTGGATAAATTAGAAATTTTAGAGATTAGGAAGAGTGTTAACCCCTCCGAATTTTCGAGAATATTAGCTTTTGGTGTCTTAAACGAAATGACATTTTACGAAAACTTTTAGTTATAACCGCTTCACAATTAAAGCTCTATAAATGAAACATTTCTGAACGTAGCCGAATAGTAAAAACTGTTTTAGACAGGTTACAAAATAAGCTTTCGAATAATAATTCGTAATATATATTAATATATATTACAAATAAATATTAATATTTGTAAATATTAAAATTTAGAATGCAAACATTAAAAAAATGTGAAAATGACTCACGTGATGTTTTTATGCGAAAACGGTACTAAAATCACAGATTATGTAAACAACAATACTTATTCTGTTGTATAAACTTTTGTCACCTCACTTTTTTATCATTTCATATAAAAATATTTAATAGAAATTAACAATGTCGGGCGCCCGTAGAAAATTTGGCGGGATAAATTATGTGTCAGACTGCGCGTCTGACAGAATGTTCTTTTTATGTATTTCTATGGACAACTTGAATAGAGATGTGCAGCATGATTCACTATCGACCTTTCACTTTTTATTTTACGGATGTAACTAAAACAATAATGGAATTATAACGGTTTCTATGGAGACACACGCGCTGACGTGTAAACACGCTTATTGTACTTGACTGCTGTCGTATTTTTAACGCATATATCTGCTTACGTTGCGGAGGGGTTAATGCAAATTTAAATATTATTAATAATCAAATATTGTTTTTAAATGACCCATTATTAAATCTGTTCCCCTTTTAAATTTTTAATTGTTCCCTTGTCTCCTACACATTATTTTCTTTCAAATTTTATTATTGTTTATGTCTATTATTTTTCTCTATTACCTATGTATGTCTATTTTTTAAATTAGTTCTGTCAAAACCCTGAAGAAGTCAGCTTTGCTGATGAAATATGTCGGTTTTTGTAAATAATTAAGTGGTTAATACAAAGTTTTAACTATTAATTTGTATCTTGTCTTATTTTTGAAAAGTTTCTTGTATATTTCAAAAACACATTTTTCATTATGTAAATAATTTAGCGACCTGAAAAAAGTTGATCTAGAGATTCCAGGCAGACAAAGGTGTGCAAATTCCATCCACGATGCTAGAACTAACTTTCGAGAGTTTTTGCTGCTTCAGATATTGCGCAAACAATTTTTTTGTAAAGAAGGTTGAAGTTATTTATAGGACACTAGGTGAAGTTCAAATGCTTAAAAAGGAGTACACAGTATTCAAATATTTATTTATTTATTTTAACGCCATAAAATGGCTATTACATCCTGTGATACATGATACACAGTGGTATAAATAGTGGTTATACATAGGTTATGATTATAACAAACAAAAAAGAATATGAGCTCATACAAAATACACATTTTTATGCAGAATAAACATAAGTAAATAATTAGAAAAAATCTCAACATCAAGTATAATATACCTACTTTACTTTTATTTGTACGTATTGTTGGATTCTAGGAATTGGCTAAAATGGACTAACTTAGTAATGATATTATTGTTACCTTCAGTTGAAATGACTGAAGTTTAAAATTACTACAGGTACTGCTAATTAGTTCAGCTTTTCAGGGCTGCCAGTTAGAGAATCAATAATAAATCTTTGGTTTAAAAATAATAATTTTGAAAAAAAAATTATACATTATTAGCTATCACTTAACTAGTCTGTCTGATAGTTAATATAAATGAAGCAAGCAGTTTGGAATCTATATTAGAGTATGATATAGACGCCGTGCAGACGAACACTATTATACCTAGCATTAATTATTGTCATTGAGGTATGATATTATAGCCTTCTTATAACTATATTCGGTGCAGTTGAACACATCTACTACTTTTGAGAAAGCATTGCCAACAGCATGCAATCTAGGTATAAGCGAGTATCTAAATGACTCAGTCCTGATATTTTTGTTGCAATTAAAAAGAATTTTGGATCGAGTAGTCCTAGTAGGTATGTGGAAGGTAATTAGGTTTAATAAATCAGGACTGTCTATAATACCATTAACAATTTTAAAAATAAAAGTCAAGTCGGAAATAAGTCTTCTATCTGAAAGTTTGAGTAAGTTTAATTCTTTCATTAAGTGATTGTAATTTATTGATTCTATTGGTAGACCAAGTTTATAGTTAATGAATCTTAAGAATTTATGCTGAATTTTTTCTATGGAATCGGAGTGGATTTTGAAGTGAGGGGACCAAATAGAAGAATTATATTCGACTTGACTTCGAACTAGAGAGGAATATAGGATTTTTAATGTTGAAATATTTTGAAAGTCTCTGCCATTTCGAAGAATGAAACCTAGCATTTTTAATCCTTTATTGGTTACTGTAGTTATATGTGGAAGAAAGTTAAATTTGGAATCAAAAATAATGCCAAGATCATTAATCTCATTGACAGAGGTGAGGGAAACATTATTAATTTTATATTGATAGTTAAGGGGTTGATTTGTTCTGAAAAACCTTATTATCTTATTGGCAGGTTATGTGCTGGAAATGTTTTTTTTTTATTTAAAAAAAGATTAAAATTTACTAGTTGAAGTCCGCGGCATTGCCTGGGCTTTACACGCTTTATCTTCCTCTTGTTTTGAAGGTTAAGTGTGCAAAATTTCATCAGTCAATAAAACTGTAGATTTGTATAAAAATCAAATCGAAGCTGCCTGCCATGGATACTCTTCTTTCATAAATAGAAGATTCAAGAAGGCATGCAAAAGTGGTGCAATGCAGTATGTATAACAATTTAAAATATGTACTATTCTGTCAGGTGCCACATCACCTCCCGCCAGCAATATATTTGGTCAGGCGCCCGTTCAAACAGGGGGGAGCATGTTCGGCAGCCCCGCCAGCCCCGTGTCGCAGGGCTCCCTGTTTGGGGGGGGCTCCATCCAGCAGGGGCAGTCCATGTTTGGGACCCCGAGTCCCGCCAGCCCGCAGCAGGGTGGTTCCATATTTGGATCGCCAACCGGTCAATGTAAGTTATAATATGTATTATTTTCCCATTTTTTAATAACTGTATTTATTTAGTTTTTTTCTCGCATACAATGTCGTGTATCTATACACAATATTTTTGAAAATGTGCCATGACAAAAGAATTCATCCCCTTATTCTAGAACTAATCTAATTATACAACATTAGTTACTGCCTGGCTGTATCCAAGTTTCATTGCTCTTTTTTTAAATCTCCTTATTGATATTTTCGCTTCAAAGGCAAATAAATAGGACTGTAAGCACCGGTTTTTTTCACCCAAGACAACTCAAGTCAGTCCAAAGAAACCTTCCTAAAGAAGCAACAATATGTAGTCAACAATAGTAATCAACTCTTACGTAGTCTCACGGCTCGATTACTGTAACGGCATCTACGCTAGCCTTCCAAAATATCAAACTGACAAACTTCAATCCGTGTTTAATGCAGCGGCACGACTCATAACCGGAGTCTCTAAATATTCACACATTTCAAAACACCTTTGTAACCTTCACTGGCTCAAGTGCCCTGAAAGAATCCAGTGCAAATTGTGCTGGATGGTGTTTAAATCAATCAATGAAATGGCCCCGTCTTACATCTCTGAACTATGTGTCCCAGAAAAAAATGGTCCGAGGCAGTCAACCCTTAGATCAGCAACATCATCAGCTATAGGCAGACTAATGGAGCCTAAATGCAAGCCAAATACTAAATTTGGAGATCGGAGTGTCTGGGCCGAAGGCTTGGAATAGACTCCCTCCGGAACTTAGATGCATAACAAGCCCAACAGAATTTAGGTCCATATTAAAAACCTACCTTTTTGGGCTCTCATACCCTTAAATAAAAATACCTATCTAAGAGTATCATAAAATTTTGCTTTTGTTTTCAAAATACGCTCATTACAGAACATATTATATATTATATTACCAATTATATCCTCTGCGTGCGAACTGTGCCTTAATTTTTCTAAATAAACAATAACAGTGTTAATCTCTAGTGACCTTCCAGGTAGGTATGGTCCTGTATATATTTTCTGCCTGTACAGTACATTTTTACCACAGCATCGCGTTCATTTGTCAAATCATTGCACATATAGTTTTGTATCGGTGATCGATGAACCGGTGGATGCAATTTTAGCTATAAGTTGTTGTCTAGTTTGTAGTTCGAAGTAACATTGTAGGAATGTATTATAAATTTGTACAGCGCCCTTTAGGTGATTTTTCACAAAAACGACGCTATACAAGTTATCCAAATATTATTATTGATAGTTTTTATTTTCGCCCCTTATTTTATTGATTTTGATATGCACTCCGTGGGCGGGTGCCTTTATGTCTTAGAATAATATTAATATTGTTAATTTGTTTTCTTTTTAGCTTCCATCTTCGGAGGTGCAGCGACTTTTGGATCCAAACCAGTGTTTGGACAGACAAATAGGTATATTATATCATTTTGACGGCCGGCGTAGTGCAGCGGTAAAGCGCTTGACTAGCATTCCGAAGGTCGCGGGATCGAATCCCGGCGTGGCAAATAAATTTTATTTGATTAATTTGTGTATTTCACAATTTATTCATTTAAAATAATATATAGTATATTTGCGGCACGTTCCAGAGTGGAAGATACTTTCAGTATCGCCCTGGTGTAAGACCACCATTCAGAATTGAAACGTTGCTTGAAATGGCTTCTGCCGTGTTTGGTGACCAGATCTGAATAGCCAGGTACTTCCCCACCTTCCTCTTCCCTATCTCCTTCCCCTCCCCACTACCTTCAGCCTCACACCTCACAACATACACCAATTGGGGATGCCATAGTCCCACTGGCTCCAGACGGGACTCTTGTGCGGTTTTCATGTAAAAAAAAAATAATAATCTTTATGATACATTTTTTTCCATTTGAAGTTACTCTCTTGTATTTTTTATTTATTTATTTAACGCGCAGAGGGCTTTTACATGTTTGTCGTACAATTTTAACATGACAGATAATTTTGAAACTTATTAATTTATCATAAATTTAGAATAATAAGAATGTTTGTATGTTATATTTTCAGTTTTGGGGGCTCACCGACTGGCAGCGGTAGTTTTGGGGCTTTCTCCGGCACCGGAGACCAACAGAATGTGGCATCTGCTGGATTTGGTTCTCCTAGTGCTTTTAGCAAACCTCCAGGTTATATTTTATCCATACTAATATTAATACCTAACCTCACCATCAATTTAGGGGACACTAAAAAATACAAAAATTTATTATTAACGATTTCATTAATTCTTTTATCACGCACTGTTAAAATCTTATAATTGTAAATATGATTAATGTGAGAGTTTGATTAACCTCTAAGAGAGTCAGTTTTTAGAGTGTTCAAAAGAGTGAGATTTTTTTTACCTCAAAAATTCCCATTCTAAAAGTGGTATTCTTAGTTTGTATTTTAAGAAATCAAACTTTGTTCAAATGCATACGAGGATTATCCAAGAATTAAAGACCTTTCCTCACGTGGACATTATTTTTAAAAATAATGAGGCACCTGCATGTAGCTTTGACTTTTCCTAAAAAACTGTGATCCGGCTTGGTAGCTGCTTCAGCGCAATATTTGCGTCCGCTTTGCTTTCTCAACTAAGAGGGATTCCACCCTGTTGAAGTTCGTAAGCTCGCAATTTTGATCCCAGACGTAAGTCTACCACAAACGATTTTGAGGGAAAAATGGCACATGAAAATTACGAACTGTACATCCATACTTCTTTATACATATTTTTTATGGACATACACGATACGGCCATACTCTCCTAAAGGTTAATATAAATGGAAGAAAAATATATGTACGAGGGTTGTCCCAGAAGTACCCGACCTGACGTACTTCTGGTGGTTGTTGCTTTAAAAAGAAATTATGGTAGAAAGTACCAACCTTATTAGGCTTAAGTTTCAAGGCGCTATGTTGTTTAGTGTTTTTTTGGCAGCCATCAATAGCGAACCCTCTCAGATAATTTGTAAACATCGAAAAATTGGTCATTTTTATGTGATACAAAACTTTAATTTTGAATGTCTAAGTCCAACCAATATCGAAGCCAAGTTTAGATTCAACTCTGGGGGCGTCTGCTTCTTCGTTTACAAAAATAAATTTTTGGTTAGAGAGTTCAAACGGGGACGTAGGAGCTGCCGAGACGAACATCTCAGTGGCCGACCAAATGAGATGACCACGCCAGAAAAAGTAAAGAAAATCCACAAAATGGTATTGAATGACCATCAATTGAAAATTCGCAAGCTAGCAGACATAGTAGGCATTTCAAAAAGTGTTGTACATCGCATATTGATTGAAAATTTGGACATGAGAAAGCTGTGCTCAAGATGGCTGCCGCGTTTGCTCACAATGGCCAAAAACAGCGTCGTGAGGATGTTTCAATCGAGTGTTTGGCGATGTTTCACAGCAATAAAGCCGAGTTTTTGCATTGATTCAAAACCATGAGTCGTCACCTCACACCTGAGACGAAGGAACAGTCAAAACAATGGACTAAAAGGGGAAAATCGGCTGCAAAAAGGCAAAGACAATGAAAATCGAAATGAAAATCTAGTCTCTTTCAACGGAAGCAATCTTCCGAACAGGCCCTCCATTGATATGCTTGGTGTAACCCTAAGTGACCAGCTCAGGTATGGGGGCTCCATCGAAGCCAGAGTAAAGTTAGCCTCCCAAAAGCTGGGCGTACTGTACAGGGCCCGCAGATACTTTAATAGTACACAACTGCTAACCTTGTACAAATCACAAGTATGCCCCACGGTTGAATTTGGCAGCCATCTCTGGTCTGGAGCTCCAAAATACCTGAAAAATACCCTCGACTCTGTGCAGAAACGGGCGGTCCGTTTGACAGATTCTCCCATCTTAACAGACGGATTGCAATCTTTAGAGCACAGGCGTCGGGTGGGAATGCTATCCTTGTTCTACCGGTATTACAATGGAAGATGCTCCGAGGAACTAGCATCATTGATCCCTTCGGCACCGGTGCATAGTCGGGAAACACGCCAAACGCGTGCCCAACATTTGTACACGGTTGACATTTGTCACATGACAACGGGTCGTTTCTTCGACTCGTTCTTGTGTTCAACAGCTCGGCTGTGGAATGATTTGCCGGCCTCTGTGTTTCCTCCTTCCTACAACATGGGTCTCTTCAAGACCAATGTTCATTCCTTCCTCTCCTCAAAAAGACCCTCCACACCGCATCCCAGATGACATAGGCCCTGAGGGAAATTATTTTCCTCAGGGCCTCCTGTGTGGAGTTAGTGTAAAAAAAAAAAAAAAAGACAGTTCCATCATCAGGCAAGGTCATGGCTTCAGTTTTTTGGGTTGCTCATGGGATAATTTTTATTGATTATCTTCAAAAAGGAAAAACAATCAATGGCGAGTAATATGTAAACTTATTGGAGCATTTGAGTGATGAAATCAAGAAAAAACGGCCGCATTTGGCGAAAAAGAAAGTGTTGTTTCATCAGCAGAATGCACCAGTTCAGACATCCGTTATCCCGATGACCAAAATCAATGAATTAAAGTTTGAATTGCTTTCTCACGCCCCTATTTGCCAGATTTGACCCCCTCGTTTTATTTTATTTTTCCAAACTTGAAAAAATGGCTCCGTGGTAAAAGATTTGCCAATAATGAAGAGGTGGAATCTGCGGTAGATGGCTATTTTGAGGGGCTCGACGGTTTTCACTATAAACAGAGTATCGAAGCTATTGAACAACGCTGGGAAAAGTGTATCGACCTGAAAGAAGATTATGTTCATAAAAAAAAATTTCCCCAAATTTTTTGTGTTTTCTTGGTTAGGTCGGGTACTTTTGGGACAACCCTCGTATATATGTGCCTATAAAATACAAAGCTTGCATTATTATTCAAGCTACTAATTTTGATTTAGTTTACTTTTTTATTTCCAGTGTTTTTCTGAATTTTAAAATTTGGTTTCTGTGTCTTTGGAGGTAAGAACTTGAGTATATAAATAAATATCCACAATTTAATCACTTAGTTTGAACTAAATTAGCAGGCAGATTGACTGTCGGTGTGTAGGCATTTACATAGTAAGGTTTTGTGCAAATCCACATTTAAAAGATACGTGCTGTGAAATTTGTAATCAGTTACCTGATCACTATAAAGAGGTCAATACAAAATATTAAAATCATTACAACAAATACTTTAGAAACACTTTTCCACACTAGAAAAGGCACCATTATTGATGTCAATATTCATAATATTAACTGTTTTTTATGCGATTTTTGTTGGCGATCTATTAATGAGATTCAAAGTTCATCCTATTTGCAGGAACATTCGGTGGGAGTCCATCGTTCGGTAGTCCCACGGGCTTCGGGGCGCCTTCGACTTTTGCTCCTTCATTCAGTTCTCCCATTAAACCATTCGGTCCACCGGGCACCGATTCAGGTGTGACCATTTTTGCTTTCGCGTGTGTTTTTGTTTCTCCTTTAGATTACGTGACATCCTCTTGTTAAGTGTGCTCATCTAGAAAGTTACTCACAATGTTCATGTGTATCTATGTATTTAAGCATTCAAAAATAAAAATGTCTCATATTTTGCATGTTTGGTTATTGTAAGAGACCATTATTTGAAAACTAATATTTTAAATTCTATAATATTATAAAATTTTAATGTTGCAACTACTTTCAATTTCAATGCAGTGAAACCTTCTTAAGAAGTCCCTCTTAAGAAGTTTCGTGGCTTAAGAAGTTTGGTGTTTTCGGTCCCTCAGCCCAAAATTGGCCCAATTTTTCCCACATATAAGGTTTTCCTACATAAGAAGTTTTTTTTTCCAGTCCCTTGGAAAACTTCTTAAGAGTGTTTCATAACTTTGGAGATCATTTTAACCCTATCTATGCGGCAGTCTTATATGTGATCCTTTTATCGAAGGAAGCAAATACTTTGAGTTGTGACATTATAATATATTAAATGAAAAAATTCTCTTTATAACGATAATATAATAAGCCCTGACAAAGCTTGAGCTAAGTGAAATCTGGTTGGCTGTTAAACATTAATATGTAATAAAAAGTGGTGTATTACAAAGTGAATTTTTTCATTTAACCGGTCAAAGGCCATGCCATTTCGCGGAAATTCGCGGAACTTCGCAAAAAAACACTAAAAAACCACCACTTTGAATTTTGAATTGAATGTTTTGTTGGTAAATTTTGAGCTATTGTATATTTTATTAAGTGAAACACGTTCACAACACAATAAACTATCTACGAAAACCACATTACTTGCATTTATTACGTAAATTAATAGGTTTTATGATGTTTTATTCGCGATACACGCATTAATTGCGACCGTTAAATTCGCGGCAAATTCTGACAGCCGATTGTCATAGAAGAAATCGTTTTAAAAATATTCCAGGGTGACAAGTTGAATGAAACTTGTAGCGTCTCCGAGAGTAATGATGGCGCAAGCGATTCTGACACTGTTCTTCATACAAATTGTGTACATAGAAGGGCCAAAATCGCAGACCAAAAGTTTTTTGTCGGAAGTATTATTCAAATATTTGAATTATTTTCTCGCGCATGCGCATATCATATCTCCGGCCTCCCAGCGGTTAATATATTGTATGTGATCCATCATCAGCTATCTCCGTAGGCGGATGTCGCATGTGCGATCCATGAAATTTCACTAAAACACATACATTTTGTGGAAACATGCTGTGTAATGGGATAAATTGATCTACATGCTTACATTAAATACGGAGAAACAAGTTTTTTGGGTTGACGAAATTTGTATTTTTTTCTACCACTTTTTTTGCAACACCTAATCGAAAATAATTGCAAAAAATAATCAGTTTTGTGAAATTGAAAACTTTTTAAATTTATTCAATTATAATATTGTTGGAATGCATGCATATGTATATGTTGGGATATAGTTATATAACATGCACCTTAGCAAACGACAACACATTCATATTGTTTGTCACCGAAGAAATAAACGAATAAGAAGTTTTTGTGGCCGAAATAAGGTCAGTTTTGTTTTATTTCAATCACGAATCAACAATGATTGATTGGCTTATTTTTTCAAAAAAGATTTGATCTTTTGATCGATGAGCTGTGAGCTCATTCAGCAACTGTGATGAGCATTGCGAGCGACCATAGTTGTGTAGATTTTGTAGACGGGCGTCTCGAATCTCATTCTCGCACCAGAGAAATAGAGACGTTAAGTTTGTACCTAGTATCCTAATCAGATTACGTTAGCATACTGATAAACCTTTCCGCCACTGGGAACCGGTTCCATGTATCAGTCTCCAGTAACTGGAACCTGGAACTGTAACAGTCCATTTCATAATAACCATCTCGGTTATTATGGTGTCGCAAATACATCTATGGTCTACCTACTACCAACTTGAATGTAACTTATCACAGTCACAGCCCTGTCACAGATACCTACCTACTACCTATCCTATCAAAGATACCTACCTACTACCTATCCTATCAAAGATTGGGTACTTTCATCCATTACAGTGGCCGGCGGCAGCACGTCGATCAGTCAGTGGCTTTTTTTCAAGTGTAAAAGTACCCAATCACTTCGTCAGTGGGTCGTGATTGAGGTGGGTTTTGTAAAATGATGGATCGACCCAGCTCTAGTAGAAATCGAAAGGCCTTATGTAAATTGGTGAATCAGTTTTCTTACAAATCGTTATAGATTGCACTTGTAGGGATTTTCTGTTTGGTGTTGTTTAAGCTGTAGTGGTTTTTTGAATTGCGTTGTCTAGATTTGAAGTGTTTGTAAGACTTGAAATAAATGGTTAATTTATTTTTCAGCTTTTGGCAACTCTCAGTCTTCAACGTTTGAGAACCTGGCAACACAGAGCACCATCGGCTTTGGAAACCTCGCCCAGCAGTCTCCCCCGGCCCAACCCGCTGCTCCGGCCTTCCAGGGGTTTGTTCTTTGTTCATCTCATATTTTTTCCGCGTTACGAATAACCATACAATATTTTTAAATCTCCTATCACCACAGCGGAAAATGTTGCCTGTATCGTGATGGAGGAGCCGAGGGATTGAACATGCGGTGGGACCCAAACACGATGCCAACTCAGCCACTGACCGTTGTACAGTTGGGGAGATATTTTTATGGTTCATTACCACTCAGAAACATTTAAAATGTTATAAAGCCCAATTTAATGAAACTTCTCAACTGTGCTATACGCTAAACTCTACAAAATCTTTATCATCGATATATTATCTAGATCATCGGTTCAGGGCCCCTGGTGTGACCCTTGTGCAAGCCCCTACAGGTACAATCAGACATACACAGTTTGGTTACGCATTGCAATATGTTTTGTTTGTTTGAAAATTTAAATAAATATATATCACAAAGAGGGTACTTACTCACTCCTTGGATTTATCAGAGACACCTAAATGGATTGTTTTCAAAAATAGAATCTAAAACAAGAAAATAACTGACACTGTTTGTTTCTTGGAAAATTTTAATCATTGTGAAAACTTATGAGTTTGTGTATTGATTGACAAATTTCATCTCTTGTGCAAATTTTGAAGTCACCTAAGGATTGCATTGATGGAATTTAACTATTGATTGGATGATATTACGGATGCCTCCAAGCTACAAAAACTACAAAACAAGGTTGGTGGATCTGATATTGTCCCTGGAGTTTTTTCTTCGTGCCATTTCTTTGTGATATATTTTTTCGCGCAAGTAGAGTTTTCACATTCATATCAGTGAGTATTAGGCTCAGAGGGTTTGAGATTATTTATACATCCCAAACTCATATTTATAATGCACAGTTTGACAACCTGCAAAGACTGCATCCCCCTGCAGGTATAATCAGACATAGACAGCTTAACAACCTGCAGAGACTTCACACCCCTGCAGGTATAATCAGATATACACAGCTTGATAACCTGAAAAGACTGCACAGTGCACACCCCTACAAGTATAATCGGACCTACACAACCTTGACAACCTGCAAAGACTGCATCCCCCTGCAGGTATAATCAGACATAGACAGCTTAACAACCTGCAGAGACTTCACACCCCTGCAGGTATAATCAGATATACACAGCTTGATAACCTGAAAAGACTGCACAGTGCACACCCCTACAAGTATAATCGGACCTACACAACCTTGACAACCTGCAAAGACTGCATCCCCCTGCAGGTATAATCAGACATAGACAGCTTAACAACCTGCAGAGACTTCACACCTCTGCAGGTATAATCAGATATACACAGCTTGATAACCTGAAAAGACTGCACAGTGCACACCCCTACAAGTATAATCGGACCTACACAACCTTGACAACCTGCAAAGACTGCATCCCCCTGCAGGTATAATCAGACATAGACAGCTTAACAACCTGCAGAGACTTCACACCCCTGCAGGTATAATCAGATATACACAGCCTGATAACCTGAAAAGACTGCACACCCCTACAAGTATAATCGGACCTACACAACCTTGACAACCTGCAAAGACTGCATCCCCCTGCAGGTATAATCAGACATAGACAGCTTAACAACCTGCAGAGACTTCACACCCCTGCAGGTATAATCAGATATACACAGCTTGATAACCTGAAAAGACTGCACACCCCTACAAGTATAATCGGACCTACACAACCTTGACAACCTGCAAAGACTGTACCCGCAAAGACTGTGCACAGAGGTTGAGTATCATCAGGGATCTCTTCACTGTAAAATCCAACTCTAGTATTTATTTGTTTCCCCTGTTTAAGTATTTCTAGATTACATATTAATATTAGTTGTGTTAATTTTTTTTTTCAGAAATCCATCCTTCTCCATGTGGCGCTGAGAGGAAAGCCTGTACTTAGTTGATTATATATTTTTAAACCATGTTATAAGAAGAATGTTGTAAGGTTTTAATTAAATTAATTGAATCAGCACTTCAGGATTTTTTTAATCACCTCGGATGAATACATATTTCAAATGTCCTTCAAATTTGATTTGAAAAAAAATTGTGGTCTTTGTATGTAAACCATATTGTATTATATCAATAGTGGAAATATAATTTTTTTTTTCTCAATCTCGTTATCGAAATATTTGTAGGAAAATAAGTGTTTCCTTTACGACATGCATTTTTTTTAAAATTAAAAATATACTCCTGAACAATTAACATTTTATCGTTTAGAGAGTTTTATATTTCCGTTATCGATATAATACTAACACAGACCCGTGAAAAATAAATGGATAGTCTGAATTAGGTAGTCAATTAATATGATTGTGAAGAAAGCCCTTAGAATGTTAGGATTCTTATTCTGTATTGAAAAAGAATTCAAGAACATTAAAACACTTAAAATATTGTATTTTTTATCTGGAATTCAGGCGTTAGAACTAGAGAAAAATCATTTTTTCATCTTTAAAAATGTTCTACCAAAAAATAATTGGGGGAAAATGAAGATATTATATTTAAATCATTAATAATTTTGGGAAAATATAGGTTTTATAGAATTAATAACAGGAAATTAGTTGGAATAATAGCAAAGGATGGGAATCTGCTACACCTAAGAACATGTACAACCTGAATACAATTCAAAAACTAATCATAAAGACCATACTGAAAGTACCCGTTAGACCACCTTCAATTGAAATTTTCAATAGCTTTGACGTACCAAATGTACAACAAATATATGCCAAAAAAATATTACTGAAGCTATTTAAAAATACTGAATCCTCTTCTAGACCGTGTATGCATAACACTAGATTTGAATAAAAATGACAAAAAAAATATATCAAGTTATAAAACCACATTCGGACAAAGAAACTACACATACTTTGCAACAAAACTCCATAACATCCTTCCCCAAGTCATAAAACTAATAAAAAGTTCTAATGAGTACAAATCAAGAATAAAAATATGGCTGAAAGAGGTCAATGAAAAAACCCTAATGAATACACTAAAAATGACAGAAGACAAATAAACTATAATTAAATAACTTTAGTCCACCTTGGCACAGGACCCCCTAGTGAGGAGGACCAAGGTGCACAATATCTACACTTACTTAAATTTACTATTATATTGTGTATATTCAATTATTTAAGCTTCTTGATATCTCCATAAACTAAGAAGTTATGAGCTTTCAAAGTGAATTTGGGTAAAATGTATGTATTTATGTCTCTTGATGAGAAACAATTCATTCACTTAGAACATTCATTATTGGAATGGCAGTGCTGCAGTACCGCCGCATATGTATTGTTCAGTTCACTTGGAACATTCATTATTGGAATGGCAGTGCTGCAGTACCGCCGCGTATGTATTGTTCAGTTCACTTGGAATATTCATTATTGGAATGGCAGTGCTGCAGTACCGCCGCATGCGTATTGTACATCCACTCAGCCGGCCCTTTTTGACGTCTTATACTATCTTCAGTACTATTCGGTATTTTCCACAAATTTTCTAAATTCTTTCTTCGGCATTCTCTAATTAATATGATACATTTGTAATAAACAAGAATTTTACTGTGGGGGACAACCTCATTCTCGACAAATTAGTTTCAATTTTGAAAATGCCAATTAAATCTGTTAAAATATTATATTTATTACTTGTGCAGACATGTGAAAAATTGTAGAATTTGTTAAGCTGAAATAATATAAAATATTTGCCTCAGGATCATTGCCTTTCGAAATCAAATATTGTCAATTTTTGTAAAGTTTCTCTGCAGCCCTCTCTACAGATATTATATCTTATTTATACTGGGTCAGTATCTTCAGTACTATTCTTTATATATTGAAAAATTTAAAAGTTCTTTGAGATCACAGTGATTGTTTACTGTTATTTCGTACTTTACGTATAAATTTTTTTACTTTAAGTATAGTTTAACATCCTAATAACTGGGAAGCTGGTTTTGGTCTGAAATGCTCTTGCAAAATATTGACTCTGCTTATCCGTCTTTGGCTATTTTCGGCACAAGTCGTAACCGACACCGTAAGACCAGAATAAAACATAGACAACTCAAACAATGTTAGAATTGATCATAGACTTATTATGAACATTACAACTCTCCCCTTGCTAAATCAGAGCTCTAACCTACTTTCTTGATAAAGACCATCTATCCCTTATTCCTATGCATTTACATTATTCTAAACGGTAACCGACGAGTTCATCGAAAGCAAATTCATTGAAAACGAGTTTGTCGAAAATCAATTCATCGAAAGCAAATTCATCGAAAACGAGTTCATCGAAAATCAATTCATCGAATGATCAATTCATTGAATCGCCAATTCATCGAAAAACATTTTTTTTGTAGATATTAGGATTATAAATTAAATACCCAAAAAGGTCTGTTTAACTGAGTTAAATGTGTTTAGCAACTGTCAGTTTCGTAGTGACAATGTAAAATTTATAGGTTATCTTTTCGATTTCCGATTGTCTGATACTGCAAAAAGGGTGACGGTGACCAAACAACTCTTAATGAAACCAACTCAGAAAGGTCAAAGAGTGATGATAAAAAATATTTTAAAATGGGTTAAAGGTTAAGTTAGGTTAGGTTAGGTTAGTTTAGGTTGACCAATGCTTTTTTAACTTCTTGGTCCGCTCGGCATTTCTCTCAAATATCAACAAAATATAATTTTTCGATGAATTGGCGATTCAATGAATTGATCATTCGATGAATTGATTTTCGATGAATTGGTTTTCGATGAACTCGTTTTCAATGAATTTTCTTTCGATGCATTGATTTTCGATGAATTGATTTTCGATGAATTCGTTTTCGATGAACTCGTCGTGAACCATTCTAAACTATCTATTTCTAATTTTCAGGAATTAAAATTGCTCAATTATCATTTTAAATATTTCATTTTCAGTTCCTAAACTGCATTAAATACATATTTCATTTCTCAATAAGTTACAAGTTATACATTTCAAGTTTATAAACCAAATTAAATATTTCATTTCTCAATATTTTTCAAGTTATACAATTCAACTTAAATATTTCACAACTGCAACACACAACATGAAACTTTGATGCCTGTATATCACGAGTTGTCGTCTTTCCTGGGGGTGGAAGCAACTTCTCGTCTTGGACGAAGTCTTCCTGACCAAGAACTCAGTTGTGAAGGTGTTGCCTCCTGGTTTTCTCCTTCCCCTCTGCCATCCTGAAATCAGGAGAAAACTCGGTCAGACGCATAACGCAACAATGATGTCTCTAACTCCTAAGGATCGCTTCTAAAAAAAAATCAGACGCGACCTCTTGCGAATCTTTGATTTCTTGGATCCAGCTAATAGTAACCCTCTCAATTGATCAATGAGTCTCTTCCGAGTCATGCCGGAGTCACTGATTTTAACTAGACAAACCTTTCTTCTTCATTTCTTTACAACTATACCTTTTACCCAAAATACCTTATTGTTGTGTCGGAAATCTTTCACCACACATTTCTGACCCAGTGAAGACTTCAAACTTTTACTCCCCCATAATATTTTGATTGGCCTTTTTCAATATTACCATTAGCTAAATTAAGTTGATTTTTGGAAGGCGGGAATGGGTACCGCCGCCCCGGGAACCTTTATTGGATAACCAACATCTCTGCCATAGGTCACCCCAAGTGCTTCGCTACTTTTGGTGATTTAGCAAGGAGGCCCGGGTTCATGGGATGAGGTTTGTCTCGGTCTTGGACGTGGATGACACTGAACCCACCCTTTAAACCCTTTTCCTTCCCAGAACTCTCCTTTCCTTCCTTTCCCTAAAAAAATCCACACAGCATCCCCAAAGATGTCATAGGCCCTCAGGGAAATTATTTTCCTCAAGGCCTCCTGTGTGGAGCTCACGTAAAAAAAAAGTATAATTAATTATTTTACTAAAGATAAATGATTGTGCTTCTTCTTAGGAATGAATCTGTCAAAAGTAGATCTTAGCTCCTACGAAAGATCAATACAGCTGGTTCTATCTCAGTCGTACAATGTGGTGTATTCCAATAGTCTGTCAAAAGTTGATCTTAGCTCCTACGAAAGATCAATACAGCTGGTTCTATCTCAGTCGTACAATGTGGTGTATTCCAATAGTCTGACAAAAGTAGATCTTAGCTCCTACGAAAGATCAATACAGATGCTTCTATCTCAGTCGTACAATGTGGTGTATTCCAATAGTCTGTCAAAAGTAGATCTTAGCTCCTACGAAAGATCAATACAGCTGGTTCTATCTCAGTCGTACAATGTGGTGTATTCCAATAGTCTGACAAAAGTAGATCTTAGCTCCTACGAAAGATCAATACAGCTGGTTCTATCTCAGTCGTACAATGTGGTGTATTCCAATAGTCTGTCAAAAGTAGATCTTAGCTCCTACGAAAGATCAATACAGCTGGTTCTATCTCAGTCGTACAATGTGGTGTATTCCAATAGTCTGTCAAAAGTTGATCTTAGCTCCTACGAAAGATCAATACAGCTGGTTCTATCTCAGTCGTACAATGTGGTGTATTCCAATAGTCTGACAAAAGTAGATCTTAGCTCCTACGAAAGATCAATACAGCTGGTTCTATCTCAGTCGTAGAATGTGGTGTATTCCAATAGTCTGACAAAAGTAGATCTTAGCTCCTACGAAAGATCAATACAGCTGGTTCTATCTCAGTCGTACAATGTGGTGTATTCCAATAGTCTGACAGAAAATTAAACAATTTCTCCTTACAATTAACCTGAAAATTATTTTCAATTAAAATTTTCTTAAGAAAAAAATTTGTGGTCTTCACAGCTTTTCCGCTAACCTGTTGCTTCTACGATTCTTTAATGGTGATGATAAAAATTCTTTTTTTTCATCTAATATGACACCACTCGGGGTGACCTATGGTAGGGGTATCGGTTATCCAATAAATGGTTCCCGGGGCGGTGGTACCCGTACCCACCTCCCGAATTGAAAATCTGGAGCCAGTGGAATGGTAACAACCCAATTTGAGGACTGTTGTGAGGCTGAAGGAAGTTTGGGAATGAGAAGGAAAAGCGGAAATATTTGGCTGTTCAGATCTGGTCTCATAAAGTTACATGATATTTCAGGTAACTGTCGATTCTGAATGGTGAGGTCTCACCAGGATGAAACTGGGGATTTCTTCTTCTCCGAATATTTTTTTAAATCAGTTGATTTTCGGGATGTACCTACGAGTACCTCGGCAAAGCAATACTGCCGCGGTCATTCTCCAGAATCAAGAGTCAAAGTTAGTTTTGCAGTTTTTTTTAATCTTTTAATAGGCTAGGATCTGCGTGGTTGAATTTCAGATCCCGACTTCGATTGCATGTCCGACATCATGCCTTACCCGTTGCACCATGTATACGTCCGTGTATGTGGATTTTCAGATAAAGCTACCATTGTAGTTCGATTTCTAATTCAAGAATTTGTCACAAGATGAATCAACTTTTGTCGGCAAGACGCAAAGGGAAGTTCCCTTCCTAGGTTTAAGTTCACGAAGCCGAACCAAAAGCCAAGAAGCCGCCTACAGGGCCTAGCAGTCATTTATAATTGGCCTAATCTACTGATTTTTTGTCAAAACACTTGTTAACAGACACCCGTTCTATATTATCATAAAAAACACTTTAACTCCTCAGGCCGCGGGCCTATTTAGTCGGAAGGTAAAAATATTTCCATTTTGCAATAAAACACGCTTTGAAATTTTATAATTTGTAATAAAGACATAATTTTTATTATAAGTGAAAAAATTAGCCTGAGGTGTTGAAAATATGAAAAACAGAGTGTGCAATTCACATGCGGTAGAAGTAAAACCTTCAGAAACCTAAAGTAGATAAGAGTGAGGATGCAACGAAGCACCACACAAAGAGGAGACCGATTAGTCTTATCTCATTCTCTCGCAGGCTAAATTCTATATATGTATGTGTTTGTCTCTTTTTAGTGTCGCTACTTTTCGTTTCATAAAATCACAACGGTGCGAAGTTTTCACTTTATACAGGGTGTTAAGGGACGTACTTGACTTACTTTAACCAGTGATTCCTGACATTATTTGGAGTAAAAAATGTAAATGAAATTTTGGTCTCCGGTGACATTTTTGATGTTTTTTTTTTTTTTCTACAAAAACATAAAAAAATGGTAGTTGTTGAACAGTTGGAGGCGGGGTAAGGGGTTCTTCGGACATCCGGCTGAGTGACCAGTGATGACATGCGGAAGAATTTTTTTTTTGTTTGGTTTTGAAGAAAAAAATTTTGAAAAAAAAAAAAAAGTCACCGGAGACCAAAATTTCATTTACATTTTTTACTCCAAATAATGTCAGGAATCACTGGTTAAAGTAAGTCAAGTACGTCCCTTAACACCCTGTATATAAATATTAATATCTGTTGAAAATACGCGATTTTCCAAGTTGTGATGTTTTGGAAGTGCCTGTAAGTATAATGTGAATACCAGTGGCGTGCACAAAGTTTTTGATCAGGGTAGGCAGAAGGAAAACCGCCGAATTGATTCAAATAAAAAAATAAAAAACTTTACATAGATAACTCCCTTCGTACAAGTTTTCTTTAAGTGTAATTGCTGGTGGCTGCAGATGATGTAGGTTTGGATTATCTAAGCCACGTCAAATATCCAAATAATCGCTTCATTTATGCATATTATCACAAGCCAATTACTGGATTTATGAAAGACAAAAAGTTGATAGAAATAGATAACAACAGATGCCACTGTCGTCACTGATTGTCGTCACTGATTGCATGATTTTGTTCCAGAAAGCACTGCCTAATACTAACAAAAAAAACCTCATGGAAGACCGGGCCGGATCTACGAAATCTGGCGCCCTGTGCAGTAGGTACCGATGGCGCCCCCCCCCCCCCCTATATTTTTATTTTGATTAAAAATTCGTTCACCACAATTTTTTTTATTTTTTATTTAATTTTTTTTTTTTACACTAATTTATCAAATAAAATCAAGACATATAAAGGGTGTAACTTTTCCAAGTGACCTGGCGGTAGCTCTCACACTCGTTTTTTTTAAGAGAGAATCGCCAGGAGCCCTATACTCTCTGAATCTATTGGGTAAACATAAAATTATGGTGCTATTTTAATTATTTTAGGAAAAACCCTTTTTGCAAGTTATGCTTTAAAATAATACAATGAATTGTTTGTTTGTGCCCGTACCATTATTTAAAATATAGGTTACGAGACAATGCGGGGGGTTTCGCTGAACTAGGTCCATTAGGCATTCTTGAGATTTACTGCGTATATACCCAACGCGAATATTAATAGAAAAAGCAAATACAAATACGTTCTCATGGCAACAAACAACACAAGAATAGCATCTACAGCTTCTGACTAATAAGAATATAACTTCAAATTTGTACCTTGCATTTCCCCTGTGTTGAGCAAACAAACACCAAACTGAGCGAACAAACACCATACAAACACTAAACAGTGACGTATGGTATCAACGGCTTATGAAAGACGCTTACACTGACACCGTAAAATAACAAATCCTACAAATCTAATAGATATTAATAAAACATTTAACGAACTTCAAATAATACGTCAAATCAATGATGAAACATGAAACGAAACTGTCAACACGTAACACGTTGCAACCTGCAAATCCTACAAACCGTGCGATGTTTTTGTTAATGGATACTGAAGATTTCATAAGAAAATGGTCTTTAACTACATTCTCCTAGAGACTTAACCCCTCCGAATTTTCGAGAATATTAGCTTTTGGTGTCTTAAACGAAATGACATTTTACGAAAACTTTTAGTTATAACCGCTTCACAATTAAAGCACTATATATGAAACATTTCTGAACGTAGCCGAATAGTAAAAACTGTTTTAGACAGGTTACAAAATAAGCTTTCGAATTATTATATTACAAATAAATATTAACATTTGTAAATATTAAAATTTAGAATGCAAACATTAAAAAAATGTGAAAATGACTCACGTGATGTTTTTATGTGAAAACGGTACTAAAATCACAGATTATGTAAACAACAATACGTATTCTATTGTATAAATGTGTAATAAACACTTTTGTCACCTCACTTTTTTATCATTTCATATAAAAATATTTAATAGAAATTAACAATGTCGGGCGCCCGTACGAAATTCGGCGGTATAAATTATGTGTCAGACTGCGCGTCTGACAGAATGTTCTTTTTATGTATTTCTATTGACAACTTGAATAGAGATGTGCAGCATGATTCACTATCGACCTTTCACTTTTTATTTTACGGATGTAACTAAAAAAAAACGGAGTTATAACGGTTTCTATGGAGACACACGCGCTGACGTGTAAACACGCTTATTGTACTTGACTGCTGTCGTATTTTTAACGCATATATCTGCTTACGTTGCTGACCGGTTAAATCGTACAAAATAAAACAATAGCGAGCGTATGCTAACTAAAATTGTCAGTTCGGTTTGTTTGATTCTCTAGAACAAAAGTACGGCGCTGTGATTGGTTATTGAATTTGGATCGCACCCATTCGTCGTAAAAGACAGTAAAAGATATATGGAAAAATAGATCTTACGTTTAAACTAAATTCATGGAATTTGTAAAAAAATTCTGTAACTGACTATAAATTCGTAAGCCGTTGATACCAACCTGATGCGTGCGCATTCTGTTTCTTTGGAAAGTGTTGCTGGAGCGTAATAATTATTTCGTCCTATGGGTAATTTTTAAACGATTCGGGGAATATTATAACAAAATTTTAATACAAAATTTTAATACAATATTTATTTTCTCACGGCGCCCCTTCGGAGTTGGCGCCAGGTTTTTGCACGTTTTTGAACATATGGCAGATCCGGCGCTGATGGAAGCAATTTCAAAACAACAGTTCTACTCAATGCTATGTGCCTTTCGTAAACATTGATATTACATCTTATATGAAGTTAGCTCTAAGCAGAAATAATTCCTGCTTAAGGCCGCATTTTAGTGAGGCAGTCGGAGGGCGCGCGTGTTTCTAGTTACAGTTTATGCCACGTTTCTAGTTTCGGTTGCTCAGCTTTTTACGCGCTTATTTTTGAAAGTGTGTGTTTATTGCAATAATTTAATAAATTATAATATTATTTACATGCTTATGTTTTACAAATACGGTAAGGTAGGCAGTGCTTATGTGCCTATATGGAGTGCACGCTCCTGGTGAATACGGCACAAGAGTCACAAATACTCTGAGCCAGCAAGATTATGGCATTCCCGATTGGGGTATGTTGCGAGGCTAAAGGAGTGGGGAGGGGAAGGAGATGGGAAGAGAAATTTGGGAAGTTCCTAACTATTCAGATCTAGTTATCAAACACAGTTAAAGTCATTTCAAGCAACGTTTCAATCTAGTCTATTCAATCTATAATCTTAAATTTCAACGTAGGAACAGTGTTCTTACTTACGGAAACAGGAATACTTTGTCTTTACTTAACAAGTGTTAAATTGCGATAACATAAAAAACAATATCATCTTTTTTCAATACAAAAATGAGAAATTAAATTATTTTTTAGGTAAAATATACCACTACTCAACTCATTTTTGCTAATTTTGGTAGTTACTGTGTTTTTATTTATGATAGCAGAAAACACCAGGTAAATCTTTTATTAGATCTGAATTTTTGTTTTTTCCAACTAATAGAAATAATGCTATTTTGTGCCTACTTGAGAGGGTATTACCATTTATTGGATGACCAACACCTCTGCCACAGGTCACCCCAAGTGGTTTGCTACGTTTGGTGACTTAGCAGGGGTGCCCGGGTTCTTGGGGTTATGCTTGTCCGGGTCTTGATGGTGGGTGCGTCGGCCCACCTTCTGCGTGGCGGGCCGGATTGGGAGATGCTGGTTGAGAGAGACCCTTTACAACCGGTTACCGCTGTCCGGGCCGCTCGGTAGTACAGGGGTCCGACCCTCAGGCTCACGACTGAGGATGGGCTGCCCCATCAACGAGTGTAAAAACCCCGCCGCTACTGTTCGTGACCGGAGGGGACCCAGCAGCAGCGTTTGGGGCGCATTGGGCGACCTCTCCAGCCGGACTCTCCCTGCCCATCGCCTTGCACCGCAGTGGGTGGATTGGATTCATTCGTTCATCACTCTTGGACACTCTGATCCCCAGCTTCCTACCCACCCCTCATACATTTTCCTTCCCAGACCTTCCTTCCCCAACATACTATCATAAAAATAAAAAAATCAATCAAATCATGACCCCGGCGCAGGCCAAGATGTTGGTGAATTACACCAACATTCGCGGCCTGCGTACCAATTTAAACTCTGTCCACCACCACCTTTTTTCTCAACGCCCCAACCTACTATTCCTGTCTGAAACGCAGATAGCCGAGCCTGTAGACGCCTCCTACCTGGAATGCCCGGGCTTCACCCTTGCAAGCAAGTTCAGACCTAAAGGAGGTATCTGTCTCTATAGTCGAGCTGACGTCAACTGTGTGCGACGTAATGCAGGTACGCGTCAATCTTGCCATTACGGTAAGATTCTACGCATGTTTATACCGCTCACCGAACCTTAGCGAATCAGACACGTCCAGCTCTTCAAACATTTAAGCGACACTATCGATGGCCTCTTGCCCCGCTACCCTACGGCAGAGTTTGTGGTCCTGGGGGACTTCAATGTTCATAACGAACCTTAGTTGAAGTTCTCAGGATCAACAAACTCGGCTGGACGACAAGCGGAATCCTTTTCCCTTTGCCACGGATTGGAGCAAATGGTTCAGGAGCCTACAAGGGTTCCTGATGTCCAGACTCACCGTTCCAATCTGTTAGACCTATTTTTAACCACTGTGCCACACGTTTACGCAGGGTGGCCACAAGACCTGGAAAACCAGGAATTATCAGGGAATTTTACCGAACCTGGAATTATCAGGGAAATGTCATGGAATTTCAAAAAAAAATTATAATATCAGGGAATTCCAAAAATAAAACTAAATTCTTTATTTTGCGATTTGTGAAACCCCAAAGTTGTTTTATTGCGGTATTTTAAATAGGTACATAGTTATCTATGTCCTAATACAATCCTCATATATATACATACACTTAAAATAACACATCTATACCAAATCAATCACATATCTTCGCAATTTAATTTTAAATGCCTTTATGCTCACTTCCAATTTTATTTCTTCTGGTAATTCTCCAAATATCTTCAATGCTCCGTACATCAATGGCTTTTGACTCTGTATTTTTTTTCCTGAGGGGGAGTCTTAGTTCATTTCTTTTCCTCGTCTCGTGTTGTTGCTTTGTAGTTTTATCAATTTTTCTTAGGAATTCAATAGACGTATGGCCATTGATTATTTTGTAGATTAACAATATAGTATTGAAGTAAATAATTTGTTTAAATGTCAAGATATTTAACTCCTTCAACATTTTCTTGACTGAAGTGTACCTATTTTTCTTCAATATAGTTCTCATGGATCTGTTTTGTAGAATTGTCATTTGTTTCACTAATCCGTCGTTGGCTAAGAATAGAATGCTGCTACAGTAATGTATGTGTGGCACAATGAATGCGTTGTGCACATTTTTACTGGAGACTGTCAAGGAATCTTCTTATTCTTCCCAAAAGTGAAATTTTTTTAATAATTGGTTTTGTATTTTGAGCGAAAGTCAATTTGGAGTCAATTATTACTCCCAAATATTTAATTTCAAATACTTCTTTCAAAACTTCACCGTCTATCAATATGTCTTTTTTGTTTGCGTTACTCGTTTTCCAATGTTAGTTTTGTTTACATTCAATTTTAGTTTATTTTTCTTCAGCCATATTGATATATTATGTAGGTCTTCATTTAAATGATTCATTATGAGTTCATAATATTCTCCTGCTATATATATCAAGGCGTCGTCTGCCATACTTTTACCATATCATTAATGTACATTATAAAAAGAATAGGTCCGAGAAGAGACCCTTGTGGTACTCCCAATGTAATCTTCATTGGTTCGGATATTGTCTGACCCACTTTTGTGGTTTGATATCTATTAGTTAAATAATCCTTGAACCGTTTCAATGCCTTTCCTTTTATTCCATTTTTAGATAGTTTTTTAATGATTATATCTCTATCTATCGTTTCAAAAGCTAGAAAAAAGTCTTCAGGCGAAATATCATAAATTTGTAACAAGTGTATTTTGTTTTTAATAGATTATTGTGATGCAAAGAAATAATAATTGCTATAGATGACGGAATTCCCTTTATTATTTATCTAACGAACAATATCCCTTTAGATAAGTTTTAAGCTTTTCACGGCCAAAAGCATTTTCGTTATTTGTTTTTGGGGTGTTATGCCGTGTTGCGCTACCTCCTTCTTTAGCCAACGTTTCGGACATCGTTGCAGTGTCCATCATCAGGGCAGATCCGGTAGATGTGTAATTTTTAGTCGTGAAGTGTGTGCTTATTTACTTCGAAGCGATACCGTGCCGCCAGCACCACTAACTTTCACCAGTACAAAATAATCGTGACAAGCAGTGGCGTCATCGCCGCGGAACGGAATAGAAAGTTCATTAAAACGTGGTATTTATGCTGGCCAGGGGCAAGTCCGTTTGCGAGACGCCGACGGAAGTGGCTCCATCTCTTAATGAAATCTAAAATTAGAAATCACAATGGTAAGAATTTAAGAAAAAAAAAAAAAAATAAATAAATAAACATTACAATGGTTAACTTTCACCAGTACAAAATAATCGTGACAAGTAGTGACGTCATCGCCGCGGAACGGAATAGAAAGCTCATTAAAACGTGGTATTAAACGTGGTTTTAATGAGCTTTCTATTCCGTTCCGCGGCGATGACGCCACTACTTGTCACGATTATTTTGTACTGGTGAAAGTTAACCATTGTAATGTTTATTTATTTTATTTTATTTTATTTTTTTTTTTTTCTTAAATTCTTACCATTGTGATTTCTAATTTTAGATTTCATTAAGAGATGGAGCCACTTCCGTCGGCGTCTCGCAAACGGACTTGCCCCTGGCCAGCATAAATACCACGTTTTAATGAACTTTCTATTCCGTTCCGCGGCGATGACGCCACTGCTTGTCACGATTATTTTGTACTGGTGAAAGTTAGTGGTGCTGGCGGCACGGTATCGCTTCGAAGTAAATAAGCACACACTTCACGACTAAAAATTACACATCTACCGGATCTGCCCTGATGATGGACACTGCAACGATGTCCGAAACGTTGGCTAAAAAAGGAGGTAGCGCAACACGGCATAACACCCCAAAAACAAATAACGAAAATATCCCTTTATATCAAATTAAACATATCAGGGAAAAATGTAGAAACTGCCCTGGAAAACCTGGAATTTTCAGGGAATTTTGAAATCCGTTTTTTGTGGCCACCCTGTTACAGGATTGAAGTCACAGCGTCTTTAGGATCGTCCGACCACTGCCTGGTGACGACATCAATCCCTGTAAACTTCAGACCGCCAAACGAGAGGCTGAAGAGAAAAGTGTGGCACTACAGGTCAGCAGATTGGTTCGGTCTGCGGGCACATTTTAATGCTTTCCCGTGGTCAGCAGCTGTCTGTTTTCGGACTTCGGATCCCTCAAGATGTGCCTAGGAAATTGGTGAAGTCATCACATCCGCGATGGATGGCTTCATCCAATCTACTGTTAAGGACTCTGGAGTAGACTCAAAGCCGTGGTTCAGTCGACAATGCGCTGAAGCAGTGCGACGAAAAAACGAGGCTTACCGAGCCTACAACAGATCTAGAACATCCGAAGACAGAACAGCTTACAACAAAATGGCAAAGGAAACCAAGAGAATCGTAAATAGGTCAAAATTGGAGCACGACCTGCAGATCAGCAGAAAGCTGGCTGCATGCCCGCATGGCAGCAGGCAATTTTGGTCACTTGCGGGCTCAAAAGGTCGCAATTTCTGCAAATCCAGTCTGCCGCCTCTCACCAGACCTGACGGCTCACTAGCAAACACCGCCACCGAAAAGGCAAACTTATTAGGTAAAATGTTTGCGGATAACTCAACCCTTGATGACCAAGGTGCTGTCCCGACTTCGGTTCCACATACCTCGAGAAGAACAAAATTATTAACGACCGTCAATACGGATTCCGGCGGAACCGCTTGTGTGGCGATCTTCTCGCGTATGTGACGCATGTTTGAGGGCGTTGCCTGGAACGTTTTGGTGAGACCCAAACGGTTGCACTGGACATTTCCAAGGCCTTTGACCGGGTTTGGCACCGAGGACTTGTCAACAAACTGCCTTCTTACGGACTTCCCGCATCCTTGTGTATGTGGATTGCCGACTTTTTGAGGGAGAGGTCGATTTAGACAGTAGTCGATGGTTTCACCTCTTCCTCACACTCGATAAATGCTGGCGTCCCACAGGGATCGGTTCTGTCTCCGACTTTGTTTTTGTTGCACATCAACGACCTTTTGTCATGTGCACCAATTCACTGTTACGCGGATGACAGTACAGTCCATGATAGCTTTTTGTTTGATAAGCCCCCAAGGGGCTCACAAACCCCAACGGCTCGGAGGGCTTTGAAGCAAAGAATGGACGGTTACCTCGAGAGTGTTTTCTCTTGGGGTAAAAATAATCTCGTTGAATTTAATGTTTCAAAGACCCAATCTTGTCTGATTACGTCTAAAAGGGATCGAAATGAATATCTAGTATCTTTCAACGGAAGTAATCTTCCGAATAGGCCCTCCATTGATATGCTTGGTGTAACCCTAAGTGACCAGCTCAGGTATGGGGGCTCCATCGAAGCCAGAGTAAAGTTAGCCTCCCAAAAACTGGGCGTACTGTACAGAGCCCACAGATACTTTAATAGTACACAACTGCTAACCCTGTACAAATCACAAGTGCACCCCACAGTTGAATTTGGCAGCCACCTCTGGTCTGGAGCTCCAAAATACCTGAAAAATACCCTCGACTCTGTGCAGAAACGGGCGGTCCGTTTAATACATTCTCCCATCTTAACAGATGGATTGCAAACTTTAGAGCACAGGCGTCGGGTGGGAATGCCATCCTTGTTCTACCGGTATTACAATGGAAGATGCTCCGAAGAACTAGCATCATTGATCCCTTCGGCACCGGTGCATAGTCGGGAAACACGCTAAACGCGTGCCCAACATTTGTACACGGTTGACATTTGTCACATGAGAACGGGTCGTTTCTTCGACTCGTTCTTGTGTTCAACAGCTCGGCTGTGGAATGATTTGCCGGCCTCTGTGTTTCCTCCTTCCTACAACATGGGTCTCTTCAAGACCAATGTTCATTCCTTCCTCTCCTCAAAAAGACCCTCCACACAGCATCCCAGATGACATAGACCCTGTGGGAAATTATTTTCCTCAGGGCCTCCTGTGTGGAGTTAATGTAAAAAAAAAAATAAAATTAAAAATGGATTTCGAAAAATTGTTCTTTTATCTAGCATTTGCATGTTTAAATTTTGATTAAAAATGTTTATTTTTAGTATAATAAGGTTAGTTATACCATAGATCGTTGGCAGATTTGTTAAATTTTCAAAAAAAGATTTTATATTAATCCACACCCATTTCAAATCATATAATCATGCGGTAAAATAAATCAATACATTATCTGGGTATCGCATATTTTAGAATTTTAATTTTAGTTTAAATAAAATCATTAAAAAAATATGTACGACATACGTACATGTGTTTCTTGACGAAAATTGGTCCGTTTGCGAATTTATTTACGCACTTACAAACTAATATATTTCAGATTTTTTTACATTCTTATTTAACTCAGACATTATTAAAATATGATAAATACTTATAATCAAAAAATAATTACAAAAAAGTACTTTATTTTAATAGTTTTATCATCACGCCTATCAGCATTTTTGGATGTAGGTATAAATTAAAGCAAATTTGGAATGAAATAAAATCGATATTGAGTTATAATTTTAAAAAGCTGGTACAGAGAATAATTAATCTTTCTCATTGTAACCGCCCTGCATGATCGTAAGAACAACTTTCGACGAAATGTGGATTTTCGGCCGCTGGCTGGTTAAACGCTCTTAAATATTCTGTCTGAGGGGAGATTAGTAGATGATAAATCTTTTTGAGTATGTATATGTTATTTTTTAATGTGAATACCTCACAAGAGTCCCAGCTGCTCCCGTCTGGAGCCAGTGAGACTATGGCATCCCCAGTTGTGGTATGTTGTGAGGCTGAAGGCAGTGGGGTGGGGAAGGAGATGGAAGAGGAAGATGGGGAAGTACCTGGTTATTCAGATCTGATCACCAAACACGGTGGATACGCGCCATAAAATATATTTAAATACATTTGGGCATTAATCTCATTTAAATTAATAATTTATGCTATGGGACCATGGGGGGGCGCCATCTATGGTGGTTGTATTATATTGAATTTCCCTATGTGACATTGAAATTCAGTGAATTCAGGCATTTTCTGACCTCTGTGGAGCAAGCAATTACTTCCGACATGAGTGTTGGTTAAAGCCAATAGATGTCAGTCCTAATCAAATAATCAACCCATAATTGAATTATTGTTGTGAGGTTTTGGCACGTACTATTAATTTGCAAAATTCATATTCATTGTGTGAACTTCCTTCCTGTGATAAACATCTGTTGAGATTGGGCACTACCGCCTTGGCGAAATCAATATTTGAAGGAAACTAGTGTTGTTTTGTGCTGGACATCCTGTGGAGAGCTGCATTCTCGAGTGAGTTTTTGTTTTGTTTTTCACTGAGGATTTGGAATTGCTGTATAATCTGTTTTGTGTCACATAGGGAAGAGTTCATTTTATTTTATTTTATTTATTATGGAAAATCAACAGATATTTTACACTTATAATAATAACATTAATAATATACATAATATCCAATGACAGATTTTCACATAATTAAAATTATAATTAAAAAGTAAAACAAAAAAAGTAAGGGTCCTGTACCCATAAGAACTTACAAAAATATAACCCTGAAAATTATTCAAAAAAAAGATATAGAAACACAATATACACTACAAATAATCTGCTTACTAAATTTCAAAATATGAAGTAGAGTCAGAAATCTATTCTCACTCCACAATAGCAATAATAATAATATGTACATTGTACATAGAGTGAATACAATAGTAAGTCGAATGACAAGTATGTAAATGGAAAGGATTCACAGCAATAACATGGTAACTTGCAATACGGTCAAAAAATTATTTAATGTTGGCTATGACATACTTTTTTAAGTTACTTAAATTATGTGAGAATATGTCTATATTATTAAAATTCTTATCAAATACATTGCTGAATATAAAAGCATTTTTTCTGAGATTAGTAGAACATTTTTGAAGATGAAAAAGTGATTTTTCTCTGGTTCTAACGGATGGGACTCTAAAATTAATCTCAGCCAAAAGTGGCGAACAATCAATAAAACCATTGATAATTTTATTAAGATATATTATATCTGCGGAGTCTCTTCTAATTTTTAATGATTTAAGTCCACAAAGGGGATTCTAATTTTGAACATCTGGCTGTCACAGTTATTTTGTTTTTGCCTAGGAAAAAATAATCTTTTTTTATTATTTTAACTAATATTTTTATGTTTTCTGGTCAATAAAAGTGTAGTGTGTTGTTCCTTGAGGATTCTTCTCCCCTCTGATCTTCCAGGAGTCACTTTTCGTCGCTGATTTCCAGATATTTATAACCTTTTTTATTTCTGTCACTTTCCATACATTTTTTCTTTTGTAATTTTGTGAACAATGGAGGAGGACCCCCCTGGACACCTTAAAAAGCCCCCAGATCCTCCCCCTGACCCCCCAGATGGTGAAAATGTAGTAATTTCAGACAGTGAATCTGTCATTCTGACTACCACAAAAAAAAGGAAGTTTAGTCCCTCTTCCTCAATAAAACATGACTCTCCTTCTTCTCAGTCTTCACCTGCTCTTCCTCAACCTCCTCCTACAAACTTTTATTCTCCTCATTCCTGTGGCCCGTTCATTGTGTACGCTCAAAAAACTGAGCAAGGTAAAACTATCCACCCTCTTGAATTTGGTAAATTTCTATCAAATAGCAAGAACCTTTCGATTAAGCCTGGAGGTGTAAAAGCTGAGGGTCGCTTCCGAATCTCTGTTGAATTCCTCTCAGGTTCAGCCGCCAACAACTTTATCAAAAACATATTTATTTCATCAAATTCTAAATTCAAGGCGTACATCCCAACTTTCAATGTCACTCGAATGGGCCTCGTCAGAGGTATCTCGACTGATCTGTCCATTCCAGAAATCCTGTCTTCACTTTCAACCCCCCAACATATCGGCAATCCCATAAAAGCCAGGAGGTTAAATTATAAGGACTCTTCTGAGGGCATCGTTTCCTGAAAGCCCTCCCAATCTGTCGTCATCACATTTGAAGGACAATCTCTTCCCTCCCATATTTATTTATTTTTCAACTCCTTACCAGTTGAAATGTATACTTATCCCACCACTCAATGTTACAATTGCTGTCGTTTTGGTCATACCAAAGCTGCATGCAGATCCCCTCCCAGATGTTTCAAATGTGGAGAAAACCACACGGCTGACCAATGTTCTTCTTTCTCTTCACCTAAATGTTTTAACTGCTCAGGTGCTCATTCCGCCATTAACTCTTCTTGTCCGGAACAATCTCGCCAAAAAAATATAAAAATTTCTATGGCCTCTGAGAACTTGTCTTTTCTGCAGGCTTCTAAACTATTCCCGCCTGTCAAAAAATCATTTGCTGAGGTTTTATCCAGTAACTCTTCATCTAACCCACCCGCCTCCTCCTCAACATCTTCTCGTTCAACTAAATTCACATACAAAAACCCTATCTCTAAACCGGCTCCTGGATACGATCAGCAACAACACAACTCACTTCTCTTAAATCCCAATGGTTCACCTCTTTCAAATGCCACAAATGGGTGCGCAAACAATTATAATTCATCCTCAACAAACCATCAAAAGCTTTCTGAACAATTCTCCCAAGATAATTCTTCATTTATTCAAACTCTTATTATGCTTCTAATTGACCTAATTTCTTCTCAAACTAATCTACCGTCCAACGCTGCTTCTATTATTTCCACATTAAAATCATTTATTCAAAATGGCTCTTCAAGATGTCAGAATTCTTCAGTGGAATAGCCGCAGTGCTATTTCTAACAAATCGAACCTTCTTAACCTATTAAATTCAAACCTTGTTTCTGTGGCTGCTATCTCGGAGACATGGTTTACTCCATCCACCCACTTTAATGTGGGAGGGTACTCCTGTCTCCGCGATGATCGCCCGGAAGGTACGGGCGGTGGTGCTGCCCTTTTTATTAAAAAATCCCTTTCGTTTTTCCCAATTAATATCAAACCCCCCAATGCTGACTTTCAAATGGTTGCAGCTAAAATAAAGGACACTTCCTTTATTTCTATCTATCTTCCCCCAACATCGCACTTCAATAAACAAGCGTGGTTGCAAATTGTCCGTCAACTAAGCCCTCCTTTCTTTTTATTGGGTGATTTTAATGCCCATTCCCCCGTCTGGGGTTCTGCTTTCTGTGATCGAGACGGTCGAAGTATGATGGATTTCCTAGATGAATCCAACCTTTTTCTTTTGAATGACGGATCTCCTACTAGAATCTCTCGCCCCAACACAAACCCCAGTGCAGTGGATCTCTCCATATGCTCTACTAATCTGGCACCTCTCTCCTCGTGGGTGGTGTCCCCCGACCCTTGCTCCAGTGATCATTTCCCGATCACCATCACTTATCAAACTTCTTTCCATTCAGACAAGTCCCATATTTCGACAAAGATTAAAACAAAACACATCAAATGGGACGAATTTAACTCACATATGGATAAGTTTATACAAAATTTATCCTATACCGATACATTATCTGTCAAAGATGACTACGATAACTTCAAATCAATGCTCGTAACTGCAATCAATAAATCAAATCCTCCCCCTAAAACCAAATCTCTCAAAAAACTCCCTCCGACTCCCTGGTGGGATGAGGAATGTTCCAAAGTAGTGAGAATTCGGAAAGCTAAATCTCTTTCCTATCGTCACAATATGACTATGGAGAACTATCTCATATACAAAAATGCCGAAGCCAATGCCAAAAGGGTATTGAGGTCAAAAAAAAGATCCGGGTGGTACAACTTCTGCAGTTCAGTATCTCCGAACACTCCAATTTCGGAAGTTTGGTCTATGATTCGAAGATTTCGATCCTCCTTCAGTCCAACATCTCCTCGAGCTTCTCATTCTAAATGGATAGACGAGTTCTTGGACAAAATTGCCCCCCCTTCTGTACCTAACTTAGATGAAATAACTCCAATCCACAACACTCCTATGTCTGATCATTGGCTAGACTCTCCATTCACTTTAATTGAATTAAAAAATTGTTTATCAACAGTCAAGGACTCATCTCCAGGCAGAGATGGTATACCTTATAGCATTATCAAAAATAGTAATGATAATGTTCTAAATCACTTTTTATGCATCTTAAATAAAATCTTCCAGACTGGCATAATACCTGATGACTGGAGTTCTCAAATAATCATCCCAATTCTAAAATTAAACAAATCACCCAATTCTGGATCCAACTATAGGCCAATTGCTCTTTCATCCACCCTTAGTAAAATTTATGAAAAATTAATTAAAAACCGGTTAGAATTTTTTGTCGAGAGTAATCATCTTCTCTCTCCATCCCAATTTGGATTTAGGAAAAAGAAATCTACACAAGATAACCTTGCCATCATCAGCACTGATATTAATTTATCCATTTCTAACAAAGAAGTATGTCTTGCAGTCTTTATAGACATAGAAGGCGCCTTTGACAATGTTTCCATCCCAATTCTTAAAAAAAAACTTTTAGGCCTTGGCTTACCCCTCATGTTTGTCCAATCTATTATTAATCTTTTTCTCGATAGGAAAATTTTCATTGAGCTACCAGATGTTACTCCTCAGAGTAGGTCAATTTGGAAGGGTTTACCCCAAGGCGATGTATTATCCCCCTTACTGTATAATATATACACACACGATATGCATGTCACCATTCCCCCTCAAGTAAAAGTCGTTGAGTTCGCAGATGACATAGCTTTCTTCTTATCATCCAAAATCATTCCATCCGCCGTCAAATATCTTAATGAAGCCATGGATGCCCTTTGCACATGGCTTACTTTAAATGGTCTTGAACTTTCAGTACAAAAGAGTCAATGTGTTACCTTCTCAAATCGTCATAATAATCCCCCTGTTCAAATTTTATTTAAAAACTCGCCAATCCCCAATGCTTCCGAAGTAAAATTTTTGGGAGTAACATTTGATAGGAAACTTAAATGGTCTTCCCACATTAATAATATAGTTACTAAATGTGAAAAAAATTTAAATATTATCAGATCATTGACTGGCGTTTGGTGGGGTGCTCATCCTATCTGCATTAGGTTGCTCTACAATGCACTTATTCGAAGTCATCTCGACTATGCCTGCCCACTTTTTAGTACTGCATCCAAAAATGCACTCAGTAAATTAGACAAAATTCAATCTAAGTCATTGCGAATAATAACTGGCGCGATGCAATCGTCGCCTATCAATTCCCTTCAAGTAGAATGTTCTGATCCTCCTCTTTATTTAAGGCGTCAACTATTTGCTGACAAATTTGTTCTTAAATGTTTAAATTCTAAAAGTCATCAGGTTATTCCCAGAGTCTCGTTGTTCATCGACTCAACACATTCATCTACAATCAGAGCTCGAACTAAACCTCTCCCTGCCATCTGTAAAAATTTTCGCTCTCTCTCAGAGCTTCAAATTATCAAAAATGATCTTCTTCCTTTGTACAAATTAAAATATAGTCACGTCACCCTATCCCCAACGATTTTAGAAGGGATCGGCATCCTTAAAAGTCATTCCAATCTCCCAGCCCGTACTGTCAATAATATGTTCAATGACATTATTTCTTCTAAATGGCCCAACTCTTCTCTTTTATTTACTGATGGCTCCAAATCTCCGGACTCTCCTAACTGTGGTATTGGTATTAACGTTTACCACAATAATTCTAATGAAAGAATATTTTATTCAATTTCAAACCAATTTTCAATATTTTCTGCAGAGTGCATTGCGATTATTGAATCTCTCAAATATGTAATAAAAAATAATTTTGAACATTCTCTTGTTCTCTCTGACTCTCTCAGTTCCCTCCAAAAAATTAAAACCAGTCCTCTTCTTCATCCTGATGATCACTTTGTATGTCTTATTCGAGTATTGATAACCTCCATTCAAAGCTCTGGAAAAACTGTCACTCTGATTTGGATTCCTGGACATGTTGGCATAGTGGGTAACGATATTTATTTATTTATTTATTTTATTTATTTATTTACGGACTTACGTCCAATTTAAAACAAAGTATCACGAAGTATAGAAATGAACAATGTAAGGATTCGGATGGTACATGAAAGCAAAGACAAACAGTGAAAATAGAAGAAAAATAAGTGTCAAGTCACGTCAAGACCTTGCAAAAATTAGGGTGAATATTACATATCTTCATTTGTTTAAAGAGCGACAGAAATCATTTAAGCTAATACCAAAAAAATCAAGGTCTTGACGTGAGTTGACCAGTCTACACATTCTGGACAGTGGTGAGTTATAACCATAGTTAGTCGAGTGCTGATTGAGGAAAAGCAGGTCTTTATTTCTGAGTCTACGAGAAGGTATATTAAATGTGATGAGTTGTAGTAATGTAGGCGAGTCGATTAAACAGTTAATAATTTTGAAGAAACAAATGAGATCAGATTTTATCCGACGGTCTTCTAAAGGAGAAAGGTTTAGAGTTTGTTCAATTTCAGCATACGAGTAATTGCCTCGCTCTAATCCTAGCCTCCAAGCAATTCCCTTTAGGAACCGATGTTGAACGGATTCAATATGACGAATATGGACAGCATAAAAAGGAGACCATATAATACAAGCATATTCAAGATGGGGGCGAACCAAGGAGCAGTAAAGAGTTCTTAGGGTATTTATGTTTTTGAAGTCAGAAGTGGTTCTAGTGATAAAACCAAGTAGTTTGAGAGATTTATTAACAATCGTATTTATATGTTCCCGGAAAGAAAGCTTGCTATCAAGAGAGACTCCAAGATCTTTAATAGATTGAACAGTTGTTAGGCAATTATTATTTAATTTGTATTCGAAAACAATCGGATTTTTAGATCTGTAGAAGGACATAATTTTGCACTTATCGACATTTAGTTCCAAGCAATTAATTTTACACCAGTCATTGAAAGAGTCAATATCTGATTGGAAAAGAAGGCAGTCATGGTAGTTTTTGATTATTTTTAGGATCTTATTGTCATCAGCAAAAAGCCAAAAGCGTGTGTGAGAGAAAATACGAATAATGTCATTTATAAACAAGTTGAAGAGAAGCGGGGCTAAATGTGCTCCTTGCGGTACGCCGGATTTTACTTCAATAATAATAGACTCAATGTTATTTATTTTAACTCTTTGTTTTCTATTGCTTAAATAAGAATTAAAGAAAGATAGCAATGGGTTTCGTATACCTATAGCATATAGCTTGGCCATGAGGATAGCGTGTTTTACTTTGTCAAAAGCTTTAGAAAAGTCGGTATATAGAACATCTACTTGTGATTTATCTTCTAGGCCATTGATTACGGTGTTGGTGAAGGAGAGTAAGTTTGTAGTGGTAGATTTAGCAGATCTAAAGCCATGCTGTTCCTCAATCAGCACATTTTTGAAAATAGGTGTTATTTTTTTTGTGATTATAGATTCAAAGATTTTAGGAATATGAGATAACATCGATATAGGTCTATAGTTTTCTACGTTCGACCTATTACCCGATTTAAAAATAGGTCGTATATAGGAAACCTTCCAGGAATCCGGAAAAGTGGCAGATGATAATGATAAGTTATATAATAAACAAATTGGCTTAGATACAACAGATTTACATTCTTTCAATAATATTTCAGGTATACCATCAGGACCAGTGCTTGTTTTGCTGGGAAGATTTTTTAAGTAATTGAAAACATCTACAAGTGTGATTTCGCAATTATTAAGGTCAATAGTATTAGCATATTTAAGTGGAGGGATGGTGCATATGTTATCAGTATAGACAGAGGAGAAATGTTCAGCAAAAAGGTTGGCAATATCGAAATCGTTGGTGGCGTGAGTATCATTAAAAAATAAACTTGAAGGGAGATCGTTATCAATACGTTTTTGTTTAATAAATTTCCAAAATTGTTTAGGGTTAAGATTTAATTTTGTCTCAGTGAGTTCAATATAAGATTTATAACACAAGTTAGATTCAATTTTGGATAATTCTCTTAACTGAGAAAATTTTTGATAAAGCGCTAAGTTGTTCGTTAATTTGAATAACTTGTGTGTTTTCTTTTTTTCCATAATCAAATGCTTTAGTTTCATACTGAACCAAATAGGAAATTTAGGCTGGGAAAAAGTTCCCCTTGGAACGAACAAATCTATAGCATGAGTTATACATTCGTTGAATTTAAATACAGCATCATTAATATTGTTGTTTGATAACATACCTGCCCAGTCATATTGGGCAAGGTACCTATTCATGCCAGTATAATCACCTTTGTTAAATTTGTAGTGGAATGTAACTGCTGATTTCAGAGTGTCACTTTTGAAAGGATTAGTGAAGTTAATATCGATATTGCTGATTCCTTGGCAAAACAAGGAGCGTCTAACCCTACCGTTACCCTCGTAAACCATATTCCCCTGTCTGATATTTTTTCCATCATCAAAGATAGATCCCGCAATGTTTGGACAGAGTATTGGAACATTGCTAGTCAATCCAAGGGTGCGCGCTACGCCTCAATACAAAGGACTATCCCATCAAAACCGTGGTTTCAAAAATTCCCCCATTTTTCCAAAAAAGAAATTTCCTTACTTATTCGTATGAGAATCGGACATTGTTCCGTTCCTTCTCACCTTTATAAAATTCATGTGCTTGACTCCCCAGACTGTACGTTCTGTGGTCTAGATGTGGGAACTTTAGATCACATATTTTTTGATTGTCCCTCTCTAAATAAATATCCTCTCTTCTATCAAGCGTTATCAAAAATTGCCTCTCCTCCATTCAACATTTCATCTCTTCTAAGTCTGAACTCTACTCCAATCTTCCATAAAATTCTGAAATTTGCTCATTTAAATAAAATTAATATATAAATTCACCTTTCCTTTCTCTGTAATTATAAATGATGGCCTAGAACACCCTTGAAGGGTGAAAGCCAGAAATAATTGAAAAAAAAAAAAAAAGTCCACAAAGGTCCTGCAAGCTGTTAATGTTATGATAACCAATATTAAACTTGAAATTTAAATGATGGACAAATTTTCTTTGGATGGCTTCAATGCGTTTAATATAAATATTATATTGAGGATTCCATATTTGAGAAGCGAATTCAAGATGACTGCGAACATATGAAAAATACAATATTTTAATTGTTTGGATGTTCTTGAATTCTTTTCCAATACGGAATAAGAATCCTAACATTCTAAGGGCTTTCTTCACAATCATATTAATATGTGCCTCGAATGTAAGTTTACTATCAAGTAGAACACCTAATCACGAATTTGAGTAACCCTTTTGAGTGATTGGCTGGCTATATGGTAGTTATGGTCAATTTTAATTTTATTTCTAGTGAAGGTAATCACATAACATTTGGAAGTGTTCATGTTGAGTTTATTAATTATACAGTAGTCATTAAGCCTATAAAGATCTTCTTGTAATTTAATGCAGTCAATGATAGAGTTAATCGGAAGATATATTTTCATATCATCAGCGAAGAGTAGAACAAAATTAAAGCATTTTATAATGTCGTTTATGAAAATTGTGAATAGTAACAGTCCCAGGTGAGATCCTTGGGGTACACCGGAAGGTATATTTACGAACTCAGAGATGAAGCCATTAATTGTTACTCCTTGAGTGCGCCCATTAAGATAAGAGACTAACCATCGATACAAATCTCCGTGAATTCCTAAAGCTAGTAATTTGGATAAAAGAAGACTGTGATCAATTTTATCAAACGCTTTCGAGAAATCGATATAGATAGATTAATATAATAGATTACGTCAACTTGGATTTGGTCATCCATTGATTTCGTAATATTTTCAATGAATATGGCAAGATTATAGACAACCGATCTTTTTTTCATAAAGCCATGTTGGCTCACGAGTATTACAGACTGGACGCAGTTATAAAGTTGTTCGTGAACAATTTTTTCAAAAATTTTACTGAAGATTGGTAACTTAGATATCGGACGATAGTTCTGGACATCATTTTTAGGCCCAGACTTAAATACTGGTGTGATAAGAGCACACTTCCAACGATCCGGAAAGATGCCTTCTTTCAATGAGGATTGAAAGAGCAATAATAGAGGCTTCGAGATTACCTTGCTACACATTTTGATAAAGAATGCTGGAATTTTATCACTCATCTGATGCTGTAGAATAGTGTGTGTGTGTGTGTGTGTCCGTGTGTTGTGCCTTGTGCCCAATATCGCTGGAAGTTTGTTGTTATTTATCATCGTTCATCGAAAATGCTTTCTCGCTGCCGTGCCGACTTTTGACAAGACGCGATGACGTGAGTAAATTTCAATTAATCCGTGCCCCGTTTCAACCAAATGCCCCCGTGCCGTCCACCACCTTCTCCCGTCGTCCCGCCCACCACCCACCACCCACCGTCATTATAATATATTCATCATTATATTCATTAATAATGTCAAACGACGAGACCGCGTGACGCGTTCATACAAAATAAATGGCGCCTGAATCTTCAAACCTCTCGCCTTTCGTCTCCCGCTTCATTTCGCGCACAGCTTTTCATTTCATTTCCGTCTTCCTTCCGACTCGCTTTTCTTTACTTTACTTTTCCTTTCTTTTCCGTGCTCTGAACGGCGACCCTCGAACACCTGAAACGGAGCCGTGCCGGAGGTAGGTCACGCCCGACGGCCGCCAATAAGTTAGAAATAGTATCGATTATTTTTTCTTTTGAAACTGATACCGAAGAGATGTTAACTTGATTATTTATATTATGATGGTTGGTAGAGTGTACATCGGAGGTAGTATTATAATTAAAGGTGGAGACGAAGTGCTGTGAGAACAGGTTGCATATTGCAAAAGGATTAACAGCAGTAACGTCGCCCAGTTTCATTACATGAGGTAAACTAGAATTATTTCTTTTTCCTTTAACATAAGACCAGAATTTTTTGGGATCACGGGATATATTAAGTTCAGCGTTTGTTATAAATTGTTTGAGACATTCCCTAGACATTTTCTTCTGCCTTGATCAAAGGATACAGAATTCATAGTAGTCTAAAGGATTGGACCATTTTTTCCATGTTTTGAACACTTTATATTTTCAGTTTTATCAGAGCTGGACTGAACCAATAGGGATAAGAGTTGTTGATATGAACATCCTTTGATGGGACGTTTAAACGAATGATTTCATATAATATAACATAAAAACGATCAATGGCATTATTAGTTGATAAATTTAAGAATTCAGCGTCCCAATCAATACTACCAAGAATGTTATTTATTGTTTCAAAATAAGCTTTCCTAAAGAGATTGATTGTCCGTTTATTGTTCACCGTAGGTGTTTCAAGAGCTATGTTTATGTCAAAGAGAATGGCTTTATGATGTTTACATTCCGGGATGAGATACTGGTCAGTATTTGATACATTTACAGGGGTCGAACTAAAAACAAGGTCTAGGAATTTATGATTATTATTCGGAAAGGTACAATACTGCGATAGATCTGTAAATGAAAGGGTGTCAGATAGTTTGGAGATAATTTCAGATTGATAACCATTCATAATTTGCATACTGTTTCCATTACTAAGAGACCAGTTAATTATTGGTAAGTTAAAATCACCCGAGATCACAAAATGATTGTCATGACGAAGTGCTCTAAGTTCACATAATTTATTCATAAATTCATTAATGTTATGAGAGTGATTGACTCCTGGTGGAATGTATACACAGCATAAGTGAATTTTTATGATATTCTTGATCGAAACAGTCACCCATATATCTTCTGCATTCGTGATCCAATCATTACGTTCGTGAGCTACTAGGTGCTTCTTTAACGCAATTAGTACACCTCCTCCTCGTTTTTGTTCTTTGCGGTCACGCCTAAACACCAGGTAACGGTTGTCAAATAGCTCTTCACTGGCAATGCTATCTAAAAGCCAAGTTTCTGTTATCATTATAATATCAAAGTTGTTATTACATAGTAACATTAAAATAAAAACTATTTGTTTTGGATCGCAGTCCAGTTACATTCTGATAATAAACATTCAACATTTTGGTTCATTCATTTCATAAAATATATAAAATATTAAATTTTTAAAAGAGTTGTAGGCATGTAGTAGAACATTGTAAGTATTAGAGTGTTGTTGTAGAAAAGCAGAAAAAAATGAAGGATTAAACAGAGAAATATTGGTAATATTAAAAGAGTTAATTGTTACGATTGCTAAAACTAAAAGAGATTTCAGCAAAAAACCTTAATCAAGTCCGATTCCAAAGTCACTTGAATAATGGGACTGGATTCATTTTTTTGTACAAAATTTTTACCAAACTTGATCCACCTGAATTTAAAGTTCTTATCCTTGCATAAATCTCTCACTCTCTTGAAAAGTGCACGGGTTGAAGCCGTCAGATGTTCCTTAACATAAACGTTGTTGTCCCCAGGAAGCTTCAGGTCGCCAGAGTTTATGCCGCCTTTCTTCCTTATAGCAGCTAGAAAGTTGTCTCTGCAGCGGCTGGTTGAGAATTTCACCACAATTGTTCGTGTAAATTTAGGATTTTCTCTAGGTAATTCCTTGACCCTCGTACGAGAAATACCGTCAATATCATTCGGGAGAACATCAATACCTGCCTTGGTTCCCAGCAATTTTATGACATCTATTAAATTTTCGTTCTTTTTTTCAGGAACGCCAATAATTTCAACATTGTTTTTTAATGAGGTTTGCTCCAGGCGGTTTAATTTGGATAAAACCAGATTATAATTTGTATCAAGTTCCTTATTTTTAAGTGTGAGGTCATTAATTATATTATGACACTCCCTTAGTTGTTCATTCAATGTTTTTAATTCACTAAACACTTTGAAAATTCCTTGTTTTATTTCATCTTTGAAAGAAATTAGTGTGTCACTCAAGTCTGGCCATAAATGAACTAATACCAGTCTGGCTCTGAGCCAGTGACGTCAGACGGGTTATCCATGGCAGCAATGCGTCTTGTTTTGTTGCCTGTTCTACTAGTCAGTGTTGCCAACTTAGCAACTTTATAGCTAGATCTAGCTATTATTTGATGTCACACAGCTACATTTTAACGAAACTTGTAGCTAAACTTTTAAGCTACTTTTTATAGCAACTTTTCGTCACTGTTCGATATTTTGATTTTGTCATGAGACGTGAGGCTATCGAGCAAAGAGAATATAAAACGCTACGTCGTACAGTAAAAAGTAAAAACCAAACGCGACTTTATGGTCATAGGCGCTATGGTATAAGTGTATAAGTGGGGTTGATTAACTTTGATATTTCTATGACATATTTATTCACAACTAGCGACACCACCACCGGAACAGATAAGTTTGTGGCACTGTAATATTATTCTGTGCGCTAGCTAGCTACGACAGACAGAATACAACCAAAATAGTACACACTCTTATTCTACCTTGTGTTGTTTTGTTCTATCCATATAAAACCTGGAAATAAAAACGATTGTCAGAATTTGTCATTTTATTGTAACTTATCTACCTACTGTAACGTTTAGCTACTTCTAGCAACTTTTTGGGGTAAAAAAAACTGGCAATCTAGCAACATTTTGTAAGATGTCTAGCAATTTGGCATAGCTAACAGTTGGCAACACTGCTACTATATCTCTGTATATATATCTCTGTATTAACCTTGTAACTCCAAAAAATATCGGGTCCATAGATGAACTGAATTGTAGATAGTAGGTAAACGGAAATGACAAATACGCCATTGAACCAGCATATCCGGTTTGCGGGGTTTATGATTACATTAGTGACAGTGAGTAGTCAGTCTCGTTATACCAATACGTAAATATTTTGATTTTAAAATGTTTCTTGCAAAAGCACTTCGAGGAAGTTTTAAAAAGCCGTGCTGCGTTAAAGGCTGTGTGGACAGATATTCGATTCGACATAGATATCCCAACTACATAATTAAAGAAAGCCAGTTTCGTGAGTGGTCGTGGAGAATTGATAGAATCGACTTTATTTCAAATCCGATGCTAGCGAAAGGAGCTTCAGTTTGTGGGTCTCATTTTACAATACGGAGTAAACACACGGTAAGCGGCGCAATCGAAAAATATGCATTGCCAACACTTCATCTTCCCGGCATTAGAAAATTCGCAGATTTACCCAAGCCATCTGAAAAAAGGAAAAGAACTAAGTCAAATCAAAGTTATGACGACGAAAATGCAGGTGATAATCTCTCATCCGTTAATACATTTGTTTTTATGTTTCATTTTGTTGTTTTTTGCCTAAAACTGTATTTATTTTTCATTGTAGACCCCAACTCGACAAAATCTCACGACATTAAGTATTATGATGCCTTAAGGGACCACGATTACGTCAAACATCATAAAGGTATGTAATCTTAAATTGCATCATTATTCTTTTTTATATTTATTCAGATTTAATAGCAATCATGTTTGCTGAGGACAAAGTTGTGGAAATTATTGCAAAAAGTATAATCGCAAATGGTATAAAGTTTGTGAACAAACCATAGTTTGTTCACAAACTTTGGTTAATTATATTGATTTCAGTGCATAATGACTTCCCAAGGGCCATCGGTGTGATGGTTAGTTAGTTAGGTACATATGACATTCCCCAGACGTTCGCTATTTGGATAATATTTTGTTTTAAGAATCCAAAAAGTTTATTACAAAGCTCCTGGATATTTGTTGAAAGGTAAAAAGTATTCTACTTTTTGTTTCCAAACTTTGGTTAATGTGTTAAATATATTTATTTCAGAACAAAACTTCTACCTAGGGACCAGCAGTGAGGTTATTCCTACCAAAGGGATACCAGGAGTTAACGAAGGTATGTACATTTAGTAAACATAAGTTGTTCAGGAGTATAATAATAAGTGTTTAGTATATAATATAATAAACTGAACATTAACATTTAACATTACTAATTATTTTATTTTCTTGTAGTATATATGTGTCTGTATGTAATTTTTTAATTTTTTTTTTATTATTTAATATAGATATAAAATTGTACAGTGGAGTTATAGAAATTACATATCGGCACAGAAATTATTTAAAAATTGCTATCTCACCAAAGAAGAAGCTAGTCTTGTACTTGATGAGCGAGTTACACTAATTATAACTGAAATAGAATAACATTATGCAATAAGTAAGTATATAATAGAATAAATTGAGACTTCTGGATCATCTATATGTGTAGGTGTACATACATAGGATACGGTTACATACTAAGATATTGTGCACTTAGGAGAAATTCGAAAAATCTAAATAAAATAGAGATGAATATATATTAAAAATAAATAGAAAGAAAGAGAAAAACAGGTAATTATTTAGTTAATTATTCCTGATGAAGTGTAGCTTCAGTTTGAGTTTCAGTTTATTGATGTCTTTGGTTTTTTTTATTTCAATGGGAAGGTTGTTGAAAAACTTTATTCCTAAATAGATATAATTGTTTTGCATTAGTTTGGTATTAAATTTTGGTATTTTGATGTTGTCTTCATATCTTTTTGAATGGTGAGTTTCAAATTTCTTGATGATATTATCTTTGTAAATTTGGATAATTGCATTTTTCTTGAAGATATTCTCTACTCGAGGCACCGTGAAATCTGCGAAAAGCGTTTCTGTTGGATAAGTGGAGGGTTTCTTTAGGGTTAATTAGCTTTTTAGTTAATATAATAAGCCCTGATGAAGCTTGAGCTAAGCGAAATTAAATATTAATAATAAAAAGTGGTGTATTACAAAGTGTATTTTTAATTTAATATATTTTATTTTGGTTGAAAGGGAATAATAATTCTACATTTTGTTCATCTAACATGTAGATTTTTTCTACCATTCCTTCAAGAACTTTTTTTTATTTTTTATTTTTATTTAAAAAAATACATACGTATACAGATTCATAGTAAAACATTTGATTCTTAAAACTAATAACAATATATTAATTTCTTTTTAATGAAACTACCCAATTCAAAAGAGAAAACATTTCTCGTGCTTGAATTTTGGAGTGCCATTTAAAATGCATAGGTACACAGAGTATGTTATTACAAGTACTTATATTAATAAAATATATAAAATATATATAAACTAAGATACATATTCTTTTTTTTTCAGATATAAGCACACCTGTGAGACACGGCAGTAGTCATGCAGTCGCATCACACCAAAATGAACATTTTAAGCGTAAGCACATTTATAGCTTTTTGTTTGTAGATCACGGTTTGGTATATTTTGTTACGAAAATGTAATAATTTTTCACAAATATTGTCCTTCTAGGTAATAGGAAGAGCATTTTAACTTATGTTGGACAGACCGCAGCCCAGACTCCCAGGAAGAAAAGGGGGAGTATGGAAATTTTGAAGACCAGGCGTCGGCTGCAATACGTCCAACGTAAAAATTTCTCGTTGAAGAAACGTCTGATGGCAGGAACTCGGTGTAGGGTAAGAAACAGCTTGGAAGATTCTCTTTCAAGTTTGGATCCAGTTCTCTCTAGATTCATTTTAGCACAAGCTAAACATAGCCCACGTCATAAAAAAGGACGGAGATACAGCAGAGAAGACAAATCACTGGCACTTGCTTTTTACAAGGGAGGACCAAAATCTTATCGATTATTGTCCAAAATATTTGCCTTACCTTCACCTTTGACCTTAAAAAAAGAGTTAGCGTCAGTATCTCTTAAACCAGGAATCAATCAAAATTTATTTGACCATTTAAAAAAAAACGTAGATTCTATGAATGATATTCAAAAGCACTGCATTTTAATGTTTGATGAGATGAGTATTTTTCCTCATGTCAATTTCAACGCCCGTAGTGGGATTATTGAAGGGTTGGAGGATAACGGTAATGCCAGGAAAAAAAATTTTGCTGATCATGCTCTGGTCTTAATGGTTAAAGGCCTTACTGTTCCCTACAAGCAGCCAGTTTTTTTTTCATTTTCAGAAAGTGGAACTAATTATTTTGACTTGAAAGAAATTCTTCTAACTGTTTTAGGCAAATTGTTTGAGTGTGGTCTCAAGACAGTTCTGGTGACCCGATGCTCACTTTTTTCCCTAGGGTCTTCAGGTTTCTTTCCCCCTTAATCCCAACATTCTCTTCGAGGGCCTACCGGGAAGCCGGCTTGGGATGCTGACGCCGAGTCTTGCTTGCGACTGGATTGATGGCTCCGCTCATCCTGGGCGGGACTGCCTTCTCTCAGAAAGAACTCTTCTTCCTTTATATTAAAAACTTTTATTTCAGATACATCAAGTGGCGGAGATGAGACGTGATACAGTGAAATAAATAATTAACAACATGTACGCACTCGCATACTGCCTGCTAACAATGTATGCCTGGACATTGGAGGTCTAGAGTCATTTTAATATTTAATAAAAAGTAGTCTTTACAAAAAAAAATTAGAGTCCTGATGTGTACGGTGAAGGAGGAAACCATCTGTTTCCTTAGAACGCTGTGGGAAAGTGGTGGGCAACCTCCAATGTTTACATATTTTTGTATAAAGCTCTTTGTTTTTTTAAATTTTTTTGTCCTGTTTTTGTGCTTGTAATTTGTGCTATTCTTTTTTATTTATTTGTATTTATTGTACATTTTATAGAAAAGATTACAGAGTTAGCGTATTAAGCCAAATAATGTATTAATGGATATTCCGTTGGATATATGAACAATTATAATACTGTTAATTATATGACAAGTACAATGAATGAATACATTATGGCCCAGTCAGCGTTAATTTCTGACTCATGCTCAATCTATGGGTGGAACCTCCTACTCTGCATTTTTATGTATTGTTTATCCATTGTCTTTTTAAAAATAAAAAATATTTAAAACATGCACCTGTGAGTTTTTCATTTTTCTAATGAATTGATTTTTCATCTCCTCAGGATAACAGGTTTCCATCTGACAAAGCTCCCTCCTGAGAAAATGAGCTGTAAAAAACTATGTAAATCTCATTTCCTCGGAACCGTCTTTGGCACATGGAACCTTGTTGTCCTGGGGAAAAGTTTTTTTTTCATTTTTCTGCTTTTCAATTTTTTTTTTAATAATTTATTGGGCTAATAAAGTAGGGCGAGTATATTGTCTATGGCAGACCTTGTACCATTGTCTATGACAAATGGCCTTGAACTCCCTTCTACCAACATCGGGATTGTTTTTCCGTGGTGAAGTTGGTGTCGACATTTGTCCCATAGAAAAGGCCCGAAGATATCGATCTAGGGACTGGTATATTTATGCACTAGTGGGTAAGACAGACATTTTTATACTTCAATATTCAGTAACCGTTCACTTATAAAACAATGAATTAACGTTTAGATTGCAAGGATCAGGGCACAATTTTGATTCAAAATGTGTGAAAAGATGTAAAGACTGCGTTTCATGCGAGTAAATACTTGAATGCTTGTTAAAACAGCTATTAAAACTGAAATTCGTTGGACAAATTTGAACACAACTGTCACTTTCATGTACTTATTATTGTTCATCTTTCATTTTCTTGTCTCGACACAGGTATACCCTAGTGAGACAGGCATACAAATAAAACCATTGTAAACATATTTTATTATAGATAAATAAATAAAAAAAAAAATAAAAAATTACATAGGGTAGTATTCCCTCGTGTCTGGGGCTATTTACACGCCCCTACACACGGCTAAAGCCATTTCAAGCAACGTTTCAATTCTGAATGGTGGTCTTACACCAGGACGATACTGAGAGTATCTACCACTCTGTGAAATAAGAAAAGGATGGAATAACAAAGAGAATAAGAAAGAAATTCCGTTTTTAAATTACAATATATACCTAATACTCTAGAATTTAGTATTACCTAATTAGCATAATCGAAAATAAAGCAATAAATCTTTGTTAAATGAAAAAACACACTTTGTAAAACACCACTTTTATTGGAATTAATATTTGACAGCCATCCAACAGTTGATATCTAGCTAGATAGATATATCTTATATAAATAAACCCGCATAACTTTCGAATGACTGCACCAAATTGCATAAATCTTTTTTTTGTTTTGTCTATTATTGTCAGGACAAGGTTTGTATAAAAGAAGCGGTAAGCTCTGGCATAATGAAATTTGTATAAAAAAACTGCAACAGGTGGTACGCGAGTTGTTTGAAAACTGAATGTACCGGGACTGAATGTATGGAATGCGGAAAGGGGAGGGGAACTCGGGAGGGTAACTCGAGAGGGGGGCGGGGGAAGCGGGAGAGGGGAGTGGGATAATTTCCGAACGACATTACCTATTTCATTCAAACCCTATGGATTTGATGTGTGCATGCCCGCAAACATTTCTATAAATACTGGTGAGCTCTGGCATTATGAAATCTATCTATCTTATACAGATAAAAATGAATCGCCGAAATGTATGTTCCCGCATAACTTCCGAACGACTGTTCCAAATTGAATAATTTTTTTTTTGTTGTGTTTGTTATTGTCAGGACAAGGTTTGTATAAAAGAAGCGGTGATCTCTGGCATAATGAAATTTGTATAAAAAAATTGCAACAGGTGGCACGCGAGTTGTTTGGAAACTGAATGTACCGGGACTAAATGTTTGGAATGCGGGAGGAGGTAGGGGAACTCGAGAGGGGGGAGGGGCATTTGAGAGGGGGGTTCGCGGGGCGGAGGAAGCAGGAGAGGGGATTGGGATAACTTCCGAACAACTTTAGCTATTTCATTCAAAGTTTAAGAATTTGATTGTGCATCCCCGCGAAGGTTTCTATATATACTGGTGAGCTCTGGCAATATGAAATTTGTATTAAAAATTGCAATAGGTGGCACGCTAGCTGTTTGAAAACTAATGTATCGGGACTGAATGAATTGAATGTGGAAGGTCGTAGGGTAACCCGGGAGGGGGTTTTCATGGGAGGGTGGTGGGAGGGGGGAGGGGAATTCGAGAGAGTAGAGGGGAACTCGGAAGGGGACGCGGGAGAGGAAAGGGAGGCGGAAGGAGAACGGGACGAATGGGAAAGGATACGCAGCTTCCCCTCAAAACTTTATTAATTGTTTATGGTATCAAATACTGGGAATGGGACGTTTCTACGCCGCCGGTTCTTCGCCGCCAGTTCATCGCCGCCGTTTCTACGCCGGGACGGTTCTACACCGGCCGTTTCTACACCGGCCGTTTCTACGCCAGCCGATTCTACGCCGCATTCAAATTAAATTAACAATTACAATTAAACTTTATTGTTTAAACACATACATACAGTCATAGAAAATAAAATAGAAAATACAAAAATTATCGAATCATTTAAAAAGTAGCATTAACATTTATTTTAATTTAAAAGATATTTTGTACATGCAAGTTACAATCGCCGCACAGTGGCTGAAATTGGAGCGCTGGCTGGCGCGACATCCCTCTCGGCGTTCGACCATTTGGTTGTTTATTGTTGTTTTTAAGTGTTTATATGAAATATTACAAAATTTTTGAAAGATTCTCTATAATAACTTCATAAATTGAAGGAGAATCCCAAACAATAAACATAACATTGTTAATCGATGTACATAGCAATAATACTTAGGATTTTCCAGACAGTGGGGAATAACGTTAAATAATGATAATTGGGGGTAGAATGGTTTAATGGGGGTAATTAGTGTAATTACACACAATAGGTAATCTAATTATATATTAACTCCTGCTAAAAATGCTCACACGCAAATTGAATGTATTTATAAACATTTTATAGTTGGCAGGTACCTACTTAAAAATATATTATACATTTAATGACATGCGCATTAAAATAACCAAACGGAAAAGACTCCAAAAGATAGTACAGGATATTTTATATTTATGTAATAACATAAATTAAAAAATATGTTATTACATAAATTACAGAATAATTAACTTTCTGATGTTATTTTCAATGAAATTTTTAATTTTAGTGACTAATTGAAAATAAAATTCATTTTGACGTTTTATTAGTTATAGTAATAAAGGTAACATTATGTTAATCTTTCTTAGACATAAAGGAATCAAAGATTGAATTCAAAAAAATAATTGATGAAAAATACAATCATTCCTTAAAAATGCAATTACTGGAGTGGCTGGTGACGGCTGGTGATAATTTTTATTGTTCCATGTACAAAAAAGATACATCAATAATATTCTTTTAAAATTAGAGTGAAGAATCGTGGAGTTTTTTTTCCTACTCCATTAAAGAAAATAAATTTGAAAAAAAAATTTGGAAAAAAGACGTCAACTTTAAATCAAGATTTCCGATATAATTTATGACATAAATATCTTTTTACTGTTACTTTACTAAAGCTCATACCTTTAAAAATATTTTAAATGAATTTATAAAAAAAAAAAATCGATAATAAGTACACAAACAGCTAGATTCTGCACACCTTCAAACTCACCTAAATACAGCAGCGTAAAAGTGCGCCCAATAATCCTCTGTTCTGCGACTAATTACAGAATAATTAAGTTTCAGATGTAATTTTCAATGAAATTTTTAATTTAAGTGAGTAACTGAGAATAAATTCATTTTGACGTTTTATTGGTCATAGTATCAATGGTAACATTAGGTTAATCTTTCTTAGACATAAAGGAATCAAAGATTGAATTCTAAAAAAAAATTGATAAAAAATACAATCATTCCTTATAAATGCATTTTGGGAACATGCTGATCAGGGGCCGGTGACGCGCCAGCGTTCCAATTTCAGCCACAGAGCGCCGGGATTACCAGATTGGGACCCATTGACAAAGCAGGTAAGCAGAAGTTTTAATCCGGGTTATCTTAATGGTGTTATGGTTATCAACACAGGCCCATTAGCACAAAGGAGGTAATGAGAAGTTTTAATCCGCTTAAAATTCTAAAAACTGTTTAACAGTATTTGGTATAAATATGGGGCAGGAGCCCTTAACACATCACTCTAAGTGTATTCGTCACAAAGTAATCATTACGTTAGTTAACAGTGATCTTAATAATGGAACCAGCAGTTCTCAGCAAGAAAGGAAACGAGAAGTTTTCATATAACGGATATTTGTACGTTTTCGACAAAGTTAGTAAAAGGGACGCTAGTTTAAAATTTTGGCGGTGCGAAGAAGTGGGTCGCTGTAAAGGAAGAATTCACACGAGGGCTGGAGAAGTGGTCAACGAAATCAACAATCATTCTCACCCTTCCTCGGCAGCAGCCATACAATGAGCAACTGTTTGCACTAACATGAAACGTCGTGCAGAAGAAACTATGGAGGGCACAAGTGTAGTTATAAATCAGTGTATAGTCGACGTGCCTGAAGCTGTTTTAGCATCGATTCCAAATAATGCAGCCCTGAGAAAAATAATCAGAAGAAAACGGAATCAAATTAATGCTGCACCTGCTGATCCCGCAGACCTAAACGATTTGGTGTTGCCAAATCGATATAAGCTATATGTGCCTCAACCAGGAACAGAAGAAACTTTTTTGCTAAGCGACGATGGAGAGGGAGCAAACAGAATTTTAATTTTTGGAAGAGGGAGCTGGTTGCAGCATTTGCATAATGCCAATACATGGTACACTGATGGTACCTTCGCAATAGCACCGAGGCTATTTTCGCAAGTTTATATTGTTATGGCAACAAAACACGGAGGAGTGCATCCTATAGTGTATGCTCTGTTACCTAACAAGCAGCGTGTTACATACACACGTATGTTCGAACTAATTAAAACACTAGTGCCAAATTTAAGTCCAGGATCTATCATTTGTGATTATGAATATGCAGCTTTTAGTGCCATGAAAGATTGCTTTCCTGAAGTAAATGTAAAAGGTTGCTTCTTCCATTTAGCACAAAATATGAGGAAGCATTTAGCTCAGATTGGTGTTATTAGTCAATACAACAATGATGCTGAATTTGCATTGAGAGCTAAAATGGTCATTGCATTAGCATTTGTGCCAATAGCTGATTTAGATGAATACATTGATGCTTTAGCAAATGATTTGCCAGTAGAACTTCAGCCGCTTCTAAATTGGTTTGAAGACAGCTATGTTGGCCGTTTAAATCGACGCGGGAATGGTAGGCGCCCGCCTATGTTTCATCCAACAATGTGGAATTTATACCAGAGAACAATCGATGGAGAAGATCGCACCAATAATCATGCAGAGGCAGCCAAACGTCGATTGCGTTCTGAATTATGTATGCATCACCCAACTATTTGGAAATTTATAGATGGATTGCGAAAAGTACAAAAAGGACGAGACGCTTATTTTGAGCAACTTATCGCCGGACATTTACCACCGATGAAGCTGAAAAAATACCGTGACGCTGATGAACGTATTCGAAGAATTGTCTTAGATTATGAAAACAGGGAACCTCTAGATTATTTACGTGGCCTAGCACACAATTACCAAATGACGCAATAATCTTATTTTTCCTATTTATTCTTTTAATTTAAAATAAATGTTAATGCTACTTTTTAAATGATTCGATAGTTTTTGTATTTTCTATTTTATTTTCTATGACTGTATGTATGTGTTAAAACAATAAAGTTTAATTGTAATTGTTAATTTAATTTGAATGCGGCGTAGAATCGGCTGGCGTAGAAACGGCTGGTGTAGAAACGGCCGGTGTAGAACCGTCTCGGCGTAGAAACGGCGGCGATGAACTGGCGGCGAAGAACCGGCGGCGTAGAAACGTCCTAGACCCTCAAATACTTTATTTTTGTCTAAAATATACTTTTTTGGCTTGGGAAATCTTCGATATATTTTTCCAATTTGAGACACAAAGGTTGTTTATCCTTGGCCATTTTGAAATTAAACTGATAGGTACCTAGACACAGTGGCGTAGCGAGGGGGGGGGGGGGGGGGGCGGTGGGGGCGGACCGCCCCGGGTGCCACCCGACAGTAGACGTGGGCAAAATTGAATGACCGAATTAAATGAATAAATTCAATATTGTGACACACTCGATCTGATTCTCAATTTCAAAGGGAATTGATTCTTCATTCCTTACTTTTGGCCTTCTACAATTTTTAACGATACCATACATTTTTTATTTCCATTTATTTTACTGTTAAATTATTTCAATGTGTTCCGTAAATGATTTAAATATTATAATGTTTCATAGGTATTTAAATATTATTCAATTTGCGGCGCGCCGCGAAGTGATCGACGGACGGTAGGTATTGTGAAAGACTCGTATTCCGCTAACGCCGCGCCGTCATTCTAAAAACACCCGAACATCATAAAAATCATCTCAAAACGCGACCGCGATTCAGCTGAGTTGTCCGAGCATCTCTTTCACGCAAGGAATTAATCATTTGTCGTAATCAACAGTCCTGAGATGGTTCCTTAGGTTCCCGCCGTCCCAGGTCCGGTTCCATGTCCGCGTCCCAGGTATCTAGTCTATCACTATCGAAAGTATGTCCGAAGTGTTTTATTCAGGAATTAAAACAAAAGTATTTTTCAGATAAGTTTTAAGATTTTCACGGCCAAAAGCATTTTGTTTTTGGGGTGTTATGCCGTGTTGCGCTACCTCCTTCTTTAGCCAACGTTTCGGACATCGTTGCAGTGTCCATCATCAGGGCAGATCCGGTAGATGTGTAATTTTTAGTCGTGAAGTGTGTGCTTATTTACTTCGAAGCGATACCGTGTCGCCAGCACCACTAACTTTCACCAGTACAAAATACTCGTGACAAGCAGTGGCGTCATCGCCGCGGAACGGAATAGAAAGTTTGAAGTAAATAAGCACACACTTCACGACTAAAAATTACACATCTACCGGATCTGCCGGATCTACCCTGATGATGGACACTGCAACGATGTCCGAAACGTTGGCTAAAGAAGGAGGTAGCGCAACACGGCATAACACCCCAAAAACAAATAACGAAAAAGTCTTTTTCACTTGTGACGTCGTCGTCCCACGTAATTCACAGACCCAGAAATGACCACAGATGTCATCGTTCGAGTCAAATCTCAGATCTGTCCGAATCCGAAACGCAACTCTGTCCTAGGTCCGCAGCTCGCGAGTTAATCAAGTCACTGCGGGGTAAGACACAAAACAGTAGTCAAAAATTACTAATTCATTCCTCAATGCCAGCCCTTAATCCGTCCGTGCGGTTCATCTATTCCTCCGCGCGCCAAGCCGTCAATTTCACTACATAGCTAGTCGAAAACTTTCGACTTTCAATCCGAACATCAGCTAGAAATGTGAGAAGCTAAAATGATGCACTTATTATCGGTTTTTTGGTACGTACGAAAGATATCGGAATACAAGTACCTACCTACTTTTATACGTAGATCTTGGGTAGATATAATATGTAAATTTGCAGATATTATAAGGCCAATCAGCTGTGGTTAGCTGTCTACTCTTTAGACAAATACTCTTTGGCTAAATACTCATCTTAAAGTTAAAATGCATGATTATATTAAATAACATGAAGTGGAAATTTTTTTATTGTAATAAATAAAATAAAATTAATAAAACTTTAAGGGTGAAATAAAAACCTGTTAAATTTTAAGATTTAATATATATTTTTTAAATTATTTATTAACCAAGAATAACATTACAATATATACAATATACCTACATATATATATATATATATATATATATATATATATATTATTTTTTTGGTATATACCACCTCACTAGGCTGAGCCTGTTCTGAGGTGGCAGGAATTAAATTTAATTCTGATATCTTAATCTTGGAAGATAAAAAATATAATTTTAATTTAAATAGATAAATGGAATAAAAGAAAAAAATATAAAGAAATGAAAAAAAAAGATATGAGATAAATAGATGAAAATAGTTAAGGAGAAAAGAGAAAAAATTCAGGCGTTGAGTGTGTTGTTTGATCAAGTTATCTGTTAGTTAATTGCTAGCTATAAATACATTTCACATACGAAAAATAACGTCACTAAAAAAAGACAACCATTTAGATTTAGCCTGCGAGATAATGAGATAGAATAATCGGTCTCCTCCTTATGCGGTGCTTCGTAGCCTATTGGTCTCCTCTTTGTGAGGTGCTTCGTAGCCTCCCCACTCATTGTGATTTGAAATTAGATGAAGAGAAAAAGCGACACTAAAAGGGACAAACACATTAATCTATAGGTTTTAGCCTGCGAGATAATGAGATAGAATAATCGTTCTCCTCTTTGTGCGGTGCTTCGTAGCCTCCCCACTCATTGTGATTTGAAATTCGATGAAGTGAAAAAGCGACACTAAAAGGGACAAACACATTAATCTATAGGTTTTAGCCTGCAAGATAATGAGATAGAATAATCATTCTCCTCTTTGTGCGGTGCTTCGTAGCATATCAGTCTCCTCTTTGTGCGGTGCTTCATGGCCTCCTGCTGGGCGGTGTTAGCCTCCCCACTCTAGTTTTATTTTGGGACTTAATTGAATTAAAGGAATGAATAAAAGGAATCAATTCAAAAGGATAAAGGAATCAGACTGAATCAATTCACTCCTAGGAATCATTCTGCCCACGTCTACCCGACAGGGGGGGTGACACTCGGCCGTGGAAAAAATTTACGAAGGATATTGTCACCAAAGTATCGTATACATGAACACAATCTGTTATTTAGGCGAACATAGCGTATATTTGTGGTGAAATCTGAAATTCTCTAAATTCTCTGAATTTTTTCTCAAGTCAACTTTAATAGGGGGGGGGGGGGGGGTGACATCCGCCCCGGGTGCCACCGATGCTAGCTACGCCACTGCCTAGACAGTAGTAGTAGGTGACTTGAGTACGTAAAAATACGATGTAAGGAATGTTGCTCGTCGTCGGTGGTCACCGCCGCGCGGAGAGGAAAAGAATCAAAAATCCAATTACGACGAATAATACGCGAGAGAAATGAAACACGCACGGCCATGTAGTGGCGAGAATGCAAGCACGTAAAATTATATCAATTTTTGTGAACTAACTCATGTTTTATGATATAAAAAACGAAAGTATGGATGATTGTGATATTTTTTGTAAAATATGGACTTCCATGAAATATGGAAAAATATGGAAAATAAAAATTAGTTTTTCACAATCTATATATGATAATTTAGGTAGAGAACACATACGAGACCGAAAATCGTGAAAAATAAAAATATGTACTTATTTACATATTAATCCGGGCCCTAATTATCATAAATCTCCCTCACGCGTATAAAGAAAACGTAATTCCGTTCGGAAAAAAGTAGATCTTCGGAGGAAAGAGTCGCACGTATTTTGAGTGTCTTATCATTATTTAATGTGTAAGAAAGAGCTGCAGCATTATAGCGATAAGGAACGTATGTTTATTACCTTTTTTGCCGCCAAGGTACCGTTACCGTGAATCGTCATGGTAAATATAAAAGAGTCTATTTTGATGATTTTTTTTTTGTTCGTCTGGGTTTAGAGAAATTTATTCGCGCATTTGAAAAGTAATAAAATCACAAAAAATATAAATCCATATACAACGCCATCTCTGATACATGCCAGAAACAAAACACTGGACAAAATGAACATGGCGTTGTATGCTGGTTCCGGTAATGCCAGAAGATGGCGTTGTGTGCATTTTGACAGCTGATTCAGTTGCGCATCGATAATTGCTTTATTAAGTAATTTTGAATTGTAATTGCTTCATTGTAATGTACAATGAAATTAATTTAGTTCAGCTAATAAGTTAACACAACATTTATTGATTCTATGGCGGTACGAAGTTCTCCGGGTCAGCTAGTTTATAATAAAAATTATCCAATAATACATATTCATAAAAACTTTTTATGAATTTAAAAAACTGTATTTTCAATAATAAATCTAAAGTTTTCCGCTTGCTATAAATAGTAACATTACGTTAGTGATGGGTGATTTGGTTTATTTATGCGTTAGTGACTTCGCTCTAGTCCTCTACAACACAACTTGGCTATTTCTAAAAAGCCCAAATCAGGCGAGGAGAAATTGCCTGGCAGCCATCTTGTATGACAAACTTTTGTAAAATGATTTGTATGCAAAGTGGTATAAAACGAACTATTTTATTCATATGATTTTTTTGAGTATTTGATGAGACAGGGAATTCGTGACATTAAAAAAATCAGTAGGTGAAGGCATTTTTAATACGACTTCCCTCTCACCCGGACCCCGGGTCTTCCGGTTCACGACTAGAATACTCATTTGGGCGGCAAAACCAAAAAAACATTAGTGGCGGTAAAGTAAAAAAAAACATTACTGCAGAAATTCTTTTATTGCGTTTTAGAATATATTAATAAGAATAAAAATGCTTATCTACCAACTGATAACAAATTGTAAAATTACACATTTTATAATAAATTGTACAGCCGGCCGGCACAAAAATAAGGACGAATAGGTAAGGACCTACTGGAAATCTTCTATTATCCATGGTCCGTCGCTGTCAAAAGTCAAAATTCAAAATATTAAATATAAACGTCAAAAATATGTCCGCCGGCGCCAGAAGAGCTTCAAGTTTTAAAACGTGTTATTATTGTTGATTGTAAAGAGAAAGCGACTAGAACGCACGGAAATATGAATCTGACTCAGGTAAATATAGTTTTTTTGTAGCAGCTAAGCTGTAAATAAATACAAAGAAGCCACGAACAACTCACGTTACTTATTTCCGACGATAATAAAATGATAACGAATGAAATGATGATTGCATGTTATCTTTTATCACACCAATTATCCTGTTGCGAGAGCGAACTTCATTATATTATTTAATTCTGTGACCACCGACAGCTTTGAAACAGCTATCTCAGTCTGCGAGGTTTATTTATGCTAAGTCGGCAGTCCCACCAAGTCTCACTCAACTCAGTTTTGCTGTCGTCTGCTGACTGCTCCTCCGCTGTCATTGCTGTCACTGCTGTGCTGTCCGAGGATAACCTTGTGAACAGGTGTCAGGTTACATTCACTATTACCTGTCAATAGAAATATCACGAATTTAAAATGTCACAATGGAAAGATAATCCCTCAATTAAAAACTTCATAGAATATCTACAAATCCCTAGTGTACAACCAGATGTCAACTACGGTGAGTCTTATTTTATTTTGTTAATATTTGTTTTCAGAAAAATGTTTATTTTATTTTATTTGGTGTGTTTGTTTTCACTGTTTCGAAGTTAATCATACTAATCTAACTGAACTCAAATATTTGAATTGTTGACCTCTGCCTCTTCAGACAAAATTTGGCAACAATCCATAAATATTTTACTGAACAGATTTTAGAGAAACATGTTTTGAATAATAAAAACTGTTTTCTTTACATTTTTTACCTAGCATTTAGCTAGGTGCGTTTTGAATCATTATGTTTAAATATTATTAACCCAGGCCCAGGCCTCGGGCATATTTTGTCAAAAGGTCAAAATATTTCTGCTTTGAAATAAAATTCAAATAAATGGAATATTTCTGAACGTATCCGAAATCTAAAAACTGTTTTTGAAAGGTTATAAAATACGTTTTCAAATTTTATAAGTAACTAGCTGGTCTCGGCATGCGTTGCTATGCCATTTAATAAAGAAATTGTTTCTCCCTGAGTGTCCTTTCCCATTCGTCCCGTTCCCCTTCCGCCCCCCCTTCTTCTCCTGTGTCCTCTTCCCCTCTAGCGTTCTCACTCCGTCACCTCCACATTCCCTCTCCCCACTCCACTCCCCCCCCCTTCCCCTGTCCCGCGAACCCCCCTCCCGATTTCCCCTCCCCCCTCCCAGGTCCCCCTCCCCCCTCCCAGGTTCCCCTCCCCTCTCCATCCCTCCCGCTTTCCATAGCAATAGCCGCTTCCTCGCGTGCCACCAAAAGCAATCTTTTTATACAAATTTCACAATGCCAGAGTTCACCGGAAGTTTTATAAAAACCTTGTCCTGACAATAACGAACACACAAAAAAAGAATTATCCAATTTGGTGCAGTCGTTCGAAAGTTATGCGCTTAGCACACACATTCAGCGATTCATTTTTATATTATAGATTCCAAATATTTTTTTTTAAATATAAATTTTTTGAATGCAAACTTAAAAATGGCTCACCTTATGTTTTTTTCTAATTAAATTTACTGATATGAAAAAAAAATAAGAACACATATTTTATTATACAAATGAATTATAAACATTGGTGTGCGTTTCCATAGAAGCGGAGCTGAGCTGAGACTTACAAAAATTGACCAATGATATTTCTCAAATCACACATCTCTGTGATTTGAGCAATATCATTGGTCAATTTTTGTAAGACTCAGCTCAGCTTCGCGTAGCTCCGCTTCTATGGAAACACACCCTTATAGTCACCTTTCTTTTGTAAGACTCAGCTCAGCTTCGCGTAGCTCCGCTTCTATGGAAACGCACCCTTATAGTCACCTTTCTTTTGTAAGACTCAGCTCAGCTTCGCGTAGCTCCGCTTCTATGGAAACACACCCTTATAGTCACCTTTCTTTTTGTAAGACTCAGCTCAGCTTCGCGTAGCTCCGCTTCTATGGAAACGCACCCTTATAGTCACCTTTCTTTTGTAAGACTCAGCTCAGCTTCGCGTAGCTCCGCTTCTATGGAAACGCACCCTTATAGTCACCTTTCTTTTGTAAGACTCAGCTCAGCTTCGCGTAGCTCCGCTTCTATGGAAACACACCCTTATAGTCACCTTTCTTTTTGTAAGACTCAGCTCAGCTTCGCGTAGCTCCGCTTCTATGGAAACGCACCCTTATAGTCACCTTTCTTTTTCGTTGTTTCGTATAAAAAGCATTCATAAAAAATTCCCAAAGTTTCACAATTTTTTTCAAATTGCGGTTGAAAACTTTGGTTTCACAAAGGTGTATGTTTTAACTATTTTGCGTTTAATTAGATTTGAATATAAAACGTGATGTTTTCTCTTCCTAACACTTGTAAGTGACGTGTCTGCCACTTACACAGACTGTAAGATAGGGCGCCGGTAGCCGGTAGCAGCTGCTGTGTCTTGTGAAATCAAAGTCAAGTTCGGGTGAATTTCCGTCGAGAGATGGTCCATGGTTTGCAGAGAGAAGGGTAGCCGTTCGCGTTCAGTACTAGAGTGCCTGGTTACCGGGGTGGCACCTCTATTTATTCTAAAATCCTCCTTAACCGAGTGGAGAATTCGGTGCGGCCCTATTCGTTCAATCAAATGTTTTTCGAAGGTCATAACCTCCGCTACGATTTGCGTGGCGGGCGTTTTGACCTTTTGGGCTACCCTTTTACCTGTGTTCTATCTGCCGACCAAAACCATCTCTTTCTAGCATGTTTATTAATTTTACAACTACAAAAATGTTCCTGGTTCGCCGGCCCTACAATTTTCAGGGGATTTCAAGATATGTCACTTATAACTAGATTTACATTATTTCCTATCATCTAATTATGTAAGGTGGAGTTCGGCCTACCTTTCATTATCATTTATTAAGCCAAATTATAGGCCGAACTCCTGTAAATTAAACTTAAACATATCATAAAACAATATCGAATCATAAGTTATCACACATATCTGCCCAAACAATTATCTGTGTTCGGATTGGTCGGCTGTGTGGTATGGCGCCCGTCTGCGGCATATGGCTGGGGGCGGAGGGGGAACGGTACGGCGCTCAAGCGTAAATAGGTAGCCCCGGCCGTTGCCGCTATCATATAATAATGCCAGCTGCAGGGGGAGGGTGCCCACCGTGCGACAGGAAATTAGAAAACGAGGAAGATAGCAAACACTCCTCGTCTTCTATTTCCCTGATAACACGTCTGTTACAACACTCTTTAGATCTTATTTGTCACCATATAGTAAGGGAGACACAACGAATTCTATGCGACCTATATGAGTTGTTCCCAAAAGTTATTATCCTGAGGTTAAACCATATTATTATGGAGGTATTTGTAACTTGGAGTAGTGGATTTGGGAGATACCTTAAAATTTTATTTTTCTTGATTCGAAATGTGGGTATAGTCTGTCAACTACAAGAGTAGAAAATATAAAAAAAATTTAACTACATAATTTGTAGGCTGGCAACACCAATTTAACTGTCAAATATTATTTTAAAGTGCAATGTCACTGAATGTATAGAACACAATAAAACACATTTAAAAAAAACATTTTTTGTTCATTACATAAATTTGATTAAAAGGTGTTTTATAAAGCGATTTGCTTTCATTTAATTTAACATAAATTTGAATTTAACAGTAGATAGTAAGAATAGATAGTAGAAAGGAAGAATCACTAACTGTGAGTTTAGTTACACTACTTTTAGATCTGAATGAGTTAAATATATTCAGATCTAAAATTAGAGACACGATCTAAAGCCCGGGCAACGCTAGGTACTTAAGCTAGTATTAAATAAATGTGAGCAATTTCTAAACTGTGCTTTATATTTTATTACATTATCGTTTTTCTTCATTATGTTAACACAAAATTGCGAAGGTATAATAATAGCATACCTATACGCAATTCTAATTTTGAGATCAGTGGGTAGCTATATTATAATGAAAAAATATTTTTTTCACTTTATGCCTTTTTAATTTTTTATAAAAATGTAGGTTACACAGCTTTACATCAACACCATGAGTTATATGTTTAGTATTGCCATTTGAACCACAGTGGCGCCTTCCTATGTTTTCTACTCTTATTTGACAAACTGTAAGTTTTAACATTATCATTCTAATTGTGCAAATCTGAATGTCTTCTTATCACCTTATTATTTTAGAAAATATTTGAGACCTTTCAATAATGTTGTATGCCTACAATAATATCATTTTGTCCAGTTGTCACCAAAACTAAAAGTTCTTACATGATATGATTTGAGATTCTCACTGCCAAAAGTATTAATTACAATTTATTTCTGGGGTATTATGCCATGTTGCGCTACCTTCTTTTTTAGTCAACGTTTTGGACAGCTTTATACTTATTTATTTATTTATTTATTTATTTATTTATTACAAACGGCATAAGTATGCCATAAACATTAATTACATGTCACAAATTCATATTCAAAATATTAGTAATGGTAAAACAGTGTATGTATAACAGTTAATTGTGACGATACATTGGGAAGTGACACCAGAGATACATTTACATGCAAAAATCTATAATAGAAATAAAATTAATAGTGACTAAAAAAATATGATAGCATAGCCGTCTTGTACCTCTGTTCCGTGCAGTTAAATAGATCTATCACATCTGCATATCTATTAGTAACTTCATGCAACCTAGGTAAAAGTGAGTGTTTCGTATACTCAGTCCGATTATTGTTACATTTAAAAAGGGTTTTAGAACGAGTGGTTCTCGTGGGAATATGAAATTCAATGAGCTTAGTTAGATCAGGACTGTCTATTCTACCATTTACAATTTTGAACATTAATATTAAGTCTGATATAATTCTTCGATCTGACAGTCTTAGTAAATTTAATTCTTTCATCAAGTAATTATAATTTATGTTTTCAATGGGAATACCGAGGTTAAAATTAATATATCTTAAGAATTTGTGTTGAATTTTTTCGATTGAATCTGAATGTATTTTAAAATGGGGGGACCAGATCGAGGAGTTATATTCGACTTGACTACGTACTAAGGATGTATACAAAATTTTTAAAGTTGAAATATTCTTGAAACCTCTGGAATTTCTAAGAACGAAGCCAAGCATTTTGATACCTTTATTATAGATTGAGTTTATATGGGATATGAAGTTTAATTTAGAGTCGAAAGTTATGCCCAAGTCACTAATTTCTTCGACAGAGGTAAGGGTAGAGTTGTTAAGTTCATAAGGATGAATAATTGGTTGACTTATTCTGTAAAAACTTATTGAATAACACTTATTTATGTTCAGATAAAGTTTGTTAATAGAGCACCAACTAATTAATTTGTTTAAATTATTTTGTAGACAGGCACAATCTTCAGCGGTTTTGATGATTTTAAATATTTTTAAATCGTCTGCAAAAAGCAATACATCTACATCTTTATCAAATATTAATGAAATAATTAAAAACACTTTGTTTTTACCACAGTAAACTTTATTTAAAAGTCAACATGTTTCAAGAACGATGTTCTCTTCATCAGGACATAAAATGTACTGATGAAGAGAACATCGTTCTTGAAACATGTTGACTTTTAAATAAAGTTTACTGTGGTAAAAACAAAGTGTTTTTAATTATTTCATTAATAAAATGGTGCCACAAAGTGAATTTGCTAAATTTGAAGAAATTTATCAAATATGTCAACAATATCATTTATGAACAATAAAAACAAAATTGGGCCTAAATGGGACCCTTGAGGTACACCACTGGTAGCTACTGGTAGATACTGTTGTGTAATGATTACATATCTTCCCTGATGACGGACATTATAAGGCTATCCGAACTAAAGAAGAAGGTAACACAACACAATCACCATAAAGTCCTTACGTGTTTAAAAATACGTAAAACTCAGTACCCTTCTGTCGAAAGGCCAATTCTGATTTTTTTACCAGGCAAGCTCTCCAAATTTAATTCCTGGAAAATTATCCAGAAAAACATTTTCTTACAACCACTAAAACTGCTTTATATTAAAAAAATTCTGCACAAACCTAATATTTATTGGAGGTGGTAGGTATTCCAGAATACGAGCAGACATTGAATTTTTGTTGTAATAATCATGTATATTGTATACTTGGGCTGCAATGCAAATGAGAAATGGGAACCTTCGGTTGAAATCAAATGCCGCAATGAGCAAGCTCGTGCAACCTTTATCCGCGTGAAAAAGAAGTTCTGCAGTCATGATCTCAAGCTTAGATTACGAATGCGAATGGTCAGATGCTACGTGTTTTTTTTGGATATTATTTTATGGAATGGAAGCATGGACGCTTACTGAAGAACTAATAGGCGACTTGAGGCATTCGAGATGTGGATCTACAGAGGAATACTTAAAAGATGCTGGATGGTTAGGGTTACAAATGAAGATGTTATGGTTCGGATGAATAAAGAAAAAGAAGTTATTAAAACTATAAAAATCCAAAAACTTCAATATCTTGGACATGTGATGAGACATCCAGAGAAGTACGAGATCTTGCATCTCATAATGCAGGGAAATATTGCCGGAAGACGAGGCCCCGGAAGAAGGAGAACCTCGTGGCTGAAAAACCTGATACTTGTTTGGCCAGTCTACTGTAGAGCTGTTCCGGGCCGCAGTAAACAAAGTCCGCATAGCCAACATGATAGCCAACGTCCCTTTGAACGGACAGGGCACAAGAAGAAGAAGAATAATCAAGATGTCCATCATACAGTGGACCTAAAATATATATTACTTTATCTGAATTAAATTAACCATATTGTTAACAATAGCTAATATAAATTTTATTATTACACGTGTTACTTAATATTTTTATCTAATACAGCGTTTCCTAACCTTTTTCAGCCACGGACCCCTAGGAAAGGAAATCAAGCACAATTTTCAAGGACCCCCCTCCCCCTCAATAAAAAAACCAGCAATAAATTTTAAACCATTTATTTTAGTACTACAAAAAATCTTTTTTTTTTTAAATACATCAATAGTTAACATACAACAGCAACACCAACATTCACATTTATTAACGGTTGATTAATGTGAAGGTTGGTGCTGCTTTTTTGCAACTAAATTAGTGATATTCGGGTTGATGTTACTACTAAGTTTTAATCTCAATAGGATTGCATTTGTAAGGGAACGTACCCATACTAAGTGACCAACTTTTTGCAACCGCACAGGTTAAGAAACACTGATCTAATACATTCTTATCACTTACTTGCCTGATCTTAGGAGGAAACCGGGCGGCGTTTTGTCCATACAAACGTATTCCCCAATTTTCTCTCTGGATTCTGACACTATTATTCTGACACTATGGCGTCGGGTGGGAATGCTATCCTTGTTCTACCGGTATTACAATGGAAGATGCTCCGAGGAACTAGCATCGTTGATCCCTTCGGCACCGGTGCATAGTCGGGAAACACGCCAAACGCGTGCCCAACATTTGTACACAGTTGACATTTGTCACATGAGAACGGGTCGTTTCTTCGACTCGTTCTTGTGTTCAACAGCTCGGCTGTGGAATGATTTGCCGGCCTCTGTGTTTCCTCCTTCCTACAACATGGGTCTCTTCAAGACCAATGTTCATTCCTTCCTCTCCTCAAAAAGACCCTCCACACAGCATCCTAGGTGACATAGGCCCTGAGGGAAATTATTTTCCTCAGGGCCTCCTGTGCGGAGTTAATGTAAAAAAAAAAAAAAACTATTGCGAATGTTTTTTAAATATATAACATAGATATCCATCATCAGTGTGTTTGTACGTTTTGTTTTTTTTGATAAGTTACTTCTTATAGGAGTTAAGATCCTCCAAAAATTGTTAAAATTGCCTGGATTGAACATCACTAACAGGCATTCAGTATACAAACTAGACAATGTATTTAAAAAAAGCTAAACATGCAGACATAGAGTATTGTAAGTAAAAAAATTTTTTGGTGGTTTTGGAGGAGAAAAATGGGAAATACAAAACCTTGATTTTGATGATTTTATTTAGGTATCAGGCTGATAAGCCTGAGGTGCAGTTGTCCCTTTCGCTCAGTATTCGGGGGAGTAAGAGCGACAGTGACAGCAACAGTTTGGTAAAAGCAGGACAGCCAAATTGTATATTTAGTTCATAATATTCTTAACAAAGGAATGGTTTCGTTCAAGATATCACTGGAATTTGCTTCTGTCAAGACAACTTTTGAGAACATTAAGAATTGTATATAATTAAGGGATGGTTAGATTAGAAGGTGGTATTTAAACGGGGTATTTATTTTATGCAAATTTTTACAAAATGTGGTTGAATACACAAGATATTACATGAAATAATTATATGAAACATTTAAAAATAAATATATTTATTTAAAATGACGTCAACATTGACTTCATTAAGTTTTCATCGGTAATATTTAACCGTCAAGAGTAAATTCGGTGGTGTGAAGACGTTTATACTCTTCGATGAACGTTACACCTCTCTCTGCTACGTTATTCATTAATAACTATGTATGTCATTAACAACTTTCATAGAATACACAAAAGTTTTAGCTTTATTTTTTTTTAAATCACACAAAACGGCGATTGTGTTGAAAATTATAATTTGTAACAAATTCTTGTAAGTTTTTAACCAGAGTGCATTGTCGGGGGTTACACACTTCGGAGAATCTTCTAAAGCTTGTGTTTCGGGGGCTGGTCCTCTTTTTAGTTTTCAAGGAAATTTCATCACCGAAGAATGCAAAAGCAACAAGCTCTCCAGACATATACCAAAGATGTCCCTTTTTTTCATAGCAGCTTTTGCAAATGGTTGATTTTCGTACGCCACCAAGTCCTTCAAAAGCTGTAAATCATTCTTTGGCGCAAGTCATGTGCAAGGAGCTTGAAACCATTACTTTGTTTAAATGCAAATACGACAACAGAACCCACAGTTCAAGAGTTTTTTCTGCTTGATGATGAGATGTATCACAAACAGATTTTCTGCTAATTGTCTAATTAGGAAGTAAGATTGTCTAACTACTAAATTTTGTTGCTTCAGAATACAGAGTTTTTCTTTGTAGTTAAAGGTAATTTTTACAATTTTCATATACCAAGCTGCAATGTAAAAATATCTTATTTGATTTCTTGCATTGTAAGCTCTTTATTCTCACCATGCAGTTATGTGACTAAACCTCAATGTTGCAAACTCTGCAATTGATTATAACAAGTTGCTAAATTGATGGCTTCCTCCATGTTCCGGTTAGTCGTTACAACATGCAACGGGGGGGCATTATCTATCATCACTTCTCCACTTTGTCCCCTCTCCTTGCTTTAATTTGTTTATAACGGAATATTTTCTACCACAAACAAATGCGTCGAATAGGATTCAGTTCAACAACCTTAAGGTAAACAAAATTTTTATTCTTTTGTGTAATGACACTCATTTAAAATGCAACCAATTGGGTTTAAAAAATATGATGACAATACTTATTTATATTTTATTTTATTTATTTATTCCTTCACTCCTTGTGAATTCGAAAAAAATATTGTTGTATGATTTAGCCCCTCAGGTCTCGACCTTATTATGTCAGAGGGCCAAAATATTTCTGCTTTACCAAAAAAACAAATAAATTGAATAGGTATTACTGAACGAATCTGAAAACTAAAAATTGTTTTTGAAAGATGATAAAATACCCTTTCAAATTTTATAAATCGAGATAAACGTATAATTTGTGAAATATAAAAATTTTGCATGCACACATTAAAAAGTTTTAAAAATGGCTCACCTTACGTTTTTTTCTAACTAAAATTACTGATAACAAAAAGAAATAAAAACACATACTAATTTTATTACACAAATGTATTATAAAAATTGTCGCCACACTATTTGTTTGTCATTCCGTGTAAAAATAATTAATAAAAAATTCCCAAAGTTTCATAAATTTATTTCAAATTGCGATTTGAAACTTTGATTTCATAAAGGTGTTCATTTTGCATATTTTTTTATTTTGTATTTGAATATAAAGCGTGGTCTTTTCTCTTTCTAACACCGTTTATATCACATTTCTCACTATGATAGTAAGGGAGGTACAACGATTTCTATGAGATCTACGAGTGTATGAGTTGTTCCGAAAACCGAACAAATAGACTCTAAGGATGGGTTGTATAAAAAAATTTGATGAACTCCATCAAATATTTGTTGATTTTCACGTTCTGTGTAATTCTATTCAAGTTCTGTGATTATTTCAGTTTCATGCAGCTACTGGCCTATAATGATATAATAACAGAACTCTCCACAGAACGTGAAAATTAACTTAAAATATTTGATGATTAAATTTTTTTGAAGCAACCTGTCCTAAGGGTTAAATATGTTTATTGATTACAGCACAAAGAAAACCATAAATATTCACGTTTTCGTTATTCAATTCTAAATGCTTTGAGGCAGTACTCTCCATATTTTGTAGTATAGCTTGAGCAAGTGGACTACAAAATGTTTTTTAGCGCTGATGCTTAACCTCTTCACGAGTATGGCCAAAACGGTTCGGCGAAGAGCCCAGAAGAGTATGGCGGAAACGTTGCATCCAAGACTGTTATTCAAATGCAGTCATATTTAATGAAAATATTTGACTTGTGGTGACATCTATGGACATCTTCGTGTAGTTTGTCGAAGTTATGGAAGACATACCTACAATACCGATTTTACAGTTTTAGTTTAAAAATTCTTTTTGCGTCATTTAGCGGTCGTCAGAGGAAGGAAGCAGTTTATTTGTATGGACATGTTTTTTTCGCTGAGATTTATTTTCCTGGATTGATATCGATGATGTTTTAATTCAAAATGTAAGATTAATCTATGATAATTTATATAAGAATATTAAAAAAATCAACCAAAAAAAAACTCACTCCTCACTTACAGTTTTGTTCGCCAAAACTCACTCACCGAGAGGTTAAGATATACGTTTTATTACAAATGGACTATTCTTTCTGTCTCCAGATAAATGCTTGGTGTTCCTGAAGAAGCAGGCAGCTGACATCGGTCTGTCCTACCGCGTGTACGAATGTGCCCCCAAGAAGCCCATCGTGATCCTGACATGGGAGGGAACCGAACCCGCACTTCCATCGTGTCTCCTCAACTCCCACATGGACGTTGTGCCTGTTTTCCCAGTAAGTCCAATCATATCTTCTTCTTCATTCCATCACTTAGAATAACTAGCTAAATACTTCCAAGACACTCGCAATATCATTATTTTAGTGCGCCTTGTCTCACTAGGTACTTATCTTATCTTGTCTTGTCAGGTGAATGTCTTTTGCAAAATCAACATTTAATTATTTCTAATGTAATGAACAGTGGTAATATTAATTTAATTAACGCATAAATTTTTTTTAGTAATCTCACGAAAGACAGTGATCTCAAGAATCTGTCAAGTCATGCAGTCTCTATTTTATTATTGTTAACCAAACCAGTGAATCCCAACCTGGGTTGAAACCGATAATTTTTTTAATTTTTTATTTATATTAAATTATTAGAAAATAAGATGTTATTTAATAAACATAGTGTCCGGAAACTCATAGTATAAGCAGAAAACTGACGAATCTACATTGCATAGAGTACATTAAAAAAAAATGTTTTTTTTCTGAGCATTTTGATTTTTTTTTATTTTCTATTTTTTTTTTGGTCAACAAAAGCATTGGAATCTTTTGGAATCAGGACAACACTTCAATGCACTTTAAAAGACGTTAGTATTAACTCCCCAGTGACAGATTTCTTTCACATTTGACCAAAATTCAGGCACGATTTACTCAAAAACAAAGGCTTAAATCAAAAAAAGTTACTACAAAGTCGACTCAAAATGTAATGTAGATTCACCAATTTCCCAATTATACTATGAGTTTCCGAAAACCATGTTTGTGTGTATGTACAGTACTCCCTCAGTAATCGTGCAACTACTGTAACCCACTGTTATTTTACTAGTTTGAATGTACAAAATCATGCTCTATTATTCGCTGGTATATATTTGTATGTCAAATTCAGCTGTCTGTAGTCAAACTCAGAAGTCTCGTGTCTAGACTCGACAGGTTGGGTTAATCTTATTTATTATGATGATAGTAAGAGATTTTCAAGTATTTTGCGTGTTAATCGTAACCTGATTATATCTTTCTTTAAAAAAAGAAAGAAGTGGAAGAAGCTATTGCCTTATATGTTGCTTGAAATGACTTAACCTGTGACGTAACCGGAGTATCTCAGATTAGTGGAATGGCAACTCGCATCTTTTATGTGGAAATGTCATGCTTGCTTTTCCAAATTTCATCCCTGACATAACAGCTTTCATGAAGTCAATGATAACTCTTGTGTTATAGATAACCATTAATAATGAATTTAAACTTTCAGGATAGTTGGACGTACCCGCCCTTCAGCGCCCACATTGACGATGCCGGAAAGATATTTGCCCGAGGCTCTCAGGACATGAAGTGTGTGGGTATCCAATACCTGGAGACCGTGCGGAGACTGAAGTCCAAGGGAGTCACGCTCCGCAGGACTCTACATATCTGCTTTGTTCCAGGTTATATTATAATAAATACTGTAACAGACGTGTCAGCGTCTTTACAAGAACTGTAAAAAAGGGACCGGTCTTGTGCACGCCTTCCAGGGGTACAAGCTGATGATGATGATTAGAGCTGGCTGGCCTCTCTACATCCAGTGGGTAGTGGTCCTGGATGCGCCTAGTTTCTGCCTGAGCAGTGCCTTGGCAGTGCCCAGAGTTAGGGCCGACTGCAGCACTAGGCACCAGGTACTCGTTCAGGCAGAACTTCAGCAGGAGGCAGCAGGTCGAAGATTTCCAGAGGTAGGAAAGAGTAATAAAACGATTGAGGTATTATTAAACAGTTGAACTGAACATGATTTATTTGAAAATTTCATCATATTTATTGGGTTAGTTGAACCCGACGGCGATCGGGCATTGTTTTATACAAAATGTGGAGGGGATTCTGGCCTCGCTCCTCATTGTATAAATAGGGCGACATTTATGTGGCATCCTCATTTTGGCGGTGTCGCCCATGAAAGTGGTCGATTAAAATTGCAAGTTAATAATAATTCTACAGAGTACATTTGGTATATACAGGTACATTTCTTAAGCCTAACATATAAAATCTCGGATAAAACTTAACTTTGTGAAGTTAAGTTTTATCCGAGGATTTTTAATTTGATGAATTTGCATTGATTTTAAGGTAGTTTGGTAATTTGTAACAGGTATTTGCCGTTTGGCTAGCTGTGTTGAGTTTAAAGGAGAATCTAGTATTTTTCCCAGGTTCCCCGTAAGACTAGCTACTGAAACCTGTTTGTTTCATCGTCTTACGAGGTCCCTGGATTTTTAAAATGGGAAAAAACGGATTCTTGCAAGGAATTTTTCTAAATGTTTTTTACCGGGAAAAAACGCCCTAGTATTGTGAGTTTAAAGGTTAGAGACTCAAACTCTCTTTCCCTGGATGCCCTGCAGGACTCTGGAATGAAATATGTTTCTTTCATTGTCCTGCAGGGTGTCTAAGTTAAATTAATCGACAAAATGTACATTAAAAGGCGCCGGCCTCCTGCAGGGGCTAAATATTCAAAACAATAGAATAACAATTTTTATAAATGATAAGAATTTAAAATGTCTCCCGGTGGCAACCTGAGCACGCAAGCATTTATTTGTTGCACCGGGTCATTGTACATAATAAAGGGCAATAGAAATGATAAGTTTTTACATAAAATATTTCGGCAAAAAATCGTCGCTGGCGGCACGGTACTAATGAGTTTAGTGGCCAGAAATTTCGGAAGAAATTTCAAAGAAATGACCACTAAATGTAGAGGATGCCACCAGCGATGACTTTGCTGAAAAAACAAACGAGGGTGTGTAACACGTCGGCTACAAATACCATATTCAATTTATTAGGAATAACTTATTAACCACTCAGGTATTTTGCGATTGTGCAAGTTTTTTGTCTTAAAGGGTTATGATACCCTCGGAACATTTCGTGAACTGTCAAAATTTTTTTTTTTTTTACATCGCTAGATGGCAGTAGGGGTGTCTTCTCAGATTTCAAAAGGTCAACATTATACTTGTGTTATGTACATCCAAGCACAGTATTTTTAAAACGAAGTAAAAAATAAACCAATAACAAAGTGTGGTTTGTTTATGGAACTTATTCTGTTGGTAGAATATTTAGTATGATCCTTTTTATAAATGTTTCATCATTTGCTTGTTCGTGGTCCTTCCACATAGGCTTACATTATAAACAGCGTTTGGAATCTCGTGGTTCACATTTGGAGTCGATTTAACCGGTCAAAGGCCGTGACATTTAGCGGAAATTCGCGGAACTTCGCAAAAAAACACTAAAAAACCACAACTTTGAATTTTGAATTGAATGTTTTGTTGATAAATTTTGAGCTATTGTATATTTTATTAACTGAAACACGTTCACAACACAATAAGCTATCTACTAAAACCACATTACTTGCATTTATTACGTAAATTAATAGGTTTTATGATCGTTTTATTCGCGATACACCCATTAATTGCGACCGTTAAATTCACGGCAAATTCTGACAGCCGATTGTCATAGAAGATATCGTTTTAAAAATGTTCCAGGGTGACTAGGTGAATGAAACTTGTAGCGTCTCCGAGAGTAATGACAGCGCAAGCGATTCTGACACTGTTCTCCATACAAATTGTGTACATAGAAGGGCCAAAATCGTGGACCAAAAGTTTTTTGTCGGATGTATTATTCAAATATTTGAATTATTTTCTCGCGCATGCGCATATGACGCGCGCGCCGGCGCGTCTCCGGCCTTTGACCGGTTTTAATGGTGTGTTTTTTTTTAAAATTTAACTTCCAAATATTCAGTCGTTTATTGTTTTTTAAACTATATTTTCTAGAATTCATCATTATTATTACTATCCCCAAATTGGAAATGTATATTTGATAGAATAACTTTACATATTAATAACATCATTAATAATATTGACTTCGAGAAATAAAAGAAAGTTTCTTTTTTATTAATATACTAGCTGGTACCCGGCATGCGTTGCTATGCCATTTAATAAAAAAATTGTTTCTCCCTGCGCGTCCTTTCCCATTCGTCCCGTTTACCTTCCTCCTCCCGTTCCTATCCTGCGTCCCCTTCCCCTCTTACGTTCCCACTCCTCCTCCTCCTCCACCTTCCCTCTCCTCACTCAACTCCCCCCCTTCCCCCATCCTGCGAACCCCCCTCCCGTATTCACCTCCCCCCTCCCGTGGACCCCCCTCCCCCCTCCCGAGTTATTTCAAAAATATATCGTTTATTGTAATACATTTTGATACAATTGTTTTTCCCTGCATGTCCTTTCCCATTCGTCCCGTTCCCCTTCCGCCTCCCCTTCCTCTACCGCGTCCCCTTCCCCTCTCGCGGGCGTGCTCACAACAACTCACCAAACTTTCTTCGCAATCGGATGAACGGTTAGCAATTCATAATTTCACAAAGTCAGAACTCACTATTTTATATAAAAACCATCGCACACATCAAATCCCCAATGTTTGAATGAAAGCGAAGTCGTTCTGAAGTAATGGGGTGACCAAGCGAAACAGGCAAATTTGGTACTCAACCAACACAGGTACGTATTTAAAATATCAATAATTTAAAAAATCCAATAAAAAACAGCTGCCTGCTAAATTTATTTCTATCCCGAAATTATTTGGAAACGTATATTTGATAGAATATCTATACATAATAATAACATCATTAATAATATTGACTTCGAGAAATAAAAGAAAGCTTTTTTAATTATATATTTATTAAATTATTCTGTGTTATTTAGTACAACTAAACAATAATCTTTTTTTATCATGGCAGTAGCTGTCGTGCAAGGCTGCAGAAAACCATCACAAAACTGCAGCGACACTCACTTTTTATTTTAGTCTGTTTTATAAGATCGCTTGGACCAACACGCATCAGCTACTATAGTGATTATCGGCGTCCCGTTCTCGTCAACATCACCGCTTTGAATAGCCAGTTTTTTTTCTTCGTCGGCTGCCGCAGCCATACTGGTAAATTTGATTTTCTCCCACCATTCACAAACCTTCATATGGTATTTTCCATATCCAGCAACAGATAAGGACTGAACTTCAATGGTAGCACATAACTCTTCCATGCTCGAATAACCCAATCCTATGCTCATTATTCCCGATACAAAAGATTAATTGATGCCAATGCCTTCTTGTAGGCTTTCAGATGTTTTTAGTTTAAAAGTTTTATCACATAACACGCATTTTAAATTAAAAGTAGAGTTCAAACCATTTATATTCTCTGAGGTAATTCGTAAATGCTTTAAATTGCAGTTAAAAAGGGAATAATATTGACTAATACATTGGAGTTGTTTAAAAAAATAATCAAATTGTACTACTCTCCGCCCTTCTATGCAAATATCATCGCTTTCTTCTATCACCTCTTCAATAGTAAGCTCCTGCTCCGATTCTTCACAGATCATCCTTGGTCTTCGGTCATAGGTAGGGGATGCAATCCCGGTATACCGGGATCTCGAAATACCGAGATCCCGCAGACATTTTGCGGGACTAATCTCGGTCGAAAATTTTGCGGGATCCCGCTGGACTGGCGGGATTACAGAGAAGCGTAGTTCATACGTGTTACTCTGCGCGTGGTGAACTAACTTGACAGCGGTTTTATTATACTTTAAGTGATCCATATAAGTACTACGAAGACAGAAGTCAATTTATTAATGTTGATGACACATTTAGTCTACCTTCAAAAAGTGTAATACGCAAGGCAATCAAAATTATAGTCGAAAGGCTAGAGTACACGGACACGGGTAACAACGCAGTCGCCACTGCTCCTGTTGACGATGACGATCCTTACGATGACGATGACGACACTCCTCTCGCTAATCTGGAGACATACGCAGTAGCAGCAGCACCAATGTCACTTCAAGATGAACTCAAACTTACTTTGATTAGTATGAAGAGTTCGAGATCAACAGCCCAACAACCTAGATCTGGCAATATGAGCAACCTTGAGGTTTTGATAAAGAAGGAAATTAATTACTTCTGAGTCCGGTGGATTAAAAGGCACATACCTTCAATTCACTTACAATGCGCTAATGACTATTGTGCTAACCAGCGTGGAAGCTGAACAAGCTTTTTCAGCCGCTGGCTACCTTGTGTCCAGTATCAGAAGCCGTTTATCAGACGACACAATTAATACTTTAACTTTTTTACGAAGCTATTTCCAAAATAATGTTTAAACTTACGATGCTTATTGTACAAGAATATTGTTTATCGTATGAACGTTATTATTTAAATTTAAGTTGTTATGAAAATTTATGTTTTATCTTATTCTTTGTCAATTTATGACTTAAACTTTACTTATGTCTAACTAAAGGTATATTAATAAACCATTTAAAATGTCCCAAAGAACTTGTTTGATAAATTTAAAACTCTAAAAACAAGGTTGGTAGATCGAGGTATTAGGTCTTTATTATACGATTGATTAGATATCCAAGTCTACCCTGCTGGATCCCGCGAATACCTGGATCCAGCGGGACTAAGATTGTTCAGTCCCGCAAATACCTGGATTGATATGATCTTGCAGGATTGCATTCCCTAGTCATAGGTAATTTCGCCAAGAATTGCTGTTTTTTTGCTCCTAAAAAATGTAGAAATAAAAACTGCTTACCATGCTATTCAATCTGATTTTGAGATTATTAGTGTAAATTTTAGTAAAGTACGAACCTATGATCACGGTGTTTGGAATACGTGTCATTAAAATCATACAATGTCAAAAAAATTCTCGCTCAAAACACACTTTAAAAAATTAAAACAAATTGAAAAATATTGCATTTTGATGGTTATTTTGTTATCTTAAAAACGCGAAATGTCATTTCTCAAGGAACGCCATGTTAATTACGACGGCAAACGTCTCGCGTGATTTTTCATGTTTATGAAACCGAACAAAATAATGATTAATACGCATTATTTATCATTTCCGAAGATTGCAATTCGTACTTATTATTGTCTAACTGACAGAAAGTGATTTTTTTTTTAAAAATGCATATTTCATCGTCGTAATTAACATGGCGGTCCTTGAAAAAAGACATTTCGCGTTTTTTAAATTAAAAAAACCACATTAAAACTCAATATTTTTCAATTCCGGTTACTGAATTACTTATTACTAACCATTATCTACCTAGTACAATTTGTTTTAATTTTTTAGAAGTGTTTTATAAGGATGTATTAGGAATATACGTAAATAGGTTATGAGAAATCGCCTTTTCAAACCTTGACAAGTCATATCTCAGAATAAGTGAAGTTAGAACCCTATCCAAATGAGGTGACGAATAGTAATTGCGAGATATTTGAAGTCCAATAAGTATAAAAGTACCTTTTCGACAGTAGTGGCTGATGAACCAATAATAATATCCTCGTGCTCTAAATCTTTCAAGTTGTAGTTGTATTCATTACCAAACACCGCGTACATAATGTACCTACGGACAAATAATGCTTGGCGAGCGAAATGCCCATAAATGAACTAATACTTATATTCCGAAATACGCCACGCTACGTATATTATAGCTGTGTGTGTGTACGCAGCCCAATGAATTCTCACACACATACTTGCAAAACGTGCGCATCGCCATACACATGAACAACGCACTAACCGTTTCGGAATTGGACGCACATTAAACGTTATATTTTCAACGGTTGGACCAATATGGCGGTGGAAAAGAAACATTTTGACAACACCAAAAAGAGAATTTTCGAGTACTTTCTGTTTTTGTAGCTTTCTGAGATTATTGCAACGCTTCAAGTGTGTCGGTATTCTATGTTTAGAGCCATTAATTAAGCATTTTGACGGGATTTTCAAAATATATACGCTATAAAACCAGGAGCGTAGAGTTTCACTACTTGCCGCCGGCGCCGGGGGCTTCTCTCCCGGAATAAGCAAGAAGCAATAATATCCGTTAGAATTTGATGTAAAATGAAGTATTTATTTAACTGTTAATATTTACAGATATCATAATGATAATAAGAGGCCGTACTTCTACAGATGTGTGTATTATGTATATATTTTAAATTAAAAATATTGTGTAAAATCATTATTAATGCGACAATCATAGATTTAAGTTTAAAAAATGGGTTGTATGGTGTATCAATATTTTTATTTTTCATGGTCGAATGCCTACATCAATTACAAAAAAAAAATAAGCAAATTGAAAAATAAAGGTCCATTATTTGGTAACAAAAAATATCAAGTCTGAGAATGACACATGAAAGGTAGTATTAAGCCATTTTAGAGAGCCGTTTTTCAGAAAATAACCATTCTGCCCCTATAACCCACTCACGAAATGTCAGTTTTTAAAATCTTTGTGTTATTTCCGTTTCGCAATTAAAGCTCTATAAATGAAACATTTCTGAATGTAGCCGAATACTAAAAACTGTTTTCAAAAGGTTATGAAGTAAGCTTTCAAATTATTGTATTACAAATAAACATTAACATTTGTAAATTTTAAAATTTAGAATACAAATATAAAAAAATTGTGAAAATGACATGATGTTTTTATGTGAAAGCGGTACTAATATCACGGATTATGTAAAAAAAATACTTATTCTATTATATAAATGTATAATAAACAATTTTGTCACCTCTCTTTTTTACCATTTTATACAATAATATTTAATAAAAAATTAACAATGTCTAACGGCACGTAAGCGATTTGGCCGATGAAAACTGTTTCTACAAAATATGTCTTTTTTTATGTACTTCTATGGACAACTTTGAATAGAGATATGAAGCTTGATTCAATATGGATCTTCTACTTTTTGTTTTAGGGTTAGCACTAGAATAATAACAGAGTTATAACGATTTCTGTGGGAACATACGCGTTAGCATGAAAACACGCTACTGTACTTGACTGCTATTGTAATATGTCGTGTAAACACGCTTATGGGTCGGAATGGTTAAGGCGTATAAACCCAGTTTAATATTTAATCATTGTACGTAGATCACATATCTATCTACACATATAAATATTGTTATTGTGTAAATTTGAATATGTGTTTGTTTGTTTTTCAGATGAGGAGATTGGAGGCCAGCTGGGTATGGCATTGTTTGTGCACACAGAGGACTTCAGGGCCCTGAATGTGGGGGTGGCATTGGACGAGGGAATTGCGAGCCCCACTGATGACTATCTGCTTTTCTACGCAGAAAGGAACATTTGGCGTTAGTGCAAATAATTATTTTCCATGAATTTTCATCACAGCGCTACATACCTGGATGGGTTTGGCCTATTCCTTGGGCCACGGGAATACATGTCTGATTTTTCTATATGATAGTCAGTTCCGATTCCGATTCTGATCAGACTCTTGTCCTTAATTAATCTTTTCCTGCCATACATCTGTTGAACAGTCCACATACATCGATGTCCACCAACCGATCGGACATCCGACTCGGAAAACATCGCTCGCGCGTCGCCCATTTTATTTAGTCTGTTTGTCTGGCGTGGTGCAGTGCCTACTTTCGCATAGAAGGGAAATACACGTCCAACTATTCGTCAGTTTGCAAATGAGTATTGACACTACTATCACTGCAGTACAAAAGTATCAATGCCAAATCTTTATTTTATTATTATTACTAGCTGGTACCTGGCATGCGTTGCTATGCCAATAAATAAAGACATTGTTTCTCCCTGCATGTCCTTTCGCATTCGTCCCGTTCCCCTTCCGCTCCCCCCCCATTCCTCTCCTGCGTCCTTTTCCCCTCTCTCGTTTCCACTCCACCTCCTCCACCTTCCCTCTCCCCACTCCACTCCCCCCCTTCCTCCATCCCGCAAACCCCCTCCCGAGTTCCCCTCCCTCCTCCCAGGTTCCCCTCCCCCCCTCCCTGGTTCCCTTCCCCCCCCCCCCCCCCTACCGCATTCCATAAATTAATTCCCGGTACATTTAGTTTTCAAACAGCTCGCGTGCCACCCATTGCAATTTTTTTATACAAATTTCATAAAGCCAGAGCTCACCAGTAGTTTTACACAAACCTTCTCCTGACAATAACGAATACAAGAAAAATAGAATTATCCTATTTGGTGCAGTCGTTCGGAAGTTATGCGCGTACATGCATTTCGGCGATTCATTTTTATTTATATAGATTAATAAGAAAACAGTTTAAACAAATATTAATATGACAGCTGTTTCGTCTTCTGAAGGCGAAACAGCTGTCACGCACGATAATAATTACACAAAAGAACTTGTTTTAATAAAAAAACTGTTTTTTTTTTAAATTGTGTAATAGTATTATTGCTTATAACGACCTTCCAGTTGATTAGATGAACATCTCGGAAAAATGGAAATATGAGCTGAGTATGCAGTTACATATAGAAATATGAGCTGAGTATGCAGTTACATATAGAAATATGAGCTGAGTATGCAGTTACATATAGAAATATGAGCTGAGTATGCAGTTACATATAGAAATATGAGCTGAGTATGCAGTTACATATAGAAATATGAGCTGAGTATGCAGTTACATATAGAAATATGAGCTGAGTATGCAGTTACATATAGAAAAGCTTACCCTCTATCTGGTACAATACTCAGATTACTCATAAAAGCAATCAAATAAATTATAATATAAAAAATCTGTAGTGAACTTAACAAAATGTTGATGCTGTCTGGGTCACTAGTAGGACGTTTCAAAATGTCATTCTAAAGTACCGAACCGTTATGCCTCCCAGTGTAATTTTATAGCATATTTAATATGTAAAACACAGACACTTGTAAATAATACTTGATTTATGGCGAGCATTTAAATATTGCTTTCCTCATTACCTCAAAACTTGTACTTATTTGGAGAATTCTTACCAATCAACTGGAAGATCGATACGTAAAACAAAACTTGAAATTAAAATGGAGTTGTGCAAATTAAACTTGATAATAATAAAGAGGTTTCAATGCCTATGTAAAGTTAAGGTTAAAGGAGTAAGTAAATAAAGGACTTGGCATGGGAAGAAGTTTTAAAATAAATAAATATGTATTTTTTATGTGAATGTGAATACCTCACAGACCCAGTCCAGTGAGACTATACCATCTCCAATTGGGGTACCTATGTTGTGAGGCTGAAGGTAGTTGAAACGTATCATGTTCGTATAAAATGTAACCTTGCGGCAGAGCAGAGACCAGGGCTCAGGATAGTGGGCCAAGTAGTTATCGGTCATGTAGGTAGGGTTTTCAGTCAAATAAAAGAAGATGAACTTTATAAAAATGTATTGAATCAAAACCAAAAAGCAACATGGAAGTGTACAAACTTCATACCAAGGTAACAAAAGGAATATAGAAAAATACACATACCAGATGGACTCCTAATGGACACACTAAACTAACTATACGGAAATAACCCCGGAAGACGAACGCGATCTTGCTTCGCAGAGAGAGAACACGAGACGGGACGGGAACTCCAGCCTTCCCATCCGGGAACGGCGCGGAATCCAGAGCACCAAGGTCGTCCTTCTAATTGGGCAGGAGGCCGCTATACCTCCAAGGAGCGCATTCAGCCACGGGCCATCTCGACGAACTCCAATCAAAAGGCACGTGGCCCCCAACAGTATCAAAGTCTGGCGTATTACGGTAGTACGGTTAGCAGACCGTGACTTTGCGACGCGGGGTCGTGAAGGCATATTATAGTAGCCAACACCAGGACCAATTCACTTCACGATTCCTTTTCCAAAAATACTTCCACAAAACGGCCAACCAGCCACATCGGAAAAAAGTGGGACTTTCACGTCATCCACTATAAATAACATGTACACGAACCTCTCGTGTTACGTAAAAACACACCCCGCGCCTATTTAAGTTAGAATCAACTAGGATTCACTCGATTTAACGAAATTAAAACAACTTAATGGTGAGTGACCAATTCACGAACAGCTAGCCCATCGCTCTCCGGGAGGAAGTGACCATAAACAAAACAAGAATCTCTCTTTCCCAAAAAATTACCTGTCTCAAAAAAAACACCATAGACAAAATAACCAAATAGGCAAGAACTGCACTAGTCACATAATATTTATGTGACATAGTACGGTGAGAAAGTACCTGATTATTCAGATCCAGTCACCAAACGAAATGGTAAGAATGGTGGTCTTACACCAGAGCGATACTGAAAGTATCTTCCACTCTGGAATATGCCGCAATTACTCTTTATATTATTTTAAATGAATTAATTGTGAAATAACACAAATTAATCAAATAAAATTTATTTGCGCATGCCGGGATTCGAACCCGCGACCTTCGGATTGCGAGTCAAGAGCGTTATCCATCGACCATGGAGGCCGTCAATGTAAATAAATTGCGCCATAGATTCTATTTCGTGCTGATTGTAGTGTTTAGCTAGACAGATCGGAAATTACTGAGATCACAAAAAAACGGACATGAGGATAGGACCTGCATTTGGTTTTCCGATCCGATAGTCTGATGAGACAATCGGAAAGCAATATCTCTGGTCCGTAGCCATTTGTCTCAAACCTTCCAATCCTGCTCCAATTTCCATTGAGGCAGTATTTGGTTATAATTTTTGGTATCCTGTCATATGGCACTCTTTCCACATGGCCATCCCATCATTCCTTTGAGACCTAAAGAATCTTACAGTGATTTCATGCGTGCAATGTCTCTCCTTTTGTATAATGGCCCTTTACAATGAAGTTTTACTATGATATATAGTGTAAATAACACATTGTACTATCTGAGATGATAGTTGATAATGAAGAGCAACCGGACAACCATGGATACTCTTTGTATACTACCTACAGTTATCTCGTTGCTGTCTCTCTCGTACAAGACTTATTACAATTCTCAGATAGGTTCTCGATTTCATGATTCCAAAACCTTTCTCATTGTAAGACTGGTAATTTGGTTTCCTCGTTATTGATTTAATTTGTTAGTAAATAATAAATGTTTTTTTTGCAGATATCATCGTCACGTGCGCTGGTCCTCCTGGTCATGGCTCTCTCCTGTTGGAGAATACAGCCGGAGAAAAGGTGGGTTTTTCTCCTATATTTAATTGTTGCACAAATACGTCTGGAGTGCTCTGCTAGAAAGTACTTAATAATGAAACAAAACCTTGCAGGGGGCCTAGCGCAACTATATCGACAGTGGCATGATGAACTTAGCTGTCCGCATTTGTTTATCTATGTACCGAGCATCAACGGTGATCGATAAATTAATCAATATCAGGAGGGAAAAAATGCTCCACAATTGCAACACTGTTGTATTACATCTATGTACATATTTCGTAGAACTCCACATTATACGTAATTCTTTTACAAAAGAGAATTTATGCATAGTTGATTGTTTTTTGACCATTGATATTTGAGTAAAATTTTTGTTGCAGTGTTTTTTTTTAACATTATATCCATACAGGAGGCCCTGAGGAAAATAATTTCCCTCAGGGCCTATGTCATCTTAGGGGATGCTTTATGGAGGGTCTTCAAGGAAGGGAAGGATATGAAGTTCTGGGAAAGAAAAAGGGGTGGGTAGGAATCTGGGGGTCGGTGTGTCCAGGAGTGACGGACGTATGAATCCATCCCTTAAACTGCGGTGCAAGGCGATGAATTGAGAGTCTGGCTGGAAAGGTTAAACCAGTCTCTCTCGATCCGGCCCGCCACGCAACAGGCAGGGAGACACATCCGCTGTCAAGACCTGGAAAAACCTCACCCCACGAACCCGGGCACCCCTGCTAAGTCATCAAACGTAGCAAACCACTCGGGGTGACCTATGGCAGAGGTGTTGGTTATCCAGTAATTGGTTCCCGAGGCGGCGGTACCCATACCCGCCTACCAAAGTGTTTGACACATAGACAATCTTAATTACGAGGAGAACGGGGTCGATAAATTTGTAATTATAGTTGAGACAACTGTCAAATAATATATAATAGTTGTACTGGCGAATGTCATCTAAAAACCTATATTGTTGATGAAGACATTTATTGTGTGGAAGTTGGCTTTCATGCGAGGGCCCCAGGTCAGGTCTTCTTTTAAACTGTTGAACATTGGATGGTATTTCAAAAAACCGTGCGAAAATTACCTTGATGAGTTCTTGTCAAATTCGATACAAAAACAAAAGCGATTGTTTTTTTTTGCAATTGTTTTCTGTTTACCAGATAATATATCTTATTATTCATATATAGCTACAATAAAAAAACTCCCATTCGGCAAACAAATATCAAAAAAATATATTTGTACGAATATAAACTGATTTTATTATTTCTACACAAACCTGAATACACACCCTACATGAAAAAACACAACACAATTGAAAACGTAAAATATTGTTATTTTTACCACCAACAGCTGCTAAAAGTGACCTGCAAAGTCATAGAAAATTAATTTAAAATCATTCCAAGAAGCTAGATTAAGCAAATCAACTGTTACATCAAGAAAGATGGTGGCGCAAGCGATTCTGACCTTGTTCGTCACAGTTTCTTTATACATAAGGGTTAAAATCGTATTTTATAAAAAAGGAAAGATTTTTTTTGGCCAACCGGCTGGCCAGCGACAGTTGACAAATTAAGATAGATGGTTCAATAAAATAATGAAAGTTGAAAATGTCTTGTTTTTACAGGTTCGCTATATTGTGGATAAGTTCATGGACTTCCGTGCCAAAGAGAAGAAGCGACTGGAGGCCAACCCTAACTTCACCATCGGCAATGTGACATCAGTAAACCTCACCCGTCTCTATGTAAGTACATCTCATACTATGTATTTTTCTCTAGCACGTTGTATTGAAACCTCTGTCTGTCGTTTTTCAAGGATCCTTTAATGCGGGAAAACAATGGTTGCGGGAATACACATTGTCTGGAAACTCAAGTACAAGCAGGAACTGATGAATCAGCGATTCTGTATCTTTTGTGGATACGGAGTCGATTCCATATATAATCGAATGTCAAATTTGTGTGATTGTATATGGCTTGCAATTGCTTTTTCTGTGGGTATGTCAGTTGTTGGCGCTGTCGCCGATTCCAACTAGTTTAAAACATGAAATTTTGTAAGTACACACATGATTATTTATTCATTTAATGTACGTTTAAAGTTGTATACCATGGATTTGACATTTGTGAAGTCTCGTTTCAATGAATTACTCCCAAATTAAGAACCTATTTAAGGCAAAGCTATTGTGGCAGTATACATGTTGCAATAGGGAAATGGACTGTAAAATTGAATGGTACGAAACAAAAATGGTGTTTGCTGGAATTGGGTGATTTTATGTATGGTAAGATAATGGATTAAGGAAGAAGGAAATCAAACACTTACCTCTGAGAAGCCGCAACACAACACAATCACAAATAGTTTATTTACTTCCACCACAGTACCTCGAGGTTTTTTTTTTTTTTTTTAATTTTTTTATTATTATCAAGTTAAAAGAAATATAATATTTCGCTTTCTTAACTTAAGTGCAGAGCATATATATAGTATAGTAGTACAGGTGTAGTAGTAATATTTTTAATTTTGGTAATTAATGCCAACACATACAAATACAACACAAACAGTTGTATTTTCGATATGTTCAAAACGAGATTATAACAAAAAATGACAGTTGCTTCCTTCCAATGCCCAACACTTCTGTTTTTTTCACAAAAGCATTTCAATTCAATTCAGTTGTTTTTATTGTTCTCTTTTCAAATGCTTTCTTCAGCAAGATGGTATGGTTAAGGAAGGTAGAACTGAATAAATGACATACCGGTAGGAACTACGCATATTATCATTTCAAAACCAAACAATACACATACAGAATAATTGAATATTTGGGGATGAAATATATTAATTATTCCACTAACGGCCGCACTTTTAGGCACGGATTGTGGGAATTACTCTTCATTTCAACAATTACTACAAGAAACAACTATTTACGTGCACAAAACAGATTTTTGGGTTCTTAACCCTTTGATTAGTGAGTTATTTTTTTGTCATCTACTTCGTGGGAGTGAGTTATTTTTCAAGTTTTTCTTAATTTCTTAATCGATTTAATTAATTATCTTCTTACCTTATTTTACTAGACAAGTTAATTGCGGTGCTTTTTTTATTAATTTATATAACCTTTTCTTATTGCATTGTAAATTTAGTTGTACAAATTCAGTGGTTCTCAACATTTTACAAAAAGTGTTTTGAAAAATAAAATTATAAAAAAAGAAATGTACACAATGTGCATAAAACATAATACTAAAAATAAAGTAGTAATTCAGTGGTTCTCAACATTTTAAAAATAAAAAGTTTTCAAATTTTCAATTTTTTTTATATACTTATATAAAAAAAAATATACAATGTAATAAAGGATAATACTAAAAATAAAAAAATGGACCTATTCAGTGGTTCTCAACATTTTACAAATAGTGTTTTGAAAAATAAAATTATAAAAAAAGAAATGTACACAATGTGCATAAAACATAATACTAAAAATAAAGTAGTAATTCAGTGGTTCTCAACATTTTAAAAATAAAAAGTTTTCAAATTTTCAATTTTTTTTATATACTTATATAAAAAAAAATATACAATGTAATAAAGGATAATACTAAAAATAAAAAAATGGACCTATTCAGTGGTTCTCAACATTTTACAAATAGTTTTTAAAAAATAAATATATAAAAACAGAAATGTACAGTAATAAAAACATAGTACTAAAAATAAAAATAAACTATCAATTCTGTGGTTCTCTACATTTTACAAATAAAAAATTGTCAAATTAATTTTTTTCTTATTTTCTTATATAAAAATAAATATACAATGTAATAAAGGGATAATACTAAAAATAAAAAAGTGGACGCATTCAGTGGTTCTCAATATTTTACAAATAGTGTTTTAAAAATATATATATTTATAAAAACAGAAATGTACAGTAATAAAAAAATAATACTAAAAATCAAAATAAGGTATAAATTTAGTGGTTCTCAACATGTCAATAATGTTAGATTTAAATTACTAGCTAAAATATTCTTTTCATGTGGTATTCCTCAAAACACGGATACATACATACGTATATATATATATATATCTATACAAACATTCTTATACTAAAATGCAATGTTCTGTAAATTTTTTGATAATTTTTTTTTTTTTATTTATTTATTTTTTATTGTAATATAAAAAATATGAGTTACATATTATTTACACATATATTTTACAAAATATTAAATTAAAGGTCTTTTCTGGTCATGTATACCTTAATTATTTAATAATTAATATAATTTAATTTTATATACCTAAACGAGTCAGAGGCCAGGCCATTTCGCGGAAATTCGCGGAACTTTGCAAAAAAACACTAAAAAACCACCACTTTGAATTTTGAATTGAATGTTTTGTTGATAAATTTTGAGCTATTGTATATTTTATTAACTGAAACACGTTCACATCACAATAAACTATCTACGAAAACCACATTACTTGCATTTATTACGTAAATTAATAGGTTTTATGATCGTTTTATTCGCGATACACGCATTAATTGCGACCGTTAAATTCGCGGCAAATTCTGACAGCCGATTGTCATAGAAAAAATTGTTTTAAAAATATTCCAGGGTGACAAGGTGAATGAAACTTGTAGCGTCTCCGAGAGTAATGACAGCGCAAGCGATTCTGACACTGTTCTTCATACAAATTCTGTACATAGAAGGGCCAAAATCGTAGACCAAAAGTTTTTTGTCGGAAATATTATTCAAATATTTGAATTATTTTCTCGCGCATGCGCAGATGCCGCGGCCACCGGGTGACAAGCGGCCGCCCAGAGGTTAATCCTTTGATTACTTTCCGAGGTTTGCGGGCACAAACATACGGAACCTAAATTTGTATATATACACGGTGTCCGGAAACTCGTAGTACAAGCGGAAAACTGGTGAACCTACATCACATAGAGAACCCAAATAAACATAAAGATTTTCAATTTAAGCATTTTTAAATTTAAAATTAAGAAAAAAAAATTATTTTAAAAACATTTCGGCTTTTTAGGGTTAAAATTTTTGAAAAGCGGAAATGTCATGATGACAGATGGAAGATGTTATTCTAAAATTATTTATAAGTTGCTTAATCTCTTTTCGTGTCCATAGTTTATTTATTTTCATCTTAATAATTTATTCTCCCACCTCTTCTAGGCATTACAATATGGTTAATTAGCGGGTAAATATGCAGTTAGTCCACCTCACGGATAACACGGAACGTTCGTGTTGTCGCAGTTTGATGCACGGATAATAAGGAATGTTCCTTTTTTAACTAATAGACAATCAAATATGACATTTGTCGGAAGTACCAATCTTATAAAATAAATTCTCTAAAATAAATTCGCTTTTCATCATACTTTTAAAAAACATCCCAGGTTTTGAATGCTTTGTTTGGCTACGCAGGGTTTATCTAGCGGGTTTGTGTAATTATTTTAATACATTTCTTTCAATTTTCGTTATTTGTTTTTTGGGGTGTTATGCCGTGTTGCGCTACCTCCTTCTTTAGCCAACGATGTCCGAAACGTTGGCTAAAGAAGGAGATAGCGCAACACGGCATAACACCCCAAAAACAAATAACGAAAATGCTTTTGGCCGTGAAAATCTTAAAACTTATCATTTCTTTCAATGTTCTACTGTTATAAATACAGGTACAAACTTGTCAATGATGCATTCACTTTGTTTTACGCAAAAATATTTTTCTATGATTGGCAGCATTGATGAAATGTTAAAATAAAAACAATGAATAAACATGGCGTTACCGCGCAAGTGAAATTTTAACAAAATTAAAATGTTAAATGCATATTTTTGCATGTTTTTTGGTCTCCCCCGACATAAATACTCACTTTTCGTAATAATAAAGCTAAATCTAACTGTTTGGATCCGTATTAACGAGTAAGCGGTTTAATGCATAAATAATAATTAGCGTACCAATTTATTTTATTGTGTGGCAGCTCCGCATCTGGTTGCAATGTTTTCAAATCCAAAAACACATCACAAACATTTGTCACCAATTGTTCAACTTATCACAACTACATAGGAGGGTACACACCGCTTTCCCGCCCTGGTATAAATAACAGATTACTCACTAACTAATAATTCAATTAATTTCATTCACAATTAATCACACAAAGAAAATAACTTAAAGAGTCACAATGTTACGCTATAATTAATAACGCACTATTATTTACGTTTCAAATAAAACACAAGAAACATCCCACGTCAAAGCGTAAATACAAACTGATACAAACTAATTGGGCGGTCCAAAACACGGAACTGTTTGCATACAACTCGAGTGAAATAGCGCTGTTTCGTTTTTTAAAACGGTGCTAAAGGGAGACGGATGGGGGAACTCTCGGGCGCATTCCTTGTATTTTTGAATGAATTCGACGCGATCCCGAGGATAAAACGGTCCAAGTCCGAAATTTGAAGAAATGAGTTTTTGATGATAATTTACTTGAAGTAAATACGTTTTACGTGAAGTAAAACATGATAATTTACTTGAAGTAAATTATCATGTTTATCAGTGGCAGAAAAATGGAAGTCCCATTATGAAGAAAAAATACGATTTTCAAAATTGCATGTGGATGCAAGTACCATGATGCAACAACTATCTTAGAAGCAGAAGGGTGTACCATGGACTTTATTCTTTTTATAATACACCACATGTCATAACAAAATAGTCCACTTCATTTAGAGGCAGTAGGACTCAAGTCCATGTTTTAGTTTTTTTTTTACATGAGCTCCACACAAGAGGCCCTGAGGAAAATAATTTCCCTCGGGGCCTATGTCATCTTTGGGGATGCTGTGTGGAGGGTTTTTTAAGGAAGGGAAGGAGAGGAGAGTTCTGGGAAGGAAAAGGGTTTAAGGGGTGGGTAGAAATCTAGGGTTCAGCATGTCCTGGTCATCCGCCTGCAAGACCTAGACAAACCTCACCCCATGAACCCGGCACCCCTGCTAAATCACCAAACGTAGCGAACCACTTGGGGTGACCTATGGCAGAGGTGTTGGTTATCCAATAAAGGTTCCCGGGGCGGCGGTACCCATTCCCGCCTCCCAAATTGAAAAGTTGACTCAAGTCAGCGTTTTTTTTTAAACAATTATTTTAATGGCTTTACTATAAAAAATTCGTTTCATTTGCTCCTTCTTAAAACAAAACTAATTGAGTTAATAATTAGTTTTTTTGTTATCTATCATACAACATCTCCTGAACATTTACCTTTTTGGACTTGCTTCCGTACAGAATTTGGTGCGCAAGTTCACAGTTCAAGGCCAAGCCATTAGTAGCTTACCCCTTCTATTGTGTTGATCGAACCGAGCGCAGAAAGGGACAGCAAATTTCGCATTGCACGTTGACTTGGAAGCGCGAAAATAATGAACAGCTGTTTTTAACCGTGAAACGACCGTACTACACGGAATAAAATTATGAATAATTTCAAAATAATGCTTTAAATCCGGATTTCTTTGTTTGTTTTCTTTTAATTAGTTTTTATTAGTTAGGTACTATGAACGTCAGTAATAATTTATAAGAATTTGACCAAAAAAAAAATCAACTTCTGACTCGATTTACTCGAAAACGAAAGCTCAAATCAAAAAAAATTATACCACAAAATCGACTCCAAATGTGATGAGGATTCCCCAGTTTCCCGCTTGTACTACGAGTTTTCGGACACCTTGTATAGTAAAATGTTGCGAGCCACCAAATTTGTCCAACTTATTACAAGCCCTTACTGAAATACATATTTTTTTCTATTTTAGTATTATCTTTTTATTATCAGAGCTACATTTTTTTTTATGAATAAAAAAAATAATTTTTGAAAACACTATTTGTAAAATGTTGAGAGCCACTGGATTAGTCCACTTTTTTATTTTTAGTATTATTCCTTCATTATTGTACATTTCGTTTTATATAAATAAAAAAATTAAAATTTTTGAAAACTTTTTATTTGTAAAATGTTGAGAGCCACTGGATTAGTTCACTTTTTTTATTTTAAGTATTATCGATTTATTATTGTATATTGCTTTTTATATGTATAAAAAAAAAAAAAAATTTTAAACTTTTTATTTGTAAAATGTTGAGAACCACTGGTTAGTCCACTTTTTTATTTTTAGAATTATCCCTTTATTATTGTACATTTCTTTTTATATAAATAAAAAAATTAAAATTTTTGAAAACTTTTAATTTGTAAAATGTTGAGAGCCACAGAGTTACGTAAAACGTGATGTGAAATACGTAACAATTTTGGTAAGAACATGTAAAAATGTTTGACAAATATATTTGTATTATCTATAAATCATAATTTAATCGAAGTTACAAACACGGCATATAAAAAACTAAATAAAGTCGTACTGCCGCACGTATGCGACAATACTCTATCTGGATCGTCCGAGTGCCGCCGCATACGTGCGGCAATACTCCTCAAAGGGTTAATTTGGACAAACTAAGTAATTCATGCATATTTAGATTGAAACGAAACTTTGCAAATGTCAAGTTCATAGTTTACATACATTAAATTTAAATGTACATTAAATCGATAAATAATCATGTATACTTACAGCATTTTGTGTTTTGAGCTAGTTGAAATCGGCGATAGCGCCGACAGCTGATATATCAGCCCGTAGAAAAAGCAATTGCAAGCCATAGACAATCATTCAAATTTGACAGTCGATTACGTATGGAATCGATTCCATATCCAAAATAGATACAGAATCACTTGGCAGAGGTTCTCAACCTTATCTTTCTCACAGCCCATATTCCTAGTACATTTTTCTTCAGCGCCCCCTCACCTCTCCATTAAAAAAATAGGCGGAATGTTTTTTTTAAGTGAAATTTACATTTGCAAAGGGGAAGCTCACCACAATACTTTTGCAGTAATAAGAATGTCAGTATCTCGACCAACCGCTTGATCACGTGGTAGTTTTAATTTGGAAGGCGGGTATGGGTACCGCCACCCCGGGAACCATTTATTGGATAACCAACACCTCTGCCATAGGTCACCCCAAGAGGTTCGCTACGTTTGGTGACTTAGCAGGGGTGCCCGGTTCATGGGGTGAGGTTTGTCCGGGTCTTGGCGGCGGATGCTTTTGCTCACCATGGTAGGCCGGATCGGGAGAGATTGATTGAGGGGGTCCCTTTGACTTCTCCGGCCGTACTCTCTTGGAACACCGGCTTGCACCGCATTGGGAGTGATGGATTCACATGTCCGTCACTCCTGGACACACTCCAGATTCCTACCCACCCCTAATACCTTTTTCCTTCCCAGAACTTCCTCTCCTTCCTTTTGAGTTCCCATACCGGCCCTGCGGATTCGATCCTTACTAGTTTAGGCCTCCATCAGTGCACAAGCCATATTTTCCGCTTATAATGGTGGAAGTGGGTAAATTTTCTACATTCTGATATTATTTGCTACCTGGGAATGCTGTCTATTCTAAATAAAATAAAAACTCTTTTCTCTAGTTATTTACACAATTTTTTTCAGAAAAAAAAAACTTTTAACTATCATTAATACCTAATGAATATCACTATTTAAACGGTCCATGTGCTAGTTTCTTCTAATGATTTACCTATGACTTATTTTAAAGTACTAGAAAATGTATTTTTTTAAATTCCTCTGACCCCACATAAGCACTTCACCGTCCCCTCGGAGCCTTTTACCGCCCACCTTTGTCTCCGAGGCCACCATTGCCCCCCGGGATGTCTCCAACGCCCCCATTGGGAATCACTGATCTATATGAATGTGTTTAAATAAAAATGCCTCAATTCCTAAATGAGGCATTTTTATCAATGTATATTGGCAACTGTATCAATGCTTTCTTCAGTGGAATTTTTTCCACTACTTTGACAATTTTTAATCTATCTTGAAGAGTATGAATTTTTTTCACCAGGTAGTTGATTTTTAAGGTTGAAATGCTAAAAAAATTGGAAGTAATGTCCGAAGCGGCCACCAGCAGCGATAGATCGAAGAAAAGTACAGAATTTATGATTAATGCAATAAAATGATGCATATAGGAACGAGCGAGTTTTTTATGAAATTAATTTGTGATTTGAAGAAATAAACGACTCTTGCGGAAAAAAAGGATCATTCGAGGAATGATAAATCGAGATTTCATTGTACATACATATATGTATTTTCAGTTTGTAAAATTGTATTTCTTTTTGTTTATGTCTGAAGGATTACTATACGGGGTAATGTTAAGTAGGTATCAATTTATAGTTATTTTTAAAGATTACCATAAATCATATTACTGTTGTCTACTCGTCGCCTTATTTCTTAATTGTCCAAACGACCATTTGAAAATTTTACAGGAGGAGAACGTTTACTTTCATTATTTCAATGAAACATTATGGTAGGTGCTTAAGATAAAGCAGTTCCTGTAAAGGCAAAGGTCTCATTAATTTAAATAATTCTTAGTTAAGTGATTAAGTATCATTTTTTATACTTTATTTTTAGTTTTAAAGTGGAGATTGAGCAAAAACTAAAATGGTCGTTTGGACAATTAAGAACTGAGGCGACGTACTGTTGTCACATGTGTTTCCACTAAACTGTGTGATTGAATACATTGTGTGGAAGAGGCCAGCGTTGTTAAGGTTAAATTGATCATCTTTTGTGTGGACTAATTTTGTGTTTAAATATTGATTCTAGGGAGGTGTTCAGACTAATGTGATTCCAGAGACTTTGACTGTAGTGTTTGATGTCCGTCTTACAGTGGACGTGGATCATGACGAATTTGAAAATATGGTAAACCTAAAATTTTGATTTTTAATTCTTAAGAAAAATACAAAAATTATTTCAGTGTGGGTGATGTTGCATTATGTTCTCAATTGTGCTGTTGTCTTATTCATATGTCTTCTCTATTCTCCAGGTTCTAGGATGGTGTAAAGAAGCTGGAGACGGTGTCACAATAGAGTTTGAACAGAAGAATCCTAAAGTGGGCGCCACTAGATTAGATGAATCCAACATCTACTGGATGGCTTTCAAAAAGGCGGCCAATGAAATGTATGTTCTATTATTATCTACTTTTCGGTGAATTCTGCATATTAACTAAAATACTTTCTAACCCAGATAATTCTAAATTTATTTTGATCCATGTGTCAAAATTTGGCAGTATAATTCGAAAAATTTCTTTTTATGTAAAATGTATATAATATCATCATATAATTTCGTGAATCTGTCAGGCGCGTGGCGATAAAACGCTGATTTTTTTAAATTTTTTAAAATTTATTTTTTTATTTTTTTTTTTTAATGAAATTGAAACCGCATATAAATAAACTTTATATATAGATAAATAAATTTTTATTTTTATTTTTTTTATATATTTTTATTTAATGAAAAGAACATGATTTTATGAATTTCTACGCCAATGAAGAGTACTAGCTCTTGAGCTTGGCTTGGGAGTTATTTTACAACTAGTTCATTTTTATAACATACCTTCTACTTACAGTATACAATAAATATAAACTATATATAAATATAATAATAAACTACTATTTTTCACTTTTATAACATACATTTTACTTAGTGTATACAATAAATATTAACTATGTTGTGATGTTAATTTTCAATATGATATGAATTGAAGTTATAACATTTTGATTGGTGTTGTTATGGTTATGATACGAAATCTGTTATTTTTTAATTTCTTCGGGAAGACTATTAAAATATTTTATGGCTTTGTAAATATAATTGTTGTGCATTTGTTGTGTTGAAAATAGAGAAATTTGGAAGTTAAATTTATGCCTTAATGATGAGTTGAGTTTAAATTTTTTAGTTACATTTTCTTTGAATATTTGTAGTATTGAATCTTTTTTATAGAGGTCTTCAATTTTTGGTACTTCGAAAATTTTGAACAATGATGCTGAAGGGAATGTTGCTTGTTTTTTAAAATTACTTTAATAATTAGTTTTTGTACCACTTTTACAGGACTTACAATTTTTTCATATGTACCTCCCCATCCAATGATTCCATACTGAATTAGTGATTGGACTAGTGCGTAATAGACTTTTTTTATGTTGTTTAATTTGAGAATATTTCTTAATCTAATGAATATATAGATACATTTCCTGATGCGTTTAACAAGTTCACATATGTGTCTGTTCCATTTCATATGTTGGTCTACAATTACACCCAGGTACTTTATTTCAGTTGCATGGTTTAATATGGTACATGAATTATTACAGACATCTTTGTTACATTTTTTGTTGTGTATAATTATATTAATGTTGGGATAAGTTTTGGATTTATTTATTGAGAAAGGGATATAAACTGTTTTTTTTGCATTGATTGTAAGAAGGTTTGTATCGAACCAGGTTTTTAGGATTTGGATGTCATTATTTGCATTTTCGTTTACAATTTTCCAGTCACTACCCTTAATTATGATGATCGTGTCGTCCGCGTAAGATATAACGGTTCCACTGAGGTTTTGTTTAAAAATATCGTTTACGTACATGATAAAAAGTAATGGTCCCAAAACAGTACCTTGCGGTATCCCAAAATGACTTGTGAGTGGTAGACTTGATGTGTGATTAATTTTTACAATTTGTGTTCTTTTGTGAAGATAACTTTTTAGCCAATTTAGTGCTCTGTCATTAAAACCCACAACCTTTAATTTTTGTATTAATTTGACATGTGATATACTGTCGAAAGCTTTTTGGAGATCTACAAAAATACCAACACATTTTAATGATTTGTCTAAAACATCTTGTATAGTATTAGATAATTTAGCAATGGCGTCTTTTGTGCTTTTGTTTTCCATGAATCCAAACTGGTTTTTGTGAATTATGTTATTGATTCTAATGAAATGAGTTATTCTTTTTTTGGCAATTTTTTCAAATATTCAAATATTTTTGCAATGTTTGATAGTAAGGAAATAGGACGGTAATTGGTTGGTTTTTCCGGATTGCCGGTTTTAAATATTGGTACGATTACGGATTGTTTGTACATGGACGGAAATATTCCGGTTTGAAAACTTGTATTGATTATATGAGTTAATAATGGTTTTGATACTTGTGATTTTATACATTTCAGTGTTTGTATTGTGATCCCATCAAAACCTGGGGAAGAGCCACCTTTCATATTTGTAATGATTTGTTCGATTTCTTCTTTTGTTGTTGGTTGAAATAGTTCAAAGGTATACTCATTATTTACTGTAGTGTTTGGGTCATTTGGGGTCAGATCTTGTTGGATTTTGCTAGCGAGGTTTTTTCCTAGATTAGCAAAAAAGTTGTTAAATACATTTGCGCCTTCTAAGGGTTTATCTTTACAGCAAATTTTTGAATCATTATGTCTTTTTTTGTTGATTGTTTTATTTTTGAATTGTTTTTTATCTATAATTTCATTTATGATGGACCAAGTCTTTTTAATGTCATTTTCAGCTAATTCAAGTTTTTGTTTGTGTCCTTTATGTTTTTTATAAGATATGTAATTTTTTTTTATAAGCTTTGAAATGTTTTTGTAATGTTATGTTTTCCGGTTGTTTTGTATATTGTCTATAGAGTGTTTCAAAACAACCGGAAAACATTATGTTTTGGGTTTTTCAATTTGATCAACAATTTAGGACGGGTTGTTTAAAAAAATTTGAATTCATCAAATATTTGAAGTTAATTCACAAGTTCTGTGTAAGTTTTATTAAAATTCTTTTATTATATCCGTAGAGGTCAGTTGCTCCATAAAACTGAAATAATCACAGAACATGGATAGAACTTACGCAGAATGTGAAAATTAACTTAAAATATTTGATCAATCCCCGTTACATATATGCTGTTTTTGACCTATTACAGTTTTCGAACAAATGGTGATTTGTGAAGCATAACAATATAACAGCCAACAAGCATGTTATGCTTGTTGGCTGATCACAACTTGATCAAAGGCCAAAAACGAGCTGAAAATCGGCATTTCGGGAACTTTCCAAATTTCGAAAATGGCGTTGGTCATCGATTTGATGATTATCAAAAAATATAGTGATTGAAATGAGCCAATCTTATAATGTCCACAGACTATCATTTTAATCCGAGCTAGCTGAAGTAACCAGGACGAAGGGCTTGGCTGTCTGACTGTCCCCTTTTAAGTCAAGCTTTTTTTGTTCTCTTTTCACATGTTTTCTTAACATTATCTATGCTGCTCTCTCTTGTGATCCATCGACGGCTATTCCCCTATGTGGATGTTGCTTATGTGACCCGTGAAGTTTCACTAAAATACACAAATTGTGCCAAAACGAACTGTGTGATTGGATAGATTTCAGTGAAAAGGCCAGCGTTATGAAGGTTAAAATCGGTGGCCTAATTGGATATGTCTGAAGCGCTTTAGGCTAAATAATAATCAACATTATTTGTGTAATTTTTCCAGGAACATCAACCTTCTCCCGCGCATCTTCCCCGGAGGAACTGACAGCCGTTATGTCCGAGGACTCGGTCTCCCGGCCATCGGCTTCTCGCCCATGGCCAATACGCCTGTTCTGCTGCATGACCATGACGAGTTCCTGCAGGCGGATGTCTTCCTCAAGGGTATCGATATCTACGAGAAGTTGATCCCTGCCGTTGCCAATGCATAATTGTCTAAATCATTTCCGACGTCCACGAGAACTTTAACCCAATTTTATCAATTCCCGTTCATTTATATCCTGACACGAAAATAACTTCGTAATGATCTAATTCACTGATGAAATGTAGCATCATTGTAAATAAATATAACTTCTATTGCATTTTGCATTGAAAAATTATTATTGAATCTAATATTATATGGGAACAATTATGTTCAACAATATGTTGATTTTTTATCAGTCTGTAATCAAATACTGTAAAAAAACTATCCATACACCTACATAAGTAGGTTAACCTGTAAAAAAGTAACGATATATTTATGCATTATTATATTTCCACTTACATATTACAGAAACATTATTTGTTGAATAATTCATACATTGAGGCGAGTATGGGTACCGCCGCCCCGGGAACCATTTATTGGATAACCAACACCTCTGCCATATGTCACCCCAAGTGGCTCGCTACGTTTTGTGACTTAGCCGGGGTGCCAGGGTTCATGGGGTGAGGTTTGTCCGGGTCTTGGCAGCGGATGCGTCTGCCCATCAGCTGCATGGCAGGCCGGATCGGGAGAGAATGGTTGAGGGGGTCCCTTTGACCTCTCCAGCTGTACACCCTTTTCCTTCCCAGATCTTCCTCTCCTTCCTTTCACAAAAAGACCCTCCACACAGAATCTCCAAAGATAACATAGGCCCTGAGGGGAATTATTTTCCTAAGGGCCTCCTCTGTGGAAATAATGTAAAAAAAACATACTTATCAGCATTTGTAGTAATTTTTGTATTTGGTATCTGATACCTATTTACGACCCCACGAAAACTCAATAAAGTGGAAATTCAACACCCTGTAACCTAACCTAATGTAACCCATTTAACCAATTTTTTAAATATTTTTTTCTTCACTTTTAACCACTTTTCAAAGGAGGTGTTGAAGTTGTATGTTTCTGAGTTGCCCGGTCGTGTATTTCCAAAACCTATACCCATGCAGTCACGGTAGCGACAATTTACATTTTAAATATACCTCTATTTTGGTTATTTTTTATCACATTGCAAAAACAAAAATTGTTCTTAAATCTAGATAAAATAATCTTTCTGATGTGTATATTATAAATGAATAATTTTATTTCTAAATATTAAAATTTTGATATTGAAAATGTAAAGCGACTGAACCGGTATAGGTTTTGGAAATACGCTGCCCGGTCACCCTATTTACGTATCAATATTTATTGTAATATGATATACTATTTAAGTGAATCTAGCCATGCTAATCAAGGATTGGCCACTGTTTGTTGTGTTATAATATTATTTTATTGCTTGTTATTTTTTAATGTGTATATATTTTTATGAAATTGATCGATAGTAATTAAATAATATGTATTTTGAAGAACGTGTTTTATTCAAACATATCTCATGACAGTAGTACTAATTAATATTATTAAATAATCCATAAGCTGCCGCATTTTTAAGCATGGATTATGGAAATCACTCTTCATTTCAACAATTACCACAACAAACAACTATTTACGTTCACAAAATAGGTTATTAGGTTTTTAGTTTAGGTAAACTAAGTAATTCATGTGTATTTAGTTTGAAACGAAAGGTCAAATGCATACAAAAAAAAAATGGCGGTAATGGAAATTTTTAACAATTGAATAAAAATCAATTATTATTTTTAATTTATAAACTAACGTTTAAGACAAGATTTTTATACATAGCACAAAGGGTAACAATTATTATAAGCAATAATTTTCAGCCTTAAACATTCATTTACATTGAAAAATCTTCCGAGAAAAGATACTTGCATATTTTTCCATCTATCCCGACTGAAACCGATATTTCTTTTGGTAATTAAGTTTAAAAGTGGTTTACTTTTCAAAATCTATGCCTATTTAAAGTGTAGCGGCATGTGGCGGCTTCTTCACACTTTGAATTTTGATTGAATAAAAATTGAATTTTATTAAATCTTTTACCTTCTTTTTCTTGGTGTGCCCTATCGAGTACCCCCGACATTGGCGATCATTCTGGAAAATGTCACTGTCTTGCGCTGCCCGGAATAGCTCCTCCACACTTCTAATGCCGGTCCACTCTCGTACATTTTGCAGCCAAGACATTTGTCTCCTACCAGGCCCTCGGCGACCCTCTATCTTACCTTTCAATATTAATAGAGAACTCCAGTCCAATTTTTTAAATTTTTTAAAAATAATAACCTTCTGACTTAAATAACCGCATATTTTTTTTTTAGAGTTTGTTTTAATAGTTAAAATAATTTTCAAAGTTTTAATTTTTCAAGATCCCCCGAGAAACACCACACGTATAGTGAATCGTGTGACATCATCACTCCTGAAAAGTTTTTCAACAGGTGTTCATTTTGTATGACAGTTATACGGAAGAAAGTATGGTACTATTCGATAAGTTAAAACATTATTATATTTATTATGTTATTATATTTTTCAATATTATTACGGGAGAGTGGTATAGAAATTGTTCGAAATTATTATTTTTTTAGCTTTTAATCCCTTGTTTGCCGCTCGGGCACCGGTGTGTCATGAGATTTTACACGCGATTTTGACCCTTATGTATAAAGAAAGTGTATGAAGAACACGGTCAGAATCGCTTGCTCTATTATCGCCCTTTACCATAGCGAAACCTGCAATGCCCTTAGTCACTCCAAATAATTTATATTAATAATTTACCGGAACGCGGGAATGTGCGCAGTTCTTGCGCATGCGCGGGAAAAATATGTTTATCTACGATTTTGACCCTTCTATGTACAAAATTTGTAAAGGACAGTGTCAGAATCGCTGAACACGAAGTGTCATTTCTGCTGCCGGGTGCCGCGTCATAATTGGTGGTGCTTTTTGCTGGCCTACCCTGGCAAACAAGAGGTTAAAATCATCTAAAAATATCTCAAACGGAGCATCACCTGCACACTGCAAAAATTGTAGGAAAATAAGATACAGCGCCGACCAGCTGATCGATGGCGGCCATTTAGAATTCGAAGTTCGTAGAGAAGTGAGTCGTTTGCGAACGAGTCGGCTCAGTGACCTGGATTTTCATACGGATCCGTAAGATCCGGTTCCGTAAGATCCGGTTCCGTAAGACCTATCTTCAAAGCTACGGACACACTTGCTCGTAGTTCGCGGATTTTTGCGAACGAGTGAGCGGGTAGCAGTTGCTACTAGGTAGCATGCTCTTTGGCTTCTAATGAGCAAGTGTGTCCGTAGCTTAATTCAGTCGTTCAATTGAGCCGATTCACTGAACCGGATTTTTTCATTCTTGTTCAACTGAGCCGCTTTGCCGCTTTTATTATACAATTTTTTCGTACAGTTTGAAGTTTTTCAATATTTTAAATAATAGAGATACCTCTATTTTTGATACTAAATTATTATTTTTTTTTTTTTATTGTGAAAAACAGTTAACATATATATCCAATTACATTTCACAATTTTTAGTTAATAGTGTAATACATTAATTATATAGGTATATTAATAATGACAGGTGCTAAAGAATACCTTTATTTCGCTCTTGAAATGATTGTGGTTCGATTGAAAAATGTCAATTTCAGAAGAAAGGTTTAATAGTGTGGTCATTCTCCCCAGAGGCATGACCATTGGTAGGTTAGTCCTGCCTCTAGGAAAAGTAAAAAGTCTGTGTTGCCTTGCTCTGGTGAAGTTATCGGGGACATAAAGTGAAATCCTTTCCAGAACATCAGGATTGCTAATGTGCCCGTTTAGCAGCTTGTGTGCTACTAGCACCATTGCAATTTTTCTCCTCACGTCGAGACGATTTAGTCCCAGCATTCCCGCGAGAAAATCAGAGGGATACAACAAAGGGTAGTACCCAAACTCTTGCATGTACAGGTACCGCATGAACTTTTTTTGCACCTTTTTAACATCATTTGAGTAGAGGGCATCTTCGGGTCCCCATATTACTGATCCACTCTTGAGAATGCTGCGAACCAGAGAGAAGTAGAGCATTTTTATGACTGCTGTGTTGGAAAAAAATTTTGCGTTGCAGATTACAAAGCCTAGCATTCGCATCGCAGAGTTGCACACCGAATCGATGTGAGAACGGAATGTCAGGCATGTGTCAAATTGATTCCTAAATCCCTCATTTGTGAAATATGTTTTATCGAGGTACCAGACATTTTGTAGTTAAAATATAGAGTACTCCTAGCCAGGTGCGGCCGGTGCCTTAAATTGTTGGTGGTTCACCGAGTAATTCATCAAAAATGTAAAACAAAAGTAGGAAAATAAATAAAAATAACATTAGACAGAGCCTAGTAACTCATACTTATACAGTGCCCTTGAGGTGATCATTCACAAAAAAACAGCGCTTTACATACATAATATGTTTATGTGTATAATATTATTATCCATTTGTTATTATTATTATAATTTTGGGTAAAAGTTATCCTTGTGGATTTACAATCTTAGTTGATAATCAAGAATATAGTTTTGGCGGGCCATTGGCTATAATTCTCTTTTATTTTCATGGGTCGAATGGTTATTTTTAATATAGTCCATATTCCTTATAACGTCACTAATTTTAAAAAGGCAAGAAAATTTATTTATACCAGAATATGTCTATATAATGAATAATAACACAATAACAACACAAGTAAACAAAACGTTTCTCGCAGTTTTTAAATGAAGTTTGCAATATGTGAGAAAAATGCACACAAACAAAATGTCACAAAAACTAATAATGACAATGTCAAATCGATTCCGTCTCCATCAAGATAATATCGGACCCGCTGACCCGTTAACTCATCGTTACATTTTACAAGAGAAAAATATAATTACTATCTTATTCAAACCCTAGTAAGAATAGTCATTTCGCTGGAACAATTTCTTCGGAATTCTTCGGGCATTTCCGTCATCTCCGCGGCGCACGGCAGGAGCAATTTTTTCGATACGACTGTGTATTCTGATGGTCTGAACATGTTGCTGGGGACTACATACAAATGATAATTTACAAACGGGGCGCTTCACTGAAACGCGTGGAACCTAGCCGATATAACTTGCGCGCGGGAAGCAACGCTTTTGGCGGCTATATTAATTATTCTCTACCAAATTCATGTATATTTAGATTGGTAGTTAATTTTTATTTTTTTTAAAGATTGTGCGAAATTTTATAGTTAAAAATATTATGAAGGAATTTATTTTTTTATTTTAGTTTATTTAGGAAACAAACAGTTATACATATTTTAATAAGAAAGTAACATCGACGACCTCCGTAGTACAGTGGGTAAGACTCTTGACTCACAATCCGGAGGTCGCGGGTTCGAACCCGGCATGCGCAAATAAATTTTATTTGATTAATTTGTGTTATTTCACAATTAATTAATTTAAAACAATATATAGTATATTTGCGGCATGTTCCAGAGTGGAAGATACTATCAGTATCGCCCTGGTGTAAGACCACCATTCAGAATTGAAACGTTGCTTGAAAATGGCTTTAGCCGTGTTTAGTGACCAGATCTGAATAGCCAGGTACTTCCCAACCTTCCTCTTCCCCACCTCCTTCCCGTCCCCACTACCTTCAGCCTCACAACATACCCCAATTGGGGATGCCATAGTCTCACTGGCTCCAGACGGGAGCAGTTGAGATTCTTGTGCGGTATTCACTGTAAAAAAAAAAAAAAAAAAACATATTACATGATTGCATTAGCCAGCTAAGTTTCCGCTACAATTTATAATATATATATATATATATAAAAACATGGATTAAAACATTAAAGAAAACAAAGTGGTAAAAAAAAGAAAAAAAAATATATACAACAGAAATTAAAGAAAAAAACACACACAAATTAAAGCATATGGGATATTTAAATCATCCAAATATTATTATAATAAAAAGAAGGAAAACCAACATAATGAGAATGAAAAAAAATAACAATAACATGCAGCAGGGGTGGAGAGTTCGTAATTAACAATTTGTTTTAATTTTTTCTATTATGGGTTTAATAAATTGGCCTGAGGGCAAATGGAAAATATCAGTGTCGTAAAAGATATCATTGTATTTTGTGCACGTCCTTCGAAGAAATGAATGTTGTGTGTAATTTGTTTTTGAGTGTGGGATGTGGAATAGTTGGTTTGATCTTGTGTTTCTTATTGGACAGTGGAAATTAATGTGTTCTAGAAGATAGTTGTTGTCAACAACGTTGTTAATGATTCTATCTTCTAAAGTTGATAAATTATGGAATGTTAATGAGTCTTTTAGGTTTTCTGAAGTTCGAAAGGATTTAAAGTCTAGGTGTTTCAATATCTTTTTTTGAATTCTTTCTAACCTTTCAATATTTACTTTGTATTGGGGATTCCGTATGACTGATCCGAATTCTAATATTGAGCGAACAAAAGAGACGTACAGTATTTTGATTACGTGTGGTGACCTTAATGGTTTGGTCACTCTTATGATGAATCCTAGAAGTTTGTACGCCCTGTCACAGATGGAATTTATGTGTTCGGAAAGACATTCCGGAGTCTATTATTGTGAGGAGGAATACGATGAGCTGCAAAATGTTGTTCAATTTTGTTGGCGGTTCGGCGCACGAGTGCACTTTAGGACAGGCCGCGCCTGCTCCTAGTCCTTGTATAGCACATAATTGTACACTTTCCGCTGTTAAAATAGAGTTTATTCGATTACTCCATTCTACGATTCCGTCGATATCGGTTTGTAAACGAATAGAATCTGCTTTCGACATTATATTGGTATAAAGTTTAATATCGTCAGCAAATAACAAAAAATTTAGAAATTTTATAAACAGAGCTATATCATTTATAAACATAGAAAATGATAGAGGTCCTAAATTAGATCCTTGCGGGACCCCAGAGTTTGTGAAGTAAGGTTTTGAAGCAAACTTCCCATAAACTACGTATTGTTTTCTGTTAGATAAATAATTGCGGAAGAACAGAAGCATTCTATATGAGAGATCAAAATTTTCCAGCTTTTTTTGTAATATGAGGTGATCTACTTTATCAAAAGCTTTAGCAAAATCGTTATACGATACGTCTACTTGTTCGTTGTTATCTTGTATTTGCAACATAATCCGTGAAAACCATTAAGTTGGTCGTTGTGGATCTGCCTTCTCTAAACCCATGCTGCTGATTTATGAGAAAAGGTTCTACTTTACTATAGATGTGTTTATGTATAATAACTTCAAATAATTTGGCCTGTGCCGAAAGAATCGCCACAGGTCTATAGTTCGATACATTTGATTTATCGCCGCTTTTGTGTAGGGGGGTGACCTTAGATATTTTCCAAAGGTCAGGGAATTACCCAAATTTAGAGAAATATTAAATATATGTAAGAGAGGTGACATTAATGGTTCGGCATATCCCTTCAAAATAATTGTATTAATAAAATCTGGTCCGACAGATTTTTTTGGTTTAAGTTTTTTGACTGCTGCTAGGAAATCATTTTTGTGCACACGTATCATGTCTACATTATGAGCTAATGAAGAGTAACCTCCGGGAGTATAGGAGTCAAATTCAGCAAAATTAGGCTTAAATATTGTTTCAATAAACACAACAACTAAAACTCTATAAACAGTATGAAATAACGAATAACATGAAATTTTGTTAATACTGATGGCTTGTGTCATACCTACATAATCAAAGATTTCAATACAATGACTGGTGACGCGTGACGTCAGCACTAACCATTCAATAATACCAACTTTACAGTGTGTTTTGACGAGACGTTTAAAAATGCACTTTTTAATAATTTTTTAAGAACTTTACGTTTAATATTATGAAATAAAACTTATATATTCAGAATCAGCGTTCATTGGTCTGTATGAACATATTTTTTTAAAGCCATAATATTTTTCACTGGAGTTCCTTATTGGAGCAATTGATACTTCTCCCCTCGAAGTATGTGACCCATATGAAATCTTCCTGACTTTTATTAATGTAAGCTGTTCTCTATCTGCTCAAGCCCCCGCCTGAGAATTTCTATGTTGGTGATCATGTCATGATCATGCATCCAGAGTACTACTTGCTTGATTTTTGCTGACGATCTCAAACTGCTCAGGACGATACGCGACATTCAAGATTGTTTTAAGTTACAACTTGATTTAGACGCAATATCTTCATGGGCAGATGAGAATAAACTTTTCTTTAATGTAAAAAAATGTGTCACTATGACGTATACGCGTTCCAAAAACCCGATTAAATTTGATTATAAATTAAATAATTAAATACTGTCATCAGTAAAATCCATAAGGGACCTCGGGGTCACATTTAATCCCAAACTTACTTTTTCAGATCATATGGTAGGGTTGGCATCATCGTGTTATAAACTTCTTGGATTTGTGATAAGAATAAATAAACAATTTTTCCAAGCTCGAAGCAATGACATCGATGTTCAACTGCATTATATGATCAAAATTAGAATACGCTTCTGCTGTTTGGGCCCCATACCAGAAAAAATACATAGATTTATTGGAACAAATCCAAAAAAAATTTCTACAGTATCTTTATACGAGAATGCATGGTGAATACCCACGATTTATTTATTATCATATGGATTTGCTATCTGAAACGTGCTTCGAAAGTCTCCAATCTAGAAGGAATGGAACCCTAACAGTAACAGCTTTCAAAATTATGAACTATTACATTGACGGCCCATACCTCGTAGAATGCTATAAATTGTTCATACCGAACAATTACTGCCAGGGTCGCCACCACGACTTGCTCTGTATCCCACATGGCAGAACAGATGTTCTGGCCCAGCACAGCACAGCATGACAAGAGGTATGGTACTGCTAAATGATATCTCTAGGTCCCTTGACATTTTCAACATTAGTCTTGAACGTTTAAGAGTAATTTTAGGCAAGAGCTCTAAAATATGTATTATGATACACAATAATGTATTTATGTTGTGTGTACATAATCCAATCTAATATTCTATGTGAATTGTAATAAGATTATATTAATCTGTAATGCACAAAAAAAAAAATGTCGGTCCATGGGACCTTGAGCATTCTCCGGTGAAGCCACATTTCAAAAGCCTCTAACCTGTCATGGTATTTACTTTCAAGGTCCATGTCTCACATCCATACAGCAAGACTGACCACACATAACATTTTAACATTCTCTGCCTTAATTTTAAATTGATATTGTCATTGCATAAGAGGGATTTCATTTTACTGAATGCAGTTCTTACTAGTACTGTATTAAAATATAACTAGCCGTTGGAAACAATAGTTATATTATTTCAACGTCCAACGCTGTTGAAAATAATTAGCGCCAACAGTTGAAATATAATACCTACATGCGAATATTATTCAACGCAGTCAACGATTCAACTGCCTAATAAATAAAAAGGGTTAAGAGTTTGTACTTCGTGAACAACATTACTCGATATTTTAAATGGTCTTTTGGTTATGTACGTACCTACTGCACTTTTTTTTTTATTTTCCCATCCAATATGGCCGATACGCAGCGCCATGGAACAATCAAATTTATCAACGACAAGCAAAAAAATAACCTATTGATAATTGTCTCTAACAGCTATGTTTTGTACCTATTGTTTTCAATGGTGTTGGAATGATTAAGTCAAAAGGGTCAAGAGATCACACTTCGTGAACGATATTATACCCAATTACACAAGGTCTTTTGGTAATGTACATACCTACTGCACGTTTTATTTTATTTTCCCATCCAATACGGCCGATACGCAGCGCCATGGAACAATCAAATTTATCAACGACAAGCAAAAAAATAACCTATTGATAATAAGGAACTCCAGTGAAAAATATTATGGCTTTAAAAAAATATGTTCATATAGACCAAGAAACGCTGATTCTGAATATATAAGTTTTATTTCATAATATTAAATGCAGAGTTTTTAATAAATTATTAAAAAGTGCATTTTTAAACCTCTTCCCAAAACACAGCGTTAAGTTGGCATTACTGAAATGGTTAACCGTGACGTCACAGTTAACCTGTCACCTGTGTATTGTATTGTATTGACATTTGAAATGACTTGAAGTGCACACGTACCTATGCAATTCAACATTTCGTGTTTTTGGTTTATTTTCATACTGTTTATAGAGATTTAGATAAATAATAGTTATTGTGTTTATTGAAACATAATTTAGGCCCTCAACAATTTACGAAAAGGGCTATATTTGCGGACAATCTGCAATAAATGTTGTCTATTTGAGGTTAAAGTCGTGTCATATTTTGACGTTTGTTTTTATGTATTTTCAAATTGTTTTTAGTATAGGGCTTTTTATACAAGTTGTTACACACTCGTCATGATCAGTGTATTATAAATACCAGTGTTTCTGTATGTATTATACATAAAACAATGTACCTACAAAGTAACACCTGACACAAAACACGATGTCACATGTATTTGCAATGAAAGAGATGATTTATTGTTTTTATATTGCACTTTGATTAAATACAATAACAGTAGCGGTGAAATGTGGACATTTTACCAATGTTTTTCTATATTAAAAGCAGTTAATCTTGAATAAAAAACACACCTCACACCTAAAAGTCATTATCCGCCATGATTATTCTGGGTTCTTCACAGTGTTGCCAACAGTTAGAAGTGAAATTTCCCTAGAATTTCACATTTACGCAATTACCTGCGTAGCCACCCGATTGTGTAACACTAATCCTGTTATATGTTAATTAATATGATAATTAATTGGAAAGATATCGGAACTTGGTAAATATACTAATAATACCGTGATTTTCCAAATAAAACACTTTTTGCTACGTGAAGTAATAATTTAAAAGTACGAATACACTCACCACTGAATTAGAAACTGAATTCCAAATTAAAAAAAAACACTTTGCAAAATAAAAATCATAAGCAACCCGCCGCTCATTTGTACCAAGCGTGGTATTTTGAAGAACCCCCCCCCCCCCGAACGTGTCACGTAGTATGGGTACGTTCCCTAATATCATTTTGAGTTGTCAGTGTTAAAAATAACATGGCATGTAAGTACATGAAAAATAATTAAGATTCATAGGAATTCCAAAAAATATATATACGTATATATATAAATAATACCAGTAATACTGTCATATGTAATAAAATTGTTGCCAGAGTTCGAAATTTCCCTAGATTTTGTCCTGATTTCCCTTATCCCTAAAAAATATTTTTCTCCCCTAGATCTAGGGAAATTTCCCTCGACATAACATCACTGATTCAAAATGACAACTTAAAAAGTAAAAAAATTAGACCACCATAGATACGGTGCGTTTCTGGGAGTCTTTAAAAATTAAAACTTTGACAATTATTTTAACTATTAAAACTAACTATAAAAATAAAAATAAAAATGCAGTTATTTAAGTTTGAAGGTCTTTATTCATTAAAAAAAATAAAAAAATTGGACTGGAGTTCTCTATTGTCTCTAACAGCTATGTTTTGTACCTATTGTTTTCAACGGTGTTGGAATGATTAAGTCGAAAGGGTCAAGAGATCACACTTCGTGAACGATATTATACCCAATTACACAAGGTCTTTTGGTAATGTACATACCTACTGCACGTTTTATTTTATTTTCCCATCCAATACGGCCGATACGTAGCGCCAAGCAACAAGCGAATTTATCAGTGACAAGCAAAATATATCTTCAACAGGATAATATTTTCAACACCGAAACCAACGTCTTCCAACAGTTTCAACTTTCAACGTTATTATAGGATTATTTTTACGTGTGTGGGGCGTGGGGTGTAGAGATAATAATAATTAATAATACATCAATGATTCGGGGAACCACCCGTTAAAAGGGATTCCTTAATACGATTTCGATTTATTTTTTGTTAGTATCGTGTCGATCTCCTATTATAGTTGCGTCAACGTCGACGTTATTTTCAACAGCTATTTTCAACAGTTGAAAATTGCCAACGATAACGACGTTGGCGTTGGATAGAATTATCGTCAACGCCCAGTACTAGTTCTTACCTTCTATCCAAATGTTATTAGTTGTTTCTTGAAGTAATTAGGGCCTTCGCTCATGGAGAAACTGAAAACTGGTTGGCAACTCAATTCATGGCGCAACTCAACTTCAAGATTTTAGTAATTATATCAGCTTTTTTTTTTTTTTTTCAATTATTTCTGGCTTTCACCCTTCAAGGGTGTTCTAGGCCATCATTTATAATTACAGAGAAAGGAAAGGTGAATTTATATATTAATTTTATTTAAATGTGCAAATTTCAGAATTTTATGGAAGATTGGAGTAGAGTTCAGACTTAGAAGAGATGAGATGTTGAATGGAGGAGAGGCAATTTTTGATAACGCTTGGTAGAAGAGAGGATATTTATTTAGAGAGGGACAATCAAAAAATATGTGATCTAAAGTTCCCACATCTAGACCACAGAACGTACAATCTGGGGAGTCAAGCACATGAATTTTATAAAGGTGAGAAGGAACGGAACAATGTCCAATTCTCATACGAATAAGTAAGGAAATTTCTTTTTTGGAAAAATGGGGGAATTTTTGAAACCACGGTTTTGATGGGATAGTCCTTTGTATTGAGGCGTAGCGAGCACCCTTGGATTGACTAGCAATGTTCCAATACTCTGTCCAAACATTGCGGGATCTATCTTTGATGATGGAAAAAATATCAGACAGGGGAATATGGTTTACGAGGGTAACGGTAGGGTTAGACGCTCCTTGTTTTGCCAAGGAATCAGCAATATCATTACCCACTATGCCAACATGTCCAGGAATCCAAATCAGAGTGACAGTTTTTCCAGAGCTTTGAATGGAGGTTATCAATACTCGAATAAGACATACAAAGTGATCATCAGGATGAAGAAGAGGACTTGTTTTAAGTTTTTGGAGGGAACTGAGAGAGTCAGAGAGAACAAGAGAATGTTCAAAATTATTTTTTATTATATATTTGAGAGATTCAATAATCGCAATGCACTCGGCAGAAAATATTGAAAATTGGTTTGAAATTGAATAAAATATTCTTTCATTAGAATTATTGTGGTAAACGTTAATACCAATACCACAGTTAGGAGAGTCCGGAGATTTGGAGCCATTAGTAAATAAAAGAGAAGAGTTGGGCCATTTAGAAGAAATAATGTCATTGAACATATTATTGACAGTACGGGCTGGGAGTTTGGAATGACTTTTAAGGATGCCGATCCCCTCTAAAATCGTTGGGGATAGGGTGACGTGACTATATTTTAATTTGTACAAAGGAAGAATATCATTTTTGATAATTTGAAGCTCTGAGAGAGAGCGAAAATTTTTACAAATGGCAGGGAGAGGTTTAGTTCGAGCTCTGATTGTAGATGAATGTGTTGAGTCGTTGAACAACGAGACTCTGGGAATAATCTGATGACTTTTAGAATTTAAACATTTAAGAACAAATTTGTCAGCAAATAATTGACGCCTTAAATAAAGAGGAGGATCAGAACATTCTACTTGAAGGGAATTGATGGGCGACGATTGCATCGCGCCAGTTATTATTCGCAATGACTTAGATTGAATTTTGTCTAATTTACTGAGTGCATTTTTGGATGCAGTACTAAAAAGTGGGCAGGCATAGTCGAGATGACTTCGAATAAGTGCATTGTAGAGCAACTTAATGCAGATAGGATGAGCACCCCACCAAACGCCAGTCAATGATCTGATAATATTTAAATTTTTTTCACATTTAGTAACTATATTATTAATGTGGGAAGACCATTTAAGTTTCCTATCAAATGTTACTCCCAAAAATTTTACTTCGGAAGCATTGGGGATTGGCGAGTTTTTAAATAAAATTTGAACAGGGGGATTATTATGACGATTTGAGAAGGTAACACATTGACTCTTTTGTACTGAAAGTTCAAGACCATTTAAAGTAAGCCATGTGCAAAGGGCATCCATGGCTTCATTAAGATATTTGACGGCGGATGGAATGATTTTGGATGATAAGAAGAAAGCTATGTCATCTGCGAACTCAACGACTTTTACTTGAGGGGGAATGGTGACATGCATATCGTGTGTGTATATATTATACAGTAAGGGGGATAATACATCGCCTTGGGGAAAACCCTTCCAAATTGACCTACTCTGAGGAGTAACATCTGGTAGCTCAATGAAAATTTTCCTATCGAGAAAAAGATTAATAATAGATTGGACAAACATGAGGGGTAAGCCAAGGCCTAAAAGTTTTTTTTTAAGAATTGGGATGGAAACATTGTCAAAGGCGCCTTCTATGTCTATAAAGACTGCAAGACATACTTCTTTGTTAGAAATGGATAAATTAATATCAGTGCTGATGATGGCAAGGTTATCTTGTGTAGATTTCTTTTTCCTAAATCCAAATTGGGATGGAGAGAGAAGATGATTACTCTCGACGAAAAATTCTAACCGGTTTTTAATTAATTTTTCATAAATTTTACTAAGGGTGGATGAAAGAGCAATTGGCCTATAGTTGGATCCAGAATTGGGTGATTTGTTTAATTTTAGAATTGGGATGATTATTTGAGAACTCCAGTCATCAGGTATTATGCCAGTCTGGAAGATTTTATTTAAGATGCTTAAAAAGTGATTTAGAACATTATCATTACTATTTTTGATAATGCTATAAGGTATACCATCTCTGCCTGGAGATGAGTCCTTGACTGTTGATAAACAATTTTTTAATTCAATTAAAGTGAATGGAGAGTCAAGCCAATGATCAGACATAGGAGTGTTGTGGATTGGAGTTATTTCATCTAAGTTAGGTACAGAAGGGGGGGCAATTTTGTCCAAGAACTCGTCCATCCATTTAGAATGAGAAGCTCGAGGAGATGTTGGACTGAAGGAGGATCGAAATCTTCGAATCATAGACCAAACTTCCGAAATTGGAGTGTTCGGAGATACTGAACTGCAGAAGTTGTACCACCCGGATTTTTTTTTTGACCTCAATACCCTTTTGGCATTCGCTTCGGCATTTTTGTATATGAGATAGTTCTCCATAGTCATATTGTGACGATAGGAAAGAGATTTAGCTTTCCGAATTCTCACTACTTTGGAACATTCCTCATCCCACCAGGGAGTTGGAGGGAGTTTTTTGAGAGATTTGGTTTTAGGGGGAGGATTTGATTTATTGATTGCAGTTACGAGCATTGATTTGAAGTTATCGTAGTCATCTTTGACAGATAATGTATCGGTATAGGATAAATTTTGTATAAACTTATCCATATGTGAGTTAAATTCGTCCCATTTGGTGTGTTTTGTTTTAATCTTTGTCGAAATATGGGACTTGTCTGAATGGAAAGAAGTTTGATAAGTGATGGTGATCGGGAAATGATCACTGGAGCAAGGGTCGGGGGACACCACCCACGAGGAGAGAGGTGCCAGATTAATAGATCATATGGAGAGATCCACTGCACTGGGGTTTGTGTTGGGGCGAGAGATTCTAGTAGGAGATCCGTCATTCAAAAGAAAAAGGTTGGATTCATCTAGGAAATCCATCACACTTCGACCGTCTCGATCACAGAAAGCAGAACCCCAGACGGGAGAATGGGCATTAAAATCACCCAATAAAAAGAAAGGAGGGCTTAGTTGACGGACAATTTGCAACCACGCTTGTTTATTGAAGTGCGATGTTGGGGGAAGATAGATAGAAACAAAGGAAGTGTCCTTTATTTTAGCTGCAACCATTTGAAAGTCAGCATTGGGGGGTTTGATATTATTTATTGGGAAAAACGGAAGGGATTTTTTAATAAAAAGGGCAGCACCTCCGCCCGTACCTTCCGGGCGATCATCGCGGAGACAGGAGTACCCTCCCACATTAAAGTGGGTGGATGGAGTAAACCATGTCTCCGAGACAGCAGCCACAGAAACAAGGTTTGAATTTAATAGGTTAAGAAGGTTTGATTTGTTAGAAATAGCACTGCGGCTATTCCACTGAAGAATTCTGACATCTTGAAGAGCCATTTTGAATAAATGATTTTAATGTGGAAATAATAGAAGCAGCGTTGGACGGTAGATTAGTTTGAGAAGAAATTAGGTCAATTAGAAGCATAATAAGAGTTTGAATAAATGAAGAATTATCTTGGGAGAGTTGTTCAGAAAGCTTTTGATAGTTTGTTGAGGATGAATTATAATTGTTTGCGCACCCATTTGTGGCGTGTGAAAGAGGAGAACCATTGGGATTTAAGAGAAGTGAGTTGTGTTGTTGCTGATCGTATCCAGGAGCCTGTTTAGAGATAGGGTTTTTGTATGTGAATTTTGTTGAACGGGAAGATGTTGAGGAGGAGGCGAGAGGGTTGGATGAAGAGTTACTGGATAAAACCTCGGAAAATGATTTTTTGACAGGCGGGAATAATTTAGAAGCCTGCAGAAAAGACAAGTTCTCAGAGGCCATAGAAATTTTTATATTTTTTTGGCGAGATTGTTCGGGGCAAGAAGAGTTAATGGCGGAATGAGCGCCTAAGCAGTTAAAACATTTAGGTGAAGAGAGAAAAGAACATTGGTCAGCCGAGTGGTTTTCTCCACATTTGAAACATCTGGGAGGGGATCTGCATGCAGCTTTGGTATGACCAAAACGGCAGCAGTTGTAACATTGAGTGGTGGGATAAGTGTACATTTCAACTGGTAAGGAGTTGAAAAATAAATAAATATGGGAGGGAAGAGATTGTCCTTCGAATGTGATGACGACAGATTGGGAGGGCTTCCAGGAAACGATGCCCTCAGAGGTGTCCTTATAATTGAGCCTCCTGGCTTTTATGGGATTGCCGATATGTTGGGGGGTTGAAAGTGAGGACAGGATTTCTGGAATGGACAGATCGGTCGAGATACCCCTGACCAGGCCCATTCGAGTGACATTGAAAGTTGGGATGTACGCCTTGAATTTAGAATTTGATGAAATAAATATATTTTTGATAAAGTTGTTGGCGGCTGAACCTGACAGGAATTCAACAGAGATTCGGAAGCGACCCTCGGCTTTAACACCTCCAGGTTTAATCGAAAGGTTCTTGTTATTTGAAAGAAATTTACCAAATTCAAGAGGATGGATGGTTTTACCTTGTTCAGTTTTTTGCGCATATACAATGTAGGGGCCACGGGAATGAGTAGAGTAAAAGATTGTTGGAGGAGGTTGAGGAAGAGCTGGAGGGGACTGAGAAGACAAAGGCGAATCATGTTTTTTTGGGGAAAGGGGACTAAATTTTCTTTTTTTAATTGAGGTTAGGATGACAGATTCATTGTCTGAAATGTTTGAATGTTCTGAAAAGTCTATTTTATCTGAAATGTCTCCATCTGGAGGGTCAGGAGGGGGATCTGGGGGCTTTATAAGGGGTACGGGAGGGAAATCCTCCTCCATTGTTCAAAAAATTACAGCTAATATAAAAAGTGACAGAAGTAAAAAAATTATATAAATATCTGAAAATGAGCAGCAAGAAGTGACTCCTGGATGATCAGGGGGGAGAAGATTCCAACACACTAAACTTTTTACAGCCAAAACACAATAAAAAGATTGGTTTAAGAATATTTTTTGAAAGAGCAAAACAAAAGAACTGATGACAGCCAAATGTTATTGTTGCGAGTCCATTATATCAGCTTGTTTAACAAAAATATAATTTATTAATAATTTACCAAATATTATCGACCTTAAATATAATAATAATTTATCAACCTCTCTCTCAAAATCGGTATTTTCCTGCTTATGCTTATTTTGCAAATTACTCGAAAACTAAGAAGAGTTGACAGATTGGTAGGCGTAACCATGGCAACCTGTCAACATGGCAACTGAAACGTGACTTGTCAACTGCTTGTCGCTTGTCGCAGTGCTAGTCGCATTTGACAACGACATCGCCTTTGACAACTGGTCTTTAACAACTTGCCTGTCTGCGGACCGCCAATGAAATTCGCAATTTGTTTTCCTGTGGATAGCGATTGAGTTGCTAACTGGTTTTTTCAGTTTCTCCGTGAGCGGATGGACTTAAGTTGAGATGTGGTGTAATTTCCAAAAGCTGTGCTAAATAAAAGTGTGGCGGCTTAATCGTGGAATATTTATTTTATTTTTTATGTAAATTTTTATGTGTAAATGTAAAATTGTCCGGTTTCGAAAAATTGGGTGACATTTTGAGGAGGATCAAGAAAGGGGCTATAGAAATTGATTTGTCACACGAGTGCGGTTTCACAAAAGAACGGGTTATAGAAAAGACTCATTCCTGTGCAGCAGAAATCAACTATGAACTCCGTGCAATTAATTGCTAAACATTAATATTTTTCATGCATTGCAAATCTCTCAAAAAAGTCAAAGTTTTTTTTTGTTAACCACAATTTTTAATTTTAATTTATATCTAAATAATCCAACGCAATAAATAAAACAGCCAACAGAAACATCACAGTTAAACAGTCAATGCACAAGGAAATATCATTTTACATGAAATATATAACAACAATCAATTCGATAATTATCATTGAAATAAAAAAAATATATATAGTAGACATTCTAAAAATATATCACTGTTCCTTTTTCTTCTGATCATTCGCAAGTACGGCGCTTTCTGTTAGAGTTCTACTGCACAAATCCAATCTGCAATCAAAAATGTATTTCCAACAATTTTTATTAACACACTAACTTATGTGCGAAGGGTAGTTCTACATTTTACATTTCACTCCATAGAAGCCAGAGTCAAGTTCTCTCAGAAGCTAGGCGTACGTACAGGGCCTGCAGATATTTTAATAGTACACAACTGCTGACCCTGTCCAAATCACAAGTGCACCACACTGTTGAATTTGGCAGCCACCTCGTGTCAGGAGCCCAATATACTTAAAAGATTGCCCTATCTTAACGGATTGCAATCTTTAGAGCACAGGTGGGAATGCTATCCTTGTTCTACCAATTTAATAGCACTCCTAAGAACTAGCATCATTGATCCCTTCAACACCGTTGCATAGTCGGGAAACTCGCCAAACGCGCACCCAATATTTGTGCGTGCATAAACTGGAAAATATTTGAAAGTGAATTTTTATACAAAATGAATATAAAAGGACTAAGTACCTTTTAAAGATCATTAGAGATTATAATGATAATATTATAATTTAAAAATAGACGAGGCAAAAAATGACAACATTGTGTGAGTCAGAAGCCTCGATAATATACATGACATTAAAAAAAAACAAAAAATTAACATTTGTGCGCGGTTGACATACGTCACATGGGAACGGGTCATTTCCATGATTCGTTCTTGAGTTCAACAGCTCGGCTGTAGAATGATTTGCCGGTTTCTACGTTTCCTTCCTCCTACGACATGGGTCTTTTCAAGAGCCATGTTCACTCATTCCTCTCCTCTAAAATACCCTTCTCACAAAATCTCCAAAGATGAAATGCCAAAATGGTGAGAGAAATTATATTCCTCAGGGTCTCCTGTGTGGAGTCAATGCAAAAAAAACACTGATCCTATTTTAATGACGGGAAAGGCATTGCTATCTGATAATTTTGTTAAAAACATGTAACAAAAGTCTTCCTCATCTACTGTCTTTCATTTGGAAGAATATTTTATGGAAAGAACACACATGTATTTATATTATTGAGCCCGCAGAATAGGTAAAAAATAATCACTTGTGACATTGAAGATGCGGGTATAGGCCACCTGCATGGATTTCATAATGACTTGGAAAAAATCGTGTGGATAGATTTTTTTACTAAGATTATGAAAATGTTTTTAGAAATGTACAGTTTTTTTTATTTTTAAATAAATAAATCCATTATTTGGGCCCGTGACGTCACTACATGAAAATGTCCCGTCTCCTAAAATGTTCCTATTAATTTTGTAAAATTAACACTGATTTAATTTTTTTATATGGCAACACTTTAATTTCAGGCGAATTTTTGAATTTGATATTTAACGTTCACTAGATTTATTGTTTGTTATCTGCGAACTTATCATTTGGTTTGACTTTTTGACAGATTTTATGAAGAGAACCCCGTACATTTTACACTGTCTGTGTGTGTTTTAGAGGTATAATGGTAGTGGTGCTGATTTTAACAAAATCAAATTTTATAATATTCTTATTATTATTATAATTTACAAGTACAAGTATATTACATTGGATTTAGTAATATAGATGTTGAACATTATAATGATTTATGATCAATAAAATGGATCGAGGAAAAAAATATTTATGAGATGTAATATTTTTGGTATGCCTCGTTATTCTCCTGTGCCCTTTCTTGTGGAAAACATTCTTTTTTTAAAAATGATATACGTTTTTTTGCACCCATAAAATTATGTCCCGTCTTTCCGGTTTATTTTATTTTATTTTATTTTATTTATTTGAGACACAAACAGGATATTTATAAAACATTTTTGTGGGTAAAATATAATAAATTAAAATACAAATATAAATATCCCTAGACTAATGTGTCTGCAGTAATCACATTTGAATTTTTACAGAAGCAAACACATGAAAAACAATGCAAGTATTATTTATACATAACTTTAAAAAAAACTAAAATACAAAATTGAAATACATTATAAGTATACAATATTTATGAAATATTTCCTGAGATGTAATAAAACAACAAATTTTTTTAAATTTTTTTTTTGGTGCACAATTCGTGGAGATATTTTTTGAAACATGTTACATTATTTAGAAAAATATCTATGAAAGTGTGTATTTTAACAAGATCGTTGTATGAACGACACATTCTGGACATAGGATTAAAATATCCAGTGTTATTGGTAAAAATTTCAGTCCAGAATATGTTAAGGTTTCTGGTAGATTTGGGCCTGGCGTATAACTTGATTTGGTTGACTAAGTTACTGTCTACACGATTATTCACAATTTTATAAAGCATTAAGAGGTCATTTATGTTTCGTCTTTTGACCAGACTTTCTAATTTGAAATGTCTAATGTCTAAATGTATAAAAAATGGTCTGATTTTTCTGATTGAAATTTTCAAAACATCGCCATGGTTTAAAAAATATGATAAAAAAAATACAGAACGTCTTAGAATATTTGCCTAAATCGGAATTTAAAAAAAAAAATGTGATGCAAGTGGCCTATTGTTGTTTTTAATGATTTGGTCCAAGTAATTTTTTTAATGTAATAAAATAGTACAAAACATAAACTTTAAAGATCCCCAGTTCAACTAGATTTTTAATGATTTACTCCACATTAGCCGGATGTGCAACAATGCTGGTTTCAGGGATCTAATTGGAAGAAAACAGAAACACTTAATCAAAATCAAACTCTAAAGGATTCCGACATATTCTTTGATACATGCAATGTGCAGCACTTTTAAAGAATACATTTATATTTTCTCATTTCTCTGCGGAAAACTGTTTTTAAATTTTCCGCTATCAGTAGCTGCGGTCGTTGACCTGTTTGAGTGTATTAGCTATTTTATTTAGGGTCTACGGTGGAATTTACAAGTCTGTGAAGAGCACTCGGGTAACTTATACCCGGCCATAATGGCCACGTATGTACTTAGTTTCATACATAAACAGCGTGTTTATAATACGTGTTAGTAATACATAAGCTTTGTTCCATATTACTCATTATTTAATTATATTATCGTGTTAAAAATGTTTAATTTTCATAAATAACGTATAAACTACCTATTTACTTCATGCTAATATTGATATATAGGATACTAATATGTACAATAATCTACACGAGTTAAATATACCCGGCCGCAATGGCTGTGTTTTGTTTGGTCGCCACAACGACGCCGGGTTAAGGGGTATTCTAGTCAGATTTTTTTTCTTCATATTTCCATAGTTTAGATATTCAAAAATATCTCCTTAAGAGGGTATTACCAGAGAAAACCAGAAATATGTCATTTTTGAATCAGATTTTAGATGTATTGACTCTTTTCCATAAACAATTGTAAATGGATTTCGAAAGATTGTTCTTTTATCTAGCATTCGCATGTTTTAAATTTAGAGGAAAAATGTTTATTTTTAGTATAATAAGGTTATACCATAGGTTGTTGGCAAATTTTTTAAATTTTCAAAAAAGATTTTGTATTATACCTACCACACCCATTTCAAATCATATAATCATGCAGTAAAATAAATCAATACATTTTCTAGGTATACCATGTTTTAGAATTTTAATTTTAGTTTAAATAAAATCATTAAAAAATATATCCGTACATGTGTTTCTTGATGAAAATTGGTCCGCTTGTGTATTTATTTGCGCACTTACAAACTAATATATTTCAGATTTTTTTAACATTCTTATTTAACTTAGACATTATTGAAAAATGATAAATACTTATAATCAAAAAATAATTACAAAAAGTATAATATTTTAATAGTTTTATCATCACGCCTTTCAGCATTTTTGGATGTAGGTATAAATTTAAACAAATTTGGAATGAAATAAAATCGTTATTGAGTTATAATTTTAAAAAGCTGGTATGGAGAAAAACTAATCTTTCTCATTGTAACCGCCCTGCACGATCGTAAGAAAAACTTTCGACGAAATGTGGATTTTCGGCCGCTGGCTGGTTAAACGCTCTTAAAAGGATTTATCTATATTTGAATTATTTAAAAAGTTATAACCATTCTAGTGTCACGGTTTAGACGGAATCTAAATAGAACAAAACTTTTAATGCTTTTTCCTCTGAACTACTTTTTCGAGACGGTTGACACAATATCTCAAGTTCTACTGAACCAATTTACTTGAAATTTGACGTGAGTCTTCTCTATACATTACTCTCTTGCCCCCACCAGAACTATAATAAAATTTCAATTTTTACTATTTAAAAAAAAAATCGGAAAAGTAACAAAAAAATCTGGTAAAAAAAATGCCTTTTTATTTCAGACAGATGCCATTTTGCGAAAAAAAATTTTTTTTTGACTTTTCCATGGTACGGGCCGTAGCATAATTTGTTTGTATTAAGAATTAATTCGTTTTTTTTTTGTGGGTTGCAATCGTGTCAATCAGGGCGTGCCATTTTTTGAGACCCCCCACTTCTTTGAGACACCTGTAACTTTTTGAATTTTGAATTATTGCATTTGATTTTTTTTATATATTCTGTTTAATCAATATTTGGTAAAATAATGGCTACTAAAAATATTATTTCTTTTTTTTATTGCACCTGAAAAAATACCTACAATTAATGCTTCTAGACTAGAATACCCCCTTAAGTTTCGTAAAGGTGTACATTTTAATGATTTTGTTATAAACTTTTAGATTTGAATATAAATCGTGGTGTTTTCTCTTTCTAACAACGTTTAGATCATATTTCTAACCATGATAGCAAGGGAGCCACAATGATTTGATGCTACTTCGTTAGGCAGACATTGTGCACTTTCTAACAACATTTAGATCATATTTCTAACCATGATAGCAAGGGAGCCACAATGATTTGATGCTACTTCGTTAGGCAGACATTGTGCACTTTCTAACAACGTTTAGATCATATTTCTAACCATGATAGCAAGGGAGCCACAATGATTTGATGCTACTTCGTTAGGCAGACATTGTGCACTTTCTAACAATGTTTAGATCATATTTCTAACCATGATAGCAAGGGAGCCACAATGATTTGATGCTACTTCGTTAGGCAGACATTGTGCACTTTTTCTAATTTTTCTGTGTAACACAATTTTTAAATTTAGTTTTTTCACTTTTGTCTAAAAATTATTTGTAAAGTCTTAGATATCTGCTTCTTCAATTAATCTGTGAGAAATAGTTAGGATGTAGATGAATTCTCCAGTTAATGATTTTGTATTGTTTTCTTAATTACATACTATCTTCTCCTTAAAAAATAAATAAAGTGTGTATAAGATCTTTCGATCACCAGACTAGGCTCATAGGTTGGAGTGATACCATGCAAACGTATTGGCATAATAGATAAATTTTCAGATTATATTTATATAATAATTATGTACTTCACACCATGACTTACTTGGAATGTATGCGTGTAATAGCTGCCATTTTAAGCATCTTTAAATCTCCATATTGTGTATCTATCGCACTCTCTGTGTTTGTATTTTCCAATGATAACTTATTTATATTCAACAAAATAAGCTCCAGTTGAACCTAAAATTATGATTTCGTAAATGACTTGTGACATTATGTGTATCGAGGAAGAAAATATTATAACAATAAGTACGCAATTAACCTCTGAAAGTTCTCTAAGATATTCAATTGTCAATTGCATGTTCAGGGGAAGGTTATTCTCTCTTAGTACTCCTATCAGGCTGTCCAAGGTATCTGCTCTCTTCTTCAGAACACTATATTTACTGTAAAATGTAAATGAATTAAGTAAATTATTATTTCTCTTTTCTCAATTACTTAAGTCTCAGACTGTACTAGGCTATACTCTCACAATATATGGTGAAATAGGCCAAGCCCGTATTTAGTATAAGAGTAAAATGCTCATGTAAAGTAGTTAGGTCTCAGCCATTTTTCAGCTTAAAAAACTGAATGTTTGAGAATAATATTTCATAAATGTATTTATTTGGATGACAAAAGGTTCCTCTAATGGACTTTTCTTATTTCGTGGTTTTTTCCTATGTCATTGTCTTTACATGATACATCAGAGCTATGAAAGAATGACGCTTGAGGCTTTTGGCACAGTCTAAAGGCAGTCTGAGACAGAGCTCCAGATGATCGTAGCTTTTAAATTATAATTTAATTACCAACCATTCAACGGTCTTTTCATAATGTGCAAGATATTTGTAAAGCTCATTGAGATACATCATGCAGTCAGTGTGTCCTGTGATCAGGTTTCTGATCATGTGGTAGGACTTCAGCTTGAGGAGCCAGGCGTACGAAAACTGAAACAGGGTGCGCGCTTGCTCCGTGTCTGCTATCAGTTCCGCTGTCACCTGACTCTCCACACTCTCCAAGTTCAGGGAGTGGAACAATATCTGTTTCTTTTTATCTTCTTCTTGCGCGTCACCTTTGCTGTAATCTTCCGGGGGCTTGCTCTTACCACCGTGAGCATTTTCACCATTGTCATCCACCTTCACATCGCTGGCTAAGCTAGACAAGATGGTTTGATCTTTGGAGTGGGTTGATTTCTGCTGTTTACTTTCGCAACTCTCGCTGTCCAGCTTTGGAATATGTTCTGTTTCTACCAGTTTTCTCGAATTATTTTCCATGGAAAACTCGAAAAGGGTGATGCCGTACTTGACCCACATCTTGGCTAGCTCTGTAATGGTAACATAAAGATTGATGTGTTTTCCATTGTAGTTTGGGCCCTGCTTTTTCATGTCAGCTTCGCAGTATTGTAGTACAACGTAGGCTGCTGCCAAATGATGACGCGCTTCCCTAAAAATAACAACAAAAAGCATTTTAGATGTAAGTAATGTGATAACTGAAAGAATTGTAGATTTCCATGACTTACACAAACATTCCTTTGAAGAGGAAATGAGCGGCCAGGCTAGTGGCTTTCTTGGCCCACAGCACTGGACTTCCGTCAGCACTTTCCAACTGCCGTTGTAAAACCATGTTTTCATACAGCTGGAATTTGTAATAATTTCCCAACTTGTAGTAAATGTACGCTTGTACTTGAATATTACTGGTGACGATTTTATAAACTTGGGTAAGGTTTTCGCTTAAGAACTTTGGTTTAGTGTTTTGAAATAACTCTTCTCCCGTCACGAAATAGGCACTTTTGGCTTTCTCTTTCTTTCTATTCAAATAAATTGCTTCTGCTTCTTCCAGTAAATTTTGTGGCAAAGAAAGTTTGTCAGTTTTTAATAATAAAAATGAAGCAAAATTGATAAGTTTCAAGTAAACATATAAGCACTCATCTGTAGATGCAACGGGTTTAAGCATTTCAATAGTGCTTAGTGCAATGGTTTCCTTCTCAGTGTCGCCGACAAACGAAAGTTTGACATAGTCATGATTCACAAATGCTACAATGCCCATCAGTTTGATTTGTGTGGCACCTTCTTGGCATATTTTTACGTTGTGAATGATCTTTTCCTTCAAATCCTTTATTTTACATTTCTCTTGAACACTCAATTCTTTTTTATCCTTTTTAACTTGTTTTTGCAATTCCTTAAATTCATTGTAGTATACATATAAGTCATCAGAATGACTCATTTCAGTATTGATGATATATTTTTATTGATGTATTTTGAAAACACTCATTGACTGTTGAAAATTCAGGAATTTTATTTTTCACTAGAAAGAATAAAGATATTTAAAACAAGAATCTTTTTCTTGCTTATTTAATTCCTTCTAGAAATGGTACTTGGGTAGTTGCTCTGCAGAATTTGTTAGCATTTAATCAAATCACTTTGAATAAAATAACCCACCTAGCATATTATTTATAAAAAGAGCAATTATTTGATAACAAAACCTGCAAAATTGAATGTTGTATATTGAATTGATTGTTTCAAAATTGAAAGGGTAACAAAACAAGGTTTGTAGAGCGGGGAGGAGATGTGACCTTCTCCCTTTTGTGATGTCAATAAACGAATCTGACAGTATGCAAGCAACTCGCATCGTAAGATCACCATTTAGTCCGGGAAAATAAAATTACTACTCCTTTTTTCAATAGCGCGCCAATAAGATACTCCAGTGAAAAATATTATGGCTTTAAAAAAATATGTTCATATAGACCAATGAACCCTGATTCTGAATATATAAGTTTTATTTCATAATATTAAACGCAGATTTCTTAAAAAAATATTAAAAAGTGCATTTTTAAACCTCTCGTTAAAACACAGCGTCAAGTTGGTATTATTGAATGGTTAGTGATGACGTCACGCCCCACCAGTCATTGTATTGAAATCTTTGATTATGTAGGTATGACACAAGCCATCAGTATTAACAATATTTCATGTTATTCGTTATTTCATACTGTTTATAGAGATTTTGGTTGTTGTATAGTTGTTGTGTTTATTGAAACAATATTTAAGCCTAAATAATTCAGTATCAAAAATAGAGGTATCTCAATTAGTTTATCTCTATTATTTAAAATATTGAAAAACTTTAAACTGTACGAAAAAATTGTATAATATGCTACATCATAATGCCTAGGGACAGGCAAAGCGGCTCAGTTGAACGAGAATGAAAAGATCCGGTTCAGTGAATCGGCTCAATTAAACGACTGAATTAAGCTACGGCCACACTTGCTCATTAAAAGCCAAAGAGCATGCTACCTAGTAGAAATTGCTACCTGCTCACTCGTTCGCAAAGATCCGCGAACCGCGAGCAAGTGCTTCCGTAGTTTTGAAGATCGGTCTTACGGAACCGGATCTTACGGATCCGTATGAAGATCCGGGTCACTGAGCCGACTCGTTCGCGAACGACTCACTTCTCTACGAGCTTCTAATTCGTCACCGATCAGCTGGTCAGCGCATTATCTTATTTGCCTTCAATTTTTACAGTGTGCAGGTGATGCTTCGTTTGAGATAGTATTGATTTTAAAAGCTAAAAAAATAATAATTTCAAACGATTTCTATACCACTCTCCCGTAATTATTATATTGAAAAATATAATAACATAATAAATATAATATAATTAATAAATAATTCCAGCTAAATAATGTTTTAACTTATCGAATAGTACCATACTTTTTTCCGTATAACTGTCATACAAAATGAACACCTGTTGAAAAACTTTTCAGGAGTGGTGACGTCACACGATTCGTTACACGTGCGGGATCTTGAAAAATTAAAACTTTGAAAATTATTTTAACTATTAAATAAACTCTAAAAAAAAAAAAAAATGCAGTTATTTAAGTCAGTAGGTCATTATCCACTATTCATTAAAAAAAAAAAAAAATTGGACTGGAGTTCTCTATTGCTTAAAATTGCAAACTTAACTAAAAATCCCAAATCGAGTGAACAAAATTTCGGACTGTTTCCAAAATTTACAAATGTGTCGTAATTAACCCACTTCACCCTTTTTTATCATCACTATGCAACCCGATTTGAAGGCAGCACTCGTCTGTAGATGCAACAGGTTTAAGTATTTCAATAGTGCGTTTGCAATATGTATTTTTATCCATTTTTACGGATTTTTACGGATTTTACGGATTCCGCGCAGAAAAGTCCCACAATGACTGCGCCCGATCTGATTACCTTACTTTATCGAATTTTTCTTTTCTGCGCAGGTTATTAGGTTATTTTAATGTGCTCTCTTCGACGGTCAACTTACGGCTCACGTCATCATAAATAAACCAATCCTCATCATTGTGTTGTCAAACCCTCCCGGTGCCAAAAACATTCTCGTTGAAATGATTCCTAGATTTCATGTTAGGGCAAGACCAAGACAATTTGGATGTCTACGGGAAAAATGATCTTTTTTAGTTTCGTCCACACACCGCGCAGCTAGCTTTTAAGGCAGTTCCCGACTAACAATATATTTTTTTAAATTGCAGTCAAAAGGGAAAAATAATGTGTGTGAAATAAAGGAGTGGAGAGACTAGGTTTGATAAAATATTCGGGAGGTTTAAAGAGATAAAATATTCATTTATATTTTTGAATGTAGCTATTACTTTGTGGTTATCCATTATAATAAAATGAAACAATGCAACTTTGTATAAAAACATTTAAGAATATTATAATATATAATATTATAATATTATCATTTATAATATATTTATTTTATCAAAGAACATTTAAGGTGTCTTAATAATAATAATTTTTCTGAGTTCGCTAACCATATCATTGAAAATAACCATAGTTTTGAAAAAAATACAGGGATAAATATTCTTCATATTAATCATAAAGGAAAACGTTTAGATAACTTCTTTGGAAATTAAAAAATCCCTTAAAAATAATGAATCTATTATCAACAAACAAAAAATATTGTCATAAAGCCCAATCATGGATTTGTTCCCCTACCCACCCACTCTACACTAATACCTACCCACCCAATCTACATTATTAACTAACAACGGCTCCACCCCTACCCTAATAAAACATTGTTCTAAACTGTCAAATTAGTATAAGCTTTCCCTGACGAAGGAACGTTTGTTCCGAAACCGGTCGGATTTGCACATTTTATAAGTGGTTTATACAAAGTTGCATTGTTTCATTTTATATTCATTTATAATTTTAAAAGGTTTTTTTTTTAGTTTTTAAAACAGCAATTTTAAATCCTGTCCTCTTCTTCATCCTGCTGATCACTTTGTATGCCTTATTAGAGTGCTGATAGCCTCCATTCAAAGCTCTGGAAAAACCATAACTCTTGTTTGGATTCCTGGACATGTTGGCATAGTGGGTAATGATATTGCGGATTCCTTGGCAAAACAAGGAATGTCCAACCCTATCGATACTCTCGTAAACCATATTCCCCTAACTGATATTTTTTCCATCATCAAAGATAGATCCCGCAATGTTTGGGCAGAGTATTGGAATATTGCTAGTCAATCCAAGGGTGCCCGCTACGCCTCAATACAAAGGACTATCCCATCAAAACGATTCTCATTCGAATAAGTAAGGAAAAAGAAATTTCCTTACTTATTCGAATGAGAATCGAACATTGTTCCATTCCTTCGCACCTTTTTAAAATTCACACCCTTGACTCCCCAAATTGTATACGTTCTTTGGTCTAGATGTGGGAACTCTAGATCATATATTTTTTGGTTGACCCTCTCTAAATAAATATCCTCTCTTCTATCAAGTGTTATCTAAAATTGCCTGCCCTCCATTCAACATCTCATCTCTTCTAAGTCTGAACTCGACTCCAATCTTCCAGATAATTCTGAAATTTGCTCATAAATAAAATTAATATATAAATTCACCTTTCCTTTCTTTGTAATTTTAAATTACGGCATAGGACACCCTTGAAGTGTGAAAGCCAGAAATAATTGAAAAAAAAAACCAGTAATCCCAATCTGCCATATTACATGGATCACATTGAGTCGTTCAATTTCTATATCCGCTGTATCAACTTTCACTGATTCGGAGAAAACTGCAAAAAACTGTCACATCTGTTTTGATGCAATTGCATCTTTTATTTTTATATAATGAATTGGAGTTGATAAATAAAAAATTGCATTTTTTATTTTTATATAATGAGTTGAGTATAATGATTCGTGTATGGAACGTGTCAAAGAAAAAGGTGTGTAACAAATGATTGCACAAAAGCTAATGAGACAACTAAAAAAGTCGACATTGAATTTTACGTCCCTACACAGTACCATGCCGCCAGCACTTCCACTAAAGAATGAGAGAGCTGCTATTTTTTAACGAAATGATGTGCGTTTGTTGTCTATTCTTCAATTAACTTATCAATTGAAAACACAGAATTGGTAATGAATACGTGCGGCATCAAAATTGGACTCCAAATCACATCTAGATAACCACGTAACTCTTCTGCCAGAGACTACGAAAAGCAATAAACGCAACCAAGGAAATGTTCCGCTATTTACATGTCCCCCACCACGCGACTTGCTGAGCTCTAATTGGTCAACGCTGAACAAAGGGAATCTCCAAATCGTAAATAATTACGTAACCAAATTCATCTTCTGGAAAACGACGAACTAAATTACGAGAAATTGGTCACATTTACGATCAATACATAAATGTCAGCGCCAAAAAATAAGTATGTGCTAAAATAATAACCTGAAAACTGAAACCTATCTGTGTTTTCCGCACTTTGAAAAAAAGTTATTCCAAAATATTGTGATTTGGTTCTAATATGTAAACATTGTACATTTTCTTATAAATATAATAAAAATAATGGGAGACGATGGTTTGGATGAGCTGATCTGACTTGGTGAGAACTATTGCAAATAATTGTGCCACTTCTGATCGCCGAATATAGCGTCCAGGAAAACTGCCTAACTTACACACCCTGCAAAAAAAACAGGGAGTTTGTTAAAAATTGAGATACTACCAGCACCTATGGGTTGCTTGAGCAAGCTCCCAGACATTAATATTTCAAATGGTGCGAAGCTTGGCTAGTCGCTGAGTGTTCGGTACCTGTTTTAACTACCAAGTACGTACTATGGAGGAAGCCATTTTTTTGTAGATGCTTCCGAGTGTCAAGTGTGTAATGATTCATTCTTTAAATGTATGCAGGTTTTTACATTATAAAAGTGCTAGCATCTCATTATTATCGGCTTCTTCCCAACGCAAGTTTTAACAGTAAACAACTGCCAGTGTTTGGCCCGGTGTGTTGACACCGTATTATAATACATTTATAACATGTCCAAGTGAAATAAACAGTGAAGTTTTTTGCAAAGGAATCATTTTATTTAAAAGGACACCCATCAATTTTGAACATGGGCCTTACGATCCGGATTGCAATCAGAGGACTGCAATAATATAAAAAAACAAGAACCAGCTGCCAATTAATACAGATGACCAAAATTACAATTACCGGAATCACAAAGATGAACAAAGGAAGACTGGATTCACATCGGAAATGAGATAAGTTTTTAGTGCCTTCCCACCCATACCCATTCCTTAACATCCATTCAGAACTCATTCGTAGTTTTTTAACAAGATTAATCCCATAAATATTGTATTGTAAAAAATAAAATCACTACCCACGTAAAGATTTTATGCAATTCATGATTCTCAATTAATGATTGAACATTAGGTTCTCAATTAATAATTGCCAGGAATATTGTCGTTGTTGTCTTTCAGGCGGGTAGCTTCTCAAATAAATAAATACGCATTGTCGGAACACATTTTATCAGGGATTAAGCTACGAAAAGGTATTTGTACACAAAATGGATAAGATCAAATCTTTAATAGCCAAGAGAGGCGTGATTAAAGGGAAATTGACGCGTTTCGCGGATTCTATAAACTCCTTGTCCGCGATTGAAATTAAACTGAGGTACGACCGAATTAAGCCATTGTTAGATCAATTCGAATCTATACAGGACGAAATTGAAATTTTATCGGATGAGGAACTGGAAAATTCTATTCAGCGCGAGACGTTTGAAAATCAATATTTTTCAGTCCTTGCTACTGCTAAAGGGGCGATTGACTCAATTAACGAGGGTAGAGTTGAAATCAAACTTCCAACTCTCCAATTGAGAGAATTCGATGGGAATCAAAAAGATTGGGTAAATTTCGTTGAAACCTTTAAAACTTTGGTTCATAATAACAGTTCCTTGAGCAACGTCCAAAAATTCTTTTACTTACAATCTGCGCTGAAAGGGAACGCTTTGAAAATAATTGCTAATCTAGAAGTTTCGGAATTAAACTACCTATCGGCTTGGGAATTGTTGCACGACAGATTTGCAAATCTCAGGGCTACCGTACATAAACATATCCAAACTCTATTTCAATTAAAGGATATGAAACATGAAGAGCCTGTAGCATTAAGGTATTTAATTGATGAAACTAATGTCAATTTGAAAGCGTTACAAAACATCGGAGTTAAAGTAGATCATTGGGATCCTTTGATTATTTACATAATTTCAAATAAATTGGATATAGCTACCCGGAGAAATTGGGAACAATATACATTGCAAGGTGAATTACCTACATTAAAGGAATTCATAAAATGTTTATCTGCTAGGGCACAAGTATTGGAGCTTATGAATGCTTCAGAGAAAAAATCTTCTAACCTACATAAAATGCAAACAGGCAACAATAATAACAAAAAAGATTCATCGGTATTCTTGGCAATAAAGGCAAACAACTGCATTTATTGTAATGATAAAGGTCATCAAATTTATTTTTGCAAAAAATTTCTAAAATTAAAATTACAGGATAGGATTGATGCTACGAAATCAATCCGGGCGTGTTTTAAATGTTTGAGGTTGGGTCATCAAGCACAGAGTTGCAAGACAAACCTAACCTGCAAAATTTGTGGCAAGTATAGCCACAATACTCTATTACACAAGGAGGTACCTCCGCCGGAGACCTCAAATATGGATGCTAATAACGAGGTTATAGTGTCGAATTTTTCTGCATCGGAAAAGGCAGAAAAAATAATATTATTGTCAACCGCCTACATAGGAATTGTGGGGGCCAACAATAAAATGTTTAAAGCTCGCGCCCTGATTGACTCTGGTGCGCAGAGTAATTTTATGAGAGCTGAATTTGCTAATAAATTAAATTTACCATGTGAATGGATAAACAAACCCGTGTCTGGGATCCATAATAATATCACACACATAAAAAAGAGAATTTCAGTGGAGATGACTTCGCTTAATACGGATTATAAACGCGAAATATCATGTCTGATTTTACAGGAAATTACAACCAATTTACCACAAGTGACAATGGCGAAAAAAGAGTTCAAAATACCACCAGGACTGGAGCTGGCAGACCCGAACTTCAATATAGCTGCACCCATCGACATCCTGTTGGGCGCGGAGAGCTTCTGGGAGATGCTAAACAACGATAGATTGAAACTCGAGTCAGGACCAACGCTTCAACGTACGCAACTGGGATGGATTGTGTCCGGTCCTATCAACGTGTACCCCAAACAAAGGCCTGTATCAGATTTTTGCAGTTTATCTATAAATAAGTTGAGTCATCAAATAGAAAAATTTTGGAAATTGGAAGAGATTAATTCCACTAAAATTCAAACTCAAGAAGAAAAGGCTTGCGAAGCCAGTTTTGTAAGTACTCATACTAGAGAAGATGACGGTAGATATGTAGTAAGTTTACCGCGTCGGGCATGCATTGATCAGTTGGGAAACTCATTGCTCACTGCCGAAAAAAGATTTAAAAGTATAGAAAAAAAATTTGTGTCACATCCCGAGTTAAAGACACAATATGTAAAATTCATGCGTGAATATGAAGAATTGGGACACATGGAGATGTGTGACCAGTCAAAAGGGGATCGTGACTCCTATTTTTTACCGCATCACGCTGTAGTGAAAGAATCCAGCACTACTACTAAAGTGAGGGTCGTTTTTGACGGCTCCGCCAAAACCTCAAATGGAATTTCCCTCAATGAAGCCTTGATGACAGGACCTGTTATACAAAAGGATCTATATAACCAACTATTGCATTTCAGGAAACATCAAATAGTCATGACTGCCGACATCGAGAAGATGTACCGCCAGATTAACATGTGTGAAGATGACCTGGACCTACAGAAGATAGTATGGCGCGAGTCGCCACAGGATGTGCTCAAGCATTATCGTCTGAAGACTGTGACTTATGGACTGGCACCTTCCTCCTTCTTAGCCACAAGATGCTTAAAGCAAATTGGTATGGATAATAATTTAATTTTTCCTAGAGCTAGTCAGGTCATAGAAAATGACTTCTATATGGATGACTTGTTAACGGGAGCAGATGAGCTGGAATCCTGTAAAAAATTAAAAGAAGAATTAATCAGCATCTTGTCATCTGCGGGGATGACGTTGAGGAAGTGGAGGTCCAATGCGTTGGAATTGTCAGCCGAGTCGGGCCAAGCTAAGTGTGCCGATTCAGGCGATTCCGACAAAATTATTACTGACAATCCAAAGACTGAGAAAATATTAGGATTAACATGGAACAATGAATCTGATTACTTTTCTTATGTAATAATGAAGCCATCAGGTCCAACCGAGAGCAAACGAGAGATATTGTCTTGCATCGCATCAACCTTCGATCCATTGGGACTCCTAGGGCCGATAATAGTCATAGCCAAATTGATAATGCAAAGGCTGTGGCAGTCCAAAGCAGCATGGGATGATCAGTTACCTAATGAAATATTAGCACCCTGGAGGACCTACCTGCAAGATTTAATTCAGCTAAATGTGTTGAAAATACCAAGAAAAATTATTTGCAAGCAAGCAAAAGAGCTACAGCTACACGGTTTTTGCGATTCGTCTGAGAAGGCTTTCGGAGCCTGTATCTATATGGTGTCAATGGACCACAGCGGTAAGTGGCATTCACACTTAATAACATCCAAATCAAGGGTAGCACCATTGAAGTCTATTTCACTGCCTAAGTTGGAGCTGTGTAGTGCTGTACTACTGGCAAAATTAATGAAAACTATAAAACAAGCATTAAATATAATGAAGATCAACACATATTATTGGTGTGACTCTACGATAGCGCTGTGTTGGCTGAAAGGTCAACCTACTCGTTGGAGCACTTTCGTGGCCAATCGAGTAGCCGAAATACAAGAACTGAGTGATCCAGATCAATGGAGACACGTATCATCATCCGACAATGCAGCGGATATACTTTCAAGAGGAGCTACGGCGGATAAACTGATAAATTCTACAATATGGTGGAATGGACCAAATTGGTTGACCGACGGAGTCAACGATTGGCCTATATCGAACATTTCCTGTTCAAACCCTCCGGAGCTCAAGAGTAAAAATATTCTTTTATCTACTGATATTCAAGAATGGGAAATATTTGGAAAATTTTCCTCATTTATCAAATTGAAAAGGGTTACAGCATATGTACTGCGGTTTGTGAATAACTGCAGAAATATTAAAAGTAAAATTTCAGGTAATTTAAGTGTAGCTGAACTAGAAGCAAGTTTGAATTGTCTACTGAAATCAGCTCAGGCACATGCCTTTCAAAAAGAGTTGAAGACATTAAAAAACCAGGGAAATGTCAACAAAAATAGTAACTTAAAATCTCTTCATCCCTTTTTATGTGATGGTCTTATATATGTGGGCGGTAGATTAAATTTAGCTACACACCTATCGTACCAACAAAGACATCCAATTATATTGCCAGCTAAACATAAGCTAACCGAATTGATTATACGTCACTATCATTATGTAAACTTACACGCAGGACCTCAAGCGCTATTAGCTGAAATAAGATTAAGGTTTTGGCCTATTTTTGGGAAAAATACTGTTAAAAAGATATTACATAAGTGTATTGTGTGTTTTAGGTGTAATCCTCGTATTGGTAACCAAATCATGGGCAGCTTACCGAGCGAAAGAATCACACCGAGCCGACCGTTTGCTATCACGGGAGTCGATTTTGCTGGACCGATTCCAACCAAAAGTGGGCCACTGAGGAGAGCTCCACTCGTGAAATCGTATTTATGTATTTTTGTTTGTTTTTCCACAAAGGCGGTTCACTTGGAATTAGTTTCGGATTTATCTAGCAATGCTTTTTTGAACAGTTTAAAGAGATTTATATCCCGTAGGGGAGAACCTGATAAGATCTTTTCCGATAACGCTAGCAACTTTCGGGGGGCCAGTAATAGGCTCAAGGAGCTGTATACCAGTTTGAGAGAGAACAACGACAAGATTCAAAATTATTTAGCTAACAGAGGTATTGAGGGAGGGCTGTGGGAAGCTGCGGTCAAGTCAGCAAAGTTTCATTTGTATAGAGTCACTAGTAATTCTGCTTTAACCTTTGAACTTTTGTATACCTTAATTTGTCAGATTGAGGCCTGTCTAAATTCCCGTCCATTGACTTCCTTGTCTGATGACATCCACGATTACCAACCCCTCACCCCAAACCATTTCCTCATAGGCACTAAATCCTCTATCATTCCGGAGAGAGATGTCCGAGCCATACCAGACAACAGGCTGACCCAATATCAGAGAATCCATGCGCTAATGTTATCCTTTTGGTATAGATGGAAGCGAGAGTACTTGATGGAGCTACAAAAAAGGACGAAATGGCAAACCAGTAATCAACGGGCACTGCAAAAGGATGATCTGGTTATTCTGAAGGAAGATAATCTACCTCCACCATTATGGAAAATGGCGCGAGTTATATCTACACATCCCGGCGCGGATGGTGTAGTGCGAGTGGTTACCCTGAAAACCCCTCAAGGAATCTTTGTCAGGCCTATCACAAAGATATGTCTAATGCCTCTGGACCCGCAAACTGAACCTGTGACGGACGCCCCGGACCCTTCCGTCAGTCCGGACACCCCGGACGACCATGATGAAACTTTTTAGGGTGAAAATATTAAAAAAAAAGGACCCTTTAAAGATACCAATCCCAGGAACAACATGACAACCTACAAATTGATGATTGATTGCACCCCGCGCTGTGGTGCTTATATCGTGGACTGCACCTGGAGAAGATCCTAACCAATGGACTTGAAAAAAAAAAAAAGACAATTGTGTTGTGTTGGGTTGGGTTTTATTATAATATTATTTTGTGTTGGGTTGTGTTCTATTATAATAGTATTTTGTGTTAAGTTATTATTTAAATATGTAAAAATTTTTTGGTTAATTTAAGTTTATGTAATTAGTTTAGGTTAATCACCTTAAAATTCAACTTGTGAATGTACATTTTTAAATAATAGTATAATAAGCAGTGCAGGATTATTTAGTTTTGGCTGCTAATTTATAATAGGTAAAATTATTTGTTAGTATTTGTACGGTATTTAGAGTTAGGATTTGTGTTTTTTCTACTTTTGCCTTGATTGTCTTCCCCTGTTTTTGTTATGTTTTCTTGAAGGGTTCATAAATCGGTATAGGTGATTTAGAAACCCCGAGGCGGAAGCTATGTTAAAAATTGAGATACTACCAGCACCTATGGGTTGCTTGAGCAAGCTCCCAGACATTAATATTTCAAATGGTGCGAAGCTTGGCTAGTCGCTGAGTGTTCGGTACCTGTTTTAACTACCAAGTACGTACTATGGAGGAAGCCATTTTTTTGTAGATGCTTCCGAGTGTCAAGTGTGTAATGATTCATTCTTTAAATGTATGCAGGTTTTTACATTATAAAAGTGCTAGCATCTCATTATTATCGGCTTCTTCCCAACGCAAGTTTTAACAGTAAACAACTGCCAGTGTTTGGCCCGGTGTGTTGACACCGTATTATAATACATTTATAACATGTCCAAGTGAAATAAACAGTGAAGTTTTTTGCAAAGGAATCATTTTATTTAAAAGGACACCCATCAATTTTGAACAGAGTTTTCTTACAACAAAGGTTCAACCCGGGTAGGTCCTATAAATAGGGGCCTCTCCCCCGCCACAGTCAGTTAAAAATCTACCACCAATGAAGTAACAGTCTCCTACGAACCAAAGTCTACGGTGCAAACCTATTTTCAAGTGTTTTAATCCAGTACTCAAATCAGTTTTTGCCATTATACGTAGAAGCATTTGTGAAAGTAGTAAATTCATTCAAAAGACCAGTGGCGTACCACATTCCACTGGTATACCAAATTCCATTGGCGTGCCGAATTCCAGTGGCGTACCAAATTCCATTGGCGTACCGAACTCCATTGGCGTATCAGTGTGGCCAGCTCCCTATTTTATATAGTATATGTACAAACGTCTAGTACAATTCGAATATATTCGAAAAGTGTTCCTTTTTCAATTGTGTCTAGAAATATTTAAGTAATTTGAATAAATAAAATGGATATAGCGGATTTTGATACTCACTTCGTGATTTGTATGGAATATAGAAGTTTTTGGAACTCAACTGACCTGAGGGGCGTGTTTCTACACCCGCCATCTTGGCAAAATAACTGCTCGTGATTGGTTGAATTCCGATATAGCGGGTTTTGATAGTAAGGGGCCGTTCAAGAGGAGGGGGGGGGGGGGGGGAGGTTTATGTAACATGTTTTTCTCTACTTAGATAAAAAAAAACTAGGGGATCTTCCAAGTTGACAATCCTTTTCGTTCTTGAAATCTCTTATTTAATTTACTACCGCAAACGCGATTAAAACAAGAAAAAAGGTATTTAGGCGACTTTCCAGTACTTTGCGCAACTGAATTGTGACTTTCAGGTAAAAATTGTCACTTGGGCGTTACGTGACGTTTAGGGGGGAGGGGGTGATAAGGAAAAACGTTACGGCGCGTTACATGGGGGGTAGGGGGGGTCAAAAATCTTCAAAAATTGCGTTACGTAATACTTGAACGCCCCCTAACTTCTTGAATGATATAGCAGGTTTTGTTTCTCACTCGCAGTTTTAACATGTTTTTTGGTTGTGATAAGGGATATTTTAAAACTCAATTTTAGGTTCCTCTCAAAAATGTGAACAAGATGTCATACTCAGATCATTTCGTGTCAAAAAATCGGATATAGTGGGTTTTGAAATTATCATATATATATATATATATATATACAACGTGTCCGGAAACTCGTAGTACAAGCGGGAAACTGGTGAATCTACATCACTTAGAGAACCCAAAAAACTTATTTTTTTCGATCTGAGCATTTCAATTTTAATATTATTTTTTTTCTATTTTTTCGGCAAATAGAGGGTTAAAAAAATTTTTGAGCCCGGTTTACCCTTCGATGCATTTTATAAGACATTACACAGCTGAAATCAACCCCCTAGTGAAAATTTTTTTCAAATTTAACCAAAAAAATTCCAACTTCGGACCCGATTTACTCGAAAACGAAAGCTCAAATCAAAAAAGTTATATCACAAATCGACTCCGAACGTGATGTAGATTTACCAGTTTCCCGCTTGTACTACGAGTTTCCGTACACCATGTATATATATTCGTTCGGACTCATATATTTTCGTTATTTTGGGAGGTGGGTATGGGTACCGCCGCCCCGGGAAACATTTATTGGATAATCAACACCTCTGCCATAGGTCACCCCAACTGGTGCGCTACGTTTGGTGCCCGGGTTTATGGGGTGAGGTTTGTCAAGGTCTTGGCGGCCGCACATCGTTTCCCCATTTCGGGGGTGAGTTAGACGTCGCTCCTGCATACATTGGCTTAAATTTTTTTTTTCGGAATGGAATCCTCACAACTCATCTGTGCCTCCCCCAGCGACATGTGTAGGCCTGAGGTTTGGCTGGGCGAACTCGGCGTCCTTCCGCCCTGCCTCCGGCAACTCGATGCTTCCATCCTTAGGGTCTTCGGGTACGTTCCCCTACTTCCCAATCACTATCGTCAAGACAAAACCGAGAAACCGGTTAAAGGGCGCGGACTACACATTCTGGCTGATACTGCCAGATGAAGAGAGAGGTATCCCACCCAACACAAGCGTTCTTCATATCACAATACTTGTTTTCATTATCTTTTCTTGCAGATGCTTGCAGCATACGCAAGATGCACTTACCATGCGAGCAGCCGCCTTTTGTGTGTATCTTTTTTTATTAGTTTATCCCTAACTTGCTTTACATTATTCGCATTTTGTATATTATGTAAGCACTTGCATACTGCTTCCTAACACCGTATGCAGGGACCCTGGAGGTCACTTAAATCTAGATTCGTTCTTTGAAAAAAATTAGAGTCCTTGCGAGAGCCTTGAAGGAGTAACCATCAGTTACTTATACCAGGGCGGGTAAGTGGTGGATAACCTCCAACGTTGCGCATTTCCTTCCCAGAACTTCCTCTTCTTCCTTTCCTTAAAAAAACCCTCCATGCAGGATCCCCTAAGGTGATGTAGGGAAATTATTTTCCTCAGGACCTCCTGTGCGGAGCTCATGTAAAAAACATATACATATAAACAGCGCCGGATCTGCCATACGTTCAAAAACGTGCAAAAACCTGGCGCCAACTCCGAAGGGGCTCCGTGAGAAAATAAATATTGTATTAAAATTTTGTTATAATATTCCCTGAATCGTTTAAAAATTACCCATAGTACGAAATAATTATTACGCTCTAGCAACACTTTCCAAAGAAATGGAATGCGCACGCATCAGGTTGGTATCAACGGCTTACGAATTTATAGTCAGTTACAGAATTTTTTTACAAATTCCATATATATTTAGTTTAAACGTAAGATCTATTTTTCCATATATCTTTTACCGTCTTTTACGAAGAATGGGTGCGATCCAAATTCAATAACCAATCACAGCGCCGTATTTTTGTTCTAGTCAATCAAAAAAACCGACGCTGACAATTTTAGTTAGCGTACGCTCGCTATTGTTTTATTTTGTACAATTTAAGTCTCTAGGAGAAGGTAGTTAAAGACCATTTTCTTATGAAATCTTCAGTAAATCCTATTAACAAAAACATCGCACGGTTTGCAGGATTTGTAGGTTGCAACGTGTTGACAGTTTCATCATTGATTTGACATATTATTATTTGAAGTTCGTTAAATGATAATAAATAAGATAATCAAAAAACTATTTCACTACGAATCCAAAACATCCACAAAAAAATTATATTTGGAAACAAAACTGCTAACATTAAGAAAACTATACGAGTACAATACATGTGTCCTTATATACAAAATAAATAATAAACTCATACATACAAACACAGAATTCATTAAAACGTCCCAAGTACACAAACATTTTACACGACAACACGATAACATACGTTTAAACACCATTCATACTAACTACGGTAAACAATCAATTAATTACGAGGGGGGCAATTTATATAATTGCCTTCCAGATGATATCAAAAACGAAAAAAGTGTGTGCAAATTCAAAAAAAAATTGTTCATGTTTATTCACAAAAAACAAAGTAGTGATAGTGAATAATATCGTATGGTAATATAATATCATGTAAATGTTAGTATTGCAATCTAATGTAATGTAAGGTTATGAAATGTAAAATCTATGTAATATTCTAGTTAAGTAAGTGAAAATGTTATTTTCTTTTTTACTGGAATAAAAACTTATGAAAAAAAAAAAAAATGTATAATTAATTTCTATTAGAGTTGTTATTTTACGGTGTCAGTGTAAGCGTCTTTCGTAAGCCGTTGATACCATACATCAGTGTTTAGTGTTTGTAAGGTGTTTGTTCGCTCAACATAGGGGAAATGCAAGGTACAAATTTGAGGTTATATTCTTATTAGATTTTTAAATTTATAACTAAATTTCTATTGGTTGTTAGAGGTTATAAAAGTACTGTGGATTACAATAAATAGAATCACCATAATTTTATGTTTACCCAATAGATTAGGGCTCCTGGCGATACTCTCTTTAAAAAAAAACGAGTGTGAGAGCTACCGCCAGGTCACTTGGAAAAGTTACACCCTTTATATGTCTTGATTTTATTTGAAAAATTAGTGTAAAAAAAAAATAAAAAAATTGTGGTGAACGAATTTTTAATCAAAATAAAAATGTAGGGGGGGGGGGGGGACGCCAACGGTACCTACTGCACAGGGCGCCAGATTTCGTAGATCCGGCCCTGCATATAAACATATAACAACAATTATTTATGAAGTCGAAATTTGCGTTTGTCAATTGAATTTTTGCAAAATGTCTTTCTCAAATTGAGGCATTTTTGACAGCTTCTTAAGAGTTTTTGTAATGATGAAAAAAACTTTTCAGATGTATTTTCATGTGGTTGTAATAATCCAGAAACCTTCGCGAGGGTGAAAAGATGGTATTTTGAAAGTTTCAAACATTTCTTATGCTTAATATATCTAGCAATGCATAGACAACCCACATACTTAGCTGGGGTAACCGTACGCAATTTTTACATTAGGATTTTTGTATTAAAAAGCTTTAGGTATTTTACTCAATTTTTTTGTTTATTAACATGATTGACCATTAAAACCGGTCAAAGGCCATGACATTTAGCGGAAATTCGCGGAACTTCGCAAAAAAACACTAAAAAACCACCACTTTGAATTTTGAATTGAATGTTTTGTTGATAAATTTTGAGCTATTGTATATTTGGTAATTATCGGTTCGGACTGGCCACGCTTATTACGAATAATTTTTAGAAAAAAAAATTAGATTCGCCTTAATTACTATAAAAGGAAACTTTTTGGCTTTGGGGCGGCGGAAAATAATGCATTTTAATTTTCAATTGCATAAAACCAAAATTCACTTCGCGAACCGACGCAGCGAAAATCCGCGGCCGTAACTGTCACTTGCTGTCACTGTTATGGACTGTAGCTGACTTCGTGGGATACCTAAATGAAATACCGCGAATCACAAACCATGTTACACAAACCTAGCGTAGCCGCTAAGCCACTTGAAAACTGGGATGTTTTTCTTGCCTTGACGCGAGTAGGCGTTATAAAGGGGCACTTTCTTTTGTATCACAAACCATGTTACACAAACAAGCCCGCTAGACAAACTTCATAATTACGCGCCTTATCCCACGAAGTCGGCTACAGTCGTATTAGCTCTTGTTAATTTATCAAGGATACCAACATCACAGTGACATGTACGGCCGCGGATTTTCGCTGTGTCAGTCGCGAAGCGAATTTTGGTTTTATGCAATTGAAAATTAAAATGCATTATTTTCCGCCGCCCCAAAGCCAAAAAGTTTCCTTTTATAGTAATTAAGGCGAATCTAAAGTTTTTTTCTAAAAATTATTCGTAATAAGCGTGGCCAGTCCGAACCGATATTTACCCGTAAATTATTATGTTTTATGATCGTTTTATTCGCGATACACGCATTAATTGCGACCGTTAAATTCGCGGCAAATTCTGACAGCCGATTGTCATAGAAGAAATCGTTTTAAAAATATTCCAGGGTGACAAGGTGAATGAAACTTGTAGCGTCTCCGAGAGTAATGACGGCGCAAACGATTCTGACACTGTTCTTCATACAAATTGTGTACATAGAAGGGCCAAAATCGTTGACCAAAAGTTTTTTGTCGGAAGTATTATTCAAATATTTGAATTATTTTCTCGCGCATGCGCATATGACGCGCGCGCCGGCGCGTCTCCGGCCTCCCAGCGGTTTGAAGGCATTTCAAATTGAGTTATTTTGTTGTCATCTACATCGTGGGAGTGAGTTATTTTTCAAGTTTTTTCTTAATTTTTTAATCGATTTAATTAATTATTTGCTTACCTTGTTTTACTTCACAAGTTTATTTCGGAGCTTTTTTATTACTATATATAACCTTTTCTTATTGCATTGTAAATTTAGTTGGACAAATTCAGTGGTTCTCAACATTTTACAAATAGTATTCCGAAAAAATATTATATTATTTTTTTATTTATAAAAAAAAAATTATTTATAAAAATTAATATTTGTAAAATGTTGAGAACCACTGAATTTATAGTTTATTTTTATTTTTAGTATTATGTTTTATGATTGTACATTTTTTTATTTATAAAAAAAGAAACGTAAAATGTTGAGAACCACTGAATTTTTTTAAATTTTTTTTTTATAGTATTATGTTTTATGACTGTGCATTTTTTTATTTATAAAAAAAGAAATGTACAGTCATAAAACATAATACCAAAAATAAAAATAAACTGTAAATTCAGTGGTTCTCAACATTTTACAAATAAAGAGTTATCAAATTTTTCATTTTCTTTTATATACTTATATAAAAAGAAATATACAATATAATAAAGGGATAATACTAATTTTTTTTTTCTTCTTAATATATAAAACAAAGTCGAGTTAGTTACACCATTTATTACTCGAGAACGGCTGGACCGCTTTTTATGATCTTTGATTTGTTGTATTAATATCCGCCCCGAATAGCAGAATAGCTATTAAAACATCGGAAAAATTCGCGAAAAAAAATTATGAAGAAAATGCTTTTCCTCGTACATTTTGTTGGAACGAATTGTCATTTTTGAAAGAGCTGCAGGAATATTGTGATAAGAACCTATTGCCAATGCTTTACAATCGGAAATTATCGATATATACGCATGTATGAGTCATATTAAAGGTATAATTTCTGTTATAAATGATCATCGAAGCACATCGAGAGATGAGCCAAAATATTTTAGATATTTCGATCGATTAATGAAGCATCGATTATTTAGATCCCTAATATCTGCACTGGAGCAGCGTTTTGGTGACCAAAATTTGCCTGCTTTCGGATTAAGAGGGTATTACCAGAGAAAACCAGAAATATGTCATTTTTAAATCAGATTTTAGACGTATTGACCCTTTTCCACAAAAAATTATAAATGGATTTCGAAAGATTGTTCTTTTATCTAGCATTCGCATGTTTTAAATTTTGAGAAAAAATGTTTATTTTTAGTATAATAAAATAATAAGGTTATACCATAGGTCGTTAGCAGATTTGTTAAATTTTCAAAAAAGATTTTGTATTATACCACACCCATTTCAAATTATATTCAGTAAAATAAATCAATACATTATCTGGGTATCGCATGTGTTAGAATTTTAATTTTAGTTTAAATAAAATCATTAAAACATATATACGTACATGTGTTTCCTAACGAAAATTGGTCCGTTTGTGTATTTATTTGCGCACTTACACACTAATATATTTCAGATTTTTTTAACATTCTTATTTAACTTAGAAATTATTGAAAAATGATAAATACTTATAATCAAAAAATAATTACAAAAGTACATTATTTTAATAGTTTTATCATCACGCCTTTCAGCATTTTTGGATGTAGGTATAAATTGAAGCGAATTTGGAATGAAAAAAAATCAATATTGAGATATAATTTTAAAAAGCTGGTATGGAGAATAATTAATCTTTCTCATGGTAACCACCCTGCACGTTCGTAAGAACAACTTTCGACGAAATGTGGATTTTCGGCCGCTGGCTGGTTAAACGCTCTTAATGTCGCTACATCCCAGTACAATGTTGAATATGTCGTTAATTGATTTCAAAGAAAAAGCACCTTTTTGCCTTTACTACGATTTACTTAATTTTAATCAAGAAGCCGAATTATGGTATAAAAAATGGCATAACAAGGATAAGACCAGAGAAGATCTCGAAAAATCAGATTTTTCTGAAGTGTTAAAGGAGGCGACCATTTTCTTTCACGCAACAAAAAAAACAATACTTATTTCCTTGGCACAACCTTGCACTACAAGTAACATAGAGAGGTCCTTTTCTACACTGCGTCGTGTTAAAACATGGCTGAGATCAACGATGACTGAAAACCGTTTGAACGCCCTATGTATGCTCATTGTACATCAAACCATGGTACAAAAAACTAAGGATACAATTGAATCTGAGGTGTTAAAACGGTTTTGTGAAGAACCTCGTCGACTACTTTTTTTGTAAAATAAATTAACTGATGGATATTTTGTTTTTCATTTTTAATCTAATCTGTCCTGTTGCTCGTGTAGCATTTACCTTAGATATATTCTTGGTTTGTCTACACCTGCCCCCCCTTAACAAAATCCTAGCTACGTACGCCCTTGTCTGCACCCCTCCAAAGGAAAAATACAATAATTATAATAAACCTCCCTCACACGTATAAAGAAAATGAAACGCAATTCCCGTAAGTAAGTGGAAAGTAATAAAATCACAATAATTATAAATCCGTACACAACGCCATCTCTGATACTGATAAAAACAAAACACGGACAGTTGCGCGCCGATAATTGCTTCATTGTGTAATTTTTAACTTAACCCTCGACCCGTCGCGTGGGGTCTTTAAAAGCCCAGGTTTTACAGAAATGCTAATTATGTACATTTTTTTCCGAACCCCCCCCCCCCCTTTCGAGCCTCACGTGATTAATGGACGACCCCTAATAAGTTAACACAACAATTATTGATTCTGAGGTGGTACGAAGTTCACCGGGACACAGTGGCGGATACAGAAAAAAACTCAAGGGGGGGCGCTAAAGATATACCTAAGAAAACTGAAAAGTAGACAACAGTGGGGGGAATACGAACCACCGCACAAAGAGGAGACCAACTATAGGTATTATCTCATTCTCTCGTAGGCTAAAACATATAGATGAATGTGTTTGTCAAATCACAACGCTGTTAAAGAAGTTTTCACTTTAATAAATAAATAAAAGATTGGCGGACCGCACATTTAAAACTTGGTTGGCCACAGGAAGCAGTAGAGCTGCATTCCACGGTCAAGGGAATCAAATACTTGAGTCGGGCAATGTTAAGGGTACATTTACATGAAACGACGTGTGAATGTGAATGAAGCAAAAGTTTCAATTTAGGAGGCGAGTGTGGGTACCGCCGCCACGGGAATTATTTATGGGATAAACAACACTTCTGCTGTAAGTCATCCCAAGTGGATCGCTAATTTTGGTGACTTAGCAGGGATGCCTGAGTTCATGGGATGTGGTTTTTCAAGGTAGCGGCGGATGTGTTTGCCACGTACTGCGTGGCGAGCTGGAAAGGATTGGTTGAGGTAGACTATTTAACCTCTCCAGCAGGAATCTCTCGACCCATTGCCTCGCATCGCAGTGGGAGGGAAGGTTCATCCGTCCATTTCTCCTGGACACACTAACCCAGCGAGTCCTAACCACCTATCGTACCTTTTTCCTTCCATTATTTCCTTTCTAAGTATGTTTACGAGAGATGGGAAGGCTGATAAAGATACTGAAAGAAGGATAAATGCAGGTAACTCCGCATTTATGGAGGACTGAACGCCGTTGGTGCTAACAAAAAACTGTCTAAAGAAGCGAAGCTAGCAGTCCACAATGGAGTGCTGGTACCGTCCCCGATGTATGGCAGTGAAGCATGAAACTGGCAAAGGAAGAACTAAATGCTATAGAATTGAGATCCCTGCCAATGGAAGCTATCTTAAAATCAGCACGGGTTTGTACCGTCAAGCTTTCCATTTGCACGTTCAGTGGACGCACAATGAAAGCTATCTTAAAATCAGCACGGTTTGTACCGTCAAGCTTTCTGTTCGCATGTTCAGTGGATGCACAATGGAAGCTATCTTAAAATCAGCACGAGTTAACATCAAACGCTAACAATGCTGATGCTATGACTTACGCTAGTCTGTGGGGTACTTTGACATCTATTTTCCTCGCATAAAACGATAATATTTTCATAATTGTTTTATAATGACTTGACAGCTATTAACTTATATAAATTTGTTATATTCTTTAGGTCTTGTGAACATATAGGTACTGAGAAGTGGGGAATAAATGGGGCGCTCAGCGGAAGAGTGGCCCAAACCATATCAGCGACAAAATCTCATTTCTACATTTTTTTGTCATATCTATTTTTTTTTTTTACAGTGAATACCGCACAAGAATCTCAACTGCTCCCGTCTGGAGCCAGTGAGACTATGGCATCCCCAAATGAGGTATGTTGTGAGGCTGAAGGTAGTGAGGAGCGGAAGGAGGTGGGGAAGAGGAGGGTTGGGAAGTACCTGGCTATTCAGATCTGGTCACCAAACACGGCTAAAGCCATTTTCAAGCAAGGTTTCAATTCTGAATGGTGGTCTTACACCAGGGCGATACTGATAGTATCTTCCACTCTGGAACATACCGCAAATATAATATACATATATTATTTTAAATGAATTAATTGTGAAATAACACAAATTAATCAAATAAAATTTATTTGCGCATGCCGGGTTCGAACTCGCGATCTCCGGATTGTGAGTCAAGAGTCTTACCCACTGGACTACGGAGGTCGTCATGTACGATGTGAGAAAAATATGAAAAGAATGCAAGGCTGATGCAAGCGTAATAAGTAAGATTAAGAAAGGGACGCTTAGATGGTTTAGACATGTAGAGCGAATGATTGAAGAAAGATTTTCTTATATTTATAGATTGGTGCCGCCGCGCCCCCCGCGTGCCTCCAGCGCCCCCCCCCCCCCCGTGTATCCGCCACTGCCGGGACAGCTAGTATTTAATAAATCGTTAACTAAATTTCCACGTAAAGAAGGTAGGTACTTACAAACATACTTACCTACTTAATTATAAACCATATATTTTATGGAACTTTTTTATATTTCAAATAAGGAAAACGATTTGTCCAGAAAAACGTCACTGTCTTTATTTTCTGCCTTTGCCTTCCGTGTGAGAAAGTTCTCAGTTATGGATATTAGAAACTGATGGGGATGACTGAGCCTAGTGCAAGGTCATTTTTGAGGGTTAATTTTTAAATACTAGAAAAACCCTAAAGGCGATTCCAGACTCACGGCGAGAAGTCTCGGCGAGAAATTCTCGCGAGAACAAGCACTTATCCACACTCTCATTCTCGCCGAGACTTATCGCGAGAACAAGCACTTATCCACACTCTCATTTTTCTCACTCGTGATCTGTTTCCCATCCGGTATGGACGACATTACAGACGATATTAAAAATGCAGCAAGTTTGGCTCTGTGCGCCATGGCATATATTTATTTTGTTGTAACTAAAAATAAAGTTAAAAAAAATAGAAAAGCCAGACGATGGTGGGTAACGCAAATTCATCGAAACAGAACAGGGTTGGTAATTTTTTTATTTAATATTCTTTCGTAATTATTATAATCATGTATTCTTATATATAAACTCTATTCTTTAGTTTCAGTATGCTAAAGCAGTTGGATGAACTAGTTGCTGAGCCAAGCGGAGAATTTAAAAAGTTTACTAGTCTGTTCCACGCATCGTGGTTCAAGCTTTTGTTTTTATAATTCCGATGTTTTGCGTCCCATAACACCGGTTCATTTTGGAAATACTCTATAAATTCCAACTCTTGTTGATTGTTCCACATTTTAAAGTAAACAAAATTTTCGATACAAAAACAAAAATATATCGCACGTCTACTCTCAACCGCTCACTAAACAACACTGAGACAAAACGTGAGTGTAGACCCTTCTCGCTTCTCGCCCGAGAAATCCTTTGAAGCGGCCAAATTTACCGACAGCCATCCGAGAACAGCCGAGCACGAGAAAGAGAATGCGAGAAACACATCACATTCACGCTTCTCGGGTGTTCTCGGGGCTTCTCGCCGTGAGTCTGGAGGGGCTATAAAAGTACTCTAACCTAAAAGTACATAGGTACGGCCAGTGGAGGCAATCCACCTCTTATCCGCCCTGGTATAAGTAACTGATGGTTACTTCTTCAAGGCTCTCGAAAGATTCTAATTTTTTGATTAAACAAAGCTACATTTATTTATTTTGAACGAATCTAGACCTCCAGTGTCCATGCATACGTTGTTAGTAAGCAGTATGCAAGTGCTTAACAGGAAAAACAAAATGCAAAAAAATAGGTTAGTAAGACAAAGATAAATTAAACAGGGCAAAAGAAAAACTCATTCATGAGACTCCATGACGCGGCATTGCATCTGTAAAAAACCTGCAAGCACCTGCATAAAATAGAGAACATAAGAAATACAATAAATCTCAAATCAATTGGCAAGTAATAGGTACGGCCAGTTAGTGCCTCCGTTCACGGAGATACTTAAAAGCTACTCGATCCTCGTGCGCGTATCATACGTGCCGATCGTAAGTACCCCCCGTACGATTTAGCTGGTGCCCGGCTGGTTCACGGCGCTACGCGGTGGTCGTCGGTTTCCAATCAGTATCACGATACCGACAGTGCTGATCGCACGCGACGGTCGCATCTTTTTTGTCTGATACTTATTCGTTTGACGTTTGACAGAAATGGCATCGGAACATGAAAGTAGTGTTAGATTTGTTCTGGAAGTAGAAAAAATGCATGTTTACATAACTATACTTTACCAGAATACGTAAGAAACGATTTAGTGGAGAAGGCATGGATTGATGTTGAAAAAAAAAGTCATATGACATCGCATGACAGCGTGTTCACTCCACGGCTGCACGTGAAAAATGATCAAGTTCAGTATATTTCGGATAGCGCTGTGTACGGAGACTAGCATTAAAAAGTGGTATATCAGCAGGGTACTTGTGGTTTCGTCACAATTACGTCGATTGTAAGTATCTTCATGAACGGAGGGCCTTAGCAGTTGCTCAATAAGTCGTACTGTGTTGCCAGTAGCGGCGTTAGGGTAGGGCGCGGTTGGGCGACCGCCCAGGGCGCCGGACATAAAGGGGCGCCACAGGCGCCCCTTTAAATTTCCTCGCTCTTTGAGCCAGGCCTACTTACTCGTAAATTCCCTAAATTTAGGAAAAAAATTGTTATGATGGCAACACTAGAACTGGAACGTAGTGTACAATCCCTTCGATCGGAGCACTGCATGCAGTTCATTTTACCGGGAATCCCCAACCATAGAGAAACACATTATCTATCTCGTTTTAACATTTTATTTTTAAAAGTTGGCTCTATTTTTGACGAAGCGGAACACATCCAGCTCACTCTCATTCTTTGCATAAATGGACGCACTTAAAACAGTTATTCCAGTTATTTTTAAATCAAACAAACGCAGTAATCAGACGTTCCATGGTCTTGTTCGTCACTCTTGGTTCCGACTAGGGAGTGCCATTAGTTTTATCAAAAAAGTTGAAATATAAATAGTATTAAAATATAAATAGTATTCCACAAGGATCTCACCTCGGACCAATTCTTTTTTTATTATTTATAAATGACATTGTTAGTATATTTAAAGATGTACAAGTTTTACTCTTCGCTGATGATTTAAAAATATATAAAATGATACGTAGTATAGAGGATTGCCATATTATACAATCTAATTTAGATAAATTGTTTCATTGGTGTGTGATCAACTCGCTATTTCTTAATATACAAAAGTGCCAAGTTATTCGTTTTTATAAAATCCAAAGTCATGTAACTTATGAATACTCTTTAAATAATGTAATATTGACACCGGTCACTCAGATCAGGGACTTAGGTGTTATATTTGATGAAAAGTTAACATTTACTTTGCACGTAAATGAAATAACAAATAGAGCTATAAAAATGCTTGGTTTTATATGCAGAACAGCAAGTGATTTTAAGTCACTAGAATGTTTGAAAATATTGTACACTTCTTTAGTAAGAAGCCAGGTAGAGTATAATTCGCCCATTTGGTCCCCATTGTATAAAATACATTCCGACAATATTGAAAGGGCACAGCACAAATTTTTAAGATTTGTTAACTTTAAGCTGAATATTCCAATTCAAAATATTAACTATGTCCTTTTGATGAAACAACTAAACTTAATTACGCTGTCAGATAGGCGCATCATCTCCGACCTTGTATTCTTAAATAAAATCATTAATAATTGCATTGACAACCCTGAAATTCTCGCCAAAATAAAATTTTACGTACCGACCAGAAATACGAGGCAAAGTGCTACCTTCTTCTGTGACAATTTTAAAACAAACTATGGGGCTCATACACCTATAAATAGATTACATCATTTTGTGAATAAATTTGGTAATATTGTAAACATATTTGCAGATTCTGTATTAGTTATAAAAATAAGTCTTTATAATTACTTTAATGAAATGTATGATTTTGATTTTAATTAATTTTATTTTTTATTATTATTTTAATCATTATAATTGTCTACTACGTACCTGCCTAACTATTATTATCTATCCTTGTAAAAGCCCACTAGGGCGTAAATAAATAAATAAATAAATAATGTGTAAAAGTAGGTATTTGTTATTTGATATTTTGACGGATCATTTTATTAGGTACTAGTAAAGTTAACATTCACAGATTCCATTCACATAATTTACACATTCCATATACAGTAGGATAGTAGCAGAGATGTGCTTTATTTCAAATAAATCCATTTCAAATGGAAATGCAAAATGGGTATTTTCCGTTTTGCATTTTAAATGGTTTTTCTTTTCACCCATTTCCATTTTCATTTTAAATGATTTTCTCAATGTATTTTCCATTTTAAATGCATTTTTGCAACATTCTTCCTACTATATTCACTCTGTCGATCCATTGGTCCTTAACCTCGATATGAGAAATATTTACGTCTGTCAAGTTGCTCCCTGGTAGGAGCCCTGCCAAGCAGACGCTGTAATATTATTTTTTTTATAGAAGTTACTATTTTTTTTACGCTGGCAACATTAGTCCCGCGTAAATTTTTTGCGGTTTCGTAATCTGACAAACTTTTAATTAAACTGTAGCTTGTTTCGACTTGTTTCTTTTTCGCGTCTTCATTTATTGCGTGGTCGTGGTGTTTTTGGTTTTACATTAATCATGTAAGTACTGTAATTAATATTATTATATTGAACTGTCTAGGTATGCACACTTCAAAGAAAATCAATATGCTAGAATATTGTAGAATGCTATGTTAGTTTATTCAGTATTAGAATTTAAATACAATCATCGGCCGATGATACAAGTGAAGACCAATATGAGGACAGTTTCGATCGAAAATTTGTATGGCATTGTTTGTCTTATCTCATTATATAAATATATATACGAACTGCATTTTAAGCAAATACGGCATATTTTTTCTTTCAGGGATGTGAGGGATGTCAATACATTACCACAAATATTAAGTATTTGCTTCAAAGTTGTTACCAGCATTGGCAGCATTGAGAATGGAAATGTTTCCGCCACTTGCTTAACTTGTTCCAAGGCGCCTACTTGAATGAAGTTTTCTGTGACAATCTATAGTCAAATAATGGGTGCGCACTAGAAAACCTCATATTATATTGTCTCACTGTCCTGTATTTCTTTATTGTTCACAGGTGAATGTCCCCTCACTTGAGAGTTACTACACAAATGATGATGGCCATAAGAAAAATTCCTTAAAAATGACAATATTCAGTTAATAATAGATACTATTATATTCTACTCAAATTCAAGATTTTTTTTCACAGTACGTATCAGTATCTATGATTTTTTTTATTTCACAAGTTGATGGCCATTATTAAATAATAAAGTTGTTTTAAAATTCAATAATTGTTTTAATAGAAGGCTGTTAGTTTTTACTCTTGTTTGACCCGAGAAACCATTTTGCATTTGAAATGCTTTTCTAAAAACCATTTTGCATTTTGCATTTTCAAATGGAAAAGTTTTGACCCATTTCCATTTTGCATTTCAAATGGTTTTGGGTACTCATTTTGCACATCTCTGGATAGTAGTAGTAGACTAGGTTCTAGAATCAATTTATCATCGAACTAGCAGACCCGGCCACACGTTGCTGTGGCTAACGAAACACAACGCCATTACCCAACCTTTATAAAATCCACACCACCCGCTTGCCAGCTGCCCGCTGCCTGAATTGAATATTTGAATTTCTCAACTTTTCTCTACTATAATAATCATGTATTATACATATAAATCTTCCTCTTGAGTCACTCTATCTATTGGTGAAAACCGCATGATTATCCGTTGCGTAGTTTAAAAGATCTATGCGCACATACATTTTGAGCCACTTCATTTTATACTATGTAATGATGATGATGCAATTCGAGCGATCGCCACTAATTATACAATGCTTGCAATGCAACACTAGATATTTGAAAAGGGAAAATCAAACACCTACTTACTCTAGGACATCTACTTTCCAATTTCTTCCATAGAACGAATTTCAAAGGTGACTATTGTACGGCCCGCCAGCCGTTTTAAATCGCACAAAAATATGTTTTCTTTGAAAGCGCACATACATTTTGAGCGACTTCATTTTATACTATGTAATGAAGTACAAATTTATTTTAACAATCTATACTAATCTTTCTGCAATGTATCGATATCTGTAACATTTGTTTGTATGTTTATACGTTTGGGGCGGGGTAATCTTTGGAACTAATTATAATATATTAATGAAATTTTGATACGGAGATAATAAAGATCCCGAGGAAATATATAGATTAACTACTTCATTTCCACGGGAACGAGTGGATGATCGTGATTTTTTCCTCCAAATCTAAGCACTGTCGCGAAACACAAGCTTGTAAAAGTAAAACATTTCACAAATATTCTGATGCCATGTCAATGTTACCTACATTTTTTGATCTTCCTTCCCGTGTTTAACGTTATCCCAAATATAATGCGTTTTTGGTCGTCCTCGCTGGATAGCGTTATAATGAAATTTTATTGTAATCAATTTATTTTTAGAAATGTTTCGACTTACAGAGATTTAATTTGTTGCAGATTTTATTGGTTAATACTTAACTAATTAGTACAAAATGTCTTGATCTAATCAAAAATACTCTGGGTCAAAATATAGAAAACGAAAAGCAGAAAAAGAAAAGGAATTTCAAAAAACAAAAAAGTTTATGAATATAGATAAATATATCTATCATAACAAAAGATCAAGTGGCATCTACGTCTGGAATACAAACGAATTCGTCGGTAATGGAGCCTCTGTCTGACAAGTCAGATCAGATAGCTGGTGAAGAGATTGTGGACGAAGTTTCCCGAAGTGAAGGAATAAGTTGTGCTACAATTACAGATGCTGCTCAGGTTGACTCCATTGGTGATGCACAACAAATACAAATGCTAGATGACGTTAGTACTGTTGTCCCGAATATAGCGGATCCAGCCACTTGGCCACTCATTTGAAATAGCAAAATAATGATACGGGCGACATTTCTCTAATTCTCATTTCACAAAAAAACTAGCAAACAATGAAAAAAATCATTCAAGATAAAAACCTATCTGCGATCGACAATATCTCAATCTAAAATGAAATTGCTGAAAATATCGATTTTGATAGAACCTAATCAAAGAATTATATTAGGTTATTAGGGAAAGACTAGAAAAGCGAAATTTTATTAGTTTTTTTTAATTGTTTTTTTTTTTTAATAAACTGTTATTTCATTATACCCATTGCCTTTTATCGTATGGAATTGAATTGCTGTTAGAGATCTCGCCCAGGGCGCTGGTAGTGCTAAAACCGGCCCTTTGTGTTGCCATCCTCTATGGCAGTGGTCCCCAACCCCGGGGCCGCGGCCCGGTATCGGGCCGTAGACCAAATGGTTCTAGGCCGCGCAAGGGCCTGCTTAAAAATCAAAATTACGTAAAAACAAATCGAACATACACAATAAAAAAATAAATAATTATACACAAAAAATACAATTAAACCTCTCAGGACGAGCACCTCCCATAACGAGTAATTCGCATAAAGATCAAAACAGATTTAAAAAAACGCTGCATTAACGAGCGACTTTTCCCATAACGAGCGACATTTCACAATTTTTTATTATTTTTTTAAAATTTTATTGAAAGAATAGTTAATACATATCAACAAATAAGTCCTGGTAAGCCAATTGAATTGGCTTGTCAACAGGTCAATAGTTTAGTTACATATACATTTTAAAAGTTATAATTTACATCTTATATCTACAGATTAAACATTTTTTCATACATTTTTTCGTACTTCAATATAAATATTTTTTTCCGAAAGCCAATTTTTTTACCATGTATTTAACCTTTTCATAGAATTACATTGCTTTATATATAAATTAAATATCTTTGGTATGTTGTATTCAAACGATCTCTGATCGTACTTATTATTAAATTTCGGAACCATTAACCCGTCGTTGCGCGTGAATCTAATGCTGTATTTATGTTCTATATTCTCTTTATGCTGCGGGGTAAATAGATGATGAATTACGTTTTTTATAATTCAAGTAAGTATTTAATAAAGGAAGGAGAAGTCCCATCTTCACTTCACTCAATTGTGAGCCGGGACTTCTGCGCCAGTCTCTGGTTAGCACTCGTTCCTAGCGTATCGCATATGCTCATACATTTTTCCAAATTTTTTGTTTTTTGAAATTTGTAAAATTTTTTCATTATTTGTAAAATTTCGGAACATGAAAAGGGTTTTTCTCTACAGTGAGACGGCTTGTGAACTTTTAAATGTTCCTTTCGAGAACATGAATAGTTGCAGTTTCTTATATTCTGGGTGTAGATTAAAACGACTTATACACTCTTAAATTAAAACCGGTTTTGAGAAAAGCTTTAAATTCGAGGTGCACACCTAAAATCATCTGCTTGATGTGTGTGTAACTATTCTTTAAGCTTGTGGAGTTTTGAAAAGTGAACACCCCCCCCAACCCCCCCGGGCCGCGGTTAAATTATCAAACGTTGACCGGTCCGATTGGTGACCACTGCATTTATGGTGTCGTAGAGTTTGTCAAGGAGGCCTTTGTAGCCGTTTATGGAAACCACGAAACCAGATTCTACGTGTGTTGATAGCGCTAACACGCGGTCACAGCAGTTACGCCTTGTCTGAAGCCATCTTGTTCTCGTGGAACCACTTTCTCCAGAATTGGGGCACAACTCGCTCTAGGAGTTTGACGATATAATAATGAGTTGTTCGATGATATATTATTACATTTGATAAAATTCAATGAAATAAAAATTTTAGCAGTGGGTAGACAGTAGGCACCTACATAGTACCTACGTCATTTGAAATCATGATAATATTATTATTCTTGGTATAAACACGAGCAAACACTCATCTGCCGTCGCTTATTCACTGGAGCGCCCCGCTGAAAGCGACGAGTCCCTTGCCGAGAAAGAATTAACCGTAGGAAATCTGTAAATCAACATTTTGCCACTTATAAACTAATGGGGCTGGGTTGGGGCGCAGAACGTGATCGAACATTTTTAGCGAGACTTTTTCTGTGGCGCGGCGGGAAGCCCTCTGTTTGCCCGGATTGTCTCACCGAGGCTGCCTGACTGGAAACTAAATACATTCATATTTATTATTGCAAGAGAAAAAAAAGTTAGGGACTGAAATGGGCTTCGAACACGATCAAGCGGCTTGACGACATGCACGTAATTTTGTTGCCTATTTTTGTCTATTATTGTCTATGTTCAAGTCGCTTGGGCGAACATGAGGCAGTACTCCTTCGTCCATGCCTTGGGATTTCCACTAATCCCGCTATTCCCATGAAATATTATGTTATAATAAATGTTATATATATATATATATATAAATATTATAAAGTAACATTAATTAATAAAGTAAGGAAAATGATTTGAGGCGCTTAGCGGAAGAGTGGCCCAACCCATAAAAATTCTTAATCAGCGAAAAAATAATTTGTTATACATTTTTGTCATATCTATGAAGCCACAGTGGTCCAATTATAGTTTTAATTATTTCTAAGATTCTTTGATATCATTGGAGGTTATCCACCACTTACCCGCCCTGGTATAAGTAACAGATGGTTACTCCTTGAAGGCTCTCGCAAAGACTCTATTTTTTTGATTGAACTAATCTACATTTAATTTTGAACGAATCTAGACCTCCAGTGTCCCTGCATACGTTGTTAGTAAGCAGTATGCAAGTCCTTAGCGGGAAATCAAGATAAAATAAGTGTTAGTATGACTATAGACAAGATTGGTGATAGTCCACGAGGAGGTAAGCGCTGGGTGATTGTATCAAGCGTATACTGCAAGCACCTGTAGGGAGGAAGACACAGTACATAAATAATAAAAGTATTTCGCTGGAAAACGGGTGGGATTCCTCTACAATCGATTGGCAGTCCCAGCAAGAATGCGCATGACGTTCGATCTAGCCGTCAACTACACTCCGCTTCCGCGCCCCTTAGCCGGTTCCTCGGTGGTGCCTTAAAGAAAAGTAAATGGGAGATCAGTGAAAACTAAAATTGGGCCACCGTGGCTTTATAGGTATTTTGACTCTCATTGACTCATAATCCGGAGACTTTGACTATCTTGACTCATAATCCGGAGGTCGCGGGTTCGAACCCGGCATGCGCAAATAAATTTTATTTGATTAATTTGTGTTATTTCACAATTAATTCATTTTAAATAATATATAGTATATTTGCGGCATGTTCCAGAGTGGAAGATACTATTAGTATCGCCCTGGTGTAAGACCACGATTCAGAATTGAAACGTTGCTTGAAAATGGCTTTAGCCGTGTTTGGAGACCAGATCTGAATAGCCAGGTACTTCCCAACCTTCCTCCTCCCCACCTCCTTCCCCTCCCCACTACCTTCAGTCTCACAACATACCCCAATTGGGGATGCCATAGTCTCACTGGCTCCAGACGGGAGCAGTTGAGATTCTTGTGCGGTATTCACTGTAAAAAAAAAAAATAGATATGACAAAAAAATGTAGAAATGAGATTTTGTCGCTGATATGGTTTGGGCCACTCTTCCGCTGAGCGCCCCATTTATTCCCCACTTCTCAGTACCTATATGTTCACAAGACCTAAAGAATATAACAAATTTATATAAGTTAATAGCTGTCAAGTCATTATAAAACAATTATGAAAATATTATCGTTTTATGCGAGGAAAATAGATGTCAAAGTACCCCACAGACTAGCGTAAGTCATAGCATCAGCATTGTTAGCGTTTGATGTTAACTCGTGCTGATTTTAAGATAGCTTCCATTGTGCATCCACTGAACATGCGAACAGAAAGCTTGACGGTACAAACCGTGCTGATTTTAAGATAGCTTTCATTGTGCGTCCACTGAACGTGCAAATGGAAAGCTTGACGGTACAAACCCGTGCTGATTTTAAGATAGCTTCCATTGGGCGTCCACTGAACATGCAAACGGAGAGCTTGGCGGTAAAAACACGTGCTGATTTTAGGATAGCATCCTTTGTGTGTCCACTGAACATGCAAACGGAAAGCTTGACGGTACAAACCCGTGCTGATTTTAAGATAACTTCCCTTGTGCGTCCACTGAATATGCAAACCGAGAGCTTGGCGGTACAAACCCGTGCTGATTTTAATGGTAAGCCCACACTGCGGCCAACGTTCCAACTTCAAACGTTTGGACGATCGTGTGGAGGGGTGTTCGTGCGTTGGAAGTTCGAGTTGGACGGTTGGAGTTCGCGTTGGCCCGGGATCGCCTTCGAGGCGATCCCGACGGCCAACTCACACGAACCAGCCTGCCGCAGCTGTCCACACCGTGCCGCGTACTATTAAAATGACTATATTATTACGGAAAGTGGTATAACAATTGTTTGAAAACTTGTCGTGTATATAAGTATATGATTATACGTACGTAATAATTGTAGGCAACTGAAAAAGATACAGCGTAGCTACAGCTGTTTCATGTCCGCCATTTTGGAGTACGGAATTCGGGGTTGGAGGGTTGGCCACAGCGACCACACGATCGGCCAACCTTCCAACTCCGAACTAAGTTCGGAGTTGGAAGGTTGGCTTCAGTCTGGACGTAGCATAAGATAGCTTCCATTGTGCGTCCACTGAACATGCAAACGGAAAGCTTGACGGTACAAACCCGTGCTGGTTTTAAGATAGCTTCCATTGTGCGTTCACTGAACATTCAAACGGAGAGCTTGACGGTACAAACCCGTGCTGATTTAAAAATAGCTTCTTTTGTGCGTCTACTGAACATGCAAACGGAAAGCTTGGCGGTACAAACACGTGCTGATTTGAGGATAGCATCCATTGTGCGTCAACTGAACATGCAAACGGAAAGCTTGGCGGTACAAACCCGTGCTGTTTTCAGGGGGGCAGTAATTGCGTCTACTACGATCTGGGTACAAATCCCAGTTAGCTTTTTATATCGTGTTTCGTTTTCTAATAATAATAATAATTTTATGAAAAACCACCTCAAGAGCGCTGTATGATTTATGATTAATGATTATGGTTTATGATTTCTTTGGCTCTATCTATGGATACAGAATACTTTACTTTGAAACTACGGCTCAATCAGCTGATTATGATTCGGTGACCTTTCGTAACCATTTCTTTCACTTTTTCCATTTATTCATCGGTTTTTCGGGCGTCCGGGCGTTCGTCATCTTCAACTTCTTCACGGCCATCTTGGAAACGCTTATACCACTCGTAAACTCGTTTTACTCATATCGGACTCACCATAGGCCTCTGTGAACATTTCACACACTTTGTTACACTTTATAACGCTTTTACGCAAAATTTGATTCAAATTCTTTGATCCATTGACTCTTTAGCGGCTACCACAGAAAAACTAAACAACGAATACAGCTTACACTTTTATCATACTTCATTTTATGTATACCAACCCAACAAGAAAAATGACAATCGGACTCTCCTAACCCACGAAATTTCAAAATTCCCGTTACTTTTTGAACAACCGACGTATATATAAGCTCACATAATGTTTTTTTTATCACTTATGCTTGTGTTGTTTTGTGTGAAACCGGTTGGTATTTAATAAATAAATCGTGGTTACAAACATAGTTATTGTTTTATCCAACAGTATTAAGGGTCGGGTATCAAACCGCGCTGACGCTGCAGTTAGGTATTTCTTGTACTTGTAGACAAACACGGCCGCAGCTGACCGCCTGCGTCTGACTAGAGGAGATGTGGGTATACTAGACACTACGGACTTAGGAAATAAAAATACACTTGCCTTATAAAATTAAAATTTAGTTCCTACTATAATAATGGATACAGCTTAACATACTAAGAATCATATTGTGGAATAGCGTGGATAGCTCATAGAGACATTTGCGCCTGGGTCAAACTGCCCATTCACTGCAGTTAGGTATTTTTGGTAGTTGCAAACAAGCTCGGCCGCCGCGATCTACTGTGTATTTTGGTTAGATTCAGGCACGGCTGCTCAGCATTTTGATAAAATACGGAATAAAAATACACTTGCTTTGTAAAATTTTAATTTATTTCCAACATAATTGATACAGCTCGACAGACTATAAATCATATTATGCAAGGGCAAGGATACATAGACTTTTTTTAGCCCCTGGACCTTTACAGACGTCTTAGTTTTTGACTCAATGTGACATAGAATCTAATGGTGTTTTGATGTGGAAAAAATTTCTGGTTCATATATGGTTTGTATAATGTTATTAATTTTTTTTATAATTTTACCAGAAAATAATGGGTGTGAATAAGTTACGACAATCAGTTTTTACTCTGTGCCTTAGAAATTAAAAAACAGGTAGTTTTGTTTTTGAAAGTTTATTTATATGCATACAGATTTTTATTAATACCTAGTAAGAAAGAATATATTTTACAATTTATCTTTGATATACATAAAGTAGAACGAAGCACATTTAGAAAAAGACAGTCAAAAATATAAAGAAGTTCAGACAAATTTTTATAAAACAACTAAATGTTTTATTTTTATTTTTATGTACCTTACAAAGTCCCAACTGTTATCAATCGCCTGGGGCCAGTGATTGGGGTGTGTTGTGAGGCTGAATAAGGTGGGAGGGGAATAATATAGGGGAAGTACCTGGCTATTCAGATTTGGTCACCACACACGGCTAAAGTCATTTCAAGCAACGTTTCAATTCTGAATAGTGGTCTTACACCAGGGCGATACATAAAGTATCTTCCACTCTGTTTTTTTATAGAAGGCTATTGAAAAGTTTTTTTTTCTTTGTATAAAACACGCTGTAACTCGTGTTGTGCGTGTTACAGGTAAAATTGCAAATGTTATATGTAAGTTCAAAATAAATTAATTATTACTTACAATTATTATAGTTATTTCACAGCATTATCCAAAAATAACAAAGTTACTATTATATACTTGTTTACTATTATATAATTTTAAAATTGAAAAATGTCCTCCACAACACAGGTGAATTCCTAGCGTGGAGGACATTATACTATACATTTGTAATGTAAACTTATTAATAAAAAAAATACAAAACAATGCAGAGTGATAAGTGTTAGCTCCTCATTTATTCATAAGACTGTCATTTTGTAATGACATCATCCTTTCTCCAGGTCTATTATCGATAATTCTAAACATTCACAAAAAGTGTGGTAGATCATTAATTATAGCAAAAAGTTTATATGGAAGGCCATTACTCAGGCCGCTTATGTTTATTTAAAAAACTTACATGTTCACTGATAGTTTCTGTTATAACGACGTCATTTATATTGCTTCTGCTGCTTTTCTAAAAAAACATATAAAATAAATTTATTTGTAATAATACAACCCAGAATTTACCCAACATCGAAATTCATTCGATTTATCAATGGATGTTGTCGTTGTTTTCAATAAAACTTAGTGACAATTTGAACGGAATCGGTAGAGAACTCAAAATGGTCGTCGAAATTATGCATTTTGACATTAAATTCGAGTTCGGTGAACCCCAAACTCCTTAAACCTGATTTTGAACCAAATCGTCAAAGTACTTAAGATATTCAAGATGGATGCCGAAATTTTGCATTTTGACATTAGATCCGAGTTCAGTGCACGTCCAAACGCCCTAATCCTGATTTTGAACCAAATCGGTAGATAACTAAAGAAATTCAAGATGGATGCCGAAATTTTGCATTTGGACATTAGATCCGAGTTTAGTGCTCACCAATACTCCCATATACTGATTTTGAACCAGATCAGTAGAGAACACGAGAAATTCAAGATGGATGCCGAAATGTTGCATTTTGACATTAGATCTGATTTCAGTGCACTTCTAAACGCCCGAATCCTGATATTGAACCAAATAGATAACTAGAGAAATTCAAGATGGATGCCGAAATGTTGCATTTTGACATTAGATCCGAGTTCAGTGCACGTCCAAACGCCCTAATCCTGATTTTGAACCAAATAGGTAGATAACTAGTGAAATTCAAGATGGATGCCGAAATGTTGCATTTGGACATTAGATCCGAGTTCAGTGCTCGCCAATACTCCCCAATACTGATTTTGAACCAGATCGGTAGAGAACACGAGAAATTCAAGATGGATGCCGAAATTTTGCATTTTGACATTAGATCCGAGTTCAGTGCACTTCTAAACGCCCGAATTCTGATATTGAACCAAATCGGTAGATAACTACAGAGAAATTCAAGATGGATGCCGAAATTTTTAGAAGTCAAAAAGCAAAATGACTTCAGTCCACCTTAAAACTACCTTTGATAGAAATCAGTAAAAAAAAAAAAAATTGACATTATTACCTTATTCTCCTTTTCTTCCAGTGGGAGGGTCTATTTTTTATGGCACGGTAAGCAAGAATTCCTTTATTTTTACCCATTTTGAAGGTACCTGAAGTTTAAAAATAAAAATAAAGTCTGTAAAACTGTAAATCAAGTTAAAAATAATTTATTAGATATATTTTATTTCTACTTACCCGGTTACTGTAACACCTATCTCCTCAATGATTCCTTCAAAAATCGAATAAACAGCGATCAAAATTGCTGCGAAAAAAATATGCGTGCTCCCACCTTGACCGCTCTCTCACAACTGAATGAATTCTGTGAAATTCAACCGTTATATAAGACATCGCGCGGCGTATTATTTTGCCATACATTTTTGTATGGCGGAGAATAGTTGAAAAATTCAGAAAGTTTAGGCGAATTACAATAAAAATCTAGATACACTGAAGCACTTTTAATTTAATAGCTTGTTTTAACATAATGTTTACTCTGAGATTACGGAAGGATTTTTGGTAAAAATGTTTACAACAGGTTCAGGAGAGATAATCGCGAAGGCCTTTTTCAACGTTTTAACTAAAGTTGCAGTATGTATAACTTATAGAATTTGTAAGATTACAGTAAAAAAAATTTAATCACTAGTAACTTTACACATTTTTCTAACTACCCGTATATAATTTTCTAGTATTGCTGCTACGAGACGCGGATGCTACTGCTAATGCGGAGCGATGTTTTCCAAACCCGACCCTTAAGAGCCCACGATCTGCGTGTGGTTGAATTCCAGAACCCGACTTCATTGCATGTCCGACGTCACGCCTTATACGCCGCGCCACAAATAATATCTGTGTTCGTGAAATTTCAAGCAAAGCTATCGTTGTAATTTGGGTTTTAGTTCAAGAATCTACCAAAAGATGTCGCTATTTCTGTAAGCAGCTCGCATATGGACGTTTATTACCTAAGTATAAGTACTAGAATTTATAGGCGGTTATAGGCTATACGCAATATACGAGTATATTTTTAAGAAAAGGTGACACATCTTCACTACTATTTATAAAACACAAAGAATCAGTCCTCAAACTATACTAACATCACTTCATTTCATATCACGTACTTACACAAATAATACTAACCAACATGGCTGCTTACATGTAATACATAGACTCGGACAACCAACACTGCTTTGTAAGTACAAACGATTTTAGTATATGGACCGACATCACAAAAGAAAAAAATAGATTGAAAATATTACACAAAAATATCAGATCGATTAATAAAAAAATTGATGAATTTACAATATATCCTTCAACAGCTTAATAATGATATCATTGTGCTGACAGAATGCTGGTTGAATGAAAAATATATACCTAAAACAATAGGAAACTATAACACCACACAAAGAAACACAAAATCAAAATGATGGTATAGTTATATATATTTGACTGGTCGGTGGTTGAGTGGGCATAGCGCTTGGATCCCATCCGGGCGTCGCGTGTTCAATTCCTCGGCTGGCTAAGTCCTCCATCACAACACAAGCAACATTTTCGGCTTTCTGTGGTGGTAGTAGGAGATTTTCAAACGTTGTTGGGTTATTCGTAACCCGAGAATGTTTGTCTTTCTTTAAAAAAAAAAAAATATCAATGATAAAATAAATACAATCGTACAAGAAACACACAGCATAGACTCCAAATGCATACAAATAACATGTGGTAAAGAAACGTGTATTCTTGCGATGTACAGACCTCCATCCAAAAACAATTTTACAAATTTCCTAAATGCACTTAACAATACATTAAATGATCTCAACCAATGCAAAAATATCATCATCATTGGAGACTTAAACATAAATCTTTTCTACGTCAAATCACTACGCAAGGATGATGGTATAACAGACATCATGATGCATGGTGATCGAGAAGTTAGAAGAGCGGATATAGCCAATGCATTTGCAATATATTTCCAATCAGTGTATAGTAATGAGCCTCCATTACTAAATCCCACTGCTGCTGCCAAGATGAATGTGAAGGGAGCCCAAAACATTGATATAAGTCATAAACATGAATCAGATGTTAAATCTTTGATTAAAAAATTGAAATATACACATTCGCTTGGGCCAGATTTTCCACCAGTCTTTTTTTTAAAAGGATGTTGAATTTTTAAAACTGCCTCTGAGCTTTATATTCCACCTCTCTTTAGAAACTGGTGTATTTCCTGATTCCTGGAAAGTCTAAAAAATTTGTCCTATTTTCAAAAATTGATCAAGGATATCCGTGCAAATTGCAGACTTTCTGCCCCGGCTAAGTTATTCGAATCGATACTTCATAACTCTTTGAATCATTGGTCCTAGATTTCTTTAAAAAACAAATCAATAATATGATTGTTCCAAATCAGCACGGTTTTATCACAGGTAGAAATAATTTTAGTAACTTAATCATTTATGAAAATTATATAACTGAGTCTTGTCTTTAATTCCCTTGTCCTTAAGCATCAGGTGAATTCTTATACACTGATTTTTCCAAAGCTTTTGATAAGGTTAGGCGACATATTCTTGTACATAAACTAAATATGTTGGGCATTAAAGGAACCTTATTGAACTGGCTTAACAGTTGTCTTAGTAAAAGAAAGCTTTGTGTTAAAATAAATTCTGTAGAATCTTATATCTTCGAAGCCACAAGTGGGGTTCCCCAAGGATCTCACCTCGGACCAATTCTTTTTTTATTAATTATAAATGACATTGTTAGTATATTTAAAGATGTATAAGTTTTACTCTTCGCTGATGATTTAAAAATATATAAAATGACACGTAGTATAAAGGATTGCCATATTTTACAATCCAATTTAGATAAATTGTTTCATTGATGTGTGATGAACTCGCTATTTCTTAATATTCAAAAGTGCCAAGCTATTCGTTTTCATAAAATCCAAAGTCATGTAACTTATGAATACTCCTTGAATAATGTAATATTGACACCAGTTGCTCAGATCAGGGACTTAGGTGTTATATTTGATGAAAAGTTAACATTTACTCTGCACGTAAATGAAATAACAAATAGAGCTATAAATATGCTTGGTTTTATATTCAGAACAGCAAGTGATGCATGATGAAGAAGTCGCTAGAATGTTTGAAAATATTGTACACTTCTTTAGTAAGAAGCCAGGTAGAGTATAATTCGCCCATTTGGTCCCCATTGTATAAAATACATTCCGACAGTATAGAAAGGGTACAGCACAAATTTCTAAGATTTATTAACTTTAAGCTGAATATTCCAATTCAAAATATTAACTATGTCCTTTTGATGAAACAACTCAACTTAATTGCGCTGTCAGATAAGCAGATCATCTCTGACCTTGTACTATTAAATAAAATCATTAATAATTGCACTGACAACCCTGGAATTTCGCCAAAATAAAATTTTACGTACCGACCAGAAATACGAGGCAAAGTGCTACCTTCTTCTGTGACAATTTTAAAACAAACTATGGGGCTCATACACCTATAAATAGATTACATCATTTTGTGAATAAATTTGGTAATATTGTAGACATATTTGCAGATTCTGTATCAGTTATAAAACGAAGTCTTTATAATTACTTTAATGAAATGTATGATTTTAATTATTTATTAATTTTATTTTTTACTATTAATTTAATCATTATATATTGTGTACTACGTACCTGCCTAACTATTATTATCTATCTTTGTAAAAGCCCACTAGGGCGTAAATAAATAATAAACGCTTGCGGTTTCAAGTATAGCCGTTCTTAATGTCGGAACAGCATGGGTTTAGAAAAGGCCGATCAACAGACACGAATCTATTGGTATTCACAGATTATGTTTACAAATCTATAGATAAAGGCAACCAAGTAGATTGCTCATACAATGATTTCTCAAAGGCCTTTGACACCGTAAAAGATGACATCTTATTAAATAAATTGTCAACGATAGGTTTTTCTTTCCGGTTTCTTATATTCTTTGCCAGCTATTTTATTGAAAGAAAACAATTTATATCACATGAAATATTCTTATCAAAATATGTTTTCTCATGAGTACCTCAGGGCTCTAATTTAGGACCACTTCTCTTTTCGATTTTTATTAATGATATAACGGAAATTATTCTGCATTCCAGGTCACTTCTTTTCACTGATGATCTAAAACTTTTCTTGGAAATACAAACTTTAGAGGACTGCATTCAACTCCAATCAGACATTGATAGAAGTGTTGACTGCGGTAAACGGAATCAGATTGAATTCAATTACTCTAAATGTTTCATTCTTTCTTTCACTAGAGCGTAACATACCTGGTTTTACCGGTTTACTATGAGGTCTCTAAATTTAAAACGTGTCTCTACTATGAAAGATCTTGGTATTTTGTTTAATAATAGGTTCAATTTTCATGCTCTTATCGTAATGACGTGTAGTATTTCACTAAGAATGTTGGGTTTTGTCCTACGCACTGCGAGAAACTTCAGAGATACCCGGGTTCTCACAGTACTATACAATGCTTTGGTTGAGAGTGGGTCGGTGGTTTTGAGCCCACACCAAGTGAAGTATTCCCTCATGTTGGAGAAGGTTCAGAAGGAATTTCTGAGATTTCTTTACCTGAGGAGGTATGGTTACTACCCACTTTCTCTTGGGCATGCTTGGTATAAACCATCTACGGGTCAGAAGGGATGTGCTCATTGTAACACATTTCTTCAGACTGATTCTTGGAAGGTTTGAAAACTCGGCAATCATGGAGAGCATTAGTTTCTATGTTCCCGATGGTTATCTCCGTCACCGACAGCATAGACTGTTTTACCTCCCGGCATGCAGAACTAACTTGCCAATGTTTATGGCAGACGGGAGTGCAGTCTTGTTGTTAAATAGAATCACTTCGAATATCGATATGTTTAACATCAATGAAGCACAATTCAGATGGCAAGCTTTGTTGCTGTTGGTATGATTGTGCTTCATTGAAGTATAAATTGCTTAAATCTGTTTGAATCTTAATACTTTATCTCGTTTAAAACGCTTTGGAATTTTAAATTTTGTAATTTTTTAAAAATGAATAAATTGAATTGAATTGAATTAAATTAAAACGGACACCCACAAAATATGGAATACCTAACAATACTGGCACAGCATGGATTGGAACCAACGATGAATGTCCCAACACGAGTCACACACAATACAAAAAGTTGTATAGATCATATATAATGATCAAAAGAAAACTAAAAACCGTAGTACTTGAAATCACAATTACAGATCACTACATGAATATGATAGCAATTGAGACCAAAAAAACAAAACCTAATTAACATAAAATATTCACAAAAAAATAATTGACTACTCAAACTTAAAAGAAAAACTCAAAAAAATAGACTGGAGCACAATTTAGCAAATAGAAAATGTTGAATAAGCCTGGGATAGATTTACAACTATGTTAACGCAAGAAATAAATAATAATACTTTTTTAAAACAAGTAAAACTTACACACAAAGCAAATAAAATTAAACTGTGGATAACAAAAGGAATATTAAAATGTATTCGTAAACGAGACAAAATTCACAAACAAATTAAACACACGCCGTGTGAGTTGGAACAACTTAATTACTATAAAAGATATAGAAACATCAGAACGAACGTTATTAGAGTAGCAAAGGAGTTATACGTGAGTTATACTATGGAGAAAAACTTTAAAAAGAAAACAATAACCCAAAGCAAATATGGAAAATATTAAAAGAAGTTACATACACACAAAAATACAAACAAAAATATACTATCGAACATCTACATATTAATTTTAAAAAAATAGATGCCAATACAAATACAAAAAAATATATAGCAAATCAAGCGAATAACTTCTTTCACGTAAAATACATAACACAAACACAAACACAAACACACTAACACAAACAAACATACCAAACAATACACAATCGACACAACACAGATTTATAATTAAAACATCTTCGGAAGAGGAAATTGACAAAATAATAAACACATTAAAAATCCGAATTGCATCTGGATTAGATGAGATAACAACGGATTGCATTAGGATAATAAAAAATGAAATATTAAAACCTATAACACTCTTAATCAACCTTAGTATAACACACACCTGCTTTCCTAGTTCTCTTAAAAAAGACTGGTGATCCCTATTTATAAATCCGGAGACAAAATGGAAATAATTTACTATAGACCAATCACATTATTAAACTCGCCATCAAAGAATTTCGAAAAAGTCTTAAAAAACCAAATCATAAAATACCTGGAAGAAAACAAATTAATCTCTGATATACAATATGGATTTTGAGAAAAAAGAGGCACAGAAGAAGCTTTGGCATGTACCATAGATTGCATACATAGCAACTTAGATCAAGGATACAAATGCATAGCGATATATCTAGATTTAGCTAAAGCCTTTGATTCAATCTGCCACAATACACTTTAAAAAAAATTAGAAAACATGGGTATCAAAGACAATGAACTCCAACTACTAAAAAGTTATATGAGTAATAGAGTAATATAAGTAGTAATATAAGTCAAAATTAACAACCATATTAGCAAACCACTTCCACAAGGAAGCATACTGGGGCCCGTTCTTTTCACTATTTTCATAAATGAACTTTGCAGCACGGAAATAAATAGTGAAATGGTTAGTTATGCAGACGACACAGTTTTACTCTTTAAATTAAAGGATTGGAAACATGGCTAGACTCAAACATACTTACACTAAACATATCGAAAACAAAATTTACAACGTACAGTGTAAACAGCACGGGACAACCAAAAAACAACACAAACATCATAGAAATACACGAATGTTTAAATAACAATATCTGCAATTACCCTTTTCTAGAAAAAAACAGAACAAATAAAGTATCTAGGAATCGTAATTGACCATAACCTAAGATGGATACATCATATCAAACAAATCACAAATAAACTCTTCAAAACAATACACATTTCCCTAAACATAAGGAACATACTTATATAAAATAAAACAAATGAAAACAATATATTTTGCACTTTGTCAATCAATAATAGAATATGGAATAATTGTCTGGGGAGGAGCAACAAACTCAGCTATCGATCACTTAGAAATCGTGCAGAAAACGATCTTAAAGGTAATACTTAAAAAACATAGACTAACTGATACAGACCAAATATTCAACAGTTGTGACGTACTAGATATACGCCAATTATTAGTTAAAACTCTACTAAACTACATTTTCGACCAAAAAAACAAATTTCAACAATCTCAAAATATCACTAACAGACCAGCAAGACAATCGTACAAAAATAACATAAAAACTCCGACAGTGAATATAAGCTTTGGACAAAGGCACTATAAATATCATGCTTTAAAAGCATTCAACAGTCTTACCCTTGAAAAAAAAAATAGAAGAAAAAAAAAATCATACTCAAAATTTAAAAAAATGGATTAAAGAACAAAAAAGACAATATTACCAAAATCTATATAAAAACCAATATAAAACACACCATAAAACAAGTTATTTTACAAACAATTTTACCTTAATTATAATTTTTTATTTTTACCTTTTTTATGCAGCATTATTTTTATATTATTTTTAATTATGATGTATAAATTTTTGTTTTGTAAAATGGAGGTCGAGCTACCCAGTAAGGCCGACATTGCTGAATTGAATATGAAATGTAAGGTATTTATATCAAATAAATAAATAAATAATATTAAATATTATGGCATTATTGCGTGTTTCGGTTACTTTGTCACGGTTACTTTGTCTCGTTGACTAGCTGTCATTGGATCACAGTGGACCGAGGAACTGGCTATTTTTGGAACCAGTTCCTAATCAAACTGGGCGAAGCCGAACTAAAAGCCGCCCGTAGGGCCTAGCAGCAAAAACCTGCGGAGCGGGTTTTTAACTGCCAGTTTCAATTAATATGTCAATCCACAAAGTGACTGCTTTCTACCAAAATGTAAAAAAAATAAATGATTATTTTGTTAAAAAAAAAAGTATTTTGGTTCCACATCAGGCAGCACTCGTTTAAGGTCTTTCCCCGTACCTATAGAAAAAGCGGCATTATTTCTCTCATTATGAGTGTGGTTTCAAGTTGGAAGGCGGGTGGTGGGTGGCCTATATTATTTCAGAGAGTTTGATTTGTTCTTAGGTTGAAAGAGCGCTCTTATTTTTATGCAAATATTGCACTAAGTCTCCTTCATTTTTATACGCAGCTAAAATAATAACTCTCCCCTGTCACGCCATTTTACTTTTAAACCATTATTATTCCTTATTATGCGGACGGCCATTTCATTTCTATTTTATAATGGTACTAGCTGAAGCATCCGGTATCGCCCGGGCTTTACGCAAAGTTTTTTTTAATCAGATGTAGACAGACATTTACAGACGTCAAGTGTGCAAAATTTAATCACAAATTATCAACAGTCTGCTTTAAGGGAGGGAAAAAGAGATTTCGAAATCTTATATTATAAACAGAGACCTTTCTCTTATTTTGAAGGTCAACTGAGCAAAATTACAATCAATCTCGGAATAAACCGTAGATTATACTCGCATCCGTGTATCCACCTCTTTTTTGTAAAAAATTAAAACTACAATTAATGTTATTGAATTCAATAACTTCAAAAGTTCTAATACAGTGTGGAAACATTTTTTGCAATGATCGTCAATCAGCGAAGTATAAACTCTGCCCAGTTATTGTTAAAACTAATGGACGATCAACAAGCGGACTACATACTCATTTACGCACTAAGCACGGAATTGGAGCTAAATAATTTAACTCCGACGAGATATCAGAAGAGGTTGATTGTCCTAGCGCAACACCAACTACGAGCCGCAGCCCGCAGCCAATCTACCGAGTTAGCGCTACAACCTCAAACGTAATTGACGAAGATGACCACATCGAAAAACTATAATCACTGGCGAAAAAAGCAAGATATCACACACACTATTTCGAAAAATTTCCCAGCGAATCCATATTTTTTGTGAGATCCTCATTGGATAATGGACCTTATTGCCTGTCAGATTTGTGTGATTTTTTATGACTATTATTTGCTTTTTCTAGGCACAAAGTACATTAAATGAATAAATAATCATGCATACTTGCAGGAATTCATATTTAAATTGATCTAACCTAAAATATGTGACAGTAAATATGTAAAAATCATACAAATCTGAAAGGAGATAACGTCCGTTATCCAATAACGATCCCACAAAAAAACGGAATCACTAGGCTGATTCTCTTTCTATGAAAGTGTCCCGTATGGTAGCAAAAGATAGACTACCATTTAAAGTTTTCGTAAGTTCAGAAGATATACTCATATCTACGGTCTTTGTTAGGTACTAATTTCGCAATACCGCAAATTTTGCGGCATTACATGTCCGATACCGCAATACGGCGGTATTGAATATATACTGCGGTATTGCATGCTTTACACCTGCCTAAAGAAAGTTTCAAAAGGAATCGTCATTTGGTAGTGATATTTCTTTGGATAAATTGTTTAATTCCTTAAGGTTCGTAGAAAATGCTTTTAACAACGTATTTTCTGCGAGTCTTGGTTTGAAATAAATTAAGTAGATGGTTTATAATCAAGCGGTGGGTATTTAAGTACCTAGTTACAAATTTTGGTTTTGATTTAAAAATTAGGAGAAAATTAGAAACACACTTTTTTGGACGCGAGGTCTACTAAACTGTTCAAATAACTGCCAGATTATTATTCTATAAATTAATGTGAATAAATCAAATTGCATGTACCTGCATATTTGAATTGAATTTATTTGCGCACGCCGGCGCCGGGATTTGAACCCAGGATCTCCAGATTCACTGGACCACGGAAATCGGCGGTTATGCATCAACCACCAACCGAGAGATTTATTTTTCAAAGGGAGCCAGTTAGACATTACAGGAAAAAACCTCCTTACGCCGCGCCGCTTCATAATGGAATGTAAACCTACCTTTTCACCCCACACCCCACATCCCACAGGCACACAAGAGACGCCCGTGTGGTTTTAAAGGTAGGTTTCACTAAGATTGCCCCCCGAGAAATAACTCTGCAATATTTTTATAGTATTTATTCATTGCTATATATAAAGCATGATTTTTCACATAATATTCAACCTCACTTGCTACTAAGCCTATTTCGAGGTTGACAATTAGCACCCTTAAGCCGCCGCTACCCGAAATTCTACCGATTTCTTATATATCTCCCTTAAACATTTACTGCCTTACTAAAAAAAAATTTTCACGGCCAATAACCTGTGTTATTGCAATAACATAAATAAACCCCGTTTACACTAAAACAAGTTTTATTACCAATAAGCTTTCTTGCGTGGTCACGCTGTTAAAATGAATTGAAGATGGGCAGACGCAGACCAAGACCCGGACAAACCTCACCCCATAAACCCGGGCATCCCAGCTAAGTCACTAAACGTAGCGAACCACTTGAACAGAGGTTTTCGTTATTTGTTTTTGGGGTGATATGCCGTGTTGCGCTACCTCCTTCTTTAGCCAAAGTGCCAAAGCAAATATTTGGGACAGCGTTGAGTGTCCAAAACTTTGGCTAAAGAAGGAGGTAGCACTACACGGCGTAACACCCCAATAACAAATAACGAAAATACTTTTGGCCGTGAAAATCTAAAGTCATATCTATGGCAGAGGTAGATATGGTTTATCCAATAAATGGTTCCCGGGGTGGTGGTACCCATACACACCTCCCAAATTCAATACCGTATGAGTACATTACAAAACCTATTTTAATTTTAATTATACTAAAATTAAAATCATAACAATAATCACGAACTTCCCTGTGATTTGGTCGGTTCATTATTGTGACGTCATATTTATTTGTCAGTATCAAAGTCAGCTTTCTCCACACGTGTGAGAAACAGAAGCAGCATTCTCCTTATGTGAGTATCAAATGCAGCAATCTCCATAATTAAATCCGTTATAACTAATCAATAAATACAATAAACAAATTCTACTTTAGAAATTATAATAGATAAGCAGTTTCCCCTTTTGAATAAATTTATAAACTTATAAATACGTGAGAATTGTTCAAATGAAACGTTTTTTTTGGTTTTCTAAAATAACGCTTTTTGGAGAATGCTGCCTTTGATTCTATACCCCTCGTATATGGTTTTAATTTTCTAGGAAAAAATATTGTTTTAATTCTTCTCCGCAAGGGGCATTATTGGCGCGCCTGTGCATTAGTCCTCAACAGCTTGGTGTGTTTATGGCGGGATGTCTAAAATTTTGTTAGTACCTAATGTTGTGATTTTACTTATTAATTTCTATTGTAGTGACGAATTTACTCTTCTATTCACATAATTGATATATTTACCATGTTATTTATGTGGTTTACATCAGTTTAATCAAGTAATTGTTTTGTTTTTTTGTTTTTGTAACTTTATTTAGATGTAAGCAAATTCTAGTATTAAAAAAAACATATAAAATACATAATAAAATAAATATAGTCATAAAATTATAACGGAAAGAATACAGTTTTAAAAAGAAATACAGTTACTCCAGTTAGAAATACAAACAATAGGGTTTAAGACATACAGTTAAATACAAATAAATACAATTCATAAATTTTTCTTAATGTATGTAGCACATGTTTTACGAAAAGTGCCAAGACTTGAGGCTTCCTTTATGGAATTTGGTAGGTTATTATAAAGTTTTTGACCTTTATAAAACACGCTGTTCTGTGTACACGTCAGTTTAGTTTTGGGAAGCCTGAAGTCTCGGCAACTCCTCGTAGGATAATTGTGAATATTTTCATGGTACATAATATTAGTTTGTAGATATTTAGGGAGCATGTTATTTTTAAGCTTGTACATCATTGTTAACGTATTATATATTATATGTTGTTTAGTTGTCATCATATTTAAGTTTTGTAACATAGTTTTAACTCTAGTAAAGATATTACATTTCAGAATCATCCTCATTCCCCTATTTTGTATAACCTGTAGTTTATTATTTTGGGTCTCGTTACATAAGAATAGAACACTAGAACAATAATTTAAATGAGGAGTTACAATAGAATTATATACAAGGTGCGTTGTCTTGAGATCCAAGTTATTCCTAATCCTTTTTAAGAAGCCAACTTTTTTAGCAATTTTCTTAGATATGTAATCGAAGTGTTTGTCGAATTTTAATTTATCGTCTAATATTACACCCAGATATTTAATATTGTTAACCCTTTATATATTTATGTTATCAATGGTTAGTATTGCATGTTCAGTTCCACCTTGACTATCAATAATCAAAAATTTAGTTTTCATAACATTCAGTTTTAGTTTGTTTATGTTTAACCAAAGCGTTACATTATTTAAGTCATTTTGTATCTCTTCAATGGCATCCTGTAAATTTTTTCGGGCTATATATAACAATGTATCATTAGCAAATAATTTAATGGCACAATGCTTTAAAACTTTAACAATATCATTTATATATATATAATGAATAACAATGGACCTAGGACAGATCCCTGTGGAACGCCTTTGCTAGTATGACGTGGATCCGATGTTATTCCACCATATTTTGTTACTTGCGTTCTTTCTGATAGATAATCAACAAACCAATTAATTTCTTTACCGTTAATTCCAATATTTCTTAATTTTTTTATTAATCTGTCTCTATCGATTGTTTCAAATGCCCTTAAGTCTAAAAATACTGCAATAATTTTACTGTTTTTATCTCTATAATTTTTCCAATCTTGTATTACATAGTTAATAGCGGTTTCACAGGAAAATTTATTTCTAAAACCCGATTGTTGTCGAACTAATATCTGCTTTAATAATAATAATAATAATAATAATATCTTTATTGAACAAAAATTTTAAGATTTATAACAAACAAGAAAAAAGTACATCTTACAATATTTTAAAAGTAACATTAGTACAAAAGTTAATAACAAAAAACAATATACATATAAAACAGTAGTTACTTAGAGAGTAGAAATTTGTAATTATAAATTTAGGTTTCTCGTAACCTGCCTCACTAGGCTAGCCTGTGTTGAGGCAGTTATTTTAGATCGATTTATAATGCTGTGAACATACCTACACTTATATTAGAATGTAATCACACAACAGATTGGTTGCATTAATAATAACAATAACATTGGTACAATAATAACAGCATTGGTCCATTACTAATTTCGAATTTGGGTGAGTGCACCGGTAAATGCTCTTTGTCTCAATATAATCAGTTAATTGCTCCTTTACAATGTATTCAAGTATTTGTTCATATTTGGGTAAGCAATTTATCGGTCGGAATTCGTCAAATTTTTTTGGGTTATCGATTTTCGGAATAGGAGTTATTACAGATGTCTTCCAAGTTTTGGGAAACACTCCACTATTCAGAGATTCATTGATAATTTGGACCATCGATTCGCCAATAACATTAATGGAGTCTTTGATTATATTTATTGTTATACCGTCTGGAGATTCTTTCGATTTCATGTTACTTAAGACTCTTTTTAAGTATGGTAAATCTATATTTTTAAACTTAAACTCTTCATCGGTGCATACAGGCCTGTCTATGTCTAGGTTGTTAACAGGACATTCTGGAATACTTTCGCTTATAAGATCTATGCTCGATATAAAGTGCTTGTTAAATTTGGTCGCTATATTCTCAATTTCTTCTTCATTTCCATCTGGGAAATCAATCGATTTTACAACTTCTTTTTGTTTGCCCTTTATGATTTCTTTTAGTGTTATCCAAAGTTTTCTTGGCTCAGTCTGTTGTGTTTCTAATTTTTGTTTATAGTAATCGCACTTATGTTTTTTAATTTGTTTTGAATAAAAATTGCGAATTTTTTTATACACATTCCATTTTTCATTGGATGGTTCCAATTTTGCCGCTTTATATGCATTATCTCTCTGTTTTTGAAGGTTATTTAATGGTATCGAATACCATCTGTTAGTATTTTTAAACTTAACCCTCCTTATCGGCATATTTTTATCGATTGCGGTCGTCAATATTTTGAAGAAATTTTCCGCTTTGTCATTTAACGAATTAGACTCAGTAATTTGTGAGATACCATTTTTAAAGTTTCACAGAATTTAAAGTGATCATAGTTCCTTTTATCTCTATACATAATTTCCCTTGACTCATTTTTTATTACACTCGTTTCAAGTAGTGTTATTATGTTTTCGTGGTCTGATATTTTTGGTGTATCCACAACCTTTACGTTCAAGTAAAAATGATTTGATATAACCAAATCAATAATGGTTGCTGATGCGTTTGATATTCTCGTTGGTTTTGTCACAAGTTGTTTCATTCCTAGATCATTCACTAAACTTTGGAGTCTATTACTGTAGGTATTCTTTACTTTCATATCAATATTAAAGTCACCAGCTATGTAAAACATATCTTGGTTTTTCATATTTTTAATACACCAACTTTCGAAGAAATCTAAAAATTTCGAATGGCTTTGGTTTGGTGAGTGGTATAATACAGAGTAGGTTCCTTTAATCAAGTTTTTTGTTATTTGTATTGCCAGAATCCACGTATTTTTTCCATCAAATACTTCATTTGATATTATTTTGAAAGATATACAATCTTTAATTAACATAATCACTCCTCCCGTATTGTACAAACGCCCAAGTTGAACTGTCAGAATATTGTTTTATAGGTTACTTAAAAGATAAAATTTACATTTTAAGAACTTTATTTTAAGAGAATTTCTTAGAAGTGATAATTTATTTTTTATAATATTAATATCTAATACATGTGTTCGTAAACGTATCAAAGAAATTAACGTCTCTAGAGATGCAAGAAATCTGTTTTAAATGTCGGTATTGATACAAAAAAAACTTTGAAATTTTTTATCATTTTTTTATTGTACGCAATAGGAAAAAGTGAGGTGATAGTTTCCTTCCAAATTTATTACATAAAAGGACTGTGTTTTTGAAATTTTGATTTTTTTTTAATTTCTCTACATTTTGGTGAAAAAAGTTTTGGTAAGAAATTTTTTTCCATTTTTTTCCGAGATTGAATCTTAAAATATGGCAGTTTTTAAAAACTAAAGTCTATTTCAAATACACAAATCTAAAAGGTAATCTTATCTAATTTTTATTAATGGCCTTTGTTTTTACGACACCTTCAAAAATAAGAAATTTATAGAACATTCAAAATACTTTGGAAAAATTCCAAATTTCGTTCAGACATCATTAATAAAACAGAGATAAACTACCCTCTCAGGCCGTGTAAACCATGTGTATTTTTTTCCATGAACAATTTTTTAATTAGTAATATTTCCACATCCGCGGCCGTTTGTCAATTGATGGGTTTTTTAGTAATGCTGTTAATCTATAATAAACGGACAGATAACCTCAATACAAATCTAAACATAAAAATTCATAAATACTGTTTATCGTGAACCAACTTGCACTTGACGTAAATACACACAATAAAATAACCTAGGAATAATTATTATTGATCAAAACTTAAAATGGAACTCCCGATTTGAAAATTTAAGCAACAGATTAAAAAAAATTAACATATTTTTTAAACGACTTCAAAAAGGAGGAGGTTCTCAATTCGACGGTATTTTATTTTATTTTATGTTTGTTAGCTCAGAACTTTCGACTAGGTGAACCGATATTGATGATTCTTTTTTATTTGAAAGCTGGTGCTTTTCGTGTAGTTTTTTTAATTTGGTTTAGTTCTGTCAAGGGCATCCATGAGAAAACTATATAAGTCTTAAATTTGCATTAAGTATGTGCCTGACAAATGGACGAATAACTCAATATCACGCCAACCGATTTCCCTGATTTTTTTAAATGGAAAGGATGTACTTCAAGGGTAGTTTAATGAGAGTTTGGTTAGGTTCTGATCATGGGATCCACGACAAAGTAACGGAACTCTTCAATTCTTAGGAGCAAATTAACGATACTCGGCCGAATCTTTTATAGGCTATCCGGACCTTTGAGTCACCTAACGTAACGTCGTTATGGTCTAGTAATGTCTGTCTCATATGAGCAGCACGTTTAGTCGATCTACCCATATTCAGATATATTAGTTATTAGTTAGTGTACTTCAGATTCACTAAAAATAAAAAAAAAACAAAAATTTTAACAAACAAAAAAATGACTTCAAAAAATGTACTAAAAAGTAAAAAAAATAATTTCGTATTCTTCTACAACTTAATAATCAACTTACTTTTACAACTCATCAATATGTAGGTGCGATTGTTATTTTTGGAGTCGGTGTCAGCCAAGGTATCCGGCCCGGCGTGGTCATTTGACAGCTCCCCTCCCTCCGCGGCGCGGCCCTGCTCCCGCCTCTCGCCTCTCGCCTCTCGCCTCTCGCTTCTCGCCTCGTCAAGTCGCGCGTGCGACACAAGCACTTCTCACCTATAACTATGTATGTAGTTACAAACCTACCTTGACCGACACCGACTCCAAAAATAACAATAGTACCTACATATTGATGAGTAGAAAAAGTAAGTTGATTATTAAGTTGTAGAAGAATACGAAATTATTTTTTTTACTTTTAGTGCATTTTTTGAAGTCTTTTTTGTTTTGTTAAAATTTTTTTTTATTCAAAACAATGAATGTAGATAGGTTATTGTTATTAATACCAAATTTGTAATTAACATTAACCCAAAATTACACGAACCCCTTGGGGTTCGACCAATTGGTTTTCAGATATTTACGAAGTACTACAGTCTTCTAGGGGTTTTAAAAACATTATTTACAAAATAATTCATTTGACACTGGATAGAACACTCCTTTGGGATGAAAAGTCACGGGGAAAAAAGTATGATTTAGAGCCAAGGGGATAGGGTCGAATTAACTCAGTCGTAGAGCAGAGCCCCGAGGTGAGCCTAACGTCCTGGGTTCAATTCCTAGATGCGACCGGTATTGTTAACTGATATTTCTGTTTCAAATTTTCGATCTAGAGTCGCTAATATTGCCTTCAATGATTAAAAGGTAATAATTGAACTAATTTTGGGAGTTTTTTAGGGAAACACTCTTTTTGATCCCAACACTCCAACAAATAAACAAAATATTATTATGGTGACCGGACAACTCAACAACATACAACTTCAACACCACCTTTCCACATTTTCATTAAAAGTGATGAAATTTTTTTTTGTTAAATAGATTACGTTAGGTTAGGTTATGGGCTATAAAAAAAGCTTTACTTTGAATGACTTTTCAAAGGGGTGTTGAAATGCCACTTTGTTGAGTTGTCGTGGAATCTATTACTAGGTATGTGTGTAACCATTTTCCAACTAAACTGCCACGTTTTTTTTTTTTATTTCTCCCGCAGGTTCGCAGGTACAGTATCCATTGCCATTCCCGGGGGTGTTATTCCCTAACATAATAAAATTCAGCTCCATTTGTTGTCCCTGTAACATAGTTTATCCTCACTCTCCCCTGTTGCGGAGTGTCTTGACAAGGTGAAAGGAAGCGTCCCCCGCGGGAGGCAAAAAGAACAACCTAAAACCTTGTTGCGACAAGCTCGTTCGCCATTTTTCCACTTCAGTACAAACTCTGCACTATGGAGGGCGCCATGTTATTATATGTATATACACGAGGTAGGAATCCAGTACCCACGCTCGGGGAAACGAGAAGCTTGCTGCGCTTTTGTGTTTTATACGCGGAAAACTTGTAGGTTTTTTCTTGGTTTCTGGCTGCGGGTGTAGGTAGGTACTTTTCTTATGAACCTATGGTATCTTCACCATCTTCTCGCTTACGGCTTGGTTCCCAGCTTCAATAAGAGTTTATTCTGAGGGAGTTGGTACGCAGGTACTGTACCGCGCAAGAGTCTTAACCATTTCCTACATCCGGAGCCAGTGGGATTATGTAACGTGGCCAAATGGGGGATGATGTGGAGCTGAAGGGAGGGGGAAGGGAAAGGCATGGGGAAGATTCCTACCTTCATCTTCCTCTCCCCTCATCGCCGTAGTCCTTCCGGTTCCGAACAGTTGGGACCTGTAAAAATAGTGCAGAAAAGTGTAATTAGGCTGTCTAAAAATAAAATAAATAAATTGTAGTACCTACCCAGACCTTCACCTATTGTGGGCCAATAATACAAGTATAAGTTGACAATCATTTTAAAATTTAATTTGTGTTATTTCACAATTAACTAATTTAAAAATTATGCATATAATACATATGCGTCACGTTCCAGAGTGTAAGATTTTCTCAGTATCGCTAAATTTTAAGACCACCATTCAGAAAAGATACCTTTCTTAAGTGGGCTTAGCCGTGTTTGGTGACCAGATCTAAATAACCAGGTACATCCCCACCTTCCTCTTCCCAATATCCTTCTTATCTCCACTACATCTGGATGTAGTGGAGATAAGAAGGCAAAAACCGTGGCGTATGTCGTGAGGCTGATGAGGTTTCATTGACCCTAAACGGTTGGAAAAATTTGGAACTCTTGTGCGGTATTCATATTAAAAAAAGTTTATTTTTCGTTTTGCTTTAAAACAGATTATATATCCAGATACAGCACAAGATTTCTAATTTTCACATTCTTAACAATATTTGGTAAGATACGAGTAGTTGCACAAAATGTTTTAAGGTTATTTAAAAAGTGATTATAATAATAATAATAAATAAATTTGGACAACTTATATAGCGATGTTTTTGCGAAACATCGCCTCAAGAGCGCTGTACAAATTAGCATGGATTTTACTTTAGAATTTACTTCTATGTAGGAGGCTAGATAACAACTCGTCTTGCAGCTATCAAGCGCATGGATTATTGTAATTCTAGCCCCCCAATAAATCAAATTAAATATCTTTTTATATGTATGTATTTCAATTTACATAACTATGTAGGAGGCATAAGTACTTCGAAGAAGACCAAGTGGAGGAAGTTGTGTGGATCCAAGATTCATTCCGTGCTCAAGCTCCACAAGATTTTACTAAGAAAGAAGAAAATCTAATTGATCTCTCGAGCGACAACAGCCTAAAAACAAAATACGCTTGTTCAGATTTGACGGAGTTTTGGGTATCACTCGAAAATGAATGCGATTCTAAACGCAAAAGCTGTAAGGGTACTCATTCCCTTTGCGACTTCATATCTGTGCGAAGCTAGATTTTCAACGGTTGCTGTTATAAGGAGCAAATATCGCTCGAAAATAAATGTGGAAAAAGAAGTAGGAGTACCTGTATCAAGCCTTATTCCCCGATTCGAAAAATTGTGCAGTGAGCTGCAGGCTCACCCGTCGCACTAAACAAACACACACCTCAAGAGTATGTGGAAGGTTTTTGTAATTATATTTGCATTTTCTTTGTATTTTCACCTATGTTTTCCTACCAATAAACATAGGTACTTGTTCATTTTAAATACGAGTTGTATTAGTTTCTTACCTGGTTTCTTCTTCATAGTCATACAAATATGATACATAGAGATAGATAAATACAGATAGATATTATATGACTAGGGTGCCGTGAGAAAATTCAAATTTTCTAAGTGTGCCACGACTTGCAAAAGTTTGGGAACCCCTGCACTAAACAGTAGTGAGAAAAACAATGAACGTATGTCTGCTTCCCCCAAAGGAAACAAAGCAATCACTTTCTTGCATCTTCCTCACTCATTTTAAAGAAATGATGCTGCGTGCCATTGCCGTCGCCGTGGGAATTGTAAAAGCAGCCATTCGGTATAGAAATATGTTGAGTTTTGTTGAGGAATTTGTGAACCAAAATCTTTATTTCTTTTAGTTGATTACTTAATCAATTATTAAGTGTACCCTTTACGCATTTAACCATGAATCAAGTACAACAACGAAGTAATATTGTAGGTCCCAATAGAACATGAGAAATCTGAAAGCAATAAATATTTAATTAAAAATTGTGTTCTCGTTATTTGTTTTTGGGGTGTTATGCCGTGTTGCGCTACCTCCTTCTTTAGCCAACGTTTCGGACATCGTTGCAGTGTCCACCATCAGGGCAGATCCGACAGATCCGGTAGATGTGTAATTTTTTAGTATTTTTGTTTATTTTTTAGTGAAGTGTGTGCTTATTTACTTCGAAGCGATACCGTGTCGCCAGCACCACTAACTTTCACCAGTACAAAATAATCGTGACAAGCATTGGCGTCATCGCCGCGGAACGGAATAGAAAGTTCATTAAAACGTGGTTTTTATGCTAACCAGGGGCAAGTCCGTTTGCGAGATGCCGACGGAAGTGGCTCCATCTCTTAATGAAATCTAAAATTAGAAATCACAATGGTAAGAATTTAGAAAAAAAAAATTACAATGGTTAACTTTCACCAGTACAAAATAATCGTGACAAGCAGTGGCGTCATCGCCGCGGAACGGAATAGAAAGTTCATTAAAACGTGGTATTTATGCTAGTCAGGGGCAAGTCCGTTTGGCTAAAGAAGGAGGTAGCGCAACACGGCATAACACCCCAAAAACAAATAACGAAAATGCTTTTGGCCGTGAAAATCTTAAAACTTACCAAAAATTGTGTTATTTAAAAAATTAAAAAAATAAAATTATCCTCTTATTTGAGGGATCCTCAGGATACAATTTTTGTTTAGTCTGACACTTCAAGCTAGCACTATTATGGATGTGGTTCAACCCAAACAGATTAAGCTGATGGATGGATGGATGCGGTTCAACCCAAACAGGTTAAGCTGATGGATGGATGGATGCGGTTCAACCCAAACAGGTTAAGCTGATGGATGGATGGATGCGGTTCAACCCAAACAGGTTAAGCTGATGGATGGATGGATGCGGTTCAACCCAAACAGGTTAAGCTTTGTGTGATTTTGTTAACTTTTAACTATATTTTGAATGCGTTTTAAAATATATTTTAAAAAATCAAACAACTTTAGGTAAATTTAAATTACAAAGTACAAAGTACACTGATTGTAATGCGCGTGCGTGTGATTCGAATTTTGAACATTTGGCTGTGATAGGTTATTTTTGTTTTGCTCCTTAAAAAAAAATCTTTTTTATTAGTTTAACCAATATTTTTATGTTTTCTGGTCAAAAATAGTGTAGTGTAGGGGTGCTCCACCTCAATACTCAATATTAGTAGACTCCGAGCGATCGACTCTGACAGGCCTCAGATTTTCAAGCGCTGGGGGGGAGGGTTGCGTAGAAATTCAATATATAACCTTACCCCATGATCCGGTATAAAAAATAAATTATATATATAATTTATTTTTTATCCCTCATATATATATATTTTTTATTTTTTATTTTTTATACCGGATCATGGGGTAAGGTTTGCAGTTGTGCAGGTCTTGGCGACGGATGTGTCTGTCCACCAGCTACGTGGCAGACCGGGTACGAAGAGAACGGTTTGAGGGAAACCTTGTGACCTCTCAAGCAGAACTCTTTTGGAACATCGCCTTGCATCGCAGTGGGAGGGATAGATTTATAAGTCCGTCACTTCTGGACCCACTGACCCCCAGATTCCTACCCACCACTAACACCTTATCCTTCCCAGAACTTCCTCTCCTTTATTTCCTTTAAAAGACCCCCCACAAAGCATTCCCAAAGATGACACAGGCCCCGAGGGAAAATAATTTCCTATGTGGAGTTGTGGAGCTATTGTAAAAAAATATATATATGTATCCACCTCAGAAATTCTTTAAATAGCACCATTCCTCTTGTCGTGTTATGCTGTTTTAGAACTTCTGTTCTGCCGTATGGTATCTTGAACAAGTCGTGGCGACGTCTACAGCTCTAGTTCTCATGCACTTATAAGCCGTAGGATTCCAGGAGGAATGAGCAATCCACAGTTATTTTCGTTATTTGTTTTTGGGGTGTTATGCCGTGTTGCGCTACCTCCTTCTTTAGCCATGAATTATGGCCGTGAAAATCTTAAAATTATCTAATCCACAGTTATATTAAAACTAAGTATTGCAAGATATGCAGAACGTCTGGTTTCTATGCTAAATCTATTAATTGCCTCAAAAAAGTCCTTATTATATTGTGCTTGAACCTCTAAGCTAATATGTCCTTACCTGATTCGGTCATATTTAACTGTATCATACTTCGCCTAAGAACAACCAACATTATCTTCATTTTCATAACGTTTATTTTTAAAGGCTGCTATCTTTATGTATGATTGCAAGATTCAAACCCTAACTAAATGCTATCTAAATACATTAATTACGTGAGCAGTTTTTTTTCCAATAAAAACACATAAATTTGTTGTGGACCACTTTTATTCTATAAACACTCTACCGGTTTCAGAACCACCCTTCCTTCGTCAGGAGAATATTATAACTAAACTATGATACAGAATGTTGACAGATATACAAATGTAGGTGTTTGAGTGGGAGGTAAGCAAAGGGGTGGGGGTAATTGCGGGATTTCCGGAAAGAACAGAGCGGTTAATCGGAAAAATATTTAGAATGGGACTGAAAGATAAATTAATTTGGTTATAAAATACTAGCATTATTATTTGGGGATTTTCTGATTTCTAGTGCTTCTAAATTATCTAATTTTTTGATTTTATTGTTACGGTGAAGAATTTTAACTCCTGTGTCCTTATTAAAAGTGTGATTAACCCCTGTGTGGAAATTAGGTGATTAGCAAACTCTGAAAAATTATTATTATTTAAGCATCTTAAATGTTCTGTGATTTTGAAATTTATATTTCTAGTTGTCTTACCTATGTTACCTTAATGCCTGAGTGGCTTAATTTATGATCTTTATCTTTAGTATTTTTTAGTAATTTACCTAAATTATTATCAGTATAGATGTGGGCAGGCAAGTTTTTTGTACTAAGTGAGGAAAAGTTGGATATAATATGAGATTCTGCGCCATTGAACGAGATTTATTATTTTCAGGCGTAACAAATAAAAATGTATTAGTTGAAATGAGTTTAAGTTTCTTATTTAGGAGTTTATCAATTAAATCTGCGGAATAACCATTATTTAGAGCAATTTGTTTAATTTTTGAAAGTTCAATCGCGAAATTAACAGATGAAAGAGGGATTATTACTAGCCGGTGCACCATTGAATGATAAGCAGAATTTTATGTTCACATATTTTTTTCTGAATTTTCTAGTTTCAGATTTTTGATTGAGCTTCGCTAATATTGTCTTCATTTAATTAAATATTACAATTTGAGGTGTTAAAAATAAAAAAATAAATTAATGTGAGCTCACAGCAATGTTCGCTATAAGCAGGTAGGTGTTGGAAGGTATCTAACACATTGTTATGAATGCTTTTTGCATTTTCCTCTCATTCTACGGTAGGTCTCTTCTCATGAAAGGTATAAAGCTTTCACCAGATTGCTAATGGACACTTTATTAGGGCGCCTAAAAGCATCCCACGGCGCCGCGGCCGCGGCCGTGTGTGACCGATGCTTCACATCTTCTCGGATAAAAAAATGTCTACATTTTACACCACAAAGAGGTGTCTTTTTAAATTTGGAATTATTGTCCCTCTTCTGTAAAAACCCTCATGAAACTGCGAATAGGCCTAATCCAAACTAATAGATACTCATATAACATCAAAAACCACCAGATCACCAAAACACAAAATTTATGAGAAAAAATCTTCATAAATTTTTGAAGTGAAAACTTCTCACCTTTGTGATTTGAAACTCGATGAAACGGAAACGAGCGACACTAAAATAGACAAACACATACATCTATAGGATTTAGTCTGTGAGAGAATGAGATAGCAATAAAATATTTATTTATCCACAGGTACTCGGTTCCAATAAAATACGACAAATCCACGGTCGCACGCAAGCCTCCATTAGTGCAGTAGTATAAAACGCCTGACGAACCTCAGCGGCCAGATATCCAGCGAACCAAGGGTCGAATCCTAAGAAATCAAAAAATATATATTTTTTTTATAATCAATATCCAATCTTCAAACCACTCCAAAATGGATTGGCAAAAGAAAAGAAAGCGACTCTGAAGAAGAAAACACAAATACTAAAAAGATTTGGGTTTCTTCATTTACCGAGAATGCTAAATGCAATGCTAATTGTAAAAGTAAACGGTCAAATGCATAGAAATTTCGTTTAAATTTTAAATTTCGATCGTTTATTTTTACAATTAGCATTGCATTTAGCATTCTCGGTAAATGAAGAAACCCACCCATGTAACTATAGGAAAAAGTGCCCTGAAATTCGACGGCAAAAATATGGAAAAAATCCTTCTTCACATTGATAAAAAAGTGCTTTGTAGTCTCCCCCCTTGTGCACTTTAGTTTTCTGAAGGTTTCAATTCCCCTTTAAATATTGTCTCGCGATTCAATCGACAATGTTTTATTTATATTGTTTTGTTTAATTTTCTTGAACTTCCAAACAAAAACAACATTATTTCAAAATTAAATTAATTTTTATTCATCCATTAGGTACACCACTATACAAGCAAAGGTCTCTTTAAAATGATTTACCTGTACTAAATCTTTACACATTTTGTCAGCGCAGATTTGAAGTGCTCCAATCTCCTCGCTGAGCGGTGAGCAGGAGCAGTGAACATTGAAGCAGTGTTCCTCAGCATAAAACGATTTACCTGAGACGATGGGCGAGCAAAGCAAGTAGAATAGCTTGACAGCTCAAATTGGTCGCTAAGAAATCCAGAGCCGAACTGGTTCATCTATACTCTATACCTAAAATGACACTAGAACAGTTTCCACTTAAGGACGCAATAGCCTGTGAGTTTGGAGAAATATTGCGTTAATTGTCTAATACAGTGATTCCTAACAAGCCAGATGCCAATATGCGAATATTTGATAGGTACACGGGGGTATGCGGAAAATAATAATATTGCACTACAAATCTCAAATACCTGCACGATAAATTCCAATTCAAAAACGTATATAACTAGATCAAATATGGGTAAAAGTAAATAGTTGCAATCGGCACACTATTTCCAGCTCGGCTGTGGAACGATTTGCCGGCCTCTGTGTTTCCTTTCTCTTACAACTGGCTCACTTATTGCTTTCCTTATACTTTTCCTTTTCACACAACATCCCCAAAAATGACACAGGCCTTGCGGTAAAACTATTTTCTTCACGGCTTCCTATGTGGAATTAATCTAAAAAAAACTTTTTTCTTTTTGTATTAGCGAGCTTCAACATTTTTTTCTTGGCAAATAATGGGGCCAACAAACTTAGCTATAAAATATCATTTGGATTGGCGTATTTCGGCATATCGCTCGTCGTACATTCCCAATGGGAGTATATGGCGAGCGATATGCTAAAATAGGCCAAGCCAAATAATCTTTTATAAAGTATGACGGTCCCCTGATTGCTAATTATATGCTCGAGGGTTTTATACCAGGAACGAAAAATGCTGAAGTAATAAATGTAACATAATTTTTTTAAATTCATTTGGTAGATGTAAATTGTCACAGAAAATAACAGGAGAACGTACCGGGGAGGTGCAAAACACACAGGTAGGTAATGTAGGTATTATCATTAAACAAATTGTGGCTCTCAAACTAACTTCACTCAATAAATACACTAAAAAAATTTGCAAGGAGTATACGAGCTTGAAGAGGAAAAGGCATATATAAACACCTGAAGCATCTCCCAAATACGAGTATATTATGTTCATTCTGCGACCCATCCGGCAATATGTGCTCTTGGAAGCATTGAGCTTTGAGTTTCGAACTTTGAGATTTGAGCTTTGAACAAAGAAATGTGCCATCGATATTCTCTTTGATAGTGGAATTTACATAGATACCCTTTTAATTCCGGTAGTTACAATTTAGCGAAATGCGGTGCAAAAGGGCATGCAAGTCGAAAAGGGTTGATAAACACTCGCATACACTATCATCAGGCTAAACTTCACCTTGCAGACTGTAGCTTGGTTTCAATTCAGCGGAATCCCACTTGCATCATTAGTATGAGGTGCGGCGGCTTCTTCATCTACCAGTTATTACATAATTTTTCCCTTGGAACGTCAGTTAGGTAATACAAATGTGTACCCTAACGATCATCTTCTCGAGTTGTGACCGCAATGCTGATAATCGTAACCCCTACTCCATTTGCCCTGATGAACCAGGCTCCCCCAGTGCTGATGGTCATTCGTGGAGAGCCGCAGACACCGACGATTCTTGATCATCCCATGCTTTTCCTGACTTCTACTTTGCCAGTGACCTCGAGTTTCTGAGGGCTCGAGTTCTTAGTTTGGCGAGCAACGTGTTCAAAGTATTCTACCGGCTGCGCCAGTGTGATGTGAATTGTTTTTGAAACAAAAAACGCCTTCTTCACAACAAATTTAGACTTAAAACTTGAGTTTAAATAATTGGGAACAAGTGTGTGAGGGTGGAGGCCAACATCTCTTGTCTGCCACGTTCTCAAAATATCTGTTGCCAAAAACCTAATTGCTCTAGGTGCTGTAGGTCCTGAAAGGGAAACATATACACCGGGGATATCTTTTGTAGAACTTCAAAAACTCTATGAACTTCAAGCAATAGAGCCATCTATGCTGCACTTAGCCACTGGAACGCTTTTTGCCACAATATTGCGCCATTTAAAATTTCTCAGATTGGCTAGCTGCCAGTTGTAGGCAAAGTTTTCCCTACGATATCGTATTGGTTTTGTTCGAGGTGCAGAGAATTTAATCTCTATTTCTCGAGAACTGAGGGGGTAAATGTACCTGGGGGATGGTTTTTTTATACCCAAAGTGTGGGCTGCCTATAGCAATTTATAGGGCTTTAATACTATTTTTTTCTGTTTTTTTTTAAATATTTTTGACTAGGTATTTTTGATTTTTGTATGTATTTTTTGATTTGTGTTGATTTTTGATTTGTAATTCTATATTTTTTGTATTTTTGGTTGCATTTTGTGTTTATTTATTTGAGTCCACACTTCAAGGGTGGAAGGTAATGGAGATGGGATAGGGGAAGGTCGGGTTTTCGTCGGGTCTTAGTCTATGTCTTGTATATACTGGGGTTTGGATGTATAGGAAGTTTTGCAAAGAAAGATTTGGCCAATTCTACTATATGTTTTTTCAGGGGTGGGACGTTTGTATCGGAGTTAATAATTGAGTTCCGGTCAAATCAGGGACTTTTTGTAAATTTTTTAAGTGTGACATTTTGGTACGATTCGACTCGTTTGGTATTACCTGTAGCCCAGATGGGCGATGCGTATGTGATGGTGGGTCGAATTTGTGATTTGTATATGATCAGTTTGTTTTGAATTGAGGTCTTTGAATTTGAATGAAGTAAGGGGTGTAGAGAGCCGGATATTTTTTTGGCTTTGGTCAGTGTGTTTTTAATGTGTGGTTTCCAAGTAAGTCGTTTGTCAAGTGTAACTCCAAGATATTTGGCGGTGTTTTGCCACGGTATGACCTGGTCGTACATTTTTATTTCCTCCCTGGGCGCACTGTCTCCCCTTTTGCGGGAGAAAAATACGGCTACGCTTTTTGAGGGATTCACGTCTATACGCGACAGGTCATACCAGTCTTGGAGTTTATTTATGTTGATCTGAAGTCGGTGGGTTATCATCCTGGAAGAACTACACCATAACGGTGGTATCGACTGCATAGAGAGCAGTAAGTGAGTTTTTGTCAACTGAGAGGGGGATGTCGTGTCTATAGATATTGAAGAGGATTGGTGACAGCAGTGAACCTTGTGGCACCCGTGCTATCATGAAGCGTTTTTTTGAGAGGGCGCCCTTGTATTTCATTTGGAAAGAAATGATTTTAGGACACCGAGGAGTTGAGGGTCGATGCCTATATCGCGTAGTTTGAGAAGGAGACCGTTTGTCCAGATCTTGTCAAAAGCTTTAGCGATTTCTAGGAAAATGGCTCCAGTTGAACGATTTGAGTTAAAGCCTTCGATGATGATTCTGAGACTCGCAAGAGTTGATGGAGAGTGGAGTGTTTTTCTCTAAAGCCGTGTTGCTCTTCAGGTAGGGTTGATACCTCGTTAATGTGCTTTAGGAGCTTAGTGAGTAGGATTTTTTCATAAATTTTTCCTATATTTGAAAGTAGACTGATTGGGCGATGATTTTCGCAGGATTCATTAAACATTTTTTTTGTAATATTTTCAAACACGCCCGCGGTTCAATTTTGACGTTTTAGATTAGAAGGTGAAAGATACTACTTGTTTTCATATTTAACAGATGACAGTGTACTCTAGTTTTTTACGAATTGTCTCATTTTTCAAAATCGTAATAAGTAGATTTGTTTAAAACGATCAACTGTCAAAATGCCTCATTGTAAAATGCGGCTTTTTATCGTGTTTCAGTGGATTTTTCTAACATATTTGTATACCAGTGTAATAATGATTGAATTAGTAATGCATTCAACGTGTTTCAAACTTTAACATTCTGTGTATATTTGTAAAACAAATTTTTTGTGGCTATGGCTATAATTGGTTCGATAAAAATCTCCTCTCTCTAAACACTGAAAAAACAAAATTTATCCCATTCTCTATCAATAAATTCAAATTAGAACCAAATTTAAACATCATAATACACCAAAGTAAATGTAATAAAACTATCTGCAATCAAGATCGTGCTATACTTAGTCCAACTCCCAAAATCAAATATCTTGGTGTATATATAGATCAACATTTTAAATGGAAAACACATATTTGTGAACTCGTCAAAAGGATTAGGAAATGTATTTATATATTTATTAGACTTAGAAATATTCTTAGCTTAGAAAACCTAAAAAGAGTGTACTATGCAACTGTTCAATCTATATTGCAATATGGTATTATTGGCTGGGGAGGAACATATGACAATATTTTAAATCCCCTCAAAATTGTCCAAAGGTTGATAATTAAGGTAATCTTAAAAAAACCGTCTAAATTTCCTACTGAAATTCTTTTTTCAATATTCAATGTGCCTATAATAGACAAAATCTATAAAAAATATTCAATTCTTCAAATTTACAAAGAAAGACAGTTAAATACTCGTAACTTCCAATTCAATACATCAGCAAGATACCAGAAAACTATTAAAATTCCTAAATTTAATACTAAGCACATCCAAAACTCCTATCTTTATCTGGGCATAGTCTATTATAACAACCTCACATTAAAATTAAAAATCATCGAAAATATGCAGGAATTTAAGCCCAAATTAAAAAATTACCTGAAACTACTATAAAAGTCCCAAATATGTTTACTTTGTATCTTAAAGTCTGCTATTTTATAAATCATTTATTCCTTCTTTTTTCTTTCATTTCTCAGTTTCTAAATCTCTGAGTCTACTATTGTATAAATCTTGCGTTCTTTCTTACGTATCCTTTACTTACTTATTACAATAATTTTTGTTACTAACTTACATGATTCTTCCATTTATAATGATTTTTTAATTTAAATTATGATTTTTTTAAACTCTTCAGGATTTTTATTTTTAAATTATACAAGATTTTTTAACCTTCTTATTATTTACAATAGCCGTTATTACTAACTTACACGATCATTAATTTACTAATTGAGCTAGAACTCCCTCACCAAACACAAGAGCATTGTCTCTTTATGGTGAGGAAAGGCAATTTATTTTTATTTTTTGTTAACCTTATGTAAAAAAAAAAAAAAAAAACAAAAAAAACAAAAAAAAAAAAAAAAAAAAAAAAATCCGTACACAACGCCATCTTTGATACTTAAAACAAAACACGGACAGTCGCGCATCGACAATTGCTTCATTGTGTAATTTTTAACTCAACAAAAAAAAATTCAGCTAATAAGTTAACACAACAGTTATTGATTCTGAGGTGGTACTCGCCGGGTCAGCTAGTTGAATATAAAATATTTATTTAGTTAAGTGCTCCTCAATAACTTGTTTTATTTGTGGTTGTAATGTTTGTCTATCAATTCCGACGTATTTATCATGTAATATAATATTATATACTAGCTTATTCACCCTTACTGCAGATAATATTTATTATGAAAGAACGAATAAATAACAATTGCCTTGTTGAAAAAAAAAAAAAAAAAAATGTGTGCGTATTTTTTTGCCGATGGGACTGTGATTTACCATCTATTTTTAATAAATAAACCAATAATCGAGTTAATTTTGTTTATTTAATTGTGGATTTGAGATAATTAATGTATCTGTTTGAGGTGCTGCAATTATTTTTGGTAAGTACCTTAAAAAGTGTCGCCATTTCCCGACTATAGTTTATGTCAAAAGTTTGTTCAAAAGGAACATTAAACACTTCACAACTTACCAAAATTCAGTTTTGTGATATGTACATAATCAATTAGACCATTTAAAGAAACTTCATAGAAAATATTTAATATGAACGCAAAATTGAACTTCCTACGAGTTTATAGGTAGAAAATCATGAAAATATTTCTGTTTCAAATGCTTACGATTTTATAATATTTTTTTTATAAATCCTACGAATATTTGATAATCGACAAAAGATAAGTGAATTCATTGGCTAAATAGAACTATAATAAGTTTGTATATCTCCAAATTAAAATTCGGAGGTACGATTTTTTTTAAGGTGGGCGGAAAATATTCGAAACGGTCACCAAAAAATTTCGAGCAATCCGAGAAAAAATTTACAATTTCGGCTATCGCTCTAGTGCAGGGATTCCCAACCTTTATTTCGGCTATCGCTCTAGTGCAGGGATTCCCAACCTTTATTTCGGCTATCGCTCTAGTGCAGGGATTCCCAACCTTTATTTCGGCTATCGCTCTAGTGCAGGGATTCCCAACCTTTATTTCGGCTATCGCTCTAGTGCAGGGATTCCCAACCTTTATTTCGGCTATCGCTCTAGTGCAGGGATTCCCAACCTTTATTTCGCCGAGCCCCCCCCCGATCAAAAAAATAATTTTTCATGCCCCCCTTAACTAAGTTTCAACAAAAATTAGAAACATATTTTTTTATATTAATGAAGTATTTATTTGAATTTCAAATAGGTAAAATACAGATAAAATATATTAATTTATTATGGATCTTTAATAGAAGAGTAGGTACACTTTTAATCAGTAATTACTTTTACATTTAAAACAGTAATTACTTTTAATCAGTAATTACTTTTATATGTAAAACAGTAATTACTTTTAATCAGTAATTACTTTTGCATTTAAAATTTCTTAGTTTTCTTTTAATTCCCGCCCGCCGCCCTGGAACCATTTATTGGATGACCAACACCTCTGCCACAGGTCACCCCAAGTGGTTCGCTACGTTTGGTGACTTAGCAGGGGTGCCCGGGTTCTTGGGGTAATGTTTGTCTAAGTCTTGATGGCGGGTGCGTCGGCCCACCTTCTGCGTGGCGGGCCGGATTGGGAGATGCTGGTTGAGGGAGACCCTTTGTAACCGGTTACCGCTGTCCGGGCCGCTCGAAAGTAGGCCCCATCAACGAGTGTAAAAACCCCGCCGCTGCTGTTGTGCCGGTTCGTGACCGGAGGGGACCCAGCAGTAGCGTTTGGGGCGCATTGGGCGACCTCTCCAGTCGGACTCTCCCTTCCCATCGCCGTGCACCGCAGTGGGTGGGTTGGATACATACGTCCGTCACTCCTGCAAACTCTGAACCGCAGCATCCTACCCAACCCTTTACCTTTTCCCTCCCAGACCTTCCTTCCTCTCATATGACACTTAAATAACCCTACAAATAAAATCATGAATATACAACCATCAACAATTAACGTCATTTCAGCGGCGAGGAGTAGGCGTCCCCGGTGCAGGCCAAAACTGTTGGTGAATTACACCAACATTCGCGGCCTGCATACCAATTTAAACCTGTCCACCACCACCTTTTTTCTCAACGCCCCAACCTACTTTTCCAGTCTGAAACACAGATACCTCCCGGGCTTCACCCTCGCAGGCAAGTTCAGACCCAAAGGAGGTATCTGTCTCTATAGTCGAGCTGACGTCAACTGTGTGCGACTGTTGAATCTGGAAAACTCCAGATTCGACGTAATGTGGGTACGCGTCAATCTTGCCAGTACGGTAAGATTCTACGCGTGTTTATACCGCTCACCGAACCTTGGCGAATCAGACACGTACGAGCTCTTCAAACACTTAAGCGACACTATTGATGACCTCTTGCCCCGCTACCCTACGGCAGAGTTTGTGGTCCTGGGGGACTTCAATGTTCATAACGAACCTTGGTTGAAGTTCTCAGATTCAACAGATACGGCTGGACGCCAAGCGGAATCCTTTGCCCTTTGCTACGGATTGGAGCAAATGGTTCAGGAGCCCACAAGGGTTCCTGATGTCCAGACCCACCGTTCCAATCTGTTAGACCTATTTTTAACTACTGTGCCACACGGTTACAAGATTGAAGTCACAGCGCCTTTAGGATCGTCCGACCACTACCTGGTGACGACATCAATTCCTGTAAACTTCAGACCACCAAACGAGATGCTGAAGAGAAAAGTGTGGCACTGTAGGTCAGCAGATTGGTTCGGTCTGCGGGCACATTTTAATACTTTCCCGTGGTCAGCTGTCTGTTTTCGGACTTCGGATCCCTCAAGATGTGCCCAGAAAATTGGTGAAGTCATCACATCCGCGATGGATGGCTTCATCCAATCTAGTGTTAAGGAAACTGGTGTAGGCTCAAAGCCGTGGTTCAGTCGACAATGCGCTGAATCAGTGCGACGAAAAAACGCGTCTTACCGAGCCTACAACACATCTAGAACATCCGAAGACAGAACAGCTTACAACAAAATGGCAAAGGAAACCAAGAGAATCATAAATAGATCAAAATTTGAGCACGACCAGCAGATCAGCAGAAAGCTGGCTGCATGCCATAGCTGAGGATCCGGCATCGGGAAGTACTCCATGTTTTACGAGGGCTTGATGTTAATAAAGCTAGTGGGCCTGACGGAATACCTGCCCTGGTACTGCAGAGGTGCGCTGCAGAAATAGCTCCAATTTTGACGAAGCTTTTTAAAATGTCCCTGAAGACTGGCTCTGTGCCCTCTGGTTGGAAAAAAGCGGTTATCCATCCTATTCCAAAGAAGGGAGAACCCGGCCAACTACCGCCCCATAGCGATCACATCAGTTCTGTCTAAGGTGATGGAACGTGTGATCAACGACAAACTGCTCACATACCTCGAGAAGAACAAAATTATTAACGACCGTCAATACGGATTCCGGCGGAACCGCTCGTGCGGTGATCTTCTCGCGTATGTGACGCATGTTTGGGGGCGATGCCTGGAACGTTTCGGTGAGACCCAAACGGTTGCACTGGACATCTCCAAGGCCTTTGACCGGGTTTGGCACCGAGGACTTGTCAACAAATTGCATTCTTACGGACTTCCCGCATCCTTGTGTACTTGGATTGCGACTTCTTGAGGGAGAGGTCGATTCAGACGGTAGTCGATGGTTTCACCTCTTCCTCACACCCGATAAATGCTGGCGTCCCGCAGGGATCGGTTCTGTCTCCGACTTTGTTTTTGTTGCACATCAACGACCTTTTGTCATGTGCACCAATTCACTGTTTTATTTTATTTTATTTATTTTAGAGAAAGTTGACAGCAAATCAGAGATTACAAAATAATACAATAATAAGATGTTAATTATGCCAATTATGAACTTTCCACTGATGATAGTTAGTAATAAAGTGTGAACTTGTAAGGGTATTTTCTTAGTTTAATTTTTAGTTACAAAATATAAAAAGGGGGGGGGGAGGAGGAACATACGAATGGGATTAAGAGGCAAAGGTATATATATAGGGATTGAACTTTCTAGTTTGAGTCACGTTGCTTGGTTAGTTTTCGTTTTATGTCACGTAAAGTTGAGTTAAAAATGTCAATGTGGTAATAATTTAAGTTAAATGAGTGTGTGGATCTGTAGATAAATGAGTTCTGTTTGGAGTTGGTCTTGCAAAGAGGGAGATTAAAGGCAAGCGACTGCCTGCTGTTGCGATTTGGAACATGGAATGATAGGCGTTGAAGATCAGGACAATCGATTAAGTTATGTGTAATTTTAAATAACATTACCGAATCTGCTATATTTCTTCGACAAGTTAACGTTTGTATTTCGAAGAACTTTGCAGAGTCTTCATTACTAACATGAGATCGAAAAGAGCGGAAATTGAGATACCTTAAAAATCTATTTTGAACGCTTTCAATTCTATTTTTGTGCACTGCATAGCCTGGGTTCCACACCTGAGATGCTTATTCAAGGATACTACGAACATATGAGAAATACAGTGTTTTAAAAGTAGTAAGGTCTTTAAATTGTTTACAGGAGCGGATTATGAAACCAAGCATAGAAGATGCGTTAGTGACTATATGGTCGATATGTTTGTTGAAATTCAGTTTACTATCAAGTATAACCCCAAGGTCCTTACTTTCGAATTTGATAGACAACGGTACATGATTAATTGAGTATTCATGGATTAATACGTTTTTATTTCTAGTAAAGCGCACAATCAAGCACTTAGAAATATTTATTTCCAGAAAATGGGCATTACAATACGTGCTCAAACGTAGCAAATCATCTTGCAGCTTCTGACAGTCCTCGATTGAGTTAATAGGTGAACATATGTTCATATCATCTGCATACAGGATAGTTTGGGAGTTTAGAAAACAGTTACCAACATCATTGATATAGATGTTAAATAATAATGGTCCCAACAGGCTGCCTTGAGGAACTCCTGATGTAACAGCAACAGGTCTGATTTAAATCCAGCAACCAATACTATTTGGCTACGGTTGGAGATATACGAAGAGAGCCAACGATAAAGATTGCCGTGAATACCAATCTCTAAGAGCTTGTTTAACAAGATTGAGTGATCGACCCTGTCAAACGCCTTACTAAAGTCAGTATAGATAGTGTCCACTTGTATTAGGTTATCCAAATTATCCTGAAGGTGCTCTGTGAAAGTTAAAATATTTGTGCTTGTTGATTTACCACTAATGAAACCGTGCTGGTTCATATTCAGGCTAGGTTTAAGAGCAGCATATAGTTGATCATAGATTATTCTTTCAAAAATTTTGTTGAATTTGCAAAGTTTGGAGATTGGCCTGTAGACATCAGTTTTTTTACCATTCTTGAGGATGGGAGACACAAACGCGGATTTCCATATAACTGGGACATTGCATTCGGTATGCGGATGACAGTACAGTTCATGATAGCTTTTTGTTTGATAAGCCCCCAAAGGGCTCACAAACTCCAACAGCTCGTAGGGCTTTGAAGCAAAGAATGGACGTTTACCTCGAGAGTGTTTTCTCTTGGGGTAAAAATAATCTCGTTGAATTTAATGTTTCAAAGGCCCAATCTTGTCTGATTACGTCTAAAGGGGATCGAAATGAAAATCTACTCTCTTTCAACGGAAGCAATCTTCCGAACAGGCCTTCCATTGATATGCTTGGTGTAACCCTACGTGACCAGCTCAGGTATGGGGGCTCCATCGAAGCCAGAGTAAAGTTAGCCTCCCAGAAACTGGGCGTACTGTATAGGGCCCGCAGATACTTTAATAGTGCACAACTGCTAACCCTGTACAAATCGCAAGTGCGCCCCACGGTTGAATTTGGCAGCCACCTCTGGTCTGGAGCTCCAAAATACCTGAAAAATACCCTCGACTCTGTGCGGAAACGGGCGGTCCGTTTGATAGATTCTCCCATCTTAACAGACGGATTGCAATCTTTAGAACACAGGCGTCGGGTGGGAATGCTATCCTTGTTCTACCGGTATTACAATGGAAGATGCTCCGAGGAACTAGCATCATTGATCCCTTCGGCACCGGTGCATAGTCTGGAAACACGCCAAACGCGTGCCCAACATTTGTACACGGTTGACATTTGTCACATGAGAACGGGTCGTTTCTTCGACTCTGCAATGATTTGCCGGCCTCTGTGTTTCCTCCTCCCTACAACATAGGTCTCTTCAAGACCAATGTTCATTCCTTCCTCTCCTCAAAAAGACCCTCCACACAGCATCCCAGGTGACATAGGCCCTGAGGGAAATTATTTTCCTTAGGGCCTCCTGTGTGGAGTTAATGTAAAAAAAAAAAAATATACGTATTATTATATTATTATTATTTTGTAATAAACACAATTAAATAACTTTGTTTCAATTCCACTTTATTATTTTTTTAATCCAACCGGTTTCGGTTCGTACTGAACCTTCCTCAAGGGTGAATAAAAATATATTGAACATAATACAGAAAAACATGGTATTTATAAGTAAAATTAGAAGAGGGAGACAGAATATCAACTTAGGTGGGGGCGATGAGGGAGGTGTCTAAGAGGGAGGGGTGAACGTGGGTGGGGGTAATGGAAATATTTTAAAAATCGGGGTGTTAGACAAATCTAATTGTTTATTAAGTAAATTGGTTTTATTTATTTTTAATGACTTTTTTATTTCAAGGGCTTCAAGATTATTAAGGCGTAGACCTATCCCATTTCTATGCAATACATCTATCCCGGAAGCTTTATTAAATGAGTGATTTTTATCTATTAGGTGGGAGGCGAATTCTGAAAAACCTACACTGTTTAGACATCTCAAGTGTTCGACCACTCTTGTTTGAATGTTTCTAGCCGTTTTACCGATGTAAAAGGCCGAACATCAGTGAAGGTAGGTTTTCTATAAATATTGAATCCGTACCACTGATACCGTAATTCACAGTACTTCTAATCACCCCATCTCCCATAAACACTCCGCATTCCATTCTATGATTCACAGACTTGTCAATATTCCTTTATCTAACGTCAATTTTACTGAAGAACTCGCTAAAATCAAATCTATTGCAATAAATAATGGATATCCCCATAGCTTAATCGATAAAATCCTTACAAAAAAACTTAATCTCATATCTACTAATAAATTCCTTTATAATAATACACACAACATCAGAGATAATAAAAACCACGGTTGGCGTAGAATTTTATTCATAAATAACTTTTCATCTACATGTGTTTCTAAATTCCCTACAGAAATTAAAGCTGCGTTTTATACTAATAACAACCTAGGTAAACTTTTAATAAACTCTAAAGGTAAAGAAAATAACTTAAGCCATTCTGGCATATATAAACTTAAATGTAATGACTGTTCGGCCTTTTACATCGGTAAAACGGCTAGAAACATTCAAACAAGAGTGGTCGAACACTTGAGATGTCTAAACAGTGTAGGTTTTTCAGAATTCGCCTCCCACCTAATAGATAAAAATCACTCATTTAATAAAGCTTCCGGGATAGATGTATTGCATAGAAATGGGATAGGTCTACGCCTTAATAATCTTGAAGCCCTTGAAATAAAAAAATCATTAAAAATAAATAAAATCAATTTACTCAATAAACAATTAGATTTGTCTAACACCCCGATTTTTAAAATATTTCCATTACCCCCACCCACGTTCACCCCTCCCTCTTAGACACCTCCCTCATCGCCCCCACCTAAGTTGATATTCTGTCTCCCTCTTCTAATTTTACTTATAAATACCATGTTTTTCTGTATTATGTTCAATATATTTTTATTCACCCTTGAGGAAGGTTCAGTACGAACCGAAACCGGTTGGATTAAAAAAATAATAAAGTGGAATTGAAACAAAGTTATTTAATTGTGTTTATTATAATTATGTTTTCCCACAAAGTGTTTGCTACATATCAAGATTTATTATTTTGTATTTATTTAAATTATATTTTTATAATTAGATAATGTCTAACAACTTTCAAAGTAATTTTAGAACAAATAAATAAAACTTTTAAAGTACTGATGAGATACTTGAGCTTCCATGCTCTGAACCAGTTGGTCGATTCTGGGTTCAGTCTTTGCTAGAGCTATGATTAAATTGCTATGGACGGCAAGGCGATTTCGCTATTACGCCCCCCCCCCCCTGACATTTCTCTACGCCCCCCTAGGGGGGCGTGCCCCCCCCCCCTAGTTGGGAAGTCCTGCTCTAGTGGGTAACCCGAACTATCACAGGTACGAAATTATTCAGTAGCAACCTCTTTGCATCCCTCTCTTTCGGAATGAATAGATTAGGGCATTTTTATGCGATATTAGAGTTTTTCGTATCCAGCAAAAATTAGCTTTTCTTGCATATGTAATATTCCAAAGAAATTCTTGAGATTTTCTACCAATACGCCCCATAGTTATGTATGGATCTCTCGGAGCTAATAAATGCGTATACGCCGAGCCTAATATTAAGGCACTCAGCACGATATTTAGATGGTGCCAAGACTTAATGCTGTCGTCATAGATTGATGGGACTGCCGGTGCTAATGGACGCCCCTGGCTCTGGCCCGCCTCGCCCTGGGGCACATTAGCGGATAAAGCTGCGCCCATGGATCGGGCTGTATTTAAAGGTGTACCCGCGGGCGTGACAAACTTCAATTAATTAATCAGGTGACGAATAATGCGGTGATGATGTTCAAAATAGTTACAACGGTGGGGTTATGAATTGATGGAAATTAAGAGAAAATTATTTAGAATTGTGTATTTTGTGAAATTAGGGGTGTTGTTGATTAAATTGTTAATATAAATGTTATGTTTATTATTCGGCAACGTTTGGTTAATAAAAACTAATTAAATAATAAAGTGTTTTTTTATTGTGTAACAATTGATTAAATTTAAAAGGTTATACAAGTAATTCACGTGTAAAAGGAAATTATCTAAAGCCAAGTAACCACGCTCGTTCATGCTCAATGGTTGCTCATTCGAACACGTCTCAACGTCTGTACCTTCTCGCTCGATGCGAAAAAGATTCAAGGGCTGAAATTCTCGCTCGATGTTAGACATAAATTTACTATTAGGTCCCTACATATGAAATTGGCATTTTGTATGGGAGGAACTTAAAGTCGATTTTTTTTAATATAATATATTTATTTAATAAAAGTATGTACCATTGCAATCTATGCACTTTTGCCATCTCATAGGTAATTCATCGATCCCTTTACTAAAAAAACCATTCGGACGGGAATCAATATAATCTTTGAAGGCGGTTTGTACTGCCCCATCGGAGTTGAATTTTTTCCATTGCAAGAAGTTATCCAAATTTCGAAAACAATGGTAATCTGTTGGGGCAAAGTCCGGATAGTACGGTGGATGTCCAATTGAAGCTCCTCTAATTTGGTAGCCGTCTGTTGTGCAGTGTGTGGTCTAGCGGTCAACGCGCGTTTGTTGATTTGCTTCACTCAATTCGTGAGGTACCCACCTTTCAAGCTTTTTCACCTTCCCAATTTGCTTCAAGTGGATTAAAACAGTTTTATCACTAACATCGCAGCCTGCAGCTAACTCGGACGTGGTTTGCGATGGATTCACTTCCACAATAGCCTTCAATTCTTCATTATCAACTTTGGTCTCCGGCCGTCCACGGGGCTTGTTCTGCAGGTCGAAATTTCCAGAACGTAAACGTTGGAACCAAAAACGCACTGTGTTTTCTTTTGGGGCACCGTCGCCATACACATCATTACTCTTTCGAGCCGTTTCTGCAGCACTGGTGCCACGGTGGAACTCGTACTCGTAAATAACGCGATATTTCAAGTTTTCCATTTTGAAAAAAGAAATGAATTATAATTTTCGAAACACAAATACATGAGTAAATAGCTGTATAAATTTGAATTTGGAATTCCTAACCAAAGAGAAGATATTTGAGATCAAAGTTGCCAGTACGGCAAAACGCCAATTTCATATGTAAGGACCTAATATTTGAAGGAGCGTCTTGGTGGTACATTATTTATAGCGTCTTGTGTCAAACCGCTCGAGCGCGTGTGCTTAACGACGAGCATGGTTCCAAATCAACATGTTCGATCGAGAAAAACCGTCGAGCATGAGTATACGTGTGTACATAGTTTAACACTACACTTCAATGTAAAGTGTACCGGTATGTAAATAAGTTTGGTTAAATTTAGACGCAAAATAAGTTGATAGAAACAAATGGTTATTAATATTTTGTTTCGTGAATGTTTTTCAAATTAAGTAAACCTTACTTTTTTGTAATACGTGCCATCTACTGTGTTACTTGAACCTTCAAGTAAGGTTTAACACGAGGTGTTATTTATGTACCCAGATTATCTCAGAATAATCACAGAAAGCTCGGGAACAAACAAAAAAGGTAGGCGACAATAAAATTTTCAAATTAATTTTACCAATAATAGTGATTTTTCTGAAATAAAATATTCTAATAAATATTCATATTTATTTTACTGTAAAAAAATGTTATCACTATCAAAATGAATAGATAATTTAATTAATCAGAGTAATTTATTTTATTAAAAAAAAAACATTTCTATAAAGCTTTGGTGAGAAACGAATATCACAAAAGAAGAATCGAAGCTAAATGTTTGCGGCTTGAAACACAATTGAAGCGCAAGTTTCGAGCGCAGTCGCATACGGTTCTTGCATATTCACAATCTTTCTACAATAGCCTGTGACAATGGCCGAATTAAATTTTAAAAAGCACACTTGATAAAAGTGTTGATTTAAAATCACGCCCTCGACACCCCCTTCCACCTCCCCCATCAGATGGTACGCCTAATATAAACACCTCGGATTGGTTTAAATTGGGGTAGTTACAGCCCAGAGCTTCAAATGGAAATGACAATCAGTAATCGAGTAGGTAATTCCACTGAGAGTTTTTTTATTGCTTAGATAATTTTATCTACAGAGTCAAGAAAAGAGAACTCCAGTCAATTTTTTAAATATTTTTTAACGAATAATGACCTTCTAACTTATCCGCTTAACTTTTAACCGCTTAATTTTTTTAGAGTTAATTTTAAAAGTTAAAATAATTGTCAAAGTTTTAATTTTTCAAGAACTCCGAAAACCACCGTATGTATGTGTAGGGAATCATGTGACGTCATCACTCCTGAAAAGTTACTATAAGATCGGGAAATCAGCTGATCAACTGCCGCCATTTTGAAATTCGGTGTTCGAAGTATTCTCCCTAGAGAAGCATTACAATTTTTTTTGTGTAGTAGTTTTTGAATATTTTCAATAATAGAGATAAATTAATAAGCGATACCTTTATTTTTGAAACTGAATTATTTAGGCCTAAATAATGTTTCAATAAACACAACAACTAAATCTCTATAAACAGTATGTAAATAAACGAATAAATTAATACGATGGCTTGTGTCATACGTATATTACCATACAATGACTTTACGGTGACGTGACGACACGATGAGCAGTGACGTCACCACTAAACATTTCAATAATGCCAACTTGACGGCGTGTTTCTACGACCTGATAAATTATGGACTTTTTAATATTTTTTTTTAAACTCTGCGTTTAATATTATTTAATAAAACTTATATATTCAGAATCAGCATTTATTGGTGTATATTCTATATGAACATATTTTTTTAAAGCCATAATATTTTTCACTGGAGTTCCTTATTATTGGACTTAAAAGGTATATTTTCGCAAAATAATTTTAATTATCTTCCATTGTGATCATTTGCAAAATTATTATTAACGAACTTTCAAATCAAGACTTTTGACTTTTGATATAATGGCATACAGAGCTCCGGGCCAAAAATGCCCCCTTCTCTTTCATCTATGTAAAAAGTATGGTTGGTGAAAAAATGTTTTATTTTGTTAAGAGGCATGGCTGCAATATGGAGAGGTTAATTTTTATGTAGGATTTGTTTTGGTTTTTTATGTGTGATACGTACGTTTTCGTCGTACCGAGACAGTTATTTATTTTAAATACAGATCTACCTCGAACAAAGGCGAGGCAGTTATTTGATTCTAATACAGAAAAGACCACAAATAAATATAAAATTTTGCTACGAAAACGTGTAATATTTGATGTGCCGCACAGATTTCGTAAAAGCAATGCGTAACGGGAATAAATTAAAATTTCAGCTGAAACGAGTTTTCACTTCACTTCATTTTGATTTCCACACCACTTTTAATTACGTGATAATAATTATATTACGTGGTAATAATTATAATTCTTTTGTGTTATACTGCAAATGATTTCCAACTGCCCGGAACCGTTGCAACAAAGACATTCTCATTTTGGTGGAAGAAAGATGAAGAGTTTATTTAAGAAAGAAAGTTTATTTACTTTCCTTTTTTTACATTATCTCCACACATGAGGCCCTGAGGAAAATAATTCCCCTAGGATCTATGTCATCTTTGGGGATGCTGTGACTTTTTAGGGAAAGGAAGGGGAGGAAGTAAAAGGGTATGAGGGCTGGGGAAAAATCTGGGTGTCAGTGTATCCAGAAGTGACGAACGCATAAATTCATCCCTTCCACTGCGGTCCAAATCCTGCTGAGAATCCTGCTGGAGAGATCAAAAGATCTCCCTCAACCAGACTCTCCCGATCCGTCCTGCCATGCAGTTGGTGGTCAGACGCAACCGTCACCAAGATCCGGACAAACCTGACCCCGTGAACCCGGGCACCCCTGCTAAGCCACCAAACGTAGCGAACCACTTGGGGTGACTTGTAGCAGAGGTGTACCCTTACGCGCCTCCCAAATTACCTAAACATATAGCTGGAACACTTCAGAACCGATATCTATTGGCAGTATTTTTTAACATGGTTTGAGACCTGCTTGAACCGAGTCTTTTATTAATACGAAAAAAATCCTAAATATTTTGTATACACATAACTTTTATTATTCATCTATTAACTTTAAAAAATATTATTTATTAATGTGGGCCTCACTGGCAGCTTCAACCGTGCTGAGGCCCCATTTTACCGTTTTATAAAATACAATAAAAAAATATTAACGGTAATACTTAACACAACGGTAAGGTAATATATTATTAGATAGTTTGTGTATCATTTACATGTTTTTAGGTCAGTTTTGAAATGCATTATAATTTTTTTAAGATGTAAATTTGCTTAATATAGCATTTTTTGTTCTTCAATGCATATCTTAACTCTGAAAACGTGAAATGTTTTCTGTTTTAATGATTTTTTTTGTATCGCTAAATGCTTTTATTGCCTGGTATTTATGATGTCTTTGTCCAAAGCTTGTGCCTGTCGGCGGAGTCTTTTTGTGTTTAAAACTGTTATAATTGTTTAAAACATGATAAATTGTTTTTGATTTCCATAATTTCTGAATCTAATACATTCTACACGACCATATCCATTTCCTGCTCTTCCCAGAAGACAGATTAGCACTCGAGCTGGTTTAAGCTCACGCGACAATCGCTTGCCTTTTGTTCGCCGAGAGTGCCGCGGGTCTGCGCTTCCGCAGTCGTCAAACACTAATATCCCACCCACCCTACTACAGCACCCTACCACCCTATCAACCCTTAGGTTAGGGGATTATTGTGAGAGAGCAAGACATTATTTGCTGCCACACTCCATTAATATCACTTTAATTCTGTTGAGAATGTGATATTTGCCAAAAAAATGTCACCAACGCGTTACGATTAAATTAATTAATCATCGAAGAAGAAGATAATATTAATAAATTTAATAAAAAATGAAACAGAAAAATACTGTTAACACTGAGCTGCCGAGACCTGATTATTTTCAATTTTATTCTCAATTTATCCCCATTTAGTCCAGCCAATGAATGGTCCAAAGGTGTAGAGTGCGTGAGCACTCATGCTTAGGGTGTGAACATACTAAAAGTCCTGACGTCTAGGTGGTGAGCTAGCGGGGGGGGGATGGGGGGGGGGGAGAAGGTCCCAATTTTCGGGTTTCCGCTTATATCTCGAAAACGGTGCGTCTTAGAGGAAAATTTTCTTAGAATTAGTAATGACAAACTTTTAGTGGACGTTCTATGGAGAACAACACGTTCATCCATGGCGTCTTCATCCTCAAAGTGGATGGTTCTTGCTGAATGAACTCTACGTCGCCATCATCATCATCCTCGGCAACGCTATTGAGGCATCTCCCTTGGCAGTGGATGCACGCTGCAGAACAGTTCAGCATTGCTTTTCGCCATCCACATTTGCCAATTGCACAATCCTTGGTGCAACGGCAAAATATCATTTCCAGAAGGACCTCCGCTGCTGGTAGATCTTCTGTTGTAATAGGCACCGGGGTGTCTCTTTCTTGTTTCCACCCCCATTCTTCAGGGGCAGCTCAATCCCGAGCCACTTCTGACCTTGGTGGTAGGTGCACCGGGGATGCTGTTTAGCTGCGCTCTCTGTTGGAGGGAGTGAGCTGAATATTTGCCACCGACCTTGTAAACGACTGGCAGCGGTCCTGGTTAAGGGAGGTCTGTTTTTTTGGCACCGCACACCATTACAGGAAGCATTTATTTTCAGCCTCTTCAACCTCGTCGTGAGTAGAGGAGGGGTTGTAAAAGATCATTGCCGCATGCTTGATAATTTCTGACTCTTAAGTACAATTTTGAGAAGCCCACCTTGCTTCTCCTAAGAGTTGCAGATGTTGTGCCGCAGTCGGTAAATAAATGTATGAACAGGATGTGTTCAAATTCACGGTGCTGCATCTCTTGGGTGGACAGTGCCGTTGTTTTGGTTTTCTCTCGTCAGGGTTTTAGCAGCAGAATATCTTCGGTGGGAGGAGTAGAAGAAATCAAAAGGACAGTGAAATCCACATTCTCACCAACGACAGCTACAGAATTGTGAGAGGATTGTTCCACAGCAGTCTTCACGATAGGGACGTCAGCGTCATCGGTGGCCTGAAGAGTCTGTATCCCATTCTCCCATTATCTGTCGTAAGAGATGAAGTTACTTTTATTGGTAGGATTGGATAAAAAATCTTCCTGTTTAAAGGGTATTGATGTGTTCCATGTCAAATTGATGTCAGCTGACCTTCTCAGTCTGTATCGTCGCATCTGTTCTTGTGATTTCGTACTGTTGGCTAGGTTTGTGTACATTGCGAGTCATTCCAGGATAGTGGAGGTTGACGTAGGTAATATAACTATCACAAACTGTGGCGACGGAGGCATCTTTTTGCCAAATTACACTCTGTAGTAGAAATCCTCCGTCCACAACTATGTTCATCTGAGATAGTAGAACAGTTTTTTGGTAGGCTCGAACAAGCTGTACAGGACAGATTTAGTTGTCTTTCGCATCCCACTTTCATTGAACAGTGCCAAGGGAAAAGGGGGCAACTTATACTCAAAGAATTTCATCAAATCCTCATCTGATCGTTTGCTTTATACGTCCGCCGAAACAGCAATGTTGAGTCAACTGTAACCTTTACATCGTGATTTTTTATCGACGAGCTGTCAAAAGACATTGAGAATGCCCGATCTTTGGGGGACAACTTCATGTCTGAGAATGTCAAGCCCACTATCGCATTCCTTGCCTTTTCACCAACTTGAACAGCATTTAAGGGGCGGCAAAATTTCATAATAAATAATAATAAATCTTGTAAAAATTTTAACCATTTCGTTTCATATTTTTGTTGCACCTACGATTCAGACCGATTGAAATGGGCCCGGAATTTTTCATTACTTATTCTGTAACAAACATAGGGAATCCCCTTTCTTTAAATTAATGTATAATAATGTCATCTTTATCACTGCAGCGACTGGCAACACCGTCTGGGTCGAATTTTGTTTTGCGAAAAGATTGTTTATGACTAATATTCAGTGAGAATGATTGAGAGAGGTTTATGGGCGATGCGAGACAATTCTAAGGATCATTATGTGTTCCAATGGATCATCAAACCATCCATGTTTTCCAAGTACAAAAGTAAGAGGAAAACCATTTTATTGTTCTAGGTGCAGTATCTGAGCTAAAACTGAGAACTTGCGTGCAGATTAACTCGTAGGTTAAAACCAGTTTCATGTTCCGAATGATCTTTCAAATTTCCACTAGCGGATTGCTGACGCATTTCGAAGAAAACCGTTCTTATATTTCGTGTGGAGTTAAAATTTATAAAACCATACGCATTATACGAGAGTAATACTAATTAAAGCTGAGGACATGCAAGCAGATTCACCCTTAATTTAAAACCTATTTTGTGATCAGAATGTAAATTTCTAGTTGTGGATTCATCTGCTGACTGTGAGCAGTGATTGCAATACGCGCACAGCTTTCCACCACTTACTTCAATGCAATCTATGGGCAGAATAAAGAATTAGTATGATATGATTCCTTGGTTAGTTCAAAGCTGTTTAGTTAGATGTCACTAATAGGTAGCTAGTATTTTTTTTCAATCATATCAAACTATGAACAAACAGTTTACTAGTATATTATCATAGTCGGTGGTATTTCTTAAGGCAGGGCACAGGTATTTTAAGGTAGGGCATTTACTTATAAGGCCCCCCCCTAGTTCCGGCCCTGTATGTAAATACCAGTTATTTTTATGTGAATACCGCATAAGAGTCCCAATTGCTATCAAATGTCTGGAGTCAGTGAAACTAGTTCAGTATGTGAACACCAGTTTTTTTTAATGTGAATACCGCACAAGAGTCCCAACTGCTACCAAACGTCTAGAGTCAGTGAAACTATGGCATGCTCGATTGGGGTATGTTATGAGGTTGAAGATAGTGGGGTAGGGAAAGAGATGGGTAAGAGGAAGGTGGGGAAGTACCTACCTGGCTAATCAGAACTGGTCACCAAACATGGCTAAATCGATTTCAAGCAAAGTTTCAATTGGAATTATGGTCTTTCACGTGGGCGATACTGAGAGGATCTTGCGCTCTGTTTTCATATGACGTACGACGTAAAAAAATGTATTCCCCTACAGCTGGCTTTAAATTATATCATATTATTTTAGCCGCATCTCCGTAATCGACCGTTTTTTGTAGGCTTATTAACTAACAATTAAATAATATTAACAAAATTTCCACCATTTGATTGACCTAAATAATAATTGTTTACATCGCATTTATTTCAATCAAAGATTGTAATTTGCGTTGAGGTAGGTACGTACCCCCTCAACCCCCTGTGTGCCACATTAATTCATCACCAAGCCGGCTTTGTCCCTGAAACAGGGGTCGCCAATCGTCGGTCCGCGGTCCGGCGCCCACGACAGCCAGGGGTCGCCAAATCGCAACACTAATCCCGCTGTCACCAAGCCTCCATCGAATGGCTATTATCACCCGACACGGAGGGTGCAAGTTTCGCCCCGCTTCGGGCTGCGACACCCGATTATGCAGGGGACAATTTGTTGGCGGGAATCTGTTGTGCAATGCAGGGGTGTGAATGACTGACAAACTGTTTACGTCGGGGATTTATTATGTAAATTTTTTTTAATTCGTATGACGGTATTCTTTTGTTATAATGGTAATGATACCTACGGCATATACGTTGACTATTGATTATCAAGTTAATTTTATTAAATGGCTGTTAATTTTTCCCTACCAAGGCCCATTTTTTTTTTTTTTTTTTTCTGATAGGAGACCTGGCAATATATAAACTGAGGCCCCACTGCGTAATTATACTCTAGTTATTTTCATATTGAAGAAATTGCAATAATACAAATAAATAAATTATTTAACATTATGTATTAAATTATTTATATTAGTAATGTGAATAGGGGGCATACATTAATTACGTGAGCAGTTTTTCTTCCAATCTAGACCCCTCCCCCCCCCCCCCCCCCCTTGGTGAGATAAATTTGGGCCACTTCGTATATTCTTTTCAAGTAACGTGAGTTTTTGCTGGACCCCCCCCCCCCCATTTGAGCTCACGTAATTAATGTACGCCCCCCTACCTGCAAAGCAATATTCTAAATCTAAAGAATAAATAATCCTTATTATTTTCAGAATATAATATACCTACAGTAATTATTATATGTATCTTTTATTAGGTCCTTACGAAATTGGCGTTTTGCCGTACTGGCAAATTTGATCTCAAATATCTTCTCTTTGGTTAGGAATTCCAAATTCAAATTTATATAGCTATTTAATCATGTATTTTTGTTTCGAAAATTATAATTTATTTGTTTTTTCCTTAATCGTTTTTTTCCTTTGCGTCACTTAGTTTACAAAATGGAAAACTTGAAATATCGCGTTATTTACGAGTACGAGTTCCACCGTGGCACCAGTGCTGCAGAAACGGCTAGAGGGATTAATGATGTCTATGGCGACGGTGCCGCAAAAGAAAACACAGTGCGTTTTTGGTTCCAACGTTTTCGTTCTGGAAATTTCGACCTGCAGAACAAGCCCCGTGAACGGCCGGAGACCAAAGTTGGTAATGAAGAATTGAAGGCTATTGTGGAAGCGGATCCATCGCAAACCACGTCCGAGTTAGCTGCAAGCAATAAAACTGTTTTAATCCACTTGAAGCAAATTGGGAAGGTGAAAAGGCTTGAAAGGTGGGTACCTCACGAATTGAGTGAAGCAAATCAACAAACGCGCGTTGACTGCTGCGTTGCATTACTCAACCGGCACAATAATGAATGGATTTTAAATCGAATCATTACCGTGATGAAAAGTGGATCCTGTACGATAATTGGAAGCGCTCATCGCAATGACTGAACCCTGCCGAACCAGCCAAACCATGCCCCAAGCGAAAATTGACTCCAAAAAAGTTACTTGTGAGCATTTGGTGGACTAGTGCTGGTGTCGTTCACTACAGCTTTCTTAAATCTGGCCAGACGATTACGGCAGATGTCTATTGTCAGCAACTGCAAACCATGATGGAAAAGCTAGCTGCTAACAACCGAGGCTGGTTAATCGCTCTAGGCCACTTCATGACAACGCAACACAACAGACGGCTACCAAATTAGAGGAGCTTCAATTGGAATGTCTAAGACATCCACCGTACTCTCCGGACCTTGCCCAACAAACTCTTTTGAATCTCCCTTCTGAACGTGTGATCAATGTGCAAAAGAAATCATTTGTGGTTTAAAAAGTAAGCACTCCAACAATTTGCATTTGATTTCAAAGTAGGCTTTGATGGCAGTTCAGTACATAGTTCTTACAAACAGATGTTCATTGGGACGCGAGAGGATGCGGATGATTCGAGCGTTTTTATATCTTCAATTGTACTTATACGATTACCTAGTACGCGGGAGCTCTGGCGATACAAACATAGCGTGGCAGAATCCGTGCCCATCGTCCACCAGATATTGCCGCCCAATTAAGATTATCACAAGAGGTTCAGGAAGCTCGGGACAAAGATTAAAAAATATATAGCGAGAACTATTCTAGAGAATGTTCTCGTGAGAATTGTAATGAGGATATTTTTAATTTAATGTTAGTTGCATCTGACCCTGTCATAACTAGTTACAGTAGAAAGGCAACTCCCAAAAAAAACAATTAAATCGTTAATAATTCCTCCGGATATTCATTCTTCAAATGTCTTTAGCACCGACGATGATGATGATTTTTCATCGTCTGCATCAGAATGTTAAAAAGCAAAATAAAACATTACTCTTTCTTTATTTTTGCATGGATATGGACATAAATATTTTAAGTTTTATTTTATTATTTTTAATTTTATATGTTTTGTTAATAAAATGCAGAAATCGCAGAAAAACTTACTAAAACCGAATATTTTAATTTTATTACCCATACCGAAAAATAGTATCACTTTTTTCCCTGCATATCCTCCTCGTGAATTGTTTCGAACTTTTAGGATATTTGGAACCACTGTGCGGCGTATCCATCAAAGCAGTGGTTCACTGTTCGACGGCCGGCGTAGTCCAGCGGTAAGGCTCTTGACTCGCACACCGAAGGTCGCGGAATCGAGTGCCGGCGTGGCAAATAAATTTTATTTGATTAATTTATGTTATTTCACAATTAATTCATTAAAAATAAAAACACTATATTTGCGGCACGTTCCAGAGTGGAAGATACTTTCAGTATCGCCCTGGTGTAAAACCACCATTCAGAATTGAAACATTGGGATGGTCCGATGCTCTGTGGGAAACCCGCTTGCACAGCGCGTGTGTAAACTACTAACAATTCATATTTATTTGGGACTACTGGGACTACTACTAACTATTCATATATATTTATTTATTGATTCTTCACAATTTATATACATATATTTTTAGCATATAATTATCAACCCCACTAGGGTTCGCCTGTGTCGGGGTTTATACATATATATACCTTATATGTATTTACTTTTTTTCTTCTAAATAATCAATGTACAATTACCATTAAAATGTAAAAAAAAAGAAGAAAAAAAACGAACTTTCTACTACAACACATAATCAAACACGTAAACACCTCAGCACGGGTTTTCCTAGTGAGGTGTTCACGAAACATACAATATTACCAACCAACAGTTTCACCTTCTTAAACCTACTGTAGTGTATGTGATTGTAGTTGTGTTCGGATATCATCGCCGCTCGGAAACGTTCGGGTTTCCGAAGATTGACGGGCGGGCTCTCGGTACATGAGGACAGCTGACGGGCCCCGCCGCTCTCAGATCAATTCTAGAAGCCTTAGTAAACAGTCGCTACTCGCTACGTGACAATAATACAATACTACCTGAATCCTTTATAATATTACCAATAAACTGAGACATCGAACTTTCGTTATTACTGTGGGCTAGTAAGCCACTAATTAAAGAACATTACAACTGGCGCAGCCGTTTGAGTATTGGATTATTATATTTAAATTGGATAACCGAAGAAAAATAAAATTACCGACAAAGCGGGGAGAGCTAAGTTACCCCGAGAATTTTTTTAAGGCTACCTACAGCTGAGGCGGAACATTGGGGAATATTTTTTGGTTTTTTCTGACCGAGAGGAAAAACCGGCAAAACATAATCAAAGATATCTCTGGCTATTCCTGGAGCCACAGTCAGAGTTCTGGAGCGCTGAACTAAGGGTACTCAGAAGCAAGAGGCAGTGGTCGGTTTTGGGGCTCAGCAGAGTCTTTCCACGAAGGTGAAGTTCTGGAGTGCCGAGGGAAGGCATTCACTACAAAGACAAGTAGTGCTAGTGTCGAGGAAAGGTCACTCACTCATCAAGAGGAAACAATTTGGAGACGTTGCAATCGCAACTTCTAAGTTAAGGTTTTATTTCTTTCTTGTGGAGGATTTGTCTGATTTTTTGTAATTTTTTTGTGAATAGTATTGTTGTCGTTTGGGTAGCTTCTTGTGTTATTTTTTTCTCCTTATCGTGAGAATGGAATCGGTGAGAATTCCACCGTTTTCTCACATAAGCGGAGATTGGGACGTATTTCGTCTCAGATAGAGCAGTTCCTTGTTTTACGTGATGACTTACCGAGATTAAGAAAAAATCTTATCTGATAAACTCGCTTGAAACAGAAACCTTGACTCTTCTGTCTAACTTATGTTTCCCGACTAAAATCACAGATTGAGAGATTAATTGAGTTGCTTGAAAAACATTGTGTTAAATGTAGATCACTTTTTCAAGAGCGGGAATTGTTTTTTCAAGCCAAACAGGATCATAATGAATCAATTAGAGATTTTTCCGCCGGGCTCCGTGGTCTGGGCACGTATTGTCAATTTGTAACAAGATTGGAAGCGAATCTTGTAGACGTTTTTGCAATCGGTCTACTCCCGGGTCCAGTATGGGTAAAATTGTTTGTTGAAGGGCCTAAGCTAAACTTTAATCAGTTTGTTGAACTAACAGTAACCGCGAAAGGTCCTGAGGTCGATTCAGCCAAGTTGAAGTTAGAAGTGAATACGTTATAGAGGTTTGAAAAATCGCCATTCCCGGCGCGCAAGCATTGAGATCGGGCTGATAGCACCGACTCGTAGACCGGATAAACAGGTTAAAACCGTTTCATCTCAAAATAAATGTAATATTTGTGGAAAAACAAATCATGACACTCGTAGCTATAAATTTAAAGAAGAAAAATGCTATTCTTGCGGTCAATTACGCTATTTGCAAAGATTTTGTAAAAACGGGTCAGTAAAATCAGTTATGAATTTTAATAATTGTTAAAAATTGATAGGGGTCCTTTTAAATAAAATGATTTCTTTTGCAAAAAACTTCACTGTTTATTTCACTTGAGACATGTTATAAATGTATTATATTACGGTGTCAATACACCGGGCCAAACACTGGCAGTTGTTTACTGTTAAAACTTGCGTTGGGAAGAAGCAATAATAATGAGATGCTAGCACTTTTATAATGTAAAAACCTGCACACATTTAAAGAATCAAACATTATACATTTGACATTGGGAAGTATTTACAAAAAAATGGTTTCTTCTATAGTACGTACTTCGTAGTTAAAACAGGTTGCTACCGATCTACCGAACACTCAGCGACTAGCCAAGCTTCGCACCATTTGTTTGAAATATTAAAGTCTGGGAGTTTGCTCAAGCAACCCATAGGTGCTGGTAGTATCTCAACTTTTAACATAGCTTCCGCCTCGGGGTTCCTAAATCGCCTATACCGATTTATGAACCCTTCAAGAAAACATAACAAAAACAAGGGAAGACAATCAAGGCAAAAGCAAAAAAAACACAAATCCTAACTCTAAGTACCGTACAAATACTAACAAATAATTTTACCTATTATAAATTAGCAGCCAAAACTAAATAATCCTGCACTGCTTATTATACTATTGTTTAAAAATGTACATTCACAAGTTGAATTTTAAGGTGATTAACCTAAACTAATTACATAAACTTAAATTAACCAAAAATTTTTTTACATATTTAAATAATAACTTAACACAAAATACTATTATAATAGAACACAACCCAACACAAAATAATATTATAATAAAACCCAACCCAACACAACACAATTGTCTTTTTTTTTCTTCAAGTCCATTGGTTAGGATCTTCTCCAGGTGCAGTCCACGATATAAGCACCACAGCGCGGGGTGCAATCAATCATCAATTTATAGGTTGTCATGTTGTTCCTGGGATTGGTATCTTTAAAGGGTCTTTTTTTAAATATTTTCACCCTAAAAAGTTTCATCATGGTCGTCCGGGGTGTCCGGACTGACGGAAGGGTCCGGGGCGTCCGTCACAGGTTCAGCTTCCGGATCCAGAGGCATTAGACATATCTTTGTGATAGGCCTGACAAAGATTCCTTGAGGGGTTTTCAGGGTAACCACTCGCACTACACCATCCGCGCCGGGATGTGTACATATAACTCGCGCCATTTTCCATAATGGTGGAGGTAAATTATCTTCCTTCAGAATAACCAGATCATCCTTTTGCAGTGCCCGTTGATTACTGGTTTGCCATTTAGTCCTTTTTTGTAGCTCCATCAAGTACTCTCGCTTCCATCTATACCAAAAGGATAACATTAGCGCATGGATTATCTGATATTGGGTCAGCCTGTTGTCTGGTATGGCTCGGACATCTCTCTCCGGAATGATAGAGGATTTAGTGCCTATGAGGAAATGGTTTGGGGTGAGGGGTTGGTAATCGTGGATGTCATAAGACAAGGAAGTCAATGGACGGGAATTTAGACAGGCCTCAATCTGACAAATTAAGGTATACAAAAGTTCAAAGGTTAAAGCAGAATTACTAGTGACTCTATACAAATGAAACTTTGCTGACTTGACCGCAGCTTCCCACAGCCCTCCCTGACTAGGGGCTCGAGGGGTTATGAACCTCCACTCAATACCTCTGTTAGCTAAATAATTTTGAATCTTGTCGTTGTTCTCTCTCAAACTGGTATACAGCTCCTTGAGCCTATTACTGGCCCCCCGAAAGTTGCTAGCGTTATCGGAAAAGATCTTATCAGGTTCTCCTCTACGGGATATAAATCTTTTTAAACTATTCAAGAAAGCATTGCTAGATAAATCCGAAACTGGATGTTATTAAGTGTGAATACCACTTACCGCTGTGGTCCATTGACACCATATAGATACAGGCTCCGAAAGCCTTCTCAGACGAATCGCAAAAACCGTGTAGCTGTAGCTCTTTTGCTTGCTTGCAAATAATTTTTCTTGGTATTTTCAACACATTTAGCTGAATTAAATCTTGCAGGTAGGTCCTCCAGGGTGCTAATATTTCATTAGGTAACTGATCATCCCATGCTGCTTTGGACTGCCACAGCCTTTGCATTATCAATTTGGCTATGACTATTATCGGCCCTAGGAGTCCCAATGGATCGAAGGTTGATGCGATGTAAGACAATATCTCTCGTTTGCTCTCGGTTGGACCTGATGGCTTCATTATTACATAAGAAAAGTAATCAGATTCATTGTTCCATGTTAATCCTAATATTTTCTCAGTCTTTGGATTGTCAGTAATAATTTTGTCGGAATCGCCTGAATCGGCACACTTTGCTTGGCCCGACTCGGCTGACAATTCCAACGCATTGGACCTCCACTTCCTCAACGTCATCCCCGCAGATGACAAGATGCTGATTAATTCTTCTTTTAACTTTTTACAGGATTCCAGCTCATCTGCTCCCGTTAACAAGTCATCCATATAGAAGTCATTTTCTATGACCTGACTAGCTCTAGGAAAAATTAAATTATTATCCATACCAATTTGCTTTAAGCATCTTGTGGCTAAGAAGGAGGAAGGTGCCAGTCCATAAGTCACAGTCTTCAGACGATAATGCTTGAGCACATCCTGTGGCGACTCGCGCCATACTATCTTCTGTAGGTCCAGGTCATCTTTACACATGTTAATCTGGCGGTACATCTTCTCGATGTCGGCAGTCATGACTATTTGATGTTTCCTGAAATGCAATAGTTGGTTATATAGATCCTTTTGTATAACAGGTCCTGTCATCAAGGCTTCATTGAGGGAAATTCCATTTGAGGTTTTGGCGGAGCCGTCAAAAACGACCCTCACTTTAGTAGTAGTGCTGGATTCTTTCACTACAGCGTGATGCGGTAAAAAATAGGAGTCACGATCCCCTTTTGACTGGTCACACATCTCCATGTGTCCCAGTTCTTCATATTCACGCATGAATTTTACATATTGTGTCTTTAACTCGGGATGTGACACAAATTTTCTTTCTATATTTTTAAATCTTTTTTCGGCAGTGAGCAATGAGTTTCCCAACTGATCAATGCATGCCCGACGCGGTAAACTTACTACATATCTACCGTCATCTTCTCTAGTATGAGTACTTACAAAACTGGCTTCGCAAGCCTTTTCTTCTTGAGTTTGAATTTTAGTGGAATTAATCTCTTCCAATTTCCAAAATTTTTCTATTTGATGACTCAACTTATTTATAGATAAACTGCAAAAATCTGATATGGGCCTTTGTTTGGGGTACACGTTGATAGGACCGGACACAATCCATCCCAGTTGCGTACGTTGAAGCGTTGGTCCTGACTCGAGTTTCAATCTATCGTTGTTTAGCATTTCCCAGAAGGTCTCCGCGCCCAACAGGATGTCGATGGGTGCAGCTATATTGAAGTTCGGGTCTGCCAGCTCCAGTCCTGGTGGTATTTTGAACTCTTTTTTCGCCATTGTCACTTGTGGTAAATTGGTTGTAATTTCCTGTAAAATCAGACATGATCTTTTCGCGTTTATAATCCGTATTAAGCGAAGTCATCTCCACTGAAATTCTCTTTTTTATGTGTGTGATATTATTATGGATCCCAGACACGGGTTTGTTTATCCATTCACATGGTAAATTTAATTTATTAGCAAATTCAGCTCTCATAAAATTACTCTGCGCACCAGAGTCAATCAGGGCGCGAGCCTTAAACATTTTATTGTTGGCCCCCACAATTCCTATGTAGGCGGTTGACAATAATATTATTTTTTCTGCCTTTTCCGATGCAGAAAAATTCGACACTATAACTTCGTTATTAGCATCCATATTTGAGGTCTCCGGCGGAGGTACCTCCTTGTGTAATAGAGTATTGTGGCTATACTTGCCACAAATTTTGCAGGTTAGGTTTGTCTTGCAACTCTGTGCTTGATGACCCGACCTCAAACATTTAAAACACGCCCGGATTGATTTCGTAGCATCAATCCTATCCTGTAATTTTAATTTTAGAAATTTTTTGCACAAATAAATTTGATGACCTTTATTATTACAATAAATGCAGTTGTTTGCCTTTATTGCCAAGAATACCGATGAATCTTTTTTGTTATTATTGTTGCCTATTTGCATTATATGTAGCTTAGAAGATTTTTTCTCTGAAGCATTCATAAGCTCCAATACTTGTGCCCTAGCAGATAAACATTTTATGAATTCCTTTAATGTAGGTAATATACCTTGCAATGTATATTGTTCCCAATTTCTCCGGGTAGCTATATCCAATTTATTTGAAATTATGTAAATAATCAAAGGATCCCAATGATCAACTTTAACTCCGATGTTTTGTAACGCTTTCAAATTGACATTAGTTTCATCAATTAAATACCTTAATGCTACAGGCTCTTCATGTTTCATATCCTTTAATTGAAATAGAGTTTGGATATGTTTATGTACGGTAGCCCTGAGATTCGCAAATCTGTCGTGCAACAATTCCCAAGCCGATAGGTAGTTTAATTCCGAAACTTCTAGATTAGCAATTATTTTCAATGCGTTCCCTTTCAGCGCAGATTGTAAGTAAAAGAATTTTTGGACGTTGCTCAAGGAACTGTTATTATGAACCAAAGTTTTAAAGGTTTCAACGAAATTTACCCAATCTTTTTGATTCCCATCGAATTCTCTCAATTGGAGAGTTGGAAGTTTGATTTCGACCCTACCCTCGTTAATTGAGTCAATCGCCCCCTTGGCAGTCGCAAAGACTGAAAAATATTGATTTTCAAACGTCTCGCGCTGAATAGAATTTTCCAGTTCCTCATCCGATAAAATTTCAATTTCGTCCTGTATAGATTCGAATTGATCTAACAATGGCTTAATTCGGTCGTACCTCAGTTTAATTTCAATCGCGGACAAGGAGTTTATAGAATCCGCGAAACGCGTCAATTTCCCACGCGTTACTATTGACAATAATACAATACTACCTGAATCCTTTATACTTTATAATATTACCAATAAACGGAGACATCGAACTTACGTTGTAATCTTATTATTGTGGGCTAGTAAGCCACTCATTAAAGAACATTACACACACCTTACACCCAACATAATGAAATGTAATGTTAATAAGTAAAACAAAATATATTATTTAAAAATAAAAATTATAATTAGGTAAAAGCTGTAATATATAGATATATAAAAAAAAGCATGCACATACTCAGCCTTAAGCCGTGTAAAAAGAGCTACCGCCTCTGAAATCATCAGTCTTGTGGAAAAGCACATTTTCATACCTTATGGAATCCCAAGAACTATCATCGTCGATATACATATTATATATATATATATATATATTATATATATATATATATATCGATATATATTTATATCTTAAAATTAGCGCAATATAAACATGCACTCAAAAATTATTTTTCCATAATGTAACTTTAATGTAATTGTATGTTATTTTAAAGTTTAAAACTACTATTATGTAATGATATTATTTTTCTTACTTTTGTACTCTATTATATGTTTATTTATAAAAGGCAGTATAGCCGTTTATGTATTTAAAATAAAATAAAATAAAAATAACGGAAAACAGTTTATCGCAAACGAATTCAAAGAATTTATGTCCCAATACGGAATAAAGGATATTTTTTATAACACTCTCTATACACCTCAAAACAACACGGTGAAGCGTTATAACCAAACCATCAATACGGCATTGGCAATCCTAGTTGATAAAGACCAGCGTACTAGGTGTAAAAACTTGGAAAAAATCCAAGCAGCTATAAATAACACTGTAAACCTTACGACAGGTTACACCCCATTCTTTCTCAAACATGGTATGAAGCAAGTTGTCCACGGTTGCTTATATCGGAATTGTGATTTCCCTTCTTCGGCTCCTTCATCTGAAGACCCAGTAGAAGATTATGCCCATCGTCTAGAAGAATTGTCCGCCATTTACAGCGAAGTCACCGACGCCTTAATGTTGGCTCACCAAAAGAGTGCAGACAGATATAATCTGCGTAAAAAACATGTTACATTCAAGGAAAAAGACATCGTATGGAGAAGAAATAGTACTCTTTCTCAAGGTGCCTTATATGTATTTCTCTGCCAAATTAGCCCCCCGCTTTAAAGCAAAAGTACTGAGAAAAATCTCAGACCTTGTTTATACCCTGTCCGATATTTCCGGTAACACATAGGTAATTACCATGTAAAGGACATAGTCAAAAGTGGAAGTATGGAAACAATAGAAACCATCGCCGCCACTTCCCCGTTTGTATCACAATGGCATAATCAACCACTGCCATATAACACGAATTTTTCTTAGTTATTTTCACCATGTTTTTGATCTCACATGCCGGCCTCAAGGTTGTGCCACGGTTTTGTTTGGAATCATTAACTCTTTTTACCCATCAATGTTCCTGGTCCCCAAAGAGTAACCATACATTATGGCCCTTGTGAGGAGACCTCACTACACAAGGTGGTACAATGCCAATTGTCACTTTAATTTTGTACCTTTTTGTTGTTGTATATAAATCATTCCATTCATCCTCGCCTCATTTTACATGTATACTTTTTAGAAACTGATCACTTCGAAGTAGAGTCACTTCCCTACGCTTCGGTTTGTATTTTTCGGTTTACGCGTGCCCAGAAATGCTCGCCACTTCCTCGTACTCCACACAACAAACCACCTTCGGGCTTGTTCATCTTGTCATTTATTTAAATTATATATCACATTTTATCACCCCGCCATGCATCGTATAACACGATATCGTTACAACATACACTCATTGTAGTGAATGTTTCTTGGTGGTTGTTTCAGTCATAATGTAAGTGTAAATTCCAGTTTGGTATCGTCATTTGATTTGAAAGTACATTAGTACAATTAACCCCATGTTAGCTTGAAGTTTTTCAATTCTTTCAAAATTGAATGGCGCTCGACATCCTTCACCCTCATGCTCTTGTCGTTTTTCAGAACTGGATATTAGACATATTCTTTCCTGAAAACAAGTTATTGTTTTAGCGAACAAACACCGCTTTGTTCCCTGCACGAATAAAAAAAATAATTTTTATATTAAGTTCTAAAATCACCAAGTTTTAAATTTCTGACTCAGGGTTGTTGCTCTTGTACCCCAGTTTTGACTCCTTGCAATATTTGCCTTGTCAAACTTTCCGAACCAGATTAAAAAAAATCCAGTGTCTTCTGGTACCCCTTTTGTATAAAATGTTTTTGTAATGCAAGCCTCAACATTCTTGTTCTTGGCAACTTTAGTAACACCACGTGTGTTCCTGGTACGGGCTGTTTTTTTTTCTTTTGCTTTTACAGGCTGCTTTTACAGTATTTAAAACCTAGTGGTCTTAAATAAATCATGGCACCCCTGTTTATAAATATTTTAGTTGTTACTTTCGGCATTCATCAAGTAATGTCATTATGTGAGCCCGACTTGTGGTCGCGTCTTCACAATTTCCTGCAAGCAAAGAGTATGTAAAACCGGATTCGGTCTCTTCATATATAATATATGGTTGGTACTGTGAAGTAAACTTTACCTCCACAGCACTCATTGTCTTAGACTTGTAAGGTTCCTTGAAACTTTATCTCGTCAATTTTGTTTAACATGTTCATACCAGCTGCCTTACTTAATTGTTATTGCCGTTTATGCCGTCTGTATTGAAAAGGTTAATTTTATGTGAAAGAATTATATTTTGTTGACATTACACGAGGGATCGTTATAAAATCTAACGCTATACATGAGAATGTTATGAAATCTACCATAATACGAGAAGTTCTTCATAATCACTTATGTTGGTTAACACTTGTTGTTCCCAAAAAACGTATTTGTTTCATTAATTTGTTATAAATATTTGTTGTTTTAATTATTTTCAATACTGGGCAAACCCTTTTATAATTCGTTCAAATTGCATATGATACGTGGCGATGTCACAATACTTACCATGAGCCATAAATATTTGAGCTTTTGTTATAAATGTCTTGCAGCAAACCTTTCTTCTCTGTAGAAAGAATTTAAAAAAAAATCATCAATGAAGCTGTGTATTCAGCAAGTTTCGGTCGTATTAATTAATACCTGTGGACTTCTTGTAATTAATAATAATAATAATAATATTTATTCTAGGATGTGGGGAGGATAGTGCAATCCCACACGTCCCATAAAGTTGTACATATTTACACAACAGATAAAGAAAAAAATGTAAATAGAAAAGAAAAGAAAAAAATAAAATAAATAAATAAAAAATAAAAAACATAAGCGATAATAGAAATAAAATAAATAATTAATTATAATATAGGACGTGGTCTGGAGTGAGCTCGGGCCCAGCGCTCGCTCAGGAGTGGTGCTTGGTGCTGGAAGGCTGCGATCACCACTGTGTTATCAGAAGCCATTAGCCGCATCCTGGCTCCAGTAACCCGGTGTATCATCAGACCGGCGAATCCGTGTAGTCCTAGCTCCGTAAACATTGAAGATGCGCTGCTGTATCTTCTGTATCTCAATACAATTCTGCAAGCATCATTATATTGGATCCGGAGTCGTTCTATTGAGCTGGTTCGGTAGTGACACCATGTTTCACATGTATATAGGCTAGTGCAAAATACATTGAACAATGTTTTTTTTTACATTGTTACTGCATTTGAAGAATCTTCGGGCAATCATATTAGACAATATACTGATACTTCTCCGCTGTCGTTCAATATCACCGTCATCCGAGAGATCTTCAGTAATAATGTGTCCCAAATATTTTACATTCTTAGATGCGTTTATGTTTTCCTCATTAAGTTTTACAGGGAGCGTTTTCTCAGGATTTTTTCCATGGTGGAATGCAATTAGTTCCGTCTTCTTGGGGTTGTAAATCATGTTGTGGTCATTTGCATATTCTTTACAGATTTTTAATAATGTTCTCAACCCCAATTAAACCCAAGAACTATCTTCTATCCAATTGACCATGGACTAACTTTCAGCTTCACTGTCAGTTATGGGGTATTGTGTCGGGGAGGTCAGACGAGATATTGACACAAAAACACCTAACTCGTTGTCTGGGAGACGAATAAGAAAACTCCCAGGTTTGTGAAATTTAAGCAAGGGTCTGTCATTTTCTCACAACTAAGCAGAAGTTTAAAACGACGCCTAGTCTTTCGCCCAATAAACGTGAAAGACTAAACTTGTTTGTTCATGTATTCCTTGTTTTCATCATCATCCCCCGTTCACAATTGTTATGAGTCGGGAAGACTGCCGTCAACCAAATTTCGCTCTTTTTGAAAGAACGAATCCGGACTTTGGCCAGTTCTCTGCAGATTTCCTCGCTCAACTTCCTATTTCATCTCATCCCTTCTTCCTTATTTTACAGAGTATTCTCGTATGTGGAAAAGTACGTTATGCACTCAGCATATCGTCTGTCTAAACATTGACAAACCTCATTCTAGGATTCTCTATTTTGTTCATTTCCACACTTTCACACATTAGGCCCTAAGTCCAACTTATTTGTGCTCTTGAAAGCCTTATATTGTTACCGCTCTTTGCGTTGGCATTGACGATGGAAGGTCAATAATTTTCAAGCTCATAATGCTGTCCTGTATAAATCAGTATATTGTATCATTGGAATTGTATTCAGTACTATTGCACTGGATGGACTGTACAGGGTCTCTTCTGGTACAGAATATTATGATGTTATAGTCAAACATGTTAGCTTAGGAAACTCTTTCTCTCACCCTCTCTCTGGTCTCTAACCACGTTAAACCCACGTTTTTTTTTCTCTCAGCACAATTGTTTCTCTCCAAACGTTTTTGCATCGTTGGTCTACTAGGTAGGTAAACTTCAAGAATTTTATTCTAATAATAAATTGCCCCTGGATCAATAAGCAGCCCAGCTGGTCCTCATCCTGCCCAGCCGAGCCCCGCTTCTTGCTGCCTTCGTTACCATTACAGAGGTCCCATTTCTTCAATTTCTAAGTAAAAGCACCCGGCCACACCTGCCTAATCTTGTGTGAGTCGTACGTGTAGTTGCGAACCATGTCATCATTCACCAAGTTGACACTCAAAACAACCTTCGAGCGTGTCACCTCTTGGGTTGAGGCCTGTTCCTATTGCCTGTGCAAATGCCTGTTGCCTATGCAAATGCCTGTTGCCTGTGCAAATGCTGTGTTGCCTGTTGCAAATGTTCCTGTTGCCAGTTGAAAATGTACCTGTTGCCTGTGCAAATGCTATGTTGCCTGTTGCAAATGTTCCTGTTGCCTATGCAAATACTATGTTGCCTGTTGCAAATGTTCCTGTTGCCTGTGCAAATGCTACGTTGCCTGTTATAAATGTTTCAGTTGCTCACGCGCAAATACCATAACCAGCGGTGGTGCAAATACAACACCTCTCACTATACACAGCCACCATAAGGTTGTGCACTCAATTCACTACCAAAAAGCAATGGCAAGTCTCCTAAATGTGAGCCCGCTACTACCATCATAACGAATCCACAAAGGCCCGGAAGCAGCCACCCTCTTGACTTCTGTAATTGGTAAAATTTCTCCACAATCTGGATGTTCCAGCCTGTGTTTTTTTCTCTTTTCAAGACCCAAGTGCCAAGTGTAAACTTCAAATGGGTCTAAACAAGTGAAAGGTGTTAAGTGTTTCGTCACTAATCTCCGTTCAATCCAAACACGCAAAACTTCGCTCCGCAAAACTTAGCTTCCAGACCAATGATAAACATAGAGTCCTTCTTCTTTTTGTTATGTTTTGTCTCATGTTATGTTTTGTCACATTGTTATGTTGTCTCATGCTTTGCTTCATTTCATCATGTTGTCATCTGCAGCCCATACCACTGTTTTGTTAATTTTTTCTGTATTTCATGTTCTATGTTTCATGTAATTTTAAACCTCCCTCTACTAACTGTGTACCCTGTTTTAGCTAGCCTAAGAAAGTTATGCACGCACTCTCTCGGGTCTTCATTCCCGCGCATTCGACTCAAATGCTCAAATACGACCCACACAAAGAGGAGAGGATTTTTTTGCCCTGTTGCTCCATTGCCACGTCGCTTTTTTGGCGGCGAGGGGGGAGGTGTTACGATGCGCATAGAGAGAAACTCCCGCGCTGGCGACACAACCAGTGCGCCGACCCACGTGCGTGGTCGATCGTTCTGGAAGAACAATCGACCACGCAGGCCATTATTCCCATGCAGTCCCTCCCGGTGGGCAACGATGGTGTCGCCATTGTTGCAAACACTCGTTTTTGAGAACTTTAGTGATAAAATCATATTCCGTTCGGGGCGAACAGGGCCCCCTGTCGCCTTGATAAGCGGGGCGTGCTGCCTTTCGCCCCCTTTGTGAAGATATATCCCCGGGAGCCGTTCGACGGATTAAACCCAGTAACCGCTTCCAAAAACTCAGCGCCAAGGAGAACATGTAAGCCGACCCTCAATTAAACCCCTTTTGTGCTGATAACTGAGTAAACCCCCTGTCCCGTTGGCGCGAACCTTAGGACCAGAGAGAGGTCATTGACAGATTATAGTATAGAAATCCCTTCTAGTATTCTGTTCTCTCCTGTACGCCAATATGTTTTGATAGAATAAACCTTGTGGTAGCATACCCTGTTTTACTTGACTGATTGACCTGAAGTACCCATCCGTAATAACCTGGAGAGATGAGGTAGTTGGCCGACCCATGGACCTGAGAAAAGACTTCTCCTCCGCCGTAACTGAGCTGGCCGCCGCAAGGAGACGGGTGAAGGGGGCTAAACCCTAGCCCCGGACTCGGTAATGTCCGCCCTCTCACGTCTCGCACAGAGACCACTGTTGCCCTAATTGACCCATAGTAATCATTTTATGACCTCGTCTGGCGGGATATTTGCCCGTGACGGGCCCCAACGCCGAGACAATTGCATTGGAGCCTCTTAAAGGGGCCCAGCGCATTGCAACATAAATACACATGCTGTACACCTCATAGGCCCCACGGCCAGTAGGGTTGCGCCATGCGCACTATATCGCACATCGTTCCGTGCACCAGTCTAGAGGATTATACCATTTAATCCTGCAGTGAAACACAAGCCAAAACTTTTTACTTTTTGTATTTTTTTAAAGTTTTATACTCGTAGATGTGCAAAAGTAAAAGTTTGACATTTTCAACCTATCTTTAAGAAGAAAGCAGGAGGTGTTTTGTTCATCCAAACGTATTCCCCAATTTCCTCTCTGGATTTTGACACGATTGCAAATACTTTTTAAGGTAACATAGATATCGATCACTGGCGTGTAGGCACGTTTTGCTTTTTTGATAAGTTACTTCTCATAGGAGTTAGGAAAATCGTTGAAATTGCCTGGTTTGAACGTTATCAACAGATTATTGTAAGTAATAATTATTAGCCTGAAACAGTCATCTACATTGAAAAGATACATGCCGCCGACGGGACTCGAACCCGCGTCCTTCTGATATCCGGTCAACTGCTCTTTATCCACTGAGCTACGTCGCCTTATCTCCCACCCGCCAAATAATTCAATTTTAAGTACTAGTATTTCATTCAACAGTTACTGCTTATTACATTTGTGCTACGCATAAAAATCTTGTCTTAAATATTAGTTTATCAATTAAAAAAAAATAATAAGTTATTAACAGACGTTCAGTATACAAAGTAGACAACGTATTTAAAAAAAAAGCATTACTTACATAGTATTTTATTCTACTACATTTGGTAAAAAGAATCTTAAAAACCGGTCCAGTTTTGGAGGAGAATAATTGAGAATACAAAATCTCGATTTTGATGATTTTATTTAGGTTTTGTCAGCCTGAGGTGCAGTTGTCCCTTTCGCTGAGTATTCTGGGGAATAAGGGTGACAGTGACAGCAACAGTTTGGTAAAATACATATTATTTAAATTTCTCGGTGACCGGGTTTCTTCTTAAGCCTCGGTTCTCCCAATTTCTACCGATTTCTTACAAATCTCCCTTAAACATTTGAAGTTTTTAAGCTCTTAAAAAAATATATGTTATTTTTGAAGATAATATCTAGACATTTATCGCGCCGAAACGCAAATTATATAAAATTCCCTCGATAGAAAAAAATCACAAAGTATGCTCCAAAAATTATTATTAACACGTTTGTTTCAGTTATTTTACAAGTTATATGTATGAAAAAATTCACAGCGTTTCTTTAAATAAAACTAAAGACAATTATCGCGAGATTTTTGCTCTTTTTTCAATAAACCGTGATTAATTAAATATTTTAACAACAGGCGCTTACGTTTTTTAATTCTAAAGATAATATTTACAGGCCATCTCTATCTAACGTGCGTGTAACCTATGTGCCTTTCAAATATTCGTCATTCGCTGTCCAGACAGCTCGCCACACGGACGTGTAGTCCTACGTTTCATGATTTGTTTAATATACACGTACGTAAATAATAATATTATTTTGCGAAAATGGTAAGACAACAACAAAAAAGTCGTATTTCTAAGCGTAAACATTATCTCCAAAATCGAGAACGTATGATGGAATATATAAGGTAAGAAGAAAAAAATAAAATTTTGTTTTTATTAATATAATACATACTCGTATTATTTACTATTATGTAATATTTATTATAAAAATAAATTTTCAATTTATTTGTGTATTATATAACAGAGGTGACAGTTATTGTTTTATTTTTTTACAGAATGCGTACTTTGGGAAATAAATCTATTTCCAATGCTTCGGAAACTGAAATTCCCGGGCAAGTTTTTTAAAATTAAATTACGTTTTTTTTTTAAATGATCATTGAATGCAAAAGCTTTTATTTTGCTCATTTATTAAAATTATAGGACATAATAATAAATAATACATTTTTACGGATCAAACTGCTAACAAAAATCTACTTTCAAAAATTACCTTGTTTTTTTACAGTAACTCCACACAGGCCTTGAGGATTTTTTTCCCTCAGAGCATATGTCATCTTTGGATATGCTGTGTGGAGGGTGTTTTAATGGAAAGGAAGGAGATGAAGTTCTGGAAAGGATAAGGTTATAGGGGTGGGTAGGAATTTGAGGGTCAGTGGGTTTGGGTGGGACGGACTTTTGAATCCATCCCTCCCAATGCGGTGCAAGGCGATGTTCCAAAAGAGTTCTGCCTGAGAGGTCACAAGATCTCCCTCAACCAGTCTCTCCCGATCTGGCCTACTACGCAGCTGGTGGGCAGACACTTCCGCCACCAAGATCCAAACCCGGGCACCCCTGCTAAGTCACCAAACGTAGCGAACAACTTGGGGTTATCCAATAAATAGTTTCCGGGGCGGCGGTACCCTTACCCGCGTCCCAAATTGTTACGGACAAGGAAATATGTAATTATCATCATACGTATTATTTTATTACTACCTATTATTAGATGTTCGTTGGATAATAAAACCGAAATGCGTTACGTAAATGTAAGTAAATAAAAGTTTCGCTTGTTTACTAAAACCGACTACATTGTTATAAGTAATTACTTTGACCTTTTTATAAATGTTTAATAATTTAGATTCCATCGGTTAACTAATCCTAGCAAAGCTGTAGTATTTTGCTGATAGCTTTTAGGGCTGCCACTTCATAAATTTCTACATAAACTTCGGGAGGTACATGATGGTGAATGTAAAAAAGACAAATAACTTTTTTCTAAATTCAATTTTTTCCCTATACAAAATTATTTTTCCACAGAAGAATATTATTTTTTTCATACAAACAACAAAACTTTTTTACCCGTAACTACCTTAGAACGTTTTGAAAAAAGTTTCGTATCTTTTTTTACGTGTACTGTCGTGCAGAATTACCTCCCGAAGTTTGTGCACTTTACCCCCGGATATAAATAAAGAGCGAAAAGGTGCATGTAGGCAAAAACAGGTTGTGCCAAACTCAGTCAGTGGTTTGATGCACATCCTCCCTTCCCACAAACCAGTGAAATAATGTCAATTTTTGTGGAGTGGAGTCGTCGGAGACGCCACAATAACTTGCTAAGATGCTGTTCAAGTTGGTGAAGATTCATTAAACTAATTGTTTTAGGAACTAAATGATGAATAATAAATTAAACCCAAGTCCCACAATCTGTTACAAACAAAAGTGGTGTGTCAGTAATAAGATTAAAAAAATGACGACATTTACTAAAAAACTTAAAATTCCTGTAAATATTTACTGGTTGAAGATTAGTTTGGAAATGTATATATATTATCTAAAAGGGAATTAAATTCTTTACAACTTCTTTCAATCAAATTTCTTTCTTTGATAAATATTTTAGACGATATGAAGGAATGTTTGATGAAAAATGTGAGGTAAAATGATTTTATTCGAAAATATCTACATTTGTGGAGCGTGTAAGTCAAAAACGGCTGGGATTTCGAAAATTACGTATAGAATAAAAGTTGTAGATAATTTTATGAGCTTTCACTTATTCTAAAAAAAATCCTTTGAAATGCACCGTTTCCGAGATATAAGCGTAAAATTTGAACCTTCTCCCCCCCCCCCCCCCCCTCCCTCCCCTAGCTCACCACCTAGACGTCAGAACTTTTAGTATGTTCACATCCTAAGCACCCTGACCAAGTTTCTGAAGGAATCGCTTAGGTGCACTCTACACCTCCTTTTGGAACATTAATTTTTTTTTTACATGAGCTCCACACAGGAGGCCCTGAGGAACATAATTTCCCTTAGGGCCTATGTCATCTTTATGCTCACCTATGACGCTGTGTGGATGGTTTTTTTAAGGAAAGGAAGTAGAGGAGAGTTCTGGGAAGGAAAAGGGTTTAAGGGGTGGGTAGGAATCTCGGGTTCAGTATGTCCTGGTCATCCGCCTCCAAGACCTGGACAAACCTCACCCCATGAACCCGGGCACCCCTGCTAAATCACCAAACGTAGCGAACCACTTGAGGTGACCTATGGCAGAGGTATTGGTTATCCAATAAAGGTTCCCGGGGCGGCGGTACCCATTCCCACCTCCCAAATTAAAAATTGATTGGACTATAAACAAATATGATTAAAATGTGCACTTTACTTAGCTGAAAATTAAAAAATGGGTCGGGTCAAGATGTCGCGGGTTCAATTCCTCTTTCAATGCACAAGCAACATCTTCCGCTTATTATGATGCTGGTAGGAGATTTTCAAATTGTCAGGTTATTCGTAAACCGGGAATACGAATTATGACTCTTTTTCTTTTAAAAAAAGTAGTACCCAATAAATAGATAAGCCTCACCCCATGAACCCGGACACCTCTGTTATCCAATAAATGGTTGCCGGGCGGCAATGGTCGCCTTAAAAATTGATACCTCATCCCATAACCCGAGAACCCCTGCTAAGTCACCAAACATAGCAAACCACTTGGGTGACCTACGGCAGGGGTGTTGGTTATCCAAAAAATGTTTTCCGGGGCGGCGCGGCGGTACCCACCCCGTTCCGTCTCCCAAATTGATAAGAGAAATCAAAGAGAAACAATGATAATTGTAGTTCCGTTATAATAAATAATATAGCTTTGTTTTGTGAACGGTCACCTCAAGTGTACATTACACTTTATAGGTAATCTAACCTAATACATTGAGAAAATAACAGATATTTTCATAAATATTATGTGTATTTTAAAATTGTGGCAGCCCTACAAATATTATCAATTTCTCTGGGAACGCATATTTTTTGAAATGATACTTCTTGTCGACAATTGTTAGCCAAGTTCCAAACCATACCTTTTTGTAATAATAATGCGCGCGCATTCCTATTGACCCGCACGCTGCAGATACACCTCCTGTTGAATGCGTTAAGGCCCCGTTCTCCGCACAAAAAAAAACCATTTCGGACGAGTCGTGAAATTTACTTTTAACGCATTCGACAGGAGGTGTATCTAATAAAGCGCGCGCATTATTATTACAAAAAGGTCTGGTTTGGAACTTGGCTAATAATTCCCGACAAGACTTGACACTTTGTATCATTTGAAATATGCGTTCCCATCGAAGTTGATAATATTTGTAGGGCTGCCACAATTTTAAAATACACATAATATTTATGAAAATATATGTTATTTTCTCAATGTATTACGTTAGATTACCTATAAAGTGTAATGTACACTTGAGGTGACCGTTCACAAAACAAAGCTATATTATTTATTATAACGGAACTACTATTATCATTGTTTCTCTTTAATTTCTCTTATCAATTTGGGAGACGGGACGGGATGGGTACTGCCGCGCCGCCCCGGAAAACATTTTTTGGATAACCAACACCCCTGCCCTAGGTCACCCAAGTGGTTAGCTATGTTTGGTGACTTAGCAGGGGTTCCCGGGATGGGATGAGGTATCAATTTGGAAGGCGACCATTGCCGCCCGGCAAGCATTCATTGGATAACAGAGGTGCCCGGGTTCATGGGGTGAGGCTTATCTATTTATTGGGTACTACTTTTTTTAAAAGAAAAAGAGTCATAATTGGTGTTCCCGGTTTACGAATAACCTGACAATTTGTAAATCTCCTACCAGCATCATAAGCGGAACATGTTGCTTGTGCATTGAAAGAGGAATTGAACCAGCGACATCTTGACCCGACCCATTTTTCAATTTTCAACTAAGTAAAGTGCACATTTTAATCATATTTGTTTATAGTCCAGTCAATTTTTAATTTGGGAGGTGGGAATGGGTACCGCCGCCCCGGGAACCTTCATTGGATAACCAATACCTCTGCCATAGGTCACCCCAAGTGGTTCGCTACGTTTGGTGATTTAGCAGTGGTGCCCGGGTTCATGAGGTGAGGTTTGTCCAGGTCTTGGAGGCGGATGACCAGGACATACTGAACCCGAGATTCCTACCCACCCCTTAAACCCTTTTCCTTTCAAGAACTCTCCTCTACTTCCTTTCCTTAAAAAAAACCCTCCACACAGCATCATTAAGTGAGCATTAAGATGACATAGGCCCTGAGGGAAATTATGTTCCTCAGGGCCTCCTGTGTGGAGCTCATGTAAAAAAAAAATGAATAGTCCAAAAGGAGGTGTAGAGTGCACCTAAGCGATTCCTTTAGAAACTTGGCCAGGGTGCTTAGGGTGTGAACATACTAAAAGTTCTGACGTCTAGGTGGTGAGCTAGGGGAGGAAGGGGGGGGGGGAGAAGGTTCAAATTTTTGGATTTACGCTTATATCTCGGAAACGGTGCATTTCAAAGGATTTTTTTTTAGAATAAGTGAAAGCTCATAAAATTATCTACAACTTTTATTCTACACGTAATTTTCAAAATCCCAGCCGTTTTGGACTTAAACGCTCCACAAATGTAGATATTTTCGAATAAAATCATTTGACCTCACATTTTTCATCAAACATTCCTTCATATCGTCTAAAATATTCATCAAAGAAAGAAATTTGTTCGAAAGAAGTTGTAAAGAATTTAATTCCCTTTTAGATAATTTTAGATAATTCCATTTTAGACAAAATAAGTTACAAATTCTCCAAAACAGGGCAATGAGAATAATTCTTCGACGAAACAGATTTTCAAAAATTATTAAAATGTTAAAGGAACTAAATTGGTTGACCGTGAAACAGATGCTGACCTTGAACACGATGGTATTTATTCACAAAATATTGAACAACACGTTACCAAAATACTTCTCAAATAAAATTTTATACAATAAAGACATTCACAGATATAACACAAGGACGTGCAAGGAAATTAGGCTACAAAAAAAGGACAAAGCGAATACGCAGAACAGTCTACTGTACAAGGGAATGAAGTTGTATAACACACTACCAGAAACTTTAAAGTCCACACCAATTGCAAAGTTCAAGATGTATTGTAGGAGCTACATAAAACTTGAAAAAATATAGTGAATATGAAATATTATTATCAATTAGAAATTTGTAAACTTAAATGTACAAATTACGAAAATAAAATTATTATTATTATTATTATTATTATAGATAATATGCATACTTTTGCAAACTAATCTTCAACCAGTAAATATTTACAGGAATTTTAAGTTTTTTAGTAAATGTCGTCATTTTTTTATCTTATTACTGACACACCACTTTTGTTTGTAACAGATTGTGGGACTTGGATTTCATTTATTATTTCATCATTTAGTTCCTAAAACAATTAGTTTAATGAATCTTCACCAACTTGAACAGCATCTTAGCAAGTTATTGTGGCGTCTCCGACGACTCCACTCCACAAAAATTGACATTATTTCACTGGTTTGTGGGAAGGGAGGATGTGCATCAAACCACTGACTGAGTTTGGCACAACCTGTTTCTGCGTACATGCACCTTTTCGCTCTTTATTTATATCCGGGGGTAAAGTGCACCAACTTCGGGAGGTAATTCTGCACGACAGTACACGTAAAAAAAGATACGAAACTTTTTTCAAAACGTTCTAAGGTAGTTACGGGTAAAAAAGTTTTGTTGTTTGTATGAAAAAAATAATATTCTTCTGTGAAAAATTAATTTGTATAGGGAAAAAATTGAATTTAGAAAAAAGTTATTTGTCTTTTTTACATTCACCATCATGTACCTCCCGAAGTTTATGTAGAAATTTATGAAGTGGCAGCCCTAAAAGCTATCAGCAAACTACAGCTTTGCTAGGACTTGTTAACCGATGGAATCTAAATTATTAAACATTTATAAAAAGGTCAAAGTAATTACTTATAACAATGTAGTCGGTTTTAGTAAACCATCGAAACTTTTATTTACTTACATTTACGTAACGCATTTTGGTTTTATTATCCAACGAACATCTAATAATAGGTAGTAATAAAATAATACGTTTGATGATAATTACATATTTCCTTGTCCGTAACAATTTGGGACGCGGGTAAGGGTACCGCCGCCCCGGAAACTATTTATTGGATAACCCCAAGTTGTTCGCTACGTTTGGTGACTTAGCAGGGGTGCCCGGGTTTGGATATTGGTGGCGGATGTGTCTGCCCACAAGCTGCGTGGTAGGCCAGATCGGGAGAGACTGGTTGAGAGAGATCTTGTGACCTCTCAGGTAGAACTCTTTTGGGACATCGCCTTGCACCGCATTGGGAGGGATGGATTCAAAAGTCCGTCACACCCAAACCCACTGACCCTCAAATTCCTACCCACCCCTATAACCTTATCCTTTCCAGAACTACCTCTCCTTCCTTTCCATTAAAACACCCTCCACACAGCATATCCAAAGATGACATATACTCTGAGGGAAAAAAAATCCTCAGGGCCTGTGTGGAGTTACTGTAAAAAAACAAGGTAATTTTTTAAAGCAGATTTTTGTTAGCAGTTTGATCCGTAAAAATGTATTATTTATTATTATGTCCTATAATTTTAATAAATGAGCAAAATAAAAGCTTTTGCATTCAATGGTCATTTAAAAAAAAACGTAATTTTATTTTAAAAAACTTGTCCGGGAATTTCAGTTTCCGAAGCATTGGAAATAGATTTATTTCCCAAAGTACGCATTCTGTAAAAAATAAAACAATAACTGTCACCTTTGTTATATAATACACAAATAAATTGAAAATTTATTTTTATAATAAATATTACATAATAGTAAATAATACGAGTATGTATAATCAAAATTTTATTTTTTTCTTCTTACCTTATATATTCCATCATACGTTCTCGATTTTGGAGATAATGTTTACGCTTAGAAATACGACTTTTTTGTTGTTGTCTTACCATTTTCGCAAAATAATATTATTATTTACGTACGTGTATATTAAACAAATCATGAAACGTAGGACTACACGTCCGTGTGGCGAGCTGTCTGGACAGCGAATGACGAATATTTGAAAGGCACATAGGTTACACGCACGTTAGATAGAGATGGCCTGTAAATATTATCTTTAGAATTAAAAAACGTAAGCGCCTGTTGTTAAAATATTTAATTAATCACGGTTTATTGAAAAAAGAGCAAAAATCTCGCGATAATTGTCTTTAGTTGTATTTAAAGAAACGCTGTGAATTTTTTCATACATATAACTTGTAAAATAACTGAAACAAACGTGTTAATAATAATTTTTGGAGCATACTTTGTGATTTTTTTCTATCGAGGGAATTTTATATAATTTGCGTTTCGGCGCGATAAATGTCTAGATATTATCTTCAAAAATAACATATATTTTTTTAAGAGCTTAAAAACTTCAAATGTTTAAGGGAGATTTGTAAGAAATCGGTAGAAATTGGGAGAACCGAGGCTTAACGAATCCATCTTAATATAAAGGGTGGAAAATAAATGACATTTTAAAAATAATAAAACGATGGTAGTTATAAGAATAGACGACGTTAGAAAAAATAATATAGATATTTATGAGAATAGTTTTTTCGGTGTATATGATAGCTACATACCTACACGGAATAAAAAAATTCTCTTTTAAATCTTTTTAACAAGATATACGTACAAAAAAGTTTTTATGAAATAAAAATTTAAATGCATATTTTTCCGTCAATCTCGACTGAAACCGATGGTTCTTGAGGTAATTAAGTTTAAAAGTAGTTTACTTTTCAAATTTTATAACTATTTAAAGTGTAGCGGCGCGGCGTGCGGCGGCTTGTCCATGCTTTACCCAAATAATTATTAGGTCAATTCGCTTATGGTTTCACGCCAAGCTTCTGAATAACAACATTAACAAAATTACCCCATTACATTTTTTTTTAAATAAATAGTAGTCAACTGTCAAAAACATAGACGGGTCCCAACCGTCTATGATTTTAAGGATCGAACCGGAAAAAAGCGACTCTCTTGACCAAACCCTAAACTTCTCCCAAATGTTGCCTGTGTTTAGAAAAGAAACCAAAATATGTACTATTGTGATTTCTTTTCACAATACAATGAATAAACAAAATACCATTACGATTCAAATACACGCCGAACATCCTGTCCAAACGGTTAAAAAAAATGGTGTTAGGTACATCAAATTTTTTCCATTTCATTCAGTTTATATTATAAGTAATGAATATTGGTTCCTTCTTGAGCGCCATTTTTGTATAACAATCTGGGCAGAAAGTTTTATTAGTACCTAACTATGCCAACTCTTGGGGTATTTAATTTAGTCATTGGAAAAATGTAATTCTCCAATGCGCGTATCACCGCATAACCGAATACGTGACAATAATGTCGGTTGGTTTCGCGTACACCTAGCAGCCAGTGGTGGCAGGTGGCAGGTAGTGGCTAGGTGTAGAGAGGGTAGAGGGTAGTTGTAGCAGTTAGCAGTAGATGGTTGTAGCAGGTAGGTACTGTAGGTAGTAGTCCACGCCACGCGGACCATCACAGGCCACACAGGGCACATTTGCGGGAACACCACGCGTGGCTGCGCGATCAACCTGGGGGCTTCATGGCTACTCACTAATGCACTAGGTACTGCAGGGTTAATCCAGGGCTGCCACAAGGAAATCCATAAATACATTAAAAAAGTACTTTTTTTTTATTTTGTTCAATAAACGTTCAGTTCTAGTCCATATTTTTTTGTAAGCAAGTAAAAACAGTAAATATTTGGAAGTAACTACTAACTTTGTGATTTTAACATTTTATCAAAGAAAAGCTTGATGGAAATGAATTAGGTCAATGGTAAGATTTATATATTTATTTATTTAATTTCAACGGTATACGTACATATACCATAAGAACTGATTACATGTCACTAAATCAAAAATAATAATCAATATATATTATAAAAGAAAGTCCAAAAAAGCGTGCGGAATGCAAAAACTCAGAAACGAGTGCCGGTACGATCAAGAGAGTTATATGGTATGGTAGATCTCTAACCCACTTGGGAATAAGGGTATTCGTTTTTACCTAAAGGGCTTGCTTTTGAAGATATAAGGGCTGAAAGTTCTAAGAAGACTCTAGAAACTTCAAGAAGAGTCTGGAAGATTCCTGGAATGTTCTGGAAGAAATGGTGGAGTATATCAGCGAGTCTAGAAGGTTCCGGAAAGTTCAAGAAGGTTCGATAAAGCTGTAGAAAGTTCTGAAAGGAGTAGAGGAGTGTATCGGTGTGTCTAGAAGGTTCCGGAAAATTCTAGAAGGTTCCATAAAGCTGTACGAAGTCCTAGAAGGTTCAATAGGGCTGTACAAAGCTCTGGAAGGAGTGGCGGAGTATGTCGGTAAGTCTAGATGGTTCCGTAAAGTTCTAGAAGGTTCGATAAAGCTGTAGAAAGTTCTGGAAGGTGTAGCGGAGTACGTCGGTCAGTTTAGAAGGTTCTGATGGTTCACGAATGCTTTAGAAAATTGTGGGAGGAGAAAGTTCTAGAAGCTTTAATAGGCGGTAATAATAGGCGGTGAGTCTAAAAGATTCCGGAACTTCTAGAACGTTCGATAAAGCTTTACAAAGTTCTAGAAGGTTCCATAAGGCTGTAGAAAGTTCTGAAAGGAGTGGAGGAGTGTATCGGTGTGTCTAGAAGGTTCCATAAATTCTAGAAGATTTCGCAAAGCTGTAGGAAGTTCTAGAAGGTTCGATAAAGACGTACAAAGTTCTGGAAGGAGTGGCGGAGTAAGTCGGTGAATATAGAAGGTTGTGGAAAGTTCTAGAAGGTTTGATAAGGCTGTAGAAAGTTCTAGAAAGTTCCATATGGCTCTAGAAAGTTCTTAAAGGAGCGGAGGAATGCGTCGGTGTGTCTAGAAGGTTCCGGAAAATTCTAGAAGATTCCACAAAGCTGTAAGAAGTCTTAGTAGGTTCGATAAAGCCGTGCAAAGTTCTGGAAGGAGTGGCGGAGTAAGTCGGTGGGTCTACAAGGATCTGATGGTTCACAAATGCTTAGAAAATTGTGGATAGAGAAAGTTCTAGAAGTTTTCAGAAATAAATGACGTTAAGTCTAGAAGATTGCGAAAGTTCTAGAAGTTTCGATAGAGCTATACAAAGTTCTGAAAGGAGTGGAGGAGTGTGTCGGTATGTCTAGAAGGTTCCAGAAAATTCGAGAAAGTTCCATAAAGCTGTGGAAGTTTTAGGAGGTTCTATAGGGCTGAAATTCAGGAAGTAGTGGCGGAGTATGTCGATGAGTCTACATGGTTCCGGAAAGTTCTGGAAGGTTTGATAAAGCTGTAGGAAGTTCTAGAAGGTTCGATAGGGCTGTACAAAGTTCTGGAAGCAGTGGCGGAGTATGTCGGTTAGTCTAGAAGGTTCGATGAAGCTATATAAAGTTCTTAAAGGTGTGGCGGAGTACGTCGGTGAGTTTAGAAGGTTCCGGAAAGTTCAAGAAGGTTTTTTAAAGCTGTAGAAAGTTCTAATAGTTTCCAAAAGGCTGTAGAAAGTGTGTCGGTGTGTGTAGAAGATTCCGGAAAATTCTAGAAGATCCCACAAATGTATGCTGTATGAAGTTCGAGAAGTTTCGATAAAGCTAGAAAAGATTCTGGAAGGAGTGGCGGAGTAAGTCGGTGAGTCTAGAAGGTTCCGGAAAATTCTAGAAGGTTTGATAAAGCTGTACAAAGTTCTGAAAGGAATGGTGGAATATGTCGGTGGATTTGGAAGTTTCCGGAATGTTCTAGAAGGTTCGATAAAACTGTAGAAGTTCTAGAAGGTTCCGTAAAGCTGTAGAAAGTTCTGATAGGAGTGGAGGAGTGTGTCAGTGTGTCTATAAGGTCCCAAAAAATTCTAGAAGGTTCTATAAAGCTGTAGGAAGTTCGGGAAAGAGTGGCGTAGTGAGACTACAAAGTAATAATAAAGCTGTAGAAAGTTCTGGAAGGCATGACGGAATATGTCGGTAGGTCTAGAAGGTTCTATAAAGTTCCATACGGTTCGATAAAGCTATAGAAAGTTCTGGAAGGAGTTACGTCAGTGAGTTTAGAAGGTTCCGGAAAGTTCTACAAGGTTCAGTAAAGCTGTACAAAGTTCTGGGAGGAGTGGCGGAATATGTCGGTGAGTCTAGAAGTTCTACGAAAAGTTCTACAAGGTTCGATAAAGCTGTAGAAAAATCTATAACGAGTGGCAAAGTACGTCGGTGAGTCTAGAAGGTTCCGAAAAGTTCTAGAAATTTCCACAAATGTATGCTGTATGAAGTTCGAGAAGTTTCGATAAAGCTGTAGAAAGTTCGGGAAGGAGTGGGGGAGTACGTCGGTGAGTCTACAAAGTTCCTGAGTTCTAGATGGTTCGATAAAGCTGTAGAAAGTTCTGGAAGGAGTGGCGGAGTACGTCGGTGAGTCTAGAATTCCGAAAAGTTCTAGAAGGTTCGATAAAGCTCTAGAAAGTTCTTGGAGTGTTTCGGTGAGTCTAGAAGGTTCTAGATAGTCCTGGAAGGTTCCCTTATGCTCTAGGATGTTATGGAAGGAGAAAGTTCAAGAAGCTTTCAGAAATGAGTGGTGGAGAGTGTCGGTGAGTCTAGAAGGTTCTGGAAAGTTCTAGAAGTTTGGATAATTATATTATTAAAAAAACAATTTGCATGCCGCTAAAACTCAAAGACGAGTCCCGGTACGATAACGGGAGTTATATTGTGTGGTAGCCCTCCATGAAGAAAGTTCCCGTTCTTTCCTGAAGGGCGTGCTTTTAAAGATATATAGGCTGGAAGTTTCGCCCCGTTGAAATTTCTAGAACAGTTCAAAAATTCCAGAGTATTCTTGAGCATTCCACCACATTCCAGAACATCTCGGATTATTTTGGAACGTTCGGGAAGAGGGTGGGACGTTCAGGAACATACCGGAACAGCCCAGATCACTATGGAACATTCTGGAACCATTTTTTGTATGGGACTACCCATATGGGGTATGTAAAGCAAGATCCGTCGTGGATTCGAATGTCAATTCAATCTCACATCAACTCCATGAGCGATGCCGGACACCCCAGTAAGAGTATTTGAGAGCTTTTCACAACGTTCCAGAACATCCCGGAAGCTTCTGGAAAATTGTGGAATTTTCGAGAAGAGGGAATCGGGAACATCAAAGTGAAACTTTCCAGAACACTCTCGAATGTTTTCCTGAGCGAAGCCGGGTAACCCAGCTAGTATAGTTTTCCTGAGCGAAGCCGGGTAACCCAGCTAGTATAGTTTTCCTGAGCGAAGCCGGGTAACCCAGCTAGTATAGAAATAAAAGAAAAAAAAATGTTTAACAGATAATTGAAGCATTTGAATGAGAAATGACACCAGAGAGACAGTTACATACAAAAATCTATAGTAAAAATATAATTAATATAAAAAATTAATCGTGTTATCACTTATTGTACGTATTCTATTGAAATAATTTGTTTTTATTTTTTCGGTTTCATTAAAAAGGTGCCTTAAAAATGGTTTTAAAATACTATGAATTAAATCAATTTGTTTAGAAAAGAAGCGTAGGTAAGAGCGTATATTAATTATTTTTGAGTGTTAACAAATGTAATATTATTGGAATGTTTTTAACAAACTTTAGGCGGGCGAAAACAAGGAACCTCTTCAAGAAAATTAAATTGGTTTTAAACCAATAATCAGAAGAGAAAAATCCCTCATGGCCTTTGTTATATTTGGGTATGCTGTGTGGAGGGTCTTTTTAAGGAAAGGATGGAGAGGAAGTTTTGGGAAAGAAAAAGGTATGATGGGTGGGTAGAAATCTGGGGGTCAATGTGGCCAGGAATGAGAGACGTATGAATTCACCCCTCCCGCTGCGGTGCAAGGCGATGGGTCGTGAAAGTCCGGCTGGAGATTATGTCTGCCTCAAGCAGTCTCTCCCGATCCAGACCGCCACGCATTAGGTAAGGAAACGCATTCGCCTCCAAAACCGAGACAAACTTCACTCCAAGAACCCAGACACCCCTGCCAAATCACCAAAAGTAGCGAACCACTTGGGGTGACCCATGGCAGGGGTGTTGGTTATCCAATAAATGGCTCCCGGGGCGGCGGTACCCATACCCACCTCCAAAAAAAAACTAAGGTCCAAAATTATAACCTACTCTGTAGGGGTAATAGGGCTCAATTAATAGAAGTTAAAGTGAGGGTTGGGCCATTTAGTAACATTTTTATGTGTAAAAAATTTACTGTTTTATTACATTTCCAAAAAAATGTTTTTTGCTTTAGTTCAAATCATTACAAAAAAAACTATTTGCGCATCTCTAGTGCCAAAGTGTACGTTTTCTTTTGATAAAATATTCTTCCACTCAAAATACAAGGAGATAAGAAGATCAGAAAGACTTGTATGACATATGCATGTATATTAATATTTATAATACATATACATATAGATGGGACCCTTACGAAGAGATTGGTTTACAATAATCATGTTAAAATATTTAATAGCAATGCCTTTCCAGGCATTTAAGTAGGACTGGCGTAAATGGTAGAACTACCCTTCCCGGCTAACGTGTGTTAATACTAACACTCGGTAATCTCTGTTCAATTTAATTGCTTAAATATAATTTTTTTATATTATAGAATTCACGATTCTTAGGTTCGGCAAATTTTATTTCAAATAATATAATCTGACTAGTTTTCATTACTAAATTGAAAATGAAAAGCCATTATTAATAATTAATAACCAGCAATTTTATTGGACCTCGTATTTATTTCAAGAAAAAAATTCAAGTGATAACTAAACTACCTCTACACTTAAAAAAGTTAAAATTATGGCTTAACAATATAGATGTTGAAACTTTATTCATTTAATTTATTGCACTTTATGTTTTTCGCAATATTATTAGGTACCTACTCTATGTACTGTACATTTATGTTTTAGATTACACTATATACTACACACTTTTATTACACTATTGTACACACTTTTTGTACAAACTGTTTAGACAAATTTTTATTATGTTTTTGCTTTACATGCCCACTGTTTGTTCTTCTGGGTATAACAATAAAATGTGTACATTTATTTAACCCACGCACAGGCTGCGCCTTAGTGGGTTCCCATTAGGTACTCTTATGATTTTCTTAATTTTGTATTTATCAAATGTAAAAATTGGGGAACATAAAGGGGAAAAAAATATTATAATAATGTATCTGTGATAAATTAATAAATATTGCAAACATCAGCGATTTTCCATAAAAAAGGCACTATACAAATCCAATTTTTATATATGTACATATATTGCATATGCATTTCAGTAATAATATTGTTGTGGAAAGAAAATTCTTTTATACCGAAAAAAACCCGATCCGATAAAATATTTTAAAACACCACACATCTATAAAAAGTTTTGGCTTGTGTTTCACTCCAGGATTAAATGGTATAATCCTCTAGACTGGTGCACGGAACGATATGCAATACAGTGCGCATGGCGCAACCCTGCTGGCCGTGGGGCCTATGAGGCGTACAGCATGTGTATTTGTGTATACAGGCAGGCGTGAACATGCGGATCAGCGCTCCACGGTGTGTGGTGTATAGTAGACAGACTATATTATAAATGTGTACAACCCTGCTTTCAGTGGACAGTGCAGTGAGGTAGGGAGATAAATAAAAATACTTTTTTTATTTTAACTAATAAATCATCGCATCCGTTTCTTTGTAGGACATGAAACTAGGGCACGGAGTTAGTGATGACTGTGATTTTTTGGTTGTGAGAGACGTATTTAACTTGAACCCCCCAATCCCTACTACACTAAAATACCACCCGCCAATAACGGTGTACTTACATCAATATGTAAATATAAAATAATAACAGCCTTACAAAAAAAAATCATTTCATTTCGCTAAACTTAACGTTATTTAGTAACGTTAAGCGGCATTTTGATTACACACTGTACAAATAGCGTACAATAAAAAAATCAATCTGTTACTAATAAAAAGACGAAATTTTTATTATTCAGACGGGCAACAAACACTGAGCATTCGCGCATTTGCAGTTGTGAATATTTAGATCGCGCGCCGGCCATGAGCTAGATACCCATCGATGTTTGGTTATAGATGTTTATGTCAGTGATCTCTTTGTGAATCGTATTTTTATTTCATAAAACGGTCAATTTATATTTGCTTTGTTCAATATTTGAAACTTATTTGTGTTATATTTCGTTAGTTTTACTCAAGAAATTATACAGTAATTGCGTGTTGTAAATTGAATTTTCGTGCTGTTTATATTCTACTATACACCAAATACAGTTATATCAAAGAAATTAACGTTTTACTTAAGCAAGCAATCCGTTCGAAATTAAAGTTTATTTTTAGGGTATTAAAAGCATCTTCAATTTTTTTATTGTATGAATGAGGAAAACGCGAGGTGACAGTTTTCTTGCAAATTCTTTAAATAAAAAGATTGTTTTTTATTTTTTTATTTCGACGTTTTGGTTAAAAATGTTTGTGGTGAGTTTTGTGTTTTTATTTTTTTTTCGTGTTTCAAACTTAAAATATGGCAATTTTTAAACCCGTATTATATTTCAAATAACAAAATCTACTAGGTAATTTTATGTAGTTTCTGAAATGTTATTTATTTTTACGACATATTCAAAAATTAGAAATATATTGGACATTTCAAATTCTTTGGAAAAATTCCAAAATTCGTTCAGAAATTATTAATAAAACAAGTAGGTATATTCAACAGATACGCTGCCCTCTTTAGCTGGATAAGCAATTTATGTCCTTGAACATTTTTTTGTTATTTTTTAATTAGTAATGTTTACAAACACACGGCCATTTATCAATTGAATAAAATGATTACGGCTATAAGCATTTATTTTTAAAAAAAATAGCTTCATCAATTAGTACGTTGGTGATGTACTGTGTCTGGCTACGAAATCCTGGGTTTTGACTTTACTTGACCCAAGATTATTGTCTCTTATTTGTTTGTATTGTTATTTATATACTTATTGTTATCGAAAGAGAAAAGTAAATTTTGGGTTGTAACTTTGGTGATCTACGACACAATCTGTAGTGAGTTATATTTATTTCTGCATTTTTAAATATATCTACTTTTTAAAAAATTACAACTCCATGGGGCCTACTTTTAGTTTTCCTGTTGTTTTCATGGTTTTAAGCCAAAATTATAAAAGTTCCAGCTGAATGAGCAATGAAGGAGCCTGCAGAAAAAACTATGGCAATTGGACTTGGGGGGGTGTCCCTAGGGTTTCCAGACGTCCTTTATTTTAAAGGATGTCCTGTATTTCAGACCCAAAAATTGACCTTGTCCTCTTATTTGAAATCTTAAATAGAGAACAATACTTTGTCCTTTAATTTGGAAAAAATGAATCAGCGTGATCTCTGTATATTAAAGCCTCTCCTGACGAAAATTATAGACGATAAGAAGTGTGAAAGTGTTCTTAAAAATTTTATTCAGATTCTCAAATCAACGAATGAATACAAGAATCTGCTAAAAATAATACAATACGTATTTTCCATCCCAGTTTCTAACGCCCAGGCCGAAAGGATTTTTTCCTTGTGTACGAATACGTGGACCAAAAACCGAAATAAGTTTGATATTGACATTGTAAAAGCAAAACTACAAATAAAGTCGAACTTCAACTTGAAATGCAAACAATTTTATAATTTCACTATAGAAAACAAAGAAGTTCTTAGAGCGGCCAAAAGTAATACCAAGTATACTCTTAAATGCAAAAAGACTGATTAAGGTCGTACTACTTACTTGGCTTCGATTAACGACAAACTATGTTACATTGCGTATTAACATTATTAATAAATGTCGTTACTGATACCATAACAGCATTTTATGAAAAAAATATGGATGTCCTTTATTTTCATCCTATGTCCTTTATTTAATCGTATCAAATCCTCTAATACATAAGACGGGAGCTGGCAACCCTAGGTGTCCCCGACTTTGTCTTCCTTGGTAAAATGATTAGATTCAACGTCAGTACGTACAGCCCCGACCCAAACTAACGGCGCACAGTGAGTCGTTTCATACATGCTAGACGCTAAAAACTCTTACACATGATTACATTATTTTTAACCCTCTATTGAGGTGTAGTCAACGCTAATTTTATGAAAAATGATAAAAAAAATTCCTTTCGTTTTTTTTTATTATTTTTATTTTTAATAATTTTTAAATAATGTTTTAATAGATACTTGGTCGAAGGTTAATAGAGTATTTGAGGTTTATAATAAAACAATTATATGTAAAAAGAAAAAAAAGTGTATTTTGAGTGTAATAAATTGCTAAAATTACGGTCAAATTAAGGCTTATATTCAAAGATATAAGCCATATTTGGTTTTTCAACTTTTTTTCACCACTTGCACTGAGCTTGTCAAGTTCAAATGTATTTAAAATTTTGTTAAACATTCCCTAAAGCCTTTTTTTCTTCGGCAAACTCTTCCATGTCACGAACAATTCCAGTCTGGAAATCTCGTATGTGGTTCCTGTAAAATGAAAAAATAATAATAATGTGGATTCGTGCGGGTTAATTTTGAAACTGATATGAATAGAATATTAGTTGCACTATTTAAAAAAAAGAAAATTATTTTGCGATTTTGATATACTCTTAGAGATAAACTCTCGAGAAGTTAGAAACTTTATATTTTTTAGGCCAAAAAAAACACAAAACTTATTTATTATTTAAAAAACAACTAAAATTATTTACACTAAAGTATTAAGAAAAAAACTTTAAAACACACCTTCCAAAGTAGCCTCCATTTTACAGAACCGAAAAAAAACACTTTTCAAACTTAGTACACAATTTCAAACGTCGGGCTGCGACGAGCGAATAAATGCAAATGATAATTTCAAAACATATTATTCGACTTTAGGCCTCTGGTATGAGTCAATGCGTGCACTAATCACCCCAATTAAGCATGCATTTATTATCCTGTCTATCTGGTAATGTCGCCATGACGTCATTGTTTGGGTATTCAAACAATGACTTATTAGCGTCTAGCTTGTATGAATTGAATTTCTGTGGGCGGCGTATTTACAATCCCTACCGCGACTCAGTCGCGCTACGGACTGAAACGCGGTAGGGATTGTAATGCATAAATCACCTTACAAACACTACCGCGTTTCAGTCGCGCTACCGACTGAAATGCGGTAGAGATTGTAATGCATAAATCACCTTACAAACACTACCTCGTTTCAGTCGCCTTACGCGCATCTACTCTATCTTTTTTTGTGAGAGTGACGACCGTAATTATAGAAGGGTTTAGGGAACGTACCCTTACTACGTGACCAATTTTTTGCAATTTTAACCCCTGGAAGGGTTTACCCCAAGGCGATGTATTATCCCCCTTACTGTATAATATATACACACACGATATGCATGTCACCATTCCCCCTCAAGTAAAAGTTGTTGAGTTCGCAGATGACATAGCTTTCTTCTTATCATCCAAAATCATTCCATCCGCCATCAAATATCTTAATGAAGCCATGGATGCCCTTTGCACATGGCTCACTTTAAATGGTCTTGAACTATCAGTACAAAAGAGTCAGTGTGTCACCTTCTCAAATCGTCATAATAACCCCCCTGTTCAAATTTTATTTAAAAACTCTCCAATCCCCAATGCTTCCGAAGTTAAATTTTTGGGAGTAACATTTGATAGGAAACTTAAATGGTCTTCCCACATTAATAATTTAGTTACTAAATGTGAAAAAAATTTAAATATTATCAGATCATTGACTGGCGTTTGGTGGGGTGCACATCCTATCTGCATTAAGTTGCTCTACAATGCACTTATTCGAAGCCATCTCGACTATGCCTGCCCACTTTTTAGTACTGCATCCAAAAATGCACTCGGTACATTAGACAAAATTCAATCTAAGTCATTGCGAATAATAACTGGCGCGATGCAATCGTCGCCCATCAATTCCCTTCAAGTAGAATGTTCTGATCCTCCTCTTTATTTAAGGCGTCAACTATTTGCTGACAAATTTGTTCTTAAATGTTTAAATTTTAAAAGTCATCAGGTTATTCCCAGAGTCTCGTTGTTCAACGACTCAACACATTCACATTCATCTACAATCAGAGCTCGAACTAAACCTCTCCCTGCCATCTGTAAAAATTTTCGCTCTCTCTCAGAGCTTCAAATTATCAAAAATAATCTTCTTCCTTTGTACAAATTAAAATATAGTCACGTCACCCTATCCCCAACGATTTTAGAAGGGATCGGCATCCTTAAAAGTCATTCCAATCTCCCAGCCCGTACTGTCAATAATATGTTCAATGACATTATTTCTTCTAAATGGCCCAACTCTTCTCTTTTATTTACTGATGGCTCCAAATCTCCGGACTCTTCTAACTGTGGTATTGGTATTAACGTTTACCACAATAATTCTAATGAAAGAATATTTTATTCAATTTCTAACCAATTTTCAATATTTTCTGCCGAGTGCATTGCGATTATTGAATCTCTCAAATATATAATAAAAAATAATTTTGAACATTCTCTTGTTCTCTCTGACTCTCTCAGTTCCCTCCAAAAAATTAAAACCAGTCCTCTTCTTCATCCTGATGATCACTTTGTATGTCTTATTCGAGTATTGATAACCTCCATTCAAAGCTCTGGAAAAACTGTCACTCTGATTTGGATTCCTGGACATGTTGGCATAGTGGGTAACTATATTGCTGATTCCTTGGCAAAACAAGGAGCGTCTAACCCTACCGTTACCCTCGTAAACCATATTCCCCTGTCTGATATTTTTTCCATCATCAAAGATAGATCCCGCAATGTTTGGACAGAGTATTGGAACATTGCTAGTCAATCCAAGGGTGCCCGTTACGCCTCAATACAAAGGACTATCCCATCAAAACCGTGGTTTCAAAAACTCCCCCATTTTTCCAAAAAAGAAATTTCCTTACTTATTCGTATGAGAATCGGACATTGTTCCGTTCCTTCTCACCTTTATAAAATTCATGTGCTTGACTCCCCAGATTGTACGTTCTGTGGTCTAGATGTGGGAACTTTAGATCACATATTTTTTGATTGTCCCTCTCTAAATAAATATCCTCTCTTCTATCAAGCGTTATCAAAAATTGCCTCTCCTCCATTCAACATTTCATCTCTTCTAAGTCTGAACTCTACTCCAATCTTCCATAAAATTCTGAAATTTGCACATTTAAATAAAATTAATATATAAATTCACCTTTCCTTTCTCTGTAATTATAAATGATGGCCTAGAACACCCTTGAAGGGTGAAAGCCAGAAATAATTGAACCCCCCCCCCCCCCCCTCCCCCCGGTTGCCAAAATCCTAAGCAAACTGCCGCTCATTTGTACCAAGCGTGACATTTTGAAGACCCCCCCCCCCCCCCGGGGAACGTTCCCTAGTATGGGTACGTTCCCTTAGCAGAGAAGATGGACCGCGTTTTTTTTTAAGTAAAAAAAAAACGCGGTCCATCCTCTATGTTTACCCTTTTATAATTACGGTCGTCACCCTCAGTTAAAAAAAAAGTTTTATTTTTTTTACTTAAGAAATACATTTGCAATGTTAAAATAAATTTGAAAGTTAAAAAAAACGCTGTCCATCCTCTCTGCTAACCCCTCCATAATTACGGTCGTCACAGAAACAGATAGAGCAACGAAGCGCGTAAGGCGACTGAAACGAGGTAGTGTTTGTAAGGTGATTTATGCATTACAATCCCTACCGCGATTCAGTCAGTAGCGCGACTGAAACGCGGTAGGGATTGTAAGGCGACTGAAACGAGGTAGTGTTTGTAAGGTGATTTATGCATTACAATCCCTACCGCGATTCAGTCAGTAGCGCGACTGAAACGCGGTAGGGATTGTAAGGCGACTGAAACGAGGTAGTGTTTGTAAGGTGATTTATGCATTACAATCCCTACCGCGATTCAGTCAGTAGCGCGACTGAAACGCGGTAGTGTTTGTAAGTGATTTATGCGTTACAATCCCTACCGCGTTTCAGTCCGTAGTGTGACTGAAACGCGGTAGGGATTGTAAATACGCCGCCCGGCGCTAGTACGCACCTCAAGGGCGCTGTATTAGGTGTTAGGTCCTCGTATTATCAGCTCCATGGCAAGTCTCCCAAGGCGTTTAAGTGCCAAGGACTTTTTTTTTAATGAGCTCCACACAGGAGGCCCTGAAGGAAATTATTTTCCTATGTCATCTTTGGGGATGCTGTATGGAGGTATTTTTTTAGGGAAAGGAAGGAGAGGAGAGTTCTGGGAAGGAAAAGGGTTTAAGGGATGGGTAGGAATCTGGGGTTTAGTGTGTCTTGGGCATCCGCCTCCAAGACCTAGACAAACCTCACCCCATGAACCCGGGCACCCCTGCTAAATCACAAAACGTAGAGAACCACTTGGGGTGACCTAAGGCAGAGGTGTTGGTTATCCAATAAAGGCTCCCGGGGCGGCGGTTCCATTCCCGCCTCCCAAATTGAAAACTGCTCCTATTGCGTGTTCAACTTCTATTGGGCAAACACAATCCAGACCAGCCCGAGTAAATAACTGCAACTAAACCACGGGTTTTCAATTCCTAATAACAACATTTAATTTGTCTGACAAACAGACGACTTTACAAATATGTAGTTGCATTCTACCAAGGGCACATATAAGGAAGGGGTTTAGGGGGTACTACCCCCCCCCCCTCCCAATCTACCTCAGTATTGCTCAGGAAAGAGATTAGTTCCCGTAGATTACATTCCTGAAAAATACAACAATATTATTTGAAACATCCCGTTTATCAATAATAATAATTGGCTTATTTATATAGCGCCGTTTTCGTGGAAAATCACCTCAAGGGCGCTGTACAAATAAATATATAAAATAATTAATATTACTGGCTTATAACTAAGATTTACAATTATAACTAGTGACTTACATTTAAGTCTTATAGCTACTTATATTACTGGCTTACAACTAAGATTCACAATTATAACTAGTGACTTACATCTAAGACTTACAGCTAGTGACTTATGACTAAGACATATAAATTCTGACCTAAAACTAGTGACTCAAAATAACTGTGAAGTAAATAAAAATTTGTGGTAAATAGAGATGCAAAAAACTTTCCAATAATAAATGAAAAATAGGTACTGTTGGGTAACTTCCACCCATCACACTTTCTCCCTTGCCCCCCCAGGATCAAACCTGTCCCCTTAAACTGAATCTTGGATTAAGGATTCCACAGATCTGATCAGTAAGCTTAAGAAGGTTAAGACTGAAAAAGGAGATATTTTGGTCAGTTTTGACGTTGTGTCCCTTTTCACGAATGTGCCTCTGGAAGACTCCATGACAATGCTCAGAGAGATCTACGAGGAAGACATTTGTAAACTTTTTGAACACTGCCTTAAGAGGAAACCGGGTGGTGTTTTTTCCATACAAACGTATTCCTCATTTCCCTCTCTGAATTTTGACACTAGAGAAAATATTTTTTTTACATAATATGAATATTGACCGCAAGCGTGTCGGTACGTTTTGATTTTTTTGATAAGTTACTTTTTATAGGAGTTATAACCCTTCAAAAATTGTTAAAATTGCCTTTTTTTAACGCCATCAACAAACGTTCAGTATACAAATTAGACGATGTATTTTTAAAAAAAGCAAAAGGTACAGACATAGAATGTTTTCTTCCAATACATTTGGTAAAAAAAATCTTGGAAATTGGTTCAGTTTTGGAGTAGAAAAATGAGGACTACAAAACCTCGATTTTGACAATTTTATTTGGGTATTATCAGGCTGAGGTGCATGTGTCCCTTTCTCTCAGGATTCGGGGGTGAGGGGGGGCGGGAGGGTTTTGTTGAATACGTATACAGTCAACGAAGTGATGTGACATTCTCAATAATTATATCGATACACTAGTCCACTAGTGTTGTCATGTCCCGAGTTATCGATGTTTTTTTAAAATTATTTTTCTGTTTGGTGACTTATTTTGAGTGTGCCAATACTTACCGAGCTTATTTACTAAAGTTATTGTGACAAATTTAATTTGTTTACGTCAAATAAATTAATGGAAAAAAATTGAAAAAAAAAACACCTGTTACAGACAGACCCCGAGATGATTCCGTTCCGTATTGCCGAGTTGGATATGGAACACAAAAATTAATTAAAATATTTTTTGATAACTTTTGAAGGTTGTTCTCAACATAATATTATCCCTTTATAGGACACTTTTTTTAAGATACAACTACCGAACCAAAAAAAAACTTTTATATTTGACTAAATATATTGTTCTAGATTTTTTTTTCAAAAAAATTATATTTTACAAGAAAATGTGTGATGGTAAGTACATACACCACTGATCGTTTGATGGAATGCTGGTACAGCGTATGTTCAGTGGTACATGCATCTACCACATGTTGTTGAATCGATTATGTTATTATAATATCATATTATACAAATGAATATTGAAATCTATGTATAAGAGGCACCATATTGTTTATTGTGCTACATATTAGGTACATACACATAACTAGTTTAGTTTTTATTTAACTTTTTTAATACGTTATATTATTACAGAAAAATGCACTTTTGGGAATACCTCCTACATCACTTGACATTTTCAATCTTCTTCAATGATCTAATATTTTTTGTTTTTAAACGCTTTATTGTAAAAAAAATTACTGTTTAACATCTACACAATGAAATTAAAACAATTTATGGTCCAGACCTTTCCCTCGCCGGTAAATTTCTTGGTATGCGACCGTCAATTATTTCTGGTAAAAGGCATTGGTGGTAGAAATTTTCTAACAGTGGAACGATTTTTTGCCAGATTTCATCGTCCCTCTCAATTTTTTCATACAGCAAACCTTTTGGACTCCACACAACAAAATAACAATAATTACGACGAGTAATATGTAACTGGCCTTGTACTTGGTAGAAGTAATTATGATTCCGTTTTAATGTTAAAGAATGGTCTTCCAATTTACAGTAATCAATTATCTTTTGTGCAATTCCCTCTTCTGGTGACATATTTGCTATACTATAAGGGCATTTAATTTCAATTATAGAATCCTCACCGATAAGGCCATCCGGACTTGCCGCTAAAAAGTTTTTGGTTTTATCGATAAATAGCCCACAAGCGGATACCTGAAAACTTTGTTTTTTTTGAAAATTGCTCTATTGCTAGGCTTTCATTTTCTTTTCCATAATTTGTGGCCATAGTTCCTTTGAATTGTGAGTACAGTAAAGAGTTTAGTACTCCCGTAACTGAAGTTTTTTGCCGAAGCTTATATATTTTTCCAACGTTAGACGCCGTTATCCGCTTACGTCTTTCAATTGCCCACAGATTGTTATTGCTTTGGCCTACCGTATTCCGTTCGAGCTCTTCCTTATTGGTTGAAGATAATTCTTTGAGAAATTTCTCTTTTTTCGTTTCAAATATTTCAGGTGGCATATCTGGTTCTAATTCCAATTGACCATAATTTTCATCGGGCCCTGTAACTTTTTTTCTTTTTTCTGTCGTATTTTCATTATACTTTAGTTTTTTTTTTCGACACATTTGTTTATTCTCCTTCGAACGTCGTTTTCTCTCTATAAAGTGCTTCGTGTATTTGCCGGGACTGTGGCCTTGGATTTTCTTTTGTATTCTTGAATGGGTTGCCAATTCACTATTCCACGAAGTTACTGCTCCAAAACATCTTGCTTGGTAAGATCCTCTTGTAGTAAAATTTACCCTTTTTCCACCTATAAATTTGGCGATAACGTTGTTGAATTGCTCCACAGTGTTATTTGTCACGTCAATAATAAGACTTTCTGCATTTGCTATTAGAGACAATAAGAATTGTTGGATATCAGTCCATATTCCACAATCTCGAAGATCGCTTACTAAATTTGGATCATCAGTATACTTCTCCGGCTTGCAATAGTACGATGCACAATTTTTATGATCACCAAACACATGATTTGCGGTATTTTTTATGTCCATTTTCAAATTTTTTATTTTATCACTTTGTACTGTGTTTTCTTGCTCTTTCCTGTAATTTATTGCTCCAACTACAGCTCTTCTCATGCGTAAAACGTTTGCTTCAACCTTTTTCCTTATATGAACTGGTACAAAGCCTTTAGCGTTGTTGGTTTTTTTTCCAAGTGCTTTCATTTTGTTGCAAAAATTGCGGAGTAAGTGATTTTTGCACTCTATTTTTTGTACTATAAGGTTAGGACCATATGGCATTTGTTGCATTATTTTTTTCATGATGCTGGAGTCGCCATCACCAACTAGTTTGTTAAATTTCAATCCATGCATTTCCATGCTTCTCGAGAACCCTTCTGCTATAATGTGGGCTTCCATGGCATTAGCACTGTCACGCCAGTTTATGAAGCACCTGTGCTCAGAAGCAACTATGTGTAGTTTAGTAGCTCTAGCACATATGCAGCAGTATGAGTTTCGCACTCCCAGAAATAAAACCTTTTTAGTTCGTAGTCCAACTATGCACCCTGCGCCAGATGAGGAGCTAAATCCACTTTTGTACGACCTCTTTGCCCAGGAGCCATCTGCAACCACCGTTACCAAAGGATAGCCACCCTCGTCTACGTCACCGTTTAAAATGGCTAGCCTTTTTTCTTCTTCACCAGCTGCGATCATTTCTTCTAAGGCACATTCTTCAATTGTTGGCGCTAAACATTGTTCTATGTTCGTGTAAGTCTTACAATCCATATTTGGCATATTTAAAACCCCACAAATTTCATTCCATTGTGAATACCCATTTCCTGTACACATCACTCCTTCGACGACAGCAGTATTTATAGACATTTTCCGTTTCGGGTCTTCGGAGTGAATGTATTCTATTTTCTTGCACATTTTGCACTCGAAAACATACTGGCTTAGAAGACCATTTCGTCGTTCCTTCATAAATTTTAAATCGGAAAATGTGCAGTTGGTGTGTTCGTGCTTTATATTTGATATCTCCGAAAACAAATATTTTATATCCACAATTCTGCGACCTTCGAAATTATCGGTTTCATCAATATGGTCTGGTTCTATCACCAAATCATCAAGCGTTGTTGATGATGATGAACTTGCGTTTTCGTCTATATTTGGAGCAAATGATTCATCCATGGAAGTTTCATGCATTAGTGAAGATGTAGTTAAGTTTCCAAAAGTAGTATCGATGACATCCATATCCCTGTAAATGCAAATGATTTATTTATTTAAATTTGTCCATCCCATTTTCCCGTTATACATGCTACATAATACACGGCTCTCATAGCATAAATCTTTAGGTTTTTCTCGTAAGTCGCTCACGTAAGAGAGTTATGGCAAAATTATCAATGTAAACGATACCCATTGGTAATTTTGCCATAACTCTCTTATGTGAGCAACTTACGGGAAAAAAAACTTTACGTACGTAAAGGTAACCTTAGGAAGGTTCAGTAGTAAGAGTGACAGGAAAGCGATATTTCGACTTACCTAGATGTCGAACGTGGTGCAACATGAATCTGTCGTTTGATACTAATAATCGGTTTTTTTCGTCTAGCAGATAAAAACAAACGCGCTTTGTTTCCATTTCTTTTACCCATTATTTATCTGTAAGAAAAAATTTTTTGAGTTGAAGGTAGGTAATATAGTAGTCGATTTTATGTAACTCAATTTCTAAATACACATATCTTATGCTACGTATATATTTGCGAATAGTGGCGTGCACAGAATTTGAAAAATGAAATTTCGGAAAAAAAATAATTTTCAGCTTCGACAACATCATTAATGTCGTATTTTCAATCTTAGGATTCTAGCCCACTGAAAAATCAGTGCACGCCACTCTTTGCGGACAGAGACGCGAGCCGAACCACGAATTATGGTAAAGGTACGAAGCAACCGCAAGCGGCGCAGCGTTTCGGGCAGTTTGCTTTTGCTTCGTTCCTTTCCCATAATCCGTTGTTCGGCTGGCGTGTGAATACGCAGCCTAAGACGTAGAATAATATTTATTATAGGTTACTAGATATGTTAACAAATGTACCGACTTGCACTAATGCACTTTATGCATACAGTCAAAACTGATGAATTTACGTTATTCAGGGAGAGCCAAAAAACAACAACATTTTTAGCGATATTTATATGTTTAATTAAAAAAGGAAATTGTGTTGTAATATTGAGTTTTTATGAATGAATAGTTTATGTTTATAATAATAGTTTATGAATAATTTATGAATAGTTTAGTAGGTATCTACTCACCATATGTCCTATATGTGTAAATCGTGAGAAATGACCAAACAGATTTCAATATTCAAGGGGGTTTCAGGGTCAAAATTCGAAGGTCTGTATTTGACGTAGAATAGTTTCCAGTAAAAAGGCTAGTCAAAAACAGTAGAGTGATGCAGCCAGCGAAAAATAAAAAACACTATACAATCACAAAGTACGTGATGTACCTACTGCGCCTATGCTGCCGTTTTATAAAAAAAGATTGAAGAAAAGATGAATCTCCCGATATTACTAAACCAAAACAGCGTGCATCTTACTTTACTAATAGTAACAAGATGAATGAACTATGAGCGCAGAAGATATCTATTATATAGGAATACGCACGCTCAAGTCGCGACGCGTATTGACTTATCTGTTGCAGCAGGCAGCAACCTGTATACACGCACCCACAAGTCTCATTGACTTGTGCGTGTGCAGAAGATGAGCTCGGAGCAGGCAGTCACATGTATTTGTAGTAAGTAATAATAATAATAAAGTTAAGTACAATACAATATTAAATAATGTAGACCTCGCTATTTTATTACGAATATGTACCTAGGCACCTACTTAATTTTTGGAATAAATGAATAACAGTAAATGAAATAATAAGAACGCGAAGTCGCTGGCGGGCGCGGCGCGGCGATTCGTGCTTCCAACACCTGCAGCCACGCACACACACGCATTGGGGTTCACCAATACACCGATAGCGCTTTTGCTGTCCCCGCTGAGATGAACGAAATAGAAATAATTTTTACAAATACCTATCGTTAAAATTTCTCGGCGCTCCTGCGCGCTCTTAAAACGGGATATTTTGCATTCCAATGTGAACTTTTTGAACAAGTGGAAGGAGTTGCGATGGGCAGTCCGTTGTCGCCAGTACTCGCCAACTTCTTTATGGAGAAGTTCGAGGAAGTGGCACTCGACACAGCTTCGGCTGTTCCCAAAGTATGGTGGCGGTATGTCGACGATGTCTTCGCCATCTGGCCTCATGGAACAGAGAAACTGAACGAATTTCTGGACCATCTCAACTCACTCCACGTTAAAATTAAGTTCACAATGGAGCTGGAAAATGACTCTAAGATCCTACCTTTTCTAGATGTGGAGGTGATGCGAAAAGAAAATGGTAGTCTAGGACACACAGTGTATAGAAAACCAACTCATACAAATCGGTATCTACATGCTGATTCCCATCACCACCCAGCGCAGAAGAGAGGACTTATCCATACATTGGTGACCCGAGCGACCAGAATATGTGAAGAAACAATAATCGGAGCAGAACTTACAAAACTGACCGATGCACTGGAGCGTAACGGTTACCCAGTAAGGCAGACAAGGCAAATCATAAGAGCCAAATCTGCACCAAACGAAGACAGAATTGAACAAGAGTCAAAGGGCTGCGCTTTCCTGCCTTACGTTCACAATGTGACAGACAGAATTGCCAGACTATTGAAAAAAGAAAGCATCAAGACTGTTTTCGGAACCACAACAAAAATACGAGACTTGAGAATTATTGAGGCCATTATAAGAAAAATTGAGGCCTGCAAAGACCAAGTTTCCTCTGGAAACAGATGGATAAACTCAGCTGTTCCGGATGTGATAAGGTCTATGTGGGCCAAACAGGGCGGACGATCTCCAAAAGGATATCGGAACACTTTCGAGCGTGTAAACTTGGCCACCCTGATAAATCGGCAATCGCCGAGCATTTAATTGAAACCGGCCATTACTTTGGATTTGTTCCTGAAGTCCTGGGAAGACCCAAAACTCATAGAGCACGCCAGATTATGGAGGCCATTGAAATTCACAAAAATCCTATAAATATTAATAGAGACGACGGAGCTAAACTCAATAGTTCTTGGTATCCGGTAATTGACGGTTACATCAAGGCTAAACGCAAAAAAACATGTTGAAGTATATTGTAGCGCCAGCTCGTAGAGGAGTGGAGGTGGCGACACGGTATCGCTCCTAAGTAGATAAGTACTAACATCACCCCTAACTATTACACATCTGCCCTGATGATGGACACTGCAACGCTGTCCGAAACGTTGGCTAAAGAAGGAGGTAGCGTAACACGGCATAATACCCCAAAAACTAATAACAAAAATTTATGTACATACGCCCTTTATGGGTAGCAACACATTTGTTTTCTGGAAAACCGTTTTAACTTATCACAGCCTATTAATTTTAATAATGTACATTATTGTGATCACAGCACCGCACTGCAGTAAGTGGACACATGTGCAGTGTGCACCCGTCACACACGTGCAAATAGATTGTCAGTGCGAGCTGCCTATATGGCTTAGAACAAGCCCGGCCGTATTTACGTGGCTATTTCCCTGATGTCCGCTGCAATGTGCAATGCAGTATCTGCGTACAACAGTGTACAATACTTACCGCCTACCTCTATTACATACTACATTCTATCTACCATCCCTGTATTGTAATCGTAGCTGGCATCAAATAGATGTAACCTACGTATTCAAATATTGTGTTGAATTTGCAAGAATTTCATGCACCTGTAGAATTTATACCAATTTTATTTAGCCGAAATCAATGAAAAATAAATAAATAAAAAATCTTTACATTAGAAACATGCACCGCGAAATATTTGATAGTTAAGTAGTTAACTAAAAGAGATAAAAAATGTGTGTCGGCAGGTTTTACAACAAATGTGTCTCGGCAGGATTTTACAAAAAAAATGTGTGTCGGCGCAGGTTTTACAAAAAATGTGTGTCGGCAGGTTTTACAAAAATTGTTTATATATGGAAGTTAGTAGTTCTCGCCAATGATTTTTTGATTGACATGATTTATATCATCTATTAAATAAATTAAAACTAACAGCTTTCAAATTTATACAACGTAATTTTTACAAATTATTACAGTAACAAATTTTTACAGTAGCCCACTGTCGTCGATACATAGCTGATTGTATGCACGGTTCCATGCCCACTCCACACCTTCATTAAAAATTATGAAAAAATATTTTTAAATAACCCATAACCCTAACCCCTCCAAATTTTTATATATTTTTTTAATCACTTTTAATGACTTTTCAAATAAGATTCTGAGTTGTCCGGTCACCGTATGTACATATATTAAAACCTAATTACTAAATAGTATTACAAACCCAAATCTATAATGTGGCATTCAACAAAAAAAAAAGGTTTGTTTGGGCTTGGAACGTCAGCGGCGCGTATCGCCAAGTCACAGTGAGACTTTAGTCCCTCCCTCTAAAGCTCTGCGCGTTCCCCATTGGCTGGCGGAGCGAGATCACCGCCCATCGGCGCCGAGTGTGACTTGACGTCGGCGTCGCGTCGGGACGCCTTGACTTCTGAAAGACAAGACTCGACTCGATGTTATTACTGAATTGATATTTACCTTTTAATATAGAAATGATTGATTGTTGGTTGTTGATTTAGGATGAGTTTTTACCAATAGTGCAGGTAACTAAGTAACTTCCTACAGTAAATTTACTTATTTTTTAAATTAGATTTGAAATCGATTATTTTAGGAGTTTCCTGGGACCTATTCGGAAGTGATCAATGACATAAATTAAAATCATTTGATGTTTTCCTAGAGATGGTGTAAAAATAATCTTAATAGAAAAATATTCAACAAAAAAGTTAAGAAAACGTGTTTTTTAGTAATTAAATGGGTAAAAACAATTTTTTTTCATAAACTTTTTTTAAAGTCCAAAGCAGTTTCACCGATCAAATGATTATATTTGTTTAATTTTATTATTCATTTAATGATCAATTTAATCAATAAACTATTATTCATTCCATTATTTAATTACACTACACACGCTGTTTAAATATGAAATGTTGTCAAAACGCCAATTGAAACGTTAATATCATAACGATTTTTCCTTAAAATACACCTTAAATAACTCAGGTAAGCTTCATACGTCATACTTACCTATGTCTAGTAATGTTACATTGTCGTGTAAACAAGCTTAGGGGTCCGAGTGGTTAAACATATCTACGAGATTAATCATTGTTTTTTTTTTTTGATAACCCACCAATTTTTTTTATCGATTTAAATGTTTATAGCTGCCTCATAAAAAGAGAAAAATCATTTTGTTCATTTGTCGTTACAAATAACGTAATTGGATAAACGTAAATTTTCACTGGCTAATAATATATTTTCTGGGAAGTCAATTGTTCTCACAAAATTTTTGATGAAATTACAATCCAAAAAAACAGCAAGAACAACATACATAAATCATTATAGTTGACTTCCTAGCAATTGTATTAAATACAGAAATCTTGTCAAACCAGTTTTATTTATTTAATCATTGATCGGCTTGCAAATATTGTAATATTTAATAAGTTTATATCAAAGTTAACAGCAGTGATAAGAGGCGTACCCTCTCCCACCCCAACGTCCTTCAGGGGGTGATCTTCACCAAAAAGGGGAGAAATCTACACCCAAACGGGGGGATCCACATCCAAGGGGGTGGAGGCATGACAAAATGGCCTGCAGACTCTGAAGTCGCATTGCTTCGGTACTGTCATCTCTCTTCCTCTGCCGGGGGTAGGTCCGCTGGGGTAGCATCATCCCCTTCGCTCTCGTGGGGGGAACCACAGGCTCCGGAGGGAAGCTGCGAGAGATGCGACTGAGAATTAGTCTACTGATAACGCTTCCTGGCTACGGAGCTGTCAAAAGAAAACTAAATCGAATTTGATACGTCAAAAATAACGGAAAATAAAAACAAAGTCTAAAAAACAATTATTACTCGATTGATTCTTGTTTGATTCCAACTACTAATAATCATTTCGCTCAAATAAAAGTTTTAAAATCAAATCGTGAAGTTTATATAAAATTTATAAAAAAATATATATGATTGTATTTTATTGTGACAGAATATCGCGGGTCAATTTTTTTTACAGAAGTAATTGTTCTGTTTGGTATTACCTACTCCATGATGAATTTTATTTTGCCTTCGACAAGCAAGTGTTAATTTCTAGTTGAAATATTTGTGTAATGACAACTGTACTCTGGGATAAACAACGAGCAGCTCCAATTAGGAGGATGGGGACAGGTATCAAAACTAAATTAAATTTTAATCTCTCGAAATCACTTCTTTTTTGATTTATGAAAAAAACGTAGTCCCATAAACCAACCACGTACACAGGGGCAAATATCCATCAACAATAACTGACAGTTTAGGCATCTCCTTGCATTCGTAGGCATTTCTTGTGAAGTTATCAGGTCCGAACAATTAAAGTTTATGATTTGTATTTGAAATAAATTTGACACTATTTACATATGGTTTCAGCATTTTCCTGTTCAATTTTGTCAACTTTGAGGAAAACTTTACTTTGTATTATAAATGATGGTACATTTCACTTTACAGAATGTACACAATAGTATAACAGATTAGGTATCTACGTTACGATATTAATAAATATTTAAAAAAAAAAAATATATATATATATATATATATATTTAAGATAAGATTTTACTGGATTTACAAAAAACCAGAAGGTCCTACAGAAATGTCATTTTAACACAGGTTACATTCGTAGAATATTGTACCAACATTTCAGATCTTGGGATGGATGTCAATCTCATACTTCAACTTATCAAAACTAATCTACCTACGCAACAGAATAAGATCTTTGTAGGGAAATTTTTCTATAATATAAACGACAAAACCTATATAAATCACAATAATCCAAAAACACTTTTGATCATGAAAAACTCAAATCATATCTAATAAACTACAAAGTTTTGAATGTAGCTATAACTTTGTGGTTATCCATAATAAATAAATGAAATAATATAACTTTGTTAGAAACACTTATATTTTTTTATTAACGCCGACCGGTTTCGGAACGACCGTCCCTTCCGCAGGGCTCATTATATGTTTGCCCTCATTATATGTTAATAAAATATATAAGTGGTTCTAACAAAGTTATATTTTTTCATTTATTAATAAACTACAATTTATTTTAATTATTGCAGTAAGTTCACTAAAACTGACATAGCGCATTAATAATTAAATAAATTGTTTGTACATTCCGCTTTCTGTTCATAATGGTGGCCGTTTTAACGGTTCAGTAAAGATTCTTTTTTCAAATGTGAAATCATTGTGTCTATTATTTGTTTTTTTCTACGCACCAGATTTAAATGTCCGGGTTAAATTTTCCCCACAGGAAAAACTAAACCCTTTCACACACTTCCCCAAATGATCATCTAGTCAATCCACTCTATGCAATTGCACTATATAAGTATTATAAATACAAAACAATACAAGAACAACATATCAACCTATCAGAGACCAAATGGGAAAATAATTCACCGGCTCCAGATATTTTCATATCAGAGGGTTCGGCTCTGTGGAAATCCTAATTGAACCTATAAATCCTACTGATCCCTCAATATAAATATTTAAAAAATCTTTTGTAATCCTACATGTATTTAAAATGACCGATTTTTGCATTTTTATATATAAATTCTTTGACAAATCTAATACGCCTAAATTTTGAATCAGAGACCTAGGTATAATGCCAGTACTCGCATTTTTATTACATGGTATCCTAACATTGAAAAAATGAGTCTGAAAAATGTTTGAAAAACGAATTGCATTGAGAAAATTTGTTTAATTCTTTAAATTTATGATTTATGATTAAGTAGTTAGTTATTTAAGTATCTATACTACCTTCTTACAATCTTATGATTTTAGAGGAAATTTCGGTTTTGATTATTTAATAAGAGAAAATTAGAGATCTACCGTTCACTGTACTATAGTACTAGGTATAGTTAATATAGCCATTTGTTGTAGTTCAAAATAGTAGGGGAAATAAGGA